>CM038702.1:49635497-50932997 GCA_021613375.1 Megaleporinus macrocephalus
TCTGTAATGACTGACATGACTCCAACTCCACCACTTACCCAGTCAGCTTTTTTAGTGAGTAGATGTCGAAGTTGGGCTGGTAGACTTCAATACCTGTGTTGATTATGCTTCAAGCCTTCAGTCGCTGTGATAAGGCACTGCTTGGAGTTTGAAAGCTCTCTAAGAATGCAATTGGACGCTGATAATATGCCATTTGCTTATGAAGGTCATGAGCCAAATTTAGTAACCCCCAATTCCCAGACTGTCTACATGACTGTGTACCACCAGTCTGCAAGGCCAAAGGCTGCACATGCTTCCTCCAGCGGCCGTGAATGCTAATCATACACAACTGAAGGTACCTAACCGAATCTGTAATTCACTTTTCCAAGGCACAAAAGCAACTCGTGCTCTCTGTTGGGAATGAATCCACACTATGATTAAGTCTCTCCCGAATGGAGAAAGTGGCTACTTGCATCTCTCTAAAGATTATATTCCGTTCCAGCTGCCAGCTACGCCTCCACATCTCAAGAAGTTTTTTTCCCCTCTAAAGCTACACAGAAGTGCAAAAATGAAAATAAAATAAACTTTCAAGAAGATATTTTTGTCCTGCAGTCCATTTTGGCACTATAACCTGGTCATATGCATCTTCCAAAACTGCTAAAACTGCTGCCAATTTCATTTATATTTTTACAGCCGCTTTCTATTTATTTGCTGGCTAATCCTCAACACATCTCCAATTAGAGTCATCCTAAAAATGAGGCATTAAAGAGGAATTCCATCACTTCATTGGTGTAATTTAGAGGTTGAGAGATGTTTGAAATGGTGCACAGTGAAGTGGTTGCCCTAGTATAAAATGTACTACATGAATATATTATACAAGTTGCCAAAGCAAGTAAACACAATAAGGGAAACTGTGTTGATGTGACATTTACTTTATGTGTTTAAGGTCATGTGATACAACAAATCATTAAGTTAACCTTATGACACCCTGCGTGTACCTCTCTGACATAAAGCCATTTTTTTTCAATCAAGACCTTCTCTCTTAATATTTCAGGTATCAGGCAGTGTACTGTCACTGAGGAAAAAAGTACTAGTGGTCTAGGATGAAATCAAGACTCTTAGTAACATCAACAATGTATCAATAACTTACATAATCTGTTGTTTTTCATTTTCTTTTGAGGGTCTAAATTCTAAAATTCTATAAATCTAGAGAAATTAACCTGACAGGTCATTGAACAGATATAAACTTTTGCAGACATGCTACTGACACCATTTGGTGGTTTGGGATTGAGGATAAGGTTAAGGGTATGGTAAGGATAAGGTCCGGGGTAAGTGAGGGTTAGGACTAAGTTTTGAGGTTAAGTTTAAAGTTAAGGTTAAGGTTACGGACAAAGGTAAGGTTAATGTCAGGAATGGTTTGTGGTTAAGGTTGAGGTTAAGGTTAAGGGTGGGGTTAGGATTGGGTTTTGGGGTTAAATTTAAGGTTAAGGTTAAGGTTAGGGTCAGGATTAGGTTTAGGTTCAGGTTAAGGTTAAGTTTAGTGTCAGGATTAGGTTTGAGGTTGAGGTTGAGGTTGAGGTTATGGTTATGGTCAGAATTAGGGCAGGGTGAGTGTTAGGATTGGGTTAAGGTTAGGGCCAGCCTGAAGGGTTAGGATTAGGTTCATGTAACTTCATACAAGCATGTAAACAATACACTTAATAAAACTAATGTATCAACAGTACATCTTCAAGATATTAATTTCCATGTATTTAGACTTCACAACTGCTACCTCACTGAAACATGTGTGATTGATAATCTGTTAAAAGCCTGCTCAGAATGAAGTGTTACCAAAACATCTCTGTTTTTGTTGATTTTCATTTTTCTACCACACTTGAACTTGGTGGGTGTTTTTATATTGTTTGAAAATTTGATGATGATTGCACCAAAAGGCACTTATAAAAGCATTTTAACATTTAAATACACTCAAAGTTATAAAGATTTTCAATTCCTGCTATTAAGCTACTGTTTTGGAGATGCGTTATTTTTCTGACAGTGAGAATATACAGAACTATTTTGTGTAGTAATTTTGTTGATAGAGCTGATGGGATCTACTCTACTCAGATCTCCTGTTCTTATCTACACTGCTCTGAAGATTTCTGATCGCTACATTTCACTAGAATGGCGCATTTCATGCCAAAACACTTTCAACGTTTACACTCTTACCATAGATTTATGCAAAAATATGCAAATTATAAGGAAATTCAGCATAATTCTCCTATAATTGTGTAGCTGTCATAACGCAACCCTGTATATTGTAAAAGATAACTTTACAGTAAGAGGAAAAAGACTTATTTCTATAACACATGAGAAGACAAAAGGGTTCTGATGCATGAGCAAGGTTTAATTTAATTCAGGTGAGAAATAAAAGGCAAATGACAGACAGACATAAACACAGATTTTTTAATTAAATGTGTGGAAAAACACAAGGTCATCTTAACAAAGCAGGACAGAGAGAGAAGGAAAAAGAAAGGATAAATAGAACAAAGGCCGAGAACAAAGAACAGCTCGAAACAGTAAATACAGGGAAGAGTTAGAGTGTAGACAAAGGTGACACTGGTGACCTGGGGATGCAGCTTGTGAGACGAGAGAGGATAGAGTTGGAGCTAAGACATGGAGGCCTCCATGATAGCAAGCATTGTTAATAACAAGCGGAGCTGTAACACTTGTGTTATGAGTGATATCTAGCGGAATGTATTTAAGCTATTAAGAATCGGTTGGCCTGTAAATTCCTGAGGACTGAATGAAGGGCAAACATGAGTGTTGATTTTGGGCCCCACAAATTTTGCCACTGATTTGAGCTAACCATTAAAATAGTTTATCTTTAATGGTTTATCATCTGTTGCATTTGCATTTTTTACATATATTGTTGTGAAGCATTGTGTGTCATGGAAAAGTGCTAAGTAATAAATGTTTACTTACTTTACGGATTCAGGTAGCATTTACCTTCACAACAATGAACTTTATGGTCAGTGTTCTAGTTGAATGGAAAGCTTAAATTACTCTATATGCAAGAACAAATGGCAAATGGTTTTAAATTCTAAATTACTCTGCATGATGTAAAAGTAGAGAAGTGTTTTTCTTAATATTGATGGTGTGAGCAGCCATGTAATAAATCATTAATTTAGCTTCATGATACCATGCCATAAATTACTTTTTTTAAACCCATTTGTTCAGCCAAGACCTCCTAAAACTAGTGTAAAACAATATATCAAATATCAAGCAGTGTATTGTTACTGTTGAAAAAAAAAAACCATTAATGGTTCCTTTAGGATGAAATCGAGACTCAACAGATTCTCAGAAACATCAATAACAATTGTATCAATACCATAGCAGCAGTGAAGTATCTGAAATCATTCAGTAGATTACTAAGAGACTTGTAAATAACTGTGGAAGTAAGGTTTATTTGAAATATATTTTGGAGTTATTCGTGTCTAAATATTATGGCACTGAAAATCTCCAGCTAATGATCACATGTTGAGATTAAAGTAGGATTCCTAGTTAAGTGGGATGTTTTTTTTACTTTTCCCAGTGCTGGGCTGACAAATTCAGAATTATTACTTGAACACAGCAATAGAGTGGACAAGTGTGGAGCCGGGGTGGTTACTCACTTGTAATGCACATTAATTTGAATCTAGATTTGACACTCCAACGGTCCAACTTGTGCGTTCAAATGAAGACAAAGAAAATATGCTACATGGTTTTCTAAAGCAATTTTGAATTGTAATACTGCTACTCAGTACATACATGCAGGTTTTTGCCAGAGTCGATGGATATCTGACACACTTGGTGGAGGACGGTATTCAAAAATGACCATTTTGTTCACCGATGGCATGACATTTAAATGTCAAATGGAAACAGGCTGCCTGTGTCAGCCACACCTGCAGCTTTTTCAGCAGCCATGCCAAGTGACAGAAGCATTTGCGCGGCGCTTCTATTATGTGAGCAGGGCAGAATGCTAGTGAACGGGAGCATGCGGTCGCTCCGCCGTGCTCTGCGGCCAGCCCCCCTGCATGCATGACTCCCGCTCTCAGAGAGCGATTTGGAGAGGGATGGGAGCGAGCCGTGCCAAGCCCTAGTTATCTGGCAGCGGATCACACAGATGGGCCGGGCTGAGCCGGCTGAACCCTCGGGCAGCTGGAGGGAGATCATGCATAGCATTCGCCGTCCACGGGGGAGACTCAGACTTGACTTTTTGGGCAAACATTTCCCTTTATGACTGCTATCTCTCACTTCTAAGTGTACACCAAAGCCTAACTCTTCCCACAAGCGAGAGTTCAACCGCAAACCCTAGATGAGAAATATAATCCAAAATGTCCTCTTCCTGGAGTCTATATAGATTTTCCACCATCAGTGGCACTAAGCAACAAGGGGCTGACTAGTAAACAAGGCCCTCAGATAAAGCATGTATTTGGGTGTAAAACTCATCCAGAGCCTGGAAGGTAGAACTATGCTGGTCTGGGAACGATTACAGAGATCTCAGTAATTGCTGTGAATGATAATAAAGGCAAAGTATGGTGATAATGGCCTCCTGCTAGGCTGAGGGAAGCGGTCATTTGCATTACGGAGATAATGTCATAGAAGGCAAACCTCAGTCTGCTGTCCACTAGGACGAAAGTGTTAAATTTATTTGAACTACTGGATGTGAGATTGAGATGTATGTTAAAGATAAAACTGAGCTGTTTGACTGTTTGTGGATTTATGGGCTCATCATGTTAAATGGCCCACATTATCATGGAAAATCCAATTTTTTACTTTTTTTCATTTAAGATTGAAGAAGTATTTAAGCACTGTTAAAGTTTTAGTATGGCTGTACTGTTCCAAGTCAATATGGTTCAATATACTGAAACGACCCAGCAAAAAACAGCCCATTTTCACCTCAGTGTTTTGTGAGGTCATAATGAACAATATATTTACATTAGGGCTGCAAATATTATATAATATATGATGCATTCAGTCATTTAAATCAAGTTATTGCATTTTTTTTTATTATTATTATTAAATGACCCCCTCAATAAGACCCTTCAGTTCCTAAGCTTATAAAGAGTGTTGTTGAAAAAAGAGGCGATGTAACACAAAGGTACACATGAACCTGTCCGAACTGTCCAAAACATGTTGTTGGCATCAAATTAAAAATTAATAAACAAAAAGACAAAAAAATGAAAAGAACTGATGTTGATGGTGTGAGCAGCCATGTAATAAATCATTAATTTAGCTTCATGATACCATGCCATAAATTACTTTTTTTAAACCCATTTGTTCAGCCAAGACCTCCTAAAACTAGTGTAAAACAATATATCAAATATCAAGCAGTGTATTGTTACTGTTGAAAAAAAAAAACCATTAATGGTTCCTTTAGGATGAAATCGAGACTCAACAGATTCTCAGAAACATCAATAACAATTGTATCAATACCATAGCAGCCAGTGAAGTATCTGAAATCATTCAGTAGATTACTAAGAGACTTGTAAATAACTGTGGAAGTAAGGTTTATTTGAAATATATTTTGGAGTTATTCGTGTCTAAAATATTATGGCACTGAAAATCTCCAGCTAATGATCACATGTTGAGATTAAGTAGGATTCCTAGTTAAGTGGGATGTTTTTTTTACTTTTCCCAGTGCTGGGCTGACAAATTCAGAATTATTACTTGAACACAGCAATAGAGTGGACAAGTGTGGAGCCGGGGTGGTTACTCACTTGTAATGCACATTAATTTGAACTAGATTTGACACTCCAACGGTCCAACTTGTGCGTTCAAATGAAGACAAAGAAAATATGCTACATGGTTTTCTAAAGCAATTTTGAATTGTAATACTGCTACTCAGTACATACATGCAGGTTTTTGCCAGAGTCGATGGATATCTGACACACTTAGATGGAGGACGGTATTCAAAAATGACCATTTTGTTCACCGATGGCATGACATTTAAATGACAAAAAAATGAAAAGAACTGTTGAAAAAAAAAATTATTAAATAATTATTCCTAATTTAGTTTGTCATTATACAAGACAATATTCTTATAATTATATACTTTCTTGAATATTCTACATTAATGTAGAATATTCAAGATAATGTTTGATAGTATATTTGAAAATTATGAAAAAATATGAAATACTTACAGGCTCAAGCCCCACCTATCCTTATTACAAGTACTAACAGGTATTTCTGCTTGTACTGCCTTTAAAACGTGCCATAAAACAGTGGAGCCAATCAGAACAGAGGTCATTTACAGAGGACATTGCATATACCAAAGTAGTAAAAACAGACTCAGCTGATGAAACGGATGTCAACATTAACTCCAGATATTATACTTAAAAAATGAATGTAGGAAAAAACTCGAGTTACTTTCGTGATGCCCATTAAAAAAATACTTTGGTTGTTGATTAGCCTTAAAGAGTTAATTTCATTTAATTAGCTTCCATTCATTTAAATAATTAATGTTAAGAGCTAGTGGAGGAGGTATATAGTATTTATGTCATTTTGCTCCCCAACTGTGTATTTGTAGATTTGTTGCCTGAATTGCATCAGTTCACTCACTCCACAGTGTGCAGATGAATATTTCTTAAGCTTTCTTAAGCCCTTTCCTAATGAGATTTAAAATAGGTCTCCACAGTTGTTAAAAAATGAGACATCAACACAAAGAAGCAGAAGCACTGCTGATTTAAAATAAGTTGATCAATTACTTAATTCGCAGGATAGCATTACTTAAAAATTTTATAAACATCCTGTTGCTGAGATCAGACTACACAATATGTTATGTCCTTTACAGTGTCAGATTAGACAATCATAGCACCGGAAACGTGTTCTGTGACTTGGTCACAAGACCAGCACTACACATTTAACAGCAACGATCATTGCGTGCCTTACTAGGTCATTGAGGAGGAGGATCAAGAAACTCAATCATGGCTAGAGGAGCAGAGCATGTGATGCTGGAGAAAAGAAAAAGAAAGAAAAACCTACCTTCCTGGGGGTCACCAAGAGGATAGTATGAGCTGTCCATCGTTCAAAGAGAACTTGAGGCAATTAATGTTTTAATAACAGTTTCACTTGAACAGAAGCAGTTTAAACAGCAGTGGTGATGAGCTGTGACCAGTCTTAGCATTTCGGTAACATTGTGTTGTAGTGCTGTGTTGTGTTGTGTTCAATTCTGAGCAGATGTTATTGTGATATATATGATCTGTGGCTCATTTTTCTTCTGCTGGCCATTCTGGTGGTCTTTTCTGCATTTTTACATATATGTGTCAGAGAGCGCTCTGGCCTCCCATTGGTCAACATCAAGGAAAACATCATTACAGATTTCAGACTTGTTGTGATGTCGTGGGGCATCCCAGAAGTTATATCAAACTGTCTGTTCTCTTATAGTCTCCCAGAATAGCATGTCTAACTTCGGTTCAAACTCTCTATGTCAGAGACCTGTTTCATTAGTACTGTGGCTGAACTAAACTGAAGTCTAAACTAGTTCTTTGTCAGTTATTAGTTTAACATTAATTTAACTTTATATAATTCATGAATTAAATTATAAATTGGTATTCAGAATAGTTAAAAAGCACATAGAATAGCACATGTAGTATATTAGTTATTTTTCCTTTTAACACAGAGCAAAGAGAAAACAAAAAACAAAACAAAACAAAAAAACAAGGGGGGGGGGGTATGTCCCCACCAATGTTAAGAGCAAAACTATGCCCTTGTACAGATGCAGTACATCAGTCTAAACCTGTTTGGGGTCCAGTTCTTGCTTCCTCCATTTGGCTCTGGAGTTAAAAGTCTAACAAGCCACTAATCACCCAAGTCTTTTCTGTAAACTGCATCCAGGTATTAGAAAGCTTTGTCTATGTGGTTCAGTATTAGTAGCTATGCTAGATTAGATTTGTGATTTCTGTTGTTTCAATTTTTAACTTTTTATCTCCAGCACCTGTTGTTAGTGGTGTGTCTTGGGGCACCAGCCTCAGTGCCCCCTCATGAAGCTGGTAATTGACTGATTCTTAGGTTGTCAGTTTTATATTGTAGGCCATCACTGGTCAGTTTTTGTTTTTCTTTTTTTTCAGGAAATAAAGGAAAGTGGCTGTATTTTACTGGCCTTTGCTCATTTAGATTCTCCCCACATGTTACAATTTGAACTACATGACTTTTAACTGCACCAGAAGGAGCACGGCAGGCTCTGCAGAGTGGAACATTTTCTCACTGCTGATTTTTTATTAAAACACACTTGGGGTGTTTCTGCATTCTTCTAATGACTGATGTTTCTGATAAAATGCCAAATAATTTAGCTTGATAAAGTTAGACACTGTCTAACTAAACATACTGTGTATGGCATTTAAACTGAACTAGTGTGGTCAAGCCACTAACTGTTGTCTGAGATGGCTGGTGCAGCATTCACCAGTGAAGTTGGTACATTGTTGGTACTAAAATTCAGATGGTTTATATAAGATGGGTTCTTTTGCCTCATGTACATAACCTGAAGTACAAAACCAGAGGTGTAGTCTTAGACTCCTTAATGTGTGTTTACATGAAGTCAACAGTAGCTGCTAATCATTTAAGAAATTTTGCTAAAGCTCAGCTTTTCTATCTCAGAGTGACACAGAGCATCTTGTTTATGTAATTGTCACAAGCAGAGTTGATTGCTGTAACGTTCATTTACTGGGAACTTCAAGAAAACATGTGAAATGGGCTGAAGATAACTAACAATTTGGAGTTAAAGTCAGGATCTTGTTAAAGATGTGAGAACCGAAATTAGCTTCCTGTTTGGCAGCTTGTTTTGCAAATTTTTCCGTTCAATGCTAAATGTTGCCACAGTTACATTCTGGTGCCTGTATGGGCTGCAGCGTTTAAGGAAGCCAACTTCAACTTTGTTTAAAGATGAACATCAACTACATTCATCGAGAGTCAGATAGTAGATTTCTTCACATAGTGTTTTGCTGGGCTAAGCTGGTGTATGTCAATTCTGGGGGGCTAAATTAATTAATTAAGGAAGATTTTAACAGTTTAGTATGTACTAAACTCTCCTTATTCAACTAAACCAATGTAAATATAGTTCTATGCTATGGCAGCTTGAGAAGAACTGGCTGTCTTATTTTGTAGTTCTGCTAATAACTTTCCAGGTCCTAAGTATTCACTTACATCACAGATTATCTTTCTGCTTATGTTCTAATTCATGGTCTACAGATATTTTCCTTTTGCAAATGATACAGCAAACATGGAGAGAACTCTTTTAGTTAAATACTTCTAAACTGTCTACCTCAATTCCTGCTTTTATTACACAGTCAAGCTCAGTGCACATTTTTAAGAAACATTTAAGAACATATCTCTTTATCTTGGCATTTAATTCAAAAGTACAACACTTTGAGCTGCCACTGATATAAATTATATCAATTCTTATTACTATTATTATTATTACTATTATTATTATAGCCTGTCATATGAAACAGCAAGTCTGTGTGACTTGCATGCAGTTCTAGTGCTTTTTTCTGCAAAGCTAGCTCCAGCATTAAACTACAGAAGCACAGTTTGGATAGCAAACATGTCTTGGTTAATCGACTATATCTGGGCTAAGTAGAAAATTGTGTAAATATAATATTTCACCAAAGCATTCCCCTAAGAATACATGAATGTTCTCCATGTTATTAAATAATAAGCCTTAGGATATAAACTTGGCAATTTAAACAACAAACTTATCACACTTCTTTTGCTCTTTGAAAGGGAGAATCATTTCAGCTCCATTTTAATATGGAAGCAGAAAATACAGCTGTTCGGAATCTCGGACAGGTCTGCAAAGATCCTGACTCTATAGTTGTGTGTGACGCTGCCATGTCGCTGCCATGTCGATTGACTCCAGGGGGCTTAAAAAGTGTCGTAACGGTGTTGCATTTTGTCACCTAATAGAGCATCTTGACTACAAATGTCAGGGGAGATTGAGACTGACATTCAGACAGGCAAGCTGTCTGGAGATGGTGCATATTAAAGGCCTGGAAAAGGTTAGGAGTCAACCAGGGAATTCGAAAAAATACTAGAAGGAACTATGCAAGAGAGAGAGAGAGAGAGAGAGAGAGAGGTGGCAAAAGTAGGAATGAAATTTAAAAGGAATGTTCAGGGCGATGCCAGTTTCATAAACATGCCATGAGCTAAGACTCCACTCGCTCTGTTCACCCAGTTACGAAGAAGATGATGGTGAACAGCACTGAACCCAGCTCTTGTGAAACGGCAGACTTCAAACAATGGTTGCAATACAAACCACAGATTCATCTTTTGGCATTGCATGACAAAGCCTCAGTATATCTCCAGTAGAGCCTATCCACACACTTTCTTGCCTCCCTTTTTTCTTTTTTTCTTTTTTTTTTTAACAATTGTATTTGTGTGTCAACTAGCTGTAGTCCCTGCACACTGTCCAACTCCATCATGTGAGAGCGGCCCCACAGGCACACAGACTGATGGGCTCTCCACTGAATTACACTGGTGCATCTGTCTTGGATTTTATTCTGTAATTCATCTCTACAGAAACGGAGAGAGAGAGAGAGAGAGAGAGAGAGAGAGAGAGAGAAAGAGAGAAAATGACATGTGGTAACGTAATGCACATCCACTGTGGCTTTGAAATTACACCACTGCCCTGTTAATCACTAAGGCGTAAACAGCAGCCAGTTCGAGAGCTAATCTAATCTAATTTACCTATTGCTTTATTTTGTTTCCATTAATATACACCTACATCACTATTATGACAGCTTTCCCCGTATGGGATATATATTACATTTGTTAATATTAATATGTTACTCGGGCGTGTTGTGCATCTGTGGCTCCTTTGGCTGCGAGCTGTAGCAGGTTATAATAAATATATTCCCACAAATAATAGCGCCTTATTTTTTCTCTGTGTATTTTAATTTTACACCAGCACACATTTATTCACAATAAATTCATTATTATGTATAATGTACAAGCGCTTAAAAAAGCATTACTGTAGCAAGGCATTCATTAGTAATGGTGTAAATTTTGAAATGAAGGAAAACAGGCTGCAGTGAATTATATTACTGTCCTAAGGGGGCAGTCGATTATACTAAGTGTTCCCATATAGTCATTGTCTCATTCCTATGTCAACAAATACATGAATAAGAAGGAGGCTGAAAATATATCACCCTGCGTTTAAAAGCTACAAATGGTTTTCTCTAAGCCTACGTTTCCTCCAGTAGTTTATCAGGAATAAAACATACAGAACTAAATACAACACCATAACAAAACAGTTAACAGTTATTAAAGAATTAGGCTGGCAGCTACAGCCACAGTGGCTACTGTGAGTGTTGGGAAACAAATACATTGAGTTGAGTTTTAGCAGACTGATGATTAAATGTGGTGAGATGAAAAGAACACTATACCTAACATACAGTAATATTTATGAACCACGTAATTCACACCTACACCAAACGTTTACAGACACCTGTTCATCCAAAGTTTCTTCAGAAATCAAGAATATAAATAGGATCTCTGCCCCCTCCTCTACTCCCATGGCTGTAACTAGTCTCTAGGCTTAACACTACATGTAAGAGCATTGCTGTGAAGATGTGACACACTAGTGAGGTCAAGTACCAGTGTAGGATAATTAGTTCTGGATCACAAACGGCACTTTTTATAACTTTCATATTGGCTTGGTATTGGACATGCTGATCTTAGACTCGTGTCCTGCTCCAGAGTCTCCTAGTCCATTAGAAATGCTTATCTATGAAGAACATAAATGCTTGCGTGTAGATGTTCAAATACAGTTTTAACACTGAGTTAAAGCTGAGCTATGAGTGTGCTTACACGCACTTAATAATCTGAGCATAATCAGATTTCTGCTGTTATTTGATTATTCCACCGGTCATGTAAACAGCATAGCCCAATTTCTTAGATCAGATTAAGGCTCAGGAATCTGATTATGAAATCCAATAAAGAGAGCTGGATTTGTAATCAGTAATAAGGTATCTCAGGGCATGTACTCTTACTCTAATTTCTATTGATTTCTTTTTTTTAGTTGGTGTATGTGTGAAAACAGACTGTAGAACCGGAAATAAACAAGCAGTCTTTGACAAAGCAACCATGATATGATAACAAGATTCTTTTGTAGTGATGCTGAAACCAACGACATGCTTGACGAAATGAAGGATTGAAATATTCCCATCTTCTAGATGATGTATTTTCTTATTTTCTGCTAAAGTGACTCAATGTTTTAAAAAAAGCTGCAGCATGAAGTTTTATTCCATGTTTATGTCACATCCTATTCTTCTTCCGAACAGAAATCTGATTACTTATGTAGACCAAGAGTTTCCTGTTGTCTGATTACCCAAGTACATGTAAATGCGGTAAACAGAATACTGACTAAGTCAGATTTTCTGCGATTATCAGACTGCTAAGTGCAGGTAAATTCACTCAGTGAGAGCAGCCCACTGTCTCATTTGCTTTAACTGAACTGATTGCATCAATGCACCATACTGCACTAGTGAATGTTCCAACTACTGCCCGCGGGGTAAGTTGGAACATAGGCAGTGCTCAGAAAGACTAGGTGCCCAAAGTTCATGTTTTCATTTGCATTGAGGATGTGTAGGTTTGTATACAAAGATATTGGAACCACTTTACAATGAATTGCCTCTAACACCTGTGAAGTTAATAATAAATACAACACCTATGCAACTACTGTTAATACATTCTCTGTTGCAGTTGGATCACAGAAATACAGCTAAGGTTAAATGTGCATCTAACTCAACAAATGTGCATCAACTCCCCTTTGTATTCTTGAAATTACATGTGTTTTTGTATACACTGCTCTTTTTCTAGCTAGACCTTTTTCTTCTAACAGCAGGTGTGTACTTACCTACAATATTGCCATATATGCACACTGAGTTTGCACAGGTGATGCCAACTTTTAGCTTGCTGTAGTATTATATTGTCTGTGTCTTAACAAATCCCAAGATTTCCCAAGATGTAACTTTCTGCAACTTTACAGGAGAAGGCATTCACAAACATTCTTTACTTTCAATGTAACGTAATGTGAAGAGATTTTATTCCAAGTAAACTGGAACATGGAATTTCGACTTTGTGTAAAGGACATTTGCTGCACTCAAATGACATATAACAGTAAAAAAAATAAA
Organism: Megaleporinus macrocephalus; assembly: GCA_021613375.1. Taxonomy (NCBI): domain Eukaryota; kingdom Metazoa; phylum Chordata; class Actinopteri; order Characiformes; family Anostomidae; genus Megaleporinus; species Megaleporinus macrocephalus. The sequence goes on from CM038702.1 coordinate 49,648,625, forward strand.
ACAATTGAGATGTTTTTTCTTTGGTTATGACCAATATTTGTGTTGTGAAAAGATGACCTATCCAGAGATCTCACTTTCAACCATGATGTAATGTCATGTTATATTAACAGCATCAACAAATCTCTAAAGTCTCTAACAGCAACTTTTATGCAATTAATGTATGTGTTGTCTGGATTACCAACCTGTACTTTTACTGTACCTACACACCAAATACACAGGAACTGTGACCTAACAACATAGTAACAGCGGTTACTTTATATGTGTCAGGGTTCCTGAATTTGTCTCAGGACACTACAAACTCCGGTCACCAGAGGACGGCATCACCGGAGTTTTAGTTAATGCTCCACCTCCCGTCCCTCTCACCTGAATCCTATTTCCCAGCCATTAACCTCCCTTTAAGAACCGCCTTCTTCCCCTTCAGCCTCGTGGAGCATTAACCAACATCGCCTTGAGGTTATTGGTCTCATCCTGCTCAGGTAATCTGTGGACTTCAAATGAGCTTTTTGGACTGCTTCATGAGTTTTTCAGTATCTCCTGCTCTATGAATCTCTAGAGCTTCATGCTTCGTGTTTTTGGAACCTCTGGACCTTCGTGCTTCATGTTTTTGAACTCTTTGTGGAACTTTAGTGTTTGTGTATCCTTCATGAACTCTATGGACTTCTGCATTGCTGCTTTTTGAGTTTTTATTTTTTGGATAACCTTCTGGGCTTTTATGGTTTTAAATACTTTGTGGTTTTTGCATTCCTCGATCCCTTTTTGGACATTTTAGAGTTTTTGCAGTTTTCTCTAGTTTCTGTTGTTTTGAGAATAAAACCTGCCTAAAGGATCCTCTTCCTGTGCCTGAGCCCCTTCATCACAATATGGTTATATGGTCTCCCAAACAGGGACCTTACAGGAGAAGGCATTCATAAATATTATTTGCTTACATTGTAATATATTGTGAAGAAAATAAAAATAATTATTAAAATATATTTTTAAAGATAATATAAGAAATACCATGTCTGTTACAGTCACAAAAAGCAGTTCACCATATTACACATGTGCAAATACGTTAGAGAATGTATTATGAAAAACAAACAGCAACAGCTGCTTGAATTTAACTGAAAGTGTTGGATTAAATATGTAGTTTGCAGTCACATGATTCCAACGACACACACAATCCTGATGGAGGACCGGAAGTGTAAAGCAGAGTGGAGGAGATGGAGGCAAGCCATACTGTACTGTGAGAGACAGTTACAAACAGAACAAAAGAAAATATGGTTCCTTATGTTATGAAAAGAAATGCAATTGAAAGACTTGTCTGTTGTCAAGGCAGTAGATATAAGCAACTAGCTTGTCCTCCAGACAACCCTCTACTAAACAAAATAATTCATATAAAAGAATGGAGGCGTACAACGTTTTTGTTTTCAATTGGGTCAACCTCAGTGCCAAGGTGCTCCACAATGACTGTCTCTTGGGTTTCTGTTATTGCCCTGTGGGATAACCAAGCAGCACATTAACGTTTCAGTTGTTTACCTAATGTAGGTTAACCACTCTCAGATGTCCGGTGAAAGGCTCTTAAAGACGTAGGTTTTCATGATTCAGAATGGAGGAGTCACTGCAGCTTGTTGCAACTGTATGTCAGGTTCAATTATCTGTTTGCCTATCTTTTGTCTATGAAACAGTTAACTCTGATTAAAAGATTGGTGGTGTTGATTGTAGTTTCTGTTTTAAATCTCTCACCAGTGCACACCCACAGATGTAACCTACAGTACTCCTCTTCTCCCAACACAAAGCTGAAGTTAGCTTCTTATTCTCCAGTTTTCCCATTCCACCTTACATGATGCAGCAGGTGCTAGAATGTAGCTGCTAAGGTGGAACGGGAAAATATGAACAGGTAGGTGGTGAAAAAGCTGATTTGTGGTGGTTCATGACAGGATGTCTCTAAGAATCTCTATCCATGTGGCTCCAGGACTCCAGGAGGTGGAACTATATATATATATATATATATATATATATATATATATATATATATATATATATATATATATATATATATATATATATATATGCACCTGCTTTGACTACTCAGTACATCACTACGCAGTGATGTTATATCAAACAACCTATTAGCTGACATAAATTATGTCATCGATTCCAGAAATGTGGACGATGTGGACAGTGGTCTCTCACCCGTGGGTAAGGGTGTGGAATCAGCCCATGTCACTGAACTAATCCAGAAGACATAGACAGCAGATAGACTTCTGAAGCAACTCACTAGTGATGGAAGGACAGGATTTTACACTTCGGTCACTGTGTCAAAGGGTCACAGCTGTGTATGAATGTGTGTGCTGATATGTAAAGTGCTGTCTGGATGTTTTCATTTCTTTGAAAAGTTCCCTGACTGTGACTGAGCAGTGCTTAATCCACCCATGACCGTTGGCTTCACAATCTGAAAAGTGCACCTCAAAGAGACACGAGAGAGAGAAGTGTCACAAAAAATCCTCAAATCTATTCAGCATCTGCGAGTGCACTCACAAGCGCTCATGAAGAGACAGGCAAGCTCTTTCACCACTGCTAGCTCTAAGACCTCCAGCGAGAGCAATCAGAGAAACCCCTTCACACAGAGCGAGAGAGAGAGATAGAGAGAGGTGAGTGGGGGGGTGCAATGAGCGGCGCACAAACAAATGCCTCTTTAGCATTCCACACAGCACTTCACTGCAGCGCATTCGGTTTCCAGGCAGCACTGCATTATTAATGCGGCCATCTCTGCCGCCTCCCCCACCCCCCCCCACAGCCCCAGAGCTCGGGGAGAGAAAGCGCAGAGAGGTAACGCAAATTCAGCACCATGCTCCTGTCCTATGCATGCCCTCTTAATGTTATATATTAGTCCCTCATACAAAAGTATATTGACTGAGTAGTTGAGTAGTACTCTAGCCCAGCAGATCCAGCCTAAATAGCTGACCTTTTTAGTGTCCTGCTTTAGTTTTCTGCTCTAACCAGTGGCATAGGTTACTTTGCAACTTTTGACTGAGGGACAGATATGGTGGGGGTTGGACACTGGTCATATCACCCAACCCACCATATTCTTATTCTGTTATGGATATGTTATGCAAATTACAGTTTCAATATTATTATAGTCAATATGCAAATCAGTATGCCTTAAAAAATAGTTATGTAATTGTACAGACCGAATCAGAATGTTTGTAAACATGAGCATTAGCTATACTACCGGGCGGATAACACATCCAGTCATCGGTAGAACCAGCTCGCTGTAAGTGGCTGTAAACGAACAGAACAGACTGGACCATAATGTGGTAAATAATGGTAAATACTGTTGTATTTGGGGCTGTAATGTGGGGAAATGGGATCCCTATGCTTTGAAGAAGTACAAAGTTGCCTTGTTTTTAGTGCTGAGAAAGAAAGAGAATCAGAATAAAAAAGTTTGCTGGAAAAAAGTACCTTTAGCATTCTGCTTTAACCTCACCACCACTCCCCAGCTCTCCTTATTTTATGTTCATTTTAATTTGAAACCACAAATAAGAGCCACCCTGCCTCAATGTGATTTTTGCTGCAGTAAAAAAAATGTGTATGCGTAAAAAAAAAGTTTGGAGAGAAAAGTTCCTCTCATCCCCATCTACAGCCAGTGAATAGGTACAGAGGATGAGCTAACACATATACCCCACAGCATAAGGGTTCAGGTTAAGTTTTCCCAGTTTTCCAGCTTTTCAAAGTTGGTATAGCTGCTAAAAGTGATTAGAATCCCAGTGAATGTATTATTAGCTGGCAACTGCTGTTATTATCAGGGTAGATCAAATAAAGGCCTCTTATAAAGTTTTTGCTGGTGAAATTAGATTCATTAATCATGCTTTGCCTCACTTTACTACTTTACTAACAGCTCTCTGTTAGTGACCTAAACAAGACTAGGCTGTAACATTAGATGAGATCTGGTTTTAAAAAATTAAAAGGCTGATTGTGACTTTATCTTCTGTGGCTTTTTGAGGTCTTAAACATGCTGATTGGTGGTCTGTGATGCACTGACTTGTACTCACCCAGTGCCAGTATGTTATTACCCATGACTTTTTTTCCCAGAAGTGGGGTGCAAAAGTCTGTGCACTCAACTTAAATCATGAGGATACAAATACAGGGTATAAAACTTTTGGGACACCATAGCAGCGACTTCAGGATATCATGTCAACTACCTCGATCAATAAACACTCTGTAGACCAAGTTTTACACTGCCCTTACATCACGACCATACAATTCAGGGATGTTCAGTCTGATCGAGCATATGCAGCTCACACTGTTTATAGAATCATCATTAAATAATGTTTTTTCCCCGTAGGAATGATTGTAGGATACCAACGCAACCACTTAGCAACACTACTTAGCAACACCACTTAGCTAAATGTTAGGAAGCTTAAGCTGTGCAGTCACTCTGCATTTTTTCCAAGAAAAACATTTTTTCTAGTACTGTAATTCATTCATTCATTCATTCATTCATTCATTCATTCATTCATGTCTTTTCTGAGCTGCTTATCCTTCTGGGTCATGAAGGGTCCTGGAGCCTATCCCACAATTGATTGGGAGAAAGTGAGAAGGAAACATCTTAGACAGTCTATCGCAGGGCAGACACACAAACTATTTACCTCCAACTCATCTGCCCATATGTCTTTGGAATGTGGGAGGAAACACAGGGAGAACATGCAAATTCCACAAAGAAAAGACCCCAGACGTGAATCGAACCCAGTTTTGAAAATGTTCCAAGTTGTTCGCATTTAAATCTGTTAAGACACTGGAGTTGGATAACAGAGACCAGTGATTGATCTTCTGTTTTTAAAGTTCTAAGGTCAGACTACTTCTTGCACACACTCATATCTGAGCCACTCCTCTACAGTTTAGTTAGTCCCACTTTCTCACAGCCCAGTCATTCTCCAACATTAGGAAAATTAAAGTGGCTCAGTCTGCCACAGTAAAAGCACACGAAAGCTGTACATTTCTGAAACGGCTGGCGTGCTCAAGGTCAAACGTTCTGGAAAATATACAGTTGATGGTGAAAAGATAAAAGTGGTGGACAGCGCTTGCATGCTTGGATTAATTATTAACATGAAAGGATCTAGCAGTCAATAAATATGGCACAGATTGCCACTCAGTTCAAATAGATCTTCGAATGTGGCAGTTTGTCCCTATAAAGAAAGATCAAAATTGCCCAGGCGATGGTCTTTTCTTCACATCTTTATGGATTTAGCTGGACAATAAAAAAGCAGCACAGGAAAAATATGATGCCTTTGAACTTCAGTGCTAGAGAACACTTTAGAAAGTATCCTGAATGGCAAAGAAAACAAACAAATGGATTTTTGACCAAATCAAGCTTCACCTCTCACTCGAAGCCCAGAAAACTGACCTGAAGCTCTTATTCAGGGCATATAATGAGAAGAACCAATTTATTGGAAACGACATTTATGCTTAGAACAGTTAAGGGTAAAAGAGGAAGAGCACAATCGGCAACAAGATGGATGATCAGAGCAACTATAAACTAACCACTATAATGCCTGAAGATCCAAACAGAAGACAGGATATCTCTGAGAATCTCTATCCATGTGGTTGCCAGGACTCCAGGAGGTGGAACATACTTGGCACTAAACAAATAACAATCTAGAAAGATATGTTATATATATATATATATATATATATATATATATTATACACACCTGCTTTGACTGCTCAGTAATCAAGCTTGCTGGTGAAGGAATTAAATGAATTCATACGATGTCTGAAGCATCCAGGAGAAATCTGAAACTAAACTTTGTTCTTCAAACTGACATACAAGGTATTATCTACTTCTTTCTAGATATTTATGCTACTTTGTATTGTATTTATGCTTATTTATCTGTTCTAAGTATAGCTTGTTTTCTTACTGTTGAAAGGAGTAATGTGTATACATACATATATATGATACGGAATTACAAAATTTTGTTTACCACGATTCGAGCAGCAATAAATATATACTTTGTTTACAATATAAAAGATGCATCTGTATATCTTATCTGGTATATCTCACCCACCTGCACGCTTTAGAACTGACTTCTTTATTAATTTAATTAATAATTTATGCTACTTAATACTGTTTGTCTCTTACAAGTGTAAAATAACCTGATATAATTGTGAAGGACATTCAAAAGAAATTGAAAGAAATTAAGGGATGTGTCTTAACATATTGTCAAATCAGGGAATTTGGAATGTTTTCTTTGTTCTCACTTCACATAATTTCCTCAAGGTCTCCTTACACCATTAAATGAAGATCTAAATACCAATTTAAAAAGAAACAGAGGGGGAAAATACAACCTTGAGATTCTTTTTATTCCACACTCTCCTCTCTGCAATTAACACAGGCAGATGTGCTTGGCACACTGAGCTTGGTCTGTGGGTGCTCTGTTGGTGAGATAAAGATCCCAATTTCCCCTGCCCCACACATCAGAACGCAGGCTCTGGCGTGGCGAGCCGATTGGCATCGAAATTTCCCTGACGCTGCATTCGCACAACACAAAATGTTAAGAGTTAACCTCCGCTGACCCTTACGAAAGCATGCTTTGGAGAATGGGACCTTCTTTCTTTCCGTCCCCCTCCCTCTCCTTTCTTTATTTCCATTTCACATCTTATCAGAAAACTTCCTTTCCTATTCAAGGTAGCACGGATGGGTAATGAATTCTCAGAAAGGCAAAACTGCGCTGGGCAGGCTGGCAGTGACCTTCGCTCTGCGAATGGAGCCGTCAGCAGTATGGCGGAGTCGGGAGGTCACCGCAGCCTCTGGTACAGCTTACGACTTTTCAACAAAAGTTCTGTCAGTGGAACTAAATGTCAGATGTAGGAAAATCTGTTTATTCAAATTTCCAGGCAAGAAATGTTTTTGCTTTACCTTGAATGTCGTCCCAAGTATGGGCTCAACATGATGTTCTTTTGGAAAAAAAAGTTTGTAAGCACTGTTAAAACATGCATGTCAGTTCATAAACTCAACTGCCAAACAACCCAGTTTGAATATGTTGAGTTTTGGAACCATGAATACAGGACAAGTTAGCCTACAGCAGTGCTGTCTGCCCATTCACCTCGAAGTGTTAAAGGTCGGGTACAGAACAATATAAGGTATAGGGCAGCCTATCAGAGCAAAGGTCCTGTGCTTTTTAGAGTTCAATTCTTAAAATACTAGACTTGTTACAAACTGCAATGCAGAGACAGTTTTAGGTTTCAGGAGCGTCTTATACAAGTCAAGGGACCCAGGCCATTGGAGAGGTATAGGGATAAAAGCAGGTTGGGATACGACCCCAAATTACTTTCCTTTTCTACAAAAAAACACACAAACATTACAAGTGGACTCCAAAGATACAAACTATGTTTAAAGAATACCTCTTACAAGTCTATTAGGCTTGTTGAGCCCAAACGATTTCATTCATCTATCAGTAATGCAAGCCACTGAATAAGTACCACGACTTTCTATTTAGCAGGTGCTGCAGGAATGAGCCCTGGCTCAGGGCGGATTTGGTCTGGGTGTGCGGGAGGCCCTTGGCAGTCCACATGGCTGCTCTGTGTTGTGTCAGTTCCTGTGCAGTACTGGTGTGAAGTTGGACGCCTCTGAGCTGCAGGAGTGAAGAAAGCGTCGGTACACAAACACTCCAGCGCCATCAGAGACACTTCAGTCCTCACTCATCCTCTGAGCGCAAAGCAGGGCTCAGCACTAAAGCGCTGCAAAAGCCTGGAGGTTACTATACCCAAAATAGTCAGATGCACCTTGCGAGCGTTTCGGTGCTTAGTGGTAATAATCAGCCTTGGTATAAGCTAATAGAGTTTGACCTAGGACTGATTAACACTTCTCCCAACCTTTGCAGCACTGGAAATTAAGAATAACTGACTGACCTGTCCATGCTTCAGACATGTAGCTGCTGGACCAGGCCACAGTGATACAGGCCTGGATGCAGTGCTTGTGAGTTTGGGGTGAAACAAGCAATTGCTATGTGATCAGCTTACTATCAAGACATGATTTGACTGCCTACCCACAGTGTACCGCAGGTCACTACAGACCACATAATGCGATTGTCTGTGCACCCAAAAGTATCATGCCTAGTCTTGCTCTATGACCACTTTCCTCAATCCTGCCTACATCCAGTCTGAGTCCATATGTTTATTATCCTGTTACACATATCGTCACTGTCCAAAGAAAAACAAATATCTCCAAAATGATGTATTTACAGGAGAATGTACTCTGAAAGTAAGTCAATGGAAGCAGCTACTTTGGAGTTTTTCCACTAGTCCATTTATTATTATATTATTATCACACAATATAATTGGCAGGTGCTGCAATCAAATCATGTAGAAAAATAAAAATAGACAAGAATACATGTATAAAATACATGTTTTTCTTTGGACAGTGACAACATCATCTTTAACTTCCCAACATGTACACATGGGGGTGATGCAAACAACATAACAAGAAATTACATTAATCTTTAAATCTACAGAAAGTTGAACTGAGAGTTTAAAGTGCTATGCCTTGCTAGCTGGTCAATCCTACTGTAGCTGATTGAGACTTCTTTTAATCCATCCTAATGCATAGATCTTAACCACTAGAAGCAGTAACCCTTATCTTCACAGCTTCCAAACTCTACATACATCCACAGGACATATTTGTACCCTCTTATAAGTTCTCATAACTCTCTTTAAATAGAAAAGTAAAACTAAAAGCCTGCGGTCATGATTGTGTGTACAGAGTCATTGCTGCTTTAAAAAAGGAGAGAAAACAGAATATGGTACATTACACAGTGGCCCGAGGGCACCACCCCAATGAAAGGTTTTCTCAAAGTGTACATTTCTGGCATTAATGATTAACAACAACAGCAATTCATGCAGTTTGGATTTTTGTTACTGTAATATATTTGTGTGGTAATCATACTTAATGATCCATATAGAATCAAATATGTCTTTTGGTAACACTACCTACAAATACTGTATTTCTAATGCATTTTTATTGTATTTATAAGGTGTTTTATGTCACACACAATGCTTTACAATGCTAGTCATAAGCTTGTAGAATTGCCTATATTTAGTTATAGGAACACGGCAGCAGCTACTTTATGCCATAAAAGTATATATCTTTATAATGTCAGGTTTCACAATGCAATATAACATTTAGCCATGAAAACACTATATACATAAATGGTGTAATGTACTATAACACACTAGGAGAAGGCTCTTGCATATTTTCTGGATCACAGCAGCATGAAAACCAGCTTTGTTTGATGGTACTGGCACGTTTTTAAGAACAGATTTAACTTTTATATGTTAAGTGAATTTTATAGAGTTTCTAAGAGTTTTTTTTTAGCTAACTGGAAACTGCAATGCTACTCTAGCTGGTTACAGGTACTAGACTGTTAGCTGTGAGCAACCAAAGATAAATGGTTAGCACCACAGAGGATCATTTTAGGTTGGCCAGCCATGAAAACAACAGTAAAGTACAGCTGTCTGGTATAAAGGCTGTATATCACTAGTGTCTACAACATCTTTATATGAACTGTATACATCTTTAATATGAACAGATATTACATTCTGACATAGAACCTGACTTTATAAAGTTGCATGCAATTATAAGTACTTAAGAGCAATCATGCTTACACCTGGAATTATAAAGTATTATGTATGACATTTATAATGCATCATAAATACAGGACTCATAGGAAGTGTTAGCATATTTTAGTTTGACTATATTTAAACACACACAGTCAGAACAGTGTCAGAAAGAGTCAGACTGTGCTCTGTGATGAACTGTGATGAGCTGACAGAACAAAAAGTCTCTAGTAGCTTAATCTCCAAGGTGAGATGGAGCAGAAATGTATCTTTACTAATGCAGCTTTTTGTCTCAATCACTTTGTAATACAGACAAGTATATGTTTGAGAGGTGCAGAAACTATAAACTCTTATCTCTCTGAAGAAGATTTGATGGCTTGTCTCATTTCTTTCATGTGGAGATATCAGTTCTCCTTTGGCATATACACGTATTTCAGAAAGCCACCACCCACAGTCTGTGCTTATGTGTGTTATGATGTTGAACAAAATAAAAACACAGAATTGTTGTTTGGTTTAATATTACTGGTTGAAAAAAACTATCTAGTCGAGACTTCCTGTATTGCAGCCTCAAACATATGTCCCTAAAACAGTGGTTGAAGACTGTATGAGTAAACTACATGGTTTGACACCTAGGCTAATGTTACTGACCTGTATATATCTAGTCAAGTTATATATAGATAATTCACTGGACACTGTTTATATATTAATTAAGAGCTCATCAACCATGAGTTACTACTTAGTAGCAGATTATGTAATTAGTAATTGAGTAAAGTGTTAACTAATATTGTAGTATATTATAAATTCATGGTTTAATTACTTATTACCTGTGTACTAACTGCTGCTTATTGCATTACCAATGATTATTGCTCGTATAAAGAAATAACATGAGAATAAACTACCACCATGAGTTAGTCATTTTAATTATCTGTTAGATAATCTAGTCATATATCATTACATTTTGTCTTCACTGTGCAGTCTTGTGTGAAACACTGTACTAGACCCCTTTTTCTTCACATGTTCATATACGTAACCAGTTCACCTTATAAGCAACACAATTGATATCTTCAATGTCTGTCATTTTCTTCCAAAGGGTTCTTCTTTGAGCAATGTTAATGCAAAACCCATAAAAATTAAATTAAATTAACACTTTTTTGATCTTCATGGCCATGAAGTCCTACAATTGAAGTCGCTATCACAAACATTGGCAAACGAGACAAAACAATTCTGACCTACTGCTTCAGTGAAACAGCAAGAAATAAGTTCATGCTACTCACCTGTCAAGGCTCAACCAAGCAGAAACCTGCTCATCCCTTTTCATCCCTTTGCAACTCGATGAAGCTACTTTTTCTCCAGCTTCTTGTTCAAACTTTCTTGTTCACTTTAAATGGCACAGCAGTTACATTAGAGTGCTTCAGCTTCTTGTTATGATTGTCCTCGTTCCACCTTAAACCAGAATCATTGAAGGTGGAGCACTGAACTTGGCAGAAAGTGTGTTGGCTTAATGTAGTGTTCTGCACCTCTAAGTAATAATGTTTAATGAAAGTAATATATGAATTTTGTGTATTGAATTCGTTATTATTAAGTAATTTGCCACCTTTAATAAAAAGTGTCACCGAAAAAACTGCCCCTGCTCCATTCCAACAATACACTCTTTCACGCTTATACTAAACAATCATCTGAATTGAATAATGTGCTCAATATTATAACACAAAGTGAGTGCGCTATATTTTCTCCTCAAGATGATTTACTGATGTACTTACATTCTTGTCCAACCTTGCTGCGTTTGTGGGCGGAGCATGAATAGGTCGATTCAAATGCAGAGGCGGAGGAGATAAAATCAGAACAGCCTTAAGTTATTTCTCTGAAACGCAACTGGTGACTTGACACTCTGCACAATTGCTCCACGGCGGCAGCCGACTGGCGAGCAAACAGACGCAGAGGGAGCTTTAGCATCCGAATCCAGAGTGCTAAAATGGAGCTGATTGTGAGCCTTTCCTTGATTGCTCACATCAAGCTTGCTGTGTGTGTGTATAATGTAATGAACACACTAATAGATAGATCCACTCATCAGACTAATTTCAGCGAGACAATATTCACTGATGGCATACCCAGATTAAGTGTGCTGAGCACTCCAGAAAATTTTGTTAAGTGGGGGGAAAAAAGGGGCCAGCAATTAAAAGCAAGAAGAATAGAATTAAATGTGGAACTCAATCAGGCACATGGCGGATTTGTTAGGGCCCACCAATGTACAAGCGGAGCCTCCATAATCCACACTGCAGAGATAAAGGCGACTATTTTGGGCATGCGGATTGTTATTGTCTCCATTATTATCTGCTATATCGTGTTTAGCGTGTACGGCGGCGGAGGTGGGGGCACGCAAAGTCGCTCCCGTCAAAGCACTTCCCTTTCCTCCAGAGGATGGCGACACGACAGCCAATCAGCGGCGAGCTCGCTCATCTTTACAAATACTGCTTTTGATTTATGTGCTCGTTCTGCTCCCTCCACTTTATCTCCCACGCTTTCCCCACTACAGTGAAGTTTATCAATAATCATTGTGCGCACTCGACTTACGCTCCAAGTTAATTAGTCAAAACAAGCTCATTTTTTATGCACCTGACAATAAAAAGCAAATTCACAGCTCGCTGAGAGAATGAGCTTCGGACACAGAGCAACATAAACCATAGCCAGAAGCTCGGGCACTCAGCGTTTATTGGGATTTCATTGTGCTTGCGTTTGACCAATAAACAACAAACATTAAACTCTGCCGACACATGACGCGTTTCCATACACAGCACTCTGTAGTGGCATCGAGTGCCTCCTCCGCCGTGCAGAGTTCAGAAAAAAGAGAGAGAGAGAGATGATAAGGGCACTTTTAATTATTCTCCTCTCCCTTTCCTGTTTTCTCTCTCTCTCACTCTCACTCTCTCTCTCCAGTCTTTTCTACAAAAAAAAACAGATAACGGTTCACCCACAAGCAATCCCACGTTTATGGTGAGTGGGGGAAACAAAGTAATGAGTTATTAGATTTGTTTTATTGCACCTCCCTCCCGCCCTCCCTCTTCTTCTCTCTCTCTCTCTCTCTTTCTCTCTCTCTCTCCCTCTCAGCCCTCCTCTCAAGGTCCAGATTGCTTTGATTTATGTAACCTTTTTAATTTGTTCCCCACAGATTGTATCTTCCACAGGCAGAAAATACAAACACCTTCTTTTCTTTCTTTCTTTCTCTTTTTCTTTCTTCATTTTCCCAGCAAGCTCCACCAATACAACTACAACAATGATATAAAGAGCATGCACATAAAGAGATGTGCGATGGACAGCCTTACCACAATAGATGCACACTCAGGAATCTTTGCCATAAACAAAGGCTTGTTCCCTTAGGATCAGTTGTGCATATATATATATATACTGTTATATACATTCTTCTAGTCTTAAAGATGCCACCAAATGCATTTATTCAGTATTTGAAATTGCTCTCTGATGTCTACATGGAAGGTATGTGATTTGGCCGGGGTCAAATATTATTCGGCTAACAATTTAGAATAAAAGTGTCACAATCTGCCCTGTTTTGTCTGTCTTTATTTTCATTATCCTTTCTTTTCCATGTGTGTCTGTCTTTGTTTTCGTTCCTTAGCCACATGTATTTGTTATTGTCATGTGCTCTTTGTGACTCCACCCCTTACCTGTGCTGTGTTCGTGATCCCTCCCCTTTCAGCTGTTCCTTGTTGTCCATGTATATTTAAGCCCCCTGTTTTGCCCCTGTCGTTCTCTGTTATTGCTTGTCGTTTGGTGTCTGAAACTATGTGTGTGTTCTTCGTATTTGTTGTCTTGCTCGTGTATAAATTTGGACTGTAAATAAACAACCTGCGCCTATCTCTGCCTCTTCAGTTTGTGCTCGCATGTGACAAAAAATCATCCAGGATCTTGTTAAAGATTTGATAGCTGAAGTTTCCATTCCACCTTAAATGGCTCTGCAGTTACACTGTGGCACCTGTACAAGCTGAAGGTGGAACAAAACGTTCATTGATGATATTTCCCTCGGAGTGGTCTAGCATTTTGGGATCAGTCCATTTTACCAAACTACAACTGCAGGATTTTTATTTAAAGGAAGCAGTGACGTTAACAGTGGCGTCAACAGTGGCAACAACAGTGGCAACAACAATGGCGACAAATGGAGAGAGGAGTTTAATGTTACTTTACTGAGTACTCAGTTTCAGCATGCAGTCCCTCTTCACATTCAAATTCAAATTATCTACTGGACACAAGACAGGATCCCATAAAACATTGGATGTGTTGGCTATAAACACCTCCTAGATTCCTGAGGACCTTGTTTGTAACTGACCATTTGTTTCTAACAGACTTATCTGATGTGAATTTATCTGATCTCAACCCCAAATGCAAGGAGAAGCAGTTTCATTCAATTAAAGTATATACAACAAGGTTAATGGTGTTTCAGTTCCTTATTCAACTCCACCAATGAAACCAATGTTTTCCATTCCACTGCACCTTTAACAGAAGCAGTGTTATAATTCTTCTGTTGTCCTAGAGCCTTGTATAGCTAAAGTCAAAAACCACTGTGTGCAATGAGGGTACAAGCAGTACAATAAAAATGGGTTAAAACAGATTTGTGTTGTTTGCACTGTATAATTACATTTACTGCAATTAAATTAAGTGCTTTAGTGACCCAACGTGCCTATACATACAACACAATCAGTCCCAGTCAAGGTATCAGCAGTCCTAGGCAAAAAATTCAAGAAAGTTCTAGAAAGATACTCCAGAAGTGCAGCCTGTGTGTGTTACACTGTGTCCTGAGCTTAATGTCATTCTATTCTCTATAGCAGAAGTCACGCAGAGCAGAGAGACTCCACAGTATAATTCATTCCTTTGTCACTCGCTCTTCTTTCCCAGGTGTTTTGCGCTCACATCGTTTTTAATAGCGCAGACAGCGATCACGCTCGTTCTTGATGAGGTCCATGTGGAGAATTTCACAGAGACACTTTCAGAAAACTTTTTCACATGACTGTTAAACTGAATCTGTATTATTTTTAAGACTCCAACAAGTGAGCAGGCTTTAAATGTGACTGGAAAGCTGAGTCATTGTGAGCTACAGCAAAGGTTATTTATTGCAAATGACTTCTCTGATTGTGATAATTAAGATATCAGATCCAGGCTTTCTTGTCGACATTGCGGAGAATTGCGGTTCATCTCCCAGGTTTCTGGACAAAATGCCTACATTTAGGTGGGCTCACACACGGCAGGTAAGGTTTGATTAACAATAACCCTGGTGCAGTAGGTGCAGTGTTTCACTGCTGGCTTGTTCAGTCGTGGTCGCACGGGAGGCATGGCTATGCGGCACAGCAAGCATGGAGCATCACTGGTAGTATCTTGGCCGCAGTAAGAGAGACTTGAACCATTTAAATAGTTGGGATTGTAAGCTTAAAGATGTGTAAATGTGTTGCATGGGCCATCCTGTGCTGCGCTGTGGGGCTGTTTAGTAGGGTAGTGATGAAGTGTTAGTGTCTACCATCAGGGAGAGTTGTAGGGCTGCTGATGACCTCTCTGCTATTCTGACTGTTCAGTTGCACCGGGGGGTGGTCTCCAGTGCCACTGTGTTCAATAAAAGAACTTTTGTCTAAAGTACTTTGGCCAATGCCACATAAGTCATTAAACAGTCTTGGCCTGCTTCCAAATGAACACTGGTGCAGTTCAGTTAAAGTAAAATACAACACAAACCAAGGACGTCTAAACAGACCAAACACAGAATGAATCATTGTCTTCCTTCGGTAGACTTTCTTTGTTTCAGGGAACAGATGGATTTCTAATGCTGTTATGACAAATGCACTCGAATCTTGTGTTTCTTAATGAGTTATTTTAGTAAATATGAAATGGATAGTGTACATTTTATTAAAAATATAAAAAACAGTACTTGTGCACATATATTTGGGTATCTGGAGTTGCGTACCAAACCACAAACTGTGAACTACGATAGCCCACTTAGTTTTGCACGGCTGCATAGATCAGAAAACATCATTAAAGCAATTCAGATTTGGTTTCTCCTGTTACATAAGTTAGGGGCCTTGTTACAATGACCCCTCCAAAGCGATATCTGGGTATCTCAGCTTCAAAACTTAACCTTCACAACAACTGTTCTGTTGTCGGCTAAAGTATACTTTTGCTAATGTGGATAAGACCCTCTTAGTGTGCACTGAGCACTCTGTGTCTGACATGAAGCTGAAGTCAGCATCTTTCAAATATTGGTGTCGCAGCTCTGCTGGCACTTCAGGCTACTTTTCTAGATTCTTATTTGAATCTCAGTCCAGCGGTTGAGCTTCTTGTTCAAATGTCTATGTCTTCGTGGCTCAGGCTACCTGTAAAACCTCCTGTTCCAATTGTCCCAGCCCACTTTAAATGGATAATTTCTTTACATGCTGGCACTTTATCACTATAGTAATAACTGCTGCCCCATTTAAGGTGGACAGAGAAAATTTAAACGAGAAGCAGGTGAACAGGAAGCTAACATCAGCCTAGCAAAGACAGGTAAGTACCATCTGTGCGTGGCAGAACTGCAGTGGAGGGAATTATAAATAAGTTATTTTAAAAAAATAATTCTACTCTGTGTTTTATGGCAGGTTATTGCCAGCTAACGCACACAGCTGAGGTAATATGTTAACAGAGTTGTAATGCTGTAGAAAGTTCTGGACGATACTTGCTGCAGAATCCACAATAACGTTGACGCTGTTGGTCTGTTAGTTGAATCTGTAGAATGAACTTCATGGTGAGAGTAGCCTGGACACACCGCATGCGTGGAAGAGGTGGGTGAATTGAGTAGCGACTCATTGTCAATTAAATAAACGGACACTCAGATCGATGGCTCTGAACAGAGCTGTTTAGACGAAGGGAAAAGGGCACTTCATTCTTCAACCAGGGAATATGACAGACCCCATGGAACTGTTTTACCTCTGAAAAAGTCCGGAATGGTTCAGAATTGTTTTGGGTAAGTTGTTGCCACCAAATGTATGTCATAATCTACCCAATCAGTTAGGATTTTTATCTGTATGATGTTTTGTTTACATCTTTTGCTTTAGTGTTAAACATGTGAGAGGTACCGCTAAACAAACCTGAACTACAGTGTGTCATTTTCTGCTTTGGTTCTGTTCTCACAAACATAATACACTCTTACATTGCGTTATTAATTTCAAATGATATTCAGTTTCAGGGTTGGGATGTGACGCAATACAATTATTGATGAAAAGAACTTAACTACATGTATTCAGTCACAGGTTATCACTTTATTTTAAGGAACACATAGCAGGAGTTTTTTAAGGTTTTGTTTTTTGCACAATACACACTTAAAACTTTTAAATAGATTATTTACTGTGCACAAAACATTATCCATAAAGGCCTGTATTAGAAGATAAATGGAGGTCTTTTTTGTAAAAAAACATTAATAATTGTATTTTAAGCTGTGGTAGTGCTTAACAAACACCTTGTTAAGAGCCTGGTAAGCAAATATTTAAAAAAATAATATATATGATGAAAATAATGATTTACATAGTCACAATCTAAATTTACATCTTATTAGTGTATAATTGGCAGCATTTGACTTCACTAGTACTAATACACTAAAGTTGTGTTACAAGGGCAGGTTTAGTAACTGAATTCTTGTATGGAGCATTTGACATTAAAACTCACAAAAAACAGAAATATAATAATATATATTATAATAATAATCCCGCCCAAAGCTACTGTCAAATATAAGTTTATTTATTTCAAATCAACACTAAAGGCATCATCAAATAATTTATGTACTTACATGTGAACATGTGCACACTATTCAGACAGTGGAGTATGTTCTTTAAAGAAATCGAAAGGGACGAGCAGAACGTTTCAGCTGGAGTTGAACGTGTTGGAGTGGAAACTCTGGTAAGTCTGTTTGTTGAATTATTGGTGTATTTAGGAACAGGCAGTTTACAACACGATCGGAAGCCGTTTAATGCTACTATTTATGCTTCAGCATTAATGAATGCAGAAGTGTAAGAATGGTCTATTAATGCATTGGCAGAACAAACGGTGAGCCGTCTCAGATCTCCGAAGTTCTCCTTTAGTATTACTGTCTAATTTGGAGTTTTAGTTTGTCTTTATTGACATAGATGCTGAATAGAAACTAATGTCAAATACACAAACAAATAAAAAGAACTTCTTTATTATTTTATTTGTACTACAGTATGTCCTTTCATTGGGATTTCATGGGGGGAGTGTATTTTCACTTTATAATACTGGTCTAAATCATAATGCACTCCCAAGGAATAGCACAGAAACTCCTTGTTTATTAGTAGGACGTAACCATGCATATTATTATTTGTTGTTCCAGAACATTTAAACTCCCAAACACAGTAACACTTCATTTATTAATTAACATGTAGATAATATTAATAACAGTATTTAGTATTTGGATGCAGGTATATTTGTGTGAGGTGTCACTTTGACTGACCCTGCCAACAAAGAGGACTTTAAAGAATAACTACTGTTCAGAAGAAAGAACACTGGTACAAATTTGAACGCATTATCCTTAAGGTTGCTGCACATAATGGACACCAGTCAGTACAGTATGGTGTGTTGCTAAGGAGAACTGTATCTATAATTAATAATTGTGGATAATTACAGATAATAATAATAATAATAATAATAATAATAATAATAATAATAATAATAAACTTAATGGTTTTCAGTTTTATTATGTAGTGTTGGTGTACACCACAACACATACAAGGAAGCATGTAGCCTTAGCTATTAAGCAAACAAGATTGTGATGATCAGCAATTTATGGGAAGTTAATTTAAGAAATCTTATTTATTAAGTGATTCTCTATTAGACTCAACAGTTGTTGTTTAGTGAATAATAAACTTTTCACATGACTAGAATACTAATGAATCCACAGTTAATACTCAAGTGTTAATACGGGACTATTTTTCAGTTCCTACTTAGTTCCCCAGTGGTTTCCACTCAGTATGAAACAGTACTGCAAACATTTTATTACCCATTTAGTAAAGGCAGTACTTTAGTATTTAAGAGAAACACCATCAATGCTATTTTAGAATCAGTGCACATGTAGCAAATCTCCAATATAGCTTTACAGCATAGTACAATAACAGTCTTAACTTTTAATGTAAGACAATGAAACCAGAATTTTTACTGGTACATTAATTATGAATTTTTCACACATTGTAAACAGAAGTATTTAAATGATGCAGAAAAATAAAAACAGCTAAAAATGGAGACGCAACGATATACTGTAATGAGTCCAGAGTCAGGAGTAGCGGATACACTTGCAGGTTGGTTTTATTTACACTCAAGACTAAAACAGTCCAAAGTAACACATTACAGCGACACAGGGTCGACAAAGACAGACAAAGACAAGGAGCAAACAAAGGGTATATATACACATAGACTAACAAGAGGGAACAGGTGACGAGACTAAACATCAAAAGGGAACAGGTGTGCGAGGCGGGGCAAGGGCGGAGACAAGGAGCACATGACAAAACAGAAACACATGGACAGGAACGTAAACAAAGGCACATGGACGAGCAGGCGTGACATATACTTGTTAAACAAATGATAAAGTGAGCTTCAATTGACACCCTTAACACAAACACTGACAGTCCAGCTAAAGCCTGAGTAGACTGATAAATCAATGTGATGATCAGTTATTTATTTCAGTGTTACTAAAACACTGCTGAAGCATGAGTAGCAGTTTAAAGTAGAAACTGTTATGTAGAAATAAAAACTGCTACAATTGCTCATTACCGTAATTTTCATTAGGGGGACCTTTTTGTCAGTGTCTGTAAAAACTGTCCAGCCTATGCAAGAGCGTGTTTGTTGAAGGAGCAAAAATAGGACCATTGTTAGCGATGCAGAAAACTGTTCCCACCTTCCACAACACTGCACATGACCTATTGTACTGCGACAGGTCATTTTCTGGAGACTATGCACATCTATAGAAAGCTTCCATTCATGTTTGAGACAAGGATTGCTGCTCTACATTGAACAGATTATTGACTGGGATTGGGTTCCTCAGATAATATTACAGGGCTTTGTGTTCAGTAAGATATAACCACAGGCAGATTTGCAAGCCAGAGTGAACAGATAGGGCGGTTATTTGAGGACAGTGTTATTTTCTCTTAGTAGAGACGGCCTGTAGGCATGTACTATAACTGGCCCCACATCTCAGTCCCCTCTCATAAAGGCTAGACTGCATGCCCTCAGGGCGAGGGGCTGTAATGGTCGCGTGGTGTGCTTGTGCTGTACGGCTGGAATAAGCCATCTTCACCCTTCCTTTCCACATATCCTCTCACAGACGTTTTGCCAGCTTTATTAAGTAGGTTCTGATTAACGATGGTAAAAAGGACAGCGTCACTGCATTAAAGGCAAGAAGAGACTAAATGAGCTGTTTGTGAAGTGTGAATGTGTGTGTGTGTGTGTGTGTGTGTGTGTGTGTGTGTGTGTGTGTGTGTGTGTGTGTTTGTGTAGGACAAACTGATGGGCTTTGGGAATCTGTGGGGAGGCAGTGGCGTTCACACTATGTCCTGTCTCTGTCCATCTTGAAGATAAATGATTACACCCGATGATAAATGATAATGCCTAGTTTGTTTATGATGCATTATGGATCATTTTGTATTCTAAAAGTGATCTAACTTAAATTACTCTGATTAATTAAATTATTAATATTAATAAATTGACAATTCAAGGAAACATCCTTATCAGAGAAAATCAGTCATATTCTTATCAATTGCTGGCATGTCTTCAGACCACTCACTGACCAGACACTTCATTAGGTGCAACTCCTTGTTTTTTCACTAATTGTATACCATATAGGAGCTCTAAGATATTATTCAATATTCAGGACCCCCACAGGACCACCACATCGCAAGTATTGTTTGGGTGGTGGATGATTCTCAGGACTGCAGTGACACTGACATGCTGGTGGTGTGTTAATGTGTGCTCTGCTGGAATAAGCGGATCGGACACGGCAGTGCTGCTGAAGTTTAAACACCTCAGTGTCACTGCTGGACTGAGAATAGTCCATCAACCTGCAGCATCTCGCCAACAGCATTCTCTGACCACTGTTGGACTACAATGTGTAATCCTAGAACTACAAAGTGCATCTGTATGGGAAGAGGACATAATAAACAATCAAAATGTGTAACTATACAGTAGTGGCTGGTCAGTGAATATCACTTGTGATGATTAACATATTGTCCCCGTGGTAACAAAATCTCTGGAAAGGAATTAAAATGCAATCACTACAGTGAAAACCTGCGAAAGCCAATACACACATAGCATTGCTTTTTCATATCAACATGACTGATTTGTGCCAAAATAAAAAACAAAACCTTTATACATTTTTTTACTGAAAAACAATACATGAATATTTGCATTTACAAATTAAACTGCTGGATTGGTGTCAGAACTGAGTAAAATCCGCTGTAAAATTAGATCAAAGCACAGCTCTATTGCTTTCCAATGTGTAATGCTTGATACATGTATACCACTTTAAAATGCAATCGTTACAGTGAAAGAAGTTAACTGCAATGCACAGAAACTGGCTGGAACATTTGGGAAAAGAGTCAAGACGGAAAGCAAACGATCCACTGTATTGATTTAATGTCCCTCGACCTCTGAAAAAACATACATGGTTTACATTTAAAAGAATGAAACACTGTATTTGTGTCAGAATTAAATAGACATTCACCTTCAAAGGCAATCAGCTCCGAACTGTATTACATTTCACTGTGTGGTACTTTAAACTGAACTGTACTACATTTCACTGTGTAGTACTTTAAACTGAACTGTACTACATTTCACTGTGTGGTACTTTAAACTGAACTGTACTACATTTCACTGTGTGGTACTTTGAACTGAACTGTACTACATTTCACTGTGTGGTACTTTAAACTGAACTGTACTACATTTCACTGTGTAGTACTTTAAACTGAACTGTACTACATTTCACTGTGTGGTACTTTGAACTGAACTGTACTACATTTCACTGTGTGGTACTTTGAACTGAACTGTACTACATTTCACTGTGTGGTACTTTAAACTGAACTGTACTACATTTCACTGTGTGGTACTTTGAACTGAACTGTACTACATTTCACTGTGTGGTACTTTGAACTGAACTGTACTACATTTCACTGTGTAGTACTTTGAACTGAACTGTACTACATTTCACTGTGTGGTACTTTAAACTGAACTGTGCTACATTTCACTGTGTGGTACTTTAAACTGAACTGTGCTACATTTTACTGTGTGGTACTTTAAACTGAACTGTACTACATTTCACAGTGTGGTACTTTAAACTGAACTGTACTACATTTCACTGTGTAGTACTTTGAACTGAACTGTACTACATTTCACTGTGTAGTACTTTGAACTGAACTGTACTACATTTCACTGTGTGGTACTTTAAACTGAACTGTGCTACATTTCACTGTGTGGTACTTTAAACTGAACTGTACTATATTTCACTGTGTGGTACTTTAAACTGAACTGTACTACATTTCACTGTGTGGTACTTTGAACTGACCTGTATTACATTTCACTGTGTGGTACTTTAAACTGAACTGTACTACATTTCACAGTGTGGTACTTTAAACTGAACTGTACTACATTTCACTGTGTAGTACTTTGAACTGAACTGTACTACATTTCACTGTGTAGTACTTTAAACTGAACTGTGCTACATTTCACTGTGTGGTACTTTAAACTGAACTGTGCTACATTTCACTGTGTGGTACTTTAAACTGGACTGTACTACATTTCACTGTGTGGTACTTTAAACTGAACTGTACTACATTTCACTGTGTAGTACTTTGAACTGAACTGTACTACATTTCACTGAGTGGTACTTTAAACTGAACTGTACTACATTTCACTGTGTGGTACTTTAAACTGAACTGTACTACATTTCACTGTGTGGTACTTTAAGCTGGACTGTGCTACATTTCACTGTGTGGTACTTTAAACTGAACTGTACTACATTTCACTGTGTAGTACTTTGAACTGAACTGTACTACATTTCACTGTGTAGTACTTTGAACTGAACTGTACTACATTTCACTGTGTGGTACTTTAAACTGAACTGTGCTACATTTCACTGTGTGGTACTTTAAACTGAACTGTGCTACATTTCACTGTGTGGTACTTTAAACTGAACTGTACTACATTTCACAGTGTGGTACTTTAAACTGAACTGTACTACATTTCACTGTGTAGTACTTTGAACTGAACTGTACTACATTTCACTGTGTAGTACTTTAAACTGAACTGTGCTACATTTCACTGTGTGGTACTTTAAACTGAACTGTGCTACATTTCACTGTGTGGTACTTTAAACTGGACTGTACTACATTTCACTGTGTGGTACTTTAAACTGAACTGTACTACATTTCACTGTGTAGTACTTTGAACTGAACTGTACTACATTTCACTGAGTGGTACTTTAAACTGAACTGTACTACATTTCACTGTGTGGTACTTTAAACTGAACTGTACTACATTTCACTGTGTGGTACTTTAAGCTGGACTGTGCTACATTTCACTGTGTGGTACTTTAAACTGAACTGTACTACATTTCACTGTGTGGTACTTTAAACTTAACTGTAATACATTTCACTGTGTGGTACTTTGAACTGAACTGTACTACATTTCACTGTGTGGTACTTTAAACTGAACGGTGCTACATTTCACTGTGTGGTACTTTAAACTGAACTGTACTATATTTCACTGTGTGGTACTTTAAACTTAACTGTACTACATTTCACTGTGTAGTACTTTAAACTGAACTGTACTACATTTCACTGTGTGGTACTTTAAACTGACCTGTACTACATTTCACTGTGTGGTACTTTAAACTGAACTGTGCTACATTTCACTGTGTGGTACTTTAAACTGAACTGTACTATATTTCACTGTGTGGTACTTTAAACTGAACTGTACTACATTTCACTGTGTGGTACTTTTAACTGAACTGTACTACATTTCACTGTGTGGTACTTTAAACTGAACTGTACTATATTTCACTGTGTGGTACTTTAAACTGAACTGTACTACATTTCACTGTGTGGTACTTTGAACTGACCTGTATTACATTTCACTGTGTGGTACTTTAAACTGAACTGTACTACATTTCACGGTGTGGTACTTTAAACTGACCTGTACTACATTTCACTGTGTAGTACTTTGAACTGACCTGTATTACATTTCACGGTGTGGTACTTTGAACTGACCTGTATTACATTTCACGGTGTGGTACTTTAAACTGACCTGTACTACATTTCACTGTGTAGTACTTTAAACGGAACTGTGCTACATTTCACTGTGTGGTACTTTAAACTGAACTGTACTACATTTCACTGTGTGGTACTTTGAACTGAACTGTACTACATTTCACTGTGTGGTGCTTTGAACTCAACTGTACTACATTTCACTGTGTAGTACTTTAAACTGAACTGTACTACATTTCACTGTGTGGTACTTTGAACTGAACTGTACTACATTTCACTGTGTGGTACTTTGAACTGAACTGTACTACATTTCACTGTGTGGTACTTTAAACTGAACTGTACTACATTTCACTGTGTGGTACTTTAAACTGAACTGTGCTACATTTCACTGTGTGGTACTTTGAACTGAACTGTACTACATTTCACTGTGTGGTACTTTGAACTGAACTGTACTACATTTCACTGTGTGGTACTTTAAACTGACCTATACTACATTTCACTGTGTGGTACTTTAAACTGAACTGTGCTACATTTCACTGTGTGGTACTTTAAACTGAACTGTACTACATTTCACTGTGTGGTACTTTGAACTGAACTGTACTACATTTCACTGTGTGGTGCTTTGAACTGAACTGTACTACATTTCACTGTGTAGTACTTTAAACTGAACTGTACTACATTTCACTGTGTGGTACTTTGAACTGAACTGTACTATATTTCACTGTGTGGTACTTTAAACTGAACTGTACTACATTTCACTGTGTGGTACTTTGAATTGAACTGTACTACATTTCACTGTGTGGTGCTTTGAACTGAATTGTACTACATTCACATTCACAACTACCAAAACAAAAAAAGGTGCAAAGCATTGTATTTCAGTACGAGCAGCATGGAATTTGTGCCTCAGTGAAATGTGATCACTGTCCTGTCTGCTGAAATTTGGGGGATGTAGCCGAGGAACTGTCAGAAATACTGGCTCATAGCTGCAACTCAATCCAGAGAAAATAAATATCTTGAGAAAATCCAGAAAAAACAAAAGAGAAAATATGCATCCTAATTCCACAAGCTACATACTGTTTGTAGCTGAGTGGCTTATTAAGAACATGGGTCAAACCTTACATGGCTTGTTCAGCCTTAGTACAGAGCAATGGGTCTGCAGCAGCTATTTAACTGCCACCTTGTGATTCTACAGCAGGGTTGGATTTTTGGGCAAAAATAAAATAATCCTCTTTTCTAAGCATTCTGATGCTGGAATTAATGTATAACTGCTATTTAACCTCCAACCCTGAAGCTCGGCATGCAACACTGCTGGTCACATAACATCACAGACAACAGTCTCACCTAGCTAGTAGCAAACAATATGGCAGGGAAGAGAAAAGTTCGAGATGAACATCAAGAGACGAATGGACAGATTCATTTGCATTTATATTCACTCCAGCTGGTTTCCCCATATGTTTAATCTGCAAAGAGAAACTGTCCATCACCAAAAAGTCAAACAGCGAGAGACATTTTACATGAAATCTATTAACTTCTGTGGAAAAGTATCATGCAGGACCTTCCAGAGATGAGATAAAGCAGCTATCGCTAAGCTAAAGCTCAAATCAGAGCCGAGTAAGTCTGTGTTTTGGTTTATATTGTAGCATTTAGTGTTATTAAAGTGCTGCTGTAGAAATTTTAAGGGAAACGTTTAGATCTCTTGGAATGGTCTACTCAAAGTCCTGACCTCCAATTTAGAATCTGTGGCATGACTAGTTTTTCAAAATTAGGCAAAAATCCCAGTGGATAGAATCTAAACTAATAGAGCCATACTCCAAGAACCCTGAAGCTGTATGTGTAGCAAAATGTGGGTGTGAAAGGTATTGACTTTTGAGGGGGTGCACAGTAAAGTTTTCTAGGCTTTGTGTCTTAATTATTGTTTGTATCACGATTAAATATTTTGCACCTCCAAAAAATCTACCTTAATTACAGGTTGTAATGCAACAAATCAAGAAAAAACCCACAGGGGGTGAATACTTTTGCAAGGTACTGTATAATTAAAATGGAAATATATCACAGTAAGGTAAAGCAAAGCTTGTAATAGGTAAACAGGTAGCAATTAATTTATTCATTTACAGTTCGAAGTCTGTGAATGTGTTTACTGCCTGTAGAATTTAATTCATATGAGTTAACGTAAGCTAATATTCAGGGAGCAAGTAGGGCTGCCGCTAATATAACATTATTATTCAAGTAAAAGTTACTCATTCTGCACACAACTGCTTCTACACACTAGTTCACTGGAAACAGATAAACTAGAAAGTTATATATTCAACTATGTATGTACATGTATGTAGTTTAATGCAAACCAGACACAGAACAAAACATCTATTTTAGGACTGTACATTTAGGTAATACAATGTTTTGTCTTTATAAATGATTTCTAGCAACAACAGAGCCACCACAGAAATATTTTCAGGCTGTGATTTAGACAAAAAAATAACTCAATCACTCAAGTAATTTTACAATGGACTACTTATTTTCTCTTACTTGAGTAATTTCCTTTATTAATACTGTTATTTATACTCAAGTGTATTATCACTACAATGACTGTAGGAATTGTCAATACAATACTTGTCCACCACCCAGATAATGTTTGGTCAGCGTCAGTTCTGTGGCAAATTGGGTTAAGGGTGGGTGACACATAGCGTCTACAAATGTTCTCAGGAAAAAAAAGTTTTCTAAAGTATCAAAAGTAGTTGAAAGTATCTACAAATGTCCCTTTCGAGGACATATCTACATTGTTTATGCCTGAACAGTACTGAGAGTGAAGAAAGTGGACTTAAAAGTTAGGATGAGCTTGTAAAGAAGTCAGTGAGTAGTAGTACACTGTAGATGTTTCTAATACAGTATATGTTAGAGATATATATGATCCTGAAATCAAAAACTATGCAAGAACGCCTATATTTACAGGAATTGGAGGTCATGGGCAAGTTTTGAGTTTTTTCTTAAATGTCCAAAGTAACGACAGAGCGCTCAGCCAAGTATAATAAACATGTTGATATAAATGTGATGTGCAAGTCTGATTGTATGTGAGTTCTCCTCTCAGACTGATGGGAACTGTTTAGAGTTTGGTGGTGTCAGCCAGCATGATTGATATGCTATAAAAGCCTGCCAATGCTGTCATAACCATTTGCAGCCTTTCGTGTCATATTATATTACTTCAGCCCTCAGATGACACTGACAAACATGCTAGTATACCTGCCCTGACAGCGAGGCTACAACACCAACCATCACACACCCAGACAGGCACATGCATACACACGCCAACGGGGTCTTTGCAGCGGCTGGCATCAGTGTGTGGCTTCTTTCAAAGTGGTGTACAGAGCAAAAAAGGAGAAACATGCTCAGCCATACCTCCTCAGATTGGCCCCCACACTAGTGAGCACATTTATCGTTTTGATGATCTCATAGGTCTCTTGCCGTTAATCCACATAGGTCTAAATCATTTTTCGGGAATCACTTTCCTCACCTTTGCGCCACTAATGGAAAAACACCATATCATACATTAAGAGCTTTCTTAGAATAGCACAGAGGTGGGAAAGTGGCCTACAATTCTTAGGTGAAACAATAACTCAAGTAAAAGTAAAACAAAACTGAGCAGAAGTACAAAAGTAAGTCAAATATCTCAGTACATCCAGCATCTATCAACACAGAGAGTTTTGGTCTAAAACAAAGGGCTAGGCCTCCAAACTAGGCCTGAGCACAGAAACACAAAAGTGTTGCCACAGTTGTCATGTAATGAGCAAATACATTCTTTATTTCTCTAACATCGATCCATTCATGATCGATCACTTTATCCCATTAGTTTGGGTCACGAGAGGACTGGAGCCAAGCCCAGCATCATTGGGAGAAGGCAGGGTACACCATGGACAGGTAGCCAGTCCATCGCATGGCCAACACACACTCATGCACACAGGCAACTGAGAGTGACTGATCAAGCTAACATTCATGTGTCTGGACTGCGGGAGGAAACTGGGAATCAGGAACCCAGATCATTGTGCTGTGAGGCAACAATGCTACACCATCAGGCAACCACTATTTCTCTTAAAGTAGTGGTTCTGATCATAATATACACTGAAAAAGTGTTTTAGTTGGTACAACCTAGACAAATGACCTCATGTGGTTAAAAGCAATAAAGCTAGTTTTACTCCACTTAAATAAAATGACTTGTTTGAAAGAATTGTTTCATCAAACTACGTTTTAGATTAAATAAAGTTCAATTGTTTACTAGCACATGAAGCAAAGCTCTTTTTACAATGAAGCCCGTTTTACAGGAAAGCTCTTTTTACAGTAAAGCTCTTTATACAGTGAAGCTCTTTATACAGTGAAGCTCATTTTACAATGAAGCTTGTTTTACAGGAAAGCTCTTTGTACTGTGAAGCTCTTTATACAGTGAAGCTCTTTTTACAGTGAAGCTCTTTATACAGTGAAGCTCTTTATACAGTGAAGCTCATTTTACAATGAAGCTCGTTTTACAGGAAAGCTCTTTATACAGTTAAGCTCTTTATACAGTGAAGCTCTTTATACAGTGAAGCTCTTTTTACAGTGAAGCTCTTTTTACAGTATAGCTCTTTATACAGTAAAGCTCATTTTACAATGAAACTCGTTTTACAGGAAAGCTCTGTATACAGTTAAGCTCTTTATACAGTGAAGCTCTTTTTACAGTGAAGCTCTTTATACAGTGAAGCTCATTTTACAATGAAGCTCGTTTTACAGGAAAGCTCTTTTTTACAATGAAGCTTGTTTTACAGGAAAGCTCTTTTAACAGTGAAGCTCTTTGTACAGTGAAGCTCTTTGTACAGTGAAGCTCTTTGTACAGTGAAGCTCTTTATACAGTGAAGCTCTTTTTACAGTAAAGCTCTTTTTTTACAATGAAGCCTGTTTTACAGGAAAGCTCTTTGTACTGTGAAGCTCTTTGTACAGTGAAGCTCTTTGTACATTAAAGCTTATTTTACAGTGAAGCTCTTTTTACAGTGAAGCTCTTTTTACACTGAATCTGTTTTTACAGTGAAGCTCTTTATACAGTGAAGCTTTTTTTTACAATGAAGCTTGTTTTACAGGAAAGCTCTTTGTACTGTGAAGCTCTTTGTACAGTGAAGCTCTTTTTACAGTGAAGCTCTTTTTACTGTGAAGCTTGTTTTACAGTGAAGCTCTTTTTACAGTGAAGCTCTTTTTACACTGAAGTTGTTTTTACAGTGAGGCTCTTTTTACAGTGAAGCTCTTTTTACAGTGAAGTTCTTTTTTACAGTAAAGCTCTTTTTATCAATAAAGCTTATTTTACAGTGAAGCTCTTTTTACATTAAATCTCTTTTTACAGTAAAGCTCTTTTTACACTGAAGCTCTTTTTACAGTGAAGCTCTTTTTACAGTAAAGCTCTTTTTACACTGAATCTCTTTTTTACAGTGAAGCTTTTTTAACAGTGAAGCTTTTTTTTACAGGGAAGCTCTTTTTACAATGAAGCTTTTTTTACAGTGAAGCTCTTTTTACATTAAATCTCTTTTTTTACAATGAAGCTCTTTGTACAGTGAAGCTCTTTTTACATTGAAGCTCTTTTTACAGTGAAGCTCTTCATACAGTGAAGCTCTTTTTACCAGAGAGCTATTTCTACAGTGAAGCTCTGTTAACAGGGAAGAGCTTTTAACAAGGAAGCATGGATATATTTTTTGTAAAAACAAACATTACAAAAAACTTTCAAAACATCAAAATAAATTTGATGCCAGTCTCACACGCATGCAGTGACTGACACGCTGTGCTTGGAAAAAGTGTTGTTTGCTACGTGAGAACAAAATATTGGAAGCGCTTTTCATTTTGCGGCAGCAACATTGTTCCCATTATCATTTCTAATCCAGGATGGATAACGTCCTGGAGCTTGAGAGGTGAATTAGCGTTCTCGCTAATCACTAACTCGCAGAAACTCAGTCAGAGAAGGACAAATATCAACAAGTCCATGAGCAGGCTTTTCTCTTTTCTCATTAGCCAGATAGATGGCAGATAACGGCTATAGGGGGAGAGAGAGAGAGAGAGAGACGAGGGCAGAAACAGATTAGTCTCTCCTCACAAACAGCAACGTATCCTTGACTTTTAATTAAAAATGCCATCACAATTAGACACGGCAGTTTAAAGGGACCGCAAAACTAAACAGGGAGAGTTGCGATAGAGCTATAAAGCTGACCAGGCACTGCTCCAGGAGAATAAAGCCCTCCACTTTCCTCAATGTGGATCCTTTTTTTTCTTCTTCTTTTTTTTCTCAAATCCGCTTATATGTTTCACACACACACAAAAGAGAAAAAAAAGCTGGTGCTGTAGGCAGAGGAAGCAAAGAGAAAGACCTCAAAGTTAGGCTGATACTAAAGGACGATCGGAGATTGAGGTCAGAGAGAAAGAGGAGAGTGTTTTGCACGGCACAAATGAGATCAATTAATCAGCTCTTAAAGGAGGCCCACCCTTTACTCATCTGATCAACTGGATTGTATTAAGCAGAGACACAGAATAGATGAACATGTTCAGATCTGACCCTGATGAGCACCAGCAGTCTTATTTAGCGTGCTCTTTCCACCCCGACGTCGTTCCCCAGTACATTAACAGACAACTCCATAGCACTTTATTCGGGCCAGCAGTGCCAAAATATCTGCTTTGGAAATGTGATATTAATAAACAAGGCAAATAAGTTGCCAAAAAATTACCAAAAAAAAACCCCATTCAGTGATGTGTTGCTGATTAAACTGCGATGATGGCTTAAAACAATTACAGCCTGGGTGTTTCCTCTTATCTGGCATTCATTTTCGTGAGCTGTTCATTAAATGTGCCATTGACTAGCTTATTGCATTGCGCATTTTAATAACCTCTCGTGGAGATGCATCATAAAGATGTAAATTTCATCTTTATTTTTCCCTTCCTAATTGCGTAGAACACAGAGGCATATGTATTGTGCTGATAACAATGGGCATCAGAAAGACTGCGCCGCGCTGCTGTTGGAGGGAGAAAGTAAAATTACCGCGCCGCTGTTACAGCGCGTTCTTCTGGCTTCCTGAGAAAACGGCATCAAATAGGAGCCGAGCACACACGGTGATGCAGCACTTTACCCCAAGGTAATTGGTTTTCTGGAATGGCGGTCATGTGGAGATGAAAAACAATCGGCGAGCCTCTTAACAGATGCTGTAATTACCTGAGCAGCGTACGAATGCTTGAGCACAACACTTTTTTGTGTTTGATGGATGCAGAGAGCCCTTTCTCTGATGGGTGTGCGTGCTTGGAGAGGCTGCCATGTTCCCGTATGGCCACCCTTCCCTCTCGGCTGACCAAGGGCCTGTGCAGAGACGTTTTTAGGGGGCAGGGGCTCAAGGGCAGAAAAGGGCAACATGAATTAAGTCTAATTTTAGTCGTATGAAGAGAGAGTGTGTAATCATGTAAAACCTAATGTAATGCTGGGACTTTTTCCAAGGGCAGTCAAAAACACTAACGTTAGATTCTATCAGGGGTCGGGAATCCCAGCTGTTAGCATGCAAACTTAAGGTGTTACTGGTCCGAAAATAGAATTGGGTTATAACTTTATTTTTAAGCTCCACTGTCTCATATATATATATATATATATATATATATATATATATATATATATATATATATATATATATATATATATATATATATCACTGTGTTTACAGTAATACAAACGTAATGTGGGAAGTTATCAACATCTCTCATTGCTAACATGGTGTTGGGTTGCTCTACAAAATAATCACATTATGGAATTTTGCAATGCAAGATAGTGTCGCGTTTTCAGTTCTCTTTAGTTTATTATATATTTTTTGGAGTTTACTTGCGTGGGTGTAGAAGCAAGCTGCGACAAAGACACTTGAATGCAGGTAGCCGAGTTGTTTACTGAGAATCTTCGGGCAGTACAGGGCAATGAAATAACCAACACTCACCATAGTCTCAAAATCAATGGGAAGCTGTTACAGTCTCTGTGTGGTTACGGTCTGGCTACAGGTGTTGAGGCACTCTTGCTCGGGCACAGAACGCTGTTACTTTCATCCATGCGGTGAGCTACGAGCTGCCTTCTTCATAAACCAAACTCAGACTACCGTTTTTTACTACTGCGGCTGCGCATGAGTTGCAATATAACTGACACAGAAACAGCCAATGGCACAAAAGCAGCTTCACTTACAATATTAAACACAACTTAAAAGTAAACTAAATGCTTTTAACCCACCTACACTACAATATTTAGTTTAAATAAAACATTCCTAAATGAGCTACAGTTAGTAGCAAAATGCATGCATGCACTGTGTTGCAGAGATATTTACTGAGGTTAGCAAGCTAGTCGGCTAGCCCTCTCCTGTCTCATAACGCTACAGCAGTAAGTCACTGCAATGCCATGTCAAATCAGCCCAACATGAGAGGATTAAGAAGTAGCACTAATCTCTTCTCAGTCATGTGGAAGGTGCTGCTCCCAGGTAGATCATTTAATGTCAGGTAGACAATGAAAGGAAGAGCCAAGAGATGGCTGAATCTCTTGGCAAGTGGTCGCTGCTGCCCACTCTTATCTAGAAACCACATTCAGCAGTGAATTAAAAAAGTACCTTAGATAGAAGCAAAACTTAAGTTAACATTGCCTTTGCTTTCCACCACTGGAGATGCTCTTGCAATGTTTATTCTAGACTTATAGACTAATCTGTGGCTCCATACTGTCTGAAGAATGAATGTGACAGGTAATATCATCTTACACATTGCTTCATTAATAAATAGATTAGCAGTGTTTTGCTAAAGGAAAGGAAACAGTTGGTGCTGCATCAGAGGTGGTGCCAGAGAGTGAATAAAGGCTGTATGTTGGCTCAACATGGAGTAAATATGGTATATTAACGTAACTACTATTACACAGCTACTACTAACTGTACACATTTAAATCATTCTTCTTTTTTTTTCAACATAGTTTCCAAGTCAACCTGCAAACTCTATTCCCAGATCAAGTCTCAGCCTCTGAATCTCACTGAAAAGGATCTTAAAGGATGACAGAGGCAATATAAAAACATAAAAACAGTCATTATACACACCAAGCCATAGCCTACAGTCAAAGTGGCAGGGGCTCAATCCCTCCCCTGGGGTTTGTGTGTGCCTGGGCCTGTCCGCAGGAGGGCTTGCTTCATAGCCCAGTTTCTAGCTGCCTTTAATTTGCCAATAGCTTTCTTAACAGTAAGTCAAATTGAACAGAGTGGCCGCACAGATTAAGGCTCAAAAGTTACTCACTTGGCAACTCAGTATAATGTGTTGCTTTGAGTAAATCTGAAGCGGTGGGCTTGCGGGAAGCAATAACGGGTCAGTGATGCTCAGCTGAAAGCATTAAGATTAAGAACAGAGGATGGAATTCAGATTTAAGAAATCTTCAAAAACATAAAAAATCTTCACCACTCCAGCCTTGGCAGTCGCTTTGCCTCACAGCAGGGTGACCAACTCCCAACTTCAGAAGTGCCACCAACCCAGAGTCAACACTGCGACACACTGACATCAGCCTTTATTCCCAGCTTTCCGCTCGGTTTTCTATTATACTGTCACCGCAGCAGCATCAGCAGCCTTCAGACTGTGTTAGCACAGTCCGTTAGTGGGCTTCTGTTACGACGTCTCACTTACAAATAGTGTTCATAAAAGTAGCACTGACGCAAATGACGACTTTAAGATGCCGCTTGGTCTTAAATTGCGATTCTTTCTTTACTCCGTCTCCACAACTGTTTGCAGTGGGGTGTGTTGTCATGGCGACAGCAGCAGTGTCTTATTTAAGTAATGTGTGATGTGCCGTGCACATGTTCATGGATCAGTAGCACTAAGACGCTGGGGCTTTCTGAGAGACTGATAAGCTCCACTTTCAGCAGGATATCAGAGTAAACACTGCTGATTACTCATACGTGCAGCCGCGCCGACGCCTTCGAAATATTAAAGCTCAGAAGGAACCTTTTCACTTCTGACTCAAACAAGTGTAAGCACAGTTCTTGCACCTGCAAAATATTGTGAGCTGCACAAACTTCACAACAGATGGAGCGAGAGATTTCCATGTAACCGTGACCGTCTTTTACCGCCAACCAGTATGGATTTTTCAGGGCTATATGCTGTTCTTTATTTCATGGTTTGCAACGTTCAATTATCAAAACAATGATTTTTCTCTGCTGTTTGCTTCATGAGAGTTAATCCTTTTCATCCAATTTTTCTCAGGACTTTTTTTTTTTTGGTGTGAAGTACCTTCTTAAAAGTAGGTTCCTGTACGGTTCTCGGTCTGGACATTTGGCCAGAGGAAAAACCTTTTATCTGTATAAATAGTATAAACTCTAGTCAAAAATCTTTCATCTGTATGTAACCTTACATTAAGGGGACGATCTTCAATCCCCTGGGGTCTAAAAGCATTTTCTTGATTTTTGCATATATTTTGTGTAATGATTCGATATGACGCCATGTTTCATATCAGAACGTCCAGAACCACCTCGGCTCAACATGATGGGCAAGTCAAAACGTGGACAGCCACAGTTATACAAAGTGAGAGGCAGATGTTGTGTATTTCAACCCCACTTCAAACCCTCATAGAGTCTTCATCTTTATAGGATCCTCAGAAGAAATGTTTGAACGGTATTCATGAGCTGTATATCACAAATACATTAATAGAAACATCAAGAAACAAATTTTATGTGTGGATTCGTATATAGACAGTTCAGATTAAAGGTGGTCAGTCCAATACCACCTTTATCTCTCTTCTAAAGGACTGAGCTACACTAATCTGGATGCACTGGCCTCAATCTAGCTATCTAGATAACATCATGCTCAAACTGTGGAAATAATATTCTACTCTAAGAAGAAATACGTGCAATACAATATGGCAACATGAGTTATTCACTATTGCTGTTTCTTTTTACTTAAACATTTCCACACACAGAGCTTTTAGCAGGGTTTTTGGATTTGTCAGCAATATTCAAATATTCCAAATAAAATTTAAAGTGCAGCTTTGTTTAAAAGATTTTGTTTATGTGATAGTTTAGGCTAATGGATCATATCAGATCATACTGTTATTTTCTTCTGATATCCAATCCAGTGATTTTGACCATCTCAGTATTATGTCAGCATGGTCCTAAACAAAAAAACATACATACAGTTTTTGTTTAATGTATAATATGATGTAATTTCTGGCTGTTTTGGAGGAGAGCCCTCAGTTGAACTATGCATTAATAGAATGTGTGAATGTAAATGTGCATGATTTATAAAACTAGAAGCAAACTGTATTTACATATTTGTTAGCAAGCAGGTCAACATGTAGAAAAAGGTTTGAATTGTGTTTAAAGGCAGATTTATTATGGCAGTACACAATTTTTTGATATCAATAAATCTCACTCTCACATTTCCCTCATTGCACACGAGCAGCTCAGCGCAGAAGGTCTAAGGGTCCAAACAAGTGTCTGCATCTTATGCACCAATTTGGCACAGCCTATATTTGCAGCTTATGCACTGAATGCATGGTAAAACACAAAACACGCTTTTCCTTCACAAAAAATGTAAATGTAAGTGGGTGGAAATATTACACATGCCACTGATCTCGTATTCCACTCCATTTACTGAAGTTTGAGGAACTCCTGGCGGCTGGTTTTCTGTCAGTTGTTCTCCGTCTTTTGAAAGCAGGTGTAAATTTTTGTTAGGATCGCAAAGGACATGTTGATGTTGAGAGAGAGCACATCAGACAGAAGAACGACTCTCAAACACTACTGAAAAAATGCTTACCATCAGAACAACCTGTGTAAAGTTTTGGTGGGAAACAGAGAGTATTAACTCTGCCATCTCTTCATCATTGAACTTTTATTTCCTGTTTTAGCTCCAGTGTGTTGACAGATCCATTATTTAACCGTACTTTTTAAACTCGGCACCTAATGAGCACAGTTAGTAGGCGGCAGTTTGCATAATAAGCTGCAGTCTTAGGAAATGGAATTCTGTCGTATATTACGATCTTATCAAGGTACATTTCCTTTTACATGTTTTAATTAATCTGATTAGATTATTTAACTGTGCTGGATGCCCTGTGTGTTGGCATCAATCCAAAGAACGCTATTTACATCTACGTTTTTAAGATTGTATTGTAGTAGAAGCACAACATATGATAAAACATTACATATCGTCGTTGTCCAATGAAAACCATGTTTCTCCATTTTTGTCAGTTGTCGTTTACATTTTCTGAAAAAATCATAATGAATGGACAAATAGAAAATAGCTTGGAAAACATTCTAGTTCCATTGACTAACATTAAAAGTAAAGTATGTTTTTGGTCTCTCCTGTAAAGTTGATACTTGATTTTCATTGGACAGTGATGATATACAATAACAAGAAAAAGTAAGTACACTATTTACAATCACTTGAATTTCTGACTAGACTAATAAAAGGAATGTTGTTCATAAAATACTGTAAACTGTGAATAAAGTGCTGGTTTAAGTTCTGATGTCTAGTTTCTATCATTTCAATCAACATTGTATCAATTATTACTAAATGACAATTTTTATTATAGCTGGTGAGCCCAAAGCTTTGAGTAGTAGTGAATAATGTATAACACCAATACAACATACACAATAAATATAATTTACTACAACCACTGTCCCAACTGTGTGGTGACTGATTACATTTTTATGCACTTTTAAAAATAAATAGAAGCTCATAGAGGAGCCACTACTGGTTCCCTGAAGAATCATCCACTATAAGGTTCTGCAGGGAGGCATCAGTGGTTCCCCTATGGAATCGCTCTTTTGCCACCTTTAATTTTGAGAGCCTGCTTACTGAAGGAGAAGTTGTTTGTTCTGGTACTGGTGAAGGGGTTGTGTAAGAGGTATGGTGAAAAAGAAAAAACAGAGAGTAAAAGTGCACATTTACCCTAATAAATCATCTTGAACAACGTGCCAACTTATTGCATGCTCTCAACTGACACAATTCATCTTCTCTCAGCCTCCTCAACGGTTCAGTAGAAAACCAGCCAAAGCATCAGAAGTCTGTTCCCATATTCATTGTTCCCATATGAGGACACAGTGTTCGCAATGAAATATTCTCTCTGAATAAGAGGAAAGAGATCTATACTATACTATTCCTTCTTTCTTCAACTTGAACTCTTCGTGCATAACTTTCATCTTTCCCCTTTGTCCAACAGGGCTGCTGGCAGATCTATGCTGATATAAGATCATGCTTAAGTGCGGGGGCACAGCTATAGGAAACACGGCTGCCTGAACCCGACCTGCTGCGAAAGGGTTCAAATACAAACCACTGTGGAGAAAGACTAGAGATTTTCTTTGGGGATTACCGTTGCCTAGGTGATGTTTTCCCTGTGCTGATCTTCTCCCTGACTATTTAGTTATGGCAAAGGCCTAGAATTTGTATTCAAAGTAAAAAATTCATGTGTACCTGATAGCTGTATCTAAGATACGTATGGATGTCTATAGACCGAAGCTGCAGTGGTTGAGAAGCCTACTGCCTTGGTAGCCATACTGTAGGATCCCTCATCCTTCACTTCAGGTGTTTTTGTCATCATTGTAGTGGCATCTATTTAAAACCTGTCTTTGACTTAAAAGCCCAGATACATTGAGAAGATTCAACAAGTCCATTGTAATGGGCTCCATAGCAACACATTGATGAAACATGCAACAGTAGCCAGTTCAATGCGTCAAACAAGATTCACAGCTAAAGCGTCATTCACCAGCTTGTTTTCTGATACTGATCTAAATCTGGCTCATCACCGTCACGAACTGACAAATCAATCCAAAAAAAAAGAAATATCTCTCATCTGGTATGCTGTCAAAGAGGTCAGAGACGTCCATGCAGTGGCAGTAAGAAAAATAGCAGGGGCTTATAGTTGAGAAACAAGGTGGAAGTAATTACAGCTGA
Organism: Megaleporinus macrocephalus; assembly: GCA_021613375.1. Lineage (NCBI taxonomy): Eukaryota > Metazoa > Chordata > Actinopteri > Characiformes > Anostomidae > Megaleporinus > Megaleporinus macrocephalus. The sequence goes on from CM038702.1 coordinate 49,686,415, forward strand.
GGAGCTTTGTTTGTGAGAGGTCGATGGAAACAAACTGGACTGTGAGAGTTTTAAAAAGATGATCAATGACAAGTAATGAAAACTTAATAGAAATATATAAGGCTTGTCGAGAGAGGATAATCAATTCACTACACTGGTCAGGCAGTCTGAAAGGCACTAATACGCATTAATTTACACACTAACTGGCCACTGAAGAGCGATTCTAGGGAAAGCAGTGAATGAAACATATGGGTTAGTTTTTATGTTTTCAGAAACACGTTAAACTCAAGGCTTTCCGAGTATGTTTAATGGAGTCTCCTTACTGTTCTGTAAGCCAAGGCTTAATGACTCCCTCATAGAAAATTAAGGTTCCACAAGGCGTTCTTGCTTGTCCATAGCATTGGCTGAACTACAGTGTCAAGGCTAAAATGAATTTGCATCTTAAAGCTGTATCTGAGGATATTAAGGAAAGCTGCAATGCTGCAATGAGTGAGTGGCTTACTTTCTTGGTGGCTATTCCAGAGAACACTTCAGCCTTTCCTCCAGGTTTTGATGTCCTCCATAGAAGAACATCTATTTGGTTCATGAAAGAACCTTTGAAAATATGGTTATTTAAAGCTGCAGAAGGTATCCCGTATAAATAATAATAATAAAAAAAATCCCTAGCACACTATCTGCCTTATAGTAGGTCGATAAAGCCCAAACTCTAGAACCTCTTCCAGACTAATGAGCACTAGCAGACAATTTTCTGAGGTCCACAGAAATCTTATTTGACTGAGACCTGACAAGTGCCAACAAACATGTGCAGTAAAGACCAGACTTCAATGGTGAAGACTTAAGTTGATATTTTTCAGTAGGGTATGGTCAGTCACACCTGATCCAATTGATTGACATCCTTCTGACCCTATTTATCAACTATATCAGTGGTTTCCAAACCTTTTACAGAAGTGTACTCCCTCAGACAGTAACTTTCTTGATGTGTAGCCCCTTTCACACATACACTACCACTCAAAAATTTGGGATCACAGTGAAATGTTCTTGTTTTAATGGAGTATCTTCCTTCCTTAACACAGCAATGGACTGACGGGTCTCTAAAGAAAGTAGTTCCTTTCTGGTCATTTTGAGTCTGTCAGCAAGCCATCAACTGCTGATGCTTCAGATACTAAACTAACCTAGAATGTTGTTCTCCCTTTTATACTCACTTATTAGTAGAATGTTTTTCAGAGTGTCCTAACAACCCATTAGCTCAATAACATCCTTAACTTGGATTGGCGGCCGTACCAGGAGATTTAGACAGAGGACTGAGAATTGCTAATAATAGAACTATATGCAAAATAAGCCTCTATACAAAAATAGGCTTTAATACAAACATTTTTATTCTTTAAAAATCATCTGATACACTTAAAATAATTGTGAAATGAACAATATTGTTTGTGAATTGCATGAAAATTGCATGAAATTAAATTCTAAAGTGATCCTAAACTTTTGAGCGGAAGTGTATGTAAGTGTACATTGTTATCATGTATTTTGTCACTGCCCAAAGAAAGACATGTATATCCACTTTTGCCAATTTTTATATTATTGGAACATGACAGCTGCTCCTTATGTCCTATGATATATGATGAATATGATGAATGGACCAATAGAAATGCACCAAAATAAATTAAAGAATAAGACTGTTTTAGTCTTCTCCTGGAGATTTACTATTTTAAAGATACTTGTTTTGTTTTTTTTGGACAGCAACAATATGTAAGACATATAAACTCAACTCTTCTCTGTCTTTATATGGGACATTTTTCTAACAATGTTAGAAAAAAGAGACATTTCTGTCAATGTTGCTTTAAAATGAATAAGACAGAAAGAAGAAAAAGGAAAAGAAGGGTATCACTCCCAGTTCAGCTCAGAGTTAGAGTTCAAGGACGAAGAGGCTGCAGCATCGATATGAGGGTGTATAAGTGTGTGAGAGAGTCAGTGTCTGTAAAAAGGACCACTCTATTTTACACATAAACGCTGCGATAAGCGCTGATCACAGCAGACACAAACAAATAAAACTAATCTGCATCCATGAAAGTGAAACTAACTCAGGTACAGAGCTATCAAGCATCTCACAGGCCTTGACAACACTTAGCAAAGGACACTCCGTTCATTCAACCACACAGAATCGCATAAACTCAGTGAACTCCACTGAATGTGCGGGACTCAGAAGGAGCCTGAGTGAAACACTTTCTTCTGTAATTCTTTTATAATAGAGTGAATTACTGCCTGAGCACAAGTTTACCCTGTGCTGGTAGCTTCTTTGTGCTGCTCGTATCAAAGAATATAACTGTGCAGCCAGTTGATGGAATGAAGTTGACATATCCCCAAGAGCTCATACCGCAGTCTGAGAACCACTGATCAATCTAGAGGGTCACATACTTTATTCAACAAACAGAAATATATATATATATATATATATATATATATATATATATATATATATATATATATATATATATATATATATATATATATACTTTCAAGCCGCATCGTACTTCATAACTTTATAATTATCATTCATTTATTAATTCAGTGATTCATTCATTTTCCAATCGGCTTAAGAAGGGTGGAAGGCAGGAAACACCCTGGATAGGCCACCAGTCCATCGAAGTGCATACACATACACTCAAACATACAAACAACTAGGGGTATATCTTTGAACTCTGGGAGAAAACTGGAGCACCCACAGAAAACCCAAACAGTGACTGGGAGAACATGCATACTCCACACAGAAAGGAGCAAGAACGCCCCAGCACTGAACCCAGACCCTTCTTGCTGTGAAGCAACATCGCACTTCATGAAATATTTTTTGTTATTGTTATTATTTTTGTAAATGTAAATGTAAAAGGTTCTACCAGTTAAACATGCTTTGTATGTTTGTTTGTTTGTTTCCTTTAACTGTTTTCTCTCATTCTTTTTTTTTTAAGGTGTATATGTCCAGGAGACATACAGTCAAAAACTAGTGCAAGTTCTTTAAAAGAGGGCTAATCACTTTTTTGCTAAAGAGATGGTAAATGTTAAACGAAGACATCCGTCTCGCTCAAGGTCATTTTTGAAGTCGTCGTTAGAGCCTTCAAACAGAACATCCTTCCCTCGCCCTTGGCTCAGGTGCTAATAATATTCACACAAATGACAAAAACACCCCACCGAGAACAAAGACTGCTCCCCTCCGCTGTCTCCTTCTCTCCTTCTCTCGGCTGCCTCTCTTCTCACTCTTCTGTGCCGCCTGTCCTTCATTCTGTCTCTCTGGGCCCCCAGGCCTTCGCTATCGAGTTCAGGGAGACAAGCTGATGAAAGCAAAGTGGCAGAACAAAAGAGAGAAAGAGAGAGGAAGTACTTTTAGGAATAACACAATGAGTAAAATCAGGTAGGTTGCAATCAGACCATTCACTTTAAAAACCCGCGCTGGGGAGCCGCTGAGGTAATGTTAATTGCGTGTTTTAGCTTTTACAGCTTCTACTTTCCACAGAGTGGCCAAGACCTGTTTCAAAGGTTTCTCATTCACCAAAGCAGGACCAGACTAGCGTCCTACATAGTCCACACCTGCTCCCCCCTCCTCGCTCTCCGCCATTGTGCTGGTGCTGCACTTTCCCAGGCTCTGTGGTGCCATTGGCTCTTGAAAGGCTGCGCTAGTCTCTGACTGGCTTGAGGGATCTCTGAGTGACGTGATTGGGCCACATCTCGGGTCGCGGTGTCAGACATTGACTGACAAGTGCAGTGCAGGAACAGCCTGAACTCAGGACAGGCCGCGGAATGCTCAGTCAGCGGGGCGTCAAAAATCATTTACACATCCTTCTAGTGCTGTTTTCCTTCTTTCTTTCTTTCTTTCTTTCTTATTCCTCTCAAGCAGCCTAACATGGTGTCGCTGTTATATGAGGAAGGGGTGGTTTGACTTATATCTGTGAACACAATTGCTGCAAATAGGCTTTTACACCCAATAATGTAGTAACCCTATTATATTAAAAGGATTGGTATGACATTATATTCGCGAATATGAAAGGCTGAAACGCTGCGAACGGATTTTATGTCCAATAACATGGTGTCCCCATCATATATAAAGGCTCGATATGGCTCCATGTTTACAAACACAAAAGGCTCAAAGGCTGCCAACAGCCTTTTACTGCCAATAACCAGAGTGTCCCCATCATGTAAAGAGGTTGGATAGTTCTTCATGTTTATTTCATAAGCCACCATGCAGTTCATAACATGCTAAATGTTATCAGGCTTCAAACAAACGGCGCTTGGGCTGATTTGCCTCACACTGCAGGAAGTTTAATTGACTAAGCCATGAAATTCCAAACACCTTCAGATATAAACTGATGCGTGTCCCACCCACTTATCACACTTACTGCTCACGACAAGAGCGCTGTATGTTTCATTAAAGTTGTGTAAACACGTGACGCACCATCCGCCCCCGTTTCTCCCGCTCGCACACACACACACCTCAGGAGCCGAACGAGGGAAAAAGATGAAACCTAGCACATGGAAATGGATGATGTCAGAGAGATTCCATGGAAATGTGCACGCTGGCAAAACTAGAGCAGAGTTTGCTACTGGCAAAAAAACTCTTTCTTTTAATCTGCCACGTGTTCAAGCAGAAAACGTGAGGAGGTTACAAGCAAAGTAATAATTACACCACCTTCCCCTTTTCCCTATTACATAAATACAGAAAAAAAATATTCTCTCTCTCTTTTTAATCTTAAACATGAACAACTCATTTATATATATTTTAATGTATGCAGCTGTACTGCAGTGCAGTGTGTGTATATATATAAGTGCACTAGTTCTATCATATATATTTGACTTTGCAAACAGAACTTCCAGAAGACTCACCTTCGCTCCATCTATCAATGCATTCTGTAGCGGCTGTCACTATGTTGGACAAGTGCTTGCAAACACCTATTTATTCTAATCAGAAACTGAGTAGATTCTCTGAGTAGCCAGAACCATCAGGTTCATGAACAGTTTCTAATCTCGGGCTGTTAAACTGATCCCACCTACAGTAACCACCAAATCACACATTGTAAAAACTATATGCACTTACCAACTAAATCTAATTCTGAACATTCATAACATGACTTCTCAATTATAAAGTATACCCACTTCTTGACCACTTCTAATGCTATAGATATACATATATACTTATATATACATACATACACACTGGACCTACATCAGAAAACAAAGAGCATATTTGACACGTTCATATATAAACCGTCTATGCACCAGTACTCTTCTGCATCTCTATTTTATTCTGATTTCATTGTATATTTATTGTTGTTTGTTCTTGTCTCAACGTTTATGCACTAGAGAAGTAGCCTGAATGTGTTTCATTATACTGTACCATCATATATGTATAATAAAATTTATGTTGATTAAACTAAATAGAATCGAATTGAAATTAAGTGTGTTTGAATTTAGAAAGTCACATACCAGGATTGGCCCATACATGCTCCTGTAGGCCTCTTGATAGCCTCCCTATTATCTTTCTTCTTGTCTTGTCATGAGGATTTTGAGGACTTTCCTGACCTTGGCACTGTCCCTGTGGTGCCACACTGATGAAAGTCCTCACAGTGTTCTGTGGACATCCCAATGCTTTTACTATTCTTTTATACTGTTCTCTTGATCTGCAGCTTTTAACAGTCAAATTCTTTAGATGTAGTTGTTACAACTCTACGTGGATTACTAGTCCAGAAGGATGCGCTCTGCAGTATGTGAGGAACTGCTTACAGGTACAGCTGGTTTTTATTCAGAGATAATCAGATTGACTTTTGTTGACAGCAGATTATGTTGCTGATCGTTGAACGTTATTCTGAAAATAATTTGTTAAGTCTGAACGCATGCTTTACAGGGTCTCATTATACAGTTGAAAATGCTCCACATGGTTTATCTGAAGGATGTGTGGCCTTTTCGCCTACACGGGTTTACTTGATGGTGTTGTAGATGCTTTTTGGTCTGTTTTCTATGTCTTTCAGACTTCCTGTGCTTTGTGTTGTGTAAACACCAGTCCAGGTGAACTTGTACTTGGTCAAGGTGGCCATAACGGTCTTCTTCACCTTCTATTCGACTCAAAACAAAGACTGTTACATAAGGTTTAGTAGAATTCCTACCAGTGTTGTGTGAAGTTTCTTCTTCCCCGTACTTTCTACTAAAGAAAACATATGCAGGCGGGGCATGGATAACACGGTTAGTTCTCATAAATATCAGAGTGTATGCATTCTTTGTTCTGCCCAAATCTGAGGGCAATCGTGTTGGGAATGGGGAAAAAAAGGCAGAGATGCCCCGCTGACCTTCCCCGACAGTGCAGAGCATACAAAGATCAATGCACTTGTTTCAGTAGCTCATCTCGCACAGTCTCTTACAGTAAAGGTTGATAGCATTCTTTGTACAGTATTGCTGTAAACCCATCCTTCCAAGCGGGGCACCGAGGAAAGTTGTTACATTTCCAGCCTTTGATTTTCCTTTCAGTTCCAGACAGAAGCACTTTATCATGGTCATAGCATCGCTCTTCCTTTTCCTCCTGACCCATGTTCTCGCTCCCTCTCTTTCCCTGCTTCTCATCTCTCGCTCATCCTTTCCATCTATCTACGTCTGTCTCTGTATCCCTTGCTCTTGCGTTGGGTTGACTTGTGTGTAGAAGCTACTTCGGTGCAGTTTGTTTCTGTCGCCTTTGATTAATGACTAGCAATAACATTACAACTTACATGGATATGGCAGGGTGGATATCTACCACGCACAATCAATAAATCACTCGAGCACTTCCCAGATTCGGAGGCAAAATGAAGACACGTCACACATCATATTTCATATGCACATTAATAAATGTTTGCAATGAATGTGAAGCAGTTGGGCTTGACCACTTCTGATGCTATAGAGCTCTGTGCTTCATGACCTAGCAGGTGATCGCTAGAGGACCCATGTCTAAAGGAGGAGACAAGCTTACAGTGAGTTAATGCACAGAGCCTGTAATTGGATTTCTATGACTATGGGGGATATACTTCATAATCCGGCTGCTGTAGCTCTACTGCATGCTCTAGCACTGCTAGGACGATATCCCTCTTTTCTTCCCCAAGTCTCCACGAGGCTTCAGTCAATGTTTTAATCAGTGTGGAGCAACGTCGAATAGGTGATCCTTCTCGAAACGAGTTTTACTTGTACTAAAGCAACATGAACAGCCGTTAACACTTTACTCCAGGGCCATGTTCAGTGCAGGGCCAGGCTGCATGACACCTACATAAAGTCTTCTTGACAATTGATATAAACCTACATAAAAACATTTAAACATCCATTGAAAGACACAACTGTCAGATATAATGTGAAGTTGGCAGAATATCAACTTGTCAAGTGATGCTGATTTTTTTATTAGGTGTTATAACATTTCATAACAACTTCATTAGTGTGTTATGATGTTTCCTGGAGTGAAATGACAGATGTTTTAGTAAGTCACAGGGACATAATGCTAATAATATGGCTTGGCTTGCCACATCAGGCTGGATAAAAAAGGTCCTGGCCCACGCTATAGGATTTAGAACATCCTATCTGATGTCGAAAACTTGAGAAACCCCCTCACATAATGACATCTTTCACAGATTCTTTGTCCTTGATCATTGTTACTCATCAAAGTCCCCACACTTCACAATCTGCCCCGAATACAACATCAAACACTTTCAGATTATTCACACGAACGAGAGTCCCGATCAATGGTTCAGACTCTTTAAACACAGTGAGAGTTTCTTGTAAAATTTGAATTTTTTTGCAGACTAACACGACTTTATATCAAAACAAACATGGTGGATGAAAGAGAGGCTACTGCTATGCTGGTATTTTGGTGGTGAGTGTTTCTGTACACAAAAAGCAAAGTGGAAGATACAAATACGGATCAAGCCATGGCTGAAAAAGAGGCTGCAATGTGAGGTTAAGTTCAACCTCCTTCTTTATTGTTCACTTAGTTCTCAATTTAGCTTCCATGCTTACAGGCACACACTGACGCATTCCATTCACCTCAGCTGAGGCTGATGGTCTTGCATGATGTCAACATTGTGGTTCATATCAGAGAATCTGCATCTATCCCACACTACAGGATTCTACAGTAGTAGTTCTCCGCTGCATACTAAAACTAGTCCTAATGGACAGTTACTGTTTATGTCACTATGTGATTGTACTGAATGTCAGTGTTGCTTTAAGACATTCATTGGTTGGTATATAGCTGTTAAACTCTTAAGTTCACTTGGTTTTATCATGGGAACACTCCACCCATATTCAGGTCCTCACCAAGTAACTGAACTGTGTTCATTTACAAGAGAATTTAACTCCAGAACCTTTTGTTCAGAGCTATACTCTCTGCTAAATCTGCCTGCTTTAACAGATTACTCTTCATAGACACAGTTCTGCAGCCCTATAAGATCATAAAGTAAAAATAATTAATAATGTTTTAGGCAATACATTATTTAATGATGTATATTTTTCTAAATACATATACAATAATAAATGAATGAATGAATGAATGAATGAATGAATGAATGAATGAATGAACAATTCACAGCAAACACAATTCATTGTCATTTTTATAAAAAAAAAATCAGATTTTACTTCAGTTTCTAACACTTAAATCCACCACTCAATACAAGTCAAAGCTTTACTCTAGCACGAATAGCCAGTCAGCACGGAATGGTACAGTACAGTCCAGAGAACCATTTGGCTTGACCTTTGGCCCCTTATATTGGCCCCTTGTCTGTATTTGACTCTCTTGCAGAATCCGACTCCATCAGACATATGGACACTACAGAATACATACACCATTTGATTATATACACATAGAAACCACTGAATTCATATGCCTGCATGATGTTCCTGTATGCAAAGGTAAGTCAGATTGTGTTCAGATTCCTTCACCTCATCAACAAATGCATGTGTACAGCTCACTCAAAGCATGATATATTTACAACAGTGGAGTAAAAGTGAATTACACTCTATGGGAGGACCCAAATAGCAAAAATAACCAATTCTTGCATAATAATTACATTAAAATAATTGTCTTTCCTGATACTTTGTGATGCATACACATTTATGTAAGACAAGTTTAAACATCATTAAATGCTTAATATAAGAATTTAATATAAAATAAAAAATGTTAATAATCATAAATTGGACCCCTATTCCAAACTTTCAAATGTATAAAAAAATATGTGTAGAATTGTTTATTACACTTATACATTAACAGAAACTTATTAATCATTATTTTTTTACTAAGTACATGGTTTATAATTCAAGCTGTAGCACTTTTAAAGCTGCAAATAATGATTAAATCATTATTAAATATCAGTAAGAAACAATTAGATCATGATTAAGTTTATATAAATGAATATGTAAAGTTTTACTGTAGTTTCTTGATACACTATTTCTCTGCTGCACACTGAAACTAGTCCTACAAGCAAAGCCAAAGCATGTATCTCAAAGCATGTATTTATATATATATCAATGCATTACCCTGGCATAAGGGGGGCTGGAGGAGGACGTCCTGTTTCCTCAAACGCTTCTTTTACAAAACTGTCTGTGGTGACAAACAGCATTGGTTTTTAGAGTGAACGTGCATTAGCAAGGCTGCACTAAAACCTGGGGACCGTCTTTCTCTGTCTTACGCCTAATATAACTTTTTTTTCTTTTTTTTATTGATGTCTATCCCTCTCCTGCTCTCACTTAGCCTCGCTTTCATATGATTTGCAGCGATATTCATATTCATCACTTACCATCTCTCGCTTTCTCTTTTCTGAAGCATCAAAAGCAGTGGCTGAAAAGCAGGGAGTACAGATGAAAGCTGTACTGAGACTGCAGCTTTTTAATGGCTAAAGACCAAGGAAAATGCAGAATTACAAACCACTCCACTCCATGTCTGTGTGTGCGCGTGTGTGCGATTCCAAACAGCCATCTTGTCACTCTCATCACTTCTCATCCAGATGTCCACCATTGTTGTTGTTGATGCAAGTTAAGCTACTCATGTGTAACTGTGTTTCTTTCACCATCTCCATCTGCTGCTCCAAACAAGAACACATGCAAACAAACCCATGAAGTTTGTCAGTGAATGTGAGGGTTTGTCAAAAAACTGGACTACGTCTGAGATGAATCTCAGTGACAGTTGCTGTTTTTCTCAATGGGACAACAGTAAAACAATCCTTCTCTCACTTTTCTAACATTAAGTCAGAGAGAGAGAGAGAGAGAGAGAGAGAGAGAAAGGTGAGAGAATAATGAACATAGACGAGCAAAGCAAGAGAGAGGGGATAGAAGAAATAGTTGCAAAGGAGAGCCAGAGAGAGACTGAGAAAAAAGACAGCATTAAAGAAGAAGGAAATGAAGAATGAAAGAAGAAGGAGAAGAGTAAAAAAAGAGTGGGATGATAAGAGACAGAATGATGAACATGGACTAAAGAGCAAAGACAAAGAGGAGAGAGAAGCAAAATGAGAGAGAGAAAATAATAATGGAAAGATAATGAGAAGAAAAAAGAGGCAGAGAGAAGAAAGCAAGAGAGAGAAAGAAAGAGAGAGTGAGAGAGAACAATAAAGAGAGAAGCAAGGTGAGATAGAGGGTTGGTAAACAGACAGAGACAATAAGGGAGAGAAAGAAAAAGGGGGGGACGAGAGAACAATAGACAAACAAACTGAGAGAGAAGATTGGTAGAGAGAGAAAGAGCACAGAGAAAAAGAATAAAGTAGGAGAGAAGGAGAAAAGCAAAATCGAGAGGGATATTAAAACAGAATGAACAACATAGAAGAGCAAAGCGAGACAGAAAAGAGATAGGAGAATGAGAGAAAAAGAAGGAAGAAGATAAAGAATAAAATAAGTAACAGAAGAGAAAAAAGAAGGAAAAAGAGAAGAAGAAGAAGAAGAAGAAGAAGAAGAAGAATAAAAAGAAGAAGAAGAAGAAAAGTAAAAAGTGAGATAACAAGATAAAAGCAGAATGATACAGACAGAATAGCAAAGAAAGAGGTGGCAACGAGAAAAAGAGATAGAAAACCAGAAATACAACAAGAAGAGATGGAGATGGAGAGAAGCAAAGTGAAAGAAACAGAGAGATAGAAGTAAGTTGTAGGGAAGGACTAGTAAACTGAGAGAGAATGAATGAGGAAACGAGAAGAGAGAGGGAGAGAACAACTGAAATAGAAGCAATGTAAGAGAGAGGGATGGGAGGAGTAAAGAAGAAGGAAAAAAAAGTTAGAGGTATAATAAGAGATAGGAATAGATTGAAAAAGAGAGAGGAGAGAAGCAAAAAGAGACAACAGAGAGAGATAGAAAACGAATGAGAAAGAGAGAGAAAGAGGGAGAGAGAGATTCTAGCACAGGATGATGCCAAATATGATAAAACTGTTTTAGGCAGGCACACATACACACACATGCACACACACACACACACACACACACACACACACACACACACAGAAACGTACCTTCGCTTCAATCTTTTTCATTCTAATCCCATCATTCTCACTCACTCAGGGACACAGGAGGACTGATGAAAAAGCATGAGCAGAGATCAGTGGGACGCAGGGTCTTGCTTAGGGCCACCGAGCACATTATACACAATCAAATCAGAGCGGTCAAAGGTGGAACTCTCCATTGCCTAGGGGGACACTTTAGCAGTGGTGCACCACAACAGAATATTGACACTTCACAGAGAAGAGAAACATCAACCTTCTCAGACAGAACTGGAATACTACAAATCATAACTCAAACAGATTACAGCCATAGCCTAGACCCAAACCCAGAGTTATCACTTCCACTCTAACACGCTTTGCTAATGAGCTTCACAATAAAATACATTTTAATTTTAATTTACAATTATGGAATGCCTTTATATCCCATGACATTAGAGTTGTACAGCTATAACTAAATCAAATTCAACAACAAAAAATCTAATTCAAATCATTATCAATTATCTCTAAAACATGCATCCATAGTTTACTGATCTGGGTTTATCAGAACACAGTCAACTTAAGCTGCTAGAGCCAGAGTCCTACCAACGAAGCTAGAAAGTAATAGGAAGTAATAGAAAGTGCAGTAGGTGCAGTTGAACTGGTGTTTAATTTAATGTAATCACTTAATTGCGTAATATTAGTTACATAATACATAATTAGTTAGTTACACAATGAGCCACATTTATGTTCTATTTACAATCAGTATCAACCACAACTGCTCCTCTGACCTTATTCTCTGTTTGTGTTAAAGTCAAAACAATGACAAAACACAGCACTATCATCCAACATCATCTCATCCACCGGTTCTGCTCCTCACCTCACCAGCTTATCTCCACCACACTGTCATATTGCCTCAGCCATTTGCAGCGGGTTTCTAATGAATCCGTTTAAGCTTGTATAAAACCACTAAATCTTATTTGATTAGCACCACATTAGTCGTGTCTTTAAAGTTCTGCAGTTATAAGTGCGGATGCTTGATAGGCCGTTTCTATCAGGGAAAGATAAAGGACAGGCGGGACGTTGTAGAGCCTTATCTCCAATAACGTTATATAGTGTGTTTCCCAAGCCCTGCATTAATTTGATCTCTGCTCGAGTGACGGAGGTCTTTACCTTCAGGACACCCAGCTAGCAGAACGAGAAAAGGCCAAGCCAATCAGATTGGATTATGCCAGACAGCTAGATTGCAAAAAAGAAAAGAAGGGGGAAAAAGGCCATTCGACACAATAGCAGCGGTTAGAGTTGCGTAATGGACCTCTCCCATCAGAGAGAGTGAGTTAGCTGATTAGACTACAGAGAGGGAACAGCCTTTCTGCTGCTCGTGAATAGAGAGATCGATTTAATGGCATGATTGAGATGGAATTCAGACTTTGATTCCTTTATGATCAAGTGCAACGAGGCCGAGCCCTCATGCAGCATAGTAGTTACTGTATCAGGAAAAATACAGTTCAGTTCAAAACATGGATTAAATTTACCTGCTACTCTCCAGATACTGCAGTTTTCACGGAATGGCCTTTTAAATCCATAAGGAAAACAGAAACAGAAACATAATAAAACTATAATAATTTTTTTTTTACCACTTATAGGTCCACTTTATGTGTTTATGTGGATTTATGTTATTATATTACGTACATAATTCATTTTCAAACTTTCTATTCCGTAGAATTAAGCATTTTGTTTTTGTCACTGTGCCTGTAAAACTGAAATGAACCCACTGGCCACTTCATTAGGTACACCTACTTGTATCTAAGATAAGATAATCCTTTATCAGTCCCTAAATAGGGAAATTCATCTACACTCATGGTCCGTTTAATCAGCTCCACTTACCATATAGGTGCACTTCTAGTTCTACACCTACAGACTGTAGTCCATCTGTTTCTCTGTATATCTGTTAGCCCCCTTTCACCCAGTTCTTCAATGGCCAAGACCACCACAGAGCACGTATAATTTGGGTGCTGGATCATTATCAGCACTGCAGTGACACTAACATGGTGGTGGTGTGTTAGTGTTTGTTGTCCTGGGACGAGTGGATCAGATAGACCAGTGCTGCTCAGTGTCACTGCTAGACTGAGAACAGTCCAGCAACCATATATTTCTGGCCAAAAGTGTCCTGTGGGCAGTATCCTTTGACCACTGATGAAGGACTAGATGACCAACGTTAACTGTGCAGCAACAGATGAGACTTTACATCTACAAGGTGGACCAGCGATGTAGCAGTGTCTATTATTGTGGACAGTGAGTGGACACAGTGTTTAAAAACTCCAGCAACTCCAGCTACATTACTTAATAGCATTTAAATGTTCAGAGAATCAGGAAAAATGTCTGTATGTAAGTGAAAAAGCCCAAAATCAATACTGAATGACTGTAATCTCCAGTCATTCAGACTGCACTGCATTAACAAAAGACATGATTCTGTGGTGGAAATCACTGCATGGGCTTAGGAACACTTCCCAAAACCACTGCCCACAGTTTGTCACTGCAACCAAGTGCTAAAGTTAAAAGCCTACCATATAAAGAAGAAACCGTATATGAACAGATACAGAACCACCTGAAGTGAAGTGGAAAAGTGTCCTGTGGTCTGATAAATCAATGATTAAAATTATTTTTGGAAACCATGGATGGCGCATGTTCCGGGCTAAAGAGGTGAGGGGACAATTCAGCTTGTTATTAGTCCACAGTTTAAAATCCAGCATCCGTGGTGGCCCATTTTTGAAGACACCATCAAAGCTGAATGATATATGCGAGTATTGGAGCAACACGTTACAATGCAGACGACGTCTTTTTCAGGAAAGATCCTGCTAATGCTGCTTTCAGGTGATGTTGGCTTCATTTACAAACTACATTCAAATGGCAGACTTATAATTATAATTAGTAAACTGGAGGTTCGGGATAATACACGAGTTTACATGTGACATATAACTCAAACTTTAACCTTTATGCGAGTTAAAACACTAATCTTACACTGACTGTGTACTAGATAACTATTTGGTACATACAAATACAACTTTTGATGAGCAGCATTACTTCAGCAAGACAATGTCAGGCCACATCCTACATGTGTTATCTCAGCATGGCTAAGTAGTAAAAGAGCCTTTCTGCAGTCCATACCCATCTCCCATAAAAACATTTGGCTCATTATTAACCTTCCTCTAGTGTTGGGGTCGTGACCAGCCTGTTTGTATTTTTAAATGCATAAAAATACTACATACATTTGTCTATTGCATTAAGACTTTTTGACTTTGTCAGGAACTTCTATTTAAACAAAATTAAAAAATTAAAACAATTATAAATTAAAAAATGCTCTGGTTAAAATTATGACCTTTCTATTGTTAGGGTCAATTTCGGCCCAGGTAGAATATAAGATTAAAAAACAATAATAAGTCCCAAAACTGAAATCATAAACACACTATAAGCCAACAGCCCATAGCCAGCTCTATCTTTAACCACTTAAGGTTGAGTTAGGGGCTCCTATATTTGCCTGTTTTACAAAACAATAAAGACAGACATGTCCCACTATGTACGGCCAAATCAGTTTAGAGTTGATGCTTTGCAGAGTATACATCTCCAGTTTACAGCACTCAACAATGAGAAAAAGATATTATGTAAGCCAAGTTGTGGATCATATCTTTGATGGTAGAGGACCCACAGCAGCATACTGATACAGATGAGCAGGTTTCTGAGGAGGAAAATGATGTGACGTATCAACTGGAAGACACAGACACATCTGATCAGTCTGATGAGGAGGTCACCAGAGCTGAAGCTGTTCCTGCTCCTGCTAAAACATTCAAATCCAAAATGGCAACATTTGTTGGAGCTCAGTACCTCAGTAGGTGAAGTACAGGGCTCCACTTTCCTGAAAGTTTGTTTTTACAGACACCACTACTGCTGTTTCATATTGTACAAAAAACACGACAGAATGTGATACTGATGTCCACTCTTCACAAAGATGCATCTGTGTCATCAGGAAGTGACAAAAAGCCCATAATCATCCTGGACTGAAACAAAGGAGAAGTGAACAAACTGGCTGCCACCTACACTTGCCAGTGAATGACCAGGAGATGGCCAATGGTTGTATTTTACAACATCCTCGATGTCTCTGCATACAATGCATTTGTGTTGTGGACCCACATTCACCAAGGGTGGAACTAAAAAAACAAGTGGAGGATGTTTCCTGAGGAGCAAGAAAAATCCCTTATCAGTGAGTTGGAGCAAAGGAACCCCGAGACCCAGTCGTTGCAGCCTTGGTCATACAGTTGCAGAGCTGACTAAGCACTCTGTCCACAGCAACACAAATAGCATCAGCACCAGCATCCTCCTCATCCAGCCCTGCCTCAACATCAACCCCACAGCCACAACCCCTGTGAGACCACCTGATTCTAAAAGAAAGAGATGTAATTTCTGCCACTATTTTCTGTTTTAGCCACACATGCATCTAACAATGCACAAATACATGTGCATGTTCTTGCACAAAGATTATTTATGAAACTAGTACTTGGTTTCTTTTTGATTTGCTTGGTGGGTTGTTGTGTGTTAGTCCTGAAGAATGCATTAATTTATTACATTTTTATTTTATTTTATTATTATTATTAAATACTAGTTATTTAGTATTTATTACTAGTGCTTTTCATTTTGTATTTGTATTCAATTTATTGTATTTGTGTTCTATTTAAATAAAATGCTTTTTTTCTTTTTTTCTTGAAGTAATTACATATGGGTCAAAATTGACCCGAACACCATAGATGTTACTAGAGTTAAATATTAAAAAAAAAAAAAATATATATATATATATATATATATATATATATATATATATATATATATATATATATATATATATATATATATATATATAATCTGTTTTAACATTTTAGGAAATGTGTTCTAATATCCTTCAGTAACAGTCAGTAACAACCTTTTTTTATTTAAGTTATTCTCTTGAGGTTCATTTGACAATATTTTTATATTGAAAATAAGGGGTATGGTCTCAAAAGGAAGGCCCAGGGGGTCACACCAAAAATATTAAAACCAATTAAAACCTGACAAGGTAACCAAGAAGTAAGAAACAAATTGGATGATAAATAATTGTTTTAGGGTATCTTAGGCCTGATTCAAGACACAGGTCAAAAACGACCCGTTAACATAAGAAATAGTAACAGAAAGCCAACACAAGAGGAAGGTTAAAGGAAGCACATGACAAAGAAATCTGAAGGAAAGAGATAACATTTCACTTTCAAAGCTACAGCAATTCTGTACAGCCTTCAGTTTAACTGCTGGACTTTTAACCAATAGGTCAGCTCACTTGGCTGGACCTACCAAGATACCACAGAGAAAAAACATCCTGATTTTTAATGGTTGTTTTAAGAATTAAATCCCTTTGTTTCCTGTCAAAACGAAATAATGAAGTAAGTTTTTCATTATTACTACAAACACGAGGATTACATAAAATAATACAAATAAAAAGTGTGAATAGTTATGACCAGGGCTTTAGTGTCTTTTAGCAAAGCTCGTAATTTATTCTTATCTTCACTGCATGTTTTCTTTTTTTAAGAACTAATACTCGGCTCATTTGTGTGGGAGTGATGTCTTGATTTCTCTGTTTCTGCACCCTCTGGCTGCAGAGCTAATAAGCTAACTCACCATTATGGTAGCGTTTGCATTTTTTCCCAAATAGATGGGACAATAATACAGAATTTGAGCAGACCTTTTGTATTAAAATATTTTTTCATGATTGTATTACCATCAAACTGCAAACAAAGGAAAATTGCAATTTTCCTCAGAAGACCACCCAACATCATCATTGAGTCTGGAGTTCACTGACATACTATATCCAATAAAAAATGAGCCACTATCTAGAGTGCACCATGCAAACAAAGTATGACCTTATATTTACCGACAGTGTGTTGGTGAAAAATCAGTATGAAGATATTGAGCGCATGGAGCGGCCTGTCTCTCCCCTCTCTCACCTTGAGACTTGAGAGCGAATGACGGAGATTGGTGATGAGGAAGTTTCTGGCCCGGCATTTGCATTTACGGAAAAAGCTCCACGATAAAGCACCCTGACAGTCTGGTGCACTTACCCAGTGCAGGCCATAAAACATCTGCTGAAAGTCAAAGATAACTTACCTCAAGCCCCTCAAACGCACTCACACGCATGGGCTCACAGCATATGCAGACTCACATGTATGCGTGCACATGCACATAAGCAGAAGTGCCGCGCTCCATGCTCATTTATTTTTCTTTTAAGCCTCATTTATGTTCTAAAATGACAGCAGGCAGACAGTAACTCCTACTGTCTGTCAGGAACGTCTGTAATAAGGTCCTGCACAAGACCAGAGTGCACTTCTTTCCATCTGTAATACGGCTTGCCTACTGACATGCAATAATGCACTCGATAATTGGGATCTAGATCAACTCTAACTCAGCTTTAACTCATGACCTTTTTTTCTCGTCACCCTCTTCACTTAGTATTATCAGAGAGCTCTAGACATTCTGTAGTCATGCTGATTAAACAGCATTTCAAATTAAGGTCAGGTCAAAGCAGTATGCTTTCTAGCCTGATAGGTTCGTATGCCTTTAGTTTCTATTTATCCTTCTGCTTCTTGTGCTCTAAATGTAAGACCCACAGATCTCATAGAGACTAGAATTTCAGCTTATGAATACCATTATGGTCAAATACGATAAAGGCCAAGCCCTCATTTAGCACAGTACATACTAAATATTCCATAACTATTGCACAAGCCACATATGTTGTTTGTATGTATTTACAGGGGTTGGACAATAAAACTGAAACACCTGTCATTTTAGTGTGGGAGGTTTCATGGCTAAATTGGACCAGTCTGGTGGACAATCTTCATTAATTGCACATTACACCAGTAAGAGCAGAGTGTGAAGTTCAGTTAGCATGTAAGAGCACAGTTTAGCTCAAAATATTGCAATAACACAACATTATGGGGACATACCAGAGTTCAAAAGAGGACAAATTGTTGGTGCACGTCTTGCTGTTGCTGTTGCATGCCCAGAGTGAAGCATGGGGGTGCATCAGTGATGGTTTGGGCTGCCATATCATGGCATTCCCTTGGCCCAATACTTGTGCTAGATGGGCGCATCACTGCCAAGGACTACTGAACCATTCTGGAGGACCATGTGCATCCAATGGTTCAAACATTGTATCCTAAAGGGGGTGCCATGTATCAGGATGACAATGCACCAATACACACAGCAAGACTGGTGAAAGATTGGTTTGATGAACATGAAAGTGAAGTTGAACATCTCCAATGGCCTGCACAGTCACCAGATCTAAATATTATTGAGCCACTTTGGGGTGTTTTGGAGGAGCGAGTCAGGAAACGTTAATGTTTTATTATATAATATTATATAATGTAGGTAGCAGAACTCAGTGCATATAAACATAGGGCACTGGGGCACCCCAGGGCAGTGTACTGAGTCCTCTGTTGTTCACCCTGCTGACTCATGACTGTGTTGCGAAACACAGTTCTAACAGCATCATAAAGTTCGCCGATGATACAACTGTGCTGGGTCTCATCAGCAAAGGCGACGAGTCAGCATACAGGGAGGAAGTAAAGCAGCTGACAGACTGGTGTACAGTCAACAACCTTCACTGGAATGTAGAGAAGACCAAGGAAATGGTTGTTGACCTCAGGAAATCAAGACCGGACCACTCTCCACTTAACATCAACGGCTCCTCTGTGGATATCGTTAAGAGCACCAAGTTCCTTGGTGTCCACCTAGCGGAGAACCTCACCTGGTCCCTGAACACCAGCTCTACAGCCAAGAAAGCCCAGCAGCGTCTCTACTTCCTCCGGAAGCTGAGAAAGGCCCGTCTCCCTCCACCCATCCTCACCCTCTTCTATAAGGGAACCATAGAGACCATCCTAAGCAGCTGCATCACTGCCTGGTTTGGGACATGCACAGCCTCTGACCGCAAGTCCCTCCAACGCATTGTGAGGACAGCTGAGAGGATCATCGGAGTCTCTCTCCCCTCCGTCTTGGACATTTACTCCACCCGCTGCATCTGCAAAGCAACCAGCATTGTGGATGACCCCACCCACCCTTCACACAGACTGTTCTCCCTCCTGCCATCAGGAAGAAGGTACCGCAGCATCCGGTCCAGCACGACCAGACTCTGCAACAGCTTCTTCCCCCAAGCCATCAGACTCAACACAACTCAACGTCTGAACTGATATCTTCTGGTACATGTACATTCTCTCACTCTCTCTCTCTCCCTCTCTCTCTCTCTCCAACCATTTACCCCAGGAAAAAAGGGAAGCATTTTTGCACAAAGCATTGCACTAATAACTTTACTATCTCACTGGACTCTATTTATTACACATTGCACAGTTTGCACACTACCAGCAATTATTTATTATTCTCTGTCTGTACTGTGTTGTGTTGTCTGTCCGCACTTGTTTGTTTGTGTTGCACTTGTGTCTTGTATGCACTGTCTATGTTGCACCATGGTCCTTGAGGAACGTTGTTTCGTTTTACTGTGTACTCTGCATGTAGTTGAAATGACAATAAAACCCACTTGACTTGACTTGGCTTACACAGTGCAACTGCAGCACAAACATGGCTTATATTGTGCAAGTGAACAAAATACTTTGGCGAAAATAGTTCACATCATAAAGATTAATTGCACTTGAAGAAGTCAGTGTTTCCCCCTGCTGAAGTACTTCTCTTACTTATCAGTATGGCTGTATACCTTTTCCGTCATGCCCCTCTGCTGTCTTGCCGTGATAACACACTTCTGCATGTGGGCTGCTTTGCCTGAGGAGATGAGGTAACAGCATGTCTTACAAATAAAAGACTTCCAAAGAAAAGCTTGAAGTATTTACACTGGTACCAGGTTTATACAGACTCCAGCTGAAATACAGAAAGAGATGAGAAACAAAGCATTTACATGCCTTTTTGGCATTCTAATTGTGTACTGTCCTTTATTTAATATATATATGACCACATGGGCAGCAGTTTGAACACATTGTTCTGAAGTAGAAGTCTGGATATCAGTATGTCACATTAAGAATAATCATTACTGAAACTTGGATGTAATGAAAAAGAGATTCATTGTATGTGTGTAAACTTGTGTTTGCTAATGCAGTACTGGCTTGTGTTTATGATTTATTCTCAAAATTAGAAAGAATTGTCACTACTGAAACAGTCACTACTGAAACATATGTTAAGGTTTCAGTAGTGCTCTTTGACATTTGATTCAACTGAGTAGAACAATCCATATAGCTATTCAGTGGATTTGCGTCAATGCCAACTTCTCACTGCCAGCCAAGCACAAAACCTAACCAGAATGAATATGACATTAAAAAACCCTATAGGCTCCCATGTGAGATGGTCATCCAGCGAAGCTTTGAACTGATTTAGTGGAATTAAATACAGCAATTTTACAGACGCCTGAATCTCATTTCATATCAAAGGTATTTCAAAGCAGATTGCTTTCTTGGTAAACTCAGCGGCAGCAAATGGACTTTAAAATGTACAGCTATCAACTGAGCAATCAAGCCCAGTTTCTCACTGTCAACATAGACGAAAAGTTCAGCAGCACAGTCTGTAATAAGGCTAGTATAGGAGTCATGTCTAATATAACTAGCCTTCTGCAGCTGTTTCTAAACATCTGTATTTATACTTTTTTGTCCACCTAAACTTGTTAGCTGAAAAGCAGAATGATGAGTCTCCTGTTACATCTTATACCAGTTCAAATAAAAAAAGGAATACCTCTCTCCACAGATGACTTAATAAGCCATGTACTTCTACTTTTTATCATTTATTTGGTTTTTTTTAACAATAGATAAGTCTTTTAACCTACAAATAATGTGTTTTTTAATCATAACTCTGTAAAGAGGAAATTATTATACACACCCAAGTTTCTCACCATTAGAAGCTGTAGTTACAGCCAACAACAATAATTTGATAGTTACTTCCCACACACAGCTCACTGAAACATGTTCTTTAGAATGTGAAGCGGAGATGTTTAATTATGAGTTCAGTTTAATAAAAAGTTACTGCATAAAGAATAAACGTTCTCCAGGTTTTTGCCACATTCTGACAAGTTCTGGCATTAAAAGAAATGAAAAAGTTAAAAGCTCAGACTGTAAATGAAATGTAAATATAGTCCCTTGAGTAATTCACTACTTCCTATGAAACACACACTTTTGTCATTACCTTTAAATAATATAGACAAAAGTAACGTTTGACTTCTAAGATTCCGTATGTACTATGGATTTGCAATGAAATATTTTAATCAGGATTAAGCTTTGGTCCTCCTGGTCGTCCTACAGCAGAGGTCACTACTAGGCGGACCGGGGTCCGGGTCCGGACCCAGACGTTGTCCAGTGCGGACCCAAACCGATAAACTATTGAGAATGATTTAATGTTGACATTGTTTATTTTAGGCGGTGGAACTTTTATTGTTTATACGGTATACAGGCTTTACGCAGTAAACTCACAGACCAATCACGTGCATTGTAAGATCACCAAAGGCCAATCAGATCACTCCTCAGCCAATCCGATGTGTACATATTCGGAAGTGCGGCACAAAGGCGAGGTAGGAAGCGAGAAGCAGCAGTCGGAGAATAAAGCGAGTCAGAGCAAAACTAATTCAGATGGTTCATTCCACAATAAACATTATTAGGGATAAATAGCGCCCCAGGCTCACTAACGAGCTCCTTTATATGTGTATGAGAATGACTTGACACCACTTCAGCCCCGATTTAAACAACCAAGAACTCACTTCTCTCACTAAACAAGAGAAAGTGTGAAAGAGGAATACAAGAGGCCATAAACTGTTAAGATGTGAAATTGAGTTAACAAGAAGACTACACGTTTTATTGACTTTTTCTGTACACAAGCACTTTTTTTCAAAAGCACTGTTTTTTAAGTAGCCCTTGTTTCGAGGAGGAAAAGACATTTAAGTTCTATAATTGAGTTCAACAAATATTGTTGAAATATATTAAACAGTATTTGTAATTAGTATTCTAGTTATTGATGATATAAAATGCTGATAGAGCTACTAGGCTACTTCAGTATACAGGATATGGCACTGAAATTATTGAAATTGTGACCGTCCGGACCTTGCCCTGAGGAAATTTCCGCTAAATGGACCTTACTGAATTCTAATAAAATACCTCTGTCCTACAGGTTTCAGTCTTTAAGTCACCGCAGGTTAGTTTGGGCTGTAGGGTACTGGTAATAAAACTGCTCTGTGACAATGTCTACTGTGAAAAAACACAATACAGATAAAACTGATGTCAACTCTACGAAAAAAATTCTCAGCATCAGTTAAAGTTACAACATCACTGTTTGTAACCATACCTTTTTCATAATTAGTGTAATTGTGACTGAATGCAGACACTGAACAATTGATTCCCTTCTCTCAATGTAAAACGCCACCAATTCCAAAAAAAAACAACCTATTCCATTTGTCTTAGCTTCCTCATCTTTTGTGAATTCTAAATAACAACTTCATAGGAAGAGATCTGCAAATAGCAATTTAATGGTTAATAGTTTATTTCCTGCCGGTCAGACGAGGCCTGATTTACAGCTGGATTAGAGAAGTGGGTGATGTCAACAGCACACTAATGGACAGGTTTTATTGATTTTCTTTGTGAAAATAAGTGAATTTATCCAGATTGTGTGACATCTTCACATTTTCATGCACAATTATTGTTTATTTGCTGAATGTAATATATTGGTGAACAAAGAAAACATAATATGTGGCCTGTGCAAAATATGTTAAAACTCATGTGTTATTAACTTATCCTTATACAAAGCAAGCTAAACATGGCATTTGGCCAGGCATACCCAAATCTTTGCATGCAACTCTAAAGCAGTCAGCAGCAGTTGATGTGGATTAGCTAACAACACTTTTGACCAAGTGACCAATGTTTTTATCCTTTTAGGTCTATCAATTGAAAGGACATCACTAATAACTTTTTTTAGAATTACTATCTAAAGGATATTATCAGTCTTTTAACAAGAAGGCAAATATTGTGAGTTTTCTTATGCAGCAATAATTAACTGGCTAAAGATGCTGAATGTGGTTTAAACCTATCAAAGAAGAAAGAAGAAAGTCAAGGTGTTCACATGTGATACAGAATATCATTACTTTCATGGTTTCCATGTAGCCTGTTGTTCCACTTAAGCTACATCTTTGTTAGTTACTAATGCACTTTTATTGAAGACACTACAAAATGAGAGATGAACTCAATTATTTTTTTCTTTTTCCTTTTTTTTCTGTTGGAGACAAGGGGTTTGTCAAAGAACATTATAATGCATAGGACCAAAGGCCATATTTTCAGTATGAATAAGTGAGAATTAAAGTCTAGTTCTCCTTTCCTACAATCTCGCTGTCTTCATTAAGATCTTTTCATCTCTGTTAATGATGGCAAAAACATGCGGATTGCTTCAAATCATTATCACTAATAAATAAGAATAAATACAGCAATGATATGAGAACGAATTCAAGTAAATGAACATACAAAACCCCAATCCAATTTTCAAATGCTAATCCCATGTGTGGCCATTAATCACTATGGTGCTGAACTGATCTGTGGACAGCACTTGGAGAATATTAATAACAGACTGACTCAGACTCAGAACTAGGGTAATTGCAGCGGGGAATGATTAAAAATGTTAGTAGAAGTTACTCTTTCACGCTAAGCCGTATGTGACTGTTTCAGCTGTAATGGATTGGGGTAAGATTCGGGCAGGTCACTGTAAAAGGGAAACAGGCACCCAGAGCATAATTAGAACAGCTAAAGCTCCACCTAAGGCCTCTTGGGATTGGCTACCTCCATATATCCTCTAGAAATGAGGGGTGGCCTTGGATTGGCCCATGTGTCACCTCCATATTCTAGATCACACCCATTTACTGTAGCTTAGATTTGTCATCAGCTCCTTCCCTCCCACCCCTTCTCCTCCTGCTCTCTTTCCTTCGCCTCAATGGACTGGCAAGGCCACGGTGCTGAGGAGAGAAGCCATGGATTATGTGTGCAGTTCTCACCCACCCCCCTCCGACTCCCCCTTTTTTCAAATGGCAGCTATGAATCTTCATTGCATCCGGTGCCGTGGAAAGCATCTCTGCTCCAAATGACTATTGATGACAGCGCCACACTGTAAGGAAAGTGAATGCGGCATTGAAATGAACCATTGGAGAGCACATAGCCATTCCACAGAAGTCAAAATCTTCAGACATCCGCTGATGGCACTGAAAATACTGTGTGCATAATTTATAAACATTCCTCTATTGGCCAAATCATACAAATTCAAACAGAGGCATGTGTGGAGGGGAAGATGTGGCTGGCTTGTCTGTCGTACCTAATATAATAGGCTTGACCTTCAGTACATAGTTTCATAAAGCATTTGTATGAGAAAAAAGAGGAACATGTGAAATCTGCACAAATGGTATACATGTGCTTGAAACACAGCAGATGCCGACCCTGCCCCACAGTCCAAACCTTAACTAACTGTACATCTCCCCAGGAACATACTTGCAGCATCCATGTGGATTTCAACACCAGTATTGCAGTAAACAGAAGGCCAAAAGCATCACATTTACAGAAACTTTAATCACCAAGAAAATTTGATTTATTTTATATTTTACACATAAAATTGACAGCACAATGAGAGATAAGTTGAAATACAATCAAGTACAAAGTTATGAATTAACAGTATATACAGCTAAAAGAATAACACAGCTAATTGAGCATAATAAAATTGAGCATATAAATAAAATGTGCATATTGCTACAGGTTAAAAGTGCATATGTACACTGGGTAAAGTGCAAATGATATTCTGAAGAAGTGTGCTGCTTAAAAAAAAAAAAAAAAAAACATATAACCCCTGGAGAAACTGCTGGAGAAGAACAGGGTGTGAGAGGTCAGCCATGATTTTCCCCAACTTAGAGGAGCAAAGATAGAAGGTGGGAAGCTGAAAGCTGATGATTTTCTCTGCACGTCACAGAGCTGCACTGCAGCTTATAGTTGGTGTGAGAAGATGCAGAGATGAACCAGATGGACATGTAGGATGTGTGGAGGGACTCTGTAATGGAAGTGTAGAACTGGACCAACAGTGCATGAGCTGTTGCAGGAAGCATGAGAACTGCAGTGCTATGTCTGTCGCATATGTCTGTCCCAGTCAGCAAGACTTTGCTCTCCTGACTGTGGAGCCGCGTCAGTGGTCATCTCCAGAGTTATTCAGGGTTTAGCTCCAGGTTGTTATTCCCACAGCCTGCCACCAGCCACATTACTTCCTCCCAATACATGAACTCATTGTGTTTGAGATGAAGCCAACCAAAGTAGTGCCATCTGCAAACTTAATAAGCTTAACAGAGTCACCGATACAGAGAGGGTCTGAAATGTGGTCTCCCACCCTGATGTACTGTTTCCTGTGGGGAAAGAATCTGTGGATCCAGTGGCAGACAGCTGTGGGGACATTAAGCTGCCATGGTTTACGGTGTAGGAGGTCAGGAAAGATGTTGAATGAACAGCTAAAGTTTACAAACAGTACAGCCAGATGTTGCAGCATGTAGTAAAGAGACAGATTAATGGCATCATCTACAGCTCCATATGCAAACTTCAGAGGGTCCTAGAGGGCATCAGTCATGACTTTGAAGTGCTGAAGTAAAAGTCTCTTAATGATTACAGATGTTAGGGCAACTGGTCTGTAGTCATTCAGGCAGGACATCTGTCTTTTGTGGAACTAGTATGATGACAGAGGTCTTAAACCAAGCAGGCACAACAGACTTGGTCAGGCACTGATTGAAGAGCTCAGCAGGGATGGGAGAAAGCTGTGCCTGATTCAGAACAGTGTTGCAGGTGAGACACCATCTGGGCCAGCTGCTTTCCTGATCCTCTGTTTCCTGAGTACATGGCTGACCTGCTGTTCGGTGATGATGATAGGAGGTGGTGGGGAGGGGGTTGTAGGTGTTGAGGAGGCGAGAGCAGGTGGGGATAAGGTGTGAAGAGGCTGCAGACAGTGTGTAGACTGAAACTAGACTGGGGGAGGGGGAGATGTCCCTTATACTTTGTTCCTAAATGACCAGTTAATCCTAAACTACTCAGTGGAGGTCGATTCTCAGTTGCTATGTCTGCTACAAAGCTACTGACAAAACACACATACACCTGAAATGTAAACACTTAATCAAACATAAGTAAAAAAATTTTGTTAGTGGATCAGCTACTGTTTCCTGTCTACAACTGTCAAAACAAAAAAGTGGAATGTTGTGTTGCCACTGCCCAGTTTCAGTTTCCATTTCCCAAAACATTAGCCAGACTTCTAATAGCCACACACTGAACTCACCATTTTCCACCACCGCTATAATGGCAATAATGTATTTGAATGTATTTCATGTTTTCATGAACATTAACAGTTGAAGGGAATAAAGTCACAGCATGCTTGCAGTGCTCAGGGTTTTGGTCATAGAAACATAGAAAACATAGAAACATATAAAACATACCAAATGTGAAACTGCCTATTGTGGCCCTGTTATGTCAGTTATAGTGAATTTATCATGCTGCATGTCACAGGTGCCTAAAATTGATAGAAGCCGACGGTTAGAATAGAAGTTAGTATTCTGAAGGAGTATGTTTAGTTAGGATGGCTCTGTAATCTTGTTTTCTTGTCCAGAGTTAGGATAAAATTTTGAAATTACAAACGGCTGCTCTAATAGTTCCTGTCCTAAATTCAGTCCTAACAGAAGTTGACATGGTTACTAATACGAATTAGGTGTGTTTTTCCGCAGTATGACTCCTGGGTAATACAGTGTTTTAGAAGCAATCTAATTATGGGATAAACTCAGTGGTGTTCAGACTTCTGCGTCAATCTTCCATTCTCCTGAAAAGAGAATATTATCATTTTCAGACACTGTAATGGGCAGCATAATGAGTTTACTGTGTCTAGTACAATAGTGTTAGTGTTTGTATTGCAAATCAGTAGTTTGATTTGTGAGAACTGAACCATTTAGAAAATTCCTGACTCTTCAGATATGTTTCATCTTATAAGCTGTATGTACTAAAACTAGAGGTAGGTTACATGAGTGAAATAAGAAGCAGCAGAGCTACTCTCAGAAACTAAATACAATTTGTATATGATTTGCAAACTGTGTTAAGCTAATCCAGTAAAAATTGGTCTAATTTGGTTCTCTTTTTAATGAAACATGCAGTTAGTGTTACTAGTATTGATAATATACATGATACGTTTAGAAATGCATATTGTAAATAATTGTACAATTTATCATAACGATATATTTTGTAAAATTGCTCAGCCCTAACTATAACCAAATAAAATATTATAGTGTTGGTGGTAAATAATGGAGGCGCTCAGTTGAACTTGTGGTTTATCTGGAGGAATAATATTAGCACATCTTGTGAACAGACTAAAGTTTTGATGAATAGAAAGTGAAACCGGAGAGTGGCGGTTCTCTGTTGAACCGCAGGGGACACAGCTTTTCAGTCCATCACATTTTAGAACAGAGAACATATATCAGTCATAAAGGCACAGTGACAAAAGGAGCCAGTTCAATCATAGTCCTTATAGGAAAGTCTGTTCACTCGCTGGCCTTCTTTGCAACACTGCCTGGCCGACTCTGCTCTCTTTGAATGGGGACCAAAATACTTGTAACTGAAGGTCAAATTATTGTTTCATAAACACAAGTGAAATCTCTGACTAAGTCTGTCAAAACATCATAGATGATTTGTGACCTTTGGCTCAGTAATATACTTTGGCTCAGAAAAAGATTTTTCAGGTTGTTCTGGCTACTGCACTTGTCCAGACCTCCACAACGAGTGGGGGTGAGTTTCCCTGCTCACAAGCATAACCAGCAAGAAGCTTGACTCTTTTCCTTGAAAAGTGAGACTCTATCTGCAGATGCTGTGGTCAGTGTTACCAGCTTTGCCATTCATATTTCAACACGTAAACAGTCTCCTCCATAATACCATCTCTGGAGAAAGAGTTTGGAACATGCTTCATATGTACAAATAAATAATAATTGTTTTTGGTACACAAACACACACAAACATCACAGGTTGACTTCTGGAAAAAAAATACAAAAAATGTAGAATGTTATTATTTATCATTATTATATAATCTAAACAAATCTATTTTAAAACTCTGTCAGTTTATGTTTCAAATTATATTAAGCACTTTTCATCATATAATATCCCTTAAAGGAAAAAAGGTCTTGGTTTTCTTTTGTAATTTTATTGGAATTGGAACTCTTAAAACTTTCAGTCACATAACTGGGCAGGAAAAATTGTTGTTACTAATCAGTAATATCTGTCTCTTTCCTCTCCCACCACGCTCACCTTATCAATCAAAAAGCCCAGCCAGTTCAGAGATCCTCTGTGATGCCATTTTTTCACTTGCACATCACTTTACAGACAGAAAATGCATTAGGATTTCTGATTCACACTGAAGTAACAGCAAACCAAACCAAACCATTATATCTTGAACTGAATGGAAATATAAAATTGATTGCTGGACAACATTGCAGCTGTATATTACAGTTTCTAATAGTAATGGAAGCCTGGAGAAGACTTTTTTTTTTGCACAATATCTGAGTAGCTGACTCTCCTTTTCAGGCAGTTTAGATATCCCATCTTTGCTTCTCCAAAAGACAGATCACAATGGATAAAAAGTAGCCTTCAGGACTATCTTCAAACTATAAATATTTTCTTCCTCCCCAACCCCCCCTACACCCTCTGGCCATATTCCTCTGCCCTTGTAAGCTGCAGCTCAAGCTACCAGCTGAGGGGGCTAATGTGTGCTGAGGAAATCCAGTGATAAACATGCTACACATGCTAAACCGCAGCAGATGTCCTTCACTACTGGAGTTAAGAAAGAGTGAAGCAACTAAAGTTTGTCAATTCAAGGCTCTGTTACACAGAATATAATATAGTATACAAAAACAAACAACTTTCTCTGCACTGTCTGACACTTTAAAAGACTTAAAACACACACACACACACACACATGCATATATATATATATATATATATATATATATATATATATATATATATATATATATATATATATATATATATATATATAGGTTTCAGATATTGTAGAAATTGTTTTGTTCAGTAGTACAACATTTCTCTGTCTGGTGACAGCTGTGGGTCCTATGAGTGAGAGAGCTGATTCACAGTGAAGAACAGTCACACGGTCTAGTCATTCCTGTCAGACGCTCATTTTAGTCCAGTAAATATGTGAAGTAAAATGTGACGTGTATCAAAATGAACCGTCTGGATAAAACACTAGAACTTCGCAAATGAACATCAGCAGTGTATTACTACTTCACCAGATGACTTCCTCAGACGTTCAGAGTTATTACTATGTGTTACTATAGTTTCAAATTAATTACATATTAGTTACTACATATATTGTTAATTATACAAAAAATAGCATGGTGTCCTTGTCCAGTTCTTTAGTAAATAAATTAATAATAAATACATTAAAATCTAAAAAGTAAAAATCTTCAAAATGACAAAAAACTCTTAGTGTAAGATTTTGTAATCAGATTTTATTTTCACAGAATTTGATCCATTAATCATTTATTCAGAAAGCAATGTAAACAGCTGTTCAATCAATGTGGTAATATATACATTGTCACTGTCCAAAAAACATGCATCTCCAAAATACAGGAGACCTCACAGCACAGGAGAGGACTAAAACATTGTTTACTTTCAGTGTAAGGGAAGGTAAAGAGGTTTTATTCCAGGTGATTCTGGAGCATTTCTATTGGTCCAGTCACTGTAAAATGTTTACAAGATTTAAAGAACAACTGTCATGTTTAAATTATATAGAAAAAATATAAAACTGGTAAAAATGGAGTTTTCCTTATTGTTTTCCTTAGAGAGCAACAATATAGTTACAGTTTGATTTTTTTGCATTTACACATTTATAGCTTACACTTCACATCATTGAATATAGGGTTAGTGAATATGTTTGGGTTTAGGTTGCATAAGTAATTGTTCTGCTTATGCAATACTTTAGATTTACAATCATTAAGTTTGAGCAGAATGTCTGGGAGTGAGGACTGATTAATATAGAATTGCACTACGCTTGCTATTGCTTTTAAGGAGAAGAGAGAACATTGTATTGGTTGAAAAGAATCTCAGATTAATGTTGACGCAGTTGATGCACGTACATTAAGATATAAGTGTAGGTTCAAGCTGACTCAACATTTTTCTGAAAGCATCTCAGAGTTGCTCAGCCGGGAGTAGAACCACAACTCAGTCCTAAATGTTTTCCCCCATAATATCGAGCTTACTGGCGAAAATCCTGACAAGTGATTACGAGCCAAGGCAAAAGCAGCATCAGTCTGGGGGAACTTCATGGAGTCTGACAGCAGATTCCAGTCCTAATCAAGACCTTATTACTGTACCAAATGCACAGATCTTCCCCAGCTATTCGCCCAACCACTCAGCCGCTACCTGTTTCCTGCAGCTTTTTTCCCATGCTGCCTCTTCCTCCCTCACCTGCTCCCTCCTTCTTCTCCTTTCCTCCCTTCATCCGGCAACTCTAAGCCGGCGAGGGAGAGAGGAAGGCAATCGTGTCAGAAGAGATTTTCAGAAACCTTGACAGGACGGATGGCTCTCCATTTAGGTAATGAGGCTCCAGGAATGGCCGCGGCGGTTCCCTCATTTAGGCCATCTCAACCCTGCCGCCTCCTCATGAGGATACACTCTCCGCTCCATAATGGCCTACTCAGTCTTGCTTTTCTACCTCTTTTTTCCCCCTTCCCTCACTCCTGCCTTCCTCAAATGCTACATGGCAGGAGGGGGAGCGAGAAAGGGAAGATGGGATGGTATGGTGAAATTCATTGCATGAATTTTAATCTAGCTGAACATATACAGAAACAATGTGCCGAGATGAGGACTGGGATTGCATCAGAGCAAACCCATGTAAAAGTACTGTCGCTCGCCCGGAGAGCAAGTCTCAAAGGTGACCCCGCTATCACTTTGGGAAGTGTTAATTTAGTAATGCCACTACAAGCCTTGCTCTGTCTTCTTCAGCCAAACAGCCGTCAGCAGCATCAATCGATCAGAGCACAATTCGCGTTATACATCACTCGGCTTGCTTAAAACACACCTGTTGCTGGAAAGCACGGCTTTTGCCAAATGGAGCTCAATCACAGACAGCTCTTAGACATCAGTTACTTAAAGGGTACAAGAGAGAGAGAAATATTTAATTAAAAAAAGTCTATATAGCTAAATCTCATCTTTCAGCATAGTAAATATTATATATTATATATTACATTATAGTATATTATTGTCCCTGTTCAAGGAAAAACAAGTATCTTCAAAACTTTCTTTACTTTTTATGTCTTTAAATCAATGTATTATATATGAATATCCAATCCATATACATGTATATATATATATATAAATATATATTGGTGAATTGGTGTGGCTGAAATATGTGAAATCACTATAGTCCTGTTACTAAGGTCACATGTTTTAGCCACATCAATTCCTGACTATAGTATTTAATCAAGTACATAGGTATATATTCTCCACAGACAAACAATGGCAGTAGTTTGGGTCTTGCCTCAAGTAAAGTCAAGTAAAGGTTTATATGTTTGGCGCCTTTTACAACAGATGTTCTCAAAAAGCAGCTTTACAGAATATCCAGGTCCAAGCCCCCAGTGAGCAAACAAGGGGCAACAGTATTATCGAATGTAGAGAAAAAAGAAGAAAACTGTTGAGTCCCATCAGAATAGCAGTGAGGAAAAGTTCAGTAATTTGTGAGGCAGGAGAAGAAATTGTCAGTAATAAAGTAAGCAAGCAGGATCTTCCATAAAGCACTGGACAGTAAGAAGCGCCATGGTGGGTAAACTGGTCCAAAATGCAGGCAAACAGGTTCACCCACTCAAGGCAGATAAAGCAACAGCATTGGATCACACATGATGGGCAGTTGTTCTGCACCTAAGAGCAGATTATGTGGCACTGCTACCTTTGCCAAGTCAATTCATGAACTTTCTGCCATGCTAGATCTGCCCCTGTTAGCTGTAAGTGCCATTCTTGTGAAATAGAAGCATCCAGGATTAGCAACAGCTCAGCCACCGAGTTGCTTGCAGTGTGAAAAAAGTCCTTTACTGTTGCAGCATTGTTCTGCTTTTCAGGGCAAATCCAGTGACCTGCATAGAGCCCTGACCTCAACCCCACTGAACATTTTTAGAATGAATTGGAACATTGTGAGTCAGGTCTTATCGTCCATCATAAATGCCTCACAAATACTCTTTAGACTGAAAGGGCAGACATTTTAAAATACTAAAATCTTGAAAAAACTGGGAGCTGCCAACACTGTTTTGAAGTGTTGGACATCGGTATATTAATGTGCATGGATTTGGAATGGGACGTCCAACATGGCGGCCAGGTATCTACATACGTTTAGCAATACAG
Source organism: Megaleporinus macrocephalus (assembly GCA_021613375.1). NCBI lineage: Eukaryota > Metazoa > Chordata > Actinopteri > Characiformes > Anostomidae > Megaleporinus > Megaleporinus macrocephalus. The sequence continues at coordinate 49,719,323 of CM038702.1, forward strand.
TATAGCTCAGATATGTGATTTATCTAGTTGAACAGCAAAATTGCATTTTATGTCAACAAGCTAAATCATAGAAATGGGGTGACCAACTATCCTAAATTAATAACCTAACAACTGGTCAACTCCCAGCTTCAGTGGGGGCATGGCATCCCGGATGGGCAATTAAATTTCCGCGGGGGCCTGTGCCAACCAGGGTCCCAACTAGACACAGCACTGGAAAGAGCAGCTCATTGGTAAAGACAATCAAAGAACACAACAATGCAAGAATGTTTACAACTGCATGCACTGCATTACACTCCTGTTACGACATCATTTATCCCCCAGAGCTGTGGTCAATGGATGGTCATTACTTTTGTATAATGGCCTTTGATTAATGACAGCTGTTTCCAACCTAATCATATCACACTGCAGGAAATGTCGCCCTCACTTTAGCGCCACAGTCTTTATCACCCTGTTGGGGCTTGCTTTGGAGAATTGTCAAGATTTTGTCTGTAGTACATTATCCCTTACATAATACTCTCTACAACAACGGTAGGGTCTGGAGAGGGCAATCGCTGGAGATTTATTGTGTTTATCTTTTCCAAAAACGCGGCACACTTGCTGGCCACATTTTTTAGCAATAGAAAAACCGTGTTTCAAATAAGGTTACTGAACAGTCCCCAAACGGCTGCACTTGCATGGACACATTTGTTGACAGTTATGTGGTTTAATGGTGCTTTAGGGAAGCCTGATACCAAACGTTTTTTTGTGTGTGAAGTCGCACTGCACTGTTTCCTGATCAAGTCACTGTTGCACAGCAACCATTACGGCATACCCGCTCCGCCACCCACTGACCAGCACACAGTCAACACTGACAAATGTCCTTTTGACAATCTGCAGAGGACAGCAGGCAATAGAGTGAGAATTAAACTTCACACTGGCTGACCAGTCTCCAGCATCTAAAAAAAAGAAAGAAACCCTGAATAGCAGCCCCTGCCACAATTTGGATCGCTCGCCTGTGTTTTGGAGCCGGTTGCAGAGCAGATTGATCTGTTGTGGTATGTGTGTGTGGTGGCAGTGGTTGGCTGTGGTGGCAAGAGTTCAAATGCTATCGATTTCTTAAAGGCTGAGGGAACTGGCAAGCCAGAAGAGGAGCTGGATCAGCACTTTATGTTCTAGCAGCGACATCAGAGCCATCTCAGAACTCAGAAACACAGTTCAGCTCAACAGTTTATCAAGCCAGACTGTTATATAGCGATGCAAATAGTCCATTATGTGGTGGAAGAAAAAACATGGCGAGACCTAATGTTCGACTCTGGTTTTGTCCTCTTTAACTCATTAAAGAGGAGCTGGGACACAGGCAGAGGCATTTCTTCCATTAGGGGTATGGAAATAAGCAGACTGAAGGATGTTTATTTATTTATTTTGACATTACATGTTAAATCTCAAACGTCCATCAGATTCAGTGCACTGCACAAATGTATATTGGCTTAGACTGCTAGTGGAAATGCACCATGGAAAGGGTCAATAGGTTGTTTTGCAGTCATATGATTCTAATGATTCACAAAATCCTGATAGAGGGAAGTAGAACGCAGAATGGATGAGATGACCTGAACTGAATTAAAAGTTTTGCTTGTTTTCGAAGCAGAAGATATAAGCGATTAATTTCCTCCAAATTCCCTTTACTCAAGAAAACCAGTGAAAGCATACAGGAGTTTGTAAATATATAACATTTTGTTAGTGGTTGGGTCGACCCAAATTGCTCCACAATGGCTATCATTAGGGTTTCTGTTATTGTGCTGTGGATTAATCCAGCAACAAACATTCAACTCAAGTTCTGGTTAAAGGCCACTAAAGTCATCCATCACTAAAACAGAATCACTGGTTACTTCTGTTCCCGTTCTCATTTTGTGTAATTGTGGTTAGAGGTGTTGGTGGTGTTGATTGTAGCTCTGCAACAATTGTAGCCGTGCAAAATACAATACTCCACTCTTTCTAAGGGTCAGCCTCATATTCACCAGCTTCTAATTCCACTCTTAATGGTGCAGCAGGTGCCAGAAAGTAACTTCTGCACCATTTAAAATGGAATAGGAATATTTGAAGAAGAAGCTGTTGAAGATGAAGCTGACTTCAGCGTTATACTGACTGCAGATGAAGGTTTGTAAGCCATTTTGGCATTTGAAAATTTTCAGTCCATTCCTTGCATTTTCTCCTTTATGTAAAAATCTCTCGAATAAGAAGTGCTCCCTCTGTAAAAAACACTTCCTTACCTCTATATACAGTTTGCACCACAGCAACAGTGGCTTGACATCTGCTCCAATCAAGACCCTCTGGCACCAGGTTTCATAAAGCGACCAAGATAACACAACACATTTTAATTTTTAAGACTTAACTCATGTTTTAAAAGGAGAAAGATCTCTAGTAAGCACCTGGTTGTGTCAATAATAAGCATTGTTGGCTTCGATGTGCTGATAACAGGTGCTGTGCAGCTGCTTTGTCATGTGTTTTTCTCATGCGCACCTCATGGACCTGGCTCGTAACTCCCGCTTAAGTTCAGCAAGTTGAAGATTCTTCACAAGAAAGAATGATTAGCACTAAAGCATCTCTGGTGTGCATCATTAGAATAGAGGAATTTGCATAAATAACAAATATGGAAGCAATTAACATTATAATATGGGGAACATTAATTTCATCAGTGAGGTTGTGGAGGACCACAGGCAAAAAAAGCAGCAGGGGTGCTATGGAAGACTGAAACATGGCAACGGTGACAGTGTGACTAGGGAAAGGCAGCAGAGTTCCGGGCCACTGTGCTAGAGTAATGAATAATGGCATCGTCCTCCATTTGGCAAAACCACTGGCCACATGCATGTCCTCATTTGGCAGTGAAATGGATCAGCATGTGCTACTGGAGCTTTCTATGTGCTACTGCCACCAACAGAAGCACAAGACTGTTTTTATTACTGCATGCATTGCAATAGTTCCCAGGAAAGCGTGCACACATTCAGAACACAATTCATATCACACTGAAAACCCTTAATTTAACAGTGAGTTTGCATTGTAGCAGATGTAGTTAATAAATAATATGTTTATAATGTTTAAATGGCTTCAAATACAACAATCTCACAAACTCGAAGTCTTTTGTAAGCTACAGAGTTCCACGTAGGTTCGGCTGCTTCTCAGATGAGCTGAAAAATAGCTTATTAATTGCAATAAGTTTTCTCTGGCTGCTAAGTGTAAAGGTTTTCAAGCATGCACAAGCAGTCTAAGAGGCTACACACTTTTTTCCAGGACTTTTCAAGCTAAAAAGTCCCTGAGCACTGACAAGTGCCTTAACATGCTTGGATGAGAGCACTCGAGTTGTAGATATCTTATTGAACTCACTCAACGCTCCGTCACCATTGACCCAGGAATGCATCCAGATATATTTTCACTGTGAAGAAAATGGCACCACACTGCTTGAATTCTTTATCCAGGTCTCCTCCACTTGTCAATGCGCTATCTCAGCACTTCTCAGAAACATTGTAAGAAACATAATATATAGAGTACTAATACCCCAGGACTCCAGTGCCTTACAGTGTGTCAATCAAACTATACAGCTCTTTAGAATAATTACTGTGCATATCTAATGGTGACAGGGTAAAGCATATTACTATCGCCTACATAGTGCTAAACGTATATAGTGCCTGAACTGAGGACGTTAAACGGGTAAACTGATAATATTTTATAATCTTTTAAAAGGACATACTTGGTGAATTAATTAATGACTTAAACCAATACCGCTTAATAACTACTTTCCGGGAGTGAATGTCTCTTGTGTGTATATATAACTAATTAACTCAATTCCACTGAGGTCTCGAAGCATAAACTGGCTCGTTTCCATAATTTTTCTGGAGACAAAACTAAAAAAAAAAAGCTTTCCAGGGTATGAGCGCACTTGATGAATTTCTTGTAAGTCATCGCTATGTCCCTATGCAGAAGGAACATTATACACTAAGAGAAAAATAGATATTGGTCCCTGTTGGCAAGTGTACACAAAAATAAAATGCTCTAAACAATGCTGCTCTTTCCCCCAGCAAGCCTTGTTACTTTGTGACAAATGTTGATATTTGTCTTTTGTTTGTTTATCATAAGGTCATAGACGGGTCATACTACTTGCTCAAATGGCCTGTTTTATATCACCTATAGCTAAGTGATATATGAGCCACAGTCGTTTTTGTTTGGGGGTGAAAGTTAATCACTTTTATCGGGCTAAGCAAGCTCGGAGGCAGATATATAACCCATATACTAGATCGCAGTGAATGAAGCAGAGTGGCGATCAGCGTATTGGCAAAGCCGTATGTCACATTTTATATGCATTTTAAAACATGTAAGGGACGGTCATTAAAGAACCTGTCTGACCAATTAATTGCAGTGTAATTTGTTTAACAGTGTCACACTGTGACTATTTTAACAATGCCTGTGGAAAGTTCAGAAACAAATCCCAGAAAAGACAGAAAGAATCCTATGAAGATGGAGAGTACAGAGCCTTCTCTGCCTATATATATAGATATATACACACAATACTGTGCAAAAGTCTAAGACAGCCAAGAAAATGGTTCAAAACTACTGAAGTTGGCAGTAAGTGAGTTTGTGCCAGTAAAACACTACATCAAATTATAGTGAATAGAAATAAATGTAAATGTAAGAGCAATAGCAAGAACTTCTCATTTTCAGAGAAGTTACTAATACGTTGGTTAAACGAATATAGTTTTAAATAGAATGCAGGTTTTCTGGTACACTCCAGTTATTGCATGGATTTGTTCAATTCCACTGCCAGCACACCTGATTTAGTTCAATAAAGCTTTATTACATATGTACGAGGTACCTAATGCTAGTGGTTTTAAAATAGACATTTACTTCACAGATAAAAAGCTTTACATATATTGCTTTCAGATGCATAAACCATTTACACAGAACAATATATGCACAATTATAGGCATTTTATTTTATTTTACTTTGTTTTGACATTTTAGAATGGGTACATTCATTGACACGTTCATTGACAAATTTAATAATAATAAAATAAAATAGACTGAAGGTGTAGTCTGAAGCTATAGCTTATTTGACTACCATTTTTAATACTTATATAATTCTTTCAATTCTGTGTATAGATGATATATATCAAAAGAAATTTATATTAAATTCACAGGTGCTGCCAAATGTGAATGGCAGGTGCCTTACACATATTGTACAGGAGAGTGAAGAAAGATTATTATGAAGAATACCAATTATAACTCGGTCCACATCCTGGAGTGTTAAGACCCGCACAGATCCTGTCAGGTTGGGACGGGGTGGACACACCCTTTGACAAGCAGGCTGGATCAAACTGGTGGTGTTGGTGGAGAAACATGGTGCTGGAACGTTAAAACATTGGCAGAAGGGATAGATAAGTAGAATCATTTTAAAGATAGTTGTAGGCCAGTGATTGGCCAGGAGTTATGAATTAATGATGTAACATTAGTCCTCCCGGCTGCTAAGTTGTCTCATGTAAAGTTATAATGAATGAATTAGCACATATGTGGCACTTGTGTTTTGCACACATTGGAATTTCCCTCCACATTTAACCCATCCGTGCAGTGAAACATCCACATATACACACACAAGTGAACATACACACTAAGGGGTAGAGCGGTGGGCAGCCCTATCCGTGGCACCCTGGGAGCAGTTTTGGGGTTAGGTGCCTTGCTCAAGGGCACTTCAGTTGTGGCGTGTTGGTCCAGGGGATCGAACCAGTGACCTTCTGTTCACAAGATCAGATCCGTAACCTTCAGGCCACGACTGCCCACAAGACATTCATAATTATATCTGAGAGTTATAAACCATTTTGAAGTTCACAGTAGAAACTTTTTTTGTTGTACCATTTTGTTGTATAGCAGTCTAGTATAACACTATGACTAAGTAAGAACTCTAATCCCAGAATCATTGCAATCTGACGGCTTTTTGAGCTGACACAGTCCAGCACAGACGAGGCTCACCTGCTAATGTAAGCATGAATGCCATTTTCCCCATTTGATGCAACAATAAAATGCAGACTGCAGATGTAAATGTCAATTTTCACACATCTTCTGTTTAGAGGGAATTACAGTGTGCCTGTCACGAAAAATATTTGCAAGAATTGTATGACATTTGAAGTAGAGCAACATGCTACTGTAGTTTCTTTTCTTTCCCAACCTGGTTTTGTTACCCTGTGCAGCCCTGACTTTTCTGTCTCAAAGTTTTTGAATCTGTAGGAAACTCAACTGGAGAGAAATGAGTACAGAAAATACAACTACTATACAGTAAAATGCTGTGCAACTAGTGTGCAACTGGCTAATATGCAATCACTAGCCAGTAATAAATGTACTGTGGACATTTACAGTATAAATATGAGAAGAGGGGAGAGCTGGGCACAACCTAACACATTTTTTTTCTTCATTTAATTGAATAAATATCTGCTACAAATTTAAACATAAACTTTGTTTCAAGCACCAACCGTTTCTGATCAATTTCACCAGATAGCCATAGCTTATAACTGACCCCACAGACTGGTATAGTTGTAACAGTCGCTATAAAGTCCAGTAATTAAATGTAAAAAACACAATCGATTCAATACAGTTGTATGCTATTTGAACCACAGGACCTTCCTGACCTCAGTACCTAAGATTATATGCCCAAAATAAACATGTCTAGCGAAAAGAGACTGTGTCACACATGGTGAACGTATTCTTTACCTCAAAGTAGAACAACAAATATAACTATGATAAAACTGAAATATACTCAGTTTATAGACATCAGTAGTATGTTTTCTCCATTTGTTTACTTTGGGAGTCTTGGTTGCACTTAGCCTAACCCTACTATGTGAAGGATGTACATTTGCCAGAGTTGCTCTCAGTGTGGGTGGCTTATATAACTATTTGGCTGACAGTCAAGAGAGTGATTAAATTAATACAGGTGTATATTATAAAGTATATAAGGCATGCAATCACAAACCACGTGATGTTAACATCAGACAAGTGAAATGTACAAAGATGAGATAATATAACACAGCAAACTAAACCTAAACCTTAACATTTCAGGCTAAAGAACATGTGCCACAGACCCACAGAACAAGACATGAGTTAGATCACACCAGACAGTTCAGTTAAGTAAAAGCAACACAGCAAACTTAAACACGTAAACCAAATCATCAGTTGTGACAGCAAGCATAAAAATGTTTATGGTCCATTTATATCTTACATTTGATTCACTGAAGTAACATTAGATTTCCTTTCTACTAAAACTAACAACAACAGTGAACTGCTAACATTTATTGGGGTAGAAAGCAATGTACTCCACAGCAGAGCTTCTTCACCTTTTCTGCCCCAAGGCCCAACTGCATATAGCTACAAACCATAGCGGCAAACAGGAACTTTAAAATCAACATCCATTTTGCTCAAATCATACAAACCGAAATTAGTTGTGATATTAACAAAAATAGAACTGTTATCTGAAGCTGCAGTCAATCATGTTTTTACTGGAAATGCTCCACTATAGGAACTGTTTGGTCTCAAGATGTCCGTTTAGTTTTGAGGGTTTTTGATTCATTTGAAACAGCTGAACCTCTCTGACTCAGCTCACTGTGCATCCTCACAATCAGCAGTAATAATAAACCTGGTTCTTTGTTGGTTTGAGTTTGAGTTTAACTGCTAAGGTCACTGATGCTCGACCAGACATACACATGCTCAACAACATACTGATGCTCAACAACAAACACAGACCCTTGCTGTTACTTTATGTTATAAAGAGTCTATAAAGAGTCAGACGTTAAAACGTAGATTATGGTGACATGCTGCTAGAAGAAGAAGAGAGATCTACTGAAGAATTCCCTCGTATGATCATAGAATGTATTATACCAACAGTGAACTGAACCAGAGTCAGCCTGGACGTGGGCTGAGATCTCTGGTTAGCTAACTCTCTGCAGCTGCTTTGTCTCAGACTGATGATGTTTATTCATTTTTTATTATGTTTAGGTCTCTATTAAGGTCTATATTGGCTATGATGTAGAAGCGTTTGTCTTTGGATTATGAGGTTAATCCTTTTTTCACATATGTTTTATGATTTAAAAGTGACAGCCCACTACCCACTACTGCCTCCCCTGAGTACAGGCCTGCAGACCACTGGAGAAGGCTTCACAGCTGGTCTACTGGTTGAGAAATCCTGCTCTACAGAAAAAGATCTCAAGAAAAAAAAATCCACACCTTTTAGCTGCAACTGGAGTTTCAATTTTAATCACTAGCATGTAATTACAAACTGAAGCCTTGATGTAATGCTGGATGCCAATGGCTGCTGTGAAGTAATTGTAGGACTAACTGAAAAAACCAAGCAGAACTTGGCGGAGAATGTGGTTACAATACATTGACAGCATTCAGAGAAAGCAAATCATATCACATTTTAAAAAAAATTAGCTTAATAAAGATTATTGCCCCATTTGATTGGATTGGCCAGTGATCATTAGGTCCATGAATAGGTCCAGCCATGTCCAGGAGAACCCACAGCTACAACTATTTTATGTAGTACCTGTTGAACTACATACAATATCTATGTTGCATATACCCATGTTAGTCTGTCCCCTGCTGTCCACTACAATATATGAATATCATTTATATTGTTTTCTGGGTCTTCTATAGAAGTATTCAGGGTATATCCACTACCCTCTCTGAAAGTTCATACATACGTTCACCCTTAAATGATTACTTTATTCACTGTAAGACTGACATTTTGCAATATGGCCTTTGTCGTCTTCTCACTTCTCCCTGCTATCTATTTCGAAGGCAGTTGTGACAGAAACATACATCAAAGCGTATTCATCTTAATAAAATATGTGCAGCTCAAAATGCCACAATGCATACTTTCCTCCATCCAATCAAACTTCAGCAGACATCGTACGATGAGTTGGATGCATCATGTTTCCACTCTCAAGGTCAGCCAAGAAAAGTTTCAGCTCTCCGTTCAAAAAAGGAAGAAAAAAGAACCGTTACTACACAGCTGAGATGAAGCAGAAAACATTTCCACTTACCTGCACATGCTCTCTGGGAGGCCAAAATTTCTCATTTGGAGCTGACAGCCTCTCTGTAGTGGCTGGCTCCCCTTTCACGCAGGAGCTCCTGCGCACCAGCATCCACCACAGAAACACCAGAGATGTGCAGTCTTCAGCAGGAGTGAACTGGCCCCGCGAGCTCTTACACACCCTGCCAAACACACCTCACTTCACTCTCATGCCAGGACTCAAAGTTTAGTGCGAGACGAAGAAGAGATTGTGCCCTTGTCCAAAGCGACCTCTATTTCCAAGTCCGACAGCTCATGTAATAAGGCCCGGAAAGAGAAGAGACGGAGGGGAAAGTTAAAGAGCCAGAAAAACACAAAAGGACTTGCTCCTCTCATGTTACCACTGGCTTGGCCACAAAGGCTGAAAATAGGAAACACTGGAGGTGCTTTGAGTCTTTGAATCTTAAAAGTCTGCATGTAAATTCATACATCCATTTATTTTTCCAGTATTTACCACATCATTTATAGTGCTAATTTAGATTATCCAACCAATACTCAAAATAAGTCTTGAGATAAAAAAAATACTAGAAATGCACAAAGTTAGACAATAAATTGTACATGTTGTAATGAGGATGGTTGCCATGGTGTTACATTTTGGCTCAATAAGGGAGTTCTCACAAAAATGTATTCTATAAATGATTGCACTCCTGATCAACATTCTTTTTTAAAAAGATTACATTACAGTCTGTTATTGTACTAAAAGTGTTTGATTTTTCAGTGTAAAACAAAACATCTGTATATACACCTGTACACATACTCATTCATGCAATTGCCATTCATGCAATTGATAGTTGACCACTTTTGGCCGAATAATGGAACAGCTAGCGGTCCTTTGGTGTTTGGCTCAGTCTTTTCTGATTGGCCTACTGGTGCTTAAGCGGAGTCTTAGACAAAATGTCACTTTGTAATGCTCATTTTACACTCTGAGTACAATTTATTCATTTATCTTTATACTGTTAGCCATTGTCAAGTGTGTAATTTTCATTACGAATGAAAATAATTACAATATTTTTTTTTGATTGTTGGCGTGGTCAATTTTGTTACTCAGTTGTTTGTAATATTTATCTCCATTTATATTCTACAATAAAAGTTTCTAAACCTTTAAAATCTGTTTGAGGAGAAAAGCTAGTTATATGTTGTATGCAGGACAATAATCTGGGGGGTTACTGTTATTACCAGTAAGTCATCACTTGCCACAGTCTGTTTGAGCATCGTTGCTGACCATTTGCATCCCTTCAAAGCCAAAATGTACTATTTTCTAATGGCAACATTCAGCATGATAATGCGGCATGTCATAAAACAAACGCCATCTTAAACTGGTTTCATTAACATGATTATTAGTTCAGTGTTCTTCAATGGCCCTCCCAGTCACCAGATCGAAATCCAATAGAACACCTTTGGGATGTGGTACAATGGGAGGTTCCTAGCACCTGGAAAATCTGCAGGAATTGCATAATGCATTCATGTGAACATGGACCAGAATCTGAAATGAATAATGAATGTTTCCGACATCTTGAGGACATTACACTACAAAGAATTGAGGCTGTTTTGAGAGCAAAGGGAGGCTTTACTCAGCATTAGTACAGTGCTCCTAATATGGGGCTCAGTGATTGTACTAATAAACCCTTGAGCGATAAGTCTAATGATTAATAACTGAATGTTAAGCCTAATGATGAAGGGTTCAAAGAGAAATTTTACCAAAATCCAACATGTAAGGTGTCTTTTAATATGATTTGGGAGTCTATGTCCAATATGCTTATGCTTACTACTGTGACCACAGCTTTTGATGCTAGACCCCCCAACCCTACTACATCATTTGTTGTTGTCTATGAAAACTAAATAAATAAAAAAAACTAAACTAAATAAAGATTTGAGGTTTTAGCTTTGTCAGCTGTTCTTACTCTCCAATATCTGAACAGATATGATGGTCCTTGGTCAACGGAGCCACATATAGGCTCTGTGTGAAGTTCATATCTACTGTGTTAACTCTGTAAATACAAGATATTTTTTTTCTAACCTTGAGTCTGTGGTTCCAGCAATGCAGGGCTTACTGAAAAAGGGCTAGAACTCACAAGTCTGTATGAACATGAGAATGTATCTATATGATCTATATCTCCCGCTAGCAGTTCAGTCCCTCTGGTCTCTCTAGTACTACTGTAGTAAAAAATGCTGACTATTTGTGTTGTGTTTGCTTTGTAGGCATTATCCTTTAACTGAACTGCTCTTGCAAATCAAGAATTACCAAATTGGGGGGTTATTCTTTGTCCAGTAATGCCTAAATTAGACACTTCTAAATTATTTTTACATTTTGCCTATACACTAAGCACTGTTCATTAAGATCTGTATTAAACAGAGGCGGAGGTCTGTGAAATCACTAATCAGTGTGTTAATCAATAATAAAAAACATTTTGATACCTTGTTGTGCAAACTAACCACAAATTATTTATTTACACCTTAGTAGCGTAGTTATATTTTATTTTTCATTGAATGTGTTTATTAAGTCACTCATTCCTCAGGATGTTTTCCTATTCTAGAGTAGAGTTTTACTCATCACTTACTGTACACACTAAACCTTTTTGTGAAAGAGATTTCAATGTTTGCAAAGAAATTGCCAGGAAAAGGTACTGAATCTGTGATCCAAACAGTATGAATTTGGAAGATGTCTTGTAGTATTAATGACTCTTATTAGTGCTTAAGCAGCAACAAACTCCAGGAGCTGGTTTAACAGACATGGTTTAAACCTAATCTTGAACTTAACTGCCAGTGGTGCTGTTGGTGGATCTCTGATAGAAATTCTTCTTAGACTAGGTTTATGCTTAATCTTTTTTTATCCCAGAAATTGGACTACTGGTTATTTTACCTTAGAACCTTTAGATCTAAAACTTTTGGGAATAAAATATGTCCAATTATGTATTAATATGATGTTTAGGTAATTATACACAGTAATTTCCAGAGCAAGATATTAAAGATACCAAAGTTTTCATTGTGCTTTTTTACAATTAATATTCTAATTATTAGTTATTTTACATAGCAGACCTAACACACATCATCATTAACATGAAAAAACATAGTGAAAAAAACTATGAGGCTTTTTTAATTTTAGGTTTTATTGAACAAAGAACAAGACCTTAATAAACTCTGAACAAACGGTCCTCAAAGGGAACACTGGCTGTTAATATTGGGAAGTACCAGCACCCTCTGATCTCAGGACTGCAACTGTTACAATAATAATAATAAAAGGTTCTGAATTAGACCCATGTGTGCATTTTGGAATAGAGTTTGTATTTGTATATGTTTAAAGTCCACATTACTCCTTCATTGTTTAAGTGAAAGCTGTGTTTTCGTTACAGTGAGCCGCCAGCTGCTCGCCGCTTTGGGGCCGTGTCACTCAAACACACGCAGCTTGAGGTGCAAGGAGAGATTGTTTTCAGACTTATAGGCTAGTTCTGACTCCCAAAACAGACTAATGTTGTTTCTTAAACTTAAAAATAATCATAACAATGGAAGTTTTATCGAGTGTTATGTCTCCCACTCAGTATTTGTTTCAGTGTTAAATCTCACCTGGTGACTGTGGACCTGACACGATTGATCACTGCATCAAATATCAACAATCTGATCAGTTCATTTGCATAGAGGTTGTCCAGAACAAGAGAGCAGAGTGATGATGTCCCACAGTGACTGTGTCAGTTTGAAAATAAAATAAATAAATAAAAGCCATGTCACATGTGCTCTGCTTAAAATTTCAGCCAACATCCCTGTATATGCCCTAGTACGGTGTCCATGTCCAACACCATTCAAATTTGGTGTATAAACCAAGAAAATTCTTTATTTATTATTAAAAATAGACAAAATAAACTGAGTAGGCTATATATATCTCATTTAACTATAATTTGTTATTTGGGCTTTTTCATTTAGCTAGATTGAGGCATCACTTTAGTACTAATAGTACAATTACTAGGAATTCTGCCTAACAAAAAAAAAATCCCATTTGTTTGATATATCATAGTTTCATAATGTTGGACATGCATACACACTGTATTAACACATGCTGGTCAGAACAGACATGCTTTCCTTTAAAGTTTTATCTAACAATGCTAGCAGACCAGCATATACCAGTCTTATTATGTCTTTATGGTGGCATTTCTTGTCCATGCATTTGGGTATTTGTATTTACAATCAGGCAGTTTCAAGGGACGGATTCTGCAGGAAAAGGCTGCCATTAGTTTAACAATGAGCATTGTGATATTCATGCAATGTATTTTTTCATGTATTTGTATTATTGTGCTGACAATGTAATAATTCTGGTGGAATTTTGGTGGAATTCCCCTTTAATGGAGGTGCATTAGTGGCAAGACCAATTTCCTTTCCCTTTTTTATACAAACACAAATGGCACTTCATTTAGGCAAAGAAAACAGTTCATCTGCGTGATCCATAACCAGATATGGAGCTCATTTATAAGTAGTCAACATTAATGCTTCAGTAAATCTTTAATAAATAGCATTTGAATCAGCATATTTTCAGCACATGACACCCTGCCTTGGTATCACTGCAGCACTCTGCTACACGGGAAGCTGTAATAAATATTTATCTCCTAATACCAGGGCTGCATTTTCAAAGGGAATGATGGATTCCCCTGTCTGTGCCCACCTTGAAAAGGCAGCCTCATGCATATTAAACACGCTCTTATAAACAATTTTTACATTTTGTCTTCTTCAATGATGCATGCCATCAAACATTCCAAAAGCATTTTCTCCTCATGCGCTCGTGTGGCTCGCCGTCAAAAAGCTTGGGAACCCTTCCGTCAGGTGGAGAAACTGATCAACGTTTCTTAGGGTGATACAAACACGAGCGCTAATAAGTTTCACATCCACCTTTCGCTTAGGCAGCCATTTATAATGCCAGCTTTGTCTCAGAAAACAAATGTGCAGCGTACTGTAGGAATGTGTAAATAGCTTTTCAGGTAAACGCAGCTTATTGTGAAGGACATTAAATTAACCAAATAACCTCAATCATTCTGTGGAGAAAAAAAAAACACAAAATAAAAGATAGCTCTATCTAATCTAAACATATCTGTGCAATTGGAGGAGAGTTATTGAGTTTGGGAATGAGCGGGAGATATGTGCCAAGCCATATTGATCAGTGCCATATCTCTGCGACACTGCGAGGCGGGCTGTACCGTTCGGGCCCCATTAATCTCGCTGACACGTGTGTGTGTGTGTGACTGTGAGTGGTCCCTGGCAACTCCAGCCATTGGCAGTGACTGAGACACCATGGTGACCCTGCTGGAGGGGAAGCCATGCAGAAAAAACATGGAAATTGCCTCTTGAAGCCCTCCGTGGGCTGGCGTGGCGCGTGCAGCGTGCGCTCTCATTGTCTGCCGTACGCGCCTGTTTGCATGCCTGCCGTTGGACACCACTGGGCCTGGCTCAGCTCCCTCTGCTGCAGCGCAGTCAGCCACTATGATTGAGAACCATCTCCACTGAGACTTCTGACAAGCACACTGCTGTGGACTTCTACGATAAAAGAAACATGTTACCAAACAACTTTTCATACAGGTGCAGGTGCGCAACTCAGAGAACTTTTGGGAACCACTGGATATTTGTTACCACAGCTGTTGGTGAAGTAAAACAATACCTGCTATCATTTTTAAGCATTAAGGTACAATAGGTTTCATACACACACGCTGTGAGTAAATGATTATATTTCACATAAAAAATTGGGACAAAAATGCTTCTTCATTCATTTAGATGTTGGCAATTCCAGTTTGGGTCACTTTGGGTCTGAAGTCTAATTTGAATTAGATTTTTTATGCCTGCAAATCTAATTCATCTCAAACTGGCAGAAATAACTCTTAAAGGGCACATAGGATGAAAAAAAAATTTCTTCAGTGTTTTTGTAAAATATTAAAATTGTTTGTATGATACTAAACGTAAGCATCATATTTAAAATATAACAAAGCATGCATGAAAAATAAAAGACATTTATGTGCGAAAGTGTGCAACCTTTACAGTAGCTCCCGTTTGTGTATTCGTTTTTTCTCATTAACTATATATTTTTTATAATAATATTTATTTATTTTTACAAGGTAACTTAGACACTATTGACCCTTTACTGGACATCTTATGTCAGCACTCATAGACACTATTGACACTTTGCTGTACTTCCTGTACATTTGCACTCCTGGACACTATTTAACACTATTTAACATTTACTTAAATACAATCTTTGCACATTTATTTATTTTTTTAATAAATATCCCAGTACTGTCATGTATCTGCTGATACACGTTTTTCTCTTGCACATTACCTATGTACCTATCTATCTATCTATCTATCTATCTATCTATCTATCTATCTATCCATCCATCCATCCATCCATCCATCTATCTATGCACGAACAGACAGACGGATGGAGCAACACGCGAATGACCATAATAACAAACGTGCAGACAGGCAGATGGGGGACAGACGAACAAACAGACGGACGAAGCAATGCGTAAATGCAGGAACAGAGAAATGAACAATGTTCATGTATGGATAGGTGAAAAAACAGGTGACAGCAGCTTCATACGGGTGGTCTTGTTTTCTAGCTTTTAGTTATGCTGGTTTAGCTTCAGCTCAGTAAGTTTCTCTGACTCTAAAACTGTTTTGGGTGGGCGGGGCAAGAGATGCCTTGTGATTAGTTAGGAAATAGAGGCATCACCCAAGATCAGAACCGCCCCCTTCACATGGAAAGAAATGTTGTAAAGCACTGCTAACTTTTTTAGACTTTTTAGAAAAACATATGTATGAGACATACTTTGTACATGTATATGGTGACCCTGAGAAACGTCACTAGATTTAGGTTCATCATCATCTACAGAAAATGCACTTCTGAGCATCTTCCCAGTGCATGCAGTAAATAAACAGGAACTGTGTATTCAGATGTAAAGGAGTGTGTGTTCTCTGTGAAGGATGTGTTTACAAAGACCATCAACTTGACCAGGGGGCGCCAAAACTACTGCTAACAATGTCGTATCCATCTATGCAGCCTATGGCAGTTTAGCCCATTTACACTGAAGTTATAGCTCCGCCTCGACTGCTTTATGAATGAGGCAAAACTCAGTGCAGACCAGAGCTCATTTCCATATATCAGTCTTAAAGGCACGGTAATAAAAAGGGCCTGTTTAATTCTAAGATATAAAAAGGAGGTTGAACATGGTAAATATTCACAAGCATTATAATAAATCATAATAGAAAATGTAGCATATGGGTTCCTTTAGGTCATGAATAAACCACAGGAGAAGAAAAGTGACTTTAAAAATCTGAATTGGAATAAAAATCTGGGATGAAGTCAAACTTCACATGTCAGTGAGCCTTCAGAGAGCTGGAGATACAAACCCTAGAATCTCACGAACTTGTATCCGACTTAGGCGCTATCTGAGCAGCCTTGCTAAGGCGTTCGCCTGCAGCAGGGAAAATTAGAGCACAGTAAGTTGGTGAAAATAAGAGTAACAGACTTTAAACTTTATGGGGTAATAAGCCATTATGCCCTCACTCCAGCGACGCATGACTTTGGACTGTAGCTTTTAAGAAATTGGAGATAGCAACATTAAATATCTGATCTCTGGAGCACTGCAGATCAGCACATAAATGTTCAAACCAAGCCAAAGCTTCAGCTGTAGATCACATTATTAGCATTCAGGAAACCAGAGATACAGACCTGGTTCCTCACCTGTTGTCTTCTCTGAGGCATCTGTGTTGTTGGTGTCATAATCATGTGATCAGTGACTAGTCAGCATCGAGCTTAACGTATCAGCGCTGAGCAGTGCAATGGGCAAGTCGACTAGTCTAGTTTGTTTTCTAGACAAATGATGTATTCAAGTGAAGTGATTTTTGGAATGAATGTGAAGGTGGGAAGTTGTTTCACAGTGTTCAGAAAGGTTCAGGTGTTTAGAGTGTCTGGGTATCACACTTACTTTCATGTTAACACCAGAGACCACGTAGTTGCTTATTTTCAGTGACGAAGATTAGATTCTCGAATGCCGAACGCTCACCAGTCAGTCGGCCTGACTCCAAGTTGTTTTCAGCATTGAGAATCAATTAGGATAAAAGAGCAGTTGGCAATAGTCTTCTCAGTTTCTTCAGATGAAAACGGTTTGTCACACTTAAGCTGTGAGAGTAAAGACAATAACATTACTCACTATTCTCTCCAAGGTTGAGCTGCAGTCCAAAACAACACAACAAAAGCACTATTTTCCAATAAATCTCATCAGTATCTATACTGGTTCGTTGGCTGCAGCACAGACTATGAGAAATTGAGAAATGTCTGTTGAAGCCATGGTGTGTTTAAGCATGGCTGCTTTTTACATACTGCAGTTTGAGATATCAGCTTTGACTATACAACATTTACCATAAGCACATGTCAGAATCTGGGGGCTGGCATAAGCTGTCATAATGCACCTGAAATAAAAACAAGTACATGACGGGTTACAGCTGCTGCTATAAGCTGACATGGGCCGCCATGGAAATTGTAATGACAAGCTAATTATGTGCCATGTCACTGTTATGTTAGCAGTTTCAAGTAAAGTGTTATCCGCGATGTGTTAAGTTCAATCATGCACTATAGACCTGAAACTATACACAGGGGCTCGGTACTGGTCAGTAGCGGTATATGAGACTGCACCATCTGACCAAGCGTGTTTGTCAGGAGGCAGATATTGATTATAAAAGGTTTCAGTGTAATTACTATAAGCACGCCCCATTGCTCTGTCCCGGTCGGTCAAAACACGATCCGTCTGTACTGTGACATGAAAATAATTTTGATAAAGCACGGGGAATAGAGTGGATGAGCAAGGAGCAAGGACAGAGAGAGAGAGAGAGAGAGAGAGAGAGAGAGAGAGAGAGAGAGAGAGAGAGAGAGAGAGAAAGAGAGAGAGAGAGAGAGAGAGAGAGAGAGAGAAAGAGAGAGAGAGTAAGCAAAACAAAGAGAGACAGACAAATACAGAGGTAAACAGATGGGAGAAAGAGAATGTGAAAAAGGAAAATAGGAAAAGAGAAAACAGAAAGGGAGAGAAAAGACGAGAGAGGAACTGAGTAAAACAGATAGAGACATACAAAGAGAAAAATGAAACAGATACAGAAAAACAGAAAGACAGCATAAAGCAAAGAAAGAACAAAACATTGAATAGACATAGAAACTCAGAGATAGAAAAGATTTGAAAAAGAGATTACGAGAGAGAGAGAGAGAGAGAGAGAGAGAGACAAAGACAGTGAGACAGACAAAGAGACAGAGAGAAAAAGACAGACAGAGAGAGAGAGTAACAATGAGAGTGAGATATGGAAAGAGAGAGCCCGAAAGAGAGACAGAAAGGGAGAGGGAAAAAAGAATGGAGACAGTGATACAAAGAAAAAGAAACACAGAGAGAGACAGACTTAGATATAAAAAGAGAGAACAGAGACATGGAGCCACAGAGTAAGACAAAAAAGAGATGAAGAGAGAGAACAGAGAGGGAAAGCTAGAGAAAAAGAGAGATACAGAGAGAGACAGAAAGGGAGACACAGAGAGAGACATACAGAAAGAAATATAAAGAGAGAGAACACAGACAGTGAGCCACAGCAAACAGTAAGAGTGAGACACAGAGAGACAGTAAGGGAGACACAGAGAGAGACATACAGAAAGAAATATAAAGAGAGAGAACAGACAGTGAGCCACAGCAAACAGTGAGAGTGAGACACAGAGAGACAGAAAGGGAGACACAGAGAGAGACATACAGAAAGAAATATAAAGAGAGAGAACAGACAGTGAGCCATAGCAAACAGTGAGAGTGAGACACAGAGAGACAGTAAGGGAGACACAGAGAGAGACATACAGAAAGAAATATAAAGAGAGAGAACAGACAGTGAGCCACAGCAAACAGTGAGAGTGAGACACAGAGAGACAGAAAGGGAGACACAGAGAGAGACATACAGAAAGAAATATAAAGAGAGAGAACAGACAGTGAGCCACAGCAAACAGTGAGAGTGAGACACAGAGAGACAGAAAGGGAGACACAGAGAGAGACATACAGAAAGAAATATAAAGAGAGAGAACAGACAGTGAGCCACAGCAAACAGTGAGAGTGAGACACAGAGAGATAGAGAGAGAAAAAAATTATTAGAAAAATAGACAGTGAGACACAAAAAAGGCAGAGATACAAAAGAAAAGAACAGATAGTGACCCACAGAGAGACAGTGAGCCACAGTGACCAGAGAGAGTAAGAGAGAGAAATAATTAAAAAAAGACAAAATGGAGCCAGTGATAAACAGAAAAAGAAACAGAGAAAGGCAGACAAAAAGAGATATAAAGAAAAGAACAGAGCCAGCGACCCACAGAGAGACAGTGAGCCACAGTGACCAGAGAGAGAGAGAGAGAGACAGATAAAGAGAGAGAAGAGGGGGAGAGGGAGAGAGGGAGACTGCTGCGTGTGGTTCAGCATTACCAGCAGAGACAAGCAGGGAACATAATGGCAGGAAGCCGGCTATGAAAAGGTCCCTTATGTTTGTAATGCAATCTTATAATTAGGGCCAAATTCCATTAACGGAAGCCTGTCTTAAGCAAAAATTCTGCTTCATTAGGAAAGCGAGGGACCCTACACATCTCACCAGCCCGCACACACATACCAAATTTAGCACCCTGGCCCTCCAAATCCACAGAGCCGGAATAATTCATTTACTTCTTACCTCTTGCATCCACCTCAGCAGCCTAATTATAAAGCTAATGTTGGAGTAAAAGCAGTAAATTGGGAGGGGAAAGCAGCTGGAGTCCAGCTTAGCCTGCCACTCCTTTCCTCTCAGTACCACCCTGATGAAATCAGCGCAGAGGCAGAAAGTGCCTGATCAGCAGCAGACCTGCGGCCCACAGCTGGGACTGCGAGAGGGAGCTGGGACGTGTGTTCACTTAGCACTGCTGAGCAGAACACACGGCCTGCTGGGAAGACTCTGACCTCGTGTTCTAGCCCTTTCACTCATACTTCCACAGCTCAATGTAAAACCCTTGCTGGTTCCATTTACTCACCTCCATGTACTCAATGATATTTTAATGGCTTGGTACATTCCTGACTATCATCTCACAAGATAACATGTTTACTTCCACACAAGCACATTCGTTAGGAATCTTCTCTCAGTTACATTATTTTTCATTATGTTTTGTTAGTGACCACGTCTGTACTGCTTAACCAGGTCCATATCATGGATAAAATTCCTCACGTTTCGGAAGTTTAATGTGGTATGTAACATGTACAGGTCATTCCCCAATCCATACAGTTTTAAAGTCCCAGACACAAAAACCAACATATTCAGACAATGTCCAGCATTTTAGCCCTGGCCATTTATGCTGACATTATAAGGAGTGTTTTAGCCCAGATTCTTTTTTGAATGAGGCACAACACATGGCAGCCAATCAGAACAGAGATCATCTACATAATGTCTGTGACATTACTACTACAGCAGTGTTATATAGCTGCCTGTTTAATTTTTAGAAAAACAGAGAGGTTGGACAATTATCATGTAAAATGAATACTGACTGTCCTGGTACATAAAACCACGCAAACCACTCAAAGTGAATTTGAGAATGTGGGATGTAGGATATGAGGCCTTTAAAGTTGTTTACTCTCATTCTTCAGTGTATTTCATATATTTTATTTGCTCAAACTAAAGAGAGATTTCTGGACTTTTAAAAACTAGTGTATTTTGTTACAACAATACAAGAGAACATAATAAGTGTAATCGCTATGTAGTTATTACTTTCAGCAACTCAATAGCATCACTATTATCATGTACATGGGGGTTCATAGGAAAGTGAACCTGAACATTCTGAACAGTTAGCTGCTCCTTGATTCCAGGCTACATCCAGCCCTGGGGTCCAAGCAAATACGAGAAAGTTGTTTTGACTTGTGGTGGGAATTTTACTAGTCATAGTATAAAAAATATTCATCAAACTTGTTATTGTGTTATTAACTATTATAACTATTATAATCCTGGTGCTTGTAGTGTTCACTTCATTTCCTCTTCTAATCTCTACTTAGTACCCGTTCAATATTCCGCCATGGCTTTCATTAAGCTTTCAGGTTTTCAACAGTGAAGTAACGTTAGTTCCTTTAAATGTACTCAGATGTTAATGCTTCACATATGTGAAAGATGGCCCTGGTTTCTCTGTAAAAGTGAGACCTGGTCATCATGACCGTAGAACATTAATATCAACCACCTGATTTACAGATGTGCAAACTGTATGTGTTCCAACATAACATCATCAGAGATAAGATATTACATGAAATGGGAAAATAGCCTCTGCTGTCTGATGTTAATTTTATTTTTAGGTATTATTACCTGTGTTTACCTGTGATATTATTGTTTACCTGTGTTACCCTTTGACCCCTGTAACGTGTGAATAATCTTACAATAGTTTTGTTTTGAAAAAAAGAAAATAATCATATGGGTTATCCACACTGTGGATACTGTGCCACTATAACAGGGCATAGCCCTCATGTAATCTGCTGCGACCACCCAACACAGGAAGACAGATAGGGGTCCACCACGCCTTTGTGCCCAGGGGCTGTTTATTTGATGGCCTGGGCCAGGTATTACAGTCGTGTGCTTTTTTTGCAAATAATGTTTCAGACTCAATGTTCTTTGGTGATCATACTCACAGCATGGCAGTAGCTGGAAATCTGTTTCTTCTTTGCAATAGCTGTTTATTTTTTTAATGAGAGGGCTACAGTCACAGAGTCAGTAACAGCAGCAGTGAGTGAGCAGCTGGACTTCAGAGAGGAACTACAGATTGTGTAAAAAAAATAATGCATTAAGAGGAAGGGTGATTTTTTAAAATTATATTATTTATATTTTTATATCATTCTGTATATTATTATATGGTGGAGATGTAAAGACAGTCAATGAGAGTGGTTTGGTGTGAAATACGTTGTTCTAGAAAAACTTGGTGTTTATAGGAACCAGGTGTCCAAAGAGTTGAATGTTTCTAAAAGCTCCCTCACAGAACGTTATTATGTGAAATGTTTAGATATACATTGTCTGCTGGCTGACATACTGTTTTATAACAGTTTTATGATACAGTTTTGGCTTAAAATCTTTTTTAATCTATTTATTGTAATTAGTACATGCAGGGCACGTAAGGCAAAATATTTCCGACACAGTGGTGTAGTGGTTACCACTGTCGCCTCACAGCAAGACGATCTGGGTTTGATTCCCGGTCTGGGCTGTTCTGTGTGGAGTGTGTATGTTCTCCCCATGCTCGAGTGGGTTTCCTCCGGGTACTCCGGTTTCCTCACACAGTCCAAACACATACATGGTAGGTTGATCGCTTACTCTAAACTGCCCGTTGGTGGTGTGAGTGCGTGAGTGAGTGTTGGGCATGCGATGGACTGGTGAATGGTGTACCCTGCCTTCGCCTCATGATGCTGGGATTGGCTCCAGCCCAATACACATGCTCCAAAATAGCTTGGAAGAAACTCTGGTTCCATTGACTTGTATTGAAAATAAAGTATGTTTTTGGTCTCTCCTGTAAAGTGGCAATTTTGGAGATACTTGTTTTTCATTGGACAGCGACTATATAAAAACTCCTTATGCATGTAGGTTCACTGGTGGTTTTGGATTGGAATAAAATGGCCATATTTATGTTGAAGACATGGTGATCCCTGGTTATCACCACCACTGTGAATCAGTAGGAAATCAGTAACCCCCTTTAGCATTAGTATGTATGTAATGTTAACAACATTTAAATACTTTAACTGCACTAGTGCTTTTACAGCAGAGTGGGTCTTAAGGCTACTCTTCCCAGGCACAACCTTAGCTTTGTACTAGGTCTGTATATTCAGGGAAGAGTCACTGAAACTAATTTCACAAAAAGAAGTGCTGCACGAATATATTTGTTTTAGATGTGTCCATAATTTGTCTTTGTTACACCCTTGGAATCATCGGCCTACTTATTACCAGCCCAGGCCAAATTTGATCTGAACACACAGACAGTTCCTCGTCAATTACCTGCTACCTTGTTAAGTACATCATTTATTTACATCAAATTCATTGAATTAGGAAACAAATCCGAAAAAGCAAAACCTGGAATTAAAGAAACTCACAGGAGCTCAGAGATACATTACTTGCTTAGTGCTGCTAAGAAGCGTACAGACTATAGGCAATTAGCATGACAAGACCACCATTTTTCTCCAGAAAGAATGTAGCAGTTAACAGCGGCAGGTAGACAGGATGTAGCACTTAAATGGTTTCTGTTCTCCTGTCGTCGCCTTCGCTGAAATTCAGTGGAATGAAACTGAATTAGGAGCTGAACTGCACTTCACAGGGTCTTGTCCTTCTTCCTCTGAACATCTGTCTTCTCCATCCTATACTTTTCCATACCGAGCCTAATTAATGCTGCTGAGTTCTGTTTGATAAAGCGATGATTTCTTCAGCTTTATGCAGCATTTTTCACCCCCTTTTTTCCAGGAGAGGACAGAAAGGGATTCAATTGCATCAGGCTTGTAATTATGCCCCGTGTGATAGATCATGACATAAATTACTGTCTTTGCAGGTGTGAAATAATGGATTAGCAAAATAACTGTGGACTATTCCAGTAATCTCGGTCTATGCAATCCCACATATACATAATGAGCAGCTCCCGAACACCAACTTTCAGACCATACGTGCAGAATCTGAGTATATGCAAATTCACTCTCAGCTCCTTTGCTAATTGGTTCTTTACATGATTGCTGGAAAAGTCATTTGCACCGCTCACCACTGCAGTCACGAAGCTGTAATATGTAATGTAACTTCTCATAGTGCACATTTGTGAGACTGAAATAGCTTGCTAAGAGTTAATCACTTGCTTTTCAACACTACTTTGCCTATTAAACATCTCCTCAGTGGGTCAGTGTCTATTGCAGGAGGGTAACTGGATGTCTTTTTAGGAAAAAAAAAATAGATACGTGTTAACCTGAAAACATTGCCTTGGAGACGGAACCGATGTCACTCAAATAGCAAGACAGGCACAAAAATGCCCTGCAGAAATTGAGTTTACAAATGCATTTACATATGTTCACTTTCCGTAGTGACGTGGGCGAGACAGAGTGAATGATGCCTCTCTCTTTCCCCCCTCTGTCTCCTCTGTGGGAACTGTCCGGAGGCAGCTTTAACGAGATTCCCCGTATAACAATGCAATAAGAGCCGCCTAGAGAGGCACAGACAGCATTTCGGCTCCTAATTCACCTGGAACAGGGCACGGAGGCATGACGCCTCACCGGCAAATGCAATTATCTTTGCAAACTCCGAAACACAAGAACAACTAACCCACAGCACTCCATCGAACAAAGTTAAAACCTAAACAAAGCAGGCCGAGATTTTTAGAGCTCTCAGCTTTTCTCTTCCATCTGCAACAGCACTTGCTCTTGGATAAAATACGACCCATTTTTAAACAAAGAGTTCAGTGCAAAATCGAATTTACACAATCGTGCATTTTTCCAAGATGTAGTCGCTCAAGGTTTGGTGTCTAAATGTGGCTTGCTTAGTTTAAAGCTAGAGTTAATAGAGTTAAAGCTAGAGTCAATGGTCACCATAATCTTTTCTGCATCTCAGAAACAACTTAAACCACTCAAACAGATCATTAAACCTACCATGCTCATTTTTGAAATGTATTAGAATACATTTAAGTGCCTCAATTTTAATACAACACATTATTTTTATACTGTACATCGGTCTTCACCCTCTGTCTTTAAGCCTTGCCTGCTGATGAGTCCGTTGTGCTCTGATTGGACTGGGGTGCTCACCCACTCTGTTCTAACAGGTCATTCACTAGTTGAAAGTGGTTAAAAATTGATAGGTGCATGCATTCACAAGTCCCGTCCCTACAGGTGATCAATAAGGATTGATTTACGAGGTGACATCACCGCGTAACAGAGAAAAGTGCTGGAATTAAATGGCAACTGGGAAGAGCGGTTTCTGTGGGAGACAGTTTACATACACAAAACACAACTCAATACACTAAAGGAAAGGAAACTGGAAAAGGTCCCCTTTAAGGTCACACAAGAGTTTAGAACATATTGGCACACTGTGTACAATCAGATCTGAGATAAGAGCATGAAATGAAAGCCCACATAATTTTCCCCAACAATTTTGTTTCATTACCAATTTCCGTTTTGATGATCCGTCATGTAAATGATATGTAAATGAGGTGGACTGGTGCTTTATTTTATGCACTGAAGCTGATTTATGATCTGCTATCAAATCTTTGACGCAGAGATGTTCATCCATCATTAAAGACAGTCAACTCTGCACTCTTTTAAGCAACCTGCAAATAAGAGCCAGCATGACTTACAGTGAAATATAAAAATGAACATGACTTGACCATAGAGCTGAATGCTGAGGGCAGCCAGGCTATACAGGAGGCGTTTTGCTGAATTTTGGCTACCATTCACATGTCCATGATGTCCATGATGTTCATCTAGAACTTTGCATCTGTTCAAATCTAGAAACTACAGAAGCTTGCAAGCATAAATTAGCGCCAGCATGATGTGCAGGCAGGCAAATTGTTTAGCTACACTATGGAGTTTTCTATATTTTAGTAGTTCACAGTACATCAAACACTGCTCTAAACCTCACTAACAAGTCTGTGCAATCTTACAGAAGACTTGGTTGTGGTTTGAGTGGCTTGATAGAACATGTTTACAGAAAAGATTTGGGTGACTATTGGCTTCTAGTATTTGTTAACAGTCTTATTGGTCTTGTACCCCCAGCGCTAAACCGAAGAAGCACAATTTGGATACCAAGCATCTCGGCCGATCGACAATTTCTGCATGAATTAAATTTTTGTTGAGCCATTTCTTTAAGCTCTTTAAATTGACTCATTCACATACTCACACTAGCCAATACACACGAGGTAAACCACACAAAATGTGCTCGGAGCCGCGAGTGAATCAATAAAACTCTTTCTCGCTATCAACTCATGGTGGCTATAGCTCAGCCAAGTGTGTATATGTCACCTAATGATGCTGATTCGAATGCAGAATTGGATAACGGCGTCTGAATCCACAAACACACTGAGGGTTCTTCAGCTTCGGGTATAAGGTTTTTCTCTTAGCCGCTTGAATCCATTCTAACTAAGGGGCCATTAAATCAGGCACCACTGGCTTTAGTGGTGGCAAACAGCTAAGGAGTGCAATTAGCTTTAACATTCCCCTAAAGACAGTGAGGAGCTTACGTCTATTCCAGCCTAGCCACTCCACAGGAAGGGTCACTGCCCCACTGCGGCAGCTTACTGTGTCTTCTTAATTAAATTTGCTCATTGATTAGCTTCCTGCTATAAGCCTGAACACTGCTCTTTGAGTCTATACAGCTGCAAACAGGACATTTACATTGGTAAACATGATAAAGCGTCAGTACTTCTTGTGTTTCATTTAAGGGATGACAAGTCCCGAGGAACGGCCAGCATAGTCAACTCGGGCCGAGAGGGTACATGGAGGGCCCATGAGTCACGGACACGTCAATCAAGCATAAACAAATCAGAACTGACAAGCAAAATATGCCCACTGATTGTGATGACAACTTTATGTTGGACGCCTTTCAATGTGAACAGAAAGTGCAACCGGGATTCCCCACAAGACATTTCTTCACACGTTCATGCCTTGGTGCTAACAGGGCCTTATCAGTCCACTAAATAAATAGTGCCACATCAGCCAATGCAATTAACTTCGCAATACTGAAACACATGAACAGCTAACCCACAGCACTTCACCCAACAAAATGAAAAACAATGAAATAAAAAAGCAGGCCTGGTTCACTAGTGCTCTCAGTTTTACTCTTCCATTTGCACCATTTTTTAATAAGCACTTGCACTTGGTTTAAATAGAAAGACGTTTAAAGTGAAATGTGTGCACGTGAATGGACACTTACACATACAGCGCTCTACAAAAGTCAGAGACCAGCCATCATTTACTGAATTTCCTGTCCAACCTGCTTTTAAGTGCAGGCATGTTTTTTAGCCTTACCAAAAAGCAGAAAACATACACTACTGTGCAAAAGTTTAGGGACATTAATATATTTATAAAGCTTTTCTATTTATAAAGTTTTTCAGAGAGGAAGCTTTTATTAGTAGTGGTTTTACATGTCAGTGTTTAACTCTTTCTAAGCTTTTCCTTGAGGTCACCCAGTATTATTTGCAGTTATCATCCAATACCTGCTTTAAGTACTCAAGCTAAATCAAGATTGCTGGTGAGGAAATTAAATACATCCATGCAATGTCTGGGGTGTCCAGAAGAAATCTGGAACTAAACTTTGTTCAAACTGGCTTACAAGATATTATAATATAAAGAAAATTACAATTGCAAGATTAAAGAATTACACAGAAGCCTTGACTGAGAAGTTGTTGCAACTCAGCTGATCCCAAACTCATGCTGCAGCCCATCAGTAGCTTCTTTGTTTGTTTGATTTGTTTTTCTTTGTCTTTTTCCTTTTTTTCAGTATGGGCTTCCTGACAGCTACGCATCCACTCAGACTCATAGTGTTGAGTTGTCTTCTCACAGTAGAAGGATTAACAGAAACACCTGTAGAAGTTTTCAGATCTGAAGCACAATGGAGCTCGATGTTCTCCTCTCTCTCGAAGATAAATGCTAAGTGCTGTATATCTGATGGTGACAGGCTTTGGGTGTCTGTTACACAGTTGTCAGGAGACCAATTTAGTTTATAACGTTCAATACTTCTTGTTTGGAAACCATCGTTTTTTTCCCAAAGTTTTACACAAGATTATCTTATATGTACCACATTATTTGGTTTGTTATGGTATTTTGATCTTTAAAACGTTATTTTAAAACACTGTTTACTCTGCAGCTCCAGTGAGCACACAAATCTGAAGTCATGACGTGACAACAGTTAGTCAAATGTGAAAGAAACGGCCAATTAAAAAAAGCACTACAACACAACAACAGCACAACTGTGATCTGATCTTGTTTACGTGTAGCCTGCTGATACCGTTCTGCTGATGACGCCTATGGTGCATAACAATCTCATTCTCGGTCAGCAGCTGTGAACAAGCTACAACTTACATTAGACTGCATGCTAACCACATCTATTAAAGATAGATCCTACCTGGACGCTGGCTTAGATTCAATATTTAAGTGGCAAAACAATGTAAAGGTGATCCCAATCATTCTGAATGTGACTTAAAAAATAATAAAAAAACCTTACAGATGATTATGTTTGCTAGTTAATATTTTGCCTTTGCAATGGTGACTTCACCAAGTTTGTTAACCAATCAGGCATTCCTATGACCCAACATGCCAATAGTGTCACAGTTAGAAACAACAATCTTCTTGCAATACGGTCATTTGTCTGTATCATGCAGTCTTTTCTTGAAGTAGCTTAAAACAGTGTTCTGTCTAATATTTTTACCCATCCATCACCATATGCACTAGGCTGCGCTGTGTACAACCATCTCTCTTGAGGTATAGTACTTTAACTCATAATGTAGACTTTCTGTTGCAGGCCAGAGGTCAGTGTACCATAGCCCTGTTCTTCACCGCAGTTTGCTCCATCAGCATTGCTGTGTTATGGCTGCAGGGTGCTACGAGTTCAACACAGGTCAAAAAAATCATTTTCTCACAGCTGTACATTTAGGACCTCCTGGATTTTCAGAACATGACGTCAAAACATATTATACTTACAAAAATGCCAATTTCTGCCAAGGCATAGTCTGCAGTGGTAGAACACCACAAGATGAAAACAAGCATTTCAAACCATTTTCAAGCATTTTGTTATTCAATATAACTGCCGAGCATATATCAGTTAAATTTATTACATTAATAACAAATTAATAACCAGTACCAATAAATAGTCAGTACCTTGACGGAAAGCTGTTGTTGGTGTTGAGACATCTATAATTAGATAACAGCTTTTTGCAGCATTGGCTCACTTTTGGCCCATTCTTCATGGCAAACCGGTAGTTACGTTATGAGGGTCTCTCTGATGGACCATTTTAAAATCCTTCATATATCTTTAATGGGCTGCAGGTCAGGACAATGGCTAGGTCATGCAAGCCCTTTCACATATATTTTAGGAAGCAGTTTTAAGTTTCTTGGCTGAAATTTTCGAGTTGTTTGGTTCTTTTCCACTTTCCCACAGATTTCATTTTTTTGACCAAGATAAAATGATCCTCTTCCATTTTCCCGCTGCATCACTCCATTCAAAGTTACTTTGATGACATTCAATTCCCAAGTTCAATTTGCAGAGAAGCAGCCTCATATCATGAAGCTCTCACCAGCCATCTTGGGATCACACACTCAAACCTTCTTTCTCCAAACATGAGCTGAATTATTGCCAAAGATTTCTGTTTTTGTTTCCTCTAATCAGAGTACATTGTTCCATAATAGTTCTGATTTGTCTGATTTGTCTTCAGCAGCTCATATCTGTGTTTCTTTGTTATCAGAAATTGTTTTTATCAGAATTGTTTGTGTTATTTGAACAAACAACTGTGGTAGAGGTCATTATTTAGTGTTTTCTGTGTGACTGTTGTTCCTGTTACTTTAAGGTTGGGCTGAAACTCTTTTCGATTGGCCGCTGTCTTCTCTCTTCTCTCTTACCTTCCTTATCATTAGTCTGAGACTGTGTAGTGAAAGTTCTGTGGTGTACTAGCAGGTGATTAGTTGAATTTTTCTTTTCAATTGCATAATATCGGTACTGATGAGGATGTTTAAGGTCTTCGCTATGGTTCTGTTATTTTCATTACAGTGCTGCTTAAGAATGTTGTTCTTAGGAACCTTAGGAAGCTTCTTCACCTTCACCATGACTGCAACTTGTTGCATAAAGTCAATGTATTTTATGATAAGTGTCTGGAACACCTGCTTTTGCTCTATGTAACGTTGGAGAAGCAGGCACGAGACCTCTTTACGTCATCACATCCCACAGCATGGATCTTTAGCTTGCTAGAAGAAGCAGCTAGAGGCAGAGGCTGGAAAGAGACCAATGAAGATGCTGTCAGAAGAAGCAAGGAAGAGAAAAAAAGAAGTAAGTGACCATGTAGGACTTGGGAGACTGGACATAAGCATATCTTGGACTGTGTTTCACTTGTTGGTGAGAAATAAAAGAGATGGAGAAACAAGGGCTAACAGGAAAGCAATGAAAATCAAACAGCAGTCAAACCCTGCCCGCGTTAACAACAAAAGGTTAACGTGGGCTGTAACTTGATTGCTGTCATTCCTGTCTCAGGGAATCAAAAGGTTTGGACAATCTTTTTTAATTAAATGCAAAAAAAGCCTTGAAAGTTTGCAACCTCTTGTAATAAAATCCTCTAATATTACTCTTCCCTGTAAGATCACATGGTTCTTTCTTTTCTGATGTTGTATAAGCCAGTGCTGTGCCGAATTTTGAACCCCTCTTTTGTGTGCACCTGCATCACACATATGGATGCTACAGATTACACACGCATCTAGCACTAGCGTCCATATGCCTACATGGTGCATGCAAATCAAATACAAGTGTACAGCTGCCCATTTGGGGGCCCAATTTGTATTAATGACTGTGGTGAAATACACTCCACCACTGCAGGGGATTGTAATTCTTGCATTTTCTCTGCTTTAATGGTATTAGTAGTATTTTTATTATAGTGTTTAAATACATTAAATACATTTTTCAACATGTATACACGTCCATGTTAATGGGTACGAATACATAAAGTATAGTGAAGTATATTCAATAGTTACTCTCTCAATACCTCTCCCAGAAATAACCTTGTGGCAATGCCTCTTAAGTAAGACCTCATAAGTGGTCACCCGTCCAGCTCAGCTGCCCTTATCTTCTTGTAAACAAGCAAAATACTTTAATCCGAACAGGAAGCGCCTTATTAATATGTAATATTGTTGGATTACTGGAACTGAAGGTAGCTTTGTTTGTTTGCCAAGACTGGCACGATGCACGCTGACAAGCAGGTGTGTCTGTCAGTCTCGGACTTACAGGGGTATTTAACAAGATCCTTTACCGCAATAGCCTTGGAAGAACAGAGCAGGCATCTCAGCAGGCATGAAGCCAGTTAAGTGTACATGTACCAAGACAGCTGCGGTCATGATCATGTATATTCTAGCACGCCTGGAAGCACATATGTTTTCGAAATGACTTCATCAGGCTCCATATTCAAAGGGACTGCTGTACATTACATCAGCTAATGGCTGTGCCGGTGGCAATAAAAGCCATTAGAAGGGAAGATTTGGACATTAGATTTCCAGGTTATGGCTCTGTGTGGCTAATCAAGATTTTTGGATTGAGATTCCTCACAGCGCATTATATAGTGCTCCATATAGTGCTCTCGCACGAGAAAGAGTTTAAAATATGAATATTCTAATGCAGCAGTCTCTTTGTCTGGCAACAGGTTGGAGGAACACTGCAGAGAGAAAAAAGGTGGCTAGCTGGCTAGCTCGACACGGCCAGCGCTGGTTCAGGTTAGATCAGAGCACAAGATCTCATACGGCTCCTCCAGGGAGCACTCAATTCATCTCTCCAGCACACTCAATAGCTGGCAGCCGCAGTCTTTCATTGATTATCAGCTCTCTGGAAAGCAGGGAGGGACGCTGTCCAGACAGAGCTTTTGTTTCAGGCGTTTGAAAGGTGCTCCTGGCTGAAGCTACTTTCTGCAATTAAAGTCTAGATACATCAGAGGAAGTTAAGCCCCAGCACAAACGGAGAACATTCAGCATCAGTCCAAAGAGCAAAGGTCTGAGTCAACCGCCAGATGTTAGTAATAAATGTTGCTCTTGAGCTTGCTAAGGGTGCTTTCTCGTGCTCTTTCTCTCTCTCTATTTAGAGAACTGATGCAAACTCCCAGCCACTGGAGACCAACATGTCATCATTTCGTTCTCTTGTGTCATCCTATTTTTATTTAGTCGTGGAATGACCAAGAAGGAGTATCACTTTGTTTTCAGAAGACAGGCAACTCCATTGATAAGGGTAAACGAGCTCTGTTCATGGCTCTGTATATTACAGCATGGGCTAAATTGAGTTAGAAGGCTGAGTTCAAACCCGTGCCAGAGTGGGTAATTGGAGAGCTGGGAGAATTCCCCGTGGGCTAGTAGCATTTGGGGGCAGTTACTGTGAATAGCATAAACCTACACATAAAAACAGGAACACACAGACCAACTGTAAACGTTACAACCAAATATAACTACATATGTGTAATAATTTAGGAGCTCCATCTGCATCCCTGGTTAGCTGATTGGTACTTGTCAGTTAATGAGTTTTGTAGAGTGGCTAGAGATCAGCCAGTTCGAATTCAGTGAGGCAGTAATAATGGTGCTGGTTGATACAAGAGACAGTGTTCTAGAGAGTGCAGTACTTTGTGTACTGTTAAATAATGTTTTTCAGTTTTTGGCATAATTTGAAAGATTTCATTGTTTGTAAATTTCATGATGAATAGACCAGAAAATGGGCCTTAATGAAGAAGTCTGGTTCCATTAACTTACATTAAAGGTAAAGTATGTTTGTTCCTTCTGTAAAGTTATCTGTTGGGGAATTTCCAGGAGATTGGAGATTTGGAGGTTTCATTCCAACAGCAGCGATGTGTGGCTCTGAGAAAAAGAAGTCATTCGTTTGTAGCTACTGTCATGATTATGACACATTTATAATTCACTCTTTCTTCAGTGTTTGTATGATCAATAGCTGGCCTGCTTGATAGCCTCAAACAACTAAAAGCAGGAAATAAGTCTGTTAACTAAGCACATGTAAACACAATGGTTGCATAGCCTTTCTCTGCAATGCTATCCATGTTAGCTGGTAAAGCTAGCTATTTTCAGTTTATTATCAATGCAGCTCGACTTATCACCAGTTTTTCTCTCTTCTTTTGAAAGAAGTCACTGTTTATTGTGTGTGTGTGTGTGTGTGTGTGTGTGTGTGTGTGTTAGTGCAAGAGAAAATGCAGGTAAGAGTTTGGGAAAAGGTGATCTGCAAACAAGTCCCACTCAGGCCCAGGTTCAAACAGACAGGCCAGTTCAGTTGGTCAGTCACCCAGCTCCAGCGCTATGACTTATGATCTGCCACCTTTGATTAAGTTCCTTTACCAATAACTGTGAGCTACTCAGGAAGGGCAGGGCTCCAGGGAATTTAAACCCTACTCCCCATCCACCCCCTCACAGAGTCCATCTTCACCATGGAAATGATAAAGCATGCTGGACATCAGCTCTCCTGAAACAGGGTGTATCTAAAGTAGAGATAAATGTGTGTGCACTTGTTTTCTTCCCTCAAGGTTTAGTTGATTTAATAAAGGAGTTGGTATTTAGAAGCTGCTCTGGGTTTGTCTGCGCAATACTGGAAATGTGATATGCCGTGCGCCCACGAGCATGAGTTACGTAGGAGATGACGAAGCCAGTCCACAATTTGGATGGACAATGCAGTACATCCAACGTCCTGGAAGACGATTTAGACACAAATTCATTGCAGACAGCAAGAATTAGCTCATGGAAACCAGAGGTCTATTGTGAAGAAGAGGTCTTTTTTCCACCTTTTCACTTTTGGAGTACAAGCTTAATAAGACCAGTACCTGTGCTTATCATCAGCTTCACAATGAAAGGACGAGCATATTAACTGAACGTGGTGGATAATATGAATGAGAAGCTCGCACATTGGTGGAGGCAAAGATTTTCTTCTCGGATTCTTCACTGGGCTTTTGAAACCTGTGTGAAAGTGCTGTGCTGCCCTCTAGCAGGTCTGCTGGGTAGTGTAGCTGAGCTGCTGGAAAGAAGGGCTAATGCAGTGAACTGCATCAGGTGCACTTCTGTTCCTCCTAGACGCTTCAAACAAACCACAATCAATTGGGTAGATACCAAGGAAGACAATAAGGCACATCACCTAGATTGCGAAAGCACTGCTGCAGAGGTGGTAAACACATGGCATTACTTTTAGTGCGCCGGCAGATTGTGTGTTGAGTTAGAGCCAGTACGGCACAAATGTGAATTGATCTGTGCAATCAAGCTGATGAACAAGGGAAGCCAGAGACTCGTTTACAATGCCAAGTGCTTCGGCCATGATGCTGCCCCTTTTACTGAATCTTCATATGACACAGTAAAGGCGAGTCCAATAAATAATTCATGTAATGTGTGCCAAGCGAGGAAGGACATACTACAGTTTTCTGCTATTGTACTGTCATGGCTTTTAAATGAAAGTGTTCAAAGGCCAGGAAATATTTTCAGTAGTAATAGGGACTGAAAATACATGTGAATATGTTCAGTAAGCTCAGTAAAACTCTGATCAATAACAACTCAAAGGATTTTTTGAAGGATCATTTAAGGATTTTTTAATTATTTTGCATGTATTGAAATGTGTTGGCTGAGTTGGCTAATTACCTAATTAAATGGAAATCACATAAATAGTACTGGGTAAGTCAATATCTTTTGGTGATAAACATATTTACTTCTCCTTTTTTTTCTCATTAGATTCTGCTGAGGTTTAATGCCAACTCTTCTCCAAGTGACGAATAGGCCAGGCTGGTGTTCTGAAACCAAAAAAATTTATTATTAAAAAACAAGGTGGTTTCTGCCATTATGTGAATGTTCTCTGGAAGTCACATACATTTGGAAAATCAACACATTTTAATTTAACATTTTTATTTTTAATTTAACAATTCAGGAATATTTAACAGTATTTAGTTCTCAAGTTCTCTGTCATTTCTCTTTTGCTGGCGTTACTATGTCAAGTCAGGAGAACAAATGAAAAGCCAAATTCTTTTGCTTTTTTGTTCAGTATGTCTAATTTTCATTTCAGTCTTATGTTACTTTCCAACCGAGCTTATTTACCAAATTCATGACACAATTTGATCACTTTACAACTACGCTTTATTCTTTAGACTGAATATTTAAAAGGCCCTTTTGTTGTGAATGGCTGTTATTGTGTCTCATTAAAAACATATTTTTAGGCTGACATGCTCCTCATAACTCTAACATGCGTGGGCGGGGCTAAACCGCCGTAGGCTGAATAGGCAGCTGCATGTAAATGGCAAACCGGTCTAATTTTGCAGCTTAGTTTCTACGTATGTACATACAAGACAATGAATAGAATGAAATTGCAATACCTCATTATCTATTTAAAAAAAATCTGTTCCTGTCTTTGTGAAATGCTGTGAGATTCTGGAGCGATAAGAAACTTATGCTTATTGTGATAGTTAGCTCACCGCACAGCAATGTAGCAAGATGCAAATTGATATTAACATGACACCACATTTAAAAATGGAATACTCTGTTCTTTCCCCAAAGCAATGGCTGAATGGTCTATTGATAAGTGACTCCTGCTCTGAGTGAATAAAAGCTATTCAATCTGTCTTTATTTGCCATGAATAGAAGACAAGAACATGCAGTACGATGCTAGTCAGGACTTGCAGTCTTGAAAGCAAATTGAATCCAAAGGTTGTAAAACATGCTACGCATCACAGAACCAGCTTCATCATTTTTCTAATACTGGAGTGCCGTGGATGAACTTTAAATTCAGCCCATCAACTTCATAGCAAGCGCAGAAAGAATGCCTCTGCATTCCTTTTTGCCGATAAGTGGCTAAATGGGAGCCTTTCATGGTGTTTGTCTCTCTTCTCCCTGGGTGAATGTCACTACGTTAAGACCCTTTAGAGTGGATCAATGGTGCCACATGACATGCATCAAGTGGACAATTTTGGTCCACGGCCTCACATCGAGTTTCCTGAGGAGACTGGACGAGAAAAGAGCAGTAATAGAGACGTGGGGTTGGTGCAGAATGCTTGATGTGAAGCAAAACAAAAGAGGAAAAGTTTCCTTATTGGACTGTTCTTGGACCTGCTTGCCTTACTATGCGCCCAGCTGGTTTATTAAAGGGGCTTTCAGTGGATGGCTCATTAAAGAGTCATGATGGCTACGGTTGTAAGGCTGGACAAGATTTACGGAATGCTGGCCAAAAGTCCCCTCCTCCTATAAGAACCTGAAGAACTTGTTTGTCTAGATTTGCTCCATAGCTTTGAGTTTCCAGTTTAAAAGGCTATGTCACTGTAGCTAATCGAAACGATGACAACAGCAACAAATTTCCCGCTGTGCTGGAGCAAGCTCAAGTAAGCCAAAAGCAAAGTATTGAGTGACATGATATACAATAATGTGCAAATGTGTAGGCACTTGGGGACATTATATTTAAAAACCATTTCTTTGTGACCAACCAGTATTATTTGCATTGAAGTATCATCCAATACCTGCTTTGACTACTCAGTACTTCATTAAGCCAAATCAAGATTGCTGCTGAAAGAGTTGAATAAATTCATACAATGTCTGGGGCTAAACTTTGTTCTTCAAACTGGCACACAAGATCTTATCTACTTCTTTCAACATAACACATTCATGTTACTTTGTGTTGTATTTATGTTAATTTCCATCTATTCTAATGATATATGATGGTTTTACTGGTGAAAGTACAAGGTAAGGGTTTTAAACAACGAGCTTAGGTGCCTATATGTATATCAAGAGGACAGTTTTGGTTCACTGTTAAAACTATACCTTCCTACACTCTTACAGGATTCTGTGGAAGGATGTCATAGAGGAGCCTTTCAGTGGAAGGCTCATTAAAAAACCAGCACAACTACTGTTGGACAAGCGTTACAGAACACTGGAAAAAACTGAAAGAGCTGCTATGTAATGTTGACTTTCCAATTACTGTAGCTAACTGAACTAATAACAAATGTACCACTACACTAACCTAAAGCCACTTACACCACAACCAAAAAAAAAATCATATCTGTCACATAACATGTATCAAGAGAATAATTTGTCTTAAAAATAAACGGGCCAAAAAGGGCTGGAAGACAGAGACAGAGAGAGGAACTGCTTCCGTTTCCACGAAAAACTTTGAAATCATTCCTTACAGAACTTGTCCAACTCGTCCTCATATGAGAAACTCTAGCAGTCCTTGTTGCTACGTAACACTGAGTTTCCAGTTAAAATGATACACTACCAAGCTGCACGATGTTGTTGCAGCCAGTCGAAACTTAGACAACGATGACAACTGATTTGCTGTAACTCTAACATTAGCTGAATTACATGACAAGCAAAAAGTGTTGCCGTGTGACAATTTTTGAGAGGACAGTTTTGAAACACATCTTTTATCCCACCCGACACTCGTCAAAGTAAAAGGGCCCTGCAGTCTTGTTTGGAGTGCTGCTGTACACTCTGTTCATTAAGGACGACAGGATTCGCTGAAACATGCTATTCCAAAAGTTTGGAGTCACCGATTTCCTTCATATCAAACTAATTTCTTTGAAGACACGTGTATAAACTGATCCTACACTAAAACTCATTTGGAGGACGGAGCTGTTAGTGATGATTGCAGATGGACTTATATAGAAACAGATGTCCTCATATTTGAAAACCCATAATCTAATCTCACTAATTAAGCACCAGTTTTACCATGTTGTTCACAAAATACTCCAACCTGTAAATAAAGTTTTGGCTTATACTTTTGTGTCTAGTTTATAGTGTTTATAATGTTTATATCGTAATCTACTGAATTGGTATGACAAGGGTCCCCAAACGTTTGAGTGGTAGTGTATTTCTGTGTGCGGTTATCAATACAATTTGTGTTACTTTTAATGAGAAATTGTAGCAGGTTGTTACAGAATGCTGAGTCTCCAGTTTTACAATGCAATGCTACCGAGACGGACAGCGCAATCAAATTTACAAGATGAGTGTGTTTACATGCACTTGATAATCCAGACAGAATCGAATTCCTGCTGTTGGCTGATTTCCTAGGTGAGGGTCTAGATATCCGATTAAGCAATCTGATAAGGAGAGTTGGATTTTAGCTCAGTTATCAGATTTCTCAGAGCATATATAGTTTTTACTCTGGTTTCATTCAGATTTCTTAGCGTATGCACGTGTAAAAGAGCAGAACATGAAACCGGCAACAGACAAACAGCCTTTATCACTGCAATAGCAAGACAGCAGCAGAACACTTATAGAGCAATGAAATCCACTACATGCTTAATAAAATGAAAGATGAAAGATGAATGAAATATTCTTCATCTTTATTTTAACTTGTGTTAATATTTTCAAAAATCTGTGAGGAGAAGTTTACGTTACTTTAATGTCACAGGTTCTAATTGTCTGCTTGCAAATCAGAAATCTAAATACTGATGCACGTAGAGCCAGAGTTTCCACATTAACTGGTTACTCAAGTGCATGTACACGCATCGATCGGATTACTGGCGAAATTGGATTTCCTGCAGTTATCGGATTATAAGTAAATGTAAAGGCAGTCATTGACTAGAAATCTGCTGCTATGCTAACTGTATTAAATGGACAGTTTGAGTTTACAGCCTTTTTCACTCGCCTGCACTCTTAAAGGGTTGTTTGGAGTGTCGTCATTTGAAAGCCAGTAGTTTTTTTCCTAATGAACCCTTCAGTGTGAGGCTCTTTACATTAGCGGCTAGAGTTTTGCGTATCGGGACGTTTCTGCACGACAGCGTTTGCCTTGTGATAAAACCTACTTCCATATTTCTGACAACGTGGCTTTCAGTCATTTGGGAAATGTGAGTGTCAGTTTATGGAAAAAGGAAGAACGCTGAAAACCTGAGACGCGTGTGCCAGGAACTGGGTTAGAGCAAAGACGTGGGCCGTCTGGGGGAGAGTGGCGTGAGACAAGAGACTGACTGTCAGATGTTTACAGTGAAATGTTTCAGTACTTGTCCTCCAACAGCTGCTCGTGATGGATTCTCCTTCTCTCACCGCTCTCTGCACCGTGTTTCTTTGTGAGCTGTGAGTGTGCGAGATATAGAGAGAAACGAGTGTAAAAAGAGAGAAGGAAAGTGAATGCGAGCCACTCTCACTCTTCTTTACATCTGCCGAGGAGCAGGAGGGGAGGGAGCCTCATCTTATCAGGGTAAGAGCAGACAGATAAAGCCACAGAATTGAGACACACTGCGTTTGTATTCCAGTCATGGCTGACCACGGCTTGTTAAGAGATCAGCAGAAAGCAATAAGATGTAGAAATGGAGAAAAAGAGGAGGGCGGGGGTACAGAGAGACAGTGACGGAGAAAAGCAGCTAGAGAGAGAGAGAGAGAGAGACAGGGTGAGACAGAGAGATGAGAAAAGCAAGAGAGAAACAGGAAAGAAAAAGAAAGAGAAGAAGAGAGAGAAAAGAAAGAGTGAGGAGGAGAGTAATGAGAGAGAGGGAAAGAGATGAGAAAGAGAAGGAAGCTGAGACAGACAGAAATAGGGAGCAAGAAAGAGAATGAAAGAAAGAGGGAGAGAGAAAAAGGGAGAAAGAGAGAATGAGCGTAAAAGAGAAACACAAGCAAGAGAAAGAGGTAGAGTCAGAGAAACGGAGTGAGAACAGGAGAGAAAAGGAAAGAGATTAGAGAAAAAGAGAAAGAAAGAGAAAAAAGGAAGGACATACTGATGGAGAGAGACAGAGAAAATGAAAAAAGAGAGAAGATAAAAGGAGACTGAAAGAGAAAGACAAAAGAAGGCATCCAGAGAGGTAGAGACAGAGAGAAGGAGAAAGATAACAAATGAAAGAAAGAAAGAAAGAAAGAAAAAGAAGGGAGATATTGACAAAAAGAAGGAGAAAGAAAACGAGAGCCAGAGAGAAGACAGGAGACAGAGAGAGAGGAGGAAAAGGGAGGAGAGAGACAGTGAGAAAGAATGAGAGAGGTAGATAGAGTGATAGTGGGAGAGAGAGATAAAGAGAGATATAGTAACTGTACAGAGCACTGGCTTAGGGCAGTGTGGAGTTTGATCACGGCTGTTTAAAATCTTCACAGAGCCGAATTCATCGCCACAGCAGAGCGTCTGGACTATCACTGTCAGCTCCAGTCTAGAGAGCCAGCGCGACTGAAAAGTGATTGCTTACACACATTGCAAACATTAATCACACACACACACTCTTGTCTACTCTGATTGGAGGAAACGGAGAAGAAACCAGAGAGAGAGACGGGAGCGGAGACAGAGAGCCTTCAGACTTTTAAAAGCCTTTTCCACCGGAAGAGAAAGAGCATTAAAACACTGCAAACTGTTTAGAGAAGAAAGACAAATGTAGAGTAATAAGAAAAAGTGTGGGGGTGAGAGATGGAGGGAAGGATAGGTTGAGGAATGCACAGAGGGTGAAAGCGAGGGGGTGGGGGAGAGTTGCTGTAAGCAATGCTAATGTCTAGCCTCTCTACTGCAACAAAGCTGAAGCAGTAGGCGAGAAAGACATGCTGGAAGATGCCCAGAGTAAAACCGAGCGTGCACACTAATTCAAGTCCCTGCTAATGTTTACACATTATCACAGCATGTAAAACACGGCTCGAGCGTGCGCTATCACACACCATGACTAATTATTCCCAATTCATTATCGACCACTCGGTTGCAGATATGCCATCGGGAGAGATTAAGCAACTGTAGACGGTAGAAACGGAAAGGTGTGAACTAGGAATGTAGGGAGATGGAATTCATTACACAAAATATCCAAAGTATGTCCAAAGAAAATGTATCAATGTATCTCCATTTTTGTATCAAAGGTATCAAAGTATCTCCATTTTTGTATCAAATGTATCAAAGTATCTCCAGTTTTCTACATAATTCAAACTCTACAGTTGTCAAAATCTCATGATGACTGGATCAATAGAACTGGATCAATAAAACTGATTTAAACTAAGTACCTTTCCATTAACTTACATTTAAAAGTAAAGAACATGTTTGTACAGATGTACAACAATATTAAAAGTCATGTTGAATCTATTAGCAATTTAGTTTTCCTTAAATATCTGATTTAAAGTGGTTGGTGTAATATAGTGAATGGTACTGCTACCCTTCATGCAGCAGACTGGGGTTCGGTTTCCAGGCTATGAGAGTCCTTGTTGACCTGTATTGCTTGCGCTACCATTTGCAAAGATCTAATATTGTAAGTCGGTCTGGATAAGAGCATCCACCAAATGCATAAATGAGTGTGTTTACATGCGTGTAATAACCCAATAATAATTGGATTTCTGCAGTTATCTGATTACTCCAGTGGTCGTGTAAACAGTATACACTGATTTATCAGATCAGATTAAGGCCCAGAATTCCAATAAAGAGAGCTGGATTTCAGCTCAGTATTTAAATTTCACAGTGCATGTATTAGGACTGTCCTGAACACTTCAGCAGTATCAACAGCTAGTGTTCAAAGCTTCACCTGAAGAAGGGTGAAAAAAGGCACTCAGATAATTCCTGATGTGTATGTGAAAAGTACATCCATGATTTCCTCCACTATAAAATCCAAATAAACAAGCTAGCTGAGAGTATTGCTGCACCCACAATGCAGCTTCACACTGTCTACCAGGCCCACTAACCTCTCTTAGTGGTGGGCTGCGGGGTAATAGCACAATGCAAGAACAGATTACCCACCACTTCATTGCGATGGCCTAATTTGAGGTATGAAGGACATACAGTGCAGCCCTAGTAAGGGTCCAGTATGGCGGGGCACTGTTTTCACCACATGATGTTCATTGCTGAGAGTAATGTCAGGTGCTCAAGCTTAGTGCAACTAGAAAGTATAGACATAGTAGCACATAAGAATGTGCTCTCAGAATGCATTGTGGTGTTGCCACGCCATGTAGTTCCATGTAGACCAGTTTTCTGAAGAGAAGAAAGATCGTTTTAGGTTCATTCATATAAAGACTTTCATGTTGAACAGCCTGAATGCGGGTGGAGTGGTGGGTTTTCTTGAGAAAAGCAGAGTGCTGTGTTTTTAGCTGAAGAGGCTGCTCTCATAGTGTTCAGCACAGTTTTGAGCAAATTAAAAATAAAGCGGAGATATGGATCGTAACCTTGCGTTGTTTCTCCTGAGAATTCTGAAGAATATTTAAATATCATAATTAGATATAGAATAGCTCCCCAGTGAACAAAAAAGGAATAGTTAAACATATCTTGTGCACTTTCATTTTACTTGCTCTGCACATATGCAGAAATAGAGCGATGGCAACAAAACTCTTTCGGAGCGATGCTAAAAGCAACTACGTGCTTGATGGAATGAAAGATTTAAATATTTAAATATGATCTACGTTCATATTTTCAGCTGACGATTAAGTTCTACATTATGTTTATGTCATGTCTTATTCTGTCATTTTATTTGATTAGAAGTCCGATTGCTGACTCATGTAGACCCAATTTTTATTTTTTTCCCCATGATTCTTAAGTGCGCGTACACGTGTCAAACACATAATTGACAAAAAAACTTCACTGCAGTTTCAGACTGTTAAGTGCATGTAAACACACTGACTGGACTGTTATTGTAGCTAACTGAAAGTAGGTAAGTGCTACAGTTTCACACTTAGTCATGGTGTAGGATCAGATCATTACCTGACTGTTGGCTTTTTCTAAATACTGATATGCATTTCTACATTTTTAATGTTAGCATCAGCTTAATTACACAACCACAAAATGACATACGCTCTATCTCAGTACTGTGACCTTTCTCACTTTATCATCTGTATGTAATAACTCTCTCTAAATGCATATTACTGACAAAAACAGCCAACATTCTGGACCCTCAAAACAGCTGCTATGAAATTTGTGGGCAGAGCATGGATAGGTCACTAATAAACAGCACTGAAGCTCTGATAATGCGTTCTCACCCCTGTGTGTAATTGACTTTCATGGCACAAGTGATGCTTAATTAAAGGTGGTTTTGTCCCTTGTCTGTGTGCGGACCCTGACGAAGCTGATCAATACAGCGTGTGGATCAGTGTGGCTGCGCTCACTGCGCCTTCCCCAGGCTTTCTGAGGCTTCTGTCTTTGAGGAATACAAAACATCTAAAGACACATGCACAGTCACATATTTCAGGCAAAAAGAGAAACAGTACGGTGAGATCTGGTAACCCTGAAAGTAATATTAAGGTTAGCTTTTTATCATAGTAACCGAAACATCTACCCCCACATTCCCGACAGCAAACCTTCACATGGAAACGTCCAGTATAAAAAAATGATGAGAAAGTCTTTTGATGGGGAAGCTATCCTGTTATATAAGCATGCTATGCACCCGTCATATCAGCTGGGAGGCGTTGACAACGTGGCCTGTGCAGCATGCATTATAGTAACACTAATGATACATTACTCCTACACCTCATGTCAGCCACTGGGGAGGAGGCAGGAAAGGTCCCTTCAATCAAATATTTCCCACCACCACTAGAGCTGCAGGCAGAGCCGTGCACGGGTATTTCCAGAGCGGCCCTGCTGGACCTCAAATGGCCCACTGGCCTTAGAGCAGCAACATCCCACCAGAGAGGACTGCTATGGACTTTTCATTATTACACAGCTCCTACCATTGAGGTGACAGTCCCTCAATCATCTCCCAGCAGACTCCACACGGCCACCCTTTTCCTTCCTGTTTCACTGCTGTGGCTCAATAACCTGCTCGCATCTACCTAAGGAAAAATCTGTAGCTGCAAAAAGAAAAATGTGACAAAACTACAGTAGATCTGCAAATGACTGAGAATGTGACTGTGCATCTGAGAGAGAAAGAAAGAGAGAGAGAGATTAAGGGTGCACAAAGGGTGCCGAATCGCATCATTTTTGCTCCAAGGAATCAGCCATCACATATACTATTCCTCTTATTGTGGCTCGTGCTGGATTTGAATGCTGTTGCAAG
Source organism: Megaleporinus macrocephalus (assembly GCA_021613375.1). NCBI lineage: Eukaryota > Metazoa > Chordata > Actinopteri > Characiformes > Anostomidae > Megaleporinus > Megaleporinus macrocephalus. The sequence continues at coordinate 49,763,001 of CM038702.1, forward strand.
ACATATGACAAAATATCATAACAGAATTCTATATGACTTTGGCAAAACAGCCAGAAATAATATTGATATGGCAATTTGTTCAGTTCAAAAACAACACTCTAATTTATTCATTTCCAAATAGTCTAATAATAAGCTATTCATGTTCCAGTGTTAAAAACAGAAATAGAAAATATTTTAACATAAAGTTACATAAACAATCAATAACTAAATAAGATTTTCAGTATTTAGCATGCACACCCTTTTCCTTTGTTACAGCGTCCATACTTTTCAGGAGACTCAGGAGTTTCTCAAAGAAATCTGAAAGGATATTTAACCACACCTCTTAAAGTTCAGCGTTGCATTACCTGCTTCTCATAATCCAAGTAATCTCAATAAAAATAGACTCTGCAGTCCATAAAACCTTTCTCTACATCTTAGATGTTCAGGCATTTTCTTTTTTTGTCTATTTCCTTTTTTTAGTGACAACTTGGTTAACTCTGATTGGTTGACTCTCTCATTCTCTTCTGACTGGTTAACCACTAAAGCGCCATCCTGCTACAGGACCTGCTCTCACACCACTGTGGCTATTCCTACAATAGCATCGGTTCTGCTATATCAGTTTGTTCCAGACTCAGGCAGAACAAGTTAGCAGACCTAATTCACATTCAGAGGCTGAACTGGAGCAGGATGTTTCAGAGACATACGTTTTTTTACTTTTTTTTTTTTACCTCTCAGCGCGTTCTTCCATACACCAATCAGACATTACATTAAAACCACCTCCTTGTATCTACACTCACTGTCCATTTTATCAGCTACACTTATAATACAGGTGCACTTTGTAGTTCTACACTTACAGACTGTAATCCACCTGTTTCTCTGCATACTTTTATACTCCCTTTCAACCTGTTCCTCAATGATCAGGACCCGTAAAGGACCACCACAGAGCAGGTGGTGGATCATTCTCAGCACTGCAGTGACATTGTGTTGGAGTGTTAGTGTGTGTTGTGCTGGTATGAGTGGATCAGACACAGCAGTGCTGACGGAGGTTTTAAATACTATGTCCACTCTTATAGACATGCCTACCCTGCGGTTCCACTGTGTAGATGTCAGAGATGGTAGCTCATCTGTTGCTGCACAGTTTTTGTTATTCTAGTCCTTCATCAGTGATCACAGGACGCTGCCCACAGGACACTGTTGTCTGGATGTTGCTGGTTGGTGGACTGTTCTCAGTTCAGCACTGACACTGGGGTGTTGAAACACTCCAGCAGCACTGCTATGTCTGATCCACTCATATCAGCACAACATACACTAACACACCACCACCATGTCAGTGTCACTGCAGTGCTGAGAATGATCCACCTCCCTAATAGTACCTGCTCCGCGGTAGTCCTGTGGGTGCCCTGTGGGCGTCCTGAACATTAAGGAACGGGGTGAAAGGAGATAAACAATTAATGGAGAGAATGGCCTACAGTCTGTAAGTGTAGAACAACAAACTGATCCTATATGTGTATAAAGTTAGTGTGAAATGGCCAATGTAAAAGCAGCTAGTGAGCCATAAACATATGACATCATTGCATAATCAGTTGTTATGTGAACACACTCTCCATCTTGATTAACATGACACACAGAGAGACTATGTTGAAGTAACATGTTAATGAGCTTCTTTGTGGAGACTTTGGCATGCAGGCTGATATCAGCTGTAAGCTCCTTTGTAGGCCAATGTATTGTGAGCCTACTATTAACTAATAGCATTCATTTGAGTGAACTGTCACTGGCTATATTCAGAAGTGTAAGCTATCTAATTATGTCATTAAGTTACATAACTTACATGAAGTGCACTTTTACTGTTGAGACATTACACGTACCAGACAAACTGAATATCCAGGAAAGAAGTTCTTTGCTTTTGCTGCTTTCAGGCATTGCCGGTACAATGAAAGCAGTCTGTGACACCCTCGACCTCAGTGTTGGGAGGAAAGGGAGAGCCTACCAAATGTGTAGGCATACCTGACCTTCACTCTCGTCTCCACTGTGCAAACTCTAGCTCCAAATTTGACATCATGGCAGAGGAACAGAAGGGCATGGAGCTTTCTACAGCCACCGGCTTAAAGGATCCATTTGTAAGACGAAGCAGTCTGTCGAATTCAAACTCCAAACAACAGGGGTCAACAAATCACCTGAAAATGCACAGTGTCTCCTCCTCCATGTCAGCTTTAACAGCTATTTACTAACCAGTCTGCATGTGGGATCAGCTTCATCATCCTTTTACTCATCAAGATCTGTCTCCAGTGGTGGAAACCTCTTGTTTGGCTTCTATTTATATCACTTGCTACTGAATGCGGAGGAAAGAGGAATGTCTCCTACTTCATCCTCCCTCTCATGTTAGACTGATAGCAGACTCCATCCTACACTGACTCACTTTCATCTCTGGAGGTACAAAGTGGTATTACCAGATAGGATGGGCTGGGGTTAGCTGGTTCACAGGCTAACTTCAGTAGATATCACTGCAACACGGTTCATAGATGTCTTTAACATGCCATTAAACTGTTATTCCTTCACATCCTGTCGCAATGTTTTAAACGTAAGACTTTACAAATAGATCCTTTACAGTATTAAAGAAGACAAATAAAAATTGGCTGAAATTGCTGGTCAAAAGGCTGAAACTGGAATCAGAATTGGCCATATATATATACATACTGTATAATATATAATAAGTTTTAAGATATTAAGCTGTTATTAATATTTGTGTTGAATCCAGTTCAATCCAATCTCCCTGTTCATGTCTTTTTTAAAAAACAGCATTTCCCTTCACAAATAAATAGCTGTGTTGGCACGTTCATTCCATGAATGCACCAAAATCCTTACATGGATGCCTGTGTTGAGGGTGAGGTAATAAGCGTGCTCTGTGTTTGGAAGAGACACTAAAGGAGAACCAAATGATTTCTCCAGTCTCTCTAACTTCCAGGGTTGAGCTCAGTGGGTCCAGACCACCCACAGTGAGTCTGGCCTCCTTCACTCTTCTACAGACCAAAACATCCATCCAACTGGGAAAAACAAACAAAGGAGGCAGTTACATCACCTCCATTTTAATGAGCCCACAGAACAGCTCTGCCTTAAGCCACTTTAACTGTGCTTCCAAAAGACTATTAAAACAAAGAGAATTACAAAGAACAGTGGACAAGCTTGACCCATCCAAGAATCGACTGTTTGGACATCCAATAAAAATCGTATCAAATTACCAGAGCACTAAGAAAGCCATCAAACCATGAAGCTAACCAATGTGTGTACTAATACGCAATTCCAGTTTTAGTAATACCCCTATAAACCAATCAAATCCATTGCTTTTTTAATTCTGTATTTTATTCTGTATTCTGTAAGGTGTGCACAATCACCAGCTAGCATAAGACGGACAGTATGCGAGATGCCTAAACAGCTATACAATGCTGCATGTAAATAGATAAATATTCATCTGGAGCGTAGGATGTTTTATGTTTCATATTCTTACATAACCATTGCGTTTATATAAATCACATGATATTTCCATTCACTACTGCTCAAAGGTTTGGGCTAATAATCACATAAGAATAACTATTAATAATTAATTAGTAATAACAATAATTCAGTAATAACTCATACAGTGTAGACTCAAATGCTTTAAACTAGACACCATCTTAAACCAATACTGTATTTATAGACTTGTGGGACATGGAAAGTTTTAAATTATAAGCTATAATTTTCTGTTAATTGCAGATTTTCACAAAAATGCTATGAATAGCCATTTAATTAGTGAGATTTGGTTATGGGTTTTCAAATATGAGGCATTGTGGATGTTGAGTTCCTTTGTAAGTTCTTCTTACTAATGTAGAGATTTCTCAATTTTCACTTACAGCTTTGTTTGTATATTGTATATATTTGTATATTCATTTTTTACAGGTTCCTGTAAGACCAAGACTAAAACTTATTTTCCACATGTACCTTTAAAGAAACTGTTTTTATCTGAATGAAATCAGTGCCCCCAAACTTTTTTCAGCCGCAGTGAATTTTTTATACTATAACAATTTTTTTTTAAAGCCAATTTCTTAGTCCTGCATAGCTCTGTCAATGATGCTGGGAAACCATTCATTGTTAACCTGAAGTTATGTCAAGAGTGCTTTGATATACCTTTGAAAAGCAATGGCACTATGTACTCTACATCACACTGTGCATGCTTATATTGGTGCATAACATCTTTAGTCAGTTTCGGTTAAGAGAGTGTTATAATGTCATTGCCATTTCATTGTAAAGTAGACAGACTAAAGCCACTGATAGTCTTCAGGAATTTCAACGCATGGGAAGTAGTCCTTCACTGCTTTCTTCTTGGATTTTGACGTTGCTTTTGAAAGATTTTTCTCAGTGGCCTTCGCTGATCTCACCCATTATGTATCCACTCAGAACGTTTGTAGGGTCCATGCATGTTCAATAGGCGTCGGCACTCACAGACAAAACTGGAAACGAACAAACTTGAAATAACCTTGCAAGAAATATGCAACAGGAACCAGATGTTAGCCAGCCCATAAGACTGAACTGTAACATCTAGACTTGGCTTAGTTAAAGAAGACTGCATTTAAAGTGTTCAAAGATAAAAAGCAGTTTTTAAATGTGGTCTTAGACGACCTTCACATTCACAGACTTCTGCAAGCAGCAAACAATTTCATTTTCCCGCGCAAGCCCCACTTACAAATAGAACCACAACAGAGAAACATTATCTCTGTACTGTTTAATATAGTGCTGTGCAAAAGTCAGAGACCAACCTTGTTTAGTTCATTTCCAAACATAATGACATTAAAGAAAGATTAGGTTGCACAAGGTTTTAAATTGGCAGTTCAAGAAATTATCAAACGACACAGTGTTACGTCCCAGACGTTAATCTAAAATGGTGATGCTGCTGCCCTCTGTCTTTTTGTTTTGTCTCTGTCATCTTAGGGTGGAGCTTGGTTGATTTGTGCCAGCTGACTTCATTAACGGATGCTGCTGCTTTGCGAAGACGTGGCTACAACAAGCAACGCCGCTTTCTTGTGGGTGCCTCTTGGTGTTTTCACCACGTGGCCCATGGCAGTCATTAGTGTTGTTTTTCTTAATTTTTGAATTGGAATGTAAAAGCTTATGGTGTCCTAGCTTAGTTTTCACTTTGCCTATTTTAGGTGTGGAAATTGCAATGTTGAACATTTTCTTTGTCTCTAGTAGTTTAAAATTTAAGTTTATGTAATCACAGTAGAGGTAAGCTGCCCAGTTATTTTATTCACGCTTTCTCTTGTTTATACATAGGGAGTTAGGTTACTTTCGTTGTCTTTTCTTTTTGTCTTTTTTCGCTAGGTTAGTTAGGTTGTTTGGTTTAGTAGTCATTTTGGTTTATTATCTTGGCCTTGGCTCACCCCGACAGTTAGGGTGATTAGCTCTTTAGTTATTTACTGTCTTTCTTTTTCTAAATTATTTGTGTTGTAACTGAAAAGACCATGCTATAGTTTTGTTTTTAGAATCTAATACACTTTTGACGTCAAAAACTTTGTCTGGCTGGCCGTTTTTTGATTTATGTTACAATTCTTAGACCCCTAGACATACAGGGTCGTAACACAGAGAAAATGGGTCTGCTAACAAACACGTTGGCAGAAGTGGTTGGTAGAACTTCTTGAGAGATAGAAGACAGCTCCACTCTTGCTTCAGACCTGAATAAATACATGTGTGCTTCTGTTCATCTTTCTGTGAGAAAAGATGTGAGAAAAGATGTGAGAACTCAACACTCTGAGAAGATGTGTAGCTGTCAAGAAGTCTCTACTGAGAAGAAGGAATAAAAATCAATTTAGGGGAATTATAGAAGTTAATGGCGACCCAGAGATTGTGTTTTGTGTGGTTTTAATTATTTGGATCATGAGAAACTGATACTTCTAAGACTGAACTCGGGAAGTGTGGAGAAATATCTCCTTTCAACTGAAAGCAAGTCTCCTGAAAAGAAGAACGATTGCCCATCTTCACACCATCCTCACCTATATAGCTGCCACTGGCCATGGGAAGACATACAGCAGTGTCTAGAGTACTTATGGTGGTCTTTGTACATACCAGAGGTAGACATATTAATTAAGGAAATTAAGTCAATATCTAATCAGCACTGTGTGATATGTCATTATATTTTTCACAGTATCATTTTCCAAATAAATAACTGTTCCACTGTCTGTGATACATGGCTCCAAACAGACATGAATAATCAATGTGCTGGTGAAAGCTCAATTCAAATTGACACCAGTTATTCTGGTTCAGTATGATGAGAGGTTTCTGAGCAGAAGATTTCCTGAGATTTTTTTTTTTGAAATGAAAATATTCTGTAATGCCTGTAATTCAAAAGCCAGGAGAAAGGAAATGAGCAAGAGAGAAAAGACAGGGGGAGAGGGAGACGAGGGGTATTATGTGATTCTGAAGCACTATGAATGGTTAATGTTAGGGCAGCAATCTGTGAATGTTCAGCCATAAAAATCTGTACTGTTCATATGAAACAATTTGAATATTTCCACATGACAAATTGGTCAGGAGAGCGAGCTCACTGGGAACATGTAGTATACGTCTGAACAGAAACCCAGTGCTCCTGTTGGAAAGCTCAGAAAAAGCCCAGATTGCCACAGCGTGAGTGCCTGTCATCACCTCTGGAGCTCAACCCTGCTCCAGTCTTACTGAATACTGCTTACACTGTGTGGGCTAAACCCCCCACTCTGCAAACGAGGAGGAGAAGAGACATCAGAGCAAACGGAAATATGGAGAGAAGACAACAAAACAGATAAGCCAACAGAATAAAAATGCCAAGAAAATAGAGAAGAGAAGAAGAGGTGATGAGAAAGTAAAAAAAGACATGATAAAAGAAGAAAATAAAGAGGAAAGAGGAAAGGAAAAAAGAAGAGAAGGCAAAACATGTTAAGAAGACAAAAAGATGAACAAAACAAGAGGTGAGAAAATAGGAGAATAAAATGGGGAAAATAGAAGGGAAGAGAAGAGAAGAGAAGAGAAGAGAAGAGAAGAGAAGAGAAGAGAAGAGAAGAGAAGAGAAGAGAAGAGAAGAGACAGCAAAAAGTCATCAAGAGAGAAGGTGGGAAAAAGGAGAGGACAATAAAAAGAACTCAAGAGAACATCAGGAGAAGAAGAGAACTGAAGATAGAAGAAAAGGACGATAAAGAGAAGATAAGACAAGACGAGATAAAAGATGCAGAGAAGAGAAGAGAAGAGAACAAACAATGCAGAGAAGACAAAAGGACAAAAGATGGAGAGAAGAGAGGAAACAAGAAAGGGACAAAAGATGAAGCTAAGAGAGGAGAAGAAAAAGCTGTTAAAATAGGAAATAAGATGTCAAGAGCACAAAGATCCAAACCGAAGACAAAATGAAGTTAATCACGTGAAAAAGAAAAGAGAGGAATAGAATAGGAGAGAAGAAGTGAGAGAGATCAACATATCAACCAAAACAACCCTGTTTACAGACACAGACACAGGCGTCCAATAAGAGAGAGACACAAATGAGCCTGGTAAAAATAAAACCATTTGTTTTTCCCCAGAGAGGAGCTTAAGAAGCTGGTTGGATTCGGTATTTGTGAACCTCACATATTGCCCCCTCTCCCTCAGCCATCGGTGGACCTGTCAGTCTGCTCTATTCCTGAAAAACATGACAGGCATCAGACCAGAATCAAAACAGCCCTCTGACTGCAGCAGAAAACAGAACTGCACTGGGTGTTTATTTTCTGTTCTGTTTCCGCCTGCTGTCTGGAACCCAAGGATAAACGCTCTAAAAAGAAGCAGGGCGGAGAAGTCAGCGGAGAACGGACAACACCGTATACAATTCACCGGACTGAAAAAACATCAATTGTCTCGTAAAAGGAATACATATCTGCCGGTACATGAAGCACAAATGTGGAATGAGCGGCAACAGCCTACGGTATGCAGACGGCATCCGGGATGAATGTGGGGTGAAAAAACAAGCGGTATGAATCCTTTTACCGCCACCTTGTTCTATTAAATGAGCACTCTTTGGCATCAAAGGCACCTGAAGGCCCAGTGTGTGCAGTGATAAAGACAGTTCAATCTCCCCTGCTCCCATCCCCAACTTCAATTCCAAATATTCCCCGCATCTAAGCCGGAATTTGGGCTGTTTTATTTTTGTTCTGGGAGGGTATCTTCATGCCTGTTTGCAGCGATAAGATTATTTACCCACCATTTCAGTTATCCATTTGTTTGCGATTATTCATACATTACGCAATACGGCTTCACTCACTCCGCTCCCCTCCTTTAAAACACCCACTCTGTCTCCTTCCTTTTCAAAAGTCTAACAAGCAGCGAATGGAGAAAAAATTAAGTGAATCAGATAAACACCTGCAAAGAAAAGGATTCGGGTGTGTTGCTTTCCTTCCCTGGAAATGAAAATAATGTCCTCAGGGTCTGAAAGTTTTACAACAATCTGCTTTATCAAAGCAGTGCTCTTCTCTTTTTGCCCTTATATACTGAACAAGGACTGATATACGGCTCGACTCAGCTAATAAGACTCAAACGAGACAAAATAAAAGGCAATACAAATTGTGGATCTGCAACTGTTGCCAGACCCTCAAATAGGTCTTTGAACTTGAAATAGGTCCTGGATTTTGTGGACCCCTGTCCAAGTTTATCAGTCACGTCTTTAATCTTCTTTATCTCAGTCTCTCAGCAGCACGGCGCGGCAGGTGTTCTGTTCTGCGGTGTTCAATAAAAGAGCATCCGCTTAATGTTTCCCTCGTCTCCTTCTTTGCCAAGCCATGGCCTTGGTGCTCGAAAAGTGGTATCCCAGTGGACGGGTGAGGAGCGGCACCAGCACAATTCAAAGAAAAGAGAATCAAACCCAGCCAAGAAGCATGACGAGGCTCCACAGCGAAGCCCAGCTTGAGAATAAAGAAAGGGAGGGTAGCCGGAGAGAGCTCGCACACAGTGGCCGGCAATGGGGACCTGCTGGGAGGGCAACGTGGTACCGTTAACTGTGGACTTTGACGCTTGAACAAGCAGCAGCCTCGTCGGTCTCTGTGCCGTCACTGGCGGCAGTGAAAGTACAGAGTGGCTGAGCTTCTGTCGTCCCCAGTAGCGTGAGGAGATACACCACAAGCTGTGAGGAGAGGACACAGCGCTCAGTCCCTCTGCCCCCGCACGCCCCGGGGGACTCTGTTCTAACATCGAGAGGTCACCAGGATAGGGGGCATTGTACAGTGTTTGTTAAACTTGCATGCTGTGTATCTGATGGACCCCACAGAGCATAAAATACCAGCAGCACAAAGTAGATGAGCTGGTCTTAAACCAGAAGCGCCCAGCACGGCTGACAAAGCACAATGTTTGCTGTGCATTTCTTTGTAAGTGATACAAGTAAAACATGTCGCAAGACTGTAGCAGGTACCTGCTTCTACAATACAGTCACGGGGTAAGGGTGTCATTAGGCACAAAGCGTGGGGGGTTATTAGACATGATGCAAATAATCATTTCTTTTAACACCTCCATTCAATCTTCAGACTTCTATAAGCATCAAGCTGACATCATTGTACATCTTCTTTGGGCTGAATCTTCCTACACAGTGCATATAGTTCCTACATAAAAGTATTAAGTATTTAAAGCATAGATATTTATAAGAGTTATGTTATGATCTGCACGTCCAGGAGCCAGTAGTGGGATACTATAGTACTTTTATATCTACTCAGGTTTATACCATATGGGCAAGAATATAGGAACTCCTTGCCTAATAAAACTCATTACTGTGTTATGTATTTAAAGTCAAGCACTTAACCACATAGTCTCCATAGACACACTGGCAAAAAGAATACTAAACTGCTGTAGGATGCCACCTTTTCCACAGTTCAGTTTGTTATATTTCTGTCCTGCTAAATCTGCCCTGGTCAAATGTAAGTGCTGTTATTGTGCAGGGGTCCCGGAACAACAGCTTACCCACAAAGCAACTTCATGAAATGGGTTTGTGTGGTTGAACAGCTGCCCAAAAGCCCAAGTTCACTATGTGCAATGCCAAGCATCAGCTATGTAAAGCACAGCTATTTACAAAATGATCACTTTGACCCCTGCATTTAAATTTGTAGAATGATATACATTTTCATGTGTGGAGACTTCTTATACCCTACATTTTTTAGAGCAGGGGGTGAGACTTCATCCTGTCCCCCATTACCACTGGGTGAGCAGTTAGATCCCATTGTTTTGAAGTAAATGTGCCCCAGAGCCTGAAAATCTTTAATTAATCATTAAGTAATTATGTATAGTCACCAAAGAAATTCACATGTTGAAGGGGGGCTATTATTTCTGTTTTTCTCTTTCCTTTAGTGTGTTATAGCTTTTTGTGCATATATACGGTCAGCAATGTTATTAAGCTCAAAGTACACGTCAGAGGAAGAAACTCTTACACAAACCACTTTTCTTTGTTACAGGGTAACGTCATCTCGTAGGACAATCCTCATTGCCCACACACCAGCAAGCTCAGCACACCATCACACAACACAGAGAGAGATAAAACAGTGAAAACTGACCACTCTGAAGCGTACTCTTCCAGTCTAGCTTTCAAAGGGGGATCAGATCTACCAGCTCATGTGGCAAAACCAATGCCACTGTAGGAACATCCACAGCAGTGTGAGGACAGAACCTGCAGCAGGATGTGGTGGACAAGCTGACTAACCAAAGCACACTGGGATCATGAGAAAGTGGGGCTTAACGACAAGGAGCTCTAATAGAGCGGTTCAGACAGAAAGTGAATACAGATACACATACAGATGTACAGATGAGACAAATATTGTGTTTTAGGGGGAACTGAAGCATGTACATCTACTCTAGTAGATCTCCAAAATGAAATTAGGAATATTGAAAATGAGCTTAACAGGTCCCCTTTAAAGTCATTTAAATATTTTTCCAACTTTCCAACTTGGTAGAATGAGCCATACAAGAGCTGTTTAAGATTCAGTTTGTTTGAGATGCTTAAGGCAGGCCTGACTAAAACAGACATTAGAAGCGTGCAAGACATTCAAGTGACATTTAGCATTTCTTTATACTGCACCTTATCAGTGAAGCATATAGTAAACACTTTCATTCGAATGCTGGGGCAGTAATGGGGAAGTTGTTTAACATGTTATCTATCTGATTAGTCTACTTCTATTTAAAGAAATGGTGTCAGCCTTAATGGGTTTGTACTCCATCAGTACACTCAGAGGCCCACACTAACAGCAGTCGAAGATTATTCCATTCACAGAACGATGGTTTGATGACTTCATGTTGTGTATATTTGGTATTTGACAATAGCTTAGAACACAGCTGCGCCAATCAGATTTTAGACTATTTCTTTCATTTGTGTCATCGTGGTTTGGTGTAAGCGTATTGCTTTTGGGAAGACAAATCAACAGAGAGATTTCGATGAACGTGTAGGACTAAAGTTGATTTTTGTATCAGCGTTAAAAAAAAGAACGCCTTCAAATCCCACCGGTGGGACTGTGCTATCTAGGGACCAACCATATTCCCAACAGTACTATCTAGGGACCAACCACAGCAAATCCCACCAGTGGGAGCGTATTTGCATTTACGTAACAAGTAATTTGGGGATGTTTATATTAATTCATTCATCGTGAAATTTGAACACAATGCAAAGTGTAGGCTTTAAGTCACACTGTAAAGCTTAAGATGAAGTTTTGATATGACAGTCACGATATGTAGAAGTTGCTCGAGGTACTGCTGCTTTTGGGAGCTCTGTCCGTTTGTGTTCAGGGTGGGGAGGGGGTCACAGGCAGAGGTGGCCTGTAATTACATTTCCTATCATTTGCTGGCCCCTTGGCTCTGCCTCACCATCAAGTTAATGTATGTGGCCCTTCCTGTTGGGCTGAAAATGGATTTGCGCTGCATTAGTTGATGAGAAGCATAAATTACATTAGAGTCCACAATGTGATCTTAATGTCACTCATTCAGGTAGACACCACCCTTAAGCGAGGGTGCTTCAGTTTCAGCACTATATGGGTGAGCTGGACCTGTTCTCAGGAAACAGGATATGAATCATGCCCCAGAGACAAAAGCGCGCTGCCATGTTCGCCGGAGAGGCAGCTGCAAGGTCTGACAAATTATTGTCTTTAAACTGAACTTCTCCACGAGCCTATATGAAAAAGTGCTTTCCTTCCACCATTCACCACAGCATACGTAACAGCACAGTGCGGCAGATTTCGCTGCTCGCTGTGAGATTTCTACTGAGCGTTTTACCTTTAAGAGGCATGAAAGGCAATTAGAGCCTGCCTATCAGCATCAAGGCCAGCGAGCCCACTCAAAGGAAGTGAGAGAGAAACAGCAGAGAACATTTCAGCCCACACATTTAACACTTAAGGCTCAATCCATGATCCTCTAATACTGCCAAGGTGGAATGTGAAAACAAAAATAATAATAATAATAATACAAATAAAGGCAAGCTGTGAATCAGTCCGACTTCCGGACAAAGAAAACAAGTTCCGACAAAACAAAGTTAGAAAACTTTAAATGGGTCAGCACACACAGAAACCATGCTCATTCATTAAGTGTTTGTTAGATGTTTTAAACGTCCTATTATTGGTCTCCCTACAAATTAAGATCATTCCCAGGCCGGTTCTCTCACCCACTCCTACAGCCATTTATTCAGCTATGTACTCGAGTAAAATGTTTATGGGTTCTTACTTTCTTGGATGCTTTTTTGTTTTTTCAAATTATAAAACTGTGGCATCATGGCAGAGGGAGACATGGGAAGTATAGCTCTTTAAGCGAGTGCTCTTTTATTGAACAAAGCAGCAGTAGAGAAACCATGGCTCAGTGCTGGCTACAGTCAGGAAGCAGGCAGGTTAATACTAGCCCCACACTCTGCGTTCTTACTCAGGAACACAACCAATACAGTCCCCCACAGCCATACATGCATACAAGGTTATGCTAACAAGTTAGTCTAGTGCTTCCTATGAGCCTCTGCGAGTCCATGAGCCACAGTAATACTTCTACATTTACTCAGGTTTATACTACATGGGCAAGAATATAGTGTAGTCTCCATAGACAAACACTGGTAAAAGAATATTAAACTGCTGCAGGATGCCACCTTTTCCACAGTTCAGTTTGTTATATTTCTGCCCTGCTAGAGCTGACCTGGTCAAATGTAAGTGCTGTTTTTGTGCAAGGGTCCCGGAGCAACAGCTTAGCCACAAAGCAAATGGGAACTTCATGAAATGGGTTTCCAAAAGACCAAGTTCACTATGTGCAATGCCAAGCATCAGCTGTGTAAAGCACAGTGCCACTGATGTAACGCACGACACCACTGAAATATAAGGCTGTGAAAATCACGAACCAGTGCTTCAGTGACCAGGCAACTCTATATGGTTACATTGTTTTGGAAAGAAATGTCCAGTAAGCTCATAATGGTGTGATGGCCAGGTGTCCACATACTTTGGGCCATATAGTAAATTTGTTAGAAACTGACTCTACTTTTTCATTACATTACTCTGGTGACAGTATCTGTATCTGTTTTAAATTGCTTTATTTTTTTCTAAAGTTGTTGACTTTTACTTGAGTCTTTATATCACAGAAGTATTATTTCACCAATACTTTTACTTAAGTATGGATTTAACTGTGGTTTATTGTGCGTTGTTATCTTGTTCTTTCTAACCTAATCTACATGGACAGGTGTGTACAGGTGTATACCAATTCGACCTAGAAGAGTTGTATCACTGACTGTTTATAGTCTTTGTCCCTCTCTCTCACACACACACTCACTGATGCAGCCACAAAAACTATCTTCACCATGCTGACAGTGACTGGCTCATAAAACGTGTCTCTCAGGAATGTGTTATCCCATTAGTACTGTGCAAATACATTCCCGGGTAAAGAAAATGGGCCAAACTCGAAGTACAAAGGGTTTTACAGATTGTTTTGTCCTGATCAGAGTCTAGATTAAACCATATAGATTATGGTTTAGATAATATTTTTTATATCACTTTCAACACAGCCTAACTCAGTAATGTCTTTCAACTGTTGTTTGAAAAATTTAAGGAGAAGAAAATTCCCATATTACGTCCTTTCATCTGTTTGTTTAATAGTTGTTAAGGTCATTAAGCTTAATGTTAACAGCTCATAAAGGAGTGTAGCTTCACTTATTCTTAAGAACATTACTGTCATATGAGTATTCCAGCCATTTATACCTGTGCTGTCTGTGCTCAGTCACATTATAGAAGTGAAAAGAATCATCTACAGAGATCACACTTAAAAAAAACATTATTCTGTGGCTCCACTTCTTTAAACTGCGCATACCCATACCTGTCCAATACCGTCAGTTTTCACTATTAAAGAATGGAGCTGATGCACTTTGCTTAACCAGCCCATCATCATGAACTTTTAGCAGCATTTTTTTCAATTGCAAATTTGTGTACGTTCAGTTAAGCATGTACTGTTCAGGCTAATGAATCACATCAGATAATACTTCTTTCTTCTGATATCCAATCCAGTGCTTTTGGCCAGTATTGGACCCATACAATATACTGAGTATCGTTACACACTCCTGATGAAACTGTGCAGAAGTGTGTTCTCAGAAGAGGATGCGTAACATATCCTCACACAGAAAATCAATAAAACATGGCATTCGACCAGAGGTACCCAAACTTTTGCATATGACTGTAGTTGGACTACCTCGCTATACCTTTTATCAGTTGTTGACAAGGTAATTACAGCAGATCATACATTCAACCACATATAGTGTACAAGAAGCTATCAGTCCTTCAATCCATGGAACTATTTCAAAGAAGAAATAAGTAACTAAATAAATAAATAAACAAATACAAGGAAAATAGTTGTTCTCACCCACTGGCTGTAGCAAGTTCAGATGAGACCATTGTCACTTATCAAATAATTGGCTGGCGGCCTGTGAAAACGAGAAAAACATGGACTGCCTTGGACAATGCAATTGCAAATGCCAGACACAGGCATTCACACCCCAAGCACACATATACATCTTTATGACTGCCAAAATGCCATTATCTTCCATTAGAGCAGGTATGCTAAACAGCAGATTACAAAGAAGCTTTAATGGAGAAAGACGGCTTTTAAAATGGATTTCTAAAATTGTTAGGTTTTTCAGAAAGCAGACAGAATTCAGAGAGTCAGCCACTGATTGTTTGTGGGACAAATTCACACCAGCGGTATAACCTAAGAGGGAGAATTTCACCAAAATGGCTCACTGTAGGCTAGGTGTTTGTGCGTCGGGGTCACCATGCGTACCTAGGGCAGGGCGATAAAACGATAACGATAATTATCGCGAAATAACATTTCCTCGATAGAACTTTAAGACGTGGTCGATAGAACACGATAAAACAACGACAGAAAACGTTACTACTACTGAAAGAAACATGTTATACATGTCAGTATTCTTAAAATAATCTGCTAAGATAAGAAAAACTAGTAAACAGGTGCTGTCTTGCTGCTGTGTTGATGAAGCGCTACGGGGTGTTTGAGCTGTTGTGTTGTGCAGAGCTGACAGAGCACCACACTGTTGTGTTTCTGTGTAAAATACTCCCACAACTTTAGATGTAGGTGAGCGATTGTTTGTAGCTGCAGCTCGCGCTCCGGATAAATCCATGCTTTCAGTAGACACGGCCACCTTTGCGACGCACCGATGCACGTTATGCTAATCGACGTAATTTCGTAATCGATAAAGATAAATATGTTTACTGTGTGAGTTCGAGTGAGAACGCTGAGACAAAGTTGACTTTATAATCCAAAAACCCGAGCAGGGAAACTTTTTTTTCTACCTAAAAAATACAGTTGTGTAATGTTCTATAGTACATTTGTCTATTTGTCTGAAAATAAAAAACTATTTAAGAAAAAAAATTAATTTGATACCTTCATATCTCACTTAAAGTAAAAAGGAAATAGTGATTTGATTTATATCGTGATATATATCGATATCGACTGATATAAAAAAAATTATTGTGATAAGATTTTTTCCCATATCGCCCAGCCCTATGCGTACCACACTCATATAAGTATTGTAGGGGATGAACACGGCCCTGGTTTGTGTGAACAATTCTCGCCAATGCAGCATTTCACACAAAACCACTCCTAATGACTTTGTTTACGTCTTAACCATTTAATTATGCAGTAAATTTGAGAACCAGGTGGAATTCCCCTCAGCAAACACCATCTCTCTAAACAAGCAGAAGAAATTTTTGAACTTCTAGTCAACAAAATCAGATTCATTAGCATGAACCAGAGAGAGAGTGTGTGTGAGAGAAAGAAAGAGAGGGAGTATTTTAAACATAATCCCTACAGCCTACAAGAGACATGCCAGATCTAATAACGCAGTCAAACAAGCGTATCCTCCCATGCATGTCTTTAGTCAGAATCTAATATCCGTGATGATTCCATACACATCCGAATTGTTATCCAGAAGGAAGTGTGATGCAAAAAAGAGAGCTGATCTAGGATTCGTTCCACACTAAACCACATCATATACAAGACAGTACTATTCAGTAGGTTAAGAGAGGGTGAAAAAATATCCTAGATCACGGCGTTAACATTGAGAAGTTCTACACAAATCAGCCCTGTTTTCTGCTATTCTACATCCAATACCTTTTACATTACAAGGAAGGCATTCCTTTCCACCCCCTTAGATTAAAGAGGGAATTTCAGGGTGAAAAAATAGGTAGAATATTAATTTGCCTATCTTCCCTGCTGGGCCAGGCTATGCGTCAGATAACCTTTCATCATTGCCTTTAATCTGCAGAGGTGGCAAAAGGAGCCGCAGCCCCTAAAATTACAGCTCTTTCTCTCACCGCAATGACATTTGGCTCATCTGTAGTTTATAGGGTGCAAGTGAAGTCAGAGGGATTTAAATTAGAGCAAGGACATGAATACCATTTCATTATTATCAATGGCCAGAGGCACTGTCCATTGCTGATAAATAAGCAATACAAAATTTCATGGTGAAATTGGCCTTCACAGATTCTGATCACTCATGGCTACATGAAAGTGAGAAATCTAACCTTTGAGAAGAGATTCAAATAAAACGCTAACCTAAAAAGAATGACTTTCACACGGCTTTGGAAGTCAACATTTCTTATCTTCTATTTAGCTGATTTACTGAGAAGATGCCAACACGTTATGAGATAAAAACGTTTACAATTATATTCACACCCTGAAGGTCCTAGAATGAAGTGAACCCCTGGAGCAAATTGAGGTTAGTGTCTTGCTCCTGGGGCAAGGGCAAGATCCTACAGCACTCAACCAAGATGGATCTAAAGGCAATATGGAGTGGCACTGAGCTGCCTAAACCTAGCTTACCAAGGCAGTTCTTTCTCCTAGTCTCTCTCACAACCTCACCCTCATCAGCAAGTTATCCTGCATTTCTTGCATTTTACTGTATCTGTTTTTATTACATTTTTATATTCCTCTGATGAATCTCTGAAGTCTTACTGTGTCCTTTCGTGTACCAGAAACAGAAGCAAGTAATTTTTCCGTGACCAGTTTCTTTTATCTCTTCTTTTATATAATTGAACAGAATAAAGCTGTTAATGTGCTTTCAGAACTGATATATGTATGTAAATGACCTCTGCTTTGATTGCTTGCACATCCTTCATATAGTAATCTGAGCTGAAGCACTGAAAATTCAACTGCGCACACATACACAGCTTGTATAATCTCCAGAGAAAAGCATTGCAAATAGAATGAGATGCTCTGGAGGTCACCATGCCCAATGCCAAGCATCCAGCATTCAGCTGTGGAGCTACGGCATCTGTGTTCTCTGGAGTAATGGAGCTCTAGCCAGCACATTTAAGATTAGTTGGAATAGTGTTGGTGATCTTGATCGTCCAACATCAGTGCCTGACCTCACTCTTGTGGCTGAATTCAATCACAGCATCCTTATAGCAATGTGACAACATCTAGCATAAATCCATCCCTTAAAAGTAGAGGCTGTTACTGCTGCAAAGGGGGGGTGGGGGGGGGGGGTACATTTTCTATTAACAGCCTTGATTTCAGACGGGCGGCTTAGATGCGTAAACATGACTTTTAGACATATGTTGTATGTAAACATGATGGTCTTTGCGAATGAATCCAGGCTGTTCAATCTGTATTCTATTTCTGATGTTTTCAGTTCGGTTCTTGTTTTTAAGTAGGGCTGGGTATCGCCACTGATCTCCCGGATCAATTTGATTTCCGATTTGATTCGATTCAATTCAACATCAATTCATTTTGGGATATTTCAGTTACAATAATATGTTTTGTTTGAAAATGAAAAGAGATTTTCAGAGAACTAATGTGGTAAACGTACAAGGAACACTCAACCTACCATTACTAAAAACATTAGTGTTTATACGTTTATATACCGTCATGGTTTCTGAATCCAAAATGTAGCCAGACATCTGCTTTCAAGGTTTATACGAATCGATGTTGGATTATTAAAATGAAGATCGATTTGAATCAAAAAATCTATTTTTAAACACACCCCTATTTTTAAGGGGCCTTATGCAGGGTTTCACTCAAGTGGTTAAAACAATATTTTATGGTCTAGCTTATAAAAGCACCAAACAGTCATACTACCATTATTAAATTCCTTTACTTTGCTTCAGACATCAGGCAATTACGCAATGAATCATCTTGCAAGAAATTAGTTTTCTATGATCCATTTCAATAAGCACTGTAGAATACCTTGATCCCACTGCCATGACCCCCAAATTATTGATCAGAGCTTTGTCAAAAATTGATTGGTGCCTCAAAGATTTAAGCAAACAAATTCCATACACACTGCCTTTTCAAGTCTCATTGAAGCTGTACTTGGTGACACAAGACAACAATAGTGGCCTAGTTATTTCATTTTGTATGCAAAAGCGCGTGGCTCCAAATACAGTCTTTTCAAATCTCAATGGAGTAGCGTTTCCATGTTATCCCAAAATGAAAGAGACACTTGTCAAACGTCTTGAGGAGAGTGCTGACGAGAGTTTGGCAAGGTTCTTTCGCTTTAAACAATGCTGTTTTTTTCGACTTGACTGTCAAATTGACTCCTTATTTGAAGCTCCGCCAAAAAACGGGCACAAATGTTGCATTCCTGAAAAGATCTCGCCATGTCAGCCGCTGAGAAAAATCAGTCACTGTTTCTTTTTTTTTGTTGTTGTTTGTTTTCTCCCGCATTCTGTGAAGACTTTCACTTCCCATCACAATTAGCGCACCAAGGTTCTCTCACTCTGTCTTGCGGGTGTCCGGCAAGGGCACACTCCAATTTGCTCATTGTCTTAAAGTATTGTCTGAGTGACAGACGGTGTCCCGGTATGCTAGGCACAGAGGTTTCACATGCAAATAATACAGCAGAACAGCTGCCAAGAGGTTCTCTCAGTAGGCAGCATGGAGTCAACTTTTATGAAGCTGGAGGGAAAGAAAGGAGGAAAGTTGGGCCGAGGAAACTAATACATAAGACAAGTGGACTTTACAACCAATGTTTCCTACTAGGAGAACATGTAAATAATGAATAGACATAAAAAAATAATGTACAATAAAATATAAACAAACAAGAAAGCTGAAATATTACGAAGTGATGCAGTGAATTTGCTAGTATGCATAGGCCAGGCGTGAACTCATTACGAGATCATCTGGAGACAACCATGAGACATTCTGGCTGTGCTGAATGTGGGTGGGAATGTAGATTTATTATGGTGAGAATGAACTGAAATTTCTAAACTAAGACAGAGTCTCGTAAAAGTGGAGCTCAAAGTAAAGAGTGATGGTGTCTGATAAGCCGCAAGCCCATGGATGTGATGCAAGCTAGTATAACTAAAAAATATAAACATTTTGCTCCAAAGAAAAACATGTATGTCTATGTTTGTCTATTTCTCTGCATCATTTGAATGCAGCAGCTGCCGTTCACACTGTGAGTAATAGAAATGCTAAAAAAAATCTAATAAAAATCTGTTTCCATTAGTTTACATTGAAAGTAAAGTATGTTTTGCCATTTACTGTAAAGTGCATGTGCAGAGGATGCATTACATGCATTAAAATTAATGATTTTATTTAGTTTCTGTTATTGACTGTACACTGGATGTTAAAATACCACAGACTAAAACAATACTGGGTTGGATTTAAAGAGGGTTTGTTCTTGTTAATAGCAGAATTTGCTGAAACCCAGTAGCTCTGATGAACAGGAGGAATGAACTTCATTTTTCAGTTACAATGTGTCAAGTATAAACCTAGCTTTACTGAGCTAAAGGTAACCCAGCATAACGGAAAGCTTAAGCTTATACTTGTCCTTGTTCATTTATCTACGCTTACATTTATTCATCTGTTCCTTAATTCATGCATTGCCTTGTCCATCCATCCATCTGTTTGTTCATTAATTCACATGCTACACCCATCTGTTTGTTCAGACATTCTGTCGTTTACACACTTTTTTGTTCAGTTAGAATCACATAAAAGCTGGATAGTGACTTCTGTAGAGGCAGAGGCAGAGCAGGCTAGAACCGTTGAGGCTGCTCATTAGCCACACCCACACAGTTCTCAGATAGGTCTGATCAGTGGTTAGTGAGTTGTTTTTTTTTATAACATCACTAATCATTTTTATTCAGGTTTTGCTGGATGTTTAAAATAACACTTAAGTTTAGTATCATACAAGTATGTGTAATTTATTTAACACATATTTTATTTATATTTTAATGTCTATACTCAAAGAAGACAAACAAATTCTTGACCAAATCAAACCTCACCCCTCAGCTGAAACCCAGAGAACAGGACTGAAGCGGTGTTATTTAGGAAATATTATGAGCAGAGCCAGTTTATTGGAAAAGACAATTAGGTTTGAAAGATTGATGGCCTTAATCAAAGCTATCAGAGACACGTACAAGCCATTAAGAAGGCTAAGGACCCAAAACAGAAGCTGGAACATTCTGGAGATACACTACCCGTGTGGTCACCAGGAGTGGGAACCGACTGATGGCTGCTGATTTCGAGAATCAGACCACAGTCACAGCAAAGTGAGACGATGCCATTTCGCCTGGCTACGTTTCTTCCCGCGCTGGATTGTTCGCACGTATGCAGTGATGTTAATGAAAACAAATGACTGTAAACAAGTTTCCTCGGAGAACAGAAAGACATGGGAGAGCTATTTGTGTTGTGTGTGTGGGAAGACAGCGCAACCTCGGCAGCTCTTCCTCTGCGCTGAAGGTTATGGAGCCACAAGATTAAAGTAGTGTCAGTCAGCAGCTTTAAGTGGCTGGCACTGAGAGCAGCCCTACTCCTTCCGCAGAAAACTAGGGAACAGAGTGCGAGGGAAGAAGAAGGAGAATGCAGAGAGGGACAGAGTGGTGAGAGGAGTATTGAAGAGAGACCTGAGTGAAATTTGGAAGAGCTGGGCTAAATAATGATGGCTGAATAATAGAATGATGGACATGAGGGAGATGGAGAGAAGGAGGGGATGAGGGTGGTGGGAGAAATCGCAATTGTGCAGCATTTGACACCTCCACAGAAAACATCTCGCCGGCCTGTCAATCAGGAAGCTCCGCTGATTGATTTTCTCCTGCTCTCAATAAGGGTCTGGAGTAGCCTCCCACCTCTTTCACCGTGTCTGCCTGCCAGTTTGCCCACTCTCTTTCTCTCTCTCTCTCTCTTGCGCACTCTCTCTCTTTCTCTCTCACGCACACACACGCCTGAGCCCAAATATCATGGTGTCCTCTGCCACTTATCAATCAATATAATGAATTGCAAAACAGGACAAACTCTGCAGTCAAATTAGAAAATGTCTTTTTTTTGCCTTTTAATGGGGCAATTAAAACAGCGGGCCGAAACTAACTTTGAAACTCGCCTGCATAACGAACGAAGATAAACAAAAATAAACACAAAAAAAACACAAAATAAACAAACACATGTATCAATGTTTTTAATTCCTAACTAATTAGGTATTAACGAATTAGACTAAGCCTTCGATCTAGGTGAACTGTAAGAGGAGAGTAGAGGTGAGAGCACTGAGAACATGGGTTGTGTTGTGGGAAGCTTCTCCTGGGTTCGAAGGCTTGGCCTCTGTAATATACCTTGATAAACTCGAGAATCAATTTTCCCCTTGATGATGGCAAATGGTCCCGGCCCTGAAGCAGCAAAGCAGCCCCAAATCATGATGCTCCCACCACCGTACTTTACCGTTGGGATGATGTTTTCATGTTGGTATGCCATGCCCTTTTTTTAACCATACATAGCGCTGCGTGTTGTTCCAGAACAATTTAACCTTGTTTTCATCAGCCCACAAAACATCTTCCCAGTAGCGCTGTGGAGTGTCAAGGTACTGTTTGGCAAACTTTAGGCGTGCAGTGATGTTTTTTTTTTTTGGAAAGCAGCGGCTTCCTATGTGGTGTCCTGCCATGGACCCCATGCCTGTTCAATGATTTGTGTAAGGAATTCTCATGAACAGAGATCTTAACCAGTTCCAATGATTCCCTCAAGTCTTTAGCTGTTACTCTAGGGTTCTATTTTTATCTCTCAGAGCGTTCATCTCAACTTGGTGAGGCGCCCACTTCTAGGGAGAGTAGCCACAGTACTAAATCATCTCCATTTGTAGACAGTGTGTTTAACTGTGGACGGGTTAATAACTAAAGTCTTGGAGATCACTTTGTAACAGTTTTCCAGTTTTATACGAATCATCAATTCTTGATTGTAGGTCTTCAGAGATCTCATGCTTCTTGTGAATAGCACACTCAAAAAGTTTGAGTGTCTTTTATGAGTCAAAGTAGCTCTACACCTCGCTCCAATCTCGTTTCATTGATTGGACTTTCATTAATTTGCTAGCTCCTGACTCTAATTAGCTTTTGTTGAGGTCATAAGCATAAGCGTTCACTTACTTTTTCCACCAGCACTGTGAACATTTAATGGATGTGTCCAATACAGACATGAAATATTATAATTGGATGTGTGGTATAAGGTTAAGCATATTGAATGCATACTCGGGACAGAAAACCAGGTAATTTCACATACTTTTTCTTGCCAATACATACAATATATATATATACTTTAAAGGAATAACATGCAATCTGTCAAATTCATACACCAAATAGTTCCTCCTCCTCCCCCTAACAAATAATCTACAGATCATTGTGGTATATAATGGATTATTATTTATTATTCAATGATTTTTTGATGATCCCAAAACACACGTGGGTTTAGCACTTGAACTCTCTTGAGTTCAATCTACACAGTCTCTGCTGAATAAAAGATGTGATTCCAAACTTTTGAATAGTATTAAGAAGAAATAAATTAAGTGAAATAAGGTCACTAAGACTGGACCTCTATGAGTCTGATCGACTGAGGAGTAAACAAATCGTTCACACTTAAAGAGGCATACAGTTAAAAAAAAATGAACAGAGTAAAAAGAGAAGAGCACAGAAGGGTGGAGAAGGAGCACAGTAACCTTTTCATTCTCTGCTTAAAGGTTAATAAGCAGCATGCAAACTCCAAAGCAGCTCTCGCTGGCCTCATTTAGAGAAAGTCAGAGAGTGCTGCACACCCTCAGCAATATTACTACACGTGCTCTCTGCCTCCTGCTTCCTAAGATTCTGTTCCTCGCAACGCACAGGACAAGCCTCTCCGTTCTTTCTGCTCTAATGCTCACTCAAACATGGATAAACTCACACACCCACACGCAATCTGCTAAAGGGCCTCATTCATTACATGCTGCAAGATATTTTTCACATGATTTGTGTTTGCATTGCCCTGAGCTGAGGAGTAAACAGCGCAAAGTTTCTCCGCTCCGTTTTGTTGGACCGCCGCCAAATCCATTCGATTTCATTTCTGTGGGGGCAAAAATGTCAAATTGTGCTCATCCAACTCTACTGTGGGGTTTTATAGCCGCGCAGGAGGCGCTAGGCGGAGACAGTGAACTGGACAGAGTGCTTTAAAAGCAGAGGGGTTTAACAGCAGGCTAATGGAAAATACAGACACTGTCAGCACTCTGGGCTCCCGAGCTGAGGGCTATGGTTTTTCCCTTATTACAACACATAAACACACTGATCTCAATTCACTCAAATCAAATATGTCCTGGTTTCAAACCGAATTCCAGCACTCCGAGGACTGTTAGCCGCCAACTGTACCCCATTCCCTGCTGTTGTATGATCTAGGCCGGATTCAATCAAACAAATGCCTCCACACTCCTGTGTTTTAAAGGCAAACCATTAGACTCACAGAGATATAGAAATGTGGAGAAAATGGAATCATGAGCTGTAGAAAAAAAGGAAAGAGGACGTTGGTACACATACGCAGAGGCCCGGCGAGGCACGGAAGCATGCGGCATGTCATGTATTAGGCGTGATTCTCTCTGCACAACGCGATTCCACCATTTTATCACTCCATCTCCTCCAAATCATTCGGCTAGGGTTCATTTAAAGCCCTCTTCCCCAGCTGTCAATCACATTCCCCAATCATTCCAGTGCCTCGGCGAGGACAGAGATCAATCACAGCACCGTCCTCACTGCAGGACACTCAATCAACAAGTCTGAGAACGTGGCATTTACCAAAAGATATGGCCTACATGTATAAAATGTATGACCCAGATTAAAATTGTGATTATGGCTCTGGTCCTGCTTTACCACAGAGTCTTACATCTAACAGGCGACCGGGCGGATAGGAGCTCATTTGGTTTAGTGGATGGGGGGGGGTTATGGTGGCGGGCTGGCAGAGGGGGGCTGGAGGAATAACAGAAAGGGAAATGAAAAAGCCAGCCATCTAATTTCCTGCATGCTACAGCGAGCAGGTGGCTGTGGGGCTTGGATGCTGGAGATGTTCCACAAACGATGCATATCACTCAGCACACACACTATACGCTGTCAAGCATGAGTCAAAATTACTCTCTCTCCGTCAAGTTTCCTCCGCCAGACAACGCGCTCCTCTCTGCTTTTGTTCAAAATCAGTGCATATGATCTGAGTGATGTTTTCATATATTGTCAGGGGGACTGTAAGCAGAGGTCAGGGGCCCTCAAAGCTCAAATCTTTTTTTTCTTGTTTGAGCTTACTGAAAGATACTTAATCGAAATGCCAACAGCACCACATCTTGCATTCTGTCAAACCTCCAGTGGGCCCCTCTTTGTAAAGGTGTTTTTTCCTTTGTCCGCTCACAGGCTGTAAGAAGAATGGAAATTTAGGTTTTAATTTAAAAGAAAATAACAAAAACAGGAGGGGGGCGGATAGGGGGAGCAAAAACACCATGTCCCCCAGTAATACGAATGTAAAGGTGTGTTATGAAGATGTACTGGAGATGTCAACACACAGGAAGCTTTCACTGACGGCAGTTGTTACACAGTGTCTTTCTGTACATTCACAGCATTTTTGATGTTAGCCTGTGTTTTATATTAAGATTTAATTTTCACTTGATCACTGATGCAAACTGACCACTCTACCAAAGTATCACACAGTAAAGATGTTAAAATAATAATAATAATAATAATAATGTAGTCCTTAAATATTCACAAAGACTTCATTATCTATTTCAACTCACAACTTTAATTGAAATAGTGAAAGCTAAATAATCAAAATAATCATTAAAATCGTACAGTGATAATCATTGTAAACATGGTACAATAGTAATCATTAATATGGTAGAGTAATAATCATTAATATGGTAGAGTAATATTTATTAATATGGTAGAGTAATAATCATTAATAGGGTTCAGTAATAATCATTAATATGGTACAATAGTAATCATTAATATTGTACAGTAATAATCATTAATATTCTACAGTAATAATCATTAATAGGGTACAGTAATAATCATTAATAGGGTATAGTAATAATCATTAATAGGGTACAGTAATAATCATTAATAGTTTCTATTAAGAAAATAATACTGTTTTACAATGTAATTTTTT
Organism: Megaleporinus macrocephalus; assembly: GCA_021613375.1. Taxonomy (NCBI): domain Eukaryota; kingdom Metazoa; phylum Chordata; class Actinopteri; order Characiformes; family Anostomidae; genus Megaleporinus; species Megaleporinus macrocephalus. The sequence goes on from CM038702.1 coordinate 49,788,855, forward strand.
TTAAGTGGATGATTCTGCAATCAAGAAAATGTGTCTGTGTTTTAATGAAAAATATTTAAGTTCTATACGTTTTTGGTCGCTGTTAATGTTTGCTAGTCATGTACCGGCTAAAATTAGCCACATTTTGTCACTATAGAAACAGGCTCTCCTGAAACATTTGGTGAAAACCAAATGGACTGGATTATTTTAATAATATACTAGAAGTAGATGTAGTATAGATATCAGGTCCAAAATGTGCGTTCAACTCTAAGTTTGAACAAATTCAATAGAATGATTCATGTAGTTTTAAGTGAAGCTGAAGATAAAGCATGCTATGTAGACTAAGACACTCGCTGACCGTTCCTTCTCATTTCCGACCTGCGTAAAGCATCTGTTCTATACTCCTAAACAGCTCATTATAGAGTTTCACTCTGATACCAAAGATACAACTAATTCTGTGGTTTTGGGTTGTATGCAGTGTGATATCCAGTCATGTTGTTCTTATGCATATTCACATAATTACTAGTAAGAGATATATAATATATACTGTAGCTATAATAAAAAGTATATTTATGAACATTTTTGCATGTTTAAATGCCGGGACATGTTCTCTTAATGGTAATTAAGTAAGGCAAGGGGCCCACGCATGAAATTTTCAGGGGACCTAACATTCCTACAGGTCCCTGATCCAGTGCAATAGCTGCTGTAATTACATAGTCTACATAATTGCTGACCAGTATGTAGTGAATACAGTACACTGGACTGCACCCATCTTAATGCGAGCTTGGGAAGAACACTCTTCTGTTCTGCACTTTGGAGGCATTACATAAAAGAAAATAAGCAAAAAACAACATCCTATTTGCATCTACACAGGCATCAGAATCACAATATGCAGCTTCTAAGAACTCGTTTTCAACCCAGGAGATGGCAGTGTTGTTTACTCCTAAGCTGCATACTATTTTCACAGTGGTGTACAAATTGTTTTGCTCCAGGCAAGTGCGTGAAAGGTAAAGAATGGACTCTGGGGTGGATCATTTCAAATCATTTACCTCTCTCATTCCTTCAGCAGCCAGGAACAAACGTGTTCATTACTCAGGCACAGAGTGTGATCTCCCCAGAGGAACAAACTGCGATTATCTCTTCGGGTTGGCCACTCGTAAAGACAACGACCTACAGACAATTGCCCGCAGCCTTTGTCAGTACGTAACTTCAAGGCCTGTGCGCTTCCAAATGTTACATCAAACCTAACCTTCAACTCTGAAACGGTTAAAAATAGTCACCTGAAACAGTAGCCAAAAAAATAGTCTGTTTAGATGTCAGGATTACAGACACTTCCAATGTGGATATGCTTTTAGAGCTAATGTTAAAAGGGCATCTACACTCAAAATCTGGATGTCACACATCTAAAGCATCTAGACTTTTATGTGCCATTCAGCGCTCTCTGTGATACCTGCATGTTCTCACATTTGTAAGCATACGGTGAGCACGTTTCACAAAGTCAAGACTAGGTTTATTTATATGGTGATATATAAATAAAGATATTGTCGCAAAGCAGAAAATCTAGGTCCAAGCCCCTGGTGAGCAAGCCAAGTGCGAGAGGAAGAAACCTCGAGAGGAACGTTCTCCAGTCGACACTGAATAGCAAGACAAAGTGCAAAAGCCATATGGAACAGATAAGATGTAGAAATATATATATATATATATTCACACACAGGGATTGGACAATTTTAGTGTGGGAGGTTTCATGGCCAGTCTGGTGGCCAATCTTCATTAATTGCACATTGCACCAGTCAGAGCAGAGTGTGAAGTTCCGTTAGCAGGTAAGACACAGTTTTGCTCAAAATATTGCAATAACACAACATTATGGGACGTATTAGAGTTTAAAAGAGGACATATTGTTGGTGCACGTCTTGCTGGCGCATCTGTGACCAAGACAGCAAGTCCTGGTGATGTATCAAGAGCCACGGTATCCAGGGTAATGTAAGCATACCAAGAAGGACGAACCACATCCAACAGGATTAACTGTGGACGCAAGAGGAAGCTGGGATGTTGGGTTCTAACCCGGATTGTATCCAAAAAACATAAAACCACGGCTGCCCAAATCACGGCTTAAAATCCCTCTGACTGCTGTGCAGGACTTGTATATGTCATTCCCAAGACGAATTGACGCTGTATTGGCCGCAAAAAGAGGCCCTACACCATACTAATAAATTATTGTGATCTAAAACCAGGTGTTTCTGTTTCATTGTCCAACCCCTGTACATATATATATATATATGTACATATAAATAAATATAAATATACATAAAAGGCATCCATTGATTGGACAGAAGTATGTAGGTTAACCAAGGAGAACTGACGACAACTGTTCGAGGCCACTGTGACTACTGTCAGAGTAACAATGAGAAAAAGATCTATGAATATCAGTAAGTGTTATCAGTGACTGTTAGGAATGTATCACAGTGAAAACCCATGTGCGTCAGTAGCAGATGATCTGCTAGAGAGAATATGAGAAGAGCTCAGTGTATTGTGAGTGGGAATTGTGGGGCAGGGAAAGAAAAGACTGGCTAGTATGTCTGATTCCACCTGTATACAAAGCATATAGGCTGAATGTATTGAGTAATTCTTAAAATGCTGCCAAAGACATATACCATGGCTGTTTCTTACTTCCAGAAGATTTATGTCCCCAGCCAAATCAAGGCCCCAAAACTACAATTCAAGAAGAGACAGCCATCACAACTCCAAATGTGCTCACTCAAACAGGTGAATGGTAGAGGACTGGTTTAGATGCTAAAAGTCAATTGTCAACCATGTTATGGTAATAAAAGAGTTCAGGATGACAAGCAGTGGCGGTTCCCCTCATTAACCTTTTAAAGTCAACTGAAGCAGAAATAGTGATGCATTCACGTCTGAGTGAAACAGCATGTCTGGTATGCCAGCTGAAGTTAAATGTATTCGATTTGTCATAAGCTCTACACCTTTAAGTGCAGATAACCTGATGTACAAACAGACCAAGGCGAGATAAGCTCTGCATGTTCAGCTGAATGGCTGATATTAGTGTTTTGTCCAGTGTGTTATTAAGGGGGTGGAATTTAGAGTGCTATATGGCAGGAACAGCCAGTCCCATGGCTGTCCCCTTCAGCCTAGCATCAGCTGTGTCCAAGATTGCCTATGTAGACAGTGCGTACTAGACTGGATCCAGTGTGCACTGCTCAACCAGTAAAACAGTTTTTTTAGTACACAAGATTTGAGTATCCACACAACCTCGGACGTACTACGTCCACCATTCTATCAACATCCTTTGACGGAAGACATGACACCACCACTGTAAAAGTCTCTACTCTATTTTTGCAGACATTACTTGGATACTTTTTGTGACACTGACCTGCTTTTCGCCGTGTGATGTCAGATGGTGTCATGCAGTAGAAGACAAACCAGGAATTAAACCATTATTTACCTCAAAAGAAACATAAGAGTCGCTAACCTCTGTAGCAGCACTACACTACACACCCACAGCCGACTTCCCGCTTTCCGACGTCTTTCTTCCTTAGCCTCGGACGCCTCCGCAGCCCCAGCTGAATCATGGGATAGCACAGTGTGCTGCAGTCACATACTTTAAAACATCTCCTAGTTCAGAAGGTCATCCGGGGGAATTTTTACATACTGCATGTTTGGACACGCTAGCTGCTCTCACCCCTGCATTCGCACACAGTGTAGTGTGGAAGGAGACAATTTCAGATGCAGCTATAGGCTCAGGACCTCAGGAGCTATAGGCTCAGGACCTCATAACTGGTCCTCATAACTAGGAATTTCTCATCTGCTACTGATAGCATGAATGACGAAATTTGCAGTTGTGAGCAATTACTAATAACAATTACTTTTGAAATTTCTCAAACAACTTTCAGCACTGATAGTGAAGAGAAGCTGCTGCATGCTTATATTTATGCACCATGAGTTTGTGTACATATGATTAAGTTCTATTTTTTACAACTAAACACAATAAAACATATTAAAACATAAGTGTTAAATACCGTTATTATTAAAAAACAGATTGGCTTCAAAAATAGATAATAACAACAGCTAATAGTTATTAAGTTAACAAATGATAACCCAATCAAGAATATTACACAAACAACTGAATGGCTGTCATTCATTTATTGAACAAAGCGATCAAACATTTTATATTTCAGTTGGCAAACGTATGTGAACCTCTAGAACAATCAGTCTTATATATGTGGTTACTTGGATCAGGAGGTTCAATCAATCAAATCACAATCAGTTGCGCGTTTGCTTAAACCTAACCTATATAAAGTCTGATTTCTATTATACACATTTGTAAGTGCATATCATCTCAGCATTATAGGATATTATTTTAATCAGGCCCCTTCACTTACATCAGCACTTAGTTGGACTGTATACTTGTTCCCATGATCAGCTACCAAATGCATTTTCAACACATTTGGAATAAACTCCATATCTTCTTTCTCCTTAACATGTCGAGAAATGAGGGAACAGTCCACACCTGGCCCTGAAAGTGTTTATCAAATAGCATTACATTTGAGTCTGTGGAAATGAGGGGACTATATACAAATAGCTAACTAAAAACTCTAAACAGTTAAAGGAATGTTTTTGTTAAAGCCCTTAATAAAAAAGAAAGTCTACACTTCAAATCCAGTGTGTTGGCCTACAAAGGCTACATTACAAAAACTGTCCAAATACTTATGGGCCTGACTGTATAACTACTGCGTAAAAGACCAAGAAATAATTTCATCTCAATAGCAAGTTTGGTTTGCCAGTAAACATCAAAGAAACAAGACAAAAAAAACTATATCATTACAACAGATGCTAATTAACAAAAATACAGCAAAAAGTAACAAGAAGCAGTAAATATCTTGTGGGCTAGTCCAGATTTCTCCTGGCTGCTGCCAGCAATCACAAAGACTTCAATTCCATCAGCAGCACACTTTACTTTACATAATGAAAAACTGATTAGACAAACCAGTTACTGAACAACAAAGAACTGCCAGGCCGCCATGAGGTTTGGAAATAAAGAAAAACAAACACATTGGCATATGCAAAGTCACAATTTACTATATCCATGTTATTGGTATTTGTTTAATGGTATTTGCTTAATGTATTTGTTATTGGTATCTGTTATTGGTATTTGTTATATGTATTTGTTATTGGTATTTGTTATATGTATTGTTATTGGTATTTGTTATTGGTATTTGTTATATGTATTTGTTATTGGTATTTGTTATTGGTATTTGTTATTGGTATTTGTTATTGGTATTTGTTAAATGTATTTGTTATATGTATTTGTTATATTTATTTGTTATTGGTATCTGTTATATTTATTTGTTATTGGTATTTGTTATATGTATTTGTTATTGGTATTTGTTGTATGTATTTGTTATTGGTATTTGTTATTGGTATTTGTTATATGTATTTGTTATTGGTATTTGTTAAATGTATTTGTTATTGGTATTTGTATTGGTATTTGTTATATGTATTTGTTATTGGTATTTGTTATATGTATTTGTTATATGTATTTGTTAAATGTATCTGTTAAATGTATTTGTTATTGGTATTTGTTATATGTATTTGTTAAATGTATTTGTTATTGGTATTTGTTATTGGTATTTGTTATATGTATTTGTTATTGGTATTTGTTAAATGTATTTGTTATTGGTATCTGTTATATGTATTTGTTATTGGTATCTGTTATATGTATTTGTTATTGGTATTTGTTTAAAGGTATTTGTTTAATAGTATTTGTTATTGGTATCTGTTATATGTATTTGTTATTGGTATTTGTTATTGGTATTTGTCATTGGTATAGGAGCACATAACACTTCATTTACATGTCATTTCAACCAATACATGATATGCAGAACCTCACTGAACCTCAACGCATGGCTTCAGAGAGAAAACCAGAGTCAGGAAGGGCCGCACTAAAGAGGGTTCTGGCAGTTTAGCTATATGCACCATGACTCATTCCCCAACTGAATCCGTCTGATCCAGCACAAAATCCCACCTCATCCAAGACCCAGACCCTGCCTCAGAACGTCCCTCTCTGGCACAGTGTCTCCAATCTAGCTCCTAATGTAAGTCTTTCTATTTCTTCCTCTCTCTCTCTCGCCCCTCAGCAAAGGAGGCAGCGTCTCTGCAGTGCTGTCTCAACGGGCCTAGGCAAGGTGATGGCAAGCTTTAAGAAGAATAAGAGAGAATTTGCATAAACAGTGCTTTAGAGATCAACAGCAGTGTCCTCTCCTTCTCTCTCTCCCTTCTCTCTCACTCTCTCTCTATCTATCTCTCCCTACCAACCCCCCACCCGCCTCTGCAGCATGATGCTTTATTATCATACACTTTTATTACAGTATCATTTAATCTTGTTGTAAATCAATGAAACCGTAGCAGCATCTACAGGGATATAAATGTGTGTGAGAGCGACGAAATAATCAAATAACACAAGAGAGACTGTTAACTCTTGTTTTCCAACACCATAAGCATGCAGGAAGGACGCAGACGTAAATCTAAACACCACCAGTTCATTAATCCCAGGTCTCTCCTGAAATCCATTAGGGGCTGAGCCATTAAGACCCATTCCTCTATTAATGCGGCGTCTGGGAAGGTTACACTAAACCCATATGTATGCATAACAGCGAAGGGTTAACTCAAAGTACTGGCCATTCACTGCCCTCAGCAATGCAAGTTCAGGGAGAAAGCTCTCAACCTCGGCTCAATGTGCTTCGTCCTCACCGTCACATGCCAATGTGTTTATTTATAGCTGTTAATTGGCTAAAGCATGAAAGGCGTAACTGTACTACACTATTCTTGCTGGTACTCATTCTTAGAAGAGGCTCTTCAAAGAGCTTCTGTCCTATATTCTGACTCTGGTGTGTTCTGAACAGCAGGAATCTTTCCATGAGGCACGGCTCACTCAGTTCTGTTCTGTCTGTGAGAGAGTAAAAATACATCCATTCCACACCTGGTAAGTCCTCCGTCTTCAGTAACACAGCAGACGGAGGCAGGATGAAGAGCACTGCACTGGCTCACCGATGGTCTTCCTCCTTCTGATCAAATTTGTTCATGGCGTGGGGAAGATTCCCACCAGCTAAAGGGTTTTGATGTCTCCATCAAGTGGGTTATCTGAAGCAGATGCATAATAAGCCGAGTTATTTGTCCATGTGCACACACTGAGTAATAGTATGAGTCACCAGAGGCACATGATGTTAAAGCCACATGCTGACCTGGTTATTCACCTTAGGGCGACTTCAAAAGCTACACATCATCAAGGGAACGTTCATTTCCTCTGCTGTTCATGCAATTATTGTGTGCTCAGTTAATGGGATTAAAGGTCCAGCTTTGTGGTGAACTATGACTCACTATGTGTGCGCTATTACTATTACCCTTATTTCTTTATTAAGGAACCTAAGCCTATACATGTCAATCATTATTTGTAGTGCAAAGCACATAAGATCCTAGGAGCTTCATGAACAAACCCTAATGATCAACCAACAACGCAACAGTGACCCCCTCAGGAGAAACAAAAACACCTTGATAAACACAACACAAACATCCTTCATGTCATAGCAGATGATAGAAATGGCATGAAAATTCATAATATTACAGAACCATATAGAAGACGCCTTAAAGGGGATACAGCTGCAGCTTGGCTTAAGAGGTATTAAAATCTCTCATGAGCCCATCTTCATGGTAAAAGGATAGAAAACTTAGCAACGTGAGCAACCTGAGAATGAAAAGAATAATCTCTTTAGTCTGTCTATTAGGGCTCTGAAGGGCATACAGTATTAAGAGAATGAATAAACTAATAATACATATAATATAATATAATCATATACTGACAAATGTTTTAACCATTAACTGAATTCCGTTAGTCAGGAATTAACTGGTAACGGATGAGCCTAAAAATAAGGAAGGTCAGTGACTAATCGAGTAACATTTAGAGTCACCGTAAAATACATAATATTCAAGGGTTCTGGACTGTGGAAGGTAGTACTGATGGGTGCAGTGAGACATAAGCAAGTACATGAAATCATGAAACTGTATCAAACACACACTACATAAGAACCTCATTTCATGTAAAAGAGCAGTTTGTAAGAATAGTTTAAAACTTCAAAATGGGAGGGAATTTGATGTTGATGGTATATCAGATGTGTGTTGCTAAGATATCTACTGAAGTTAGCATGCTAACCATTTAGGCCTAACTCATTCTGTCTGGTAATATCATGTTGTACTTCAGGCACTAGTGATTAACGGTAGGACTGAGCCAATGAAGGAAAAGTACAACAATAGCTGAAGCTCTTGGCAAGAATCTGTGTTCGACTGCGAATACAAGTAAAGCAAGAGATAACATTGGTGTTGCAGTCCACTGCTGGAGATGCTCTGAGTGAACATATGGATGAAGTTTAATGCTGAAGTAATGCTGAACGTTTTCTAGTGTTAACGTGTCTATGTTCCTAGACTGGTGAGGATTGAAGGTAGAGAGACTGTACATGTTCAGGTGATATGTTGCCTCCAATAGTTTAAAGTATGAATTTGACAGGTTGTGTCATGTTACACACTGTTCCTGTAAAAAGAAGGGCTGACAACAATATGTTAATAATTACATGACCAAAACTAAAAAGCTGACAAAATCAACTAAATATACAATGATGGGCTCCAAAGGGTATATTTCAAAGTACTCAAATTTTATTTACCACTCAATACTAGCCCAAGTTATAACAAACACTGCCTGGGCCTAGCTTTGGCCCAATATATCATATTTGAAAGCTGTCACTGTCCTCCACATACTTCTCACTGCTATGGGATCTCAACCTTCCTGTACAATTTGTCCCAACGTATACAAGTTATATCAATCAATGAATAAACCACTTAACATCCATTAGTGATTTCCACAAACAACCATCTATCACTTGCAGATGTTTGGGATTTTCGATGTGGCAGTTGTGCTACTGTCCTCTTAAAAAGTGGTCCAAAACATCATCATTTTAGTGGTATTTTTCTTTTTTTTGACTATCCAGCAGAACCATAAGTCTATTGCACCCTCATTCATGCAACTTAACGAGAATGATAACCCCCCCCATTAGGAATTGTTTAATAGAAATCAAATTAAATGAATGTTTTTTTAACCAAGAGCAACTGTCTAATTGTGCCCTGTCAGAAAACGTTCAGTAGCTTCAGTTAGATACATACATTCAGCTACTTTTCAAGCCTCATTTTGACTTTATCACCTGGGAAAAGGCTGTTAGCGCTCCCCTGGCAAACACAACCACACACAACCGTACACCTGTTTCTGAATGCGGGGGCAGAATATGGGGTTGCCCTCTTTATCTCTCTCTCTCTCTCTCTGGAACTGTTTTGTAATGTGGGTCTTAGAGTAAGGGGCACGTTCAGAGAATGCACACTTGGATATCTACGTTAAATCCATTTTAGGTAAACATATAGGACTTTGTATCTTTTTTTTTTTACATAGTTCTTTCCAACCTTATCTCCAGGGCCAGGCTCTTAAGTGCTCCACTATGAAAACCGCACACATACAGACAGACACAGTCTTAGAATGCAGAGGAAGAAAGGGGTTGCCCTCTTTATCTCTCTCTCCATCTCTCTCTCAGGAGCTGCTCTAACTGAAAAGCCGTGGTTACGACACACATGGGCTAACAGAGCACACTGAGGTTGCCCACCTGGCAAACAGCGACCGCTTCCACCTGCTGGGACCCCCTTAATGCACGTTGGAGCCCTCAAAACAAGCGCACACGTGCGCCGCCTGCTCTTATCACTTAGCAACAAGAAAGCATGTCACAGAAAATGGCCAATTAGCCTACATGGAATTCTTTTATATAGATTTTGTGGATGTACTACTTAAATCAATGTTGTAGCATTGCACTGCGCCCGCAAACTTTCTGGCATTCGTTTAGCCGAAAACAAGTATTCCGAGCGTTCTGTGTTCTTCACTAACATGTCCATTTTCAAGCTGCGTAACAGCGTACACTGAAAAGGTCTCATTTCTTTCTGGCTTGTTCCAGTCCTTCCACCCACCAATTAAATGTGAGATGACGGGAAAGGGCATTAAAAATGCATGGCTGCAGACAGAGCGGGCAGCTGAAATATGCACACAATCTTCTTAATGTTTTAGAGAGGAAAATGAACAGTCATAGTTCAGCTACCTTAGTTGAATTCCTAGCACCCCTTGTGACAACAGGACTCGGTCTCTTACAAATTCATGAAAAAGGTTAAAGAGGAAAAAAAAAAAGGAAGCGAGTCTAGCTGGCAGTCACGTATGTAAGGGTGGGGAAAATGACAGAATGCGCAGTGTGAAATAAGTCATAGTACTCAATAACAAGCACTTTAAGGTTTCCTTTAAAATGTCAGAAAAAAGCAAAACCATGAACAAAAGGGCAGCGCTTGGCCAGACTAAAACGCAAGGCTTTTATTCAGGTTTTCAAATGCTTACAAAGAGGAAACAAAAAAAAAAGAAAAGAAAAAAGAAGTCTCAAAGCGTTTTGTTCCAGTGAATAAAGCACAGTGCGGTGCAGCTTGTAACGACAAGAACTTAATTGCTCTCCCAAGAGTGTACTCAGTGGGATGCCCAAAAATGTGGCACGCCACAGATTCTCGCACGCGAAAACGTAGTGCAGGATTTGAACCCTAGCTGGCTTCAGCGCCACGAGCTTCTTTATGCGTGGATGGCTTTTTTTGGTGGAAATGCCCTGTGCTAACACACCGATTAGAGCGGCTCAACATCAAACCACCATTACTGCTGTTTATGGGCTGAACAGTTACTGGGAACAGTCTTTATATATATATATATATATATATATATATATATATATATATATATATATATATATATATATATATATATATATATATATATAAATATAAAGATACACCACAGCTCAGCAAAAGCTTAAAACACAGTGCAATGTGTGCTCTTTTTGTAAATGGCAATGTCTCTAGTTTTTTTTTTATAGTCTGTTTGTTTTGTGGATAGCGGTCCGACCATGGTCACCTCCAGCTCAAGAAGATCCGTTGGTGCTGTGTTGGATGAGATGTTTGTGAGACAGCACTACGTTGTCATAGTCGAAGGTGTTATCCAGACTGAAAGGCACGACTTCTTCAGTTTCACTCTGGGAAGACAAAGACAGGTCTCATAGCCCTTCATATTCGACACACGAAGCACAAGCTTTACTCTAATTTCACTGTGTGTTTATGCAATTAACCAAATTACATTGTTTACACCTAATCCCAGCAGTTTGAATCAATTTAGTTAAATTGCTATTTCACTTCTGTGCTATTTAGTGTCTGATGAAAGCCCATTACTGAATTGAGTTAGGCCCTGGGGTGAGTAACGTAGTGAAAAGTACGTGTGAAGGGAAATTTAGAGACTAAGAAAAAGAGCGCTGGGAAAAAAAAAAGAGTGTGATTGTGTGTGCGTGCACGCCTGTACCTGGCACTCGACTGTGGTCTGGGGAGTGTGTGCCCTGTGGTCGTTGGCAGTGGAGGAGAGTTCCAGCAGTGTGTGGTGACAGAAAGAGGGGGTATAGACCGGCGAATCATCCTCAACCTCTCCAGGAAGCGAGAATGCATCTGACAGCAAGAAGACAACAACAACCTACTGCATCAGTACATGCACTCACCCATATGGAAAGCAGGAATGCCTGATGATAACAGAATCATATCGTAGTTAGCTTTAAAAATCCATCAGCCTCAGACAGATGTTCAGATTGACTGATATTTTAAACCAATGTTTAATGATTTTTGTGTGGAGCAGAACATTCAGGTAACACTGGGCCTCTGTGATAATACATGCGCATCTTATTCCTTAAAAGAATATACCTCAGCAGCTGTACCTCATCAGAAACAGATGCTATATTTCACTCCATCTTGACAAAAAAGGACGTGAGCTTCTAAAGCTACAGTTCAGGCACCAGACACTATGTAGTGAGCACTAGAAACTATATTGTGAGCAACAGACTGAGAATTCAATACTATAAGGTGAGTACTGATATTATGTGGTGAGCATCTGTTATTACCAAAATCAATCAATAATGACATGCATGTATCTAGGGGTGTGCGATTTATATTGTCCACTATAATATCTTAATTGTCTTGTTAACAATGTGCGAACTGACGTTATCGAGTATGCTTCTGACCGGGAAAAGACACCAATCAAAACGCCTCGACACTGAGAGCGTTCATACTGTGTGCTAGCATAGACTAAAGCTAGCATAGCGGCCTAAACACCACACCTAAAGCTAAAAATGAGTGAACACATTGTGCCAAGGGAAGAAACTCAGACATCGCCGGCCTCGCAGTCTACCGCCTTAGATTTAACTCCTAGGTGAGGATCATCTTCACTCATGTGGAGCTGGTTTGGATTTATAAAGACTGACGTTGCTTAGAAGATAGCAGCTTGCAGACTTTGTAAGCCGTTAAAGATCACTCCACAGCTAACCTGTTCCATCATCTTCCAACAAACCACTGCATAGAGTATGAGGAGTATGCTAAGGGAGCTCGCTGTCCAAGACAAACCTAAACCAGCTAAGATGTCTGGAAAAACACACACTCAGCAACATCAGCGGAGTCATTCACTATAAAAGTGCCTTTGCCCGATGACGCTGGGATTGGCTTCAGCCTTCCCTACCACCTGTGACCCCGACTAGCAGGATAAAGCGGTAGATAACGGATGGATGGATGGATGGATGGATGGATGGATGGATGGATATTAATATCCTTTAAGAAGTGTGAGCTAGTAAAATAAACAACTTTTACAAACACATTAATAATTAATAATGCAAAATATCATTTATTATCGTTATCCACAAAATTACAGCAAATATCCAGATATCATTTTTTGTCAAGATCGCACAACCCTACATGTATTTGGTGCCCCCAGCATAGTATTGGGTGCTCAAGTCACATAGTATCTGGTGCACACTTGATCTCCAATATCTAATGCTTACTTAATGCTTACTTAAAGTATTGGGTGCTCACCAAGTAGTATTGTATGCAGCTGATCGTATCTGGTGCCATCATATAGTATCTGGAGCTTACATGATTTCTTAATAGTACTGTATGTAGATGACCCCTGGTAAGCATAGTCTCAGATTAACTAAAACTACAGCCAACCACCGAAAAACTGGAAGCTGGTGGAAATAAGTTATGTGCTAGTCAATAACTACTACTGTTAGATTGTTTCTGCACTTTACATGACCCTGGCTTATTAAGAAATTAAAGCAGCACTACTGACAACAGGCTCACATAAAGAAATATGCTTTCATTGTAAAAAGGTATAACATAACGTACTGACTTGCAAATACAAGCAAAACTCTCAGACTTAATAGTCATGTTAATACATATGATTAATCGTTTTCTCCATTTTTGATATCCAAATATTAGATATCAGCATCTCTGCACAATCCCATATCAGTGCATCCCCTAATGAAAAGAGCAATGCTTCCCTGTATTCATAGAAACAAAGAGACATAGATGCAATTTCAAACAGACACAGTAGCCTACCTCACAAGACTATGGATATATTTAACAGCCGGGTAAGAATAAAAGTGCTAGGGTTTTTTCCAAGATTCTAATAAGACAGTAATAATTGACGGCTAGTTCATACAGTAATACAATGGTGCGCTGAAAAGCCAGTATAATCCTCAACACATTCATTGTTGATCACCTTGGGCTTGTAAAAAAAAAAAAGACCTCCACACCACACAAAGAAGAGGAGATAATTAAAGCTGTCAAAATCCATGTCTCACCGAGTTTAATGGAAGCTTTCTCTCTCTCCCTCTTATATACACACTATAACTCAAGATCCATCTGCTGTCAGACATATGAAAGGCTTTATAGTGATGTTTAATCTCTATTAAAGGCAAGGGGTGGCTATAATCACCGCTCTGCCTGACTGCTAATTGGGCTGGGGCTGATAATACAGACAGGTGAAAAGCACTGCCAGTGCATATGTGCACTCATATGTACACACATACGAATGCACTCCATAGCAATACAACAAAGGCTGTAATGACAGAGGCTGCTGAGGTGCTGACGATGACTGTCAAAGCAGCATACTTCATGTGTTACATATATACTTGTCATTAAATGTGCTCTTCCCCAACCAACCATTACCAAGGTAACATGGCTGCAAAGCATCCACCTTTACTTTCTCTGGTGCGCGAGTCTGAGTCAAATCTTCATTCTCTACTGTGTCAGTCAGAGACAAGTTTCATATCTCTGATGTGGCAATCCAAGTACAGTTTCGTTAAATACGTTCTCCTTGATCCAGAGATGGTTTCCAAGGCAGATTCATGCAAGTGTGCATTAAGTTTCAAGTCTCTGGAAAGCAATTACACGCTGAGTCTCTAGCGTGAGTGTCTGAGTCAAGTCTATGTTGTGCAAGTCCAAGACAAGTCATACGCCTCTGGTGTCCGAGTTGAGTTGAGACTGAGTTGAGTTGTGCAAGTGCAAGCTGAGTCTTGATTCTCTGGCATGCAAATCAAGTCTCTACTAACTCTCAAGTCTCCTAGTTGGGTCTCGAGTCTTGCGTGTGCGAGTCTGAGTCAGTTCTCAAGGCTTTGGCATGCAGGTCTGAGTCAAATGTCCATTCTCTGTTGTGCAAGTCAAAGACCAGTCTCAAATCTCTGATTTGCCAGCCCGAGGCCTCGAGTCTCTGGTGCATGAGTCTGTCATGAGTCTCTAGCATGCAAGTCCGAGTCAAATCTCATGTAACTGGTATGTAAGTTCGACTGCAGTCTCTGGTGCATGAATTTGTATTTTCGTCTCCCGTATAAGAGTCTTATGTCTGTAGTTTTCATGTTAGCTACAAGCATTGCACTGTACAGTGCACTGTAACCTCTACTGGAAACCTATCAGCTTCAATACAACTTCAAATAATAAGTCTTTCATGATAGCAATAATTTGAGGACTGCAATGGCGCAAGCAGTAAATCTGACGAAGGGGCAGAACAACTTCAAGCAGTGTGTTAGTCTGCAGTGTTAGCTTGCAATTTCAGTCTCAGTCATGAGTCAGTCAAAATGGGATTTGAGTCCAAGTCATTGACTCAAGTCCTCATCTCTGGCTCTCTCTCTACGTTTAGCCTATGTGTGCGTCTGTGCGTGTCTGTGACCATGCTTAGCGGGTGTGCAAGCATCACTGATCTTAATTAAACATCTAATTACTCCCACAGTGAAAGCCATGCTTTCGGTTGCCAAGAGAGAACCAAGCATCTTTGAACGTGCATGTGTGTGTGCGCGTCAGACGGTTCACCTCTGTGTGCGCACACACTATAATGTTCAAATGCCTTTTAAAAATCCATATCCAGACTCTGAGTAGCTGCTATTAGGAACACAACATCAAAGGCAAGGTCATTAACCGCCACAGTAAAGAAACACATGAATGTTCAGCCTAATGAATGAATCAGAGGGCTGCTGTTAGGTTACAAGATAAAACCCTCATTACACAAAAACAGCTGGAAAAAAAAATTTAAAAAAACATTCACAAATCTCTATTATGTTTATCTCACAGACCATCGTTTTGAGCAAGCAAACCTATGAACAGGATTCACACTTTAGTTACCTTGAAATGTTACTCTGATGGAACAAATCGATGATAAGTGGGGCTGGTACCACTTCTTAATTTATCAATGACTGTCAACAACAGATATAGAACTCACTGGTATATCTGTTAATTCTATTCTGTATGCATGTATAGTCTGTGTCTGAATCCATAGTCTGAAAATATGATATGGTTTAATTCAATTTAAAATACTGTCATACTAGCACGCTGCTATATCCCATCAGATACAGGCTTTCATATATTCAGTTAAGCGTAGCTGTCGTGGGGTCTTTTAAGACAAATGTTTTTACTTGGTTACAGTTTTCAAAACACAGATACATTCTCTCTGAGGCAAACCTAAACAACCTCCGTAAGAACACAAAGAGAAAGAACTAGACTAACGGAGTAAAAACAATGACAAATATATTCAAATTAAATATTTTTTTATGCAGCCATCAAGGACGTAGATTTGCTCTTGTCATTGGTGGGGACCTCCTTTCAGTTTTGGTGATGCTAACAATCAATGTAGCTACAGAGACTCACATGACAGCGAGGGAAGGCACAGCCAATCACACTGGCCATGTGTTACAGAGAGGTAGGACTCGAGCAAAGAACGTGATTAAACCATTTCTGCACCTCTAGGTTATTGAGACTTTGACAGATTGGGTTTTTGAAGGGGATCAAATAATTGGTGGGCACAATTCAATAATGCCTGGATATTGGGGACACATCACTTCTGTCCATGTTAATTCTACGTTCCTGGTACCCAATGCAATTCAGGACGATTTCACATTTTTCAGCATCTACAGTGGACTCAGACCACTGAATCTTGGCTTTCTGTGCATTTGATAACTCATAAAACGGACTTCAACCCCTCTAAAAAAAACAAAAATGAACCAAAATCAGATCTCCTCTTGCGGTGGGCTAGATGTGGTTCATTTGTAGTTTGCTTTGTGGTTCAGCTCATTAGATCACTTCAGTTTCACATTCCTGTGCAACAGTGACGGGCAGATCTCAGTCAGTAAAAAATGTAAGAGGCATACTTAGAAACATAGAAGCACTATGATCAGACTATAAATTAACTTGTAATGCTTAGTTTTTTAAATTTCTTCTATTATTATTCACACACAATACCTGTTGCTTGCCAAAGACACATGTGCAGATCTGTTTCTATTATTTTCTATTTATGTCTCCTGAGAAAAAAACTTGTGCCAGTTATCCCTTCAACAAACACTGTTGTCTGCGTCGCAAAAACATTATTTTGAATTACCCAAAAATAACAGTCCACAAACTGTCCGAGTTCTTGTACGTGAGGCGCATAGGCTACACGTCGTTTGTGCTTCTAAAAGTTGAGCAAAAGCGTAAACTTTTAGCCTTAAACTATTTATAGATTATGTACATATATATATATATATATATATATATATATATATATATATATAAGCAAATATATATAAGCACAAAATCATCAATTGGTTACACTGGTTACAAAAAATGTAATTTCTAACACACTCACATTAGAGTAATCTAAAAATGAGTCGTTAGAATAATTGACGAATCGAAAAAAGTCATTAGATTAATCGATCAGGAAATGAATCATTAGGTGCAGCCCTGGTAACGTTGCACTACTATAACACAGTGTTAAGAAACACATTAAGCTTCAGTTTCACAAGCTTATACCTTTTATTTTACTGGACAGACAAACACCATGACAGCTCTGCGGGCAGTCTTAAAGTCCACGCTTTCTGTGAACCGTATTCTAGCTGGGTCAGGGAATTATCAAGAGCACCTATTTCCCCCAAACTGGTCTAGGATTCATCTGGACATCAGCTGCTCATTTGTCATTGAACTCTGCAGTAAAGGCAATTACATGGTGCTCCATGTACGGCTGAGCTTTGCACTCTCCAGAACATTCTCTCTCACCCCGTCTGTCTTATTTTACACACCACAGCAGCTACATAATTACTCATGCTAATTAGGGTGAAGTTCAGACTACCTTTGTGTTAGTCAGCGCCTTTGACTGGCACATTTTGTGACTCGCACACGGACTGATTTGCGCAAGCCTCAAAAGCCCCCTTTGCTCTCCTTCTTGCCCTCTCCAGCCTGCACTGCAGAAACTGGTATCATCTGCACTTTCAGCTTCCCTTCACACATATAGTGTCTGTGGAGTGGTTCTGTGGTCCAGCCTTTCTTTAATTAGAGGTCATTAGCACTAAAGCAGAGACTTACAAGGATGAATAGGGAGGCTGATGCATGCTCCCTCTCATTATAGGTCTTGCTCACTGAGTGCATTAAAGCCTGCCAGCAAAAGCAGCTGACCGCCCCTCTACAAACAGGACAGTTGTTCATAATTTGCATGTATTCATTGAACATGGGTAATAAATGATAATTTATTTAAATAAGGTGGATGGCGACCCTAATTATAGAAATCATGTGCCTATGAGTCACACTAAACCACATTAAATGTAAGGTGGACCGATAAATGCTTTACATATGCACACAAGAAGAATATCAATCCAATTAGTGTTTACTGCCACTCTATACCCCGCACTCCAGTCTGTATAACATCTGAGTGATTCTAGTGACTCTACATCACATTTTATCAGAAAATGAAATATGGATGTAAAACATACCCTAATCAATAGTTTGGGGTCACTGATTTACAGGTTCTCTGAAGATTTGCATATAAAACAATTCTATGATTCAGTTTGTAGAAAAACAAAGTCTTTTTTGATGTTAAAAGCAGCCGTAAGAGATTTCATGATGACAGACAAATCTGTACAGCAGTAAGAATGAACTCATAAAGAAACTGACACCCAAAAGGCTCCAAATCTCGCTAACCAATTTAAAAACAATTTTTACCCTGTTTTAACTTGTTGTTCCCAAAATAGAAATAAAGTATTGGTTTGTGATTTTACAGCATCTACACTGTTATAACTGAATAAGAAACACTATCATGACGAGTGACCCCAAACTTTTGAGCAGTAGTGTCTGAGCACGTTTAAATTAAAGTTACTGTTCAGAGTCAAAGGGCCACTCTCATAAAATACACTGCTAGATTTACCGTGACATTAAGAGCAAATGGCATGGCGGTGACACGTTTGGCCGTTTACAAATGAGGATTACTGCCGTGTTTCACCGCTTGCGCAGTGTGAGGTGCTGGTGCTGGTAGCGATTCATAACACGACACAAGTCGCAATATTTTAATCACATATTTGAACTCGTTTTACTGCAAGCAGTCCTACTTTTGATCCCGTTTTAAGTTATAATTAGATTTTATATACTTGTCTTTTTCTTTTTTTTTGAATATCAACAAACTTGGTTTCTTGACCTTTCTGTTATTCACCAAATCTTCTCTTAAAAGTCGTAGCTCTGTTTCTGAGAATTTTCATCATATCCAATTGAATCTATGAACCTGTATTGTACTTTTTAATAAACTAAGATACTTTTAATGCATCAAATAGTAAAATGAAATGTGATCTTCTGTTTCTGTGCTCAGACTCAGAGAAAGTAATACAGCACCTTGGCAGCCGGCATCCAAGTGTTCATCTTCTGGCTCCATATCTTCCAGATAGTTATCAAACTGTTGAGTATAAGAAAAACAAGCCTATCAATCCAGTCTTATACTTCTGTTCTGCTGCCCTGCTACAGCACAATTCTTTTAGATCTGTGATTGAAAACATTATAGGAGAAGCATATGCAAATGTGTGTATGTGTATCAAGCCGTTTACCTTTACAGGTGGATCTGAAGGAAGCGTCTCTCCGTTGCCAAGTCTTCCTACGATGACACTGCCATCCAGCACCAACTGCAATGACACCACCAAATACAGTCACAAACACTCTTGACCACATATTTCTCACATTCGCATTTCAATCAGTAAATATATGCAGGGAAACATTGCATTAATAGTCCGACTGCTCGTTCTGAATGAATATTAGCTGTGCAGCCATCAATCAGAACAAACAAACAAAGCCAGTCCTGCAAAGAGAAAGGCAGCTAATAAACAATCATTCAGATGATATGCAATAAAGAAGGGGGTGGCTTGCAGGGCTATGACAGACCAATGAGATGTTTTAAATGCAGCTTTCAGGAGCTTCACTATGACCATGTGGCCAGAATTCATAGTGTAACAGACTGAGAATGTTTTCTGATTAATAGATAATGTGTTGCTGAACGCACTGGAATTCAACAATGAGATGATAATGCTATGTTGTTAAATACCAAACCAGCAATGAAAACTGCTCCACAGAGCTATAAGCTATAAGCAGTCATTTGGACAGGAGTAATACACCATTCTACTCAAATCTAGGGCTGCAACAACTAAACTGCATAATATTAGAACATAATTTGTCAATTTCTTTAATGATTTGTTTTCTTGCTGCAAAGTAAGCAGACTTACTTCACTTGGAAAGAGACTGATGCCAGAAAACACTTTCAAAAGTCTGAACCTGCATGATACAGGAGCATGACAGTGGTGTATGGCCACCCGTGGAGAAAATAGCTCAAAGAACGAATGGCATAGTCATTTATGCTGTTTGATTCTGAGGCTGCAGAAAACTGTTAGCAAGAACACCCACGAAAACCTACGCTCTGTAATGCCGTGAAAAGGCACTTGATTTAAAAGATTCTAGTGCGAGCCAAGGGTTTTACCTTGGCTTGTACTTTTCTTTTTCAGAATGTTTTAAGAATTTGCTCAATTGTAATTCATGCATGAAAATGGTTTGAGCATAGTATTTCTTCTATGGCTGTTTTTAAGTCTTGAGCACAGAAAGTCCTGTGGCCTAGCAATGGCAGAACAAGAGTCACTTTAAAGGCGCTCATACATGTTTTAGAGAAAAGTAAAGCCTTTCTTTAATTTTTGTAGATATGATTTATGAAATACGAATACACTTCATATTCTTAAAGAGCCCACACCCTACTTTTTTCTATTTTGTTTCCCATGTGAACAACTTAAATAATTATTACAGGACCTCTATTTATTCCTTATATGCCATTAAAACTTTTACTATGCCATTAAATGATTTATGTTCTTACTGGCTGTCCTGTATTTCTACAGGAATAAATAGGCAGATACCAAAATACTGCTTTCCGTGACATTTCAAAAACATCCATCCATCAATCCATTATCTTCTACTTTATCCCGCTAATCAGGGTCTTAAAAAGAAATTGGATTCTTTAAGTAGAAATGAACTGATCAATTATAAAAACAGTACTTGTCCTCCTACTAGAATGTCTTTCCACTTTTGACTTCTGGTGCATTTCAAGCAGCAACCAGTCCATTCAGACTGCTTATTAGTGTTAAATTGCATGTAAATCCCCTTGCATGTAAATTCAATGACATCATTCCATTACTAAATCAACATGAAAGACCCCAAAACAACATAGGGATCAGAGCACCTTCAATCCAACTCTGAGACTAACAGCTATATATGGCATCAGCATTCTTCCCATTGACACGTCTAGTGCCGTAAATGCTGGATGGTATTGACAGCCACTAGTGCCCCGCTAACCAGAACCCCGCAGAGATCAATATGTCACACAGCAAGGGGTCTTAAGCACCGTTCACACACACAAGAACGATACGCGCACCTGGACAAAGCCATTAATGGCGGGAGAATGGTGTGTTTGTGTGTGTGTATGAGGGCGGAAAAGGAAGGGGGTAATTAGGCTTTGACTTTGAAGGGGTGTGGACTGATCTTCGCTCACTCAGAGCTACAGGAGGGAGGGTGGATCTGAGGTGTGGCACTAACATTCTTGTGGCTTTCGTTGGTTTTGCTGGTGTTCTTAAACATCAAAGAAATTCCAAATTATCATGAAACTCCTGGAAATTGCATCATTGTGCACTGGAGGACACCGCAACCCATTGGACAGGAAACAGCCTGTGTTGAACACTTTGGTCAGGCCCTGCAGACTATGCTTAATTAAAACAAGACTCTCAACATAACATCACGTTAGAAATTGTCCTAATGTTTAAGAAACGTGGCTTCAGCTTAATTTGAGTGGCTCTTTCTGCATCTGGTGGAGTAGACTGTGTCCTTATTTCTGTATTTAGTTACATACAAACACAGCTGTGTTCCACTGTTGCAGAAATCTGCAGTAACCCAACACAGGAGTAACGCACAAAAAGCTTCAACTGTTATACGTATGTCAGGGTGTTGGAGACATTGTTGTACTTCTTCATTGAGAAATGGATTCATAAAGTGCCATTATAGTAAACACACACACACACACACACACACACACACACACACACACACACACACACACACACACACACACACACACACACACATATATATATATATATATATATATATATATATATATATATATATATATATATATATTATAAAATTACATGGTAGAAAGGAGGAAATGAGATCTCATGTCAACACCAACCAAAGTTATTAAGTTAAATTGCTTACTTTACTGTTACTGTGTGGGTAGCTATCTGCATTCCCCTAGTGATAATGTCAAAAAAGCCCACTTGCTGTCCCATGAGCTGGTTAGCAGTCTGTGAGCTGCACACCCCAACAGCACACTTATCACTTTAATTGGGCAAACTTTAAAACAGTTAAAAAGTTTCCTATCAAACTCACAGTGGAAACATCCTGAACCATATTTATCTTCATGCACAGGATGCCTACAAATTCATCCCACAGCACCACCTTGGACATTCCAATCCGATCACGTCACTGTTTCTGCTGCCAGCATACAGAATGCTGCGAGGAGGAGACACAGCTATCACCAAACGCGTCAGAATACAACTCTTAGCTGCTAAAATGCCACTCCATGACTCCAATGGTCAGCGCTATGTTCGTGAAAACTTCCGCACAGGGCAAACATAATGACAACTGTATATACACTGCCAAATAAGATGTAGTCGTGACCAAAACCTTCAGCAGACTACCAAACCTGAAGTGGATGAACAATGAGGTCTGTGCACAACGCAATGCTGCCTTCAAGACGAGTGACAAAGCTGCTCTATGCACAGCAGGGAAGATTCTCACTTCAGCTCGTAATAAGAGCCGAGAAAGCCTACGCCACAAGGGTCAAGAAACAATGGACAAACTACAAAGAACCACAGTACATGCAGAAGAATTTCTTACCTAGGAGGTAATCCTGTCTCTCTTCACACTCTCGGACACATTAAACAACTTCTTCATAAGATTTGAGGCTGGCAACAATTAAGCATGAAAAAGAAAACTTGCATAAAGTTCTAAGGCCTGATGGTATGCTTGACTGTACTGCTACCTTATCTTGTCAGATGATCTTACATCTTCAGTATCTCATCAACATCCTATCAAATAGACTATCCATTTTCCAGATTTGATTCATCGGGAGAGGAAATTTATCTAAATGGGGAAGTGTATTTCTGACTAAATGTTTAGCATGAGGGATGACACCTCTTTCCACTAAAAAGTGTAGGCCTTGCAGCTGTGCATCACTCGCATGTTGTGGTGCTACTAGGGCTGCACCTAACGATTAATTTCTAAATTTCTTTTTTTGATAAGTCAATTAATCTAACAACTTTTTAAAGTGTGTTAGGGATAAAATTTAAAATTATTTTCTTATGGATTTGCAACCAATGGATTATTTTGCGCATATATATATATATATATATATATATATATATATATATATATATATATATATATATATACAGTCGCTGTTTTAGTCGATTTTAAGTGTTCTACATCATTTGAACACGCCAATTATCGTTTACACTGTGTGATAATTTCAAGATGAATGGACCAATAGAAATGCTCCAAAACAGCTTTCTAAACAATTCTGGTTCCATTGACTTACATTGAAATTTAAGTATATTTTTAATCTCTCCTGTAAAGTTGCAATTTTAAAGATACTTGTTTTTCATTGGACAGCGACGAGATATAAATGTATTATGTACTAAAGGGTATCTTAAATGCACACATCTTACACTTTGACTCGACTTTGAGTCACAAATGACACGTAGCCTACTCACCACACAGACAGGAAACCGGACAGTATGTGGACTATATATTTTGCCAGAGATATTTTGCAGCTACAACTTTTCAAGTGACACTACTAAAAGAAACATGTTACACGTGTTAATAATCTTAAACTAATATGCTAAGATAAGAGAAACAGGTAAACAGGTGTTGTCTTGCTGCTGTGTTGATAAAGCGCTACGAGATGTTTGATCTTCAAGGTCTCGTGTATAGCAGTTGTACTGTTGTGATCATCTCCACTGTGCAGAGCTGACAGAGCACCACACTGTTGTGTTTCTGTGTGAAATACTACCACAACTTTAGAAGCACCCGGAAGATTGTTTGTAGCTGCAGCTTGCGCTCAGGATAAATCAATGCTTTCAGTAGGTGCAGCCATCTTTGCGATGCATCACGTTACACAAGTAATTTCATAATCAATTACATTAAGTCGATGTGTCGCCCTCGCTCCTAGGTGCCATAAAACTGTCATCCCACTGGATCACTTGCTGTAGAATGGTGCCACAAAATTACACAAAAAAAAATTAGTGGAGTGATCAAAGCATTCACGAGTCCGAATTTATCTCAAAAACTTCGGTCAGTTATGGTCAGGATGCGCAAAGCTCAGGATGACTAAAATTCTTTAACCGTCCATGACGATCCAACCATGCTGCCAGATCTAGGCTAATATCCAACAATTTGTGTGCATTTAAATATAGTTTCATTGTTCCAGAGAGACTCCTCATTAAACTCAGCACACAAGAGGCCATAAGCCTAATGTAGTTCACTTTCCAGTCCATCACGACTGATTCACACTGGATTCCCCTAATGGCTGTGCACTCTGCCCACTCATGTACTTCCTCTTCACCCACGGCTGCACGGTCATGTACATCATCAACACTGTCATCATGTTTGCTGATACCGCTGCTGTCGCAAACAGGGTGAATCAGCTCACGTGGAAGAAGTCAGCCAGCTTTGCTGCATGAATAACAACCTCTTCTTGAATACTGACAAAAACAAAGTTAATTTTAAGGGAAAGGAGATAAACCTTACCAGCTCTTACTTTGGTAGGTTCCCCACTGAGAGGGCAATCAGCTTCAATCAACTTGGGAATATTTATCTCAGTGTCACTACGTATTACTACATTTGCAGGAAAAGAAGTGCATTCAATTCCGCAAAAGACCTCTTCCAGAATCGTTTCCAGCTCAGACAGAGCCACTGTAAAAAGCATGCTCACCAGCAGCATCACAGTCAGCTATGGCAACTGCACCACATGAAAGCACAACGGCCCTCCAAAGGGTGGGGAAAGTCTAGCTTAACAGTGGTGGCGGTGACAGGACCCAGATGACTAAAGAGTTTAATGCCACTAAAAGCTACCTGACAGACAATTATAACACAAAATGTTGATGAATATGCTGCCTGTAGCCTGAAACATTGCATTACATTTTTTAAAGTCATTCATAGCGGAGAGATATACTGAGTGCAGACAGGCAAAATAAATTCACCACTATTTCACCATTATCAGAATTATTACTCACAAAAACTCACTAACCCATGTACTTTACTGGTGGATTGATCAAGTAATATGCTATAAAAGGTTACTGTTGGAACAAAACCTTGTACCCCCAAAATGAAAACTTTACAGGAGAATGGAAACATATAATGTAAGTCAATGTAACCAGACTTTTTTTCAAAGAAATTCTGGGCCATTTCTTTCCATCCATTTGGTCCAAAACTGAAAAACAAAAAACAACAATTTGTTGTATTTGTGTTTTGTAAACATTGAGACCCTTTGTTCCAATTTCCAGTAAACATCATTGCTAGGGCAGCACCTAACAATTAATTTCTTAATCAATTAATCTAATCATTTATTTCCCATTAGTTGATTAATCTAACGACTAATCTTTAGATTACTGTAATGTGAGTGTGTTAGGAATAAAAAATGTTAATATTTTGTTATGGATTTGTAACCAATATATACATATATGTATGTGTGTGCGTGCCTGTGTGTGTGTAGTCATTTGTTGTCAAAAGAACACACGGGGTGGGGAACTGATCGAGAACAGTCTTAGGTATCTACACTGGACGATTAAGAAACGGTTAGCAATGCGATGTGTGTATAGCAGTTGTACTGTTGTGATCATCTCCACTGTGCAGAGCTAACGGAGCACCACACTATTGTGCTTCTAAGTGAAACACTCCCACAACTTTAAAAACAATAAATCCATACTTTCCGTAGGCGTGGTCATCTTTGCAACGCATCGACGCACGTTATGCTAATTGCAATCGATTACATCAACGCATCGTCTAGCCCTAGTCATTGCAGTAACCCACTGCACTCTGAACCACATTCTGTTCACATCTCAGTCACTGACTGCCATTTTCGAGTATTGTCCACGTCTCATGCTACACCATAAGCAACAATGCTTTACGTATGTTAGACTGATATGACAAAGTGTTTGACAGCAACCTCTTCCAGATGTGCAGTCAGTGCATGCTGATTCTGCTCTCTTCTGGAATGAGATCCTCTTTCATTAAGTGTATCCACCCCTCGGTCTGCAACCTCTCTGTTTCTTCTATCCATCCCTCCAACAAAGGTGCCTCCCCCAAGAACATTCAAACCCTCGCTCGTCACGTTCTCTATGGGATTGAAACAGAGGAGACAAGCAAGAATTACAATTACAAAGGTGAAACTGTTCACAGCGTGTTTCCAGCCACTGCATTCTTTCTGGGTATGTGACTCTGCTATGTAAGATGTACATATATTGACAGAGGTGCTAACCTGTGGTCAGGTATGTGAAGGTGGACACAAACTGCTCATATGACTGTTCTGGAGAGTTGCAGAACTGTTCAAGAGCCTCCACCATGGCTCGATCATGAGACACAGCACCAGAGTTACTCTGCAAACCTGGCATTCCTCTAAACCTGGAGAGTAAGAAAGGACGGTGGAGAGAAATTAGAGAAAGAGGATAGAAAAGCCTATTTGGAGAGAGCTTATCATGCACATTATACACTGTACAATTAATCAAATCAGACAATACGGCCTGTATGAATGGAGAAAAGACAAGGGTGCAAAAGGAGTACGAAAAAAAGTGAGACAGATGATTGGAGAGTGAGAGCAAGACTGCTCCTCTTGTTAGGTCACTTAATCACACAATGGTACGCATAATAGCCACATTAGCCCTGATTAAGGTGAAATTATCTTTTTGAAGTTCAGCTCAATTACAATCAGTAAAGAAGGGGGAATGATTACAGTGACATTAAAGAGTAATGAACGACCACACAAAACGATCATCGGAACATCTGAGCCGTCACCGCGTAATTTGTCAAGCCCTTCCTTCAGGGGAGCCATCGTCAGGTAACACGGCATTCCAAGGGACGGAAACAGGTGCTACACTAGAGTCTAATTACCTTGCGCTATCAATTAAACAGTGCAGTCCCTTGCAAGGCCCCAGGCCTGCGCTATAGCTCCTACTCGCTCAGTGCTCCCCAGGTCCATTTCAGCTGCACACTTGCACCGGCCAATATCACTCTCAGGCTTGCGGTGTGCTGCTTTGAGGACAGAGGAGCACACACTTGCTCTACAGAGCCACAGAGAGTAGCTTGAGTATATGCATTTGAAACGTCCGGGGAGGAAAGAAAAATACCCACGTTTGATTAAAATGCTGGAGGCATCCCATTTTATTCAGATTGGCACTGGGGGAGTCAATTAAGACCCCTCTCCTGCCCTGCGACTTAGCGGTAGCGCGGAGACACAGGTGCTCGAGTGTTTGTGCTTTTGAGCTCTAACGTTCTTCCAGGCACGCGTAGTTACAGCGTTTTGTTTTGCGCATACACACACACACACACACACACACACACACACACACACACACACACACACACACACACACACACACACACACACACACACACACACACACACACACACACTGCCCCCAATACACAAAAACATTATGCTAATGAACTCCAAACAGCTGTTACCCACTTTCTCCATCTCTTTTAGCCTCTCTCTCTATCATCTTGCGCGCTCCACCACTCCTCCCTCCCTACCTTATTCTGCTCCTTCATGGGCGGCTAAGCAGAAATGTTTCATGTAAAAAAACATCAGCCTCAACAGCGGCGAAAAAAGGGCTAACTTGATAAATTTGTACTCGGCTGCCGGGGGCGATGCGGCAGGCTGATATATGAGGCTCTCATAGCGTTTAGGGTGACGTGCGCACGTGCATATAATTCTGTCACTGACTTTACATCATGCTACTTAATGCAGAAACTCCCGGGAAGCTTTTTGATGAGAGCACTATGAAATACTTGTAATCAGTAACAGTGAGCAGCTTCTGCATTATAATTCAGAGGCTCTTCTGTAAAGGATGTACGCAAAGAACAACTTGAAAACAAACGTATATTTCATGAATAATGTAGGCTACTGAATTCGCTGATGAACAAATTGTCAAGAAACTGTATGAAAACCCAGCGATAACATTGTGTATAATGGTTTTCTGTATTGAACCTTGGGCTGTGAGTCTTCCTATGAATTACTTGTTCACTGCTGCTGCAGTTATGCGAGTGAAGAATGGAAGTGTGCTCATTCATACAGGTCCTGGAGTTTAATGGTTAAAGGGGTCACAGTTTAAATTCTTACATTGTAAACTAATTCATTCGGCGTGGTTTGATGTGAAACATTGTTTTACAATGGGTTTGAGGTACGGGCTTGACCTTAAAAAGGGAGCAATTCTACACCAACACCGTAATGTTAATGTCCTGGACCTCATTTTCCCAGAAAACAAACATTTGTTGACAAAAATGTAATTTCTCAGCCTAGCCTGTTTCTAAATGAGGGACAATTCAGGACTGACACTCGGAACAGAGTTCATTTATATGTATCGATCCTGAAAGCACAGTTTTAAAAAAAACAAGTCTGTTTAAAGGTGCCATAAAATGGAAAGCTGTATTTTCATTGGCATGGTTGAATAAAGAGGGTTTAGTATATAAAACTGATGTACAGTCAACTTCAAGCTCTGTTGCTTGTTGCTTTAAATGCTTTTGCAAAAGACAGCAGTTAAAGCGGCAACAGCAAAATCCTAGACTGTTACGTAACAGTCTTGACTCATGAATATTCACATCCCAAATATTTAAATATCTCATGTTGTAGCTCAGTGAAACAACATCAAGAACAAGGGCAGACCATGTATATATATATTAATCGTTGCAGACTGTAAAGGTAAAGTCAGCAGTTTTTATATTCCAAGGAATCAAACTAACAATCGAGGCTGATGTTCATCTTTAAACAAGGCTGAAGTTGGCTTCCTATTCGCCACTTTGTTAATCAAATGTTCCAATCCACCTTTAACAGCTTGTACAGGCGTCAGCATGTAGCTGTGGCTTTATTTAAGGTGGAATGGAAACTTTGCAAAACAAGCTGGCAAATAGGAAGCCAACTTCAGCTCTCACACCTTTAACAAGATCCTGGACAACTTTAATATAAAGCTGTTTGTTTGCTCTGCACAATTCACTCCAGATAGTTTCTTAAAGCTTGAACAATATCGAGCAGTTCTGCTCAGCGCTTGACACTGAAGAGACAGAAGACAGAAACAGTCCCACTTTTATTAGCATAACAACCCCAACCTGTAAGTAGCAGCCATGCTGTTTGCTGACTAAGCAGAGCATTCTTAAACTGAAAGTTTCATAGTAAGTAACAACTTTTATTTACTTTGTGTTGACGACATGATCAAGAACAAGTGGCTAGTGAAGGTAACGTTAACTACTAGCAAGTCTCAAGTAACTAACATTAACATAGCTAACTGAACAGCATGATAATCATCACAGTGCCTCTCTGCAAACCAGCCAATCAGAGTGGAGCTCATGAGAAGATGGAAAACTGCTTATTTTACTGTCTGGCCAAATCATAGAGTGTAAATTCGCTTGTAAAATAGCATCCGGACATATACATTCACATACCTTCTATGTAAACCTCAGAGAACGACTGAAAGTGCATTTTAACTCCATTTTATGTCATCTTTAAACATATATGAAGGCTACTGTAAGACAAAACAGCTCTCAAAGAAACTTAGTCTATTTAACTTTTCCCAACATCACACAGAAAACTCAGGAGACAGGCTCAGTGATTGTTTTGGATTTTAAACATAATTGCTATATTTGTGTCATAGACATTGTGACCCATTGTCATTTCCATCACCTTCGCACTGTAAATACATCCCAAATTAGTTTCCCTACAAAGAACCATTTCAATCAAATCACTCTGGATGACATTGTTTGCATCTTAGCAACTGAACAATGTTTTTAAAAACCTGTAAGTATTTCCCTTTAATATGACACCCGGGCGGATTATGTTTGGCTCTTTCAGGTTTACTCTTTTTGCCAGCTAAAGCCTTGTGTGTGGTGCTACGTCCATGCTTGTTTTCATTCAAACGTTGCTTTGGTGTGTTGTGCTCAGCCACCTGTTGAAGATAACACTTCACAGACGGTTAACCTCGATATGAAACTCTCATCAGCAATCAACCAACCTTCACAAGCTTCTGAACGCTAAAACTATAGAAGGCTATCTAGCTATTCCTGTGTTAAGAACAAAGTTGGGACAATTACTGCAAGCAAACTATAACCAGCCTTCGGAATTTATACTCTAAGAGGTAAGAACAGGTGAGAAGAAGCTACAGAGACCTTAACTTGCACTTCGACAGCTGGGCATGCAGTACAGTGTAACTTAGACATGTTGGTTATCTTGCATTACTGTGAAATGTAAGTGTGAACACAGAGAAAATAACTAGTGAAAAGCGTGTGTTGGTGCTTACAGACATACAGAAGACAGCTAACGTTCTAGCTGACCGCAGCTGACCGAGAGAGGTTTTCAGTCAGAAAACAAATATATACATATACTACTTACACTATCGCTGTAAGAGGGGAAACTGCGCTGTATAACTTACTAAAGCTACGGCTAACGACCAGCTTTATTTCTGTAGCTTTATAAACTTCGTTTTTTAAACTTAACTTCATCGTTGCGCTGTATTTCTGTCAGAATAGATTTCTGTCTGGCAACTAGGGATGTGATTAGCTAACGTGCTAACAACTATCTGGCTCTAACGCTATGCTGTTTGTCCACCATGTCCCTCGCTTTGCTTATTTACAAAGAAACTGTAATAAGACAGCAAAGTGAAAATATATCAGCACCCGTTACTGAGCGCAAATCCGAGGAAAGACGTGGTTAAAGTTAGCTTCCTATTCGATTTCCCCGTTCCACCTTAAGTGGTGCAGCTGCCGGCGAGGAGCTCAGCCGGCAGACTGTAACTGCTGCATCATTTAAGGTGGAACTAGAACAAGAAGCTAAGTTCAGAAAGCAAGCAGCTGATCGTTTCCAGCGAACTGATAGCGAGTCAAACCCAAATATATGTAACAGCTGCACCATTTAAGGTGGAACGGAGAAGTCGAATAAAAGACTAACTTCAGAAAGCAGGCGGTTGATCTTTTCCAGCAAACTGATAGCGAGTCAAACTCAAATACAGCTACCAAATCAAACAAGCTCAGGAAAGCGGCCAAAGAAACAACCTACCAACTAGTCACCGTTCCTCAGGCAACCGCGTTTCGCCTTGAATCCTGGGTAATGATGCCTTTGCAGTCTCATTTGAATGGAGCCGGATGGGAGGCGAAGCGAAAAGACTACAAACGTTATGGCGCCGTAATGCGTCCGTGTACGACGGATCCATGTAATGTGGGACATCGGACAACATTGAAACCAGTAGCTCTCTGGCTCCTGAAGTGTATCTGTTTAATTTAAGCCCGTGTCCGCGTTGAATGCGTTGTTTTCCCATTTTATCTGCTAAAGAGAATGTAAACGCTCTGTCTCTAAACATGTGGCCCCGCAGGTACAGTGAAGCAGTAGAAAGAGAAAGTGAAAATCTATGTGCATATTTAAAATACATGTCAGTAGCCTAGTATTACAGACTTATCAATGCTTAGTCACATGTTCCTAATATTTTAAAGCGGCGTCAGTTAAATATTGTTTGACCAAACAGTTTAGAATATAAACGTACCTACCGTGAACTTTAAAAAATGCTTTTGATTTTCAAATGCATTTATACAAACGATGTTTTAAATCCGATCGAGATGATTCTCCACACTGTTTGCATGTCCGGACATCCCTAACCACTAACCTATCTGCATGGTTTACTGTGAAATATCGTAGCACTTCTGTCACTCTGAATGTGAAATTGTTTTTGTTTGTCGCATTGCAAGGTATGCAAAAGACTATTTATAGCTCAAGTTAAGCAGCCAGAGCATCCAGACTGAAACGCATCTGTAAACATCCAATTGGAATCGCATTTCATACCACCTTAAAATAATTTCCTTCTTTTTTTGCTGTTCAGACTGTCAAAAATAAGTGTGGATGCAAACAAGATATGCCAAAAATTGGATTGGACTGGCAGTCTAAACAAGCATGAAAGGCTGTGTTCAGACTGCAAGTAAATCGGATTTGTTTTCTTAAATCAGATCTTTTGTTAATTACAAGTGGTCAGATCAGTTTTGTGTGTCCATAGTGTTTTGTGTGTCCAACTGTTTTCTTCTATAGTGCACGAAAGTAGAACTTTTCTGGCGTAAGCATGAATCTTTGGTAATCTTTCTGAATTCCAAAACTTCCAACTCTCTGGATGTGTCATTGTTATTGTTATTTTATGTTACATTGTGAGTGACTCAAACACCATCAAATCTGAATTGAGCAGCAAGAGAGTCCAGACTGAGACACATCTGTAAGAATTGGATTGGAATTGCATATAAAACCAGCTCTCTTTTGAATTTCACGCATTATCCCAACTTTTTTTTGATTCAAGGTTATTCATAATCTGCACACATAGAGCAACAGTGATTTGTCCTACAAAACAGCACAGCACAGTGCAACTAAGATAACTGATAAATGTCCTAATTAAGCAGAACTCTTTCCATCAAAAGACTAACGGTTCTCTCTTTGCAGTTTCATACCTTTAAACTGCTTAGATCACTTTAAATAGTAAGTAATCAAATTAACTGATATATTACTTCTCATTAAACCCTACAGCCACCTGCAAAAAGAATGTCCTTGCAGCATCTGACTGCTATAAACTGTTCCGGACTCCTGCAACCTGGCTGCTCCTTACTCCGTCTGGAAGATGATGTTTACCTATTTGGCCAGAAAGGCTGGCCCAAGCGCTCCTGTCCAACAGGCATCTTTGGTGTACGTATCAAACGTGGGGAACTCAAGCTGCGTGCCATCTCATTCTCCAACACTTCCTGCTATCTTCCACCTCTTCGTTGTCCAGCAGTCGCTCATCTAAAGCCTCGCGATGGAAGCCCTGAGTGCTACCTCATTCATGGGGGCCGAACACCCAATAACGAGCTGTCCTCCAGCCTGTACTTGCTAAGTGTCGACAGTCGCGGATGCAATCGAAAAGTCACACTGAGATGCCAGGAGAAAGAGCTGGTAGGGGAGCCTCCAGGGCCTCGGTATGGCCACACCGTTAGTGTAGTCCACAGCAGGGGGAAAACGGCCTGCGTTCTCTTCGGCGGCAGGTCTTACATGCCACCTGCTGAGAGAACCACAGAGAACTGGAACAGTGTGGTGGACTGTCCACCCCAGGTGTACCTCATCGACTTGGAGTTTGGCTGCTGTTCAGCCCATACCCTCCCGGAGCTCACGGACGGCCAGTCATTCCACCTGGCCCTGGCTCGAGAGGACTGCGTCTACTTCTTGGGTGGCCACATTCTCTCCACAGACTGCAGACCAGCTCGCCTGTTCAGGCTGCGTGTGGAGCTTCTCTTAGGCAGTCCAGTGCTCTCCTGTGACATGTTTAGTGATGGCCCGTCTATCACAAGCGCCATCGCAACTCCTGTGGGCCCTTCTCACGAGTATATGATCTTTGGTGGCTACCAGTCAGACTCCCAGAAGCGAATGCAGTGCACCTACATCTCACTGGACGATACAGGCATACATATGGAACCTCGAGAGCCACCGCAGTGGAGCAGTGAGATCAGCCAGAGCCGTACTTGGTTTGGCGGAAGCCTGGAAAGGGGGAGCGCGTTAATCGCTATTCCGGCAGAGGGAAATCCTGCACCTCCAGAAGCCTATTACTTTTACCAGGTTAGCTTCCAACAAGAGGGGGATGCAGAAGACCCAACCCAGACATGCAGCCAAGAGTCCACGGACTTTGAGGACTCTGCTCCTCTCGAGGACTCAGAAGAGCTGTACTTTGGCCGTGATCCTAATGAGATGGAATACAGTAGCGATGGAGAAGGAGAGACCTACAACGAGGAAGATGAGGAGGATGAATCTCAGGCGGGCTATTGGATCAAGTGCTGTCTCACCTGCCAGGTAGACATCAACACTTGGGAGCCTTTCTATTCCACTGAGCTCACCCGGCCAGCCATGATCTTTTGTTCCAGAGGTGAAGGTGGACACTGGGTCCATGCCCAGTGCATGGAGCTCTCTGAGAGTCTACTGCTACGCCTCTCTCAGGACAACAGCAAGTACTACTGCTTGGATCACGGAGGCCTCGCCAAGCAAGAGATGACCCCACCACGTCAGTCAATGCCTCTGAAGAAATTGCCGATGAAGACAATGCACCGCAAAGCTCCTATCGTGCTTAAAATGACTCCAGCCAAGAAAAGCTTCCTCAGGAGACTGTTTGACTGAGCTGTTCTTGCTTCAGTGGTTATGTCAGACTTAAAATGAATGTTCCAGCAATTATGTGCTACTTGCTGAATGCTTGTAATGCCTGTGCCTATAAATGCCTGCAATTATGTGCTATTTGCTGAACACCTATAATATTTGTAATACCTATAAATATCTACAATTAACTGCTTCTTGCTAGGCTAGGAACCTTAACCTTCACTTACTGTTCCATAATGATATTTCTTCAGGTTGTAAAAGCATGGAAAATGTATGTATTCTTAAATGGTTTGAAATAAAAAGAATAATACAAATTGTTTGCATGTGTTTATCCAAAATACTCAATGAAGTAAATGAAAGCGCTGTCACTTATTTTATTTTAATGTATTTTATTGATCATGAATACACTTAACAATTATATTTTTGGTAAAATAAGTCTAAAACATTTTATGACATTCTGAACAAGATCATTAAATTTGTATTAAAGCAATCACATTTACGCTCTCATAAGAAAGAAAACTGGACAGAGAACAGTATTTGTGTGCAAATCAGCAAACCATAATGAAATCACAAGTAAACTGTGAACAATAACCTTTCAAATTATGACACATTGTTAAAAAGCTGATATAAATGTAGACGAGGCTCTTGGGCAACAGCTATAAAATCTGAAGTCTTAAGTTTTTACACAAACCATGTTTATCATTTAACAAAGAGAGACATATGTACAGTTGTTAAAGGTTTGGTGTCAACAAAAAGACAACAGCATAATCGAAACAACAACAAAAAACTGCATTTGCACAAATCACTCATTTATTTGCTTTATAATAACATGTTCAATGGTTACATTTCGCTGGGTATTGAAGTAGAATCAATCAATAAATCAAGTAAACATACCAATAAAGTACATACTGCTGTATATAATTTTTTTTCAATCAATAAAATCAATAAAACACACCATTAAAGGGTGGAGTCAGCTAAAATGGGCCACATAAGGTTGTAGCATAATAAGCCTTTAAATAATTTACAGCCAATCACAGTAACTGATCTTGCATGGTTACTACAACACTTGTTGACATGTAACAAGAGTTTTGATTGGTCTGAGGTGAGCAGACTGTTACATGAAGTATATCAGAGAAATTCCATGGTAAGTGAGCATGACAGCAAATTTTGCTCATCTCTAATAGAAGTGATGAAGCAATTATAGGTAAGCTTTGAAATGATGGTGTTGTTCTCTTTTTATATTGGCCCGTTTCAGCTGAACAGCTGGCCCATTTTACCAGAGCATTGTGTCGTAGCCCAAGAGGGAACATGCGGACACTCTCATAATTCCAAAGCTATTGTACTTATTTATTTATTTATTTATTTTACATTTTTTGAGAAATAAGTATTTAAGAGGCTCTTGCAAATGTAGGAAAATATTATTAGATCTAATGCATATTTATCAAAAATGCCTATTTTAGCTGACTCCACCCTAAGTAGTACATTTTGAGCTTATAAAAATCAATTAATCAAGTAAAGTAAATAAAGTCAAACAAGTAAATAACGTCAAACAACTGTTGATGACGCAAAACAAATTCTAATGAACAATGAAACACAATGTTATGAAAAAAAAGAAACAGATGCAGCATAGTGAATTCCTCTGTCTCCTCTCACTGTCTCCTCTGCACTAATGTTAAGTGTTCAGTTTGGCTAAAAATCTGGAGATGATTTAAAATCGGAGGTAGAATAATAGCGTGCCTCCTGCAATGTGCAAACGTGTAAATATGCAATATGAGGACGTTCAAAGTCATTTTTGCTCTGCTGCCATTCTTCAAGAGGTCCCTGATATATGACACTAAAGTAATCCTTTTCACTAGCTCTTCTGAAACTGAGGCAGTTTAAGTTTTCCTAATTCCATTTTGTCTCTGCCCTCTGTGATAAATTAATACAGCGATCACAAACGGGGCTCTTTTAAAGCAATTCCCCTTCTGTGACTTACAGTGCTTTCATCTGCTTCCATAAATAATCCTTCTGTATAAATTCATGAATGTGTCATAACCCGGTAATACAATAAACTATCCCATATTTCACCAGCAGCCAAGGATGAAATACAAAAATTTGCCTGCAAACCCTGAGAAGAAAGACTAGCCATTCCCTCCTAATCTTATCTCTGTCGTGAAAAAAATGACTCCAACTTTAAAGGCAAGCATATAAAAATGATATAAGGTACTCGATAAAGTAATTCAACATATCACTGGAGCTTATCTAAAGAGAAAAGACAGTTATTTGAGAAGTGTCATACCAACACGCCCCTTTTAAAAAGTCAAGTAAGGAAATGTCCGAGTCTATTTAAGTCAAATTACCCTGACTCTCACGTTTTCAAAAGTCTGGTATGTCTACCATATCCAAGTCATCAGGGCTTTCCTCTGGGTTGATGGTGGCTTGGAGAGCCTTTGCTGAATTCCTGTGAGCCTCCATGAACTTCTGCAGATACTTGGATGTGTACAGCCAGTGGTGTTTAAGTACGTCTTCTAACTCAAATGTCTTGGACTGTCTGGCATTCATCTTACGGAAACGGCGGAATAGCTTGTTCCCAGACTCATTCCCTTCGCTGGCCCAGGCACCTATTGAGCCATCTCGTTCCACAATCTCAGGGACGTGGGCCAACGTTTTGTGGAGGTAGTTGGTAATCTTGCCGTCATAACGGTATTTGAAAGTGGTAGACAGGAGTTCAGCAAAGCGTTGGGAGTTGAAGCTGTAACGACAGAGCTGATCAGGGCAGTCCTTGGCTGGGCAGGTGGAGCGCCACACAGGCTTCATCTGAAGGTACAGCTCCATGAGCTCTCTCAGGGCCTTGCGACGCTCCTCTGAGGGAACCAGCTCACACACCACCTCAACGGCCTCTCGGGTCATCAGCCGCCGGGCATAGTTACCGTTCATCCTCATCACTGGCTTCAGCTTCATCTTCTTCCTTAGCTGCTTATCAAGAGCTGATCGCCAACGCCGGCGCTCCTCTCGATGTGGATTGGTTTTCAGGTACATTTCGCCAATCTCATCCTGGAAGATCTTGTAGAACTCAGTAGCATTGCCAATGTCACAATGCAAGGCATCTAGTGTGGGCTGGGTCTCCATAAAAGGCTTAGCTGAGACTCCTTTGACCCGATCTCGCAGCTCGTCTGCAGACTCGGAGAAAGGATTGGTCCTCCATATCTCGTAGCGCTCAAGGTTTTCCTCGTGGCTTCGGGTGATGGAGTGTAGCACCATGTTCTGAGAGGCTTCAGCTCGTGTGGAGTCGCACAGCGTGCAGATATAAGTGGAGCCTGAAGCCTCCAGCCCTTCCATTTCTCTCACCATCTTCTCATCGTAGCCTGTGCCTCGGAAGTAAAAGCGAAAAGAACGAAGAAGCCCCCCGATGGACAGGATGAGACGGCTCTCCTTCATGGCTCTACGCTCTGCCACCACGGGACCTAAGATGGCGGTCAGCATCTCATGATCAGACTCATCCACGAACATCAGGCACAGGGGCCTGCAGGAGAGCTCTGAGTTGGGCTTCTCCTCCTGGAAGATCGTGACTGCTTCTTCCTCACCTTCAGCTTGAACCGTGACGGACATCACCGTAAAAGAGAACCTCACCGCCTTCTCCGGAACGGCTGGTCCTCCTCCATGCTTCTCGCTCACATCTCCCATGCCGTCACATGACTCCTTTATCACCACCGTGAAACCTGAAGTGCAAGTGCTGTCATCCAACCCTCTCTCCCTTAGTCCCTCTATGATGTCCTCCTCCAAGTCTTTCAGAGCTGATGCCAGCGCCACATCATAGCGGAATCTTCTAGCCATGGTGTCCGCTGGTACATCATCTACAGAGACCGTCCAGCCGGACAGCCCATCAATGATGCCTACATCCCAAGAGGGGGACACATTTTTTAGAGCGGGCTGCCACTCAAACTGATGGAAGCCAGGGAGAAGCTCCTTCTCAGCAGTACGGAGGGTGTGCAGGGGCTGGAAGATCTGGCGTCCACTAGTGGCCTTGACGGTGCGGTACATCTTGTGGTACTGGCTACAGCTGAGGAAGGTGTTGACCCGTATGGCCAGACACACTGCAGGGTGCAGGCCAAGCCCCCTGCCTGAAAGAGCAGACAGAGAGAAAACAAAACCAGTGTGAGTCAGACACAGACAC
The DNA here is from genome assembly GCA_021613375.1 of Megaleporinus macrocephalus. Lineage (NCBI taxonomy): Eukaryota > Metazoa > Chordata > Actinopteri > Characiformes > Anostomidae > Megaleporinus > Megaleporinus macrocephalus. The sequence goes on from CM038702.1 coordinate 49,827,191, forward strand.
AAATAATGAGTTTGTGGAAACCATATAGACTGGAGTGTGTGGGTATGAGAGGGGAATGGATAAATGGTGGATGAGGAGAGAGATAGAATGTAAGCAGTGTTGTGTGCAGCGTCTATGAGTATCTAATTCTCTCTCCCTCTCTCTTTATCAGGAAATACAAAGCCCTTAGCAAATTTGAAATTCCTGATGATAATTGCAGTATGGGTTGTGTCCTAATTGCAGCATTAGATTTGTGATCATTATTAATTTTAGAGAAACAGAAGAGGTGATTCTGCAGGGCTGGCAAAGGGATCTGTTGGCTAGTCATGAAAACAGACACCAGCTGGCCCTAATTCCCCAGAGAAGAAGACAGCACTGCCTGTGTCATTTGCAGATACAAGAGCCGCTGATGTTGTTTTCATTCTAACAGGCTCTTGACAAGAGGCGTCATTGTGTGTTAGAGTGACACACACAGAGCTTGCTGGTGACAATCTCATTTAAGTTCAAAGAGTTGGACACAGTGACAAGGAGTTGATATTATTCTTTTTGTGTGTAATCCGCCAGACAACCTGCCATGTGTCACACGAGTGCTCAGTTTGTTTCATGAACTTGATTAGTGTTGTGTATAGTAGATGTGGAGAAACACGAATGTACATGAACAGGAATGACCCTGTTACTGATAACGTAGTAAGTTAGAGCTTGGCTACCGAAGTAAGCCTGGCAGACAAATGATCAGGTCTTAAGCCAGTTTTTCATGTGCGACAGGCTCAGTTATGGACTTTTAGGGTTAGAATGTTTTTATTTTACTATATTTGCATACATTTCATGCACCTCCTCTCTCTTCTCACTTTCTCTCTCTCTCTAGTATGGTCTTACTACCTGTTAACCATGGCCAATGAAATAAAAAAAATTTGCTAAATGACAACTGTTGAAAATTCTAAACGAACCAGGCACATCTTCACTGGGGAGACATTACAACCTGCTCATTACATCAGATAAAAATCATGCAAGTCATGCAGTGTAAAGCTTGAGGTAGTATTTGAGCTATTGTTAGCTGGGGGACTGGAATGTCATCTAATCAGGGATAGGTAGTTCAGTCAGTGTCAACTTCAGCGACAGTTCAGCCTTCAGATAAGCCTGTCAAGTCATTTTAGTTAATTTTCTGCCTATTAACTCAGGACCTTGTATGGTTGGTTGATTGGGTGATTGAGGTGTCTGCCTCTGCTGGTGCTTGCAAATCGGGTTTGGGTTTCAAATTTAGCAGAACAACTCAGGTCTGGTTAAGTCTCAAAGATGGTGAGTACATCTTGGGTTTGAGTTTTGATTGCATGCCCTTGCAGACGTCTACTATAAGTATTTGCTTAAACATAATATCAGCAAATTGGTTTGCAAGATATAAAAAAAGTTGCGTACAATTAAATAAAGGCCAATCACTGGCATTGTTCAAATGGAAATAGTATGCACAACAAGTAAGGTATTGTAAAATGAGCATGTTTTAACAGCCTCTAGTTTGGCCTGCTGATGTGCATCTTAGCCATACCTTGCATCATGGCCTCCAGCTCATCAGCCTGCCTGTGTTCATTCCCAGCCCTCAGTGCCAGCAGGAACAGTGTCAAGCACACGGCCTTCACATCTCCACCCTCCTCTTTGTCAGCAAAAGTCTTCACCTGATTCTTCAGCTCTCTCAACCTGTGCTTCTGCGCTCTACGTGTTAGCGAGAGCAAGTGCTGTCGAGGACGGCCACCCTTGTTGACAGGCAGGTATCCGTCCAGATTCTGCTCTGGATCATCCTGTCCCTCGTTGTCATTTGTTTCAAGGTAATGGTTTAGACAGTGGTCTCCAAAGGAGTCTAATCTGACCCACTCCTCGCAACCTTCTCTCGGACAGACCAGAGGAAGCGAGTTGAGTACGGAGAGAAAGGCCTTGGCGGGACTAGTCAGGTCACATGGGTTAAACAGGAATCCACAGGCAGGACATTTTGGACCCAAGTAGTTGCTGTATTTCTGGATGCAGGTGCGACAGAAGAGGTGGAGGCACGGGGACTGGACTGGGTCAGAAAGCAGATGCTCACACACCTGGCAGGTAACACCATTCACAAAGTCTTTTGGGAGATCTCCTGGGAGTAGCTGATAGCTTAGGTGGTCTTTCTGGCAGCGTGTTATGTTCTTAACCCAAAGCGTTCTCTGAGCAGCTGGTTTCACCCTTGCCCTTAAGCCAAATGTTTCTGAGTTGTCTGTGGTCTGTCTCCACACTCTATTGCTCCCTGTGGGTGTTGAAGAGTCTCTTTTCGTCCTCTTGGGCAGGCAGTGTGCACTGCGTAGTGGTTTGCTTCTCTTCCTTCCCCTTCGTTGAAGTATGAGTCTCTTGGGAAAGCAGAGCTGGCAGTGTGAGGTATGAGGCTTCCACACAGGGACCCGTGTTCTGGTGAAGCTACAGAAGCCCCCTCCTCTCATGGCTACAGTCCAGCATCGGTGACAGAACATGGAGGGGTGAATGGTTTCCATGTCTCCACTCACGTCCACTTTGAACACCTTCAGAATTACCTCAGACCAACAAGAAGCCTTGCAGCCCATCTTACGGAGGGCACACCTGCTAGACTCATCCAGTTTTCCCTGCACTTCATGCTCTGGGCCTTTGGCTTTCCTGAGAATCACGCCGCATATACGACACAAAGACCTGAAAATGTTTTAAACAAGGATTTAAGGCAGATTTACCCAAATACAAAACTTTCACATTAGCCCACATTGGCCCTTTAAACTCTGGGTCTTTAAACTCTTTAAATTTCAATTCAACCCACTAAGTTGATTAAGTTAATTGATGAATTAATTGATTGGACTGAGTACAGGAAACATATCCATTGCACGTGGAATTCTGATTGCAAAAGATTTTTTTTTTGGTGTTTTTTTCTTTATTTTAATCAGTTATTTATAAATAATTATGGGTTAACACTTGTTATCTTTATAATAAATCTTAATTTTGAATGCATTCAACAGGTATATGCTATATTATGACACTGTTAAACTCAACTGGCTTTTAACTATTAATCAGTTGTTACAAAATATTTAAGTAGTTATGTTTTGTCATTCAGAGTAGTAATTGTTTTTTTTTCTATTTTGGACACTTTTGGTTTTACTTCACTCACGCGTTTACATTCAGTTTATAAAGAATATCTATTTATTTTATTAAGTATTGTGCAGCTGAAATATGAGAAATAATAGTTTGATTTCAAACATTCTGTATTTCCATTACATTACATCAAGCAAATGTAAAGGCATATATAGGTGGTAATTAATCCAAATATAGCATTGATTTCTTTGATTTATTCATTGATATAGCATTTATGGGTTTCTTTTGTTTTTGCAGCCAAATTCTACTGGCCTGTATCATGAAAATAGGCAAATTCTTAGTCTATAAAGCATTTGGAACAAACTCTTTAAAATAATGTAACTAATCCTAAACTTGTAAGTTCCACAAACCCCTAACAAAATACCTTAATTTTTTTATGCTCTACCAATTTACAGCAGTGTGATCACATGAACACACCGCAAACTGGCTCAGTAGTTCTTAAGTTCTTCTATTGAACTGACCCACCATGACAATAACAAAAATAACAACATTTTAAAAATACTAGAATTTAATATTATGTTGATCCCCATAAAAGGATGAAAGAAAATAAAGAATCTATGACACAAATGAAAACAAAGCATCTCCAGCTTACCTGAGATGGTTCATGTGTGTGTCAATCTCTTGAAGCTTGAGATCCACCCGCCTGCTGACCCCCTCCACACTCTCCTTGCTTTTGCCCCCCAGACAGAGCTTCATAACACTCCCAGGAGGGCCCCCGCCATCGCCCTGCACGTCCACCGTCAGCTGCGCTTCCTTCTCCAAGGGAGGGTCGCTGGGCAGGGGCGCCTTCTCCATGGAGCGCACGCGGAAGAGTTTGAACTTCCAGTCTGAGAACTTGGAATAAGGGTGGCACAGCTCGTCCGGCACAGAGGCTCTCGGCGCGTCCACCCAAACTCTCGGCTCTGTCTCCATGGTATCAGCACGGTCTCAGCTTCTGCGGAGGAGCGAGGGCAGAGAAGGAAGGAGAGATTAGTTTTGTGAACTATGAGACTATGAGATTAGTTGGGCCGCCGTGGAGTCTTTATTTATTTTATTTTATTTTTTTTTTTTTTTTGCACATTATTAAAAATGGGTTCAGACTCTTAAAGCCATGAATGGTTTAAGCACAGCTTTACTTTGAGTCCTGTGACACAATCAGGCAGATTTACTTAAGTCTTTCAGAATGTTTTGTACAAAGTGCCCTCAAATCCCAGCGCAAGATGAAGCACTCGGCTCTGACCCACAGTGCCGCATTATTCCGTAAGTGGCATTTAGCTCCTCTGTAAAATGCATGAGACAAGCATTCAGGAATCGATCTGCTGCTGAAAACTTCATTTCTTCTCTCCTTTACGCTCCTGCTGTGGGAGTAACTGTGTCTAGCCTTTCTCTCTTTTATCCTGGGGTACAGCAAGTTTGCTAAATGGGCACTTCTATCCCTTCAGGGCCGTCAATCACTTATATTAGTCATTTTCCCAGGTGAAGCTTGAGTCAGGGCCTCAGGAGCGCTACGCTGGCATTTTAAGAGCAGCGAACAGGAGAATACAAAACCTATGGTGCCGAGCACTCGACTGAGGAGAAGAGAGAGAGAGAGAGCTCATGGAAAAGTTGCAAGGCCTACCAGAGCGGATGAAAAGCAGCAAACAAGAAAGCGGCTGCACTCGTAAATACTGCAAAACTGCAGATGCAGATCCACAAAGCAGCAAAACAACAAGGAGCCACCAGAATCTCAGTAGCTGTCGAGCGCTGACTTACAAAGTGTTTCAGAGCAACTTTGTCAGGATGTGACAGGCAGCTTCCATCCGTGACATCAATAACGCCATCAATCAATAAATCAACTAGGGCTTACCATGAAGCTCCCACGGTGGCCACATAATGGCATTATCTCGCGCACGTTCCCTCTCTTCTCTCACTTTCTGCCTGTGCCCTATGCCTCCCTGACTGTCAGCATCAGCCGCACATCTACACTGAGCCCCTCGCTCGCATACGCACACACACACACACACTCTGGTATACACAAACAAACTCAAACACACGCAAACAGCTGAGCGGCCCCAGCCTGACTGTCAGCTGGGTTCTCCTACCTTGTTTTTGAGGCTCAGCTGGCGTAGTGTCCCCTGGGGTCTTTTCTGCATGGGAGCACCGCTGAGGAGGCTTGTGTGTGTATGTGGGCTTCTGGCTGGCTCTCCTCTCACCGTGTCTGTTTGGATCTCAGTGTTCCCACAAAGGATTGTGTCTCTCCATAGGAGGGAGAGACTCCTATTTATACCCTGCTGAGGAGTCCGTAACTGACACCCCATGCCACCTGAAGGATATGGAGTAGATGGAGAGGAGTGATAGTGTGAACCACAACCACACACACACACACACACACACACTTGCACTTGTTGTTGTGTGTGCTCAAACTGTGGAGTCATACATGCGTACAGTATGTATGTAATCTTCATACATTGTAAGAAGAAAACACTTATATGAGCAGATGAGTAGGTTTATAGGAGAGGGAAAAACGTAGTGTATAATGGAAGTTAAGGGTTTTGGAGCGTTCATATTGGTCCGATCGTTTTTTTTTACACAACATGACAAGTAGCTGGGCTTTATAGATTATGCTTAAAACAAAAAAAAAGACAAAAGTGAAGATACAATGTTTTCTGCTGTCCGTGTTGATATACAGTACTGTGCAGACATTTTAGGCACATTGGGACATTATTATATTAAAAAAGCTATTTTTCCATATACAAAGCTTTAATTTGTTCAGCAAACACTTTATTTTATAAATATTCAAATAGTATTAATACAGTAAGTATTGGTTTTATATATATCACTGTTTATTTAACGCTTTCCAAGCTTTTCCTTGTGGCCACCCAGTATTATTATTTAAATCAAGATTGTTGCTGAAAGAATTTAATACATTCATGCAGCGTCTGGGGCGTCCAGGAGAAACTTTTTTTCTCAAACTAAGATATTTTCTACTTTTTTCAGAATAAGATATTCTACTACTTTTTATCTGTTCTAATGAAATTTGCTGTTCTCACTGGTGAAAATATACTTATTGCTGAAATAAAAACTTTGATAAACAATCAGCTTAGGTGCGTAAAACTTTTGCACAGTACTTTATGGCCAATATACACTGCTGTACAAAAGTTTGTAATCACCTGCCAGTTTATTATTTACAGTTTTTGCAGAGTTTCATTCCAAAATACTCTTTGGGACAATTGTGTATCTCTTATAAAGGTGGTATTGATCATGATACAACATTGATATTACTTTTGTTCTTTTATATGTGCTTAAATAAATAATTGAGTTATTATTTGAATCTTATAAACTAGATATAAAAAGTTTTTACCCATAATTAACCAGTCAGATTAAGTGTTTCTATATTAGGGATGTGCATATCAATCCCTGAAGTTGATACAACACACATCCTGATGCACTGCCAATGATCCAGTGCATTAAAGATACATATGAAACAGCTACAAATGCAGTACAATACAAATCTACCCAACTGTGACAAACGTCCAGACTAAGGGCAAAAAACTTGGATTTATTGGGACATTTGTACTGAATTGTTTCAAACTGCAGACCCACAATAAATATCTAATACATGAATTAAAATTACTGCTTGTAATGCATTGACTGAGACAGTAATCATCATGCACAGGGTAGATTTTGATCTCTGCTTTTTAAGAAAGGTTGAACGTTTTCCAGATGAGGTGGATCAGGTGTGCTTGAGCAGGTACCAAACTGTGTCAGACATCGGCCCTCCAGGACCAGAGCCATGCTCCACTGCTGTATTTAATTTTCCTATTACTACCAAAACACAAAAAACACATCAACAAGGTACAGAGTTACTGAAAGCAGAAGGATTCTAGTCTAAAGTCCAAGTCTATTGAATGTGTGAAATGTGTTTTCTTGACTTTCTTGATGTATTCAGTGGAATTATTCACAACAGCACAACCTGTAAATCCCTATATGTGCTGTGTTAATGCACTAATTTTCTAGCCTTAATCCATGAAGTCATTAGTAACTTTTGAAGCCTGGGTATTATTTATTACAACATTCAGCACAGTTTACATCATCATTGATATGCACATGCAATGAGACTCTTGATATTTTTTGAGTATTTGTATTTATTAGTAGTAGTACTAGTAGTAGTATTTAGCTTGCACACACAGACAAAACGATGCTGACTTTGATAGTGTTACATTCTGTGGCTTATTAATGTGAGGCAGACTTTGTTGTATTGCTCTTCTCTCCTCTTGGTGCTCCAGCTCCAACAAAATGAAAAATAGAGCTAAATATTAAAAAAGATTTTTTGATTTATCACAAGTTTATCTATTTCCTGTACTCTGAGATGAAGATTATGTATTGGATTGGACCCAGTCTTGAAGAACGTGCTTTTAGTCAACGTCAGCTACCTAAAAGAAAACCTCTTGACAGTTTTAAACCAATGCAGGGTTGTGTAAGATCAATTTTCCTGATCCTGATGTTGTAGGTTACCCCTGCTTTCCTGGGGCACATCCTGAAAATGTAGGAAAACAAACTCAAGCACACACATGACCTGTACCCTTAATCACAATTCCTTAAACATATGTCCCTTGCCCTCGTTATACATGTTCACTCACACTCACAAACACTCACATCTGTACACTCAGACATACTGTAAGTAGGCCTATAGGCACATGAATAGAATTGGCAGTTGGATGTCCCAACCAACACCGGCCTCCTGCAGCTGGTCCAGCTCCAATCCATCAGCTGTGGGCCCCTAACAGAGCTTCAGATCCTGCTCTTCAGATGAGACGAGCATTAGAAAGAGCTGACAGGCGTCAGTGCTCAAACGCTTTGCCCTACATACAGCAGTCTGGTTTCTAGGCCTGCTCACAAAAGGGTTGCGTCCCAAAAGACCGTCACCACTCTAATGACCTGTTCAGGCGTTTTTTTGTCTTCTTCTTCTTCTTCTTCTTGTCTGACAGATTACTTGAGTGTCGCCAGCGCTCACAGACTCTCTGACGACTTTGTTTCTTTTGTTTCGGGCCCCGCAAACGAGTGTTACATTCCACGAGATGCTCCGTTTCCATTCCTAACGGAATTGTCTTTTTTTAATATATTTATTTATTACATTTTTTTTTTTGCAAGGATGAGCGTTAATGAAAGCGAGTGATTTGACAGTCTGTCTCTGCAGATCGACTGCGTATTTGCGTAAGAATCAGCCTTGTTTAAATTCGACTGGCGGATTAATCTGCCGCGCTCTCCGCAGGACTGCGCTCTGCTGCGCCGGATCTGTCAGCCTACTTATTAGAGGCACAGTCGGTGGCTACAGGCTCTCCCTTTGGTCTTAGCCTTTTGCTGCACATCATTACTACTGTATATGAGGACCAAGGATTAATGACCAGCATCTCAAAAAAAGTCTCTGAGATATTTGTAGGGGAGCTGATTCACATGCTGAGGAGGGGAGGGCTGCTATGAGCATGTTGGGCCAAGTCATAATGGCTGTCTATAAATTGTAGAGAAGTGCGGAGCGGAGTGGACTACCAGTTGTGCATCTTGTCATTACGTCCTTCATGTGACATACAAATTAGTAAGAGCTTGTAAGACATAAAACAGCCAATGTTGCTAAAAGCCAATGTGAATAGGTAGACAGCCTGTTAATCAAGGTGTAAGTGCAGGTTTATTTTCATACATCTTCAAGGTGTAAGAGAGAGGCCAAAGAACCTATACCCAGCAGAACTATGTGTTTCATTTATAAAACTGAAAAGGCAATAGCCTTCTTTCTTGATTTGCTTAAGGGGTCAGACTTGAGGTTAAACTGGCCTTAACAGTTCACAGTTTCATCACTGCTATACAAAACCTTATATGCCTGAAATAGAAGAAAGAAAACAGACCACAGTTTCTTACAAACGTCTACATCTACATAGAAGGTATGTGACTTTGTTCAGGGTGAAAAATGCCTAGATGTGGTTTTGTATGCTTTGACTTGTTCCTAGAATAAAATGAGCTGTTTTCTCTTTTTTGGTGAGCTCATAAATATTTTGATGATCTCTGATCTAGCTGGTTTACAGTGAGACACCGCGATGATCACACAGAAGCAACATGTAGAAATAGATACAGGCAGGAAAATAAAATTAATCTAGGTGTAAATAAACATTAGAAGCAAACTTTACCGATACTAGCTTACACAAAGTAAGTTAAACTTATTTAATCACTTTAAAACTTCCAATTAAAAAAGCTCTGGTTTCACACAGCATAGCTGCTACTTACAGGTTGCTGTCAGAGTTGTGATGCTAATAAAAGTGGAACAGCTGCTCCCTTCAGTCTCTTCAGTGCCAAACGCCGAGCACAGCTGCTCGATATTGCTCAAGGTTTAAGAAACTGTCCGGAGTGAATTGAAGTTGCATTGAAGTTGTTGAAGATGGCTTTCTATTCGCCAGCTTGCTTTGCAAATGTTCTGTTCCATCATAAATGAGGCCACACTTACTACAAGCTGTGGAATTTAAGGTGGTCGGGAACATTGGATTAAGAAACTGGTAAATCGGAAACCAGCTTTGTTTAAAAAAAAACATCAAGCATGCCTGTGAACTTGCAATAGATTTGCTGTTGCTCTGTTGTCATTGTAAATAAATTTTGGGGGTGGGAATATTCATGAGTGAAGACTGTTATGTAACACTCTAGGATTTTGCAATTATATGTTTGTATTTGTATTTATAGGGGGAGACAATCGAGTCTGAAGTTGTATAAATTGTATTCTTTATACTGAACTCTTATTATTTAACTATGACAATTCAAATACAGCTTCCAGTTCACTGTATTTTTGTGACTGTGGTTTGATTGATACTGAAGTACTGAACCGTGCCTCATTCAAAAACAGCCCAGGATGGAAAAATACTTTTTGTGATCAACTGTTTGTTTTTTGGAAAGAAGGCCAAGATATTAACATTGTGGAGTTGGTGTAGAATACGATGTTGGGACAGACCCTGAGAGTGAGCCCTTAACTAACCCCTCCCCAAAAATAAACCCACTCCCTAACACAGAATAACATATTAAACATGCACACATAAAACAAACAATCAAGAAAACAATATGACAACGTTAGTGTTAATTATCAGGTTAATTGATATGATGCCTGTGTTCACAATAAGTCAGCAAACATATTCTCTCCAAATTATAGACCCCCCCACTACCACCACTACCACCCCTCAGTCAAGTTCTACATTAATGATATCCACATGGGTGAAGATTATAGTGTGAACAGGTGGGGCTCCACTACTGTGGGATGAATATGCTTTCCATACATGGACTATATAGGCTCTGGAGAGAATGGTGCATTTTGAAAGTTGGACTATGTTTACATGCTACATTAAACTCTTTGATTTCAATACATTGAGAAAAATGCAATTATACGTGGGTCCATTCATCATAAAATGTTTACATAATGTAAAGTCCAGCTCAGGTTTACAAATGGAGTAAAGCATGAAAAATGATAGACGTTCTGTTATGACAGTGACGACATATATAATATATATAGACATAAAACATAGATATAAAAACAAAAGCATGTAGGTTTTTCTCTGTGTTTGAAATGTAGGGCATAATAAGACCTGCCATTCCAACATGAAGCCAAAGAGTGATCGGCCCATTCTGTGACGAAGAGGACAAAGCTACAGATGTCTGTCTAACAAACATCCACTGACCCCCAGAGACCCCCCTCCCCGTCTGCTAATTGACTTGTTATTGATAAAGCCACCGGCAGTTTGATTTATGGGGAAAATGTCTGCCATTGACAGCCACCTGGCGTGGAGCGGAGTGTTGTTGTGCTCTGGTTGGATCTGAGGGTTAGATGGAGGGAGTGGGGTTGTTGTTTAGGTGGGTTTTGTTTCAGTTATCACCAACTGAACAGCACACCTGCTGAGTGATGCTGGAGCTGCTGGGGGGGTTGCCCTTTTATGCTGATCTGAGGCCAATTTCATACTTTCTGCTAAAATGGACTCAGCTGGGGCTATAAAGGGGAAAAGATGCTTTTAGAGGAGCCAATAATACTCAACACCTAGCGGAAGGGAAACTCAGGCACGGATCATGAAGTTATCGGCTCCTGGGCACAAATATTTGTTAGGCCTCTATCTGGCTACCATTTTTGGGTAGTCATTGGATTTATTGTGATACCTCTTACCTCTGATGGCATTTCGCTAATCACTGCCAACAAGACATTTTTTGACATTTTAAGCTTTGGAAATGTGTGTCCTCTACTGAACCGAACTATCAGATCTCACTCTTACAGCTCTCCCAGGCACATCTTCTGACTAGCAGAGGTTCAAAGTACGTTCAGAGGCACAGTAGTTCAATGGTAAAAACCTGAAAGCTTGGCGAGGTAATGGAGGATAGTTTAATAGTCACTAAATAGAGACTGAAGGTGAAAATGAAGTGGACGTTCAGGAAAGACGTGGAGAGTAACTGGATTTTGATCGCCGTAACACAGTGACAAATTAGTTCATGCCACTATTAGTTCAAGTGCCTAGTGTGAGTCACAAGGCCCCTGGGCACTAGCCTATAAATACTAGGGGGCCTGGGGGAACTACACACAGCCAATGCAAGCAGAAAGATGTACTTGTATATGTTAAGTAAAGAATAAGAAAAATATGCCATCTACGTGGAACAGATATGATGTGATTAACAATATTATATGGAGGAACTTCTTAATGACAGCTAAATGGTCTCAGTGTTCTTATTACATTTATTTTCATATGTAACAAACACTGTCATTGAAGGGAAAAAATCATGTATTCATGTCCTTCCAATTTAGTCATTGCCAATTTTATGATGCTCTCATGATGCTACCAAGCAGGAAGGACAAAGACTAGCAATCACTTGTTTCAAGTTATTTAAAGCCAGTCACTGCATCTGTTTAAACTACTGCTGACACAATGGACAGAGGAGAACACTGACTTCTTTGATGCTAGTTAAAAGATGCCCATATTGTATAGTATTGCATGTGGTAATTTATGTGGCTGTCCTACATACGTAGAAACAGAGAGACCAATTATACGCTCTTGGAATCCCAGACAGCCTCCCAGTGATAAGGCGAATGCATAGACAATACTAACTAACACAAGAACAGAAATATGATTTACACTCTCTTCAGTCATTTTTATTGTTATCCTATCATACCACATCAATAACAAACGATCTGAATTCAGTTCTGCGTGTGCTTAGAAAGGCATGGGTCTCTGATTTTGAGTGGAAACGGGGGAACAAAGTAAGGGAGTGAAGGAGAGGCAAAGTCAATAGTCAAATGGACTGTGAATTACTGCCAGCTGATAATTATTTGATGACTTATTATCCAAGATATCCTCCCAAAAATCATTTAATGCTTTATAGACATCTAGCTCAAAAGTACACTACTTTAACAAGCAAGCTATCATATTGAGTTAGATTAATGTTGGCAAGATGATAGCAAGACAGTAGCTATCTTTACTGCCTACTGCAAAAGGCTGAAATTGTTTATGGCCGACACAATCACTTCGAACTATTTGCCAAGATAATGCACTCAATTAAACACATTTTTATATTTATGTGAGTGTCTGGGTCCATTACTTTTCCATTACATTTTTTCCATTAACTTCAATACTGTTTTTTTAATCACTCCAACACTACTTACTTGAATTCGCTCCCTCAGATTTGAGTCTTTATGCTCTTGTGTTAGTTGGCTGGAATTGAACCTGCTTTGTGGTACGTAAAGCGATGTGTACTAATCAGCCCAAACATTATGATTGCTCCCAGATAAAACAAGTGCATGATTATCTCATAACAACAACACAAATCTAGATCTGGGATATATTAAACAGTCAGTTCTTGTGTGGATGGGCAGACATGAAGAACTGAGGGAGTATGATGAGGGCCAAATCATTATGGCCAGACGACTGGGAGCATCTCCAAATGGCAAAGCTTGTGGGGGGGCTGGCCAGCATTAGTGAATAACTACCGACAGCCATCCGAGAAGGGACAAATCACTGGCAACTGGGTGTTGGGCACCCAAGGCTAATCAGTGCACAAGGGAAACAAAGACTATCTCGTCTAGTCTGAACCAACAGAAGGATTATTGAGGCAAAAGTCACAAAATCTTTAACGGTGGTTAAGGGCATATGTGTCACCATTACCGGCCATTAAACGTCATCATTGACTGCGGAAAGTGACGGCACTGGGATGCACCTGTGAAAAGAAAACAGGTCGGTGGAGGGTGTGTGATGCTCTGGACAATGTTCTGCTTGGACACCCTGTGTCCAGGCATTCACATAAATGTCTGTTTGACATGTGCCTCCTACCTCATTGCATGCCAGGTACACACCTTCTTGGCATTCCCAATGGAAGTGGTCCAATTACGCACCCCGCCACACGGTCCAGGAATGGTTTGAGGAACGTGACGGGGGTTGAATGTGTTTCTCTGACTTCTGAACTCACCAGACCTCAATCTTTTCAAGCATCTGTGGCATGCACTACAAAAGAAAAAGTCCAATATGTGGTGGTGCCTAGAGGCAACTAGTGGCAAGGATCTACTGCTATCTACTAGATCATTCTACCAGTTAGACTAGTTGTCCAGAGGAAAGAGCTTGATCATTTTGTTACCTGTGTAGTTGTGGGCAGGGTTTTCTCTGGTTATGACAATACAATATAATGTTGGAAAAAGTAAAAATAACCATATAATTTATGGCTTTGCATTGTTGAACAGAACATCACAGGAAAGGCTTTAGCATGACATCCTCAGTGTCAGTCTAACCTTTTTGTACACTAATGCAACTTGTGGAATTCATACTCCAAACAAAAAGTTGTGGTGTCCATGCCATCATAAGAAACACAGAAGTGCACAGCCCCTCCTCCAGAATGTTGGCATTAACAGATGTTAATTACCAGTTTAGGAGAAACGTTTAAGTTTAGCATCAAACTTAATCCCTTTACTCCCCAAGATCTGTCTTCAGAGGTTATAAGCAAAGCCAGAAAGCCAGTGAGATCTTTAGTTTACAAGGACTCTTTATATTACCTCTTTTGTTAGCTGCTGAATGTGGTTTCTTTTTTTTTCTTTCTCGTCCATGAAAGTAATGGTCAGCCATCACTGTATTTACTTGCATTACATTGCATAAAAAGTCCGGCGGTGCCTAGTGGCAAAATTTAAAGGACCTACTGCTGACATATTGGGGCCAGAAAACAACTGGGCTTCTTTAGATGTCTTTCGAGTCCATGCCTCAGTGGGTCAGAGCTGTTTTGGAGGCACATGGAGGACTAACAGTATATGAGGCCTACTTTAAGCTAATTGCTAACTGCACTTTCCAAACATCACACTTATTAGCTACACTAGTGCAGGTGTGTCTTACAGCTAAACGTTTCCTGTCTCTACATTGTAATCTCATTTGCATGCTGCATATTATGTATTGTAATGGCGCATACACCTTTTTGTAATAGAACTACACTGAAAAAATCTGTGTATTTGTTAGAGAAATGTGAACATTATACTACAATTGTCTCAATATGTAATGTAAGAGGAACTAGCCACTTAAAACCACACATTTTCGAGTACAATAAGCCCTTAAGCTCAGGTTTATACCGGAAGAATAGAAAGCGAATGTGCTAAACATATGTTTGCTCACCTATAGTAAAAGTAGGCTAGCAGGTGCTCCACTTGCTCATCCATTCAGGTGTCTATGCAGCCGAAAATAAAGGCAACATCGTGCTTCTTTTATGAAGTGCTAGAAAACGCAGTACGACACCCAGAGCGCCGGTTCCACATGCTGATACTTTTTACTGTAACCAGCACTGACATGCATATGTTCAAACTGCTCTAGGGGCAGTTAAAAAAAGATAAAACCAACATCTCTGAAGGTATCACAGACATTATACTAGATACGGAGGGGGTAAAGTGCTGCCAGGATCCAGCTCAGAGGATCTACAGTCTTATACACTATGCCTCACGCTGGTCTTCATAAATAGATAATACGTCCCCCATTAACAGGTGTGCTGGTTCTTGTGCTTGATTGGAAATAATTCTCTTTTTCTGTAGTCTGTCATGTTTTCACGTATGTTTCTGTCATCCTATCAGCCGGCCTGGAATAGCCTCATCTTTCACATCTCCTGCGATGCGGCAGTCGATCGTTAAAAAAGACACTTTATCATTTTAAATCATGAATAATTGTTCTACTGGGGAAAAAGAAAGACAGGCTCTGGCACGTTAAACGAGTTCAGGCCTCCATTATTCCTCGCGTGCTCTCATTTCTTTCTCTTTCTCGTCCTCGCTCTTCTTCCTATCTTCAATCCTCTTCTCTGCTCAAAGTTTATTTTGTAAATTACCATTCCAAGCAGTGGCCCCCAGTGCAGTGTCATTTGTCAAAGGTAGCTGCCAGAATGGCTCTCCGGCTGTCCTATCCACTTCTAGACTGCTCATCTATCTCTCTCACTCCCTCTTTCCTCTCTCTCTCATCACCCTCCCTTCGGCCCTGTCTAATAATCATTAATGCCATTATCAGGATGCAGGCCATTCATTACCCAGGCTGTCTGTCTGTCTCTCTCTGTCTCTCTGACTCTCTCTCTCTCTCTCTCTCTCTCTCTGTTGCTTTGTCTGTTTTGAATGTTCATTTTGTATGTAAACCCCCCCCTTAATGAAGCTCCACCTGAGCGACTAATTAGAAGTCTGACTCAAAGCAATACTCCAATGTTTTCCAGACAAAATCTCTACAGTGTGGTCGATTACCATAGACAGTAACTTCGACATGCTTCCCTGGACTGAGAGAAGAACAGAAAATCCACTGTCTCCAAACAAACTTTCTGTAGAAGTCAAAGGACAGTTAATGAACAGCGTGAACAAACGTTTATTCAAACAGATACACTACCGCTCAAAAGTTTAGGATTACTTTAGAATTTTATTTCATGCAATTTTCATGCAATTCATGCAATTTACAAACAATATTGTTTATTTCACAGATTTTTAAAGAATAAAAATGTTTGTATTAAAGTCTATTTTTGTATAGAGGCTTATTTTGCATATAGTTCTATTATCAGTAATTCTCAGTCCTCTGTCTAAATCTCCTGGTACGGCCGCCAATCCAAGTTAAGGATGTTATTGGGCTTAACTGGTTGTTAGGACACTCTTGCTCAATTATGATGCACAGCTGAAAAACATTCTACTAATAAGTGAGTATAAAATGGAGAACAACATTCTAGGTTAGTTTAGTATCTGAAGCATCAGCAGTTGATGGCTTGCTGACAAAATCAAAATGACCAGAAAGAAACAACTTTCTTTAGAGACCCCTCAGTCCATTGTTGTGATAAGGAAAGAAGATACTCTATTAAAACAAGAACATTTCACTGTGATCCCAAACTTTAGAGCTGTAGTGTATGTTTTTTGAACATGTTCCACAATTCTGGACAGTTCATTCTAGCAGTCTACTATAGTTGGACTAGTTGTCCAAAGGACAGGACTTGATCATTCTTTACCTGTGTAGCTGTGACTTTTTAAAGGCTCTGGTTATGACCCATACCATAGAATGTTGGAAAAAACATATGTAACCATATGTTTTATGGCCGTGCAGTGTTGAACAGAACATCACTAGAAAGCCTTTAGCATGACAACAAACAGTGGGTGACAAATTACTGTCAGGGCGTCAGCAGGTTCGGACACAAAGGCAAGCTTTGAAATAAACAGTACTTTTAATGAAAAACAAACGAAGAGCAAACAGATCGGATACATAGACTGGGTAGACACGACATACCACAACATACCAAGACAATGATCAACGAAGACAGATTACAAACACAGGGTATAAATAACACAGGGAACAGGTGACGGGAATAAACAATAATTGGGAACAGATGTACAAGGCGGGGCAAAGGCGGAGACATAGGAGCACATGACACACGTAAACACAAGCACATGGGACTGACAGAACGTAAACACGGACTTAGACGGGGAAGACGAGCATGACAATTACCAGAAAGTTGTGGTGTCCACCCCATCAAAAGAAACACGGAAATGCACAGTCCCTCCTGCAGAATGTTGGCATTAACAGATGTTAATTACCAGTTTAGAAGAAACGTTCAAGTTCAGCATCAAACTTAATCCCTTTACTCCCCAAGATCTGTCTTCAGGGGTTATAAGCAAAGCCAGAAAGCCAGTGAGAACTCTAGTTTTGCTTACAAGGACTCTTTATATTACCTCTTTTGTTTGCTGCCAAACGTGGTTTCTTTTATTTCTCTTTCATCATTGCATTTACTCTTCCTCTGATTGACCTTAAACCTGATTAACACGAGGCTAGACTATGCTGGCTGCATCCAGAAATCCTGAAGGTTACTGCATTTTCCTACCAGTACCCTTCTCTCCTCCATGACCTGGAAACAAGTTTTATGATGCCATATTATCGGCTGTCAGAACACCAGAGGAGACGAGCGAAACCACTTAAATCACCAGTGAGGGTTTTAATGTGACATCATGGACAAAAGCAAAGCAAACCAGCTATACTTTAAGTTCTGTCTTTTATTTGGGTTTATAAAATGATCTGTATTTGTAAAATCAACACCAGTGTGAATTGGCTGACTCTGTGCAGCAGCTGTGACTGGATAAAGGCGTATTAGGGGTAAGCTGTAAAATGAGCATTGCTCATTTCTCCAGTAGTAGTAACTTAACAGGAGTGCCGGTAACAGTCCCCCAGTTTCTCCTCATTCTTTCATCTCCTCCTTCAGAGTAGCAGTAGAAAAGGAGATGAAGACAGGAGCAGTAGCGAAAGATTTTGGGCTTAATTCCTTTTCGACTCTCTTTGCAGCGCCCTCTAGAGTTTGACAATCTGGACGCCATTATTGAGCAGCTATTCTTCTCATTGTACATTATTTGGAATCTTTTGCATTCTGATTAGCTATCCGCACATCCATACACACTTCTGCACAGTGGTTTTATCATTCAGACGGAAAAACAGATTTTGTTGTTTCTGTTTAATTCTAGGCAGGAAAAGCGAACGGCTGCCTGCACTGGACATCATGAAATATGAGTCTTTCAGAGCAACAAATCTCTGAGATTTCATAATTGCCATCCACCACACAGCATGCCTACACAGGAGGCTGTGATTGGTCCTTTGGCATGTCAGTCAAGTGATTTCATGTTTTTCATGCTTTTAAATTCCTGTAAAGCTGCTTTGTGACAACATCGTTGTAAAAAGCGCTAAACAAATAAACTTGACTTGACCTCTTCCAAACAAGTTTGGTGGTATCCGGCCATAACCTGCAGTGAAAAGTTCTAGGTATCACTATAAATAGGTAAAAGTATGCAAGACCTGTGTCATCCAGATGTACCAGTATTGAGATAGGATGGGACTGTTTCAGCTCATGCCCACTTTACATAAAGACTCAGTCATAGCCTGCCTCAGTCAGAGACTGCCTCAGTCATACACTGCCTCTATCTGTGCAGCTTCTAAAGCTTTGCTATCCAGATTTCAAACAGAGGCTCCTTTCTTTGGTATTTAGTTTAAACTGTAAATACTGTTTGACCAGAGGAGGATGGGTCCCCACTTGTGAGTCTGGTTTCTCCCAAGGTTTCTTCCTCCAGTCTGAGGGAGTTTTTTTTTGCCACTGTTGCCTCTGGCTTGCTCACTGGGGGGTATATGTTATAACTGTCTGTTTTTAAAACTCTGTAAAGCTGCTTTGAGACAACTTTGTTGTAAAAAGCACTATATAAATAAACTTGACTTGAAGACCAGTAAGAGCCCGATATCTTCAGTATGTACGAGTTTCAGGTTAACAGGATTTCTGTTCATTTGTAAGTGCAGTGTGAGTTATTGTCTGTGGTAATCAACTGTACACTGCAGACGTGAAAGATAGAGATGAGGTTGAAAAACACTGAATTATTCATTTTAAATGAGTCTCTCTCGCTCTCTCTCTCTCTCTGTCTCACAGGACAGCTCTGGTGACTGATGCAGTCTGAAGCTTTAGCTCTGGTGGTCCGGCTGCCTGCCTGCCCTGCTCTGCCTCACCCTTGTGCATGTGTTTCTGACAGATGGGGACTGGCACACAGCAGAAGTGTGATGCTACACTACTCTTACTGCTATTGCTTTCACTGCTTGCACGCCCCAGGGTCAGTGTCTTCTTTCTCTGCACTCTCTCTCTCTCTCCCCTCCAAGAGACATTCAATTAACTTGTTGTATTTGTAGCCGTCCATGCACATGCAGCACTCACTCTTGCCCTTTTGTCAGCAAGAGAGAAGAAGAGTGGTCTCTCTGAGGCAGAGGCAGACCCCCGTTAACGGCTTTGTTTGCGCTCGCCGGAACAAACACACATTAAGAAGCGCATGTGTGCACGTAAGGGATGGAAGCATCTCCAGATGGGTCTTATGTTCTCTAAGTAAACTGTAAGAAATGAAAAGCGCGCTCCAGAATCAGGCCGGCGGAGAGCAGAGGGGAAACGGAGCTGGGCGTCTTTAATCAAAATAACAATGCTCTTTAATTCTGCCTTAATTAAATCGGCGTTTCCCCCCGGTGAGGCTCAGGCGCGCCGCTCTCGCTCCCTCTTCGGATTTGTGTTGTGTTTAATCATCGACTTTGTGTTCCTCCATCAGGAGATTTTTCTCTTTTTTCCGTAGGCCGGCGCCGGTTTACACAGCCGCCAAGCTGGCAAGAGAACGCTTAAAGAATGAGGAAAAAACGAGAGAATAAATAAAAAAACACACTCGATCTATGGCACACGCAAACACTCACACACACATGCACCTGGACGAACTTTCTTTATCTCTGTGTTTGTGTGTGCACGTGTGCGTATGAGTTTGTTTTTGTAGGCCAACGTTTTCACTAATAAAAGTCCTGACTAAGTAGGAAAAGCAAAGAAAAAAACGAGTGTTGCCAAGCTGCCAAACACAGGGGGCACTAAGGTGTCTGGGACCTCCTGATTAACCTCATGGACCCCTTAAAAGTCTTAGAAAAGATTCTGGGGTGGGGCTGGAGACCTAAAACATCAACTTTATGACATTACGCTGTCTGTTGATGCTCCAATTCCGTTGAAAGGTCATCTGTTTTGCCGTCTGCTACAACAATGAGCTTGTCTTTTTCATTGTCTTAACAAGTGATGCAGAACTGGTTCACCCAGTTGGACCTTCATAGTCTAGCAACTGTTACTCACATGTAGTCACTTGACTGAGAGTGTTAAAACCTGCACAACATAACAGTAAGTTTTAGCAAAGCTTTAGCAACTTAATATTAATATATTACTGATAAGATCATGAAAAGCACATAGTCTGATCACGCAGAATCCCTTAATGTTGCATCTCTCATGTATTTAGAGAAATCACACACAAACAATATACGTTATGATACATTAAAAAAAATAAAAAAGTTTAAACAAGCTATTGCTTCTTGTTCTGTGGTCACTGCCATGTTGAAGTGACATCACTCAGAAAAGTGGGAATTTTGAGTTACAAGACTTTTAAAAGATTTTTCCTATTCAAAAGCCATATTTTCAATATATAATATGATATTGATACTGTTGCACCCTTACTAGTTACAAATGCATATAGTATCTGTTATTATTACACATTCTATGTGTGTTATATAAATTTAACATATAGGATATGGGATGTATTATTACAAAAGAAGTTACATAGCAGTTACATAAGCAGTTGCACACATACAGTGCATGCTACCCAAATAATACCTGTAGTCCTGTGAGGGTCCTGACTAATGAAGAACAGGGCAAACAAATTATGAAAGTATACTGAGAAATAGAGGAACTGCAGTCTGTAACTGTGGAACTGTAAAAATGCTCCTATATGGTATGTAGAGCTGATATAATGGACAGTGAGTGTAGATACAGGGAGATGTATCTAATGAAGTGGCTGATTGGTGTATATAAATACATAATATCATTATATATAGGAAATCTGGCAGCGTGACTAGGTGCACAAAATGTGTGTGTGTGTGTGTGTGTGCTATAAAGAAACAGCAGGCTGGTGTTTTGTAAACTAAGAGAATTGGGATTGCCAGATAAAAATATTGAGAGTCTTAAAAACTCAGGCTTGTTTTTATGTGCCTGCATGTAGTCGCCCTCCTGGCAGCGGAATCAGCAGACGCTGAACAGCGTCCAGGCCTTTTCAGCAGTGGACAGAATGAACTGGTGAAAAGAGCAGTTCCGTTGTCCATCATGGCTAACCCCCCGATTGTCCCGCCACCGTCGACTCACAGCGGAGACAAACGGCCGCTCCCCTCCGCAATAGATCTGCTTATTATTTTCCTGTCCCTTGACTAAAAAGTCCATTATAGGAAATGCCAGGGCAGTCATGGCCTTTTCAGTGGCGCGTGTGTCATACCTCAACCATCGGGACAATAGAGGGCCTGACACCGGGCCTGGACTTAAACAGACTGATCTTTAAATCAATTCACCCTGTAATTATAACGGAGGGAAGAGGAAAGGGCCTGGCTGTCATATCGTGCGACTGAGTTTAGAACCTAGCACCAATGACAGGAGCAGCCACTGGTGCTCACGCTCAGGAGCATCTGTCATATCCATCATCGGGGCAGCGATGGCATATGGAGAGTGTGAATACTCTACAACTGGCCGCTGGTCAGAGCAAGGACTGATTCAGATGGATGATCTAGGTGCGGAAAGGCTGGTCATAGATCAGAGCAAAAGGCCAAGTTGTACCTGCAGCATCTGTGTCCCTATTACAGTGGCTTCTGTGTAACATCCTGTCCTCAGAGCAGGGAAGAACAGCGGATACTGTAATGCTTTATCTTTACACATAATGTAATGCATCTGCCTCAGTACAGCCCATAGGGGAAGGTAGAGGGAAGCCCACAGAACAGATAGCTCTTCACAAAAAATCGTCACATTTCTCACCTTATATATAAATCATGTGCAAAAGTTTTAGGCTCTTGGAGACATTATATTAAAAATATATATATTTTTCCAGACAGGACGCTTTTATTTGCTTAGTAAACATTTTATTTTTTTTAAATATTCAGACAGTATTAATACAGTAGTGGTTTTAAATATGTATATATTATCTACTTCTTTCAAAATAAGATATTTATGCTACTTGTATTATATCTTATTATTTGTGTTTATATCTGTTCTAATTATATATGGTGTTCTTAATGGTGAGAAGATTTTTCAATTTTTTACCTAATTTGAAAAGGCCTGTTGTCCTTTACTTGTTGTGTTAATGCTGTTATTACGTTATGTAAATAGTAATGTAAGCCAATGTAACTACAGTATATTTGTAGTTACTGTGCATATATGTGAATATGGTGGTCTGATGCTTCATATGTAATATTTATTAAGTATTTTTTAATATTTGTATATCCCATTCGTATATCCCTTTCTGCCTTTTCACTCTTCTCTTTCTTCCCCTCTTCATTCTTTATTTTTTCTTTCTTTCTCTTCTACCTTTTCTCTCATATTCTTCTGTTGTTCTTTTTCTCTCCTTGTCTTTCTCACCCTCTTTTTCTGTCATTCTTTTTTCTTGTCTCTACCCTCTCACCTTTGCTTTTTAGTCTTTCTTTTTTTCTTTTATTTGCCTTCACTCTATGTTCTTCAGTCTTTCTTTTTTCCCCTCTGTCTCTTTCCCTCTCTCTCACTCAGTCCATAACTTTCTACCTGTGATTTTCTTTTTCTCTGTCTCTCTTTTTTCCTTCTGTCTTTTCCCTCACTTTTCTGTTGTTTATTCTCTATCTCTTCTTCTCAGTCCTATCTGTTTTTTCTTTCTGTTTTTTCTTCTCTATCCCTCTCCCTCTCTCCCTCCCTCTCTCCCTTCTTCTATATCTTTTCTTTCTCTCTTTTTTCTCTATTTCTTTCTTCTCCTCTCATTATTCTGTCATTTTCACTCGTTCTCCTTTCCTCGCTTTCTCTCATCCTCTTTATGAATTTTCATGTCCTTTTTTCAGTCTCTCTCTTTCTTTCTTTTCTCCCTTTTTGCTTCACTGTTCTCTTGTTCTTTCTTTCTTTTTCCCTTTCTCTCACCCTCTTTGTCTTTCTGTCATTCTTTTTTCTCCTCTCTCTCTCTCTCTCTCTTTCTTTCTCTCTCTCTCTCTCTCTCCTCAGGGAGCACATCACTCTAATGGAAATGGCTTTTCATTGCCGACCCACTAAAAGAGCTAGAGATGGATGGGGAGAGAGCGGACGGAGAAAAAGAGCTGCTGTTTATTCAGTCAGGTGCAGAAACATAACCGCTGTAAATTTGATTTTTGGGTGAGCTGCCTCTGGGATGATTGTGGAATTGCAAAAGCAGTAGCAGAAGATCTTCCCCACTCTGCATGTGTATGGAGGGAGAGAAAGAGAGAAAGAGAGAGAGATACAGAGTCTGTGTTGAGAATCATGAGTAAGCTCTCGTTCTCACTCCAGCTCACTCCAGCTGCACTCTGTGTCAACTTGCGGTTTAATCTCTAGCTCACCTAACACTATTACACATTAAATCCTTTTATCCTGTATCATGGGCACCAGGAAGGAGAGAAAGATGGAGAGAGATTCACTTACACCATGTGTGTGTGTGTGTGTGTGTGTGTGTGTGTGTACTGTATATTTCACTGTTGAAATCTAACAGGACAGTGTTGTTGGTCTATGACAGTTAGGGTAATGTTTAGGGTTAGACTGGAGTCAGTCTGTCTAAATTCTTTTTTAGTTTAAAGCTGTGGCTACGAGGCTACAGTCGCTGATAAACACAACAAGTCAATAATGACCAGAACCTTTTCTCTAAATACATCCTCAAAAATTCTCTCAACCTTCTCACACTCCATCCAGGTCTGCATTAGGATCTTCATCATGTGCACACGTGATCAGAGTTTGATCAGAGACGGATTTTCTGTTATTTCAGTTCATAAACTTACATCTACAGTTTACTCATTAAACTTGAGCAATTATTAATAAACAGAAATAAGACATATCATAAAATAAAATATATTCCTGAGAGATGTGTGTCTATGTGAAGAACACTGCAACTTTTATTTTTGTCCTAAACTGTAAACGGGTGTCAGCTGCATTCTGCTACACTGTGAACTTGTGTTTGTGTTTATAGTTAACAATAAGTCATACTGTGTGCTAAACCTGACTGACACGTTTACACAGCCGTAATTAAGACCTGCATGCAGCTTAATTGGGTTGAGAGAATTTTTGTGGATGTATTTTATTTACAGGAAACATTTGGGTGACTTCTAATGCTGGACAGAAATTATATCTTGGATGATTTACTACGTCTGTGGTAAGTATAAAAGTAGCTAAACCATTGAAGTCCTCTCCATTGGAGCTGGATTAGTTTGCTCTGGGTAGGTACTTTACATTATACAAAAATGAAATGTCGTGTGCAGTGTTGTTATTTTCAATCAATTCTTTTGTTCATGTTACTCACCAACTGTGTGACTTCAGTAATCAGTAAGGTTTACCTGATAAATGCTTGTTTGGTTAATGTAATTTTCTCGAATTAGACTCTCACTGGCTGTTAGTGCTGTTTGCATATCGGCTGCTTTTTACTTTGTTGAACTTATTAGTCACGTATCTCAGAAAGACATTATAGAACCAAATCCAGCTTAAATAGGCTTTTAAGAAAAAACTTCAGAAAGTACAGGAATATTTGACTCTAGAATCTAAAATCCTTACAAATACATACAGTCAGAGGTCAAATAGGTGGGAGTTGGTGCCAGACATACACACTAGAGCTTGAAATATTTGTCTCAGCTCAACTGGACACTGTGTTTGGTCAGGTTTGGACCTCATTTCTCAAATAAGTTGTCTTACTTTTATCAGGTTTGTATTTCTTATTTGGGTTCTCTGCCCCCTCCCTCTTTATACAAGTGTTGTTCTGCAGTGTAGATATGAGGGGTCTGTTCAGGGCAGAATGTTGTTTGGCCCGGCCCATCATAGGATGCAATTCTCAGTCAAAACAGCATTCAAAGGGGAATTTTTGATAATGTAGGAATAATTTTAAGATGCAAACAGAGTCATTCAGAGTGGTTTGATGTGTGCCGTTCAACTGTAGAGAAACTTACAGACTCTTTACAGCAGTGGTGATGGGAACCAGGAGTCACAAGGTCTACAACATGAATATAGCCATTTTGATAGCTGTCCAAAAGCACTGGTGAACCTATACATGTCGTCTGAGTTTAAATATTAAATGTTGAACATAAAATAGTTATAAATCTAAAAAAATATTTTTTGTTGGGGACTATTTCATCTCACAACACCCCGCATATATCCCTCCACCATAAATAGACTAAAATATATTAGATAGATAGATTAAATAGATTAAAATATATTTTAGATCAAAAGTATGTTACAAAGTAATTCTTCTGAGGCTCTGAAGAGGCTTCAGAGAATCTCCCAAAAAGAGTGAAAGCTGTAATAAGTTGGAAGTTGTGGGCTGAAGGTCAGGGATCCCATCTTGTGTCTGGAAGGTCGCCGGTTCGATCCCCTGGGTCAACCGCACACAACTGAAGTGCCCTTGAGCTAGGCATCTAAACCCCAATTTCTCCCCAGGTGCCGTGAATAGGGCTGCCCACCACTCTGGGCAAGTGTGCTCAATGCCCCAAGTGTGTATGTTCACTAGTGTGTGTATATGTGGGTGTTTCACTGCACGGATGGGTTAAATGCTGAGGTCGAATTCCGCTGTGTACAAACACAAGTGGCAAAAATTGGTTGATTCTAAATCTAATTCTAAAAGGTGGACACATTAAACACTGTTTACTCAGAAGTTGTATTAATTGTTGAGTCATTTTCTGTGAAATATATGTTTACAGCTTTTTTCCCGACACTACATAAATTAGTAACTTTTTCTGACAGGAAATTATTAAAATGAAGTACAGTCTCTGCATGTTGCATAGCATAGTTCAGTTCGGGTCCAGCTGGACAGGCAGTTCTCGGTTTGTATTTGGCTTGCAACACAATTTCAGACCCAATTAAAGCTACAATACACACACATCCGCTAACAGTTGCACTATGGCCCGTATTTACTAAGTGTCGTGAGTTCATGCTAATCTCTTCAGTAAAATTATAAAAGGCACAAATTGGTCCCAGATCAGCCTGTTTGCTCGGGGAAGTTAGATAAATATGGGCACTGGGGTTGCGTGTAATCTGCATCGGAGCCCAATGAAAGGCATCTGCAGGCTGAACGAGCTGGTAAAGTTCTCGCTGTGTGTGATTGACTTGGTGCATTGCTGTATTTCTGTCTTATATACTCAGCCACCCCCGCCCACCACCCTACAGTCATTCCCCTGTTGCCGCTATTGTCAGTGTGAAGCCTGCACTGCCTCCGCTGCAGGTAGGATGGACTATTGTGTGTGGTGGACGCACGAGCAGCACTATCTACCAACACAAGCGCATGTCTCTAAAGGCGTGCTACTCTATATGCAAAGCAGAGGGCGATGTGTTGGAGGAAAAAAAAAACAGAGGAAGAGGCCTGGTGTGGAGTGATTATATTTGTAATTTAATTTCACTGGTCACACAGGGGACAGATAAGAGAAAGGACCGCTGCAGTTGTCTGCATCCAGCCATGAATGGAGCCGTGAGAACGAGACACACACACATACGTGCGGCTTCATTGTGCAGGACGGAGACGTGTGACAGGAGGCTGTACATGTGGAGAGACTGTTTGAGGACCACACACAAAAGTGTGTTAATGTATATGTATGTATCTACTGAGCATATATACTGACACTTAGACACACATGGAGTTGGTTTTGCGTATATGGGTTCGTACAGGTCTATACTTTGCACAGCGAGATTTCTTATTTAACCAGACAAATACAACAATCTCATAAACTCTCAGGAACCTGTGTATATACCACGGGGTCAATCCGTCAATCTCACAGCAACTCAAGTCTCAAGTTATATTGGGTTAGTTTCTAAACTGCTAACAGAAGATTTTGGGTGGGACGGTTTAAAGAATCACTCTCAAAATAAAAAACCCATCGGTTGCATTTTTTGTAAGAATTCCTATTTAACTCCTACAGTTCTAAGTGTGTACAAGGGCTTCTTAGTGGGGGAGCGTGGGGAGGGGGTGGCTTCACCTGAATATTTAATAATATTTTTTTAACTAACATGTTGAAAAAAGTGTTGTTCACAGATTTACAGAATATCTCTAAAAAAAACCAATAAACTGCAGCATATCTGAAAAATTCCCAAGAATTTGGTGGAAAGAGTGAATTTGCCTATTTGCCAAACTGAGACAAGAAGTGTAAAATCTCAGTTAATGTTTTGCATTATGAGCTGCATTAGAAAGAAAACTTAACGTAATCCAAACCTGAAACCAGCATCAGCGGAGCTATGGAAAGAACGTTAGTGGCCACCCATGCTAGACAGGCTAGCCAGAATGAGACCCCTCAAATCCTATTGTTTGGATGATGCATCTGTACAATGCATGTTGGGTATTGTAGTGGAAGAACACAGATGCAAAATTGTGAATTCATTCAAAATGATGAAGCTGGAGGATTCAGTGTTTTACTACAGACCTTTACATACATGACCAATCACGTAGTAAGTGTACGTTTTTAGCCAGACTTAAGATTAATAACTGAATAAAAAACCTAAAGCTAAGATAATTTTTATATTATTTGAACGTAATTTACTTACTGCATTTCTAATTTTATAGGTACTTACAATTGCAATTACATCACTGATTTTACTGTTTTAAAGTCAATGGCATGTACAAGTTAAAAATGTAAATGAATTTTGACAGAATTCAAATCACAGTCAAACATCACCTCTCCTGACAGACGTTGTGGTGATTGATGATATTGACTGAGGTTTAGAATCCCCCACCTCCAGCTTTAACTTCTCTGCTGGTTTTAATGGGCTATGAATGAGAACTGCCATATGATCTGTTTAGAGAAAGAGGGGCTTCAGGGGCATGATATGTAAAGTCTGTGCTGTAGTTTCAACTCCCCCCGCAAAATAGACTGTTTGTGTTGTTGTTGTCTTGTTATTGATGTTTGTTTGGTGAGTTGTGTGTATGTGTTCTGTGTGTTATGGGGAGTAAGGGATGTGTGTTTGGGGTGGGGTGGAGGGGGTCACTGTGAGGAGAGAGTAAATGTTGAGAGCAAATTTGTGACCTGACTGTTGGTGTTTCAGTGACTCTTTCTGCCTCACTTTGAATCACTTTCCAATCAGAAATGATGCTTTTATCTTTTTCTCTGACACCACAATATTAAATTACAACATGCTTCTCTATTTACTGTTTAGCTGTTACTGTAGAACTGGGACTAGAAAAGGTTAAGAAGGTTCAAACTAGCCAATGTGATCTGACTTTGTGTTTTAAATGATGACTTCTATGGCTTCTAACTCATGCCACTAAGCGTAGAGTCTGTCTTTGCAGAATATCCTCCAAGTCTTAGATTTACATTAAAAACCACAAAGCACACACTGACCAGTGATTCTGAAGCGTCGGAGACTTCGTTATTTCTTCCCTCTCTATCTCAACACAAAATGTAATCAGCGGGGTAGTCTGAACCGGACCTTCTATCTCAAAGAGCAAAGACACATTTAAGATTCCAAAGGAGAACACACAGAGCTGCACAAAGCCCAAGAATAAAAAAGAGAAAGTGAAGGACGAGAAGCCTGACCCTGACTACGTCTGTCTTTTTCTCCACAGGCTTTGTGTCTGGGGCACGTGTCTCCAGATCCTGATCTAGAACCTGCGTCCCCTATAGAACACGCTAGCTTAGCTAAAAACAAAGAAAAGCAGAATGATTGCAGAACAGTAAGAGAAATGATCTGCTGTAGAAAGACTGGCTATGTAGAATCTGACTGGATCAGAGGACTCTTTTCTGTCTGAGGCAAGTGTGGAGTGAAGTCTCAGGATTTTGGGGGAAAGAAAGAAAGAATGACTGAAAAATTCTGTCCGAACTCGAATACACCAAAATTCTGAATCTACTCTACCACACCAAAATTCTGAATCAACTCTACCACACCAAAATTCTGAATCAACTCTACCACACCGAAATTCTGAATCAACTCTACCACACCAAAATTCTGAATCAACTCTACCACACCAAAATTCTGAATCAACTCTACCACACCGAAATTCTGAATCAACTCTACCACACCAAAATTCTGACTCTACTCTACCACACCAAAATTCTGACTCTACTCTACACTACCACACCAAATTTCTGACTCTACTCTGCCACACCAAAAATCTGACTCTCCTCTACACTACCACACCAAAATTCTGAATCTACTCTACACTACCACACCAAAATTCAGACTCTACTCTACACTACCACACCAAAATTCTGAATCTACTCTACCACACCAAAATTCTGAATCTACTCTACACTACCACACCAAAATTCTGAATCTACTCTACACTACCACACCAAAATTCTGAATCTACTCTACCACACCAAAATTCTGAATCTACTCTACACTACCACACCAAAATTCTGACTCTACTCTGCCACACCAAAATTCTGACTCTACTCTACACTACCACACCAAAATTCTGAATCTACTCTACACTACCACACCAAAATTCTGACTCTACTCTACACTAACACACAAAAATTCTGACTCTACTCTACACTACCACACCAAAATTCTGAATCTACTCTACACTACAACACCAAAATTCTGAATCTACTCAACCACACCAAAATTCTGAATCTACTCTACACTACCACACCAAAATTTTGACTCTACTCTACACTACCACACCAAAATTCCGACTCTACTCTACCACACCAAAATTCTGACTCTACTCTACACTACCACACAAAAATTCTGACTCTACCACACCAAAATTCCGACTCTACTCTACCACACCAAAATTCTGACTCTACTCTACACTACCACACCAAAATTCTTACTGTACTCTACACTACCACACCAAAATTCTGACAATACTCTACCACACCAAAATTCTTACTCTACCACACCAAAATTCTGACTCTACTCTACACTACCACACCAAAATTCTGACTCTACACTACCACACCAAAATTCTGAATCTACTCTACGACACCAAAATTCTGACTCTACACTACCACACCAAAATTCTGAATCTACTCTACACTACCACACCAAAATTCTGACTCTGCTCTACACTACCACACCAAAATTCTGACTCTACTCCACCACACCAAAATTCTGACTCTACACTACCACACCAAAATTCTGAATCTACTCTACAATACCACACCAAAATTCTGAATCTACTCTACACTACCACACCAAAATTCTGAATCTACTCTACACTACCACACCAAAATTCTGAATCTACTCTACACTACCACACCAAAATTCCGACTCTACTCTACCACACCAAAATTCTGACTCTACTCTACACTACCACACCAAAATTCTGACTCTACCACACCAAAATTCCGACTCTACTCTACCACACCAAAATTCTGAATCTACTCTACACTACCACACCAAAATTCTGAATCTACTCTACACTACCACACCAAAATTCTGACTCTACTCTACACTACCACACAAAAATTCTGACTCTACTCTACACTACCACACCAAATTTCTGAATCTACTCTACACTACCACACCAAAATTCCGACTCTACTCTACCACACCAAAATTCCGACTCTACTCTACCACACCAAAATTCTGAATCTACTCTACACTACCACACCAAAATTCTGAATCTACTCTACACTACCACACCAAAATTCTGACTCTACTCTACACTACCACACCAAAATTCTGACTCTACTCTACACTACCACACCAAAATTCTGAATCTACTCTACACTACCACACCAAAATTCCGACTCTACTCTACCACACCAAAATTCCGACTCTACTCTACCACACCAAAATTCTGAATCTACTCTACACTACCACACCAAAATTCTGAATCTACTCTACACTACCACACCAAAATTCTGACTCTACTCTACACTACCACACAAAAATTCTGACTCTACTCTACACTACCACACCAAAATTCTGAATCTACTCTACCACACCAAAATTCTGAATCTACTCTACACTACCACACCAAAATTCTGACTCTACACTACCACACCAAAATTCTGAATCTACTCTACACTACCACACCAAAATTCTGAATCTACTCTACCACACCTAAATTCTGAATCTACTCTACACTACCACACCAAAATTTTGACTCTACTCTACACTACCACACCAAAATTCCGACTCTACTCTACCACACCAAAATTCTGACTCTACTCTACACTACCACACAAAAATTCTGACTCTACCACACCAAAATTCCGACTCTACTCTACCACACCAAATTCTGACTCTACTCTACACTACCACACCAAAATTCTTACTCTACTCTACACTACCACACCAAAATTCTGACAATACTCTACCACACCAAAATTCTTACTCTACCACACCAAAATTCTGACTCTACACTACCACACCAAAATTCTGACTCTACTCTACACTACCACACGAAATTTCTGAATCTACTCTACGACACCAAAATTCTGACTCTACACTACCACACCAAAATTCTGAATCTACTCTACACTACCACACCAAAATTCTGACTCTGCTCTACACTACCACACCAAAATTCTGACTCTACTCCACCACACCAAAATTCTCACTCTACTCTACACTACCACACCAAAATTCTGAATCTACTCTACACTACCACACCAAAATTCTGACTCTACTCTACACTACCACACCAAAATTCTGAATCTACTCTACAATACCACACCAAAATTCTGAATCTACTCTACCACACCAAAATTCTGAATCTACTCTACACTACCACACCAAAATTCTGAATCTACTCTACACTACCACACCAAAATTCTGAATCTACTCTACCACACCAAAATTCTGAGTCTACTCTACACTACCACACCAAAATTCCGACTCTACACTACCACACCAAAATTCTGACTCTACTCTACAATACCACACCAAAATTCTGTCTCTACCACACCAAAATTCAGACTCTACACTACCACACCAAAATTCTGACTCTACTCTACACTACCACACCAAAATTCTGAATCTACTCTACACTACCACACCAAAATTCTGACTCTACTCTACACTACCACACAAAAATTCTGACTCTACTCTACACTACCACACCAAAATTCTGAATCTACTCTACACTACCACACCAAAATTCTGAATCTACTCTACCACACCAAAATTCTGAATCTACTCTACACTACCACACCAAAATTCCGACTCTACTCTACCACACCAAAATTCTGACTCTACTCTACACTACCACACCAAAATTCTGACTCTACCACACCAAAATTCCAACTCTACTCTACCACACCAACATTCTGACTCTACTCTACACTACCACACCAAAATTCTCACTCTACACTACCACACCAAAATTCTTACTCTACTCTACACTACCACACCAAAATTCTGACTCTACTCTACCACACCAAAATTCTTACTCTACCACACCAAAATTCTGACTCTACTCTACACTACCACACCAAAATTCTGACTCTACACTACCACACCAAAATTCTGAATCTACTCTACGAAACCAAAATTCTGACTCTACTCTACACCACCACACCAAAATTCTGAATCTACTCTACACTACCACACCAAAATTCTGACTCTGCTCTACACTACCACACCAAAATTCTGATTCTACTGTACTCTACCATACCAAAATTCTGACTTTACTCTACTCTACCACACCAAAATTCTATCAGAACTCTACTTACACTAAAAGTTCTGACTTTACCACACCAAAATTCTATCAGAACTCTACTTACACCAAAATTCTGACTCTACTCTACTTTACCACACCAAAGTTCTGACTTTACCACACCAACATTCTATCAGAACTCTACTTACACCAACATTCTGTCTGAACTCTACTTTACACCAAAATTCCAACTTTACTCTACCACACCAAAATTCTGACTCTACTCTACACTACCACACCAAAATTTTGACTCTACTCGACCACACCAAAATTCTGACTCTATTCTACCACACCAAAATTCTGACTCTACACTACCACACCAAAATTCTGACTCTACTCTACTCTACCACACCAAAATTCTGACTCTACTCTACCACACCAAAATTCTGACTCTACTCTACCACACCAAAATTCTGACTCTACACTACCACACCAAAATTCTGACTTTACTCTACTCTACCACACCAACATTCTGTCTAGACTCTACTTTACACCAAAATTCCAACTTGACTCTACTTTACACCAAAATTCCAACTTTACCACACCAAAATTCTGACTTTACCACACCAAAATTTTGACTCTACTCTACACTACCACACCAAAATTTTGATTCTACTCTACACTACCACACCAAAAATCTGACTCTATTCTACCACACCAAAATTCTGACTCTACTTTACTCTACCACACCAAAATTCTATCTGAACTCTACTCTACTTTACCACACCAAAGTTCTGACTTTACCACACCAAAATTCTATCTGAACTCTACTTACACCAAAATTCTGTCTGAACTCTACCACACCAAAAATTTGACTCTACCACACCAAAATTCTGACTCTACTCTACCACACCAAAATTCTGACTCTACCACACCAAAATTCTGACTCTACTCTACCACACCAAAATTCTGACTCTACTCCACCACACAAAGATTTTGACTCTACTCTACCACACCAAAATTCAGACTCTACTCTACCACACCAAAATTTTGACTCTACTCTACTACACCAAAATTCTGACTCTACTTTACTCTACCACACCAAAATTATGACTTTACTCTACACTACCACACCAACATTCTGTCTAGACTCTACTTTACACCAAAATTCCAACTTTACTCTACCACACCAAAATTCTGACTTTACCACACCAAAATTTTGACTCTACACTACCACACCAAAATTTTGACTCTACCCTACACTACCACACCAAAATTCTGAATCTACTCTACACTACCACACCAAAATTCTGACTCTACTCTACCACACCAAAATTTTGACTCTACTCTACCACACCAAAATTTTGACTCTACTCTACCACACCAAAATTCTGACTCTACTCTACCACACCAAAATTTTGACTCTACTCTACCACACCAAAATTCTGACTCTACTCTACCACACCAAAATTCTGACTCTACTTTAATCTACCACACTAAATTCTGACTCTACTCTACTCTACCACACCAAAATTCTGACTCTACTCTACACTACCACACCAAAATTCTGATTCTGCTGTACTCTACCATAACAAAATTCTGACTTTACTCTACTCTACCACACCAAAATTCTATCAGAACTCTACTTACACCAAAATTCTGTCTGAACTCTACTCTACCACACCAAAGTTCTGACTTTACCACACCGAAATTCTATCAGAACTCTACTTACACCAAAATTCTCACTCTACTCTACTTTACCACACCAAAGTTCTGACTTTACCACACCAACATTCTATCAGAACTCTACTTACACCAACATTCTGTCTGAACTCTACTTTACACCAAAATTCCAACTTTACTCTACCACACCAAAATTCTGAATCTACTCTACACTACCACACCAAAATTCTGAATCTACTCTACACTACCACACCAAAATTTTGACTCTACTCTACCACACCAAAATTCTGACTCTACTCTACCACACCAAAATTTTGACTCTACTCTACCACACCAAAATTCTGACTCTACTTTAATCTACCACACCAAAATTCTGACTCTACTTTAATCTACCACACCAAATTCTGACTCTACTCTACTCTACCACACCAAAATTCTGACTCTACTCTATACTACCACACCAAAATTCTGATTCTACTGTACTCTACCATACCAAAATTCTGACTTTACTCTACTCTACCACACCAAAATTCTATCAGAACTCTACTTACACCAAAATTCTGTCTGAACTCTACTCTACCACACCAAAGTTCTGACTTTACCACACCAACATTCTATCAGAACTCTACTTACACCAACATTCTGTCTGAACTCTACTTTACACCAAAATTCCAACTTTACTCTACCACACCAAAATTCTGACTTTACTCTATCACACCAAAATTCTGTCTGAACTCTACTATACCACACCAAAATTCTGACGTTACCACACCAAAATTCTATCTGAACTCTACTTACACCAAAATTCTGTCTGAACTCTACTTACACCAAAATTCTGACTTTACCACAACAAAATTCTATCTGAACTCTACTTACACCAAAATTCTGACTTCACCACAACAAAATTCTGTCTGAACTCTACTTACACCAAAATTCTGACTTTAGCACAACAAAATTCTGTCTGAACTCTACTTACACCAAAATTCTGACTTTACCACAACACAATTCTATCTGAACTCTACTTACACCAAAATTCTGACTTTACACCAAAATTCTGTATGAACTCAACTGAATTCTGTCTGAGCTGAACTCTACTACATCACAATTCTGTCTCAACTGAACTCTACAATACCAGAATTCTGTCTGAACTGTAGAACACTAAAATTCTGCCTGAACTTATATTTCAGAAAAAGGAAGATATTGGTGAATGAGACCCATTGTTCTTTTTGGTGTTTTGTAGTCAAGTTCAAATAAATAATAAATAAAATTGTAGTCGAGGCCAGACAGAATTTTGGTGCACTATATAAAACACTTAAATTCTGTCTGGCCTCGACTACAATTTTATTTGAACTTGACTACAAAACACAGAAATTCTGTCTGACATTAACTTTGTTTAAATAATAGTGGGCCTTATTCATAATGTCAGATTCATAATGTGTTCTTAAACTGCAGAACTGCGTGTACGTAGACTCTGTTCTTACCTAGGAACAAATCCCAAATGAAACAACATTGGTAAATGTTACATTTGTGAAAACGACATAAAGGTTTTTTTCTTCCTATGAATCATTGGTGAATGATGCTTATTCTGTTCAAACCTGATTTTAGGTCATGAACAGTTTCTTAATAAACTCTGCCTAAACCTGACCACTGCTAGACTAAAGTCTTTCAGAACTATAACCATAATAGCAATTTTACATGAATTCCGTTAACGAATGCCAGTGTTTTTCCTGTGCATCCATTTTTCCAGTATATCAGAACAAAAACTGTTTAAGGCAATAATAATAGGTGGAAAGTTAAAGACGGGGGTCAATCAGGCCAACATCCACTAATGGTGGGGGACGACCTATCAGAACATGAAATCTGAACCTAAAAAACATGAGAAATTACATATAAACTCAAGTGAACCTAACATTTCAAACACCAGCGGTAGCTTTTGGGTAGCTCAGGTCCCAGGTTTAGCATAAGCTAAGCTGCTGTATGGACCATGAAGTCTATTGCTCCTTCTACAAAAAGTGTAGACTGCAGTAAGCAAGTAAGGGGAAGACTTTGAGTGGGTAGCTGAAGAACACTGCGGTAAAGGGGCTCAGTGGGGAGGAAACAGGATAAACACTCGTCATTAGTCTCTGGCAGTCGAGTGATAAATCTGAAGGGCCTTGGGGAAACCGTTAAAAGATATATTGTGTCTGAGCGGAAGAAGTGCGTAAGTGAAGCACACTTGGGATAAGTAGGAAAGAGAGGGCTGAAGGACATGCGCCACAGCCAGGTCAAACACAATCCAAACTGATAACACCCCCCGAATGAATTTAATCCTATTTTACACTCATCCGCAGTGTCACCTCACATTCTCTCCATCTTGCCATCTCTTTCTATCAATTTATCGGCTAAAGTGCAGACTCTCGGGCTGCCCCGTCTGTGTTCCTGACCAAAAAGCCATGACAGCCAAGCTGTGAAATCTCAACTCAAATGAGATTTATTCGACGATACAGAGCCTGAAATAAAAATACATTCCATAATTCATCACATTCCTGGACCCTGTGCTGCTGTTTTACAATAAGTGAGAGTATTTTGTCTGAATTTGCACGTGTTGAACAGATGAGCCGCTTCGCATGCGTGTACACGCACACACCAGTGAGCACACGTTCAGCCCCGGCGTGAAACAGCCCACTCTGATTTCATTAAATGCAAAGAAATTGCGGGGGGGGGGTTGCTTTTTGCCCCCACTGTTCATGCGATGACGTCCCTTTTAACCAGGCAAGCTCCAACAGTGCCACCAAGTGGTCAAAGCTGAGAAAACAGTTTTCTCCAACAGTACGGAGGGAGGCGGGGTGGGGGGTTAGTGGCGTACAGCTCGAAAAATCTGATTAAGGCCAGCTTGCCTTGGCAGTCTGTGTCTTTATTTATTTATCTCAATAAACACACACTCGCTTTATTCTGGGGAAGGGAAGCAGCGGTATAATTAGCAGGACGTGGCTCCCTAATTGGGCTGTAATTGATATGAGGACTGTGGCAGGGCCCGCACGCAGCCACCTGCTGAGCCGGTGGGCGTGGCCATGCTGTCACTCAATCACAGCGGCGCAGCTGACGGATGGTCATGAAGGAAAGCTCCGCCCACTAATTAGTTAGCAAGTGTGAAACATATTAGTGTCTCTCAGTGTCAGTCACAACGAGCGAGTCTGTACCTTACACCTGTAATGTGCAGCTCTGAAGCAGATACCTACACCTGCCTTACCTGCCGGGTTATATGAGCTCAGCATATTAAAGACTAATCTAGTTTATTCTGAGGAAATCAGTATCACGTGTGTGTATATCTTCCTGATACAATATGTGACAGTGCTGCGCAGGGAATAATGCTACACCCCACACATCCCTCTGTAGGCATGCCGGCGTCAGCATCAACATTCAAACTGATCAGCTTTTCAGAGAAAAGTGTCTCCATATATGCAATTGATGTTTTATATTTTGGGTTAGGGTTCTGAGTTTGTCACACAACAGAAAAATAAGTTATATCACCCATTCAAATTAAAGTCTGAGTTTTCTCAGCTCTGAAACTCCAGGGGTGTGTCTGCTGAAACCACATCCAATCCCAGGAAAGGAGCAGCTTTGCTCAAGGTTTAAATACCACTACAATCTGAAGAATAGGGGCTACGTCTAGTGGCTTTATTGGACTTGTACTGTACATCTATTTGAGCCACCAGAGTCAGAATCTCTGTTTTGTTACTGTGCCTTTAAGACTAACATATGTAAATAACCTCTGTTCTGATTGGCAGTATTCATAAAGCAGCCCAGACTGAAACATAACTGGGCGGAGCTAAACTGCTGCAGGCTGAATAGGCAGATTTATGCAAATACACTTTGTTGTGAAATCACAGAAAGAATCATTTCCAAAGGGTCTGTTTTCACATTTGCGCTGCATGGACTGAAGAGTGAAAGGTTTGTCTCGTTTATGAATCTTCTTTTTTCTCTGAGTCTTCTCACTCTGGAGGGATGGACAGAAACACCTGTGGCAGGGGTGGAGCTTGATTCTCTCCCCTCCCTTAAAGATGAATATTTTAAAGGTGCTATGTGTAAAAAAAATTTTGTTTCAATTCTTTCAAAATGAACTAAAATTATCAATAGAATGTGAAGATATAATGGTTTTGATGGTATGTTGAAGACGTCTGTATTGTGTTGCAGATATCTCTACTGAAGTTAGCATGGCAATAGTTAGTCCCAGTTCGTCCTGTCTCATAATACCATTTTGTACCTGAAGAAGTGATAGTGAGTCACTATAGTAACGAGTTTAATTCGCCCAACCTGAAAGGATGGAGAAGTAGCTCTGCCTGGACAGTGTATTCTAGCCTCTTGTCAATTGTGTAGAAGGTTCTGCTCCCGGTTAGATCATTTAAAGACAGCTAGCCAACAAAAGGAGTAAATGCAATGATGGGAACCGCTCCTGCCTGCTCCTGGCTAGAAGCCATGTTTGACAGTAAGTAAAAGAAGCTTAATAGAAGTGAAACAAGAGTTAACATTGGCGTTGCTGTCCACTGCTGGAGACGTACTTGCACAGCTTCATAGCTTTCTGGTGATATGCCCCCTGTTGTCTGGAGTATGAATTTGACAGATTGTGCCATCTTCCAAGTTTATCTGATGGGGACAGATTTGGTAGTCTAACAGGTCTTGCATGATTGTTTGGAGATTAATTTTAACTCTGGTTTTGGGAAACCTCCTGTTGTTTTTTCTTATTCTCCCATGACTTTGACTTTGGTTATCTGATATGTATTCTCTTCAGAAATATCTTTAAAAAATCTTCAAAAAATAACTTAAAGCACATTTTTGCTGGAAATGTAAAAAACGAAGGGTGGTCTGCAGTATTGTTAAACTTTTGCAATTATGTAATTAATCCCAAAACATTGACAAACAAGTCAATCCTGTAAAAATGGCAATATGACAGAAGTTGAGTTAAATTAGTTCAAAAAGTTTTGAGATTTGGATTAATAAAGAGCCAATCTCAGCGTCATCGGGCAAAGGCGGGGTACACCGTGGACAGGTCACCAGTTAGAGTGACTGATCAACCTAACATGCATGTGTTTGGACTGTGGGAGGAAACTAGAGTACCCGGAGGAAACCCACTCAAGCACGAGGAGAACTCCACACAGAGCAGCCCGTATATCTCATACATGTATGAGACACAATTTCAGCCCAGGTTTAAAGTCCTGGCTGGACAACCAAGAGCTCACTTTCCTCACTGACAAGACTAAACATGTTATTTACTTTTTCTCTAAATAAGCACTGTATGATTTTTCAAAAGCATTATTAATGTAGCCCTTGTTTTTACTCGAAGTTAGGAAAAATATTTATTTAAAGTTTTATAAATAATTCATTCAGTTCAGCATTTAAAACAGTAAATATTGTTAAAATTTATTGAACAGTATGTGTAATTAGTTTTGTCTTTCAGTTGCTGATGGTATAAGGTGCTGATAGAACTACTAGGCTACTTCAGTATACGGGATATGACGCTGAATCATAACACTAAACACAAGTTAGAAATGATGACGGTTCGGACCTTCCTCTAACGGGACCTTACTGAACTGTGATTAAATAACCCTGATCTAAACTGTTATTCATCTATTTGTTAATTAATGAATGTATTTATTTATTTACATACTTACCCATGTATTAATTTGTTTTAAACAAGGAGCATATTGTTGATGTCCAAAGAAAAACATGTATCTCCATTTTGTCAGTTTTCATTTTTTTTATCATTTAATTGGCTGACCTTTAAATCCTGTAAAAAAATTCTAGACGAATGTACCAATAGAAATGCTCCAAAATCCCTTGCACTAAAACCTCTTTACAAGAATTTACATTAAAAGTTAAGAATGTTTTTGGCCTCTCCTGTAAAGTTGTTATTTTGGAGATACTTGTCTTCCTCTAGACTCAAACAGAACCAGCTAATCTGTTTGTTACATTTACATTTACGGCATTTAGCAGACGCTCTTATGCAGAGCGACTTAAAAAAGTGCTTAATGTTGGGTTAGAGTATGAATCTCTATCTAGTACAACAGGATTAAGTCCAAACTACTCTTAAACTCAAACACTGCCATAAACACAGAGCCAGTGCTGATACCTAGAAAAAAGACAACACAATACCTAGCAAGACTGGAACACCTACAGAGAAGAGAACAAATACAAGACTACATACAGTACAAGTGCATTACTTAGCCAGTGCTCCCAGAAGATAAAGTGCAATTACAGTTTATACCAGTACTTTAGTATATTAGTGATTATAAGTGCTTCACAAAGAGATGGGTCTTCAGTCGGCGTTTGAAGACCGCGAGCGAGTTCACTGTTCGGACAGCCAGTGGAAGTTCGTTCCACCATCTGGGTGCCAGTACAGAGAAGCACTTTGTTGCGTGTCTTCCATGAATCTTGAGTGATGGCGGGTCAAGCCGAGCCGTACTTGAAGCGCGAAGGGCTCGAGGTGCGGTTCGACTTTTGACCATTGCCATAAGGTAAGGAGGAGCTGGTCCATTCTTGACTTTGTAGGCAAGCATCAGAACTTTAAACTGAATGCGAGCAGCTACAGGAAGCCAGTGAAGGGAGCGCAGCAGTGCCTAGTGTTCCAAGACTGTATGAGTGAATATCAGGGCTTTTACTGTTTACTGTTCTACGACATCTGGTTTGTTTTATTAAGCTTGTGTGTTGATTAATGTGTATAAGAGCAGGAAAATCTTCTAACTGTGAAGTGTACAGCTCCCCAGTGTCTGACACCCAGAGACACTGAAGTACACTGAGTTCCTGAGAGTGGAGCTGAAGAACTGTCCGTCACCAGCACCAGCACCAGCACCTCCCATAGCGTGTGATGCTCGGTTGAGCTGCTGCATTGCATAATAGCTTATGAAGAAGATCTGAGGAGCAAATCTAAATGTGTTTTAGGGAGTCATACGCAAGTACAGAGGAGAACTTTTCAAAGCCTTGTGAGAGAAGTGAGAGAGTGACTGTATTTGACCCCCATTTAGAAGTGAGTAAACTGATGAATGCTGAGGAGCTTTGGTGTGTCAGTCAGAATGGGAGATGAGTAAATGAGAGGGTGTAGAAGGGCTAAGTAGAAACCATTACGTGTAAATGTTTAAACAGCTCTCTTTGGGAATTCTAAAGATGTCGCAATATTGAAAATGTAGTGGCTAGTTTATATACAGACCGCACACACACACACACACACACACACATTCACACATAAACTGCCTTTGATGCTCACTTGGAGGCAAGCTGGCTTGTCATTCAGTGCACACTAAAGCACCCTGCTGTCATGACCTTCAAGGACACTCGACTCCCATTCAAACGCCAATTAAGCATTATCCTGTTGGTAAATGGAAAAAAGGAAAAAAGAAGAAGTCCTCTGTGGATTTAATAACAAACTCATTAGCCACTGCTAACAGGGCGGAACTGCCTTTTAATTAGTGCAGCACCTGATTAATGCACAATTAGCACACGCCAGATCCACTTGGTTCTTCTCTACTTTGGTGGGATCAGAAAGTAAACACAGGCTCAGCAGCATCCTGGCTCGCTGTGCTGTCTATCCACTTTCAGTCTCTCCCTCCTCCTCCTCCTCCCTCCATCTCTCCACAGTATTGCAAACATCTGGCAGTAGCTGTGATTGGCCTGGTGGCACATGTTTGGAGGGCGGGGGGTTTTATCTGCTCATATAAACTCTAAAATATTCAACAGTAAGTCATTAAAGTAGGAAAATCCATTTCCAGAAGAAAACACGGAGCGACAGCGCAGCGGGAACAATTTCCAACACTGGGGGCTGTGGTGTTCCAGGTGGTTGCTTCGGCTTTACTCTATGGCCACTATTCTGGAGCCCATGCCAGCGTCGTTAGACGAAGGCAGGGTAGACCCTGGACAGGCCACCAGTCTATCGCATGGCCAATGCACACTCACACCTATGGGCAATTCAGAGTGACCGATCAACCCAACATGCATGTGTTTGGACTGTGGGAGGAAACCACAGTACCCGGTGGAAACCCACTCAAAACTCCACACAGAACATCCTGGACCGGGAATCGAACCAGGGTTGTTTTGCTGTGAGGCGACAGCGCTAACCACTACACCACCGTGCTTCTTCATTAAAACCTCTTTACAATAAATTTCCATGTAAAGTTTTGTTCTCTCCTGTAAAGTTACTGTTTTGAAGATGTTTGGGGTTTTTTTGGAGCACAGAGAGAAGCTTCTACTCTCTGAAAAGGAGGAGGAATCTTACAGTGGATCAGTTGTTATGTCCTTGGATCCTCAGGTTTGTATGCTTTTCATATCTTTCCTCCTAGCGAACAGTTTCTAAATGCAGCAGATGTGTAGATACTATGCAGGGCAGATGGACTGGGACTGAGAAGCACTGGCCTTGATTTTCAGTACCCACTGCAAGGAAAGGGAAACTCAAGTAATGCCATTTTTATGAGACTGCACTGCAGTCAGAACTCCTAAGACCTAAATAAGGAGACAAACCAATAAACATTTAACTTAAGACTCATAAGTATAAGCTTTAAATGTTAATATATTTATTTTTACAAAACATTATCATTCTATTATCAGTATAACATGCTGAATGACTCTACTACATCACATATTGATATAAACTCTCTAAGAGTATGAGCACCTTTGTTGTTTGTAGATACATGAGCAATTAGTGTAGCACACATTGACCACATGAGGGCGCCGTTACCACAAAAACATCTACTCTGACATGAAACTGTAGCCTTAAAAGTTCCTGCATACTGATCATAGCACAAACCTTTTACCCCTACCAACAGAATGTAGGTTTAAAGTGACCCAGTTTAACCTAACAGGGGTCTTCACCATGCACCAGCAACTACCAGTAGTGTGGTCTTAGCTTACTGAGGGTGGGAAACGTTTAGTATTCTCAGTCTTTACTGTGTCATAGTTGACAACATTAGTTTGAAAGCAAGCATTTTATACTTTAATGTCCTTTAAAGTCCATCCATGAATGAATCTCAGTCCATTTGTGCTTCAGGCTGTCCGGCCTGCCAGATGCTGGTTAAAGTGCAATGACCCATCCGCAGCCTTCTGAGCTTCTTGAAGTCTTCCTCTGTTGAAGACCTCCTCCTGGCTGACAGGCAGGTTAGGATATTGAGAAAGTAGCAATATTTGACTTCCACAGTCGTTCCTCACGGCAAGGACAGGTGCCTCCTGAACCCATTGTCAAATTTTGGCCCTTTTTGGTAACTGCTCTCACTGAACGAGCGAGCGTACGTCACCTCGGGGGCTTTCCACCACGTCTCAGCCGCAACCATCAGCTGAGGCAGGATGTCTGGCACCACACATTGCTCCACCAGAAACACAACAGGCAGGACAGCCAGCAGCAGAGCCCAGCCCACCACGCCCAGCCAATAGGACGAGCCTAGGCGAGTGACGTCGTCCTGGATTTCGGAGATGTGCTGATTGGTGAAGAGTGCCCAGCTTAGGAGAAAGAAGAACCCTGTGGAGGGAGAGATGGGGAGATGTGCATGAGAAACGCATTAGAAAAGCACAGGCGGAAAGAACAGCGAAGATAACCGTCTATGTATCATTTGAACCCCTTGAAACTGTGGGTTTAATATTAAACGACCCACAATCCACATCTTTTCCTCATGATCCAATCCATAAAACGTTCTTTTCATCATTCATGTTTACATGTGCAGCCTGTTTTTCTTACTTGTTCCTTTAGGAGTGAATATGTAAATGAGCTTGACGCCTGAGGATAGGGATAGGGGTCTTGTGACCGGAAGGTCACCGGTTCGATCCCCGGGATCCCCCAGGCCACGACCGAGGTGCCCTTGAGCAAGGCACCTAACCCCAACTGCTCCCTGGGAGCCATGGATAGGGCTTAGCCCACCGCTCCGGGTATGTGTGCTCACTGCCCCCTAGTGTGTGTATATGTGGGTGTTTCACTGCACGGATGGGTTAAATGCGGAGGTTAAATTCTGCTGTGTACAAAAAAAAAATGTGGCTAATTCGAGTGTCTAATTTCTAATTCTAAAAATTAAGTTATTGTGTATTATTAAGTATTGTGCGAGAACAGAACTCACCCCAAAACCTCAACGTGGAAAAACTAATGTGAGGCTAAACTGATGTAGGCAGGTATATGCAAATGTTGTGTTTGCTTGTGACATCACAAACACAATGAATTCAAAACAGGCTGTTATTTTGGCCCAGCTTTCATAGATGGACTGTATGGACTGGACAGTGAATGGTACAGTTTGTAAACAGTGTTTTATACTGCAGCTCATAATAAAAATATATAATAATTTTATATAATATATAAAAATATTGTTTTTATATTATATGGGCCCTTTAATCTTAAGATCTATTGTTCACTAATTTAAACTGCTCAGTAACTGCACTGGACTAAGAACTACATCTAACCAGACAAATCATAATTTCTGTTAACGTTATAATAAGGCAAGAAGCCACTTGGATGATAAAATCACAGTAACACAAGTCCTTTCATGCTTTACTGTAGAGAATTTTTAGAAGTACAAAATCACAAGAGAAAAAAAGTAAT
Organism: Megaleporinus macrocephalus; assembly: GCA_021613375.1. Taxonomy (NCBI): domain Eukaryota; kingdom Metazoa; phylum Chordata; class Actinopteri; order Characiformes; family Anostomidae; genus Megaleporinus; species Megaleporinus macrocephalus. The sequence goes on from CM038702.1 coordinate 49,872,061, forward strand.
TAAATTAATTAAATAACACTATAAAATGAAAATATGACTCAATCTGGTGTACATTATAATTTTGAATGAAAGAAGCATAATGTAAAAGCTTTATATAAATGAGAAATTTAGAAAAGTGAGAAAAATGAGAAAAGTTCTTTATGAAGTTAAACTTCAGGCTTATAATTCAGTTATTCAGTAAAAGACTTCAATGACTGCTGCTCATTCTGTAACTATTATATAACAGATGTATAACTGATGCTGTTATGAGAATGAGGAAGTGAAGTGAGGAAATAAACAGTTTACAGGGTTATGCTTCACTTCCACAAAGCGTGTTCAACACGTGCTGTGTTAATACTGACCTGTAGGGGTGAGCGTGATGAGCAGCAGGTTGGTAGGGTAGAGCGCCTGCCCGGACATCAGCAGAGAGCGTGTGTTGGAATAAGAGCGCACTGTCCGAGATGTCCAGCAGAAAGCGAAGACCAAGCACAGGACCCCTGAGCTCATGGCCATGAGGAAGGAAAGCACAGCAAAGATCCTCTGAGCCCCGAGACCTGTTTACACCAAAATACCAAAATTAATCACTGACACATACTGTTCAATCCCACTGACATTACTGAGTTCTGAAATGAGGACATTACATCTGTACAACATTCACATTTACCACAGACTTTCATTCCACAACACAAACTGACCACATGAATCTTCACCACACAAGAGATCAATCTTTATTACAAAACTGACCGTCTAGCCGTTCACAGGAAAATGACAAGCAGTCCGTCTGAAACTGTCACTCTACATGAAACCAGAAAAGTCCCCTATAAATGTAGTCTCTGGTAGTCAGTATCCCCCCTCTGCATTCAGCAGAAGGGAAAAGAGGAACATTCCCACAAGAAACACGTGAAAAATGCTGGAAACACAAGCCCCAGCCTGTCAGCTTGAGCTCAACCTACCATAAAAACCCAAACTTCATTATACACAAGTGAATAGGCTCTGAGCATGTCCAGCCAAAAGGTGGCAAGCATGAAATTTGGCAAAGAATTTGACATCAAGGCCTCCTTTAATAAGAAACCACAGCTCTGTAAGATACGAATTCAACCAGACGTTCTTTCATTAGCCTGAAGGATTTATTGTCAGTAACTCACAGTTGAACAAGCAGCCACATGCAAACCTTTCAAGCTTCTCTAAAAACTTTCCTGCTTACAAGCGGCTTCTGGAATTTCCTCTCGCTTTTTTTTTTCTACAGCGCTGTTGTGCTGAAACGGCACCGCACATAGTGGCATACATTGTTACCATAAATTTGTATTAGAAGTCTTAATCTATATTCCTCCACATGAGAAAAATATGTAGTCTGGAAAGACTGCTCGAGACTGTGTAGTGTAAACACTCAGTGACTCTTGTAGGTGTGCACCATACACTGTTCACTAAAGCAGTTCCGAAGAAGAACCACTTTTGGCTAAGGAAAACACTTTCAGTAGCTGTTTCCACTAAAATCACCCCTGTAATGGATCTTTCTGGAACAGAAGATGCTTCTTCTATGGCACTGTGCTAAACAGCATGCTTCTACACTGCGTACTACACTGTATTGTAATAGGTCAACAGAACTTTGCAAAAGCCTTAGGCACGTAAAAAACTGCAAGCTGATTATTTACTAAGAGCAGCATAAATAGTAGAAAAATAGAAATAACAGATTTTATGTATGCTGATATTTTCTTTTCCAGTGAGCCTAAAGCGGTTCACTGTTCTGGATATGTGAATGGTCATGTTTGTGGGAGATCTGTAGTTTGTGTGTGTTAATATGTTTGTATTGACATTCCATATATATATATATATATATATATATATATATATATATATATATATATATATATATATATATATATATATATATATATATATATGGAATGGGTATTGTGGTGGTTAATGTGCAGTGCTGTGCAAAAGTTTTGTTGTTGTTGTTTAGAATAAATACATATGTACATTATATTATACAGTATAAAATATAGCTGATCTCTTAAAATATTTAGATCCAGTTTTTTTCTGGATACACACAGCCATCGTACAGATTGGTTACATTACATCAGCAGCACTCTTTATTAAAACTTAATGATGTACTGATTAGCCAAACCAAGGACTGTAACTTTAATTAATACTAAGCTTTCTTCATTTGGAAATGTTTTAAAAAGAACACAGATATAAACTCACTACTTACTGTAATTATTGCAGTATTAATACTATCAGTGCTTACGGCTTAATTAAATATCCTTTAAAACACAGCTTTCTCAGGTGACTGAAACTTCTGACTGAAAATTCTGTATGTCTGAGCAAACAGCTGTGTGAGGCCCAAATCAATCAAACTCCATCAAACATCACATTGTTCATCTCTGAGATGGACTAACTCACCCTCAATGCCCCGTCCCTGTGCCCAGCTATCATCTGAACTGGACTCGTTCCCATTCACCCACAGTCCCCTCTCATCCAGCCAGTGAGGCGTCCAAACAGAGTAGCCGATACACGAGCAGCCTGCCAAGCCCAAAAATGACTGAGCGAATCGAAAGCGGCTTGTGGAATTATCTAGCTCTAGTCCTTTCATCACTCTCTCTTTAGAGGACAGAATCTGGAGCACAGAGAAGAGAAAGAAAGTTAGACACGTGAAAAAGGTGAAGAATTTGCATGTAAAGTGATGGACAGAAATAATCTATAATAAATTATAAACTATAAACAATAAACTACAACACAAACAGTAATCCAGATGAACAGGGCCAGTACAATACATAAACAACCAAACTGCATTCACACAGTGGTCCTACCTTAAGATGAAGTCAGATGGAGTAAAATAGGTGATGTAATGCTGTGATAGCTTTTGTAGATTACACTACACACATGAGAGAAAGACGGAGGGCTGTGACCCGTCACGCTCCAGCGCTCAGGAGAGTGAGAGTGAAACTTAGAGATGACGAACACTTATAATGCACACAAGCTCAAGCTCTCACTTCCCCTCACACAGTGCAATACGACACCGGAGATTTCCCTCTGCCTACAGTGGAGCCCTGCAGGTGGAAACTCCCCCTCACTGAAACACACACACACACACACACACACACACACACACACACACACACACACACACACACACACACATAACCAAACAGTACGTTTAAAATCCCCCAGAAGTTCATATGACTCAGACTGAGGTTTGTGGAGTGAAACTGTAATTTTACTCATATTGTATTATAGAGGGTGGGCTGTGATGTGACTTGACATTTATAAACAGCAGCCTGTGATGAGTGGGGACGTTCAGATGGGTCAAGATCTGAACACACATGAGCGAAGGGACCACAGACGGAGGTGTAAAGTGAGGTGTTAATTAGCATGATTTGAGCTGCTTTAGTGTCAGTAATCAGAGCAAAGCATTTCTGGCACAGACTGTAATCAGAAGACGTCTTTGTGGTAAAAATATGAACACACAGTAAGACTGGCTGTGTTAGAGGCCTAAAAGTTCTCTAAGGGGCAATGTTGTAGTGAGCCGAGGGCCAAAAGTTAAAAGAAATGTAATTTGTAAGATTTAGATATATATTTTATTACTAATACTACAGAGAAAAGGGAACTGATATTCCAGTGAATAGTCAGTTAAAATCATAATTCTGTGAAGGGAAGTAGACTGTTCCCCCTCATCAAGTTTATTCTTTAAAATATATTTTTATTAACAGTATACATCTTACACATACATGTAACAGTTCTTTGTCTTGTATGTCTCTGTGAGGTCTGTGACGTTGTCCTTCAGAAGGACACTGTGATAAAGACTTGTTTATACCCATCTCTAATCTATCTTACCAGACATACTGGCGGCCTGCACTGCAAACTTGAATAAGCTGGCAATATCCTACTTTCTCAGGTTCTGCTCACTCCTTACATAGGTAGTTGGTTTACTTTCTGTAATGTGTGGCCATCAATAAAAAAAACATTATATTAACATTATATCAGAATTCTGAACTGAGAATGTTGCTGCTGCCACTGCTCTTATGTGTTCACTCAAGTCTGTTGACAGTGGAGCTGCGGGGTACTGCCATCTCAGGGAGCCCTCATGATATGCTGTGCTAGCCAGTCCTGCTGGAGTCACTTCAAGCACTCTGTTAACGGTATATTTTCAGTCACTCTTAAAAGAATTGTCTGTGTGTTTCTTTGCCGAGCTAAACAACTGCCCTTCCTGTGTGGTCTAATGCCAACCAACTGCCAATCCTGGGTGGTCTGACGTGGACCAACTGCCCACCATGTGTGGTCTGATGTCTACCAACTGCCAACCCTGTTTGGTCTTCTGCTGTAGCTTCATCTGACTTGAGCGTAAGCCCCTGCTTGCCAGCATTCTGGAACAGTTTCAGCACCCCTGAGCTTCCTGCTGTCCACTGCTATGTGGAGGGCTTCGTGTGCATGCCACTGGCCCTCCCGAAGATCCTGCTTGCCTAATTACATACTTTTCTTCACCAGCTTCACAAACTAATTAGACATCTCTGGTTTTTACTGGTAGCACTGACTCATCTGATTTTCAGAACTGTTTCTCATGTATATATAAATAAAAATCTTATCCATTCCATTTTGGTTTTGTGTTTTGTTTTGCTATGCAGTGTCGACCAGATGAGGATGGTTTCCCCTTTTGAGTTTTGAATGTTTTAAAGGTTTCCTAGGGGCTCTAGGGGGATTTTTTCCTAACCACTGTTACATTGTCGCACGGGGGGACTTGGACCCAGATCACCCATTTCTAAGAATTTCTAATTAGTGCATATTTGCCATTCTGTTAGCATTCACGATTATAGGATCAACTAATAAACCTGACTGTAACACAAGAAGGCTTTGGCCTGAACTGTTTAACAGATTTACCTCAGTAACTAAGCACTTCACAAGAAACAGTATGTTACTAGATCTGCAAGCTTTATGCTTAACAGTGAACAAATCAGGACTTGTAATGTTTTTATTATTGTAAAGCTGAGTGAAAGTTGATTATTCCAAAACCTTCAAAGGCCTTTAGCCTGAGTGAGAGAGAGAGTCTTGCTGATGTCATTGGAAAGGACATAAGAATATGCTGAGAAAAATATGCTGAGAAAAACTTGTCTTGTATCGTAAAGCGTATCATAAAAATTATAAAATAATGTCTTTGGTATCAGGTAGTAGATTCAAAAGCATGTTATATAAATGGACATAAGGGAGACATAGAACTTCATTTTACACTTAAAGTTAAACAGACACATTTTAAATGTTTCTTAAAATTGAGCACTGAACCGGACTGTCTACAACAGCTGGAATTGAAGTCCACAGTTTAGAAGTAGGTCTCGCCAAGTTTTCTGTATTTTACAGACGATATGTGCAGAAGATCAGTTTCTGCAAATAATAATAATAATAATAATAATAATTGTTATTTATAGAACACTTTCAATACCAGTGGCAGCTCAAAGTGCTTTACAGACAATTTTCGTTAGTAATAGCAGCAAAGACAAAGTTCAGTTTTATATGTACTACAATATGAGGTTTGAATTATACGCCCAGTTAAAGAGACACGTTTTAATTGTTTTTTTAAGTGAGCACTGAGCTCGACTGTCTAATAAAAATCCGATTTGAGTTTCACAGTTTAGAAGCAGAATAACTGAAAGAGGTCTCTCCATATTTTCTGTATTTTACTGAAGGTATATGCAGAAGTTAAGATCTAAGATCTCCAGTTGGAATAAAAACAGACATTCTGTGATGTAGCAGGTTCTAGATTATTTAGAGCTTTATAGACTAGTAGCACAATTAGGATTGGTATACAGACCTAAAGAATCTAAATCGTATTAAATAATTTTTAAGTTTTAGTACCAAGTCTTTCAGTTTTTTCATGATTTAGTTGTGACATCCAGTTAGAAATATCTGACACACGCCTGGTAAATGACATTTCACTTTTGATACTTAAATGTTTAATTATGCAGAGAATTTGTGTTCTACTCTAAAAGATACAGGGAGCTACTGCAACTCTTTCAAATCCAGACTGATATGATACAAATTCACAAGAACTAGTTTCTTGAATTTCTTGAGATAGAAAACTTCAGCGATATTTCTCAAATGATAAAAAGCTACCTCAGATCGAAGATCTCAAGTTAAAACATTCTTTCTGGTGCTAGATAATTTAGAGATTTTCTGATGCTAGATTATTTAGAGATTTTCTGGTGCTAGATTATTTAGAGACTTTCTGGTGCTAGATTATTTAGAGCTTTAGTTAGGTTATACTTTAGGTTTGGTATACAGACCTAAAGAATCAAATCATTTTTAAGTTTTGTTACCAAGAACCAGTCTTTCTGTTTTTTCATGATTTACTTGTGACATCCAGTTAGAAGTATCTGACACACGCCTGGTAAATGGCATTTCACTTTTGATACTTAAATGATTAATTATGCAGAGAATATCAAACCGGCTGTAATTTCCCATGCGGTGTTCATTTTAACACATGCATGTAATCCCTCCAACGCTTCAACATTATGTGAGATGCTCACCCTCAGACACTGATGTCATACTTTGTTTTTGAGCGCAGAGGATGGAAAGGGTTAAGGGTGCAAGAGCTGTGGTGACGGGGGGGGGGGGTTGTTCTGTCGTCATGGCAACAAGTACCTACACAGGAAAGTTGAGCCCACTCTTCAAGCCGCTAGCCCAGTGGGCTCAAAGCAAAGCCAACCCTCTTTTACTTCCGGCACGCTAACTGCTACTGCGGATCTCGAAGCGGTAGCGTTCTTTCTTTCCATCCAATTTCAACTTGTTCTGACGTTCATACTAAAGTTAACTTCTCCGTGTGAGCCCACCAGGACAAACAGAAAATGAACAGGACTCAAAAACAAGCCTCTCTTGAGTGTAAGCTGTTATTTAGCGAGGCGCCTGTATCCTGACAGTAATTTGGGAAAGTTGATAAAATATGCAACAGCAGGAGAAAAACATGTTTTTTAAGATTGCAAGGTCCTTAGATGTAAGAAAAGAACTCTTCAAAGCCAGTAAATAAGCCCTTAAAAGCTGTTTAGTCATGGCAGACTTTTACTTGAAAAACCTAAAAGCAGCTAAAATCCCAGAGCATTGCAAAAACAAAGCATTAGCACAATTCCCCATTGTGTCGTGTGAAAAACAGAAGTGGAAATTGGAATTTGCAATATTTCAAGTAAAAAAAAATCATTATAAAATATACATGGTTACATTTCTTTACAGCTCTGACAGATTTGGGGTATTCTTTATTCATTGTGAGCATTTGATCAGAATGGCAGACTCATATGATTAACACCATAACGAATCCTTCCCTGTTACTTACTGAGACTTGAACAACACTGCCCTTGGTAAGTCCGTTCTCTCTCTAACGTGCCACTACATCCTGGCCCTGTCCAGCAGCTCTTTAAAAACGTCCAGCCGTGCCGGGTCATCACCCGCGCCCAGTTCCGGCCTGTTTTTCTCTAACCAGTCAGACGACTGGATCTGCTGTCTCAGCGCACCAATGAGGGAGTCCAGACTCTCTGAGGTAGAGGAGGATTGACAATTGAAGACCACAGTGTCCTCATCAGCCAACAATAAGCTTCCAGCCTCAGTACCATTTCTCTCACAATGCACTTTTGTTGCTCTACTGACAGCGTCGGTTGTCATTTCTCTGCCATTGTCTTCCTCGTTTTTGTTCTCTGTCTCTGCGGCACTCGCTGTTCGTCTATGGTTCTTCTGTTTGTCTGGCTTTGTGTTCTCAGAGCCAGGCAGCATGCTGGAGCCCTGGAGCTCCTCTAAAGTGGCTCTGATTCTCTCCAAGCCTGAAAAAAGAACAGAATAAATGCACACATACTTACAAACACATCAGTTCATGTAATCCAGAGCACTGACTTCATATACGCAGTACTGTAGAAACAGACCTAGCTGGAGGCGGGGCTGTTGGTCAGAGAAGATGACCCGGAACCAGCCTGGAGAGGAACAGCTAAAGGCCTGGCCACAGCTCAGCAGCACCCTGTGCTTTAGAAAACACCTCCACAAATGCAGCTCCTCCTCGAACGTGCGTTCCTTCAGATACTGAATTGCACACAGAAACACATAACAGAGTCAGCGCCAAAGCTCAGAGACACATGTGCCTCAGAAAACTAAACAATGCTGAATGTCCAAAGGTTCGTAGACATCTGTTCATCTAACGTTTCCTCTGAAATGAAGGGTATTAAAAGGGGGTTTGCACAAACTAACTGTCTCTATTCTTCTGAGAGAGATTACACTCCTGGACTAGTGCGAACATTGCTGTGAAGATTTAATTGCAATCAGCCACCAGAGCATTAGTGAAGCCATGTACTGACGCTGGATCAGAAATGCCACTCCAACTCATCCCAATTCAAGATGCTGCTCTATCACTCCAAGCTGGTTTTGACCAGACCCTACTGGGTCCAACAGTAGAACCACTTATGTATTTAAAGTATGATCAAAATACCCACTAAGCACAGGTTATTCATATTTCTGAAGAGATTAAATGTAAGAGTTTGTTGATAAACTGCACAGCAACAGATGGGTTACAATCAGTAACAGCAACCTACAAAGCTTGCCTGTATATTGGCTGTACTATATAAAATGAACAAGGATAAGAATTTCATGGTGGTGAATTTGATCAAGGTCAAAGGAGCAATTTGTAAGATGACGTAACCTGTCAAATTCATAATCCAAACAATAAGAGCAGCATATCCCCATTAAAATTTCTTGCAGCTGTTAACTTACCAAACTAGAAGAAACATTGAGAGTTCAGCATCAAACTTTATCCCTTTACTCAGCAAGAGCATCTCCAGCAGTGGAAAGCAACGCCAGTGTTAACTCTTGTTTGGCTTCTATTTATATCACGTCTCTTGAATGCTGCCAAATGTGGTTTCTAGATGGAAGCAGACATCAGTCGTTTGCCAAGAACTTCAGCTATCTCTGTGTTTACTGTTCCTTTTATTGGCTACCTGTTTCTAAATAGTCTAACTGGGAGCAGCACCCTTAACATGATCGACAGGAGGTCAGAATTAGCCATCAGTGCAGCAGCGCTACTTCTTTATTCTCTCACTTTGTACTGATGAAAGACTATAAATTGACTAGCACCTGAGCTTGAGCTACAAAGTGGTGTTACGAGACTGGACAGGCTGGGGCTAGCTGGTCTGCTGGCTACCTTCAGAAGAGATGTCCGCAAAACATCAACAAAGTTATTTTAATACATAAAATATAAACTGTGCGATAAGCTTCAACAAACTTTTACATACAACCATAGCGTTTGTATACCCTCCCATATACTCTCTCTCTGTCTCTCTCTCTCTCTCCAGACTCAGTAAGCAGGGCTGTGGCTGTAACAGTGCTGTAACCTAAAGAGAGAAACCGACTTCATAATTCATTCCATTTACTGTAGCTGCTTATAGATAAGCTAATTGAAGCAGCACTGTTAGGCTGCTGATTCTTCACATTTCATGTGAAGCTTCTGCTTTTGGAAAAGGAGAAGAAAGTGAAGATGACAGTGTTGCTATCTGTTGTTTGACATAACAACAGGCAATAAGATCAACTCTGCTTGGCTTTAACAGAAGAAAGAAGATTCAGTGTTGTGGGATATGATGCCAGCATAGCACAGAAACACAAACATTTCAAATGATATTTTATATCCTCCACTACAATGTTCCTGCGCAAAGCATTTCTTGGCTCCTGGTTAGTGTTGGACTGTCGTCATAGTGGTATCAGTTCTCAGTTCTCATGCCGTGTGTCACTTCTGAATCAAATGCATCACCAGAAATGGTTTTGTTGCCAGAAATTTCACTGGAGCATGTGAATATGTGAAGAGTATTCTATAAAATATATATATATATATATATATATATATATATATATATATATATATATATATATATACACAGTATATAGCACTTCACTTGGTCTAGGGGATTGAACCAGCAACCTTCCGGTCACAAGACCGGATCCCTAACCTTCAGCCCATGACTGACTAGTTAAGAAACAGTTGTTAATGCAAACATTTGGGGGGGGGGGCTGTTCTTTTCCTTGCTTCTTATGATGGGTTGGACCCCATATTGCGAATTGCTCTTTTAACTGTAAACACACTCTGCACAAGAGAGTTGTAAAAGCATGGGGTGTGTTGTAATAATTTGAGTTTGGAGAGCGAGCATAGAGTAAAGCTGGACATTCCAAAAACAAAAGCATGGAATATATTGAAAAAAATAAACTACTGCAGATGTAAGTAATTTTCAACTTTCAGGCTAGCCTAGGAAGACCCACAGCAGCTGAGGACAACAACATTGCAAGAGCTGTAAGTAAAAACCCCAATAAAGTTAAAGACCATGCACAGTAAAATGCCTTTATTCACTATTCTGTGAAACATGGCGGAAGCAGTGCCAGTGTTTGAAACAAAATAATAACAACAGTTTCATTTTGCTCTAAATGTAATAATGTGGGCTGAAATTGGAGAAGTACTACAGTGCACTGCAGTGTTTTGCTTATTTGTTCTTCTAGAATACAAATGTAATGCAATAATAGGACCTGATTAAATGAAAGATGAAAGGTTTGGCAAAAACTGAAAACTGCATTCCAGCATAAAAACCGTATTCCAACTTTGAAACACAGTGGTGCAGTATTACACGTAGGGGCAGTTTTGCTGCTACTGGACCAGGAATTTATACATTTTAAAGAGCAATCAAGAAATTCAACAAGAAATTGTTAGAAAGTTAGTCTACAAAAAATAGTAAAAGCAGGTAAGTGTCACAATGTTGGAAAAGATGGAAAAAGTCAAATTCCAGACTTAATCAGAATTCAATGTGTGATCTTCATACAAGAATGCCCACTAACATGACACAGTCGAAGCAGGCGTCTAAGGAAGAAAGGGCCAAAATACCTCCAAGTCAATGTACAGGGCTGATCAACTGTTACAGGAACCGTTTGGTTAAGGAGGCCATGCCAATAACTGTACGCAATGGGTCACATACTTTGTGAGAACTATGACATTTAATGTTGAATAAATGGGAAAAAAGAAAGCAAACCTACAGAACTGTTTGTGTTTTTTGATTTACAGAGGTGTCATTATCTATTGTTATGTCTTAAATAAAAATTTGATCATATTTATGTAGAAATTCACGTTATACCTTATAACCATCGGGGTGATAAACATGCACAGAATATAGCGTCATATATAATACACTGAATACTTTTTCCTTACAAATATAAAGCAGGAAAATATAAAAAGACAAATAACTGTGGTTAAACTGGATGATATCATTTGTTTAAAATAAGTAAATGATTTTCTAAAGATAGCAGGGGATGACCCTTTAAGAGTCCTTCAAGATCTGATGCACATTCATTTAGATAATGAGACAATGAACAGCCAGCACTAGAATAATAATTACACAGCTACAATATAAAGTAGCACAAGAGAAGCTCAGGGTTATTGAGCAGGAAGCTGAGACTAGGGTCTTTATAGACATGATACCCTGTGACTTGAGGACACTTGGGTAAGTAACTACATTAACATCAGACTTTGGCACAGCTGAACACCAGTTAGCATTTTATTCCTTCAAAATCCTTAAAGATGCTCATTAGATCACGACGGCATAGAGACAACAAGTGGTACGTCAGTGAACCAGGATGTCGATACTTTAATAACCAAACTACCAAACAAGGCCACCAGTGATATTTAATCATATTAAAGCAGGAAAGGAGATGGTGATGACTGATGACTGAGGCTGCTATGGTATTAGTTGTTATACTAATAAAATTAATCACACCAATGTTTTATTGACTGTGAGTGCAAGCTGGATGAATTTTTGGAGGGAGTAAAAAAAGATTTTAGGTGATACAGGAGAAAGCTAACCACCTGATAACCAAAACACTGACGAGCTCACTTTCCTGTAATGGACTTTCAGTATTTAAATTGGCTTAATTAAGTGTTACAAGCAAAACATAAATGTACAGGTGGACAAACACAGAAGGCTTTAAAAAGACCCTCCTAAGGAGAACTTTCTCACAATTAAAGATGTTGGTGGAAGAAAACAGGCATCCATTTATAGTAATACAAGAAGCCAAGAGACTAAAGAGACTATGAAGGCCAACTCACAAAGTGGAGACCTTACTCAGAAACAGGACTTGAGGTCAAATAAGAAAAAAATAAGAAAATACAGAAAATAAACTTGACTAAAAATATATACTTCACGCTACCATGTAGCTTACTGTGCCATTACAAAGTCAGAAATAAATGATCCTGCAATGGAAATCAAATGTACAGCAACAGTAACTCTAGATCAGGGGCTACAACCTGTGGCTCTAGCCCCCCAGTGGGCCACCAAGGTACTACTAGGGGACTGTTATTTATTTATTTATTTATTTATTTATTTATTTACTTACTTATTTATTTATTTACTTATTTATTTTACTGCACACATTTACTTAGTTCCACAGACATTTAACCAACTGTAATTTATAATATGACAAATATGAATATTGTGATAATGATTGTTGATTGGTCCGGCATGGTGAGAGCTAAGTTTGCATTTGTAACCTTAGTAAAATGCTTCTATTTTCCATCATATGGAATTAATTCATCATGCATATATGTTTAAAATGGGGTTCAAACGGAAATCTGGGCTGTTTACAGGAGAATTAGTCACCATGTCTCAAACTGAGAACACCGAGTAAGTATAAACTGAAGCAAAGAAGCATGTATCTGCATCTTTCCTGTCCTCAGCCTGACACCTAAAGCTTGGTAGCTGTCAAACAACACCAGATATCACATTAGGTTAGTGAGGAAGGGTCCAAATATTTCTGGTGATGCATTATATCATACTAACACATATTACTGAATACTGATTAAACTAAAAAACCTAAATTAGACTAGCCAGAACCATGATTAACTCTTTCATCAGTAATGCTTGTTGCTTTTACAACAGAATAGTAAAATATAGCCCAGTGCCCGGTACAACCTTTCTAAATCAACTTAACTGAAGGAGGTTAGTCAGTGAGAGGAAAGGAACTGAGTGAGTGAGCAGGGCTAACAACACTACAGATGTGGTGTTGCATTCAGCCAATATAAATGTGTGCTTTCTTCCACACATGTTACAGAATCAGGCTGTATCACACTGCAATATACTCCAATGTATAACTTATGACCCAAACATATGATGGCTTTGACTCAAAATCCAGCTTTGCATGCTTGTGCAAGGGTACCTCTATCAAAGCCTTACCTTACTGAAGTCAGCCCAGATAAAGAAGCCTGCACCTCTGTGCAGGTAGGGAATGCCTAGCTTCCTCAGCTGAGTGGCCACATATCGGTGTGCCTCCCTCAGCCTGCGCCTGTTCTCCGGTAGGAACACCTCATTCAACCACTCTGAAAACATCAACACTGATTGTCAACCACTTATGGGAAGCCTCTTAGAGTTTAAGAGGTTAATAGTCATATCGTAATGAGGGCCAGTTTACTCTGAAATGATTGGTAAACAAAGACAAAGTTTTAACTAGTACATACAGTACTGTGTATTTTATTTCCAGCCAAAACAGCAATTAAACGTACATGGTATTCGTTTTTCAAGCAGGAGACATATGTGGTTAAGAGATGGTGAAGTCATAGTCTCCAAGAGGACGTACTAGAGAAGCCAGGACACTTTACTTTCAGTCTGATAACCACTGAATTCCAAGCAAGTACCAAAAGCAAATAAATAGAGCAAATAAAAGACGGAGATGAAGCATTCTTCTGCTAGGCTGCTTGAATTGCTAAATCTGGAACTTACAGGCAGCAACTTTTGTGATCACCTTCACAGGTAAGACTCAGCCGACAGCATAAAAGTCTCTTTGTTTAGCTTCTGCAGGTCTCTGGTCTTACTGAATGAACTAAGTCATTCCTGACTCTGAACCTCCTCTCTAACGGCAAGCTTTAATGTGTTTATTAATTTTTTCTCTGCCAAACACAAACAGGTTAAACCACTCAGCGGTCATAAACTGTCGCCTTTCTAGCCTCGTTTCTAGGCCAACATCCTGCCTTGTACCAGGATATCGCAATGCAAGCAAAGCAGCAGTGAGAAAACTGTTTGGTTACAGAATAAAATGAATGTGTGACACAAACCTCTATATCCGGATGTGTTATTAAAAGTAAAAGTACGTGCTACTCACTCAGACATGTACACTAAACTATACAGAAGCCTCAACAATGAAATATTAAATCACACTGTTCAGTATTTTTTTGTGCCCACGTTTAATCTTTATTGCAGCTTCATCTTTTTGGGAGACTCGCTGTCTGTTTCTCCTTTTATTTTCAAAAAGTTGGCTTATAATCCAAATACTCATAAACATATTCAGTGTCTGTGAGGTCTGGACTGGTCAGTGTATTATTCTAAGAACACCTTTATTTGATTTTCTTTGCGTTTCATGTTTATTTCCTTTTCAAAGTCACTTATCGACAACCCCACATCCTTTTAGACTTGACAGGTTGAGTCTTTTGTTCACAGTACCTCTGGATTGTGGGGCTTGATTTTCTGCTCTCTCTCAAAGATGTTTATCTGATGGTGACAGTTTTGTGAATTACAAGGTCTTGCTTGAGTCTTTGTTTCCCTTTATTCTCTTTTATTCTTCATTTTAAAAACCTCCAAACATGTCACGAACTACACACACTAGACGGGACAGGATTTTTAAACAATGTAGTTGTACTGAAACGTGGCGTGTGTGGTACAATACTCTGCCCAATTGTTCCATGGCGCACAAAATGTGGCCAAATTCCAAAAAAAATTAAAAAGTGCATCTTCTGTATATATTTTTGGAATTTTTGAGTGTGTAACAGCTATAACAGCTTTCAGAAATATAATTCCAATCATTTGTACTTAATGGCTGCTCGGATGGGATATTAAGCTAATGAAGGGAGTTCTCTGACATCTGCATAGCACAGTACGCTGAATAGTTAAGAAGCGCAGTGGCCTAGCAATGACTTGTACACCGAGACTAAGTTACAGTGGAAGAGCTATATAGAGCGTACACATACCTCTGTCTCTCAGCAGCTGAGCAACCTGGTGCTGTGAGGATCCTGATACTCCATGAAAGCAGCCCAGCTGATCCAGAGCCTGCACCAAATCCTTGTTTTCTGAGTACACTGTACCCAAACGCAGACCTGCCATCGCAAAGTCCTGCACATACAACACAAAGCCAGGGGGATTTACTGTAGTGTGCTGTCTGTAGCACCAAAGCTAATTCAATTACTTTCAGCACATATGCACAATTCTTTGCGGTCACCTTGCTAACGCCCCACAGAACATGAGTTCTCTGAACGTCTGGTATCCTGATGAGAGACACAGTGATTACTACAGATCATATATGATTATCATCTTGTATCATTCACACCAGAGTAAAAGGTGACCATTAACAAAAAAAATCTAATAATTGCTTTGTACACAGAGAGGATACTTTATAATGTACAGCAAAGCTTACTAAAGACTTCATTAGAAATACTTATCATATATGTCTGTAGCTTTGCAATTATGGACTGAAGCTCTTCTGTTGCTGCACAATATCTCCACTCTGTTTACCCCATTTATCAACAGACAGAACACCAGAACCACCACTGACCAGACACTGTTTGGGCAGAGAGCCATTTCCAGCGCAGCAGTGATAGTACTAATAATAGTACTAATGTACTATTGATGTACTATTAAATACTAATAGCTCCTGCAAGTATATATTTGTGCACTGTCCAGCTGAATAAGGACACACTGTGCCAGTGATGTGAAGCACTGCTCTTATAAATCTCTAAAGCTCTATGACTTCTCTAACATTGCCCCCTTGTGGAGAATTTCTATCCTGCAAAATGTGAGTGAGTTCCCACGCTTCAGAATTCTCTGAACAGCTTTTTCTACTAGCAGTGAGGATGCTATCACAAATTAAAAAGCTTCCTTTAATGATGCAGTGACAGCAGCTATTACAGCTTCATACATTTTACCACACAGTCTATGCAGTTCACACACAACCTGAAAGAAGTCATCATGGCTTAAGCAGTTTAGCTAAGCAGTATAGAATAGTCTGAGCTGTGTATGTGAGTGTTTTGTAAGTGTCTGTTTAGCCAAACAGTTAAGTTACTTGATATCTCCTGGGAGCAGAAGATTTAAGCATAGCACAGGAAAAACCTTTGTTGAGACTCTAGCAGTATCGTTATGTATCATTAGCCCCTGATGATATATATTTTTTACTATTATATACAATCATGATATATGACATATAGAAACAATCACAATATAAACAATAAAAATAGGATTTATTATGCACTTTTTCATTATCACACTCCTACCTCGTTGGTACACCTTGTATTCCCACAGTTAAAGACTATAGCTTGTGTTTTTCATGCATAACTGGTGTCAGTTATCCTCTAGTCCTCCAGCAGTGGTCAGCTTTTGACCAGAGGATGGCTGTGGGCTGGGTATTTTTGGCAGATGGGCTATTCTTAACCCAGCAATGACACTGAGGTGCCTGATTTACGCCTACGCTGGTATCATTGCTGGGAGGAGAACACTCCACCATCCAGATTATATCAGGTCAGCAGTTGTTCTAAAGTGGTCTGCTTAAGTTGATGGATGAGGTAAAGGGTACAGCAACAGATGGGATACAGTCAGTAACTGCGTAGATGAAAAGTGCACCTACATTACTGTCCACAAGTCAGAGAGCACCGTTCATTCATTTCATTTCCAACTAAAATGAGCAAAGCTATTTTCCACATGAGAAAAAAAGCGGAAAAAACATTTTTGCAGAAAAAAAAAAAAAAAAAAAATCACACAGAAGCCTTAACGACTACATAGAACATTATTCAGCACTTAGTGTGCTGACCCTCTGCCTTTCTTAAAGCTCCAATTCCAGGTGTTTTTTAAAGAATTCTGCAGAATTGTGGAAGCAGCTCTACTATCTGTGTGGAACTACGGGAATTTCATTTATACATATGCCTCCGCCAGTTCTCTCAAATTACTGGACACAGTATACCACTCTGCACTCTGGTTCATCACTGGCGACCCTTATGGAACACACCACAGCGAGCTGTATGTAAAAGCTGGTTGGCCTCCATTAGCAGCAAGAAGAGAAACACACTGGTTTATTTTTATTTATAAAATACTCTCTGGCCATTAGTAAAATACATCACCTCTCTGAAGTACATAAACATAGTGGTTGGATCAGCTGCCAGGTTTTTACTGACCTTGGAAAATATGCTCTTAGCCACAGTGCACCAGCAAGCTGGAATTCGTTACAGGAAACACTATAGCTCAGCTAGCTGGTGACACACAATCATTTTAAAACTTATTTTTTCTGACCACCTTTAGACAGCCTGCACCAGTTTTACTTAATCTTACTTTTATTTTATTACTTTTCTTTTCTTTTGTTTTTTAATGTTTGTTAGCTGCATTCCCTCTGTTGTTTCTACGTTAGATAATTACGTTTGTATTCTACTTTTTTAACCCCTATTTATTTTAAATGCTCAGCTACATTGAAAATAAATAATAAAGGTTGACTGACTGATCAATCGATTCTAAACACCTCCAAGGCTCAGTCTTAGAAGGTAGCTGCATTTTCTGCTTCTTACAATCCAAATAATACTAATTACAAATTTATTATGGACCCATTATCAGTCCCCGAAACCTGAATCCACATCTCAGAAGTCCAGTTTCATTGTTCAGTGCACATTTTCAGGGCAATGTTTTTGAGAAAGGGCTTCTCGACAGCTACACATCCTTACAGACAGTGTTTATTTGTCTTCTAACAGTGGGAGGATGGACACAAACACCTGTGGATTTTGTTTATATGAGTGAAGCCTGTTTAGAGCCTTTTTCTCTAATTATCTGATCGTCACACTTTTGCTGGTCTACCAGGTCTTTCATAGTCCCATTTTCTCTTAAACCTTTTTGGCCTTGGGCCTTTTTACTTTCCTCTGACTTACCCATCCATATTCAAGTGGATCATTTTAGTTCTTGTCTCCTAAAAAATAAACAACTTGTATTTAATAGCCACTTTGGCTGGATATTAGACAAAGAAGCGTGGTCTCTGACTTGTGCACTGATGTATGAGATGATGTTAGCTTCTCTAACAAATGAACAACTCGGTGTGTGTTGTCTCTACACAGCAGGAGCATTTTCACAACCAGCACGACGATCACTGACCTCTCCAGACTGAGCACGCTGCGAAAGGAGCTGTCCTCGTCAAACACAGACAGCAGGTAAATCTCATCCACTATGGCATGCAGCTGATGCCTGACGCGCACCAAGAAAGGAGAAATGCATGGCATCAAAAGGCACGGAAGCACAAAGGGGTTGTTTATGAATTCATTATGAATTGAAGTCTTAATGAAAGCCAAGCAGTGCTGTTCCCCTTTCAGCAATACACAGCTTAATTACTGGCAGTGGAAACTCAGCGTAGATATGTAGCAATAATGTCCGATTGTACACCTCGGGGAGCAGGATTAATGTTAGAACTCCACTTGGAAAAGATTAATACTTCCACAATATGCTTGTGTGCTTGTTCCACAAAAAAATAATTTAAAAAAAACAAGTGGAAATTTCTTAAACTGACCTTTTTGCAAAGTTCAAAAAGCTGGTCATCTCCTCGGCTGTGTAGATCTCGCCCAGAGGATTGTGGGGGTTAACCAGGATGACAGCTCTTACATTCACTCCCTGCTCAAAACAGCAGAGCTCATTGATTTTCTATGCGTGAGCGTATGAGTGTTTATCTCTATGTATGTGGAGCCGCGTGCTCCATGAATCACCTCTTTCTTTGCCCTTTCAAGAGCGTGCTCCAGTTTCTCAGCAGTGAGATGGAACGGTCTATCATCAGTTTCGCTGGCCTGCAGGCAAACAAAAAACAAGCGATGCATAAAAGTCACACACCACTCCACAAAATAAGAGCCCCATGTGATGTACTGAATATTCAATGAACCCTTGAGACGCACCTCACTGTCAAGAGGAACGCAGTAGAGCTTCACACCGCCATACAAATCAACATCCTCCGTAATCACACCATAGAACGGGGTTGGAATCAGGATGGCATCTGCGAAACGGCCAGACAAGGAATTACTACACACATTAGCACAGCCCGCTCCTGTCGCCTCATAGCACTGTATACCTCGGAGTCTGCCACCTGAGCGCTCTCGGCAACAAGACACATCGAAAGCATGAAAACAAGAGACACAAATAGGAGCAAAACAAGAGTTAGTGCCGGCTCTGCTTTCCACCACCGAAGATGCTTTAGGCGAGTGAAAGGATGAAGTTTGAGGCAGAACTCCCAACATGTCTTTTAGACTGGGAGGTAAGTGTGGGGGGACGAGTGAAAAGGGGGGAGGAGGGACTATGTGGGGTATGAATTTGACAGACTGCATCATCTTTAAGAGAGGAGAAAATTAAGCTCTACTTTTGCTTCAGATCTTGATGTTTCTGTCCATCCGTCCACTGTGAGAAGATAGCTCAACACTATGAGTCTGAGAGGATGTGTAGCTGGTGTTATCAGAACTATGGACTATGGAGTGAGTCTCCTGAAAAGAAATAAGCTGTAATATAGGTAACGGGTGGGCGCGCCAAAAAATGTCCTATATATTTAGCTGTTGAGGCTTCTGTGTGATTTCCTGTTAAACATGTTTTCTGCTGTTTTTTGTCTGACAAATACATAACTTGCATTTAATGACTGAAAATAAAATAAAGGGCGATCTCTAACTTTTACACAGTACTGTATACACGTGACATGTGTGCTAATATAATAATAATATTCTGAACATATAAACTCAGGGTCCACTTACCATCAGGGTCACAGAGCACAGCAGCCATAGCACAGAAGATAGATCCACAACCGTTCATCAAAACCACCTGAGACACACACACACACACACACATCCCATTATCTGTTCTGCAAAAGAGGAAATCTAACAATGACAATGTTCTTGCTGATGCAGCTGAAGAGATCAGAAGAAATCTCACATTGTCAGCTTTCAGCGGGACTGGAGAGCAGCAGCGTTCAGACAGGAACTTCGCCACTTCCTCTCTCAGGCTGCACGAAAGAGAATCCACCACAGTTAACATCATCAATACAATGAAGGAAAAGATAAGAGGACTTTGGACAACTTCATCTATTCATACTGCTCACCTAATCACCAAAGCCCAGTTTACTATAAATCATAATAAACATTAGTAAAGGAAAAGCACTCAATAGACTGAAAGACTTCATACAAGCCGTGGCCCTTCCAGTCTGGGTACTGCAGCAGGGAGGGCTCCATGTGGAGCATGTCAGGCCGGGTCAGCTGAAGCAGAAACCACAAACAAGTCAGAGCCATGTGCAGCACAAACGTTTCCTGAAGCTAAAAGATCAGCGAGCTACCTAACATTAGATTCTAATGCATAATGACTTATTGTCTAAACAATAACCAAACAGTGTTCCCAGCATGCTGACTGATACGTGTGGCTTTTTGACACATGTTGTTTGACTAGCTAGTAAAAGCAGTGTACTTCTCATGTGACACACTTGTGTGGGTGAATTTCACTGCAAAATGCCCTACCCGTTCTTGCAGGAGGTCAAAGCAAAGCTTGTTCTCGCTCGTTCCCATATTAATTATGCCCTGAAAGGAAAGAACAGAGAAAATATAGAATTATTAAACAGGCCTTTGCACTTTTACACAACTATCTGTAGACAAACTCTTTAAAGTGTGATAGTTTGGTGCACACACATAGGCATGCATATATATATATATATATATATATATATATATATATATATATATATACAGTGCATCCGGAAGTATTCATAGCACTTCACCTTCTTTGTTACAGCCTTATTCCAAAATGGATTCAATTCATTTTTCCAATACAATTAATGACAAAGTGAAAAAAGTTTGTTTGAATTTTTTGCAAATGTATTAATAAGTATTCTTTGCCATGACACTCTAATTTGAGCTCAGGTGCTCCTGTTTTCACTAATCATCCTCCAGTTGTTTTGACAACTTGATTGCAGTCCACCTGCAGTAAATCCAGCTGATTGGACATGATCTGAAAAGGCACACACCTGTCTGCAGACCTCCGAGACAGGATTGTATGGAGGCACAAAATGTCTGCATTATTGAAGGTCTCAGTGAGCTCTGAGTGACCAAGAAGCTAAGGGTCACTCTGACAGAGCTTCAGACAGCGTTTGCCAAGAGGCACCTAAGGAACTCTCAGACCATGAGAAACAAAATTTTCTGGTCTGATGAAACAAAGATTGAATTCATGTCTGGAGGAAACCAGGCACCGCTCATCACCTGGCCAGTACCAATTGCTGCCAAAGGTGCTTCAACAAAGTACTGAGCAAAGGCTGTGAATACATATGTACATGTGATTCTTATTTTTTTTTTTTTTTTTTTTTTTTTTTAATAAAAAATTGCAAAAAATACAAACAAACTTTTTTCACTTTGTCATTATTGAGTATTTTGTGTAGAATTTTGAGAGGAAAAAAAGACTGAATCCATTTTGGAATAAGGCTGTAAGATAACAAAATGTGGGAAGAGTGCTTCCACATGCACCGCGTGGAGCACATTAACAGTAATCATGCACTAAAAGAAGGTGTGAAGAAGGTGTGTTCTCTGTAGAGGATTTGTGACTTATTTGAACAGGTCTTGTATCCATTATGATAGATAAGAGCGAGTCACACCACACCAAAAGCCACATAAGCCAGTGTATTTGAAACCCCTACATGGAATAGGGGGAGGGTGTGATGATTGAGCCACATAGTATCTGCTAATTGATAGTTCACTAAGCTGGTAGTCAGACCAGGAGACATGTGAAGTGCTAGTCTGTAATTAATTAAGGGTCTAAGCAGATGATAAAAATTAATGTGGACTTCTAAAGATGTCTCAGGTGCACCCTGCAGTATGCTAAAATGCACCAACGCAATTTCTCCTGTGTACACTCTGAACCCCCCCCCCAGACACAGACAGAGGGACTAACATCTGGGTTGCTGTTCTCATCATGTTTGTTGGCGTGGTACTGCGTGTAGCCCTCCTGCAGGATGCCCTGGTGCTGCCTAATGCTGTTGCCTCTGCGAGACAGGTATTTACTGTACTGGGGCATCTGGCCACCCCTCAGCGTGCTGGGTGTAAAGGGGACTGTGGAAGGGCCTGGGGACGGGTTCTGTACTGGAGGTGGAGAAGAGGGCTGTGCAGAGAGAGAGGCTGGCGCTGAAGCTGCTGTGGAAGCAGCTGGAATCGGGTCCTGGTTGTTGGTGTTAACACTAATACTGTCTGCGTTCCCTCTGGCTACAGCGAGGGCCCCTGTGAATAAAGACAGAAGACGTAGCTCGTGTTCCCTGTCCTGCCGGACCCGTCTCTCCTCCTGTTGTTCCCTGCGCTCCTCAGCCCGCGCCTCCTGCTGCATCCTCGCCTCCTCCAGAGAGAGGTACCTCTCTTCCATCACTTGCTGCCAGCCAAGGAAATCCGCCAGCGCTCTCTCCAGCAACCTCCCTCCTCCCATCCCTCGTCCCGCCCGCCGTCGCTTCCTCTGACGGAACAACACAGAACTTTTCGGTTCTTCCATGTCACCATGGTCACCCCCATCTCTAATAGCCATGGGAGCTGTTTCTGGGGAAACGGCTGCACCAGAAAACCCAGCCATGTTATTGTCGCTAAAACCTGAGGAGAGACGTAAAGGAAGGGTTTTTAGTGGCAGACATGAAATCAAGCTACCACAAACACAATTTTCCAAAGTATGTGTAAAACATTGAATCAAATAGACTCACTGATATGGTTTCTGACACTGCACCACATCCAAATTTCTAAAACCAAAGAACTGTTCACACTTTAGTTCTCTTGAGGGTGCAAGGATTCTGTCCTCCTCTGAGAATAAATCTCAAATAAAAAAACACTAGTGAAATTCAGAATCTTCCTGAAAGCAGTAAAGCGGGTAATATTAAATTTCTTCTTAGGAACAGCTGATCAATGACGCCCGGCGTTGTAGAAGGACTACAAGTACTGAACCTGTTGTTGCCCTACGCACATTTGTTGGTCAGCAACTTTGAAGGCAGAACAACTGACTAATCTGCAAACAGCCACAACCAAACAGAATCGAATTCAGCAGTCAAGAAGGGCTGTGTGATATTCGTAAAAAGTACTGAAAAAACTGTGACAGTTTCATGGCTTTAACTGTAAAACGTGTATAAGGGTACTACAAGCACATTAGATGCAATGTTGTGCTTATTTTGCACACAGTACAACAAATAAGGTTTTATGTAATCATCACAACTGTGACGATCTACAATACTCGCCCTCAGAACGTTATCTGTGACAATACAGATTCATAGACAATAGGTTAGCACACAGTGTCATAAACCACTTAAGCTAAAACCTGACACTGTTTAAAGAATGATCCTAATCGGGCAGTGGTCAATGGAGTGATGATGAGTACATATCCACCTTAGAAGGTGCACACATGCTTTGCTCCAATCGTAACTTGGTTTGACATTAAAAAAAACCCAACACATCAAAATCACTTGATGTGTGTTAAATATGGATTTAATTAAAATATCAATAGTAGACAAATAACATTAATCCAAGGGGGAAAAAAGCTGTTAACACTTGCTAACTATATAAGCCTCATAGCTTCATGACAAAACTAAAGAGTTCAACTTTGGGTGACCAACAACATTCAACGAAAGAGGGAAACTGTAATCTTGACAAAAGCTCACTCTGAAGCTCACTCTGAAGCTTACTCTAAAGCTCACTCTAAAGCTTAGTTAGAACATCAAATCATCATCAAAATCTGCTGTCACATATCTGTCGCACTTCGAACAGCACATTTCTCTTACCGTCACGTTCAGGCTTGACCAATTATCCTTACTGCCATCCCAGATTACAAGACTGTGCTTTGCTGCCCTGAGCTTATTTACCTCCTAAAGTCTGCAGGGTGAATTATGTGCTGGTGCTACAAGTTATGTAACTACTTGGGGCAAAAAGCAAGGTCCATCAAGCGCTTCCGTCAGAGCAAGTGCCGTCATGATCTGATCATAGCAGGCAAGACGCTGCAATGTTTTCACTGCTGTAACTGCTGCTGCAACCCACGTTAACTTGTCAGTTAGTGGATGACATGAGTCTAAGGTGCTGGGTGTAGGCAGAATGCAAAACTGTGCAGGACAGTGTTACTGCACTATAAACACAGCAGCGCAGTATCTCTGTAGTCCAAACGCCTGCATCACTTACAGAATCATGTGTAAACTAGTTCAGTGACTGCAGTTATATTCTACACAGCGGTATCAGGCTCTTGAGAGTTGCTGTTTCTGCTTACTGTGTAAACAGCTGTAGAAGTGGATTGAGGTTGTATGGGACACACGTTACGTGCACCAAATGATAAAGCAATTACGTAAAGAGCCTGTTTACAGTAATTGTGTTTAGAATTAATGCACTAGAAAACAGCAAGTAAAACTTTCATATAGTGACCCAAACATCTGATATATATGACCCTAAATCTTATATATATATATATATATATATATATAATTGAACTATTCAGATGTAAATAAAGTAATGAATTGAAATACTTAAGAATACAGTGCCAAACCCCTCATTTATCATCACTCTTTAACAAAACATAAATCTCCAAAACTGAAACTTTACAGGAAAGTTATTATAAAGTTAATGTAAAATCCCTGGTTTTCTTAAATGTTGTCACATCCGTGGACAGTGACGATACATTTAAATGCATTCAGTAATGAGAGGTACATGAGGGGTGTTTTCCATTTATCATTATTTTACCATTCTCAACATCACATATAGGAGCATGTAAACTCACTGGTTGAAGATTAATAACATAGCTGTAATAGCACTGTACAACATTACAAACCCTGGTTTCACTATAAACTGCTCTGATTTTGTTTACACCTCAACAGTGGAATTCCCCTTTAATTATTTCAAGCTCTATTAAATACTGTCATTAAAAAGCCCATGTAATTGTTCGGCTACTTTGACATCAAACTGCACCTCTACGTAAAGGGAATCTGCTGTACGGTAGCGTGCGGTAGAATCCCAGATGACACGCACCTAGTGTGCTTACTTAGTAACTCATAGTGCTCAGAGTGCTTACTCAGCAACTAACTAGTATGAATTGAGGGACAGTGTATGATAGAGTAATATGAACAATGTAATAGATAAGATAAAACACAGCGTTGCAGAGGAACGGTGGAACTGGGCTTATTTAAATAAGCTTACCATAAAACAACTTCTGTAATGCAACTGATAACTTTTTACTCTATTTACAGTATTCATGGTTGTCCACCACGTTGGCAGATCTTTTAGTGTTGCTGCCCCCACTCTTTGGAACGACCTACCGCTTTCTATTTACTTATCTTCCTGTGCTTCTATGTTTAAATCTCAGTCCCACCTTTTCTCTTCTTTCTTTCATTCTATTTAACTTTTTTTTCTCTTATTTGTTCAGCATCCTTGGGTTTGTGAAAGGCACTATATAAGTGCAACCTATTATTATAATAATAATAATAATAATAATAATAATAATAATAATAAGTGCATGTTTAGAACTAACAAAGCAGTTTAATATTTTCCTTTGTTAGCTAAAATCCCATTTCATTACATATTATCTAACGTTCTAATAAGCTGCACAGCCATGCCTCACATTTTATGTTATTCTTTGTATCTTATCCCTTTGATCTTTTGTTAAAAATAACAAAAACTTTTATTTATAAAATAACAAAACCTTCATTTCAAGTACAACAACTGAACAAGAAAAAAAGTTTCTTTCTTCCAATATTTTTTTCTCAAATTGATATTTCCCACAACTGTGTGTATTACCTTCATTTCATATTTTGTGCAGTAAGAAGAGATTCTGTATGGAGGAATGGTCTCAAATCGCTCGCCTGTGTTCTTTTACAATGCTTAATGAGGCTGGAGAACACAGGCGAGCGATCTGAGACCATTCCTCCATACAGAATCTCTCGAGATGCTTCAGATCCTGAGCCCACACTTGCGGACTCTCCTCTTTGGCTCATCCCACAGGCCTTCTATGTGGTTAAGTCAGAGGACGGGATGGCAACCTTGATTCTGCAATCAGTGAACCACTTTTGTGTTGATTTTGAGGTGTGCTTTGGCTCAATGTCCTGCTGGAAGACCCCAAAACAGACCAGTTTAAGCTTCTGGCTGTGCTACTCAGGTTTGGATTTAATATCTGCCAGTACTTCATGCAGTCCATGTATCTGAACAAGCTGTCCAGGGCCTTTGGAAGAGAAACAGGTTCACAACATCCCAGATACTTTACTGCATGGCTATCTTTGTGTCTAAGCCAAACCCACCTCTAGCATTTGTGGCCAAAAAGCTCTGCTTTGGTCTCATCTGACCACAGAACATGGCCCAACTGAAAGTTACAGTACCAGTAACGTCTGGCAAACTGTGGGTGCTTGAATTTGCTGGTCTGTTTGAGCAGAGGATTTCTTCTAGCAACCCTCCCACGCAACTTGTGGTTATGTATGTGGCATCTGATTCTATCCACAGTGTTGGAGATCCATGGAGATTGTTAGACCAGAATCTTTCTTCTCAGTGTGCATGGGGTCAGTTTGGACAGACCTCTTCCTGGCAGATTCTTAACATCTCCAGTGTTTTTTCTGTAGTGAATGCTTGATTTGTGTGGCTCAGCAACCTCTCCTCACACTTCACTGCTACTTTCTCTGTGTATATGAGATTTTCTAGATTGTGAAGAAAAATATTTATTTCCTGAGAGAATTTAGGTTTTTAAGTTTAAATCACTGCACTTCAAATAAAAGTAAGTTTCTGAATGAAAGATGAAATGATAAGCAATAAAATACCAGGGGTGCCAACTTCCATGGAAGCGACCACCCCTGTCCTACAGTACCTGAAGGAGAACTGCCCGCGAGAGCAGCGGGAGCGCCCTCGCCCCTGGTCATGTCCCCGAGCCCCTGCTCCTCTGTATCCGGCCCGGCTGATTTACTCTCGGCGTCGTGCTCGTCCTCTGAGCCGATGTGGTAGATCAGCTCCGGCGGCGCGTGCTCTGCGCCCAGCAGCAGCTCGTCCTCCGCGTGCAGCTCCTCCTCGCGCTTGATCTCCAGCAGCTCTCCCGGGTTGGGCGGCCGGGTGAAGGTGAACGGCTCTGAGCTGGAGCTGCAAGAGGCCGGCAAACCGGGCAGGAGGCGCGGCTGCTGCTGCAGGAGGGGCCTGCCGTTCAGCACCCGGTCCATCACCTCGTAATACTTCCACGTCCTGCCTCCGCGCACGGTCTTCTGGTTCTCTCTGATGCGCCGGTACTCCAGCTTGAGCTTCTTGATCTTCTCCCGGCACTGGTCGCTGGTGCGGTACACCCCTCTGCCGTGCAGGGCCGTGGCTATGCGCTTAAAAACGTGCTGGTTCCGCAGGCAGCTCTCAAGCTCGGCTTGGATCGCCTCGTCTGACCACAGCTGCAGCAGCTCCACCACCTCGGGCTCGGACCAGTTACTCCCACGTTCATACTTTTTCCCGTGGAAGTCCATGCTGACGCTCAACGCGACTGAAAGACGAGGAAAAAGGCAGCACTGGCTGATCGCTCAGAAATGTGTTCTTCATCTACTGCCTGCTGTCAGATCCAGCTGACTGATCAGGACATAGAGAGATTGGAACATGCACAATCAGTCATATCTAATAACTAGAACAGACTACGTACGAGTCAGTCCTGTAGTCTGGTCTGGATCAGTGTCTGATTTCTACCGCGAGCACGTGCGGACTGAACTCTTTGTTGTTGTTTTTTTCCAGCTGATGCTTCTGAGGCAGCACGGCTGAAATATTACATCCGGGTTTACTGCACATGCGTGCTGTCCTTATTCCGGGATAACTTTGGCCCGTGTTAGTGAGAGCGCTGAGCTGGAGCGCTTAACAGGAGAGGCGCATTCACGACTCTATAGCACCGCCTAGCGAGAACTGCTGAGACTGCTTAATGACCCAGCAAGCAGATACTCTCCTCCTATACACATATTCTCCTCCTATACACACATTCTCCTCCTATACACATATTATCCTCCTATACACATATTCTCCTCCTATACACACATTCTCCTCCTATACACATATTCTCCTCCTATACACATATTCTCCTTCCGATAGACACATATTTCTCCTCCTATTACACATATTCTCCTCCGTATACACACATTCTCCTCCTATACACATATTCTCCTCCTATACACATATCTCCTCCTATACACACATTCTCCTCCTATACACAGATTCTCCTGCCTATACACATATTCTCCTCCTATACACACATTCTCCTCCCTATACACATATTTCTCCTCCTATACACATATTCTCCTCCTATACACACATTTCTTCCTCCTATACACATATTCTCCTCCTAACACATATTCTCCACCTATACACACATTTCTGCCCTCCTATACACATATTCTCCTCCTATACACATATTCTCCTCCTATACACACATTCGCCTCCTATACACACATATTCTCCTCCAATACACATATTCTCCTCGTTATCTAGTTACTCTCCTTTATCCAGATATTCTCCTCCTATAGCACATATTCTCCTCTTATCTACAGATTCTCCTCTTCTATACACATATTTCTCCTCCTATACCATATTCTCCTCCTATACACACATTCTCCTCCGTATACACATGATTCTCTCCTATACACATATTCTCCTCCTATACACACATTCTCCTCCTATACACATATTCTCCTCCTATACACATATTCTCCTCCTATACACACATTTCTCCTCCTACTACACATATTCTCCTCCTATACACCATATTCTCCTCCTATACACACATGCTCCTCCTATACACATATTCTCCTCCTATACACATATTCTCCTCTATACACACATTCGCCTCCTATACCACATATTCCTCCTCCTTATACACATATTCTCTCCTATACACACAGTTTCTCCCTCCTATACACATATTCTCCTCCTATACACATATTCTCCTCCTATACACACATTCTCCTCCTATACACATATTCTCCTCCTATACACATATTCTCCTCCTATACACACATTCGCCTCCTATACACATATTCTCCTCCTATACACATATTCTCCTCTTATCTAGATACTCTCCTCTTATCCAGATATTCTCCTCCTATACACATATTCTCCTCTTATCTACATATTCTCCTTCTATACACATATTCTCCTCCTATACACACATTCTCCTCCTATACACACATTCTCCTCTTATCTAGATACTCTCCTCTTATCCAGATATTCTCCTCCTATACACATACTCTCCTCTTATCCAGATATTCTCCCGCTCTATACACATATTCTCCTCTTATCTAGATATTCTCCTCCTATACACACATTCTCCTCCTATACACATATTCTCCTCCTATACACATATTCTCCTCCTATACACACATTCTCCTCCTATACACATATTCTCCTCCTATACACATATTCTCCTCCTATACACATATTCTCCTCTTATCTAGATACTCTCCTCTTATCCAGATATTCTCCTCCTATACACATATTCTCCTCTTATCTAGATATTCTCCTCCTATACACACATTCTCCTCCTATACACATATTCTCCTCCTATACACATATTCTCCTCCTATACACATAATCTCCTCCTATACACATAATCTCCTCTTATCTAGATATTCTCCTCCTATACACATATTCTCCTCCTATACACATATTCTCCTCTTATCTAGATACTCTCCTCCTATACACATATTCTCCTCCTATACACATATTCTCCTCCTATACATATTCTCCTCTTATCTAGATACTCTCCTCCTATACACACATTCTCCTCTTATCCACATATTCTCCTCTTATCTAGATACTCTCCTCCTATACACATATTCTCCTCCTATACACATATTCTCCTCTTATCTAGATACTCTCCTCCTATACACATATTCTCCTCCTATACACATATTCTCCTCCTATACACATATTCTCCTCTTATCTAGATACTCTCCTCCTATACACACATTCTCCTCCTATACACATATTCTCCTCTTATCTAGATACTCTCCTCCTATACACATATTCTCCTCCTATACACATATTCTCCTCCTATACACATATTCTCCTCTTATCTAGATACTCTCCTCCTATACACACATTCTCCTCCTATACACATATTCTCCTGCTATACACATATTCTCCTCCTATACACACATTCTCCTCCTATACACATATTCTCCTCCTATACACATATTCTCCTCCTATACACATAATCTCCTCTTATCTAGATACTCTCCTCCTATACACATATTCTCCTCCTATACACATATTCTCCTCCTATACACATATTCTCCTCTTATCCACATATTCTCCTCGTATCTAGATACTCTCCTCCTATACACCTATTCTCCTCTTATCCACATATTCTCCTCCTATACACATATTCTCCTCCTATACACATATTCTCCTCGTATACACACATTCTCCTCTTATCTAGATACTCTCCTCCTATACACATATTCTCCTCCTATACACATATTCTCCTCTTATCCACATATTCTCCTCTTATCTAGATACTCTCCTCCTATATACATATTCTCCTCTTATACACATATTCTCCTCTTATCCACATATTCTCCTCCTATACACATATTCTCCTCGTATACACATATTCTCCTTCTATACACATATTCTCCTTCTATACACCTATTCTCCTCTTATCCACATATTCTCCTCCTATACACATATTCCTCCTCTTATCCACATATTCTCCTCTTATCGAGATACTCACCTCCTATACACATATTCCTCCTCCTATACACATATTTCTCCTCTTATCCACATATTCTCCTCTTATACACATATTCTCCTCTTTATCTAGATACTCTCCTCCTATACACCTATTCTCCTCTTATCCACATATTCTCCTTCTATACACCTATTCTCCTCTTATCCACATATTGTCCTTCTATACACATATTCTCCTCCTATACACATATTCTCCTCGTATACACACATTCTCCTCTTATCTAGATACTCTCCTCTTATCCAGATATTCTCCTCCTATACACATACTCTCCTCTTATCCAGATATTCTCCTCCTATCACACTCATATATCCCCTATACACTATTCTCCTCTATAACAATTCTCCTCTATACACATCATTTCTCCTCCTATACACATATTTCCGCCTTTACGCTTTTCCCCATACACATATTTCTCCTCTTATCTAGATACTCTCCCTTATCAGATATTCTCCTCCTATACACATATTCCTTTATCTGATATCTCCTCCTATACACATTCTCCTCCTATACACATATTCTCCTCCCTGATACACATATTCTCCCTCCTATACAGATAATCTCCTCCTATACACATAAATCTCCTCTATCTAGATATACTCTCCTATACACATATTCTCCTCCTATACACGATATTCTCCTCTTATCTAGATACTCTTCTCCTCCTATACACATATTCTCCGTCCTATACACATATTCTCCACTATACCAATTCTCCTCTTATCTAGATACGCTCCTCTATACACACATTCTCCTCTTATCCACATATTCTCCTCTTATCTAGATACTCTCCTCCTATACACATATTTCCTCCTTTACACATATTCCCTCCTCTTCTAGATATCTCCTCCTATACACATATTCTCCCCTATACACTATTCCCCTCCTATACACATATTCTCCTCTTATCTAGATACTCTCCTCCTATACACCACATTCTCCTCCTATACACATATCTCTCCTCTTATCTAGATACTCTCCTCGCTATACACATATTCTCCCTCCTATACACATATTCTCCTCCCTATACACATATTCTCCTGCTTATCTAGATACGTCTCCTCCTATACACACATTCTCCTCCTATATCACATATTCTCCTGCTATACACATATCTCCTCCTATACACACATTCTCCTCCAATACACATATTCTCCTCCTATACACATAGTTCTCCTCCTATACACATAATCGTCCTCTTATCTAGATACTCTCCTCCTATACACATATTCTCCTCCTATACACATATTCTCCGTCCTATACACATATTTCTCCTCTTATGCACATATTCGCTCGTATCTAGATACTCTCCTCCGATACACCTATTCTCCTCTTATCCACATATTCTCCGCCTATACACATATTCTCCTCTATACACATATCTCTCGTATACACACAATTCTCCTCTTATCCACATATTCTCCTCCTATACACATATTCTCCTCCTATACCACATATTCTCCTCTTATCCACATATTCTCCTCTTATCTAGATACTCTCCTCCTATATACATATTCTCCTCTTATACACATATTCTCCTCTTATCCACATATTCTCCTCCTATACACATATTCTCCTCGTATACACATATTCTCCTTCTATACACATATTCTCCTTCTATACACCTATTCTCCTCTTATCCACATATTCTCCTCCTATACACATATTCTCCTCTTATCCACATATTCTCCTCTTATCTAGATACTCTCCTCCTATACACATATTCTCCTCCTATACACATATTCTCCTCTTATCCACATATTCTCCTCTTATACACATATTCTCCTCTTATCTAGATACTCTCCTCCTATACACCTATTCTCCTCTTATCCACATATTCTCCTTCTATACACCTATTCTCCTCTTATCCACATATTGTCCTTCTATACACATATTCTCCTCCTATACACATATTCTCCTCGTATACACACATTCTCCTCTTATCCACATATTCTCCTCTTATCTAGATACTCTCCTCCTATACACCTATTCTCCTCTTATCCACATATTGTCCTTCTATACACATATTCTCCTCTTATACACATATTCTCCTCTTATACACATATTCTCCTCTTATCTACATATTCTCCTCCTATACACATATTCTCCTCTTATACACATATTCTCCTCCTATACACATATTCTCCTCTTATACACATATTCTCCTCTTATACACATATTCTCCTCTTATCTAGATACTCTCCTCCTATACACATATTCTCCTCCTATACACATATTCTCCTCTTATACACATATTCTCCTCTTATCCACATATTCTCCTCTTATCTAGGTACTCTCCTCCTATACACCTATTCTCCTCTTATCCACATATTCTCCTTCTATACACATATTCTCCTCTTATACAAATATTCTCCTCCTATACACATATTCTCCTCTTATACACATATTCTCCTCTTGTACACATATTCTCCTCCTATACACATATTCTCCTCTTATACACATATTCTCCTCTTATACACATATTCTCCTCCTATACATATATTCTCCTCTTATACACATATTCTC
The DNA here is from genome assembly GCA_021613375.1 of Megaleporinus macrocephalus. Lineage (NCBI taxonomy): Eukaryota > Metazoa > Chordata > Actinopteri > Characiformes > Anostomidae > Megaleporinus > Megaleporinus macrocephalus. The sequence continues at coordinate 49,905,300 of CM038702.1, forward strand.
CTCTTATACACATATTCTCCTCTTAACTAGATACTCACCTCCTATACACCTATTCTCCTCTTATCCACATATTCTCCTTCTATACACCTATTCTCCTCCTATCCACATATTGTCCTTCTATACACATATTCTCCTCTTATACACATATTCTCCTCTTATACACATATTCTCCTCTTATACACATATTCTCCTCCTATACACATATTGTCGTCTTATACACATATTCTCCTCTTGTACACATATTCTCCTTCTATACACATATTCTCCTCTTATACAAATATTCTCCTCCTATACACATATTCTCCTCCTATACACATATTCTCCTCTTATCCACATATTTCTCCTCCTATACACATATTTCTCCTCTTATACACATATTCTCCTCCTATACACATATTCTCCTCTTATACACATATTCTCCTCCTATACACATATTCTCCTCTTATACACATTTTCTCCTCTTATCTAGATACTCTCCTCCTATACACCTATTCTCCTCTTATCCACATATTCTCCTTCTATACACCTATTCTCCTCTTATCCACATATTCTCCTCGTATACACATATTCTCCTCTTATCTAGATACTCTCCTCCTATACACATATTCTCCTCTTATCCACATATTCTCCTTCTATACACCTATTCTCCTCTTATCCACATATTCTCCTTCTATACACATATTCTCCTCTTATCCACATATTCTCCTTCTATACACATATTCTCCTCCTATACACATATTCTCCTCCTATACACATATTCTCCTCTTATCTAGATACTCTCCTCCTATACACACATTCTCCTCCTATACACATACTCTCCTCTTATACAAATATTCTCCTCCTATACACATATTCTCCTCTTATACACATATTCTCCTCTTGTACACATATTCTCCTCCTATACACATATTCTCCTCTTATCCACATATTCTCCTCTTATACACATTTTCTCCTCTTATCTAGATACTCTCCTCCTATACACCTATTCTCCTCTTATCCACATATTCTCCTTCTATACACCTATTCTCCTCTTATCCACATATTCTCCTCGTATACACATATTCTCCTCTTATCTAGATACTCTCCTCCTATACACATATTCTCCTCTTATCCACATATTCTCCTTCTATACACCTATTCTCCTCTTATCCACATATTCTCCTTCTATACACATATTCTCCTCCTATACACATATTCTCCTCCTATACACATATTCTCCTCTTATCTAGATACTCTCCTCCTATACACATATTCTCCTCCTATACACATATTCTCCTCTTATCCACATATTCTCCTCTTATACACATATTCTCCTCTTATCTAGATACTCTCCTCCTATACACCTATACTCCCTCTCTATTTCTCTTTCTATACACCTATTCTCCTCTTATCCACATATTCTCCTCGTATACACATATTCTCCTCTTATCTAGATACTCTCCTCCTATACAAATATTCTCCCTTTATCCACAATATTCTCCTCCTATACACTATTCTCCTCTTATCATATTTCTCCTCCTATACACATATTCTCCTCTTATAACACATATTCTCCTCCTATACACATATTTGTCCTCTTATACACATATTCTCCTCTTATCTACATATTCTCCTGTCTATACACATATTCTCCTCTTATACACATTATCTCTCTTATACACATATTCTCCTCCTATACACATATTCTCCTCTTATCTAGATACCCTCCTCCTATACACATATTCTCCTCCTATACACATATTCTCCTCTTGTACACATATTCTCCTCCTATACACATATTCTCCTCCTATACACATATTCTCCTCTTGTACACATATTCTCCTCTTATACACATATTCTCCTCTTATACACATATTCTCCTCTTATCTAGATACTCTCCTCCTATTCACCTATTCTCCTCTTATCCACATATTCTCCTCCTATACACATATTCCCCTCCTATACACATATTCTCCTCTTATACACATATTCTCCTCCTATACACATATTCTCCTCTTATCCACATATTCTCCTCTTATCTAGATACTCTCCTCCTATACACCTATTATCCTCTTATCCACATATTCTCCTCCTATACACATATTCTCCTCTTATCCACATATTCTCCTCTTATACACATATTCTCCTCCTATACACATATTCCCCTCCTATACACATATTCTCCTCTTATACACATATTCTCCTCCTATACACATATTCTCCTCTTATCCACATATTCTCCTCTTATCTAGATACTCTCCTCCTATACACCTATTATCCGCTTATCCACTTATTCATCTCCTATACACATATTCCCCCTCCTATACACATATTCCCCTCCTATACACATATTCTCCTCTTATACACCATATTTCTCCTCCTATACACAAATTCTCCTCTTATCCACATATTCTCCTCTTATCTAGATACTCCTCCTCCTATACACACCTATTATCCTCTTATCCACATATTCTCCTCCTATACACATATTCCCCTCCTATACACATATTCTCCTCTTATACACATATTCTCCTCTTATCCACATATTCTCCTCTTATCTAGATACTCTCCTCCTATACACCTATTATCCTCTTATCCACATATTCTCCTCCTATACACATATTCCCCTCCTATACACATATTCCCCTCCTATACACATATTCCCCTCCTATACACATATTCTCCTCCTATACACACATTCTCCTCCTATACACATATTCTCCTCTTATCCACATATTCTCCTCCTATACACATATTCCCCTCCTATACACATATTCCCCTCCTATACACATATTCTCCTCTTATACACATATTCTCCTCCTATACACATATTCTCCTCTTATCCACATATTCTCCTCTTATCTAGATACTCTCCTCTTATACACATATTCTCCTCCTATACACATATTCTCCTCTTATCCACATATTCTCCTCTTATCTAGATACTCTCCTCCTATACACCTATTATCCTCTTATCCACATATTCTCCTCCTATACACATATTCCCCTCCTATACACATATTCTCCTCTTATACACATATTCTCCTCCTATACACCTATTATCCTCTTATCCACATATTCTCCTCCTATACACATATTCTCTTCCTATACACATATTCTCCTCTTATCTAGATACTCTCCTCTTATCCAGATATTCTCCTCCTATACACATATTCTCCTCCTATACACATATTCTCCTCTTATACACATATTCTCCTCTTATACACATATTCTCCTCCTATACACATATTCTCCTCCTATACACATATTCTCCTCTTATACACATATTGTCCTCTTGTACACATATTCTCCTCCTATACACATATTCTCCTCTTATACACATATTGTCCTCTTGTACACATATTCTCCTCCTATACACATATTCTCCTCTTATACACATATTCTCCTCCTATACACATATTCTCCTGTTATACACATATTCTCCTCTTGTACACATATTGTCCTCTTATCCAGATATTCTCCTCCTATACACATATTCTCCTCTTATCTAGATACTCTCCTCTTATCCAGATATTCTCCTCCTATACACATATTCTCCTCCTATACACATATTCTCCTCTTATCTAGATACTCTCCTCTTATCCAGATATTCTCCTCCTATACACATATTCTCCTCCTTTACACATATTCTCCTCTTATACACATATTCTCCTCCTATACACATATTCTCCTCTTATACACATATTCTCCTCCTATACACATATTCTCCTCCTATACACATATTCTCCTCCTATACACATATTCTCCTCTTATACACATATTCTCCTCCTATACACATATTCTCCTCTTATACACATATTCTCCTCCTATGCACATATTCTCCTCTTATACACATATTCTCCTCCTATACACATATTCTCCTCCTATACACATATTCTCCTCCTATACACATATTCTCCTCCTATACACACATTCTCCTCTTATACACATATTCTCCTCTTATACACATATTCTCCTCCTATACACATATTCTCCTCCTATACACATATTCTCCTCCTATACACATATTCTCCTCCTATACACATATTCTCCTCCTATACACATATTCTCCTCTTATACACATATTCTCCTCTTATACACATATTCTCCTCTTATACACATATTCTCCTCTTATACACATATTCTCCTCCTATACACATATTCTCCTCTTATACACATATTCTCCTCTTATACACATATTCTCCTCTTATACACATATTCTCCTCCTATACACATATTCTCCTCTTATACACATATTCTCCTCTTATACACATATTCTCCTCTTATTCCTATAGCCAGCGTTTATCCAGATGCTGCTTTTACCTTTCCTCCAGATACAGTTACAGTGATGTTTAATCAGCTTCCTATAAAACCTGAGTAAAAAAACACTCTTTGGTTTGTCTTTATCATATTTTTTGCTAAAGGTGTTATTCAGATAGTACTGTATATAATAAAATACTGTTCTGTGATCAGAAAAGTCACATCTAGTTATTATATGAAGATCAGACAGTCTCATAGGCCCAGAGCCAGGTCCAGCCCTCAGGATGTCTTCTGGTGTCTTTTTTTACTATCCAACTCGGAGTCATTTGCTCCGAGAGGCCCAACCACTCCTCCTTGAGACACGTTTCTTTTAAATTGGTATATTGAGCTACAACAGTGGTGTAAATGGTCTTTTTTTAATATGTTATGATGACTAACACTTCCAACATTTAGAATTTTAAATTTGACACCAAGATACACCTGCTGTTACTTGTATTAGTCAGTATACCTCAAATCAGAAATAAAAAAATTAAAAGTGTCTTTAAAATAAAGTGATTTCTGTGTTTGATTAAATTATATATATATTTGATGATGTATTTGATGTTTCTGTAATGTCACTTAATAAATACATAACCACATAATGGATATTGCCTCTTTTATATTTATATATATGCAGATAGATAGTTGTGCTCATAAATTTACATACCTTGGCAGAATTTGTGATTTTTCAGAGAATATAAATGATAATATATAACTTTTCTTGTATTCATGGTTAGTGGTTAGGTGAAGCCATTTATTACCAAACAATTGTGTCTGGCCTTTTTAAATCATAATGACAAAAGAAACTACCCAAATCACCCAGATCAAAAGTTTACATACCCTAGTTCTTAACACCGTGTAATGCCTCCTTGAACAGCAGTGACAGCTTCTGCGGTAGTTGTGGATGAGGCACTTTATTTTTTCAGGTTGTAAAGCTGCCTATTCATCTTGGCAAAATGCCTCCAGTTCCTGTAAACTCTTGGGCTGTCTTGCATGAACTGCACGTCTGAGATCTCCACAAAGTGGCTCAATGATACGGAGGTCAAGGGACTGAGATCTTTTTATCTGCTGTAGCCAATGACAGCTCAACTTGGCCTAGTGCTTTGAAGCATTGTTATGTTGCAACATCCAAATGTGTCCCATGCGCAGCTTTCCAGGCTGATGAGTGCAAACGTTCCTCCAGTATTTTCTGATAAGATGCTGCATTCATCCTGCCATCAGTTTTGACTAAATTCCCAGTGTAGCCCACACACTCCCAAAACATCAGCGATCCACCTCCGTGTTTCACAGTAGGGATGGGGTACTTTCCATCACAGTCTTGTTGACTGCTCTCCAAATGTAGTGTTGATGGTTTGGCCAAAATTATTTTGTTCCAGAAACGTTGAGGCTTGTCTCTGTGCTGTCTGGCGTATTGTAAGCGGGCTGCTTTGTGGCGTTGGCGTAGTGAGGGCTTTCTTCTGGCGACTCGACCATGCAGCCCATTTTTCCTCAAGTGCCTCTTTATTGTGTGTCTTGTAACAGCAGCACCACTTTTTCCTGTATGTCAGCTGACACATCCTCTTTGCACCCCGAAGGCTTTACTGGCAGTTGTTGCAGAAATTGTTGTTGGTCAACCTGACCTTGGCTTGGTTTCATCAGAATCCCTCATTTTCCACTTCTTAATTAGAGTCTGAACAGAAGAGCATATGCGAGGACACTGATGTTGGACGAGAGTGGACGAGGGCCTTCTCCAAACTGTTCCCACTGAGTTGGAGTCATGCATTTATTCAAAATGTCTTGGTATGCTGAAGCATTAAGATTCACCTCAACTGGAACTACTGGGTGGCCAACACCTACAAAGCAAACCCATAGCATTATCTCTCAAACTTTACAGTTGGCACAATGCATTGAAGCAGGTAATGTTCTTCTGTCATTCAACAAACCCGGACTCATCCGTCAGTGCCAGAGAAGCCCGATTTGTCACTCCATAGTATTGTGCTTGGTGATGCAAATTTTACATGGAGCTGCTTGGACATGGAAGCCCAGGCCATGAAGCTCCCAGCACTCAGTTTCTGTGCTGATGTTGATGCCAGAGGAGGTGTCAGCTGAAAGTTGGCCATTTTTACACACTATGTGCCTCAGCACTCTGTGACCTGGCTCTGTACATGGTCTGACACTTTGTGGCTCAGTTACTGTGGTCCCTACATACTTCCATAATACCATTTATAGCCGATGGTGGCAAACCTAGGACAAAATAAATTTTGGTGCCATCCTGTTACAGTACCACACTCAAATTCAGTGAGCTCTTTAGAACGACTCATTCTTTCACAGATGTCTATAAAGGTAGACTGCATGTCTATGTGTTTGATTTGATACAGCTGTGGCTATGGGACTGAATTAAATTCCATTCATCCATCCATCTATCCATTATCTACCGCTTATTCTGGGGATCTGGGTCATGGGGTAGCAGTCTAAGCAGAGAAACCCAGACTTCCCTCTCCCCAGCCACCTCCTCTAGCTCCTCCGGGGGGATGCCAGAGCGTTCCCAGGCCAGCCGAGAGATATAATTCCTCCAGCATATCCTAGGTCTTCCCCGGGGTCTCCTCCCGGTCGGACATGTCTGGAACACCTCCACAGGGAGGCGTTCAGGAGGCATCCTAACCAGAGGCCCGAACCACCTCAGCTGGTTCCTCTCGATGTGGATGAGTAGCGGTTTGACTCTGAGCCTTCCCCGTATAAACAAGCTCTTCACCCTATTTCTAAGGGTGAGACCCGACACCCCACTGAGAAAACTCATTTCGGCAGCTTGTACCCGCGACCTCCTTCTTTCGGTCACTACCCAAAGCTCGTGACCACAAGTGAGAGTAGGAACATAGATTGACCAGTAAATAGAGAGCGTTGCCTTTTGGCTTAGCTCTCTCTTCGCCAGGACAGACGGGTACAGAGACCACATCACTGCAGACGCTGCGCCGATCCATCTATCAACCTCCAGCTCCATCCTTCCCTCCCTTGTGAACAAGACCCTGAGATACTTAAACTCCTCCACTTGAGGCAGGAGGTCATTTCCAACCTGGAGAGGGCACTTCACTCTTTTCCGACTGAGGACCATAGTCAGGGATTTGGATGTGCTAATTTTTAATAATTAAGTGGTGTGTCTTCATATAGTGAATGTAAATTTTTTTTGTGACAAAATAAAAAACAATGCATTAAAAACAGTTTCCATATTTTCAGGAAAAACAAAAAAAAACAAAATGAAAACACAGACTGACAATCAACAGATATATTTATACAAGCCTTTTAACCCCCCACCCATAATTATCCCATCCCATCCCAACCCACACATACACTGACTGAGTGCTTGATTAGGAGCACCTCCTTGTGTCTGCTTTTTGTTGTTGTTGTTGTTGCCAGACCTTCTTCCCATATAGGAGCACTTTGTAGTTGTACAATAACAGACTGTAGTCCATCTGTTTCTCTGTGTACTCTGTTATCCCTCCTTCGCCTCGCGGCTCCAGCGCTAAACTAAAGGAGAAATGTTTGGACAACACGGTTTTGACTGACTGACTACACAATCCTCTCCGCTCAGACGTACATGCTTTTTGTCCAACGGCTATTGTGTGGTTTAACCCCGGCTCTGTGAAGCTCAGCTGGGGGCTACTGTGTGGCAGCTTTCGCTCTTCGCCCACTGAGCGGCGCTGACAGCTCACATACCGCCATCGCGCTCACTCCGTGACGCACTTCCTGGGATTTGTAGTCCGTCGGGGAGCGGATGTACTCTCGGGTTTGTAGTCCTTATTTCAGCCACGTCCTGTTGAGTGTAACGAGGGTGATGCTCTTTGTGGAACCCGTCCTCCCATCGCACTGCTGCTTCAGCGCAGTGGTAGTGCACGGCGCCGCGGACTGCAGGAGAGGAGAACAACACTGAAAGTTTGTCGTGTGCGTGCGCGCGTGTACGAGCGCGCGTGTACGAGCGCGCGTGCTTGCCGACGTGAGCGAGCAGGGAGGAGGAGGAGGAGGGGAAGTTCGGAGTAACGTACAGCAGCAGCAGCAGCAGCGCGCGAGAGAGAGGTTTTGAGTCAGAGCCGCGGGTTTGTTCGTGAGAACACACCGGTGCGAGAAAGCTGTGGAGAAAAAACACGAACATGTCTGCACAGCCGCTGTGAATGAATTAATGAATGAACGAACGAATGAATGAAAGAAGGAAGGAGGGAAGAGCCGAATGACAGCCAGGACTGCCCCTCCGGTTATGGCTCTGCTCTGTGGAGAGAGTTAGCGACCACCTCTCAGGCTTTGGAGCGCTGCACACACACAAGACACCACGAACTGAGGTAATGTGGTAGTTTTAGTTTATTAAACCAGCGTGAAAGTGTGAGAAGATAAGCTGACGCGGACTTGCTTTGCTCCACAGAAGTCCAGTTAACGGTCATAACGGTTTTCTCATGTCAGGCGCTGGACAGCGCTTGGTAGCGACTCTTGTTTAAAGTCGAAACTTGGACCCGTGATTAAGCATAAACCTGAAGAAAGACGTGTCTGAAGTTGGCTTTTTATTAGAATTACTAGTTCCACCTTAAATAGTGCAGCAGTTACGTACTAATGTAACTGCGGCACCATTTTAAGGTGGAACAGAGAATACAAATAAAAAGCTGACCTCAAGTAAGCAAGCAGTTGAGCTTTTTCTGACTGTACGGTGACCCGTTTAAACTTCCAGTGTGAGTTTTTGCTCGCTTTAAAGAAAACATAAGCAAGTTTAAGTGTTTTGGCTTGTGTTTTAGTTTCAGCGCGCGCCCGGAGTTGTTGTTTACATTAGCTAGTCATGTCACTAAGCACCGCTCTTCAGTTTGCATGCGGTGACCCGGACAGCGTTATCGCGATGTGCGCTATCCGAGGGTGAGAAGTCCTCCCGTGAACCGAGGTCACTTAAATGAGTCTCTTGTCCTTCTGTTGGATTTAAAATTACATAAGCCTAAGCTGGGCTAGCTTCTCCTACCTTTTGCCCTCTGAGTTCGTGCTCCCTGACAGTCATACTACACCTCCGTACACTTCTCCACAGCATACGTAGGAAAGCTCCAGGCACGTTTCCTGCAGATCCTTTAAAACAAGCTGTAATCTTGAGCACAAAAGATAACAGCCACCCTGAATGGCGTGCTAACGTCTAATAATAGCTGAGCTGTGTTTAAAGCCATAATAACGGGTTTCACAACAACCAAGTGGTGTCTTCAGCTCTGGATGTGACGACCAGGCTCAAACACACCTGGAATGAAAAAAGACATAAATATGCGTATCCGGATGGGACAGTCATTGGTCAGCTCTGGGCCATTTACTGAACGCATTCAAGCGAAATTATACTGATCATCTCAAACTTTCTGAATAATTCAGTTCTTGCGATGAGATGTCCTCAGATGCATGCAGAGTGGTTTATATGAAGCAATTAACTGTCTAGAAACGTACAGACGCAGAGCTCTTTACAGTGGCGGTGATGGGAACCGGAGGTAGCTGTGCCTAAAACACAAATACAGTGAAACCTACATGTGTCTCCTGAGATGTTATATGTAATGTTGATGATAATGCAATATCCATAAATGTTTTAAATCTTGCTTTTTTACCCCTCAGAACGGAGCATTTCACACCAAACCTCTGTAAATGATTTTATATCTCAAACATTTAATTATGGTGAGTTCCTTTTCAAATATAATCACCTTGATTAAAAAGTAAATGAGCAAAATCGCTCCTGAGAGTGGAATGTATTCACACCACATTTCTGTTTCCTTTAGTGTGTTATGAGGCTTTTAGTGCATGTAAGCATTCTGCCCCGAATAGAGGGTGAGTCAAAAGTCTCAGGACAGACCTCTGCCTTCAGATCTATATTCAGCACCAGAGACAGCATACTGAACATGTTGTTCAATGTGTTTGTTGTTGCAGCATTCTGTGTTTATAATGTGTGAACCACAGGAGATATTATGCAAATCTTATTGCATCAATCGATTTTTGAGACAATTCTGGTCTTCTTTGATATGCTACATGACCACGTTCCCACTGGAAAAACTTGCCCTTGATTCAATATGTCAGCTTTCAAAATGGCAGCCATGTTTGGGACATAGCCTAAACGATAGGCCCCCTTACTCATTACTTGCTGGGGTATTCAGATATGTCATTTTCTCTTTCGTTTCTGAAATAAAAGTGTGTTCTGTGACTTTTTGAAACACCCTGTACATGCCAGAGGCAGAAACTTACTCCCACAGAAATCACCTTTTTTCAGCCTTGATTGAAATCCAGTCCTTTTCTGTTTTACAAGGTCACATAATCTCGTAACACAATCCTTATTGCCCACCTACAGGCAGGCTTGGCACACACTCACACAATGCAGAGACAGCTAAAACTTACCACTCTGTAACATGCTGCTTTAGTCTGAGTTATAAAGGTGGATCAGGTCTTCCAACTTGTTCTGCCTGACTCTCAGGATTAGATTCTGAATCAAACTGATACGCTGTGATAGGAATAGCCGAAGTGGTGTGGGAGAGGAACTTGTAGGAGGATGCTGCTCTGGCAGTTTACCAATCACAACAGTGGGGAATATGGATATTGTGTTTTGGGAAAATGTAAGCATGTAGAGCTATTCTAGAAGTAAATTGTGTGTGGGTGCATGGACAGCACTAGACCTTTCCTTTCTCCTTTAACACTTTACTCTAAGATGATGATGCACCTAGAAGCTGATTCGTCGATGGCAGTAATAAATGCCGTTTGTGGCCAACCGAACAATCCCAAAGTTTGTTTTGACGTACATAAATTACTCTGAAAGTCACAGTACAATAACAGGGTTACAAGTGTTACAGGTTGTAACACCTGACGTCGGCTCTAGAAAGTTGCTTTGAGGTTTTGTAGTTATGTAGAGGCTTTGAGAAACAGAAAATGAGAGAACCTGACTTTTAAAGTTAAGCCCAGTGCTTTTGATCCCTTTTTCTTTGATAGTCTATTTAAATCATTGTACACTCAGGGATTGAGGACATTTTAATACCAAGTACAAGGATAATAAAAGTCAGTGATATGAAGAACTAGTCTGAACGGAATTAAACACCTGATGGTGTCTAGACAGTGTTGTTGTCAAGGCCAGCTGGGATATAATGTACCTTTAATGTAAACTAATGATAGCTTTAATGCTGTGCATAGATTGAATATTGAAGCCGTGTCACTGCGTAGATTCGACAGACTAACAGATTGAATTCCACGTATTGTTATTTTGATTATTATGTTGGTGCTGTGATGTCGCGCTGCCCTGGAGTCTCACTTCAGTGAACCCACCCGTCTCCCCCCAACAAAGCACATAATAGCTTCTGCCAGCTAAACGGAGCCGCATCAGCCGAAAAATCCCATCAGCGTGGCTTATTCATAGCACGCTGCCTGCAATTTGCTGGGAAAAAAGCTGAAGTGCTTGTAGCTGCTAAGTGCCTCACCTCATATACCTTCTTGTTTTTATTTGTTAGGCCTAGATGACAGCTGAGAAGCTTGATGGTGGTCGAAGGGGAGAAATCAAGATTAAAGTGCTAATCCATTAAGGCAGGGCACTGTTCCTTTTTAGCAGATCAGGTTTTAGCTCTTGCACAGTGGAGTCAGTGGAACGCATAGCGATCTCTTCTCATACCAGCAGGTCTTTGTCGCGCCTACAGTACAGACGCTACTGATATAAATAACTGTAGAAGAAAATAGACAGGTTTGTAAGAGCAAATGCTCAGACAGACGAGCGTATGTGTAGACAGCTGAAAAAAAAACAAAATAGTCTAAGATGTGTTTGTACTACGATACAGACACAACTCAGATATCTGATGTATTTATGGGAGGAGACAGAGCACGAGAGAGCAAAAGGCGAAAAAAGTGAAAGCCTGTGTGCGCTCACTCTTGTGCATGTGTGCGTATGCGTGTGAATATATGCACCCAGGCCTTAATGAGTCACCATGCTCCACAGGTCTTGCCCTGACAACGCGAGCGTGGGTCATTAAAGCTGTGTGTAGCTGTGTGCGATGAGCAGTTATTAAGCAATGATAATTACTGTTCCTCTTTTCCCCAGAGGACTGAGCACTGCAGCAGAAACTCTGTGAAAGCCTCTGAGCCCTGAACTTCCTTTTTGCTTTGCGTACTTTATATTTATACATTTAAGGATGTCTGTGTTTGAAGGAGACCTGCAACACTTTAAACCATTTCTGAAGAGGAAGGTCACGAAGAGGGAGGTCATCGACTTGAAACTCACAGACTTGATGATTAACTGTCATTTTCTTGTGTTCTTGAAAGTCAGCCTGAAATATTTTCTTTTTGCTTTGTTTGTGTTTGTCCCTGGTTTCTTGCATGACTTATCAAACAAAAAGACAAAAATCCCATCATCACCCATCACTAAGAGAAATGCTCAGGTAGCTCAAAGACACCCCCCACCCCGTCAGGAACACTTCAAAGTGTGTTAAGAAAATGCGCTACGCGTTCATCACGATCCACCGCAGTCTTTTTTTTTGTGGTTAATTTTGAAGAATCACTTTTGTCTTACTTGATCAAATTGACCTTTAAACGTGTTTATTACTTTCAATAATTCAGTAAGATTCGTTTTCATTGTGCAGACGGGAAGTTGTATGAGATCCATAGAGTGAATGTGAAAGTGCCCTGATATTGCTGTAATTGATGCTTCACACTTGATTTTATTAAATCATTGCATGGCATTAGCTAGAAATAACTGGAACCTTTTATCAAACACTCGTCAGTGGAATTAATTAAAAAGTGTATTCAAACAACAGGGTTAGGAATTTGCAGTTATAGCAGCTTACAGTGCATGGGCATCTGAGCTTCAGGATGAAGCTGCGGATACTTTAAAGGGTTAAACAAGGAAAATAATGTGTTCCCACTTCATGTGTAATGTATAATTTTAACACCACATAATTACCCAATTAATTATTTAAATAATTACATCTGATTTAGCGACGGCCTTGTGACATTTTGTCCAGTTTAAATCCTAATAGATAACAGACTTTGTAGTTTGTTTGTTTGGCCACAGTTTTCTGCTTGTTCAGTTTGCTAAAAAGAAGTAATTCATATCAAATCAGCAATAACTGGAATGTGTTAAGCTGGCTTTACAGAATGAAACTTACATATGACTAGTTGCATGTTGTAAGTATCATCCAGCATAATTGTTGTGAAACGCTACACGAAACAATAAAAGGTTGCGCACTCTGTTTATCCTCTATTCCATTAGTCTTTATTCCTCAATTTCATGCACAAAATTGGTCTCGCTATAAAGACATAAAGACGTATCTTCAGCATTTATATATATATATATATATATATATATATATATATATATATATATATATATATATATATATATATAGTGAAAGAGAGAGAGGTATTTATGCCTATAGCCTGCTTGATATAGGAGAAGAAAATGAGTCCAGCTACATAATTCAGGATAACATCAGACTAACAAAGACTAAATGGTGACAATAGCAATGATTTTAAACAGCTGTTACTGTGTTGACTAGCTAACGCAGCTGGCTGCAGAAACAGTAGTGCTGAGAAAGTCACATTTGTTTTCATGTCTCAGGAAACTGACCAAATGAAAAACTAGCAACCTTGAGTTATTTGGGGCATTTTCCAACTGCCCGATAAACTGTTTTTCTGTTTTCTCCTCGAGTTGACGCAGTAATTCATAAAATCAGTCATTTTAAAGTATGAAATTTGGACATAATCACATGATACGTCGTTGTTCCTCTGACAGGCTGTTCCATGAGATTTAAAGCAGGCAGGAGCTTTACATTATGCAGTTTAGCTTAATGTAGGTTTTAAGCAACATGAATGTTTCATCATGTAAAGCTCTAAAAGCATTAAAGTGTGGATCTGGTCCAACTTGTGTTCATCTGCAAACATGTTGGTGCTCTATCTGAGCGTAATCACATTAATGTCAATTAGCGTGGCATGATAGCGTATTCCTGCTTGTCTGACTGCATCCTTACTAGAAATGCAGCGTGATTTGCCAGTTCAGTTTCATAACGCTCAGTTACGGGTAGGCTGCTTGATAATAGATTATTTGGATCATTCGTGCTTGGTAGCAATTACAGCCTTCACTACACATGATTACCGTCAAAACATTGGCAGAGTTCCATGCTCTTCTTGTTAGCTCAGTTAGGGTTACGCCGTGGACGCCCGTAGATTGATTTTCCAGTCTGTTTTACCCCCTTGCAATTGCGCTGTGGCAGTTGCTTCCCTGTAAAAGCCACGTAAGCTGAAGCACTGAGAGTTTTTCTTCTTTTTTTTTCACTATGAGGGACAAGCAGCCTTGACTGCGTTGAAAAAGCAACCGGGACCGGAGCTCTCCCCTGGCTGCTTTTACAGGTGAGGTGTCAATTCCTGCAGTATTTATTCCAGCTTTAACAATAGATTGTATTCTAGAGCGTCACGTCAACAGAAAACTGAAGCTGCAGGGAGTCTTTTTTACATTGGAGTAGGATATTAGGGAGGGTGAAAAATGCTTTAGCATGTGGATGTCTGTTGTAACTGTTCACTTATGGTAAGCTCTTTTACAATGCTGTTTTCACTGAGGCTATAGCGTCTGCTGATATCCAGAGCCCAGAGCACAGACATCTTAGTTATGGGTGAGCTCTGAGCATGGCTGTGCCGCACTTTGTGTCATCCATGCAGAATGACTTTTCTCAAGCTTGTTAACCTTCTGATGGAGTATTACATTTCGAAAAGTTGCATAAGATGATAGAAAAGTTGCGTAAGATGGGTTTCATAACGCAGCGTAACATCACTTAAAGTTATTAGTGTTCAGCATCCAGAATGAAAATATGAGATTCAGCAGTGGAGGTTCCAGCAAAGTGAATATGAGTCAGTGTGCTTTGCATATGCTTGTCAATTAGTGTCCCGCGTCAAAGCGCTCTGAATTCCTTAATACAGCACACTCATTTACATCATGCTATTAGCATTCCCTCTCACTGATACACAGTAGTGATATCCGTGTGTTGGTGTGGTCTTTTTTCTTTTTCCCCACAGCTCTGAACAAACACTACCTGTACCTGGGGGTTGGAATGCAAATGAGCAGCCAAGAAATGTAATATCAGTAGAGTTAATAAGTATTCTGTTTCCCCTAAAGTCCCCTGTTTATCATTGGATCTCAAAAAAAAATACTGGCTGTGTTTACTGTGTTCACATAAGATCACTGTGTGTTTGCTTCGCATTTTGATGATCTAATGTTCCACAACAGGACCATCTAAGTAACCAGGCCAACAAGTAATTAACCTTGTCTACATTTGTCTCGAGTCCATCCGGTTGCTGGGTGAAACTTGTTATCCCTCTGTGTGTCTTAAGTGTATTAACCTTGTGCTAAATAAAGGGCCAAACCTGCTGGAACATACAGCTCATACGTTATCTACATCCCACTGTGGTGAGTGTTACAGGGTTAATAAGCCAAGTGGTCCAGTTTAAAGGAGTGTGGAGTTGAACTGATAGTTCCCTCATTCATCCTGTGTGTTTTATGCTGAACTAGGTTGTACTCAGAAGGACCAGCTGTGTAGAAGTCAGTAGTGAGTGTCTGTTTATGATGAAGCAGTTTCGGTAAATAAAATCGCAGATACAGTCGCAGGTGTTAAGGTTGTGTGTGTTTTCCCTGTTCCGCACTTTTCCTCTTCTGTTGCGGCTCGAGAGCTGCTGTGGGTCCAGGTTTTTACTGGAGCCCAGTTTCAGAGACTGCTGTATGAAGTCCGTCTTTCACTTTCTTTCTCTCTCACTCTGTCTTGTTTTCCTTCTGTCTGTCTTTTTTCTCTGTTTCTCTCTCGTCTCTCATGCTTTCTCTCTCTTGCTCTTTTGCTTTCTCACACTCTCGCTCTCTCTTGCTTTCTCTCTCTTTTTGGCCTTTCTCTTTTGTCTATATTTTTCCTTATCTCTCTCTCTCTGTCTCTCTCTCTTTATCTCTATATAGTTCTAGTTTTTTTGCTCGTTCTCTTTTTTATATTGGTCTGTCTGTCTATCTAACTCTCTCTTCCTTGCCTTTTCTTCTTGTTCTGTCTTTTTATGGATTTTCATCCTTTCTCTTTCTCTCACACACACACATTTTCTCACGCTTTGTTACTTTCAGGCTCCCACGCTTTCTCTCTTTCTTTCTTTCTTTCTTTCTTTCTTTTTCTTTCTTTCTTTCTTTCTTCTCTTTCCCTCTCACACACTTTCTTTCTGTGTTCCCCCTTTCTCTCTCTCTATCTCTCTCTCCCTCTTTCTCTCACTCTCTCTCTGTCTCTGTGGATTTTCTTAGTGTTTTCTCTCGCCATCTCTTACTCCCCCTTTTCAATGTCTTTCTTTATTGGTCTTGTTCTTTCTGCTCCCTCTTTTCTTTGTATTTTTCTCTCTTTCTCTTGCTCCCTCTCTCCTCCCTTCTCTCTCTCTCTTTACCTCTCTCTCTTTCTCCCTCTCTCTCTCTCTCTTTCTCTCTCCCTCCCTCTCTTACTCACACACACAGACATGTACACACACTCACTCTCTCTCGTTCTCTCCTTTCCGGATCCCTTTATGGATTTCTCTCTCGCCCTGTCTCTCATTTTCTCTTCTTTTTGCTCCCTCTCTCTTTTTGAATTGGTTTTTCTCTCTCCCGCTCTCTGTGTGAGAGGTTCTTTCAGAGTTTTTTTTCTGACAGGCAGGTAACGTGCTTTCATTTCCAGCTCACTGCACACTGCCAGGCTTTAATGAGCTCGCCAATGCAGATTTTCAACATGACGGTTTGTTTCTTTTCTGAGCATTGCAGTTTTCTGCCTTACACTCTGCTAATCCTACCCTGCACATTTCAGATGTACGGTATTGGCTTGAAGTGGTTGACCAGTCATGTAATGTGTGTCTCACACACAAACACATACTACACATCTTTACTGGGGCACCAGTCCCGTACTGGTTGTTCAGTTTGATTTTAAATGTTCTAGCGATGACTGATTACACTTAACGGACCAGGAACATTACAATATGAATAAAAAGGTTCAAGCTCACACACCTTCTAATGTGAGATTGGGCTTAAATGGAAGCAGCGGGCCTGTGGGCAGGCTCTGTTGTTTGAGTTTTGTCTTTTTGTGAAGTGTCTGCGGGGTTGTGTCGGGCCCTAGGGAGAACTGAGCTTGCTCCATATTCAGCATACGCAGCCGAGTCTCTGAAGACCTGCTCAAATCTCAGATCAGCCCAACTGTATCATGATCCTGCAGGGAGTTTCCCTCAGGCGAGAACAACTTTGGGAGGATATAAACCGCAGGAGCCCTTCATATTTCTGTTCCTATATAAGTCTCTGTGGCTACGTTTTATCCTGCATGAGCGTTCACGCAAAGCAGCTCTCTGATGGAGTCTTAACCGTTTAAACAAACAAAACTGACTAATAAATTATAGATGCTAGTTGCTGATGACAGACTGGGTTGTGATAAGACTGCAGATAGCCTGGAATCAGGTTACAGTGTTGTTCTCTTCACAGCTAAGCTATGGAAATACTAACTGCTCACTTGATAGAGCAAGTGTATATTGCTGATCAAAGTTATTTGGATAATTATTCAAGTAAAACAGTAAAAAGCAATAAACATCTTTAATTTGAACATAGTAGACTGTTTTTCTTTTTCTTTTTTTCCCAGTAGGATGATTTGAAATGTTCATTATCTTGCAGACATATAGATAAATAAACATTACTGATGTATACATTTTAATTTCAAGATTTTCTTTAAACAGAGGAATTGAGTTAAATCAAGCCCTACGCCGGTTCAGGGCTGGTGAAAACCATTGCAGGTGTGTCATCTATGGAGTTGTCATGATTGCGTATCATGGATCATTGCTACTGTTTACTTTTTCTGCATGTTCAAAGACTCTGCTCATCACTGTAAAGCATCTCCTCTTTCAGCTTTGCACTTTCTAAGAAGCAACCTTGAACATCCAGGAAAGCACTTCCAGATAATGCCACATGATATCTGGCTGCTATCTTTCCAGAATGTGCCGAATAAACTTTCCGGAAAACAAGGCTTATCTGAAAGTGTGTCCAGATGTCCTTTTCTCCTTGTTTACAAAGAAAAACCAGCAGCGTATGAGGGCGCTGTAATGTATTATCCTGTGACTATCATTGAGTCTGTCTCTGAGAATCTGGCCTAGTTTCAGGTCTTCTTCTCATCCTCATTCCAAAAACAAGCTCAAAGTAAGGTCAAGTTGGAACTTGCTCAGCCTCTTTCGTGCTGCTCAACTTTCCTCATAGGTCAGCTTTGCCCAGGTGTGGTGCTATAAGTAGAGGAGCTATAAATGAAGAAAGGCTTGTGTGGTCATGGTCCTCCCTGTGGAGACCTACAGAACTGGCTATATTTGTCCTCCTGTGCTGTATAAAAGAATTTTCTAATTAGTGCTCTGCTTCGTGCTCTGTAGGTCTGAGCGGTGGCTGATGTGGTCCAGAGTGGTCAGTGGATTCTCTCAGCAGTAGACCAGAGTGTTCAGGGCTCCTGCACTGTTCATGGAGGTCCGCTGGCTCCTGCTGCAGCTCGGGACCAGCCTGCTCCTCCTGAGCGCGGTGGCACAGTCTGCGGAGAACGGAGGCTTGTACACCAACTCCTGGGCCGTTCACATCCACGGGGGAGAGGAAGAGGCCCAGCGCATAGCGCACAAACATAACTTCATCTACCATGGCAATGTGAGTGGAAACCATGTGCTTTTTCAACCAAATTAATCTGTTTCATGTGGCTGGTTTGAAGTTTTCTCATGCTTTGAGGTGACTGTGGGAGTGATGCCACAGCTTGAAGCATAAACCGTACATAAAAATGAGATAGCAGACCAAAAGCATGGATGTTTATGGTTTGAGTGTGCTTTCTCTGTGTGTGTGTGTGTGTGTGTGTGTGTGTGTGTGTGTATGTGTGTGTGTGTCATGCTACTCTTATATTTTCCTCCTGTAAAAGCAGATAGTGGTTCCCATCAGCAGTGGACTGATCAGCGTTTGTGATACCGATACCGATCGAAGGCGGGACTATATGCGTGAAACAGCATAATATTTTTAACAAAATTAGAAGTTGGTCATAAACCAAAGTGGGCATAAACCTGTTTTGATACAGCTCCAGAAGTGCGACATGTGAAAAGTATTTCCTCTAGGAACAGCATAGCGGGAATCCAGGTGGAATATTTAGCGGCAGAATGAATGTCTTCTACAGCTGAGAAGGGCTGCTTATCTAGCGCTAGAAACTCAATCACTTTGGCTGTGATTCCTTTAGCTCTCTGGCTGCTGCTGCTGCTCCTCGTACCGGTTAAATTTGGTCTGCACGGTTTTCTGGGTTATTTGTTTTGTTCTATCTGCGCGTGCTAGGTCTGCTGTTTGCTGATACTCATTGTATTCAGCCGCGGGGTGTACTCCTAAGTGCTGAATCAGATTAGTAGTGTTAAATGTCTTTGTCTTGGTTCCCCCACGAGACACGTAGATTTCACTAATGTACTCCTTACGTGCGGTGAATGCCGTAAACCGATCTTGTGAGGCTGCTGCTTTAGTCAGTCTGTGGAAAGTGAAAGCGTGTGTATTTCCACCTAGCGGTTCAGATAGGAATAGCAGGGACCTGGCCGGAAAAAAAAATCACGAAGGCCTCCTCTTCCTGGATGAAACACTAGCTGGAAAAACAGAAATTAGGCTCATTTGTTTAACTTCATTGATCATCTAATTTGGTATCGGCCGATCACATATTTTGATAAAAAATCGGCCGTACCGATACATGATCAATCCTTCCATCTCTTGCAAGAATTATACTCTGAATTAAAGTAACACTTTCCTACTGTGTCAGTCCATGTCTAATCATATCAGTTACCCCTTTAATGTCACTGCAAAAATGTGCCTGTTAATCTGCAGTTAATATGCTCTTCTCTGTTAATTATGTGATTTCTCAATGCTGTTGTATTTATTTGACTTTATATCAAGTTAACGACTTGATCTATTAAAGCAAAAAAAACCAAAAAAAACATTTTAAATTTAGTTTGTTTTACAAACAACCTTTTAAAACAGAGGTCATTCAGGTTTTGTTGTTACACTGATTGAACAGAACAGTAATGAGCACTTGCCAATTTAGACTGGGCTCTGACAAGCTTATGCTTTTACTCAGAAAACAAACACAGTATGTCCAACAATAAAGAAAGCCTTGTGTATCTTTTATATGGTGGTAGAAACATAGCAGCACATACAAAGCTCAGCTTCTTTGTGCTTTCACTCTGGCCAGTGTGGACATGCACACACCCTGACGAAAGATTTAAAAGAGTTACAAGGTCTATCTCCAGATCCTCAGAATAGATTGCTGGCAAGACGCTCAGTCCCTCATTAAAATGTAATGATCTTTTGCCCAACTTGTGCGCCAGTGTGTGGGGAAAAAATCTAAACTGATATCATGGTTCACCTCTATGTCACTCAGCGACCCTTTCTGATCCCATGTTTCACTCAGAAGAGTGTCAACGCATGAAAGGAATGTGCATCTTGGTTTGTGATTCGTGTTGACTTTGAGGTAATTAGGCGTAGCAACAGAGGAAATGTTTTTTGAAACAGCAGAATTATTTAATTTGACTGAGTAATAAGCCAGATTTGAGTGATTTGGTTTGTTATCCTACCAAATTAAAATGTTTCATGTGGCTGGTTTGAAGGTTTCTGTTGCTTTGAAGTGATGGTGTGAATGATGCAAGTGCTGCAAGCTCGAGGCATAAACCGTACGTATAAAAACCAAGATAGAGGAAGACCGAAAGCACGAAAGCAATGTTTATGTCTGTGTGTGGTTTGTGTGTGTTGTGGTATTCTCATTTATTCCTTCTCCTTCTGTGATGGTACCAGAAAATGGAAAGATCATTTCTTTGTATTTTCTTGTCTTGTTTTCGTGTTTGTTAGCGTTCTAAATGCAAAACGTTTAATCCTGTGACTGACAGTCATTATAGTTTAATTCCAATTTATATTCAATGCAGGTTACAGAATATCTACTGAAATATTCTGATTACTGTTGGCAAGGATTAAAAGTTAATAAGGCCGAGCAATAGTGGAAATCGGTAGTGCATTTTGGAAAACAAAATTATTTTGTATCCTTTGGCTGCATTCAGTGCAGCGTCTTATTGACTGCCACTTTTTTTATAATGCTCCAACAAAATAAACATGTTCCTTCTGAAAATATGGTGTTGTGGAGTAAAAATTATTTTTCAACCAATTAGTCAGTGTTAGTCATGTTTGAAAACTGGTTGCCACTATTTGTAGTGATAATTTTAAACAAGAATCATTAGCTTCATGCAGACTGGGGCTGTGTATTGGCAAGAAAGTAGCGATATAATATACAGTGGTCATGATTCAGTATATCACAGTATACTGCGATACTGCAAGCAATGTGAGATATATTACGATTTTTCAAATCCTACTATTAAAACACACCACTATATGAACAGGTTTGTCAAAGCTTACAATATCATTGCGTCCTTGTGTTGCTTGTTAATGTTGGAGTGGAGCTGAAAATGGATTACAACACTGCCATCTAGTGGTCAGAGATTTAAACAAAATACACAATGATTCACTGTCTGCCAAGAATGGATACTGTGTTTTTGAGAATCGATACAGTATCACCAAACGTAATATCCCGATATTCGCTCCAGGGCCGATATAGCTCCTTAGGCCCTGGAAAGCCCATGAACTGTAGTACAATGTTCAGAGTTTCAGGTATTCTTTTATACTCAAACTCACAGTATTGCGTTTACATGCACGCAGGTGTTTCAATATTAGTATAAGACTGTTAGTCTAATTAGAACATGATCATGTAAACAGCATGTTCAGGGCCAGACTCGAGTCCTACTCAACCTTAGTTTTCCGTGATTACTGACTGAACTCTTTGCATCACTTCACCGACTCACACATGGAGCGTTTGTGTCATTTTTTGTCAAACCACACGTGTGACACCAGCTTAATAACGACAGAACAAATGTGAGTAATGAAAGGTGAAAAGGCCGCACTGTTGCATAAGGAAAGACCCTCACATATTCCACATATTGTCAGAAAAAGACTTTTTAATAAATATTTAAATGGAAGAAGAGAAAAGCAACAGGCATATCACAGACATGAGAGAAATCACATATGAATAAACTCAAGTGAGTCATGAAGAGGCTGTTTCAGTCAGACTGCTGGCTTGCCTGTGAACAGGCATTTATAGATGGAATAATCTTTTATGCAGCTCTTGTAAACATCATGATTCGGTCCCATTTTTACACCAGCAGTTCTCAAACCTGTCCTTGGGGACCCCAGACAGTCTATATTTGTGGCTCATTGTGAGTTAGGTTGGAGCAACAGTCTGGAATGAGCCCTGAGGGCTGTATTGAGAACCACTTAGATTAATTTAGGAACATATGTACCAGTCACATTAGGCCACAGTAAGTGTTGCACATCAGAGAAAACTGATTCAAAGTTAGCGAAGTAAACGCCCCCATAAGTTTATCTCCGTCAGCCGGGTTGGCATTCACATCAGTGAGGATCTCAGCTGGTCCCACAACACTCAGATCATCATCAGGAAGACCCAGCAGCGACTGTACTTTCTGAGAGGGCTGAGAAAATTTGGTATGCCAACCAAAATTCTCAGTACCTTCTACAGGAGTATGATTGAGAGTGTTCTTACCAGCTCCATCATCGTCTGGTATGAAAACTCTACTGCTCAGGACAGAAAGGCTCTCCAGCGTGTGATCAAAACTGCACAGCCTTCCCCTCACTACGGAACATCTACCACACCAGGATCACCAGGAGGGCCTACAACATAATCAGGGACAGTACACACCCCCAGCACACACTCTTCACACTTTTACCTTCAGGCAGACATTACAGGAGTGTGAAGTCCAGCACCACAAGACTGACAAACAGTTTCTATTCACAGGCCATCAGGCTTGTGAACACCTCACGCACTACCTCTCCAACCTTTCCTATCTGAACTGGTTTTAACTGGTCTGATTTTAACTGCACCTTACACTCACTGTACTGTCAGAATACTGTTTACATTCACTACTCACACAAACATTATTGTTTACATTTGTTACTGTAACTTGCACTTTATGGCTGCTGCTCTTCATACTTGCACATAAAAGCACACATAACTTTTAATTTTTATTCTTTAACTATAAAAATACTTTTATCTACTTCAACTTATATTGTTATACTTTGTATTTTTTGTATATATATATATATATATATTTATTTATTTATTTCTTTTATTTGTTATCTTTATCTATTGGTAAATGGAGGAGCAGCAAAGTAAGAATTTCATTGTACAGTGTAATTGCCTGTTCTGCTGTACACACGACAATAAAACTCTTGAATCTTGAATCTTGAATCTTTACATTGGGCCTTATTAAGAGCTCAGGCTTTTGCGTGCATATAGACGTCTGATGATGCTTCTAGCACAGCATGCACTCTTTTAAAAAAATGGGGTCCTTCACAGTGATGCTGTAGCAGAATTTCACTTTCAGTAGATGATTATTTAAAAAGCTCAGTTGAAAGGTTAATTAGGAAACCAAGAGTAGTTGCTGCTTTTTTATTTTTGAGTGTGTTTTTCCAAGTTTGCTTTTTGCTTTTAATTGCGCCTCATTCTGTTAATTTAAGGTAAAATATGTGAAGATGCTTTTCCTGCTTTCACCACTTATTAAACAAGGTTATTAATAAACCTGTCACAAAAGGATGTCTTTGTCAGACTACAGATAGGCCAGTCCTCAGCGCCTACTTATTTAGACTTGGCGTTCTTTCAGTCCAGTGTTCTATTTTTACTCCACATGGGCATTCTGTCACTGTGCAACATTTTCTAGACCCCCACCCTCCCCCCCAATCCCCACACAAGCAAACTCTCTTGGACCTGTGTATGTGCACGAGAGAGAGAGAGAGAGGAGGGGTGTGTCTTTTCTCTCCTCTGTGGTCTGCTTTATTGCTGCTCTGTCACTTTCTCTCTGTGTACTCCTATTTATCTGTACTTCCCTAATTAGCTACATGCACACATACACGCACATACAAGAAGAAGTTCACGGTGTGTGCGTATGTGAGTGGGTGTCGACCCCCAGCCCCCCCCATGCTTACTATTTAATTGATAAAGACGTAGAGGCGTTGGTGCAGACTGGGGAAATGAATTTTGGCTTATCTGCGTTTGCGTTATCTAATGGGAGAGTGCTGCTTGCTTTGTGTCTCGCTCGTGTTGCTGCGTGTTCCTTTTCCTGTCATTATGGCATTAGCTGCGGGGGCCTTTGAGCAACGGGAGTCATATCTGACTGTGGAAATGGTTTTTATCTGATTAGGTCCCAGTGCAGTGCTGTGTGTGCAGTGGATGCCGTGAATAGCATGTGTGTGGGAGGAGAGGGGGCATGGAGACACAGATCAGCCAGAAACACCTCTTACTGTTGACTTACTGTACTCTGGGGTTAAAAAATGTATTGCCAGTCTATATGTTGTTTACCAAATCAAATCGCTCTCCTTAGCTGGATATTGGATATCAGATTATATACAACTGATGTTTGTACATTCTTGCCCGCTCTTTGAACGGATGGAATAGATTCAAGATTCAAGATTCAAGAGTTTTATTGTCATATGTACAGCAGAACAGACAGTTACACTGTACAATGAAATTCTTACTTTGCTGCTCCTCCATTCACCAATAGATAAGATAACAAATAAAAGAAATAAAAAATATATATACAAAATATACAAAGTATAACAATATAAGTTGAAGTAGATAAAAATATTTTTATAGTTAAAGAATAAAAATAAAAGTTATGTGTGCTTTTATGTGCAAGTATGAAGAGCAGCAGCCATAAAGTGCAAGTTGCAAGTAACGAATGTAAACAATAATGTTTGTGTGAGTAGTGAATGTAAACAGTATTCTGACAGTACAGTGAGTGTAAGGTGCAGTTTAAATCAGACCAGTTAAAACCAGTTCAGAAAGGAGAGGTTGGAGAGGTAGTGCGTGAGGTGTTCACAAGCCTGATGGCCTGTGAGTAGAAACTGTTTGTCAGTCTTGTGGTCCTGGACTTCACACTCCTGTAACGTCTGCCTGAAGGTAAACGTGTGAAGAGTGTGTGCTGGGGGTGTGTACTGTCCCTGATTATGTTGTGGGCCCTCCTGGTGACCCTGGTGTGGTAGATGTTCTGTAGTGAGGGGAAGGCTGCTCCTGAGATGGACTGTGCAGTTTTGATCACACGCTGGAGAGCCTTTCTGTCCTGAGCAGTAGAGTTTCCATACCAGACGATGATGGAGCTGGTAAGAACACTCTCAATCATACTCCTGTAGAAGGTGCTGAGAATTTTGGTTGGCATACCAAATTTTCTCAGCCTTCTCAGAAAGTACAGTCGCTGCTGGGTCTTCCTGATGATGATCTGAGTGTTGTGGGACCAGCTGAGATCCTCACTGATGTGAATGCCAAGAAACTTAAAGGTTTTCACCCTCTCTACCTCAGTCTCCCCTATGTACAGGGGTGTGTGTAGCTCTCGCTTCCTCCTTGGATCAACAATCATTTCCTTGGTCTTGTCTGCATTCAAGGAAAGATTGTTGTCATGACACCAGGCCACCAGCTCAGCCACCTCCTTCCTGTACGCTGTCTCTTCCCCACCAGTGATCAGTCCAATGACTGTAGTATCATCAGCAAATTTGATGATGCTGGTGTTGTTCTGGGAGGCCACGCAGTCGTATGTGAAGAGCGTGTACAGAAGGGGGCTCAGCACACAGCCTTGAGGGACCCCTGTGCTCACTGTTCTTGTGCTGGATGTGCAGCTGCCGACTCTGACTGACTGGGGTCTGTCTGTTAGAAAGTTCAGCACCCAGTTGCAGAGGGCTGGTGTCAGTCCGAGGGTGAGGAGCTTTTCTGAGTCTGTGTGGGATGACCGTGTTGAATGCTGAACTGTAGTCAATAAAGAGCATTCTGACATATGTGTCCTTGCCCTCCAGGTGTGTGAGGGCTTTGTGAAGAGTAGCGTTGATTGCGTCGTCTGTAGACCGGTTCCGGCGGTATGCGAACTGTAAAGGATCTATAGTGTTGGGAATGGTCTTCCGGATGTGAGTCATGACTATCCTCTCGAAGCACTTCATCACGATTGAAGTGAGTGCAACAGGGCGATAGTCATTTAGGCATCTCACATTACTTTTCTTTGGGAGGGGCACGATGGTGGTGGTCTTAAAACAGGATGGCACAAAAGCTTGCGTGAGTGACAGATTGAATATGTCTACAAACACATCAGCCAGTTCTGATGAGCAAACCCTGAGCGCACGCCCGGGGATGTTGTCTGGGCCTGCTGCTCTGCGTGGGTTGATTCTCATCAGGTTCCTGCGCACATCCACTGTTGTTACAATGAGTGATGGGTTCTGTGTGCTCTCCTTGGCCGCAATGTCCTTCAGTTGGTCAAGGTTGAAGACATCGAAGCGAGCATAGAACTCATTCAGCTCATCAGGCAATGCAGAATGGCTGGTTGTGAGTGCCGTGCTTGTTTGTTGATGGTTGGTGATACGGTGCAGTCCTTGCCACACGCGCCGGGAGTCTGCTGTGGTGTAGTAGCCCTCCAGCTTCAGCCTGTACTGTCTCTTAGCTTCTCTGATAGATCTACGCAGGTCGTATCTAGACCTTTTGTAGTCCTCAGCGTTGCCAGAGAGAAATGCAGTCTGGCGAGCACGTAGCATGGACCGAACTTCACCATTTATCCATGGTTTTTGGTTGGGGTACTTTATGCAGCGCTTTGAAGGGACAATGGTTTCAATGCAGCTGCTGATGTAACCAGTTACCCCAGAAGCATAGTCCTCTAGATCAACAGAACCATCCTCTCTCACAGCAGCAGTTCTAAACACATCCCAGTTTGTACTGTCAAAGCAGTCCTGAAGCACTGAATCAGTTTCTTCATTCCACACTTTAACAGTTTTACTCACTGGAAGTGACCGCTTGAGGAGTTGTCTGTATGCTGGGTAGAGGAAGACGGAGATGTGATCGGACTGTCCGAAGTGTGGCCGAGGCACAGCTCTGTAGGCCCCCCTCACGTTGCTGTAGACTTGGTCAAGTAAGTTGTTCTCCCTCGTCGGGAAGCTCACGTGCTGATGGTACTTGGGGAGGACAGTCCTCAGATTGCAATGATTAAAGTCGCCGGCAACAATAAACACGGCGTCCGGGTGCGCGGTCTCTTGTTTACTGATGACGTCATGCAGCAGCCCCAGCGCCGCAGCGGAGTTCGCGCGAGGCGGAATGTAAACAGCCAGAATAAACACACCGCTAAACTCTCTCGGCAGATAGTGGGGTCTGCACTTCACCATCAGCAGTTCTAAGTCCGCTAGACAAAGTTTTTCAACTGTCTTTACGTCTGAACACCACGCGTTGTTTACGTAAACACAGACACCGCCGCCTTTGTTCTTCCCCGACGCTGCCGTGCGGTCGCCACGGTGAACGGAGTGAGTGTCTAGCTGGATCGCTGATTCTGGCGTGTTGCCAGAAAGCCAGATTTCTGTGAAGACCAGAGCACAACACTCTCTGATCTCACGCTGAGCTGTTATTCTGGTTCTCAGCTCATCCAGCTTGTTTTCGAGGGAGCGAACATTAGCTAGCAACAGGCTAGGTAGCGGTGGCCGCGTAGCTCTCGCCTTTAGCCTAGCATGTAGCCCACCTCTCTTACCCCGCTTCCGTCTTGGCCGCTCTGTTTGTCGGCTGCGCCGCTCACCCGAGGCCGGTGCTGCTGGGCCTTGCGCGGAGCTGGTGAAGTGCGAGTGCGAGCGTAACAGAAAGCTGAAGTCAGAAAGGCTAAAGGTAAGTTCATGTCGAACTTTACCAATCTCCAGGAGTGCCTCTCTACTGTAGCTAAATGTTCCGGATGTATACTGTACATTTAAAATAAATACTAAAGACAAAATAAATAATAAATAACGTTGGCTTCCGGAGGAACACACAAAGACGTCTGCCACGGTGGGCGCCATCTTGGTTTAGTGGGGAACACCACTGCCCTATACATAAAACCAGATTCGCTGACCAATCTAATTCACCACTGATGGACACAGAGAAGAGAGCAGATGATGAATGGGCTTGTTTCAATTGTGGAATCATACTTGCCAGTAGAAGGACATTTGCAACTGCACTGATTATGGATTATAATTGTAAAAAATACAGTGTTTTTTAAATTTGGGCTAAAGTAAAACAAAATATTAATAATTTTCCAACATAAAATCCACTAAAATATGGCTATTCTTGAAAATAAATATCCTGTATATGATGCAAAAACATGTGGTGCATTGTTTTTAAGCATCCCACGTTCTGCTGTGAATGGTACCTGCAGTCAGTGTGAGATTTCATGATGCACTGAATTGCCTCCTAAAGAATCTGAACGGTTGTGTTGTGAGTTCAGAGATTTACACCCCGCTGTTTGTCTTTCTTTTTTCTTCCCACTCTCCCTTTTTTGTTTTCGAGCAGACCCTGTTGCTTATCGTTCTTTCTTCTGTTTCTCCTTTCTTCTTTCTCTTATCTTCCCTTTTGAGTTTTGAGCAGCCCCTGTAATGCAAACTGACAGAGCTGAGCAAATAATAGGCCTCGGTTACAGTTGACATAAACAGGCTTTCTTGGCGCTTACTCATCAAACTTCCACTTCATAGTAAATAGCAGGTGGGCAAGGAAGGGACCAATATTTACACACGGAAATTCAGTTCTAATGCTGTGTTTGTTCAGTCTTGAAAAGCAGTCAGACAAGCAAGTTCCCCCCGTCCCCATTTTCCTGATTTCTCCAGCGCCCGCTGGCCTTGAGGAAGCTGTTGGAGCGGGAGCAGCTGGGTGAAAAGGGAGAGAGGCTATTAACATCATTTGCCTTCTTCCATGCAAATCATGGCCTTGCAAGTTCTATTCACATGCATGTTGTATAAACAGCTACTTTTTCCACTTCCTCAGTCCCTGTCAGTGATGCACCAGCAGATGCACCAGCAGAGCTCTATTCTGCTTTAATTAATGAAGCATGAGGAACATGCTCTCTTTGCTTTTCTATTGATTTGCCACAAACGCTGACCTGTCAATCATAGACAAGACCAATTTACATGAAATATGGTGGATGTCTTCGTTCGTAATTCATCTCAACCTCTCAAACAGCTTGAGTCCTTGAAGGATCCTCCTGCGCAGAGACGATTTTCTGACGCCATATGGCGGCAACGTTCTCACATTCAGCCCCCTTTCATTTGTTTTGTTTTGTTTTTTTTTTCTCAGAGCGTGCCTTAAAAGCCTTGGGATGTGGCTGTGGCAACAGAGCACTGTGACATACAAATCTGTAGCACCGATGCGGCAGCCTTGCGCCAGAGCCTGCTAACTCGCAGCAAGCCTCTGCAAAACCATTTCTACTGAAAATGACATCATTGAAAAAAATTATCATTCAGGGAAACGGAAAAGAGACAGAAAGAAAGAAAAAGGTAGAAAGAAGAGCTGCGGAGAGAATTCTGCCAGATGGATGCACAGATTCAGAGACGAATGAAAAGAATGACTGATAGATTGACTGAAAGAAGACAAGACAACTGTAGGAGAGGCATAGCAAAAGAGCAAGAGCCTGGATGAAGAGTAGAGCGAGCACTGTAGTGGAGCTGACAGCAGAACACGGCCTTCTCTTCCACTTCATACACCAGCGCTTATAAAATGGAAAAAGATATGTCTATTCATCTTCTATTCCGGCACCTTCTTAAAACCATGGAAATGCAGAGCTTCCTGCCACAGTGTAACCTGCTTCCAGCTGTGCTTAAGAGCAGCGGAGAAGACTTATCTTTATGTAGTAGCGTAAACAGAGCATATACAGTTCCCTTAACGAATATATCATCACTGCCTTAACAAATCTTTGCATCTCTGAAAGGGTAACTGTGCTTCAGTGAAATGTTGAATGTCATATTAATAGAATTTAAATACGCAAACAAAACATCAAGAACAGCCTGTTTTGTTTTTCAGTTGTTTTGTCATATCATGAGAACCACACGTATCCACCAGTTTAGTCTTTAGCCGAATGAGCAGTTTAGCTTTTCCCATTAGCGTTAAGTTATAGTGTGTGTTTCGGCCCAGGCAGCTTTTTTAATACACCAATATTAGCAACATTCCAGTCTGCTGAATTCTGAAGGATTACATAAGGTTAGAAAATGGTAATGTAAAAATGTAATTTAGTACATTAACTCGCACAAACATCATAAAAGGACCCCGGGGGGGAAACATAATACATGAGAAAAATGTAGGTTATTGAGCCGATTAATATAATGAGGTTTTATTCCGTGTGTTGTGATCTGTTTTGAGCAGTCCATTTGTCATAAAACTGTCATGCACTGTAGATTACAGTTTGCAAATACACTGAGTCGCATTGGATATTGGGAGAAAAAAGTAATGGATCTGATAGTATCATAACAGATCATAACAGATCATAACAGATCTAGCCTGAATTCACCCGCTTCACCAGACCGGCCAAAGATTCACAGCTCTGCAGTGTCATTGTGTTTACGCAGGATTTTGATTAAGAGGTGTTCAATCATAATCCCTCAAATACTAGTTTTGCACCACTGAGCAGCTATTACTGTCGCAACAACACATTATTAGTTGGATAAAGCTCATTTTTCTCACAACGGACTAAATCCAGCTTTAGTTCCCTGTTAGTGGATGAGCATTCTAACTTTTGAATTCTGCTTCACAGTGGAATGAAGAGCAGTCACTGAAGAATCATAAAGCGGCAGTACTATGAATGCCTACTTTTCTGATACCTGCTTAAAACCCAAAAAGCCGGAAAGATTGCGCTGCCTCACTTTTACAGTCTATATTTTTACAGAAGACCAAGATAATGCAAGCTTTTGCCCTTCTGCTCTACAGCAGGTTTCTTTCCTCTTGAACTTTAGCCTTAGGACACCTGCGTCAGGCTTTGACAGGTTGTACAGGCTCTGATAAACTCCCACCTGCCACTGTCCCCAGGGCACTTGATTCCCCAAGCGAGAGCCCACTGGGAGCTCACCTCATCACCTTTTTGGGTTAACAAGGAAACAATGAGTTCTTAAGCAGTTTGAGTAGTCTGTTTAGATGCTTATCTTAAGCGACATGCTTTGATGGAAAATAATTGAAGGCGTTGTAGTTATTAATGAAAAAAATAATTGTTCCTGGCTAGTAGTGATGATTACACTTAGACTAGCATTTACATTTCTGGAGAGAAAAAGACCAAATTCTGACTGAAAAACAGCAGAAGATCAAATAGTTCTCCAATAAAGTGTCAAATTAAGAACATAACCAATAGTTATTAAAAATTATGTTTGTTTGCTTCTGTTTCCAGTGCCAGTCAGTATAGACACACTCAAATAGTTAGCACAGCTGCAGATCAACAGTATAAATCAAGGTTCTCTGCAGCAGTGTTTCTATAGCACTAACTGACTTAATTAAGTATTTGATGGAAATTGTATAAGTAATAAATTAACTTTGGTGTTAAAAAGTTGTCACTACATACGTGTATGTTTGTGAGATCCTACTGAGTTCTGTGGCTCTTTGTTCTCCAAGATACAAGCACTAAACCAACTTGCAACTTTAGGCTGCTAAGCTGGAGTTTTAAAGCCACACCCACATCCACATGCTTTACATAATAATAAAAACATGGAGTTTTTTATCATTATAATGGAAGTTTGTATTTCAGTGTTTATTATTTAATGTTTTTATTAAGCTGTTTTAATCACATTCAAAAAATCTGTGTGTCCTGAATATAAATTTCAGTTTTGCTCAAGAATTTGCATTGCACTGCATCGCTACTCACAATATTGGTATCTATACTAGAAGAGAAAATTGGTACCATGTCATCAGTGTTTGCAGTGCATTAGATTTTTTGTGTACCTTGTGGCCTGTAGCTGCACACAGCTGTGGCTCCTCTGCTTGGCTTCAGGAAAAATAGACTAAAGTCATCAGAGTTTGATCAAACATAATTGCTGAAACCAATTGCTCTGTTATTACGTGCTTCAATTTAGGAAAGCAAACTCGATTTCTTTTATTAATTCTGTCTGTGTGCTAATAGTGATTCTGATCCCTTTTAGAGACCTGCAGTGCTGAAGTGCACTGTGTGTCTATGATTCAGGTTCGTATCAGGGCTAGGTGCCTAGACTTCACCCTGTTGTTGTTGGGACGGAAAGATAGCAGAGTCCCTCTCTCTCCTGTTGCTAAGCAACATAGTAGTCAGTAGGGCATCTGTATGGTCATGTGTGATTGAAGCGCACTGATGTGTTTAACAATGCTGTGTGGTCAGTAGCCCAAACACATGCGCTGATAGGCTATACACACGAGAAAACTGATGATGACCTTCTGCGTTCCAGAGTACTGACGCCGTCATATGGTAGGCCAGAAGCTCCCTTTAACCCTCATTGGTTTGTCAAGCCATGTATATCTTGAACTGCTTCTTACATGTTGTTGCAGCAATATATCAAATATTACGTACCATGCCTTTCCACTAAAGTGAGTCTGTTTTGACGCAAATGGCCGTCGCAAACATGCTTAGCTTTACGACAGTGTTCATGAGAAGTTTACGGCTCAGCAAATCCTGCCGTTTTACGCCAGTCCAACATCCCAAGGAAATTTGCCCCAAGCCTAGGAGATAACGACTTGGCCAGATGGGTCACATGAGCCAGGTGGACCTTGTCGGCAGACCATATTAATAGAGTGTGTTTTCTGGTTGCGATCAGACCATTTCTAATCCGCTGTGTCTTCAAGAATAGAACAGGTTTTGACTTTGGAACTGGTCTCAGTCTTCATTTTAATGGCAAGAAAAGAAGTTACAACACTATCAAAGCAAGGCTATTGGCAGTATGAACTGGAGTTGAGAACCTTGCCATAGAACAATTAGGGCTGAAGCTAAGAACCCTATAATAGAACAGTTTGGAATGGAGAACCTTAATATAAAACATTGATACCTTTACCAACAGCTGTCAATGTTCTCCAACGTAAAATATAGCATAAAACCACCTACTGGTACGTGCACTTTATCACCACATAAAGCGGTCTATACTGCGCTGTACTATTTTATCATCATGAACAGACATTATATAACAGTGCTGAAAAATGTAATCCCGTATTCAGTTAGCAGCCTCTGTTTATCAAATACGAGAACGCTCATTTCTGCTAGCAGGGTAAAGGGAGTCTCCATTATATGATACCATCAAGCCAATGGTGGAGTTTTCTCTGTAGTGGGTTCAGTACTAACATGGTTCAGGTCTACACACACACTGCAGATCAATGAAGCTTGTAACAGACATTTGGGTAACCTCTTACTTTGTATTCTGTAAAAATACTGTAAATCATTCAGCAAACCTTTAAAAATCAACTACTGGAGCTCATCAACAAAGTCAGGGGTGTCCAATCCACGAATTGTCGATGTGCCTGCAGGTTTGTATTCCAGTCAAACAAAAGCACACATGATCAGCTGAAGACTGAGCAACTGATAAAACAAGCAGAATCAGCTGTACTCCTGCTCATTTGGAACCAAAGCCTGTGGCCACACCAGTCCTTTGCGCATAGGAGCGGACATCACTGGATTATTTAAGTTCCCTCTTTGAAGCCTGGCCCACGCAGATCATAAAAGTCCCCAAACTACACAATCTGCCCTGAATGAAACACCACACACTTTTAGTCCAAACCAGTGATTCCTAAAACCTCGCAGGAGTTTCTTGTGAAATCCTGCGTTGACTACAAACATGGCAGGAGGCAGTGAAAGCTCATTATGATCTGGGAAGATCATCATTCAAGATAACCTTGATATCTGGAGACCTTTTGCGATTGTTAGGAGGAGCAAACCCAAATCAAAATCAGCCTGATAATCCTGTGGCATGGGCCAGCTACAAACTGGGGGGACATCAGAATTTTCTGATAAATAAGATGAGGTTTGTCTGCTCCTGCTTCTTCCATGCTGGGCCTTTGTGGTTGTTTAGAGGGTCAGCTTGAAGGAGGGACAGTATCACGTGGTCGGAGCGTGAGAGCACGTAAGCAGAGCTGGTCTAAGGCTGTGTTTACATTACTGAAATGGCACAAATCTGTTTTTTTTGCCTCAATGTGCGGACGCATAAGTCAGATCTTTTCAAATCCAACCTGAGCCACTTTCGTATGTGTTCCTAGATCGGATGCATATTCCATTCGTGAGGGTGCGACCTTAATGAAAACACTCAGAAGATCAGAAGTCATGTCTTCTTTTTTCACTGCATGTGTCATCTTTTGAGGCGGCATTGCCGAACCTGAAGCTCGAGCCAGTAAATGGTGAAGAAGTAACACATCTGACCCCATTTTGCCTCCATCTTTCTCTAATAATGAACAGCTGAGAGCTGTTTAGAGCTAATTATCCGTGCAGCAAAGGCTTGCTCTGCTGACTAGTTTGTTTGCTGTTCGTGGTGCATGTGATTCATTCATCTGGCTTTCAGGATGCTGGTTCATTCACATTAATGACAGATTTAAGCCACTTACCTACACAAATGTGAATGTGTTGGAGAGATCAGTCCGGCTTGTGACGTGAACATAGCCCAAGATGAACTCTGCATCTCGCCCTATTTTCCCCAGTCCTCCAATCATTGCTGAACCAACGTTGCTAGACGCTTTTCATCATAGTCTTTCATTGATGTGCCTGTGTGATTTAAAAAAATGCCCCACAGCAAATCATAACAGGGGGCAAGATGTTGTCTTCAAAGCCACAAATTAAGTCTGAAAATCGGTATGCTTTCCTCCGTTTACGCATAATTGAATTTTCATTAAACTCATCGTTGGTAGTATAAGCCAGTTTAACTGAGTATTGAGCATTAAGACTGAAAAGTCAACGCTGAGCAGATCAATCGGGGGAATTATTGTTGCAGAAAGTCAACCTTTCAAATAGACAAAGCAAGCACACACACCTCATGACCAACAGACAGTGGACACAGCTTCAGTGCTGCAGCAGTTGTTGATCATAGTAATTCAGGACCATTGGAAAAATGTACAAGCGGTTATATTAGTAGTTCCATACAGTATATTTCAACCATGGTTGCATACTGGAATAATTTCCTGGGGCAGTACGTCAACCAGGTATCCTTGGCATGCTAGTAAAATATATATTGGTCACATTCTGCATGCGACTACACTTTGTAAGAATCAGTACACAAGCAGCATGCAGTAGGCTATTAGAACCACAGCGATAGTGTCTATGATAATGTTATTATGCTACTATGTTTGAGAAATACCAGCATGTGTGTATTTTGTAAGTAGAAGTGGAGATATGTCTCGTGTTGAGGAAAGAAAAAAACATCTTTTATGTTTTTGCCAGTCGTTGACATGAAAACAAACAGAAAAAGGTCTTGTTGTTAGAGGATGTAAATTAAAGGTAACTGTCATCCACATAATAAGTATGTAATTAGTCTGTAATTGCATTTAAATTGCGTACTAAAACAACAGTCATAACTCTAGACATCTAAAGGGTAATGAAGAATAATAAAGAATGAAGAAGGGTAATGAATTCTACTGCATTATATAAAAAAGCATAAACAGATGCTAAAAAAAAATCCCAACTGCTGCCTTTACTTTGACTCAGACAGATAAAGTGAAGGTCACTCAGTGGATGAGTCACGGTGGCCAAAACGGAGGACGGAAAAGGCTTATTCATCTCCAAAAGCACCTGTCATCCTCCATCAAGCAGCATGGGTGCGCAGAGATGATGAAAGCATTTCTCCAGAGCCGTAATTGCACGATCATCTGCCCCTGAGTGATTGCTCTGAGGTGTGCTGGTCTCGTGCGTGGTGCGTGGGTGGAGAGAGGCTATAGAGGAATGAGTAGGAGGGATAGAGACAGTGGTTTAAATATCATCTTTCTGTGTCTGTCATCTCTCAGGACTTCACGATTGTCTCACAGCCCTAGAGTGGAGCGCTGCTGAGAGAGTGGGACTGAGTCATGCAGGTGCAGTGAATATTTAATGCTGCTGAACAGGTGAACTCAGTGTGTGAGATTCTTTTTTTTTTTTTTTTTTTAACCGTGTGTACTACATGTTTGCATGCAAGACAAATCCACCACAGCGCAGTTTAAGATTTGTGGCATATGATTTGATTTGTGGTATGATTCAACATTAGCCAGATTTGAGACTTTATTGTTTTTCACTTTGGGTATTCAGCTGTGAATAAGGGTGGGCAGAGTAAAAAATTAATTTAAGCCACATGAAAACACCTTCAAGTGTGAGTGTGTAGGTGTTCAAAGATTTAGAATCACAATGTCTTGAGCTTGGCCTTTTCATTAGTAATGAATAAAATCAGATTTGTCACCCACGCTACGATAAAGATTATCATATATACATTTTCTTGAAGCATCAAGAACAACTTTGCTGTTTTTAGCCCCGGTTTTTCAGCTTGGTGGAAAAGGTTTATAGCTTTATTGCTAATTGTTAGTACCCGCCATGAACGATAGGTGTAATTTATAGCTGTGTCCTTTCATTTCGTATGTGATCTGAAACTCCAGGTCCTGGTTTTACCTAATTTACACCCAGAGCAGTGAGCAGTGAGCCCCACGTGCCATGTCCTGAGTGTGTCACGGTGACGTTATGGCACATAGCCAGAATTGCATGTAAAAAGTTATGGCTGTAATGAAGGTTCAGATTAAAATATTTTAAAACAGAAAAGCAGGTCTAATACCGGGTATTTTTAGGGGGGCACTAGTGCCATATTGGTGCACCATAACAAATATGTATAATGCATATTATAATAATAATATAAAAAATGTTTTTGTAAATGTATATGTATTGCCTACAAATGGAGACAATAGTAGCAAATGATATGCCAGTTTTAAGACATTCATTTTGCTTCTATGCAAGAAAAATTGCAATAAATGAATAAATTCTAAATTAATACATTTCAGCAGCCATACAATAATAAGAAGAAGATAAAATAAAAATAAAACATCTTTTTCAAGTAAATCACATCTTGAGCTTTTATTATTCTTAAAGAATTTGCATGCTCATTTTCAACAATATATAATATATAATAATGATATATGTGATAGTTGCAGCCCTGGAAACAGTACATTTTGTGATTAATTATAGTTATTGTTCATTGATCGCGAGCTCTTTTCACACTGAGTCGATTTTTATAGATTTGGCGCACTGAAACGTTCACATCACATCTGATGAGTGTTTATTCAACCCTGAGAAAACAGGAAGAACAGATGGATTTGTGTAAGAAAGGCGTCAAAGTTATTTTCTGTTTAGTCAGTGCATCTCAAAGACACATTCGGCTCACAAGTCACAATCAGCTCTGAGCATTAAAGCGAGTGTAAAAACTACAGGCACAACCTTGAGCTCTGATGTGAAAGACAATGTTATTGTTAACGTATACATTTTTAAACTTTGACTTTGTTGTCGTAGCTTGTTTTTTTTCCTCTGACTTGGTATGATGATACCTGTACCCTCTCAGGTTCAGAATACATCTCAGGAATGCTTTATACTAGAGACTTACTTCAATTCTTCTCCAAGAAGGTAGCATTACTCTGTTCCAGTGAGGGCTCTGGGCCCATTCTATCCTTTCAGATGGTTTCTAATCCGGACTGTGTTGTTGGAGGTGATGAATCCAGCTCTGAATGTCTTCTGTGATTACTTATCCATTCTCCATGTTGAAATTTGTTATTGTTGTTGTAGCATGGCTGCTGGCTGTCCGCTGATGGGTTGAGTCTGTTGACAAGAGGCTGTGTTCCTGATTTGTTGACAGAACAATGCTACCCCTCTGGGCTGTGGCGTGCAGTGTTGACAAGATGTTTATTCTTTTATGGGACACGTGCTTTGATGCTGTATGCAACATCATCAAGCTAAGAGGGTTAAAGTGTTTGTAATGAGAAAGTTACTGTAAAATACCAGCGGTTTTAATGAAATCTATATTTAGCAGTAATTGTTTATTGTTCTGTCCTAATTCGCTTGCTGCCCCAGCCCTCCTGATGGCTGATTGGCAGGATTTGTAAACACCTTTCAGGAACAGGCTCTAAATATTGTGGGTTCATCAAACACTTTTCTTCTGTGATCAGAAATGAAGCAGAATTGTTAGGTTGCCTTTAGCTTGACCTGCATACGCACAGCGTTTTCCATTAGACCACATTGTCGGGAGAGTCTGTTGTCGCCTGAACTAAAGTTTTCTATCCTCGCCTGGCCTTCGCATTTTCCTCTTTTTGTCCGGAGCCCAACTGGACCTATTCATCAAGAGCCTACTGATGAGCGGAGCTAGGTGTGCTGCTGCTTTGATGGAACGGGCTTAGTGTCCCCAGAGACTGCCTGAGGGAAGCAGCTTTCTTTGTTGCTGTGCCTGCAGTTTGAGTTGTTTTCGTGATTCACATGTCTGTCGTGTCGCCACTCTGTGCGCGTGTATGTGTGCCGTGAGTGTTGTGATTGGCGCCTCTCTCTCTCTCTTTCTCTCTCTCTCTCTCTTTTCTCTCTCTCTCGCGTCTGTGAACAAAAGCACCCATGATTAGTTGCATCTTGGCGCCCAGCTCTCTCCAAAAGCTCTTTGGCAAGAGGGTTGCTATGGAGAAAATGGTGGCTGTTTTATTTTTGGCTGATTGTATTAGGCGCAGCACTTGATATGATTGTGGAACTTTTTGCCTGTTTCGGTCCAAACAATTAGTCTACTGAAACGCACAGAAACAACAAGGACTGCCCACTTTTCACAGGATCGCTTGCTCACCAGCGCTATTGTTACACACATCTGACGAGGTGTTCTCCTTTTGGGTGCTTTTGGAATTGCTGTTGCCTGGAATGAATAAACCCGGATGCAGAATAAAGCAATAGCTCCCCAGCAGAGGATGAGAGCGCTGCCGCATGCCGCACTGGACAACTCTTATGACTATTTTCTGCTATCTTCTCCACCTTGTTGTGCTTATAACCTCCTTCCTCCCTTTCTCACCTTTCTGCTGTCTCCCTTCTGCCGGCTCTGTGAGTATCACTCGCAACACTCTCTAGGTCCCAAATCCCCCGCCACGTCTTTCGCATGCAGACTACTGATCCTTAATGAAGTGCTGTGAGTGCTGCCTCCCCGCCTGCCTTCAGCCCGCAGCCAAGACGCTGCTCTGCTTTTGGGGAAAGGCCGGGCGCCAGGCCAGCTTTTCAGAAATTATTACTCAGAGGCCACTGGAGAAGCAGAGGGAATTTGACACACACATCTTCCTTGCACAAGGGTTTGAGGTGAGCAAGGAATGCATACTGATAGGTCTGTCCGTCTAGCTCTCCTGTCCCTCCCTCAGATGCACATACACATAAAAAAAAAAAAACTACCCGAAGTGTCTTTGAAGATACTTGCTCTCCAGGGGTGAACCATATAACGCCAGCCGATATACACAAGCTGTCCATAGGAATCGCTCAGGTACACATTTTGCATTCAGCGATGTCTAGCAGCTGTTTAATAATGTGTTAAAATGTAACTGTTCGCTTCGAGGAAATCAAAATTAAATCACTGAATATTCCAACAAGACAATGCAAAAAGTAAGGGGGTGGTGTGAAGAAACTCAAGTAACGGGCACAGCCAGCAGAATCGCCAGATTAAAATCCTGTTAAGAACGTGTGAGAACAGAAATGTGCAGAGAATGAAAATTAGTGGACAGCTGTGAAGAATATGGGGGAAGCAGTTCCATTAAATCAGTTGTTTTTAAGGCCATTCAAAGCACTTTGCAAAATGAGACAATACAAAGATAATTCTGAGTAAAACGGAAAAAGACGTAGAAGAAAAGAAATAAAAACATCATTAAAACACAATTAAAACAATATTATAAATGATAGATTGTAAAAGAGAAGAAATAAACATTACATTCAACATCGCATTAAAAATTAAATTAGGATAATGTAGTCCCATTACTAGAGAGAAGTGCAGTAGAGCTAACACTGTTTTAAAGTGAGCTGAAAGCCTGCTCAAATAGGCCTGTTTAAATAGGAACTAGATTTTAAAGTGTCTGGTGTTCTAATGGTCTCTGTCAACTGGTTCCACTTAAAGCAACGTGATAGCTAAATGCTGCTTTACCATGCTTAGTCTTTACTTTAGGCAGAACTAACTGACTACTTTCTAAATACCTAAGAGTACTCCTCTATATTAGTGCAGTGTTTTAGTGATTTACAGATCATTAATGATACCTTAAAGTATACTCTGTAACTTACTGGTAGCCAGTGTAAGAATTAAAGAGGGAGGGTGTTGTGCTCCTCTTCTTTACTCCCAGTGATTCAGCTGCATTTAGGGTCAACTGAATCTGTTTGATTGTGGATGAGTTTCTTCAGGTCTGGTCAGAAAATCTCTTATCTAATTGATGTTCTTAAGATGACTATATATATATATATATATATATATATATATATATATATATATATATGTATTATATAAGTACACCAAGGTCATTTTATTTTATAGCTTTCAGATTTGAATAGGCAGCTAGTCTGTGCTTCTCATTGCTGTTCCCAAATAAATTCGACTTTAGATTGGATTGTCCTATTCAGTTAGTGATGTGTTCAAAAGACATACAAAGTGTGACAAGGGGGTCATACTTGTTTGGGAAGAAGGCCAAGTAGGTCTGAGTGTCATCTGCATAGCTGTGGTAAGATATCCCATAGTCTTGTATGATTTGGCCAAGAGGCTGTATAGTTAAGTGTCCCCAGAGTGGCCCAAGAATGAAACCCTAGCGGACACCACAGGTCACTGGCATGCTCTTAGAACCATTATTTTCCAAGTAGTTCTTTCCTTGCTGGTATAAACTAAATCATTTTAGGACAGTTCCTGAGAGTCCGACCCAGTTCTCATGTCTTTCTATAAGAATTCTGTGGTCAGTGGCATTAAAGGCTTCACTGGGATCAAGCAGCAGTAGAACAGATATTTCAAATTTAAACCAATGTCATTCTCAGTACTTCTCAGGGCTATGATTAGGCTGGAATCCTGCCTGCATTTGTC
Source organism: Megaleporinus macrocephalus (assembly GCA_021613375.1). Classification (NCBI taxonomy): domain Eukaryota; kingdom Metazoa; phylum Chordata; class Actinopteri; order Characiformes; family Anostomidae; genus Megaleporinus; species Megaleporinus macrocephalus. Next base: position 49,946,422 of record CM038702.1, read on the forward strand.
TAGACAGCTATTCAAGGATAAAAAGCCAGTGTGTTGCTTGAAGGTGATATCCCCATTGATTTTTCTGGTGAAAGGTAGATTTGAAACGGGTCTTTAATTGCGTAGAAGAGTTTTCTTTTAGATTGCTTTTTAAGAGAGGCTTCACACCTGCAGGTTTTATGTGATAGGAAAAACAGTTGACGTGTGAGGTGTTTACTGTCTGAAGTACATCTGATGCTATTGAGTGACTTTTAAAAGTTGGTTCGTAACACGTTGAGACTGCGAGTAGCTCGTGTGAGATGACTCAGTTTAAACAGATTAAAATATTTAACCACAGGGCATTTTAACCATGACGTCTTCTGATTAGTGAATTAGTGAATGTCAGTGTACTAATGGCTTATCTGATGTTATTGAGACTAATTAGTTGAGACTAATTCAGAGGTTGTATATTTAGGTTAGTTTGTCAACTTTGACAAAGAGTAGTTGCTTTGTTCCAGTGCATTTCTGTGGACTCACAGGGAGCCGAGGAGAAACAAAGCGTAAAAGCAAAGTTTTCGCTGAACTCTCTGGCGCTGGCGTAGATGAAAGAGAAAAGAGGAGAAATGGCTGGAATCTCCCGCCGATAACCTGAGAAATTGCCGTCTGAAGTTCCGCAGGTGGTCGATAAGAGATTAATACGATCAGAGGCAATGGTGGAACGTGAAATATCAAGGCTGACGTGTTCAGTCAGATGCAGTGAATGAGTGTGAGCCTGCATGAAAGTAGAGTCACTGTATTCATTATTAATGTAATGAGCAAACAGCTGTGGATGTGAAGCGTGTGTAGATCTTTGGTGCTGATCTGAGATCAGATCATTGTAGGGTCCTGTGGGTTACAATGTATGTTGGAGATGAGAAAGTGCAGTTTTTAGGATTGTAACAGATTTTCTTTGTTGCGTTCAGAGAGCAATTTGTCATTTTTACTCTAGATGTATGGGAGATGTCAGAGTAAGGACTAAAGTTGGGCCAGAATAATCGGCTAACTGTCTCCTGGTTACGTAACAACAAATATAGTACAGTTTGCAAACTGCATATTGATTTTGCGCTGCATAAGTTACGGCAGAATCCACTCTAGTGTTCATTGTGAAAAACTGAACAAGCACAACCTGCAGAGTATAAGGGCATCAGTTGTCACATCAGTAGCTGAGTTTACATGCAGAAGTTTTCGCCAAGCTTTGAATTCGTTCCAGTTATAGATTAAAGCTGAGGTGTTTTGTCAATGCTCCATCCACTTAACAGTCTGAATGAAACTCCTGTTTACATGTACACCACGAGTCATCAGATCCAAATGTAAAGTAGACATTACCGTGACAGCGTTAAGCGCTTCCATTATGGTGCAAACGCACATGCGCAGAACGATGGATAAACGTTCACTTGGCTGTTATACCTCTATTTTGAGGATTATTTACAGGATTAGCTGCCTCATTCAATCAAATAGAAATTGTATCCGGAAATGTCTGAATGGGGTGAGGTGTACACATGGACCTGTTATGTTGTGATGGAGCTATTAGTCAGATTATTAACAGATTATCAAGATGCATGTAAATGTGGCAAACAAAAACAGACCAGCGTGACTCACAAGTGGTATATATATCAGTGTTGTGATAACATACAAAGATACTTGCTAATGGTTTAGACACGTCTCCTGAAAAACCTTACAAAACGTTTTTTTTTCTTCAAAGTAGCTTTTTTACTTTTTAGAAGGTTAATTGTGGTTTGCAAGCAGGCCACTGTTTGCAACTGGTGTCTAGCTAGCATTTAGCTCAGTACACAGCTTGTTTTAGTGTGCACTTGGTCAGTACTTCTTTTTTAAGCAGTCATATAATTTCATATTTCACAAATAAAATAAAGCCCAGTTCTACTTCTGTTAGGAAATGGTTGCTGTGAATGAAGCGTATTACACATTTCACACACGCCAGACTGTTTATTTTTACTTTTAGATTACACGACCACAAAATTATTTGAAATGCTGGTTTAAATGCCCGGACTCAGGGTATGTGCCGGTGTCGATATGAGATGAGTGTGATGAGAGGTTGTGAGCGAGTCTGTGTGGGAGAGGATCTGCATAATCTTTGTGTCTGTGTGTCAGAGAGCGAGAGGGAGCCCGACTGTTATGTGCGGACTGATCTGTCTCATTTAGGTTAACAGTGCATTTGCACTTTCCCATTATTGGGACAGCACGGAGCAAAGTGGCTGCATTTTGCGTAGATTTTAAAAGTGAGCTAGTACTGAACACGTGGACTGGTGTGTCACTATAAGTTAACGACTTGTTTGAATCGTCACAATTTAGACAGCCAAGATAAGATACGTATGGTGGCCTATCAGGGCACGAACGAATCTGATTTAAGCTAAAATGATTTAGGCTCACTAAAATGCTTAAGATAAAGCACCATTTCAAATTGATACAGAACTCATTATATGCACACAAAAATGAGTCGATCAAAGGCCTTTCTGTTTCTGAAGGGAGAAATGGGGGGAATTTATCCACATTAAAAAGAATTCATGCATACTAAACAGAGTGCAGAGGGTTCTGAAAGCATGTTGAGCCTAGCTATAACTTTATCTCTGAGAGATCACTGATGTGTAAAATAGGGGTATATAAAATATTGATAACATCAAACATAGCAGTATCACGTTTGGTGATGCTATATCAACTTCCAAAAATACGGTATCGATTTTAATCAGTAGTTTATAGAGTGCATAGAGTGGTAGTAAATAGAGATGGAAAGATCGATCGGCTATGCATCGGTATCGGCCGATTTTTTATCAAAATATGTGATCGGTGGTTGGCTGATATTTCTTCAATTTAGCCGATCCCGGGAGTCGATCAATGGCGTTAAACAAATGAGCCTAATTTCCAGCTAGCGTGTCGTTGAAACCCCCTCCAGCCAGGTCCTTGTAATTCCTATCTGAACCACTAGATGGAAACACATACCCTTTCATTTTTGACAGACTGACTAAAGCGGCGCGCCTCACGAGAACAGTTTTTCTTTGCGTTGCGTTCCGTTGTATTCGTCTGGCAGCTTGTTGCCGTATGTGACACAGACTCATCCAGAGCGTTTTTAAAATCTGTAAAATTAACCGTGTCTCGTTGGGGAACCAAGACAAAGGCTTCTAATCAAGACTTATAATCTGATACGGTTTTGAGAGTACACACGCGGCTGAATACAGTGAGTATCAGCAAACAGCAGAGCTAGCACGCACAGCTAGCACAAAACAAACAACCCAGAAAACCATGCGTACCAGATCTGACCGGTAGGAACAGAACAGCAGCAACAAATTACGATCTACATTTAATGATTGCAGTTTTTAGTTTAAAATAACCAGAGTCTGCTTTTAATGACTGCAGTTTTGACTGCATTTTTTCACGTGTTTCACATGAGCTTGTTAAAAATGATAATAAACCAGTTTAGAGTATGTTTCATGACTTGCTTGCGCTAATAACTATATGTAGCCCTGCCGTGGCGTATACCCCGCCCTTTATCGGTATCGGCTATCGGCCGATCGTGCTGAAAGGTGATCGGCGATCGGAATCGGCCTCAAAAACACTAAACGGTCCATCTCTAGTAGTAAAGAGTTGTCAATTTTTTTGTGTTAAATAGATCCATCTTCAGATATTGGAATCTTCCACTCTAACAATAAGTAGTGTTAAGGCACAACTCTAACATTAGCATTAGCAAACTTATGCATATGTTAGTGTGTTTTTACAGTTCTCCTAAAATTATATTTAAAGTAGATTACCTTACAGCGGAACAGTGGTGTAGTGGTTAGCACTGTCGCCTCACAGCAAGACGATCCGGGTTGGATTCCTAGTCTGGGCCGCTCTGTGTGGAGTTCGCATGTTCTCTCTGTGCTTGAGTGGGTACTCTGGTTTCCTCCCACAGTCCAAACACATACAGGTTGATCGGTCAGTCTAAATTCCCCGTAGGTGTGAGTGTGTACAATAGTGTGTGTTGGCCATGTGATGGACTGGCGAACTGTCTGCCCGATGACGCAGGGATTGGCTCCAGCCCCCCCGACTAGCGGGATAAAGTGGAAGATAATGGATAGATGGATGGATGGTAGATCACCTTGCTTACAGTATCGCGGTATATGGAACCCTGTATCGTGATACGCATCATATCGCCAGGTTCTTGCCAATACACAGCCTTACATTAAAACAAGGCTTTGCATTCAGCCAGCGACGCAAATTATTCATGAGAGACTCTCCAGCTGCTGCCCTTTTATTTACAGAGCCTCGTGTTGAGCTAACATTTTCTCCTATTCCTCATGTAGCTATTGTATGTTTCCCTGAAGAACACAAGTGCTCTCTGTTGTCTGTTTAAAGAAAGATGTGTGTCCAGGCTTAGTGTACCCCTGTTTCTCTCTCTCTTTGCCCTTCGCATCTCTCTCTCTTACCCTCTCTTTCTCTTTTCTCTCTCTGGCTGTATGACTTTCTTCGCTCCTCGCAAGCTGTAAAAAAGCGAGTTGAGGAAGCAGCTCTGCATGTGTGTGAGTCATGCTGAGGGAAGAGGCCTTGAATATTCATCACCTTTCCAAAAAGCACTTCGCCCAAAAGAGAATTACTCATATGCTCATAAGTCACTGAAACCACAGCTCTACGTATGCAGAATCTAGGAACATTGTGCCATCCTGCTGTGCTCCTGCCTCCTGCACTTGTTAAACAAGCTCCAAGTGCATGGCAGTCCAGCTTTCTGCCCTTCCTGCATCTCCTGGGGTGGTGTAGGCATTTGCATTTGCTCAGATTGTTACAGTACAATATGATTCTGATTGAAGTTGCATTCTCTCCCCTGGTGCTATGCAATGCACCATATGCTAAGCTGTACCATATGCTACCATGCTATTGCCTTTGTGCAAACGGTGAGCTTTGGGAAAAATAAAGCAGTAGTTTGGCACAAAGTCAGATTTGTGCTTTCAACTAGGCCTGAATGTAATCAATCAGCCAAAAACGAGCTTAGTTAATGAGGGTTACTTCTTTTGTTCTCTTAGGAGTAACTAGGCTAATAAAGCTAGCAAGCAGTGAAACCAGTAAAGCAGTTAACATGAAAAAACTGCATGTCTAAAACATCAACATTGCTGACCTCAGAACAGATTAGGTTATGTGTTACCTGACACTGCATGACATACTTTTACATAGACAAATGGGCATGACTATTTTAGCATAGCTGAAAACAGTGCTAGCAGCCATCTTAAAGTCTGAACTGTGTCTACTCGTTTGTGCATTTATTAAAAGCTCGGGCCGCAGTGATTAGCTCAATGGCTAAATGCAGCGATTGCACTGCTTTTGCATTTGCATTGCTGATGCTTTCAAAGCACTTCAGTAGTTCAGTGATGACCTTAATGCTGTGTGCATGCTAGACACACTGTCACAGCACTCATGAACCACAAATTGCGGTTATGAATTCTGGCTTAAATATAGGAGTCCACATCATAGATCTCAACACGATCCTACATCGATTCTTTTAGCCAACAATCTGGTCATTTTTGATACCTCATTTGTCACAATGTGATTTAGTTTGATACTGGCGTCTGTAGTATCAATATGAAATAATACTGTGTCGTCAGAGCCGATCTGAGTTAGTTCAGTGTAGTGTTCTGTTCAGCATTCAGTTATATAGCCTTTTGTTGTCAGGACTCCTATGTTGATGGGCAGGCGGCGTGCTGAGGTAAAGAGTGAGAGCCTAGCCTGAGCTTAGCCTGAGCCTGAGCGTCGTTTTCCTTTTTTTTTTTTTTTTGGATGCCGTGTATGAGTTCAGAAAGTCATGGACCAGTCTAAGTTCTTTGTAGAGACCCTTTCTATCGCAATATGATGAAATTCCACATAACCAAGGCACCAACTTCAATGCCGTGTCAATTCTTCAGGTAAGGTGACACGTTTGCGGTATTACCTGAGTATCTTCAGCTCACACTCACGTTCTTTGTAAATGACAAAGATGTGGCCTATCCGTCTGTCTGTCTGTCATTCTATCTAAAAATGCCATGCTTTCTCATCCATGGTAAGTTACCAATGGGAGAGTGTAGTAAGTTTTCTTGGTGCTGGTGCTAGAACGATTAATAGATTGCTGCCGCATCGTTACACACTTTAATGTAAACTCAGTCACACAAGCAAGACATTATTTGGTGGACTGCAGCTTAGAAGCATAGAGGTGTACAGAGTGGAATCATTCCCTAATTGGGTGGCACATGGAAGATGCTTCTGATCTATTTAACGCTTGTCGTGAGAGAATAAATCATAACATAACTAGCCTGATATGTCATGTTGTTAGACATGTGTTTTAGTTATGTTCAGATGCTCATCTTAACTGTGCTCAAAGAGTGTTCCACTTAAAAACAGCTCAGTTTAAGGCTTCATATGCATTTTTAAAGCTAATGTATTGGCTCGGGATCGATATAAGCCCAAACTCAAGATATCTGTGTGATATTGTATCACTGGTACTGCTATCACCCAAATATTGTGCTGTTGACTTTCCTGTCACTGAGTATCAGAAACTATGTAAGTCTGTCTATTTTATGTTTCCTAATAGGTTTGAGGCGAGTGTGTGGTGAACAATATGCAGTATACACAGTGATAATTAGTATGCGGTGGCTTCCAGTACCTGTTGGCCACATTAGCATCATAGCACCAGTGCAAGACTAAAGAAGTGGACTTCGGGCACAAGATGTTTACTCGTTAACATAGGGACATCATTTAAATGTTTCCTGACAATCATATTCTTTAGCAACACTTGTATCCTTACTGGTTCTTGGAGGTGGCAGTGGAGAGGCTGTTGTGGTTACAGGGTACATTGTGTCCTTCTTGTCTGTCAGCCTGGTTTCTCAGAGGAATTTTAGAAAAGATTGGTCCTAGAGCACAGCCTCGGGCGTGAGGTCGGTGCGTCACGTCTTCTGCAGACACTGTGGCTCCGTTTTAAATGCAGGAGCAGCACCACACCCTGTCTGGAGACCACAGTGTCTTATTTGTCTTCAGACTCTCTCAACACTGCTGTTTGTTTATTCCAAGTTTGGCATTTAGACTATAAGAGTGGATGCCTACATATGCACACGCGGTGGAAATGTACTGGCTTAACACTGTGCGCTGAACTCACCTGATTATAGACCCGCGTTCTGGCCTGGTTGAGAAGTTGCTTGCAGGGGAAGGTTGAGTAATTACTCCTCCGTTGTGCTTGAGAGGACAGAGGCTGTGTCCACTCTTGCAACTCACGTCCCTTCCTCACACCCACCCTTACACCTCTTTTTCTCTTTCACTCCCTCACTTTTCTCCTGTTTTTTTTTCATGTGCTGATTTTTTCTACCTCCACTCCTTTTTTCTTGTTTTCTTTTTTCTTATTAGCCTTGAACCTTTTGTAAAGCTTCTCGCCCTCTATGATAAAGTTTAATATGTTGATTGTGTAAGACATTTTGTAAATGATACTGACTCAAATGGATGCTTTGATGCTCTTATTGTAGTGTAAAAAAGATCCATTTGTCAGTTTAAGCTTCACTTTTAGTTTAAAACTGAACATTGCGTCTTTTAGCTTGTTGTAAGACAGCTAGGAAAAAATGACCTTTTACTTAGGCTGCTTTGTGAGTGTTAGTGAGTTTAAATATTTAAAAAATGAATATGAATGAATAATTAATGAAGTAATTAACATTAGCTTCTCGTCTCATGCTATATTTATATTAGGAATATGAGCAAAACTACCGCATTTCACTGTGTCCTTCAGCTTGTGTTACATGTAGTTAAGTATGTAGTCAGGTTTTTTGAAGTTCGTGTTTATATCATGAAACTAGAGTCGACATGCACCCTAGGCAGTCTTGCCGAAACGCTTGACTGTGGTGGAGGTCTGGAGAGCTGTAGATGCTTAAAAGGATTATAGGGCATTACACCCCCTCTCCAACAACACGACACATACTGTAGTGTTGGGAAAACCAGAGTGTCGATCAACAGTGTAGATCAACGGAGAAAACCAAACTCCGCAGGTTGGTAGAGCGTGACGTGCCCTTTACCAACAAGCGATGACTGACTAGTCGACATGCAGAAAAGTGTCATCGCAGAGCAGTTAAGTTAAATAAGCGGTCTTTGGACAGCGGAAGTGAGTGTTTTTCAACCATTTGGACTTTTGCCAAACCCAGCCGTGAACGGATAGTCGAAAAACGCCCACGCCATTATGACTGGACAGCTGAAATACGCCCACTCACTTTGTTCTGCAGAGATCTCTACTTGGTTAAGCTAATAAGTTAACTAGTCAGCTTAACTTGTCACGCTATACGAATAACACATTGTTAAGTGATATAAACAGCATCACAGATTTACAAATGTGCGCCAGAATAAGTGAATATTTGCATGCCTTACATTAATAGTAGTGGATTACCATACCTTAATAGTAGTGGATCACTGTACATTAATAGTAGTGGATCACTGTACATTAATAGTAGTGGATTACCATACCTTAATAGTAGTGGATCACTGTACATTAATAGTAGTGGATCACTGTACATTAATAGTAGTGGATTACCATACCTTAATAGTAGTGGATCACTGTACATTAATAGTAGTGTATCACTGTACATTAATAGTAGTGGATTACCATACCTTAATAGTAGTCGATCACTGTACATTAATAGTAGTGGATCACTGTACATTATTAGTGGTGTATCACTGTACATCAATAGTAGTGTATCACTGTACAGTAATAGTAGTGGATCACTGTACATTCATAGTAGTGGATCACTGTACATTAATAGTAGTGGATCACTGTACATTCATAGTAGTGGATCACTGTACATCAATAGTAGTGAATCACTGTACATTGATATTAGTGGATCACTGTACATTAATAGTGGTGTATCACTACATTAATAGTAGTGTATCACTGTACATTCATAGTAGTGGATCACTGTACATTCATAGTAGTGGATCACTGTACATTAATAGTGGTGTATCACTGTACATCAATAGTAGTGTATCACTGTACATTCATAGTAGTGGATCACTGTACATTAATAGTAGTGGATCGCTGTACAGTAATAGTAGTGGATCGCTGTACATTAATAATAGTGGATCACTGTACATTAATAGTAGTGGATCGCTGTACATTAATAGTAGTGGATCACTGTACAGTAATAGTAGTGGATCACTGTACATCAATAGTAGTGGATCACTGTACATCAATAGTAGTGAATCACTGTACATTAATAATAGTGTATCACTGTACATTAATAGTAGTGAATCACTGTACATTAATAGTAGTGGATCACTGTACATTAATAGTTGTGGATCACTGTACATTAATAGTAGTGGATCACTGTACATTAATAGTAGTGTATCACTACAGTAATAGTAGTGGATCGCTGTACATTAATAGTAGTGTATCACTGTACATTAATAGTAGTGAATCACTGTACATTAATAGTAGTGGATCACTGTACATTAATAGTAGTTTATCACTACAGTAATAGTAGTGGATCACTGTACATTAATAGTAGTGGATCACTGTACATTAATAGTAGTGTATCACTACAGTAATAGTAGTGGATCACTGTACATTAATAGTAGTGGATCACTGTACATTAATAGTAGTGTATCACTACAGTAATAGTAGTGGATCACTGTACATTAATAGTAGTGGATCACTGTACATTAATAGTAGTGTATCACTACAGTATTAGTAGTGGATCACTGTACATTAATAGTAGTGGATCACTGTACATTAATAGTAGTGTATCACTACAGTAATAGTAGTGGATCACTGTACATTAATAGTAGTGGATCACTACAGTAATAGTAGTGGATCACTGTACATTAATAGTAGTGGATCACTGTACATTAATAGTAGTGTATCACTACAGTAATAGTAGTGGATCACTGTACATTAATAGTAGTGGATCACTGTACATTAATAGTAGTGTATCACTACAGTATTAGTAGTGGATCACTGTACATTAATAGTAGTGGATCACTGTACATTAATAGTAGTGTATCACTACAGTAATAGTAGTGGATCACTGTACATTAATAGTAGTGGATCACTACAGTAATAGTAGTGGATCGCTGTACATTAATAATAGTGGATCACTGTACATTAATAGTAGTGGATCGCTGTACATTAATAGTAGTGGATCACTGTACAGTAATAGTAGTGGATCACTGTACATCAATAGTAGTGGATCACTGTACATCAATAGTAGTGGATCGCTGTACAGTAATAGTAGTGGATCGCTGTACATTAATAATAGTGGATCACTGTACATTAATAGTAGTGGATCGCTGTACATTAATAGTAGTGGATCACTGTACAGTAATAGTAGTGGATCACTGTACATCAATAGTAGTGGATCACTGTACATCAATAGTAGTGAATCACTGTACATTAATAGTAGTGGATCACTGTACATTAATAGTAGTGGATTACTGTACATTAATAGTTGTGGATCACTGTACATTAATAGTAGTGGATCACTGTACATTAATAGTAGTGTATCACTACAGTAATAGTAGTGTATCACTGTACATTAATAGTAGTGTATCACTACAGTAATAGTAGTGTATCACTGTACATTAATAGTAGTGTATCACTACAGTAATAGTAGTGTATCACTACAGTAATAGTAGTGGATCACTGTACATTAATAGTAGTGGATCACTGTACATTAATAGTAGTGTATCACTACAGTAATAGTAGTGGATCACTGTACATTAATAGTAGTGGATCACTGTACATTAATAGTAGTGGATCACTGTACATTAATAGTAGTGGATTACTGTACATTAATAGTTGTGGATCACTGTACATTAATAGTAGTGTATCACTACAGTAATAGTAGTGTATCACTGTACATTAATAGTAGTGGATCACTGTACATTAATAGTAGTGGATCACTGTACATTAATAGTAGTGTATCACTACAGTAATAGTAGTGTATCACTGTACATTAATAGTAGTGTATCACTACAGTAATAGTAGTGGATCACTGTACATTAATAGTAGTGGATCACTGTACATTAATAGTAGTGTATCACTACAGTAATAGTAGTGGATCACTGTACATTAATAGTAGTGGATAACTGTACATTAATAGTAGTGTATCACTACAGTATTAGTAGTGGATCACTGTACATTAATAGTAGTGGATCACTGTACATTAATAGTAGTGTATCACTACAGTAATAGTAGTGGATCACTGTACATTAATAGTAGTGGATCACTACAGTAATAGTAGTGGATCGCTGTACATTAATAATAGTGGATCACTGTACATTAATAGTAGTGGATCGCTGTACATTAATAGTAGTGGATCACTGTACAGTAATAGTAGTGGATCACTGTACATCAATAGTAGTGGATCACTGTACATCAATAGTAGTGGATCGCTGTACAGTAATAGTAGTGGATCGCTGTACATTAATAATAGTGGATCACTGTACATTAATAGTAGTGGATCGCTGTACATTAATAGTAGTGGATCACTGTACAGTAATAGTAGTGGATCACTGTACATCAATAGTAGTGGATCACTGTACATCAATAGTAGTGAATCACTGTACATTAATAATAGTGGATCACTGTACATTAATAGTAGTGAATCACTGTATATTAATAGTAGTGGATCACTGTACATTAATAGTTGTGGATCACTGTACATTAATAGTAGTGGATCACTGTACATTAATAGTAGTGGATTACTGTACATTAATAGTTGTGGATCACTGTACATTAATAGTAGTGGATCACTGTACATTAATAGTAGTGTATCACTACAGTAATAGTAGTGTATCACTGTACATTAATAGTAGTGTATCCCTACAGTAATAGTAGTGTATCACTGTACATTAATAGTAGTGTATCACTACAGTAATAGTAGTGTATCACTACAGTAATAGTAGTGGATCACTGTACATTAATAGTAGTGGATCACTGTACATTAATAGTAGTGTATCACTACAGTAATAGTAGTGGATCACTGTACATTAATAGTAGTGGATCACTGTACATTAATAGTAGTGTATCACTACAGTAATAGTAGTGGATCACTGTACATTAATAGTAGTGTATCACTGTACATTAATAGTAGTGGATCACTACAGTAATAGTAGTGGATCACTGTACATTAATAGTAGTGTATCACTACAGTAATAGTAGTGGATCACTGTACATTAATAGTAGTGGATCACTACAGTAATAGTAGTGGATCGCTGTACATTAATAATAGTGGTATACAGTTGTTACATTGTACATTTAAAGCAGTTGTGCGAGGTTTGGAGAATTTCTCTTGTCTGCTGTACTCAAAGCAAAGAAGTAAACACAAGTACAAATAGCCACGGGTTGAATGACATTTTGCACTAGCTGTGTATGTACATTATTTCAGTTTTCTCTCTATTTCTTTCTTTTTCTTTTCAGTTCTGTCCTTCCAGAGCAGACTGCATGTTTTCAGAGAAAGTCCTCAGGGCCAGAAACGTGAACATATATTACAGTCATTGTATCTGTTATTAAAGAATATGGGACATACACTGTATTCTTTTCCCAAGATTGTCGTAACCGCTGGCACACACAGCCATTATGAACCATTATTCAAATACAGGTAGCTGTAAAATCTCATTGCCCTTTTGATTTAAGCTCTTGTAAGCTCATCTCAAATGACCACTTCACCACAAGCAGAGCTTGGCCAAGTTATTTATGACCGCCTTGTAATGGTCAGTCTTTCTTTTATTTAGCCATGTTGTTGGGAGTTTTAGGTGTAGGTGACAAAGATGGCTCATTAGGTCGATACTGAAAGGACACTTTGAATGATGGTGGGAAATAAATAGATCATAAAGTTTAAACTATTGATGGTGAAAGTGTCAGCTTTGTTGGGAGTGTGTATTTATGTTTGTGTGCGTTACTGCATGCGTCTCGGCCACCACAACAGCAGCTAGTTCTGTAGGCTGGGCTGTACGGAGGCCTGTCAGAGACAGATTTCTCTTTTACGTTCTCCATTCTAACTCCAGTGAGAGAGCCTTCTCCTCACTTTAATGTCTGTGTCATTTCAAAGGTTTCTCTGACTGTGTGGATCAGGAGGTGTCTGCCTCTCTCTCTCTTTCTCACACTCTGTCCCTCACACTCACTCTCACAGAATGCTTTATTGGCATGACCATAATACGACATTGCCATAACATCACTGAAATAGCACGAAGAGATTTCAGAAGTCCTCACTGCAATAAAAGAAACTACAACTAAAAAATTCTGAAATCAAATATCAGGGGAAAAATATACAAATACAAATTTCATAATATTTTTATAAAAAGAGCATCACATGAGATTTAACCATGCCATCACCACACCTGCTCATAGGAGGCACACACTCTCTGACAAAGATACTATTTACACTAATCATCCACAACATTAAAACCACCTCATTGTTTCTATGCTCCTCGTCGGTTTCATCAGTTTTACTTATCATATTGGAGTGCATTGTAGTTCAACAGGTACAGACTGTAGTCCGTCTGATTCTCTATACTTTGCTGTTTATCTGCACCCTGTTATTCAAAGGTCGGGACCACCACAGAGCAGGTATAATTAGTGAGGTGGATCATTCTCAGCACTGCACTAATACTGACGTGGTGATAGTGTGTTAGTGTGTGTTGTGCTGGTATGAGTGGATAAGTCACTGGGGTTTTTTTTTTAATGCTGGTTGTTTTGTGCTTGAGCGTGGGTCACCGTTAGCATATAGCCTGTGGTTAGTAGTGACCTTTCCCGCCAGGTCACCACCTTTCTGGTGGTGTTTAATAAAGAAGCACTACTAGCAGCAGAATCACAGCTTTCCATGTGTCTTGCTATACACTAATGCTACAGTGGTGTCAGAAGTGGGATTGAAAGCCCAGCAAAAGACCACAACAGTGGGGACAGTGTGGCAAAGCTTGATGCTGGAGGAGAGTCTGTCTCTCTCTCTCTCTCTCTCTCTCTCTCTCTCTCTCTCTCTCTCTCTCTCTGTTCCTTTCCACCCTTTATTGATTGTGTCCCCTGTTTGTAGTTTAGTTAAGATAAATGAATGTGTAGGTATTTACCAAGACTGCTTTGCCAAGATGTCCAGATCAAATCAGCGGAGAATTGTGGATGGTAATAGCTTTCGCGATCATTAGAGCCATCTTGATTGCGATTGTGCTAAAATGGACTTGACTGAACACCGTAGTTCAGAACTAACAAGTCTACTTTAAATATTCAAATTAGTACCACTTAGTCAATTAGCATTTCATTAACGTATTTGTTCAAATATTCCCCTAATTAGTGCTACATGAATGTCTTTGTTGTTTATCTGACTTCTGATTAAAAGGATTTTAAAACCACTGCCAGCAGGCCTTTCTGGAGCCACTTCCTTAATCAGCCTGATCAAGAAGAAAGCAAACTCATATAAGTGTCATCAGACCAGAAAAAAGCCTGTAAGCCTGATGTATGTATACACAGTCACAGGCATATGCCTGGAGCTCAGTGGGTCTTATACATGTCTGCATTTTCTCTGCTCTAACTGACTTGGCTTGTAAAGCAGTTGATAACAAGCTGATGACTTGCATCAAGTGTGTTGGACTGGGGGGAAAACACAGAACTGTGAAGAGCATGGGGTCCCTACGACTGAGAGCCTCTTTTGCATGTGTGAGTTTTTCAGCAGATGTTAAAGCACTTCCCGACTCGCATACTCCACAACCATTAATAATCCATGCAGAAGCCTGGTGCTCTTTAGATTATTCTTTGTTATTTAAGCCGAACACCTAATCCTTCCTTGCAGAAATATGCACTCCGTGAATGCTAGAGATAGAGCCATGCTTATTGCAGACTAACACTGCGAGCTAACAAGAAGCAAGCTTATGTAATGAGTGTGTCAGGAACACCTGATGCATGCCGTTGCCATTGAACTAATGCCTGTTTTCTCAAATGCACATTATGCCTAGTTCTGGAGTGAATTACTCATGCTCCTCCTTTGGAAATGTTTTTAAATGTCTAAAATGCTCTTTGGACAATGTTAATGGTACATGTACATGGGATAGTGTGATTTTTCCAATATTGACCTAATCATGTGGAATAGGAAATCTAAGTATAAATACATTCAGCTGCTCACAAGCAGCAATCATGTCCAAAGACTTAATTTAATCATAGTATCTTTTACCCTATCTGTGTAATGATCTGTGTTTAGTGAAGCAGTGTCACTGCCACTGTCATAAATTTACAGCGTAATATTTTTTATTGGCTTGATTTGTTCCACAGTGAATACAAGTAAATGCCTCTCTAAACACTTTCATGCTTAAGAAGAACCACCCAACATGACAATTTGCACAGCATAAATGTAACCTGAGGTTATTATCATGATATGCTTCATAGTATGTGAAAGCCATCAGAATGCAGGAGTGATGCAGGAGTGACTGGTACATAAAAATAATCAGTCAGTACTTAAATCACTGACAACTACAGGTACTAACTACCTTACTCTACCTCCCCATGTTAAACTAATCCCTTCTGAATTGTTCTTAAGGCTAGTCCGTGAAAGTATTATGTGCCCTCTTCACTGGAGCATTCTCTTGTGGTTTCGTGATTGAACTGCACACTAGCAATTAGATGAATATAAAACATTAACCAGGCTGGAAATGGCCTTGTTCAGAATATTTATGTCAATGTCTTTGACACAGTTTGAAAAGTATCCATCTTTTTTCCTCAGGATAATCGCTACTAGATTTTAATCAGCAGTGGTTTTCGGTACTCTGTGACTCACCAGCAGGAACATCTGAGAGGAAATGAAGAGTATCATCTATCCATTGATTTGCCATTTTTGGTAGCATAAAAGACCGGCATAAAACGTACTAAAAATCATTTGTATTCTGCTGTGGGAAATTGTAATCAACAAACATAAGCTTCCGCTGGGGATTTCAGTTGCAGTGAACCAGAGGACAGAGCAAGCGCTGCATTCTATTTAGGTTTACAGCTAAGAATAGCTACCTGCCCTCATGCATATGCAGACTTTTGACTGAATACAAATGCAGAATAAAATATCCAAGGATAAACGGCCTAAGTGAACTAAAACAGACCTTATTAGTTTCATTCCCAGTGGAGCTCAGAGACTGGAGCTGTGTGGCCCTGCACTGGCGAGGCTGTCTGGGAGATGGATATTCACTTGGGTTCTGAACTACATGAGGCGGAAAACGGATCCGGTTCTTATGGTTAAAACACACCAATGAATCTTTTATGAGCTGTTAGTATCTCCCTTATCTCTGTTGTCTGTTTTATGTGCTGCTGGAAGAGTTTGTTCTTTCCCATTGCTCTGGAATCAGCAACTTTGCAGTCTCATATGGATGAGGTTTGGAGAAACTTCTTCTAGATCAGCAAAAAAAACCCAAAAAAACAGGAATTCCATTTTTGGTACTGAGTGTAGGGCATGAGTCAGTGTAGACCCCTCTCTGCTTGGCACTGTGCTGGTATGTTCCTCTGCCTTTTTTTCATATCTTTGTGTGTTTCTGCCTTAGGCAAATGAAATAAATAATATAGTATAAATAAATAAATAAGTACAAGAAGCAGCATAATTGGCTCGGTTTCTGGAATTTCATGCACTGCACTATATATAATCTGTTAATTTATGCATTAGAATATGGAAAGCGAACATTTTCATTTGATCTGGTGCTCTGAAGATCTGATTTGTCTCCAAAACACATATGTCATCATTGGCGGCACTAGAAATTCTAAGGAAACAAGTATTACTGACGTTCTCGTTCCTATTTCCCCACATTAGAGTGTTAAATGGTGATTTTTGGCCTGTTTCACTAGGAGAAAAATATGAAACACTTAGTCAACAATCAAGAGGGATCAGAGAATACAGAAATTTATAAGGACAAAAGATTGTTAACCTTCATAAATCAGGTAATCTCCGCCATTAAAGCAATCATTTCAATATTTGGTTATTGTGGTCACCAAGTCTTCAGAGCTATAATTAGATGCACCCACAAAACAGTTCACTAAGAAACAAAGAAAAACTTGACTCGAAGACGACCTTCCAGAAGCGTAAACCAGCGCTTCTGAAGGGTGTGGATAGATTGTGTCTGGAGGAGTGTTGTCTAGATTGCTTTCTGTTTTCTCCCACTTCATTAAGTATTGTGAGATAGACTCAGTCTTGATATCCTGGCACAGGCAGAATGCAGAGTATGGAGTACTAAATGCGGGGGTGCCAATAATTCTGATGAATAGGATGTACTTGCCCAGTCGTTCTTGTAAGTTTTTTTTTATTTCGGAACTCTTAATTCCTGTTTTTCCTCGTGCCACTAGCACCCATCTCTTTGAAAAATTACTTTCCGTCCTTTAAATGGAAGAATCGTCCTCAAGTCTTATTCCCTCCAAATCCGTTTTAAATTGTTTTCCTGAAAATTCAGGCTAGCTGACACTGTCTCTTCATTTCTAATCGCTTGTGGGTTTTTGTGCATGCCAGATGTCTGGGCCATATTGGAGGGTTTTTAATTTTTTTCCTCCATACTTTTTATGGTTTCTTAGTCACAACTCACTTGAGGATGACTGACAGTTTCTTAAATTGTCCTAATCATCATACTTGAGTTGTTCGCCATCGTAGCTGATGACATTGTATAAACTTTTCAGATATTCACCACTCTGTGAGAGGTATAGTGCCAAGCTGTTCTCTTTAGTTTTGGCAGAACTTGCTCATGACCCATGAACCCGCGAGTGTAGGCATTCTTTCGAGTTGGATAACCGAAGGATTATAGATTCTCATTGTAATGCAGAACTGCATAGCATACTACCTGCTGCAATGATATGGTATCTAAAAACGCACCTATCGGTTGTGCTGAAAGTAATTGCCTCTGAGTTCAGACTTGATTGTGATTGATTCACTCCACTGCTGGGTTCTGTTGCTCCAAACTGAGGTCAGTCATGGGTTAAATTAATTGGTCAGAGCCTCTGTGTTTCAGGATGTTTGTTCTCGCTTGGAGTTCATTAGAAGGTGATCGGTTGGCCTTTTGCACACAGCATGGCTATGCATGCCATTTCACTGCTCCAGTGGGATAGAGTGGAGTTAGAGTCCTCTCATAGCAGCATCTTGCATCGGCCTTTACAGATAGACAGGTGTGTGTGCTTGTACGTGAGACAGATAGATAGAGAGACAGATAGATAGAGACAAATAGATAGAGAGACAGATAGAGAGAGAGACAGATAGAGACAAATAGATAGAGAGACAGATAGAGAGAGAGAGAGAGAGAGAGAGAGAGAATACTGTGCTGGCGGTAGTTGGAAGTATGTTTTTGATGCTACATATATTCTTGGTGTTTTGTGCTATGGATTGTAATTTGGGCTGCTGTGAACATAAATCTTGACATCTACGTGAGCATCACCCACCGTGAAATCATCTTCTAATTGACAGATAATTTTTTACTAGCAACTGTTGCTAGATTGAGCACGCTTCAGTTGGCAAAACCTCCATTCGTCCTAGTCGTTTCTAATACTCTGTCAGGACTGCTACATATCATTGAGTTTCCAGTTCGCTGATCAGGACTGTTACTATTACAAGTCAGAACTAGGCAAGATAGAAACACAGTTGGTGTATTTGCCACATGTTCGTTACATGACAGTGTTACATAACCAGAATCAATTTGTTACACATACAAGAAGTTTGTCCTGGTGATTGAGCTAAATCAAGATTGCTGGTGAAAGAATTGAATAGGTTCATGCAATGTCTGAAGCATCCAGGAGAAATCTGGAACTGGAAATTCTTCCAACTTACAGACAATGTATTATCTACTTCTTTCTAAATAAGATATTTATGCTTCTTTGTATTGCATTTATGCTTATTTACATCTGTTCTAATGCTATCCGCTGTTGTTATTGGTGAAAATACAATTATTGCTGAAATAAAGGGTTTTAAACAATCCACTTAGGTGCCTAAGACTTTTGTATATGGATATGTTAACATATGTGCATCTAAGTAGACATATAACATAATAACTTTTTATATACAGCATATTGCAGAAACATCTGTACAGCTGTGCAAATAAGCGCTATGTTACAGAGGAGTTGCCGTAATGCTGTAGGGGAGGTTTGCTGGTCCAGTTTAAATATAAAGTGCGAGGTGTCCACTGTGCTACAGCTCTAAAGCTCTTGTTTCGCTGGTTTTTATGGTGCCGAGTCTTCTACCAGAGGGAAGTAGCTGGCAATATCCAGGATGAAAGGGGTCAGATGTAATTACGCCGGCTGCTTCATCACCCTGCTGTTGTAGAAGTTCTGAAGCATTAAAAGATTTAATTCAGTGATCAGCCCTGCTGTGCTGATTATGTGCTGGAGTTCGGCTCATTTTTGTGAGGTGGAGGAACCAAACCAAATGGTTATGGATAATGTGAGGTTGGAGTGGATGATCATTGAGTAGAACTAGATCGTCGGGGTCTGTGGCAGGTTGAATTTCTTCAGTTGTCACAGTTTGGGTTTTTTTGTTCCTCACACCATTTAGGTGAAACGAAAAGTTTGATCAAGAAGCTAGCCAGGTAGACTCAGGTGCCAGCATGAAACCATTTAAGGTGGAAAAGGAAAATTCAGACAAGAAGCTGAAATACCTGAATGTAGGCTAGCTGTGGTACCATTTAAAGTGGAGCAGGAAAATTCAAACCAGAAGCTCAGGCAGCAGAATGTAGCTTTTTAATGAGAAGGTAGCTATTTGGGGTAGAATAGGAACATTGCAACAAAAAGCTGGCAAATTGTCTCCACTGCTAAAACACCACACTGATGATAACACGTAAGGGAGCACATAGCTTAAATTAAAATTGGTTTAAACTTATATACTGCTGCTTACCGGATCTCTTAAATTGTAGTAATGAAAACACAAAGAAATAGTTATTTTTGAAATGTAGTTAGGGAGTTCTTAAATAAAAATACTTTGAAAATACTAAAAAGTATCCACAGCCTGTGACATAAGCTCCATTTGAGGGTTTTGCTGATATAATTGTTGTTTGCTACAAAATAACACATTTGTGGGCAATAAACAGACTATTTAATTTTCCTCTTTCTGTGGTTTCAACAGAAGCAATCAATTCATGTGTATGAGTGTGTGTCCGTACAGTTCAGGACAGGGGGAGAACGAGCGATAGAGAGATGTGCTAGAGAGATTGAGAGAATCCAGGCACGCATGCTGCTCCAGGTAGGCAATATGTGCAGCACCTTCCCACTTGTGTTAAATTGCGTTCATGCAGCTGAACAATACTAATGCATAGGAAAATATGCCCAAGGGGAAGAGCGCTGCTCTTGGCTGAGTCACACACTGACAGCCTGCGTTGCCACCAGCTCACTTTTGGCAATTTTTCAAAACCTTCACATTTCATTTTTAAAGTCCAGTGTCACTGACATTTAGCTGGAGGCTCCAAAGACGCTCCTTCCAGAGATCCAGCATCTGCCCAGCCCAACATTTCACATCTCTACATCTCTACATCTCTCTTCTTTCAATAACTTCATTTCCTTTCTTACTGCCTCTCTCCCTGTCTCTCACTCTCTCTCTTTCTCTCTCTCTCTTACTCTCTCTCTCTGTCTTTTTCTCTCTTTCTCTTTCTTTTTCTCTCTTTCTCTTTATCTCTGTTTTCTCCCTCTCTTCCTCTCTCTCACTCTCTCTCTTGCTCTCTTTCTTTCTTTCTCTCGCTTTCCATCTCTCTCTGTCTTTCTCCCTCCATCTTTCTCTCTCTCTCTCTTTCTTTCCCTCTCTTTCTCTCTTTGTCTTTCTCTCACTTTCTCTCTCTCATAGAACTCTCTCTCTCTTACTCTCTTTCTCTCTCTCTCTCTCTCTCTCTCTCTCTCTCTCTCTCTCTTTCTCTCTCTCTCTCTCTCTCACTTTTCTTCCACTTTGAACTTCTTTCTGTTCTGTCGTCTTTATGAAAAATGAAATGATATCAAAGCAAAGCCTGGAGGCCAAATAATAAACAAATCTCTATCATCTTTTTATATTCATGAGAAATTTTCTGATCTTTGCCCGATGATTGTGTGTCCTGAGAAAAATGCACAGTCACTGTTGAGACTCACTGAGGACTGTGTCTTCTAAAACCCAGTAAACAGGACCGGTCTGGGAATTGGACATTAAGTCTCAAATCATCAGAATTTCTATTTGTAAATAATGGCAGTCGTATTTTTGAATAAAATAAGAGTGTTTTCTGGAAATGTGGATTTCTTTGATAGCAAAGCCTGAGTGATATCATACCAGTTCACATGGTAATAATTAGGCATGCGCCTAATTGCAGATACTGAATATGGGAAATGTGTCCAATGCTGATACAGTATTTGTCATGTGCATATCTGCAGATGCCAATAAACATTTAGAAAATGCAGAAATTTAAACTAAAGTGCTGAAAAGTAGTCGTGGCACACTCTGTGAATACAATATATATTATATTCATTTCTTATATTCCAAGCTACAGTTCTCTATATCATCTGTTTATTCATGCCATATCAGAAATGATAAAGCCCCAGGAAATCAGAGTCCTCTTTCTGGCTTCTAGTTCATCATGTTCCTCTGGGCAACAATAAACATACACAAAGTATGTCTTATAAATTTATTCCCAAAGTCTAATAACTGTCTTCTGTATTTCACCATATTCTCTCCTCTCCATATGAACTGGGCAGTTCTGACCTTGGACAATGCTTGCATAACCATTTCCTAACCAATCAGAAGGCTGACACAGTTTCAGAGTTGGAGAAACTTAGCAAGCTATAATTAAACACACAAAACCAAACCCTAGTGAACTCTGTGACCTGTCTGTAGCTGCCTGTCACCTGTTCTCTCCTTTATCCATACACCAACATGGCATACTAGTCTGTTCTTTTACTCACGCGTTGTTCATTCATCTATTTGTTTGTTAGTCTGCCTGTAACTATTTTTTTGTGACCACTTAGCACCACATAAAACTGGATAATGGTTTTAGTTGCTCATTAGCTGCATTTACACAGTTCTCAGATAGGACTGTTAACCATTTTTAGCTGTATTTTATCATATTTATGTCTTATATTTGACTCTGATAATGAACAGGTTTACTAAACGAACCTCTAATTAGTTGAACAGCTAATGCTAAAGGGTAAAGGTTAAAGATTTTAACATCACTGTCTTTTATATATGTAAGTATATGATGTTTGATTTGGGTAATCCTTTTGCTGCATGTTGTTTCTGTTGGATGAACAGATTCTAGAGCAGGTTTGTTAGGCTTGTAAACATACCTTTTATGCATTATAGTCAGTATTTGCAGTGAAGTTGTAATAAAACTGAAATAATATTTATACGTTTGAATATGCTGAATCACAGTTTGCATAGTACATTAACAGGTCGTGCACTGAGCGCTGTACATTTACCTGCATAGGCCTTAAAGAGAGAGACGTAATATTCATTACTGTAAGGTTACAAATGCAGACAGTTATCTCCCAGCACTGATATGATTCCGATTTCATTGTTCATGCCAGATAATAAAAAATAAAGCAAAGCCATTAAGCGAGTTGTATAGGTAAAGTATGCCTTGTCTAAAGGAAAGAGACTTGGTGACAAAGATGTGTGCATATGCATGTGGGTCAGTGACAGCATCACTGATCTCAGCTCCCACTGTGCGTCTTTGTGAGTGCAAAACTGAGTGAGAGAGGGAAAAAGCGCACTGTCGGAGGATTAATCTTCTCTGCGCCAGTGGAGCAGGGGAAATATGCAGTGTTTACTAATTTGGTTAACATATTCTGGAACCCACTGAGAGAGTTAAAGTTGAAGATGCACACAGATGGGAGCCTCTTGAATTTAGTTTGAATAGTTCATTTCCCAGTGTCTCTCTCTCTCTCGTGTGTGTGTGTGTGTGTGAGAGAGAGAGAGATGAAGAGAGAGATGAAGAGAGAGAGAGAGAGAGAGATGCACACATACAAACGAGTCTTTATACACACACAAACGTACTTGCTCTTATCCATACCCATCAGAAGAATATTCCATTCAATTACTTTTTTTGCCTTATGCATTTATGAATAGAAGTGGGGGCGCCTCATATACAGCAGAGTGAGGTCAGCACTCATGTATAATGTATGTCTCAGGTCTTTGCTATTATCTGTGGTTAATGTTGGTAGTATTTTGACTTTGAGGTAGTACAACTAAAATATAAGGCCTAGCAACATTGAATGGCATTTTGCCATCTTCATCCTTTCCAGCATTATTTTTTTTATGCCGATGTCCAGTATTTTATTTGTTCTGATTAAAAAACTGTCAAGGGTCTGGTTTTGTTTGTTTGTTTTAATTTTTTTTTTCATTTGTAAAAATGTTATTGCCTGCTGGTTTCATTTAAAAAAACAACCCTCCTGCAGCATTCCCCCGTGACTCAGTGGCATGCTCTTACTATTAGAATTCTTCAAGTTGTTGCCTTGGACAAACCGCTTATGCTTCCTTAAATAGCCTTTGAGTATATGGATTTTTTTAAAAGCATTTTTCCAGCTTAGTCTCTGTCTGCAGCGTCTATAGTGTACAGTGAGATACAATAGACAATATATTAAATGTTGTTCATACAGGGATGGGCCGATATCTGATGATTGTACGTACTGTATCTGCTGAGGCTGACACATAAACATGTATAAAAATTGGGTCAGTAAAATTAATAATATACTTTCAGTCAATAGTAATATACTTACCACATCAGTGTCACTGCTTTGATGAAAATGAGCCACCTTCCAAATAGTATCTGCTCTCCGGTGGTCCGTTTGGGGTCCTTATGATTTGAAGAACAGGGTGAAAAGGGGCTCTATATATATATATATATATATATATATATATATATATATATATATATATATATATATATATATATATATATATATATATATACACACATACACACACACACACACACACACACACACATACATACATACATACATACATACTTTTGGCTCTTTCAAAAGGGGTCTATTAGAGGGTCTATCAGATAATCAGATCTGCATAATTCCATATGTGCTATTTTATTAAAGTTTCTTCTGTTATTCTAAAACATGGAAATAAGTTAAAATAAGCACAGGCAGGTCCAGACTTTTGACTGATAACATATGTTGGCAGACTTCTATGTGAGCAGAAGTCAAATTTGCCTGTAATCGTCTCTCAGGCTGTACGGCTGCTTTGGGTTTTAGCCAGCAGTGTTGAATTCTCTCGGATATGATTTAAAGCTCAGACTGAATGCATTTGCCTTTGCGAATCATCTCATTTCCTTCAGGTTGGCTTGTGCCACAGGCCTCCTTCAATAACTCTCTGACTTGCACATGTCTCTGCAGCCTCTAGAAGGAACTATAGCTTTTTATGGCATGAAGCAGACGCATGGATTGCTCTTGCGCCGTTCGCATCGGTGGGAAAAAAAATCAAATCATGCAAACAGACGCATAGATTCTAAGCTGAGCTCCCTCGCCACGAGAAGTAATGAGAGACGTGAGTCACGTGGAGTTATCGCTCACGTTTGGAGCTTAACTCCAAGCCACGTTCGATTCAGAAAATCATATGCAGTGATTAATCTGAGCGTCATCCTTGGAGAAGCACCTGCGGTCTGGTCTGCCGTGTGTGCGGTATGAGGAAAGCTCTTCTTCTTTCCATGCGCGGCCGTATGGAGGCGTATTCCCCGAGAGAGAGGAGCCCACACACGCTCTTGCCAATCACTTCAGGCCTAATCGGAGAGCAGTAAGTGCAGCCTGCGTTTCTGTGACTGACTGACCGTGAAGCCGTGTTTGTGGAAGTACTCAAGGCCGAGTTTAGCATTTATATACATGAACAGAAAATGTACATAGTCCATGACTGTCCCTGTTGTTCAACATTGTCAGTCGTTGCAGTACTAAAGACTAGCTAGTTAGACTTTGTGTGTTTTTGTGGTATTTATATGTGTAATATTCTAATAATATATAATATAATATTATATTTTAAGATATGTACATTTGCAGTGACAAGCAAGTTTGTGTTGATTAAATTAGATTGGATAGAACTTTATTCTATTATTGGAAGGGTTTCCTCAGGGAAATTAAGATTCCAGCAGCAGCGTCAATACAGCACAGACAAGGAATAATAGCAAATAATATAGAAGATATAAAGAATATATAAAATAAAGAATATGGGAAAAGTTAGCGGTTGTGTGTTGTGGTCAGGCTACCACTGCTGCTCCTCTAGTTATCATCTATCATCTATGGTCACGGGATGCTGCCCACAGGACACCATTGGCTGGATATTTCTGGTTTTTGGACTGTTCTCAGTCCAGCAGTGACACTGAGGTGTTTAACAAAACTGCAGCACTGCTATGTCTGATCCACTTGTACCAGCACAACACATATTAACAGATCAGCACCACTGCAGTGCTGAGCTTGATCCGCCATCCAAGTCATACCTACTCTGTGGTGGTCCCGTGGGGGTCCTGACCATTGAACAAACAGGATGAAAGGGGATGAATATACAAGGAAACAGATCAACTCCAGTCTGTAAGTGTAGAACTACAGAGTGCTCCTATTTGTTAAATGGAGCTGATCAAATGGACACAGAGCGTGGATACAGTGAGGCGGTTTAGTGTTATGGCAGACTGGTGTATATGGTCCAATACTGGCCAAATCACTTAAAGTAAGTGAGTACACCCCTCACATTGTTGTAAATATTGTATTATAATATTTCATGGGACAACACTGAAGATATGACACTTTGATATATTGTAAAGTAGTCTGTGTACAGCTTGTATATTACAGTGTAAATTTGCTCTCAAAATAACTCACACAGCCATTAATTTCTAAACCACTCGCAACAAAAGTGCTCAAAGTGTCAATATTCTGTGTGACCACCATTATTTTCCAGCACTGCCTTGACTCTCTTGGGCATGGAGTTTACTATAGCTTTACAGGTCGCCACTGGAACCCTCTTCCACTCCTCCATCACAGAGCTGGTGGATGTTAGAGACCTTGCACTTCTTCACCTTCCGTTTGAGGATGGCCCCCAGATCCTCAATAGGGTTTAGGTCTGGAGACAAGCTTGGCCGTGCAGCACCTTTACCCTCAGTTTCTTTAGCAAGGCATTTGCTTCAGTATGTCACAGCACGTGTTGGCATTCATGGCTCCCTCAATGAACTGCAGTGTTGTCTCATAAAAAAGATATAATAAAATATTTACATCAATGTGAGGGCTGTTCTCACTTTTGTGAGACACTGTATGTACATAGCTAACCTTTGCATAACGTTGCAGCTGTGGATGTCTGATGGTGCTGATCAGTAAAAATACTGCTGAATGTTTTGTGTATTAAAAAGTTGAAGTAAAAAGAAATAGTGGTGTTGTATAACTGAGTCACGCCGTGGGCTGGATGTATTTTCTGCTTTAAAGAGCGTGATGATATTTAGATGGCTGGGTTAAGCGAAGTGCATCCAGACAAGGTATCATTAGCAGCTTAGTTTTGGATTGGTGTCGATATCAGCGGTGAACAAAGGTTGCGGAATCAGTATCAGACATGAAAAAGTGGCATCACGCCACCCCTACAAATAAAGCCAGTTATCATTATGATTAATGTTGTTGCTGCAGAGCAAATAAAACAAATGCCAGTATAACAGCTCTTTTCGTCCAGGCGGCGTAAATGTGTGCTCTTGTGAGCACTGTAGATGATAGACTAAATGACTAACGCTTATTTAATATTGCTTATTGCTGTGTTACTGTGTTGTCCTCAAGACTTCTGGATCGCATTGATTTTGCTTTGCAGTGTTTCAAGGTTAGAGGTGCTTGCACAGTGTATTCTCGCGCTCGTTAATTCGGGGTACAAAATGTCAAGGAAAGCAGATATCCAATTTTCTTTGTTGTTTTTCTCTTTTCTCCTTCTCTTTTCTTGCATAGCACAGCAGGTAGGCACTGGGTGTCATCCATGCTTTCGTTTGCCATTCATTGCCGTTCACTAGCAGGGTTACATCAGCCTGTCTGGATTGATGTATTGTTACGTAAAGCCAAAAATGCGTCTGTGAAATCATGCAGCAGCGTCTAAAGATCAATACGTATCGACCCTGTTTGGCTTGTCCAGTACACTGCTAATGAAGGCTTTGAAAATCATATTAGAGCATTGAGATTCATCTTTTTCAAGCAGTCGCTGAAGTGTGCGTCAAATAACACACACACACATGCCTGGCTTTCAGGAATGAGCCGTCTCCGTGTTTGAAAATCTATTACGGGATAAACAGAGACACACGTATCTCTCACATTCTCTCTGCAACACAGGCTAAACTCTCTACACACCTGCAATTACAATAGCAGCACACACGCTTCACTTTCAAGAATACCTGTCTGGGTTGCAGGAGTTGAAGTGGATTAGTGCTTTTCAGAATGTTTTACAGTAGGTTACTCTTGAACTACCTGTCAAAACACTCATGTGAGAAATACACACGCCGCAGTCTCTTTGTCTTTGAATGTGACTTTCACGGTGACTCCAGTACTGACACTGCTGCTTGTCATATAAACGTCTTTCTCCTGTCTGCTAAACCAGCAGGGAACATGTTGGGCTGCCCTGATGACCAGCTCCCGATCAATCAGAATTCATACACACACTGGGGTGTTTTATATACACGTCAGGATGTGCGGTAATGCACATCCCATATGTTTATGCATATATGTGTCTACCTATATGTACTAATATGTTCCATATTTAGTGTATGTATGTAAGTAAATAGGTACTTGACAAATGGGGTGAAACAGAATTTTACCAAATGGGGGTGGAATAGATTTTCTTAAACAATAATTTTTATAAGCATTTTATGACATTCTAGTGTTCAAAGTCTAAATTGTCCTTAACTGATAGTGTTAACTAGACAGTTTCCTCTTTTTCCAGCATTTTATTAGCTTTTCTAAAAGCCCCAGACATGCCCTGCGGTGTTACATCACACTACAGTAACATAACAGTATCTATACTTGCATTCAAAGTTTAAGGACCCCTTATGTAAACTATGATTAATACTTGCATATGTATTTTATTCTTAGCTGTTTTCAATTCCATTCTTTACCCGTAGCCTTTTTTATGGCTCACACAAGTGGAAATGAGAACATTCTGATGAAAATGCTCTGTAGGCTTTTTATAGTTGTGTTATGCAGAGTTTTATTAAACACACGAGAACTGGATGAACTGAACCGTTAGGAAATCAATTTAATTATATTTAAAGTGATATCATAACACATGACATGATGACACACAGTTTAAATATTATTAGTACAAATTTATAATTAGTATAAAAGTGCCTTTAGAACAATGAAATAATGTGCATAAATTGTCTGAAAATAAGAAATATTATTACTAACTGCTTATAATCTTTGTTTTCATTATGTGAGTTTGAACAAGGCTTTTTGATCGACGTATTGATTAAAAGTTAACAATCAATTTTTTTCACGTTAGGTGTGTGGCCAGAAATGAGGCAACTTGAAATTCAGGACTTTTTTGAAAACTGAGTTTTAACTTGTAAGTTAACAGCCAAATACCTAAAGCTCTTATAAGTCTAAAATCATGATCATCCATGTCTCGCTGCAGGACAGCATTTTCATTTCCAAACCTCACATACTCTTATTATTACTGAGGGAGTTTTGTGCGTTTTACGACTTATATTAGTAATGTGAACATATACAATAATTACAAAAGCATCAATTCTAAACAGTTCCAGGTGTTACTGATGTATTATGTAAATGTTTATATTATTATATACTTAGTTTAAACCACTGTGACACATTTTGCATGTTTATCTTACAAGAAAAAAGAAATGGATCTTCCATTAAAAAGTAAAACAGATACATAAAACATTCCATCTGGCGTTACTGATATAAGTTTTTCGGAGGAAAACACATCTTGATAAATATTTGTACTTTATTACGATAAAATCTGCCATCATGTCACCCACCCATATACAGAACTGTCAAGGACCACCCTCTAAGATTAAAATCCAGGTTGCATTTTTATCTTTTTAGAAAGCTATCCTAGTCACAAATGTAGACTCACCAGTCTATAAAGCCTGATTTCACATCTCAGGAATACAGATTTTGGAGCTCAAGTGCAGATTTTATGGCTGTTTCCTTTTCTCGGTAAGAGCTTCTTGACAGCTACACGTCCTTTCAGGTGTTGCGTTGAGTTGTTTTTTCAAAGTGGAGGGATAGACAGAAACCCCTGTGGATGTTTTTAGATCTGAAGCAGGAGTGGAGCCTAATTTTCTCCTCTTCTTAATGGTTCTTGATGGCCGTTTTGACTGTAAATTAAATAAATAAAGCTTGATCTCTAGCTTTTGCACAGTGTTGTATATGTGCATTATATACGTATTTATGAAGATGTATATATGATAATTACATGTTCCATATGTGTTGTATATATTATTGCTGTCAGACAGAAACCTAAGTAACCCTAAGTAATTGAAATCAACATTCGAGGACAAGGGAAAAAAACTGCTTAATTTTAAATGTTAGTTAATGTAAAGAGCAAAGCAAATTTAGACTTTAGTCTAAACATTTAGTTTCTGCTTTTGCTTGTGCATTGTGAAAAATCCATACACTGTAAGGCAATTCGTTAAGAGTATTATTATGTCAGATTATAAAAAAGTGCAGATATATCAATTCCGGTTGGTAATAAAAATTTTCTGAAAAGGTTTAGTGCTTTCAGTTTAAAATAACAGATTACATGAGACAATAAGTACCATTTTACTGACTTCATGCTTTGAGTTATCCCAGTTTTTTGGCTTCCCTACAGTCAGGATATTTTTGTATGAAAAACATACACATACAGTCTCAAGTACCACAAAGTTTACAGCTCACACTCCCCATTTTTTCAAGATCCATTTCCTCCAGCCTGAGAGTGCAGTGTTGTCAGAAAGCTTTTTATGAGATGAAATGTTGAATTGCAGTGCTATCGAATCCGAATACCGGGCAGAGAAATGTGCAGGTTCTGTTGCTTCTCTTTCTTAGGAGGGTCTGATAAAGGGGAATTGCCTGCGAGGAGGCAGTTTCTTCTGCTTATCTCCCTCCAGCCCAGCTCAACAGTGCAGAAGAGCAATAGTGTGTGTAAGATCTGCCGGCAAATGAGTCGATGAATTATACATTCAGACAGCAGGCCAGAAGCACTAATGTTGTTCTGTTTTGCTTCTTGAGTGGCTGAAAGTTAGCATTTTTCCTCTTTGTCTCTCTCTGACTCCCTTTCTCTCTCTCTCCCTCTCTCGTTCTGTCTCTGTCTCTCTCCAGCTGTCTCTTTTTCTCTCTCTCCCTTTCCTCTTCATTCTCATTCTCTCCTTCTCTCTCCATCTCTTCTGTGTTGCCAAATTTTATCCAACTGTACGCTCACATTGTTAGATGTGCACACACATCCATGCTCACTGACTAAAATAAAAAAATCAGATTGCAGGGCTGCTGCGGGAAGAGAGTGAGAGAGATACACTTGAAGAGATAGGGAGGTAGAGAGCGAGAGAGAGAGAGAGAAAGATAAAAGATAGATCATTAAAAAGCAGTTTCCTGGGTGACTCATCTGCAGTGCAAGGACATGCAGTGTGATGTACAGTGCGTGGCTGTGCCTCAGCCTCTGGAGGTCTCCACTACCGGCCGTGTGTCTGATTAATTAGGGTCAGATCAGTTTAGAAGCCCCAGGACACAAGACCAGGTGTTCCGCTGTACGGATAGCAAGGCTAGTGAAAGGTTAAGAGTATGTTCTTTGAAATAAAGATGCCAGAAAGGGTTCTTTGGAGACATTCCATCGAAGAACCATTTCTGGTTCCCTTTCAGTGGAAGTGGTTTTAATTTAAAGAAGCATCCGTTGTAATGTTCTTCAGGGAATTAGAAGTGATTAAGGGATTGAAACGAATGGCATCACTCCAAAGAACCCTCGCTGGCACCTTTATTCTTAAGCTAAGCGTGTCCTCGTACCCTTGCTGTTCATGTAAAGGGCTACCCGGACTTGTAGCATTTGGGAGCTGTGTTCAAGGTGGGTGTTTTAAACGTGGTTTCTTTCAGTGAAGTAGATAATAACAGAGGCCAGCCTAAGCTGTCATTCAAGCTGCTGTGCTGATGTGATGAACAACAGCTTGTGTGAGCCGGTCCACTCCATTCCACACAATATTTAGACCGAACTGTCACACAACTAAAAGGACCCATATTTTGGAAAAACACGTTTGCCTCGCTGTACAGGTCTAGGGTAGGGGTGTGCGATATATATCGTCTACGATAATATCTTAATTGCCGTGTTAACGATGCGTGAACTGACGTTATCGAGTACCTAACTGGGAAAAAAAACAATAACAATCAAAACGCCTGGACTCCACATGCTCTCTACTTCGTGCTTTAGTACAGGCTGTTGCGAGTGCACACTGAGAGCACCCATACTGTGTACTAGCATAGGCTAAAGCTTATCTGCCTAAACACCTCGCCAGCCTCCTAGGCGAAGATTATCTTCGCTCGCGTAGAGCTGGTTTGAATTTGGGAAGACTGTTGTTGCTCAGAAGACGGCAGTTTGCAGACTTTCTAAGAAAGCAGCCGTTGAAGATGCATAAAACATAATACCCATGTGTTTCATATCTAAATGTTCAGAACAACCTCAGCTCCCTCTAAAACAAGACCTCATTTTTGGCCTAGAGAGTTGGAGAAGAGATCATTTCATCCATGATTCATCATTCTTTCTGATTTAGTTTATAGTTTTTTATGTTTTACATGTTCCCTGAGTTTCAATAAGACTATGTGTTAGTCAATATAGCTTTAAATACCAAGAATAGGTTTGTTTGCTTGTGTGTATGTGTGTATGCACTATTCAATGCAGTATTATGTAGAAACTGTACACCATTTAGTATCATTGCTAGAGAGTTCAGTTGAGGTGCTTAATAAAAACAGAAAGCAGCCCTGTTTTAAACTGGAGCGTCAACTTGGCACTATTACAAACTTACTGTTGAACAGAAATGACCGTTGGTATGATGAGGAGAATTACCAATGAATCAATACCCTTTTCAAAGAGTTAACACTTAGCAGGTATGCTAAAATGTAATCTGCATAAAGTTTAATCAAGTGGCGAACAGAATGACGTTCATAGAATATACTAACAAAAGGAATGTGAACAAAACAAACCCATGCAAAGCATGTGAGTCACAGCCAGTGTGAAATAGGAAGTGTCATGGAGCTTCAGGCTTGCTGTACATGCCTCTGTTGGTGTAAAATCGACTTAAGGGATAAAAAAGAGGAGAAAGAATTGTCATGTACAAATGAACTATGACCATTTTTGGTTTATAAACACAGATAAAAGTCATGAAGTGGGCTTCCGTTGAACATTAGAATATAAGAAAACTGTAAGAACATGGGCCATTTTTGGTAATTTGCCTGACCAGACCTTCTAAGACCATCACCACTGACCCTGTCTAATCCGCTGCTCTGAGCATGCTGCTGTGGGACTCTTTCAGGCTATTTCCTCTCATGCCGAGGCAGATAAAACCGAAAATCAAATAAACAGTCTGGCCCAGTTCTATTCCCCTAACATCCAGGCGCGTGTTGCTGCACTGTGGATAACACACGCTGCTTTCACTAACAGCTTTACGAAACTGACTAAAGCACCAAAAGGTCACAAGCACGAGCCAGAATGGGTAAAGGACAGGGAGGGACGTCCACTACTAGTTACAGATTGCAGTGCGGTATCAGAAGGTGGGGATTGCGGTGGGGGGCTTGAAAAATCCTGGAAAGAGAGCAGCAGAGGGTAATTTATAATTGGCCTCAAGATACAAACGACTGCACTCACATCTAACTGGAGGACAGAGAGAGAAAGATAGTTAGGCTCGGAGAGGACGAGACAGAGAGAGACGCAAAGTGAGATGAAGATAGAGAATAAGGAACAAAGGAGAAAGACAAAGAGGGGGAGAAGGCTCCCCGTAGTGGGCAGCGATATGAGTAAGTGAGTTTATCATGAGACTGGGCTAAAAACCATTTATAGGTTTTCAATACTCAGATATTTTACATACTCTAATTCTCGTTTCCAATTCACCCAGACAATAATCATATCAAGCATTTTAGTCATCTCTCTATCAGAACTGGACACATCTGTCAAAAGCCAGGCCTATTTTTTGTTCATTCACATATGAGATCAGCATAAACTCCATATTAAACCAGTCAAATAACATATCCCCACTTGGTGCAGTTGTCCAAACTATATTGATTTAAAGTAGTAATATATTAAAATGTGATTACCCTAATCATGTAACTGTATGTGGGACATTCTTCTCAGATACAGAGAGAAGTGACTGCTCTTCTGTCTGTGCAGTGAAATCAAACCTACTGTAAAAGTCTTTAAATAAAGAAAAGGAGAGCAGACCACCTAATATTTCTGTTTCTGCGTGACTTAGCTGACGTGGAGGCAGTGTGTGGACACATTGCGGTACTTGCTTGAGGATCATTGCTCATGGTTTTTCAATTACGTCATCATGAATGTCCTGCTGCTATTTAGGTAGGTGGGCTATAACTCATAGCTTGACACAGCTTGTGTTGTCACCTTCTCTGCAGGTACAACCCTGCTGGCAGTTAAAGGCCTAGCAGACAAGACCACAGTAACCACAGACAAGATGGGTATATATGAAGCCACACACACACATATGAAGCTAAATTTATATTACATACATTTCTATTGTATATACAGTTCTATACAAAAATTTGGGCTACATGAATAAAGTACCACGTCGTCTACAGGGATCACACTTCTGCACATTGTAATGCCAAATTATTGTATATTTGCTGGATTGAACATATTAAAAAAGTAAATTAAGATAAATAACATAAAATAATGTTCAAAAGTTATGGCACATTTTGTTTTATTATTTTTCCACTTTGTTAATCTCAGCAAATCTGCTGACATTCTGCACTAAACTTAGCATACATGTCGTCGCTGTCAAAAGTAAAACGATTATCTACAAAATAGCAACTTTACAGGAGGGATTAAAAACCCTTCTTTATCAATAGAACCAGAATTTAAGTGATTTTGGGGCATTTCAGTTGGTCCATTCATCTTGAATTCTGTACAGAATGTTTTTAAATGATGTAGAAAGATAAAAATGGGCAAAAATGGAGATAAATTAGTTTTTCTATGGACAGCGATGTTCAGTCATATTTTAATTTGCTCCCTGTAGAGGAAGTGCTCGGGTACATTCAGACTTGGTAGATTTGGTTTACTAAAAACAAACCCTAGTGCGAGTGCAGATCATTAGTGCAAATTAGAATGCTGCCATTCAAACTGTGGTGCGGACTCTGGTAGAGACCCTCTGAGCAGGTCAGTTTCAGTTTGCTTCAAGAAAAAAATATCATCATGAACGCAACACGGACAAAAACCATCTAAATGGATACAAAAAGCGAGAATGAACCATCACCTCCATTTGACGTCTCTGTTATGTGTCTGATGCTGTTGTGGTGCTCTCGTGAACCACAGCCACATGGAAGTGCGCTGCATCATGTTTTGCGAAGCTGCCGGGTTTGCACTCTGTTGCATGTTTAATGCTGTAACCGCTGCATAAGCAGTCTCATTATCGGTCTTAGTCTTCTCCATCAGTCAGTATTAAACCTGCCTGCTTCATCACATACTCTTATACAGCAGATAAAACAGGTCAGTTAGACTGTTTTCAGTCTGTTGATTCTGTTTAATGTGATTTGAAAGGTGTTTTAACCATTTTTCATAAATTACCTCTTCTAATAAAGACGTTTTAAACCTATTAATTAATTCAACAAAACATGTCATTTAATTATGAATGGAAAACTGTTGCTACATACATACATACATACATACATACAGTTCAAACTGTAGATACATACATATAAGGTTAGAGTTAGTGTTAAGCTAGTGGTACTTCTCGTTAAGATCAGATTGAGGTTAAGGTCAGGGTCAGTGGTAGTTCTAGTTAATGCCTGTTTAAAGTTAGTGTTAGACTAGTGGTAGTTCTTGTTAGTGATGGGCCGATCCAGTGTTTTTCAGTTCCGATCCAAAACCGATATATAACTGCCAATACCGATGCCGATACAAAAACCAATATAAGGGCTCTTTAGTTTATTATCATTGGTACTATGTTTAAGGTTACATAATGAGGCTGAAATAGACACAGCACTTAGAAGAGTACACACATGCATTTAATATAAATGCATTCCATACAAACACAATAGTTTTCTTTCATATCAAATATTTAAAACACAAAACTGAAATACACATCTTATGTATCAAAAACCTTTCTAGTATGCTAAATACAACAATATGACTGACTGCATGATCTAAACAGTTCGAGTATTAAGAAAATTGTATCAGCAGCAGCAGCAACTTCAACAAGATTTCAAATAGTTGAAATAATGTGCAAAACTAAACAGAAATGAAATAGAAAATGGATCGGTAAGTGGATCGGCCGCATTCACCCGATATCCGATATGTTAAATTACATCAATATCGGTTGATGTTTGTTGTATCGGATCGGTCCCATCTCTAGTTCTTGTTACATCCTGGATAAGGTTAGGGTTAGTGTTAGGCTAGTAGTAGTTCTAGTTAGGGTCAGCTTGAGGTTATGGTTAGGGTTTGAGTTAGAATAGTTGTAGTTCCAGTTAAGGTTAGGGTTAGTGTTAGGCTAGTGGTAGTTCTAGTTAAGTCCTGGGTAAGGTTAAGGTTAGGGTTAGTGTTAGGCTAGTGGTAGTTGTAGTTGAGTCCTAGGTAAGGTTAAGGTTAGGGTTAGTGGTAAGCTAGTGGTAGTTGTAGTTGAGTCCTGGGTAAGGTTAAGGTTAGGGTTAGTGGTAAGCTAGTGGTAGTTGTAGTTGAGTCCTGGGTAAGGTTAAGGTTAGGGTTAGTGGTAAGCTAGTGGTAGTTGTAGTTGAGTCCTGGGTAAGGTTAAGGTTAGGGTTAGTGGTAAGCTAGTGGTAGTTGTAGTTAAGTCCTGGGTAAGGTTAAGGTTAGGGTTAGTGGTAAGCTAGTGGTAGTTGTAGTTGAGTCCTGGGTAAGGTTAAGGTTAGGGTTAGTGGTAAGCTAGTGGTAGTTGTAGTTGAGTCCTAGGTAAGGTTAAGGTTAGGGTTAGTGGTAAGCTAGTGGTAGTTGTAGTTGAGTCCTGGGTAAGGTTAAGGTTAGGGTTAGTGGTAAGCTAGTGGTAGTTGTAGTTGAGTCCTGGGTAAGGTTAAGGTTAGGGTTAGTGGTAAGCTAGTGGTAGTTGTAGTTGAGTCCTAGGTAAGGTTAAGGTTGGGGTTAGTGGTAAGCTAGTGGTAGTTGTAGTTGAGTCCTGGGTAAGGTTAAGGTTAGGGTTAGTGGTAAGCTAGTGGTAGTTGTAGTTGAGTCCTGGGTAAGGTTAAGGTTAGGTTTAGTGGTAAGCTAGTGGTAGTTGTAGTTGAGTCCTGGGTAAGGTTAAGGTTAGGGTTAGTGGTAAGCTAGTGGTAGTTGTAGTTGAGTCCTGGGTAAGGTTAAGGTTAGGGTTAGTGGTAAGCTAGTGGTAGTTGTAGTTGAGTCCTAGGTAAGGTTAAGGTTAGGGTTAGTGGTAAGCTAGTGGTAGTTGTAGTTGAGTCCTGGGTAAACTTAAGGTTAGGGTTAGTGGTAAGCTAGTGGTAGTTGTAGTTGAGTCCTGGGTAAGGTTAAGGTTAGGTTTAGTGGTAAGCTAGTGGTAGTTGTAGTTGAGTCCTGGGTAAGGTTAAGGTTAGGGTTAGTGGTAAGCTAGTGGTAGTTGTAGTTGAGTCCTGGGTAAGGTTAAGGTTAGGGTTAGTGGTAAGCTAGTGGTAGTTGTAGTTGAGTCCTGGGTAAGGTTAAGGTTAGGGTTAGTGGTAAGCTAGTGGTAGTTGTAGTTGAGTCCTGGGTAAGGTTAAGGTTAGGGTTAGTGGTAAGCTAGTGGTAGTTGTAGTTGAGTCCTGGGTAAGGTTAAGGTTAGGTTTAGTGGTAAGCTAGTGGTAGTTGTAGTTGAGTCCTGGGTAAGGTTAAGGTTAGGGTTAGTGGTAAGCTAGTGGTAGTTGTAGTTGAGTCCTGGGTAAGGTTAAGGTTAGGGTTAGTGGTAAGCTAGTGGTAGTTGTAGTTGAGTCCTGGGTAAGGTTAAGGTTAGGGTTAGTGTTAGGCTAGTGGTAGTTCTAGTTAAGTCCTGGGTAAGGTTAAGGTTAGGGTTAGTGTTAGGCTAGTGTTAGGTTTAGGTGTAGGTATAGTTTTATTTAGCTACAGTAATACATACATGGATTAAAGTAGAAATCTATGGACGTCCTCACAAATGTAGTAAGACAAACGTGTGTGTTTGAAACATAAGGGCAGACGAAAAGGTCTCTGTTCTTGTGCTAAAGACATGGCTGATGAGAGCAGAGACAGAATGAGTAATGACAGAAGTAAGCTTCTATCTTAACACACACACACACACACACACACACACACACAGAGTAGACATGCTGTAGCTCCTATACACACACACACACACACACACAGAGTAGACATGCTGTAGCTCCTATACACACACACACACACACAGTAGACATGCTGTAGCTCCTATACACACACACACACACACACATACACACACACACATACAGTAGACATGCTGTAGCTCCTATACACACACACACACACACACACACACACAGAGTAGACATGCTGTAGCTCCTATACACACACACACAGTAGACATGCTGTAGCTTCTATACACACACACACACACAGTAGACATGTTGTAGCTCCTATACACACACACACATACACACACACAGTAGACATGCTGTAGCTTCTATACACACACACACACACACACACACACACACACACACACACACACACACACACACACACAGTAGACATGCTGTAGCTCCTATACACACACACATACACACACACAGTAGACATGCTGTAGCTTCTATACACACACACACACACACCCACACACACAGTAGACATGCTGTAGCTCCTATACACACACACACACACACAGAGTAGACATGCTGTAGCTCCTATACACACACACATACACACACAGTAGACATGCTGTAGCTTCTATACACACACACACACACATACACACATAGTAGACATGCTGTAGCTCCTATACACACACACACACACACACACAGTAGACATGCTGTAGCTCCTATACACACACACACACACAGAGTAGACATGCTGTAGCTCCTATACACACACACACACACACACAGTAGACATGCTGTAGCTCCTATACACACACACATACACACACACAGTAGACATGCTGTAGCTCCTATACACACACACACATACACACACACAGTAGACATGCTGTAGCTTCTATACACAAACACACACACACACACACACACACACACAGTAGACATGCTGTAGCTTCTATACACACACACACACACACACACAGTAGACATGCTGTAGCTCCTATACACACACACACATACACACACAGTAGACATGCTGTAGCTTCTATACACAAACACACACACACACACACACACACACAGTAGACATGCTGTAGCTTCTATACACACACACACACACACACACAGTAGACATGCTGTAGCTCCTATACACACACACACATACACACACAGTAGACATGCTGTAGCTTCTATACACACACACACACACACACACACACACACACACACAGTAGACATGCTGTAGCTTCTATACACACACACAAACACAGTAGACATGCTGTAGCTCCTACACACACACACATACACACACACAGTAGACATGCTGTAGCTTATATACACACACACACAGTAGACCTGCTGTAGCTTCTATACACACACACACACACACAGTAGACATGTTGTAGCTCCTATACACACACACACATACACACACACAGTAGACATGCTGTAGCTTCTATACACACACACACACACACACACACACACACAGTAGACATGCTGTAGCTCCTATACACACACACATACACACACACAGTAGACATGCTGTAGCTTCTATACACACACACACACACACACACAGTAGACATGCTGTAGCTCCTATACACACACATACACACACACAGTAGACATGCTGTAGCTTCTACACACACACACACACACATACACACATAGTAGACATGCTGTAGCTCCTATACACACACACACACACACAGTAGACATGCTGTAGCTCCTATACACACACACACACACACACAGAGTAGACATGCTGTAGCTCCTATACACACACACACACACACACAGTAGACATGCTGTAGCTCCTATACACACACACATACACACACACAGTAGACATGCTGTAGCTCCTATACACACATACACACACAGTAGACATGCTGTAGCTTCTATACACACACACACACACACACACACACACACACACACACACACAGTAGACATGCTGTAGCTTCTATACACACACACACACACACACAGTAGACATGCTGTAGCTCCTATACACACACACATACACACACAGTAGACATGCTGTAGCTTCTATACACACACACACACACACACACACACACAGTAGACATGCTGTAGCTTCTATACACACACACACACACACACACACACACACACACACACACACACACAGTAGACATGCTGTAGCTTCTATACACACACACACACACACACACAGTAGACATGCTGTAGCTCCTATACACACACACACATACACACACAGTAGACATGCTGTAGCTTCTATACACACACACACACACACACACACAGTAGACATGCTGTAGCTTCTATACACACACACACACACACACACACACACAGTAGACATGCTGTAGCTTCTATACACACACACACACACACACACACACACAGTAGACATGCTGTAGCTTCTATACACACACACACACACAGTTTACCTATCTCTATCCAGTATGTATGTATGTGAAACATCACTCTGTGCTGGGTTTTTACTTTCTATCAACTTTTATGTGTTCTGCACTCCAGCACTTGCAGAGCTCAGAGTGACTGAGGCTAATAAAACAGCACACTGCACTGCACTCCGCTACAGCAGTACAGTCAGTACAACTGAGGAAGCCCAGGAGAGCTCACACTGCTGTGTGTGCACTTCACTACACACACACACACACACACACACACACACACACACACACACACACAAACACACAGCGCATCCATCTTCCTCACAGCTGTCTGTCAGAGCCGAGCTCTTCCTCATACAGCCTGCGGGGTCCTCTGAAGGTGAGGGGGCGCAAAAGTAAATGAAGAGTTTAGCATTAATCGTCTCGTTATTCTCCTTCTAGCTCTCAAAACACTGCTGTTTCTCTTTGTTTTTTTTATTCTTTCTCTTTTGTTTGGATCATTCATCCTTTGTTTCTCTTTCTCTGTCCATTGTTTTTTTCCTCTCTTTCTATATCTGTTTCTTTCTTGGTCTTTCTTTTTCTCTTTGTTTCTCCTTTCTGTATTGTTTATCTTTCTTTTTTCATTCTGTCTCTCATTCTCTTTTTTATCTCTTTCCCCCAAAATCTCTCTCTGTTACTTCCTTGGTGTCTTTGTTCATTTATTTTTTTCTATTTTCTCGCGCTCTCTCTCTCTCTCTCTCTTTTTCTCTCTCTTTGTTCTTTTTTTTATCTCTTTTTTATCTCTGTTGCTTTCTGTCTCTCTTTGTTTTCTCTTTCTCTATCTCTATTTCTTTCTTACTCCTCTGTCTTTAAATTTTGTTCTTGTTTTCTGTCCCTCCCTCCTTACTCTTTCCTCTGTTGTTTTTTTTCTTTGTCTATTTCTCTGTTGTCCTTTTCTCTTTATTCCTCTGTTTATTTCTCCTGTTTTGTATTTCTTTTTCTATCTTCCTCCCCATCCGTCTCTCTCTCTCTCTCTCTCTCTCTCTCTCTCTCTCTCGCCCCCCCCCCCCTTTTATGTCTGTTTTAGTTTGGGTCTCTTCCTTCTTTTCTTTCTATCTATCTCTCTTGCTTTCTCTGTCTCATGCTCTCTCTCTCTCTCTCTCCCTTTCTCTCTGCCTCTCTCATTCATTTCCCTTCCATTTGCTGTTCTGCATCATTAGTAATTTCTCCCTAAATTCTGCTGCCACTGACTCTCAAGGGACGTTGGTTCTTATGGAGAAAGAGAGAGAGAGAAAGACAGAGAGAGAGTCTGTGTGTGTGTGTGTGTGTGTGTGTGTGTGTGTGTGTGTGTGTGTGTGTGTGTGTAGAGCGTCAGAGCACACAGTAAGTGTAAAGTAAATTAGCTGCTTCATTGCGTGCAGCTGCAGTTGAGCTGTCTTTGCCATAGAAGCACTGCATGTGTCTCACACCCCTCAGAGACCCTTTATGACGGCATGATCGTGTGTTTGTGTGCCTCACCCAAACCACAGG
The DNA here is from genome assembly GCA_021613375.1 of Megaleporinus macrocephalus. NCBI lineage: Eukaryota > Metazoa > Chordata > Actinopteri > Characiformes > Anostomidae > Megaleporinus > Megaleporinus macrocephalus. The sequence goes on from CM038702.1 coordinate 49,987,630, forward strand.
GTATCCAAGCAGATGCCTCTCATTACGTTTTTATGCTGTGTGTGTGTGTGTGTGTGTGTGTGTGTGTGTGTGTGTGTGTGTGTGTGTGTGTGTGTGTGTGTGTGTGTGTGTGTTGCAGAGGCAAACAGAGGGGTGGGCAGAACAGCAACATTCATCATTATTTTGATCAATTACATCACATTGCATCACATTATTCTTTTCTAGCATACTGTAGATATTATCAATGTTTAAAGAACACTAGCCGGCTGCATGCTTCAATACAAAGAGAGCATAATTAGACCTGTTTAACTGGATTTAGTGTGAGACCCTTTCAACTGAAAGGAATGTGACTTATGTTAAGATGCTAATCTTTCTATTTCCACTTTATTACAGCATTCAGTATTTGAAAAGTACAGGGTTTTATATCAATGCACCAGCCGCTAGATAATGGCTCTTACTGACTCTGCTTTCTTTTCTGCTCTCAATTTTGAAGTAAAGAGAAAGCAATCTTTTTATACTTTATGCTGCGGACGCACATTTCTTGGACCAACAGCTGGCTTTCATTAGTAGGTGATTAACTGTTAAGCAACAAGCCAAATCAGGATCACGACCCATAAAAGTATCAGTTATAAAAGGGTAGTTGCAGTTCTTAAAAATTATTTGGTGGGCTACATTCAAAGTCACTGTTAAATGATGTGATATGAGTATGATAGGTGGGCCCAAACATATGTATGAGGTAAAGCTGCCCTATATAAGAATCTGACAGGCGCTGACAGCTGTATGTTCCTGTTTATATGACCAAGACCTAAAAAGTTGTTGAAATCACTGGAATATACAATTACAAGCTACTGAACATTGATTTTCATAAAGTTCTAATCTGCTGTTTACCACGCATTACTAGCACAAGCACATGTGCTATGACCAAGGCTAGCTTAGTCTAAATGTACATCAGTAGCTCTCAGAAGTCGCCACCACATACGTCTCTGTAACTTTATACGATTATATGACTGGCTCAAACTGCTGTTAGTCACACTTCCTTTTGGAGAACTTGGAATAGGTGTCTGTTTGCTTCCAGTATGGTCCGCTGTTGGCCTGTTTTCCTCTCCAAATGCGGTACAGGCCGTGGCTGCATTCTGTGTCTGATCTACTGGAAGTAATTGAGGCACACAGTTTAAAAATACTTGTATGATCAACTTGAATGATGAGCCCACCTGTTTAGATAAGCTGTTAGGTGGAAATGGGGTAAGAAGTAATGCCTGTCAATGCTGTTTTAATGGTTTTGTTCATTTTCCTGTTAACGGTTTACCAGTTTACAATTTACATCCCTGTTGATGCAACATTATCAGTATTAAATTGTGTATTTCATTTCCACCAGTCTGTTGAATGTACAGTTCAATGCATGTGCATGTTGAGTTAAGAGGCTAGTATTGAACAACACAGTATGATACGTTGCATTGTTGCTGGGACTGGCCTAAACAGTACTTTCTAGGCTTTGTGTAAAGGTTAATATCTCTCTATGAGATATTAACCTTTACACAGGTTAATATCTCATAGAGATATTAACTGACTCTGCCTTTTTGGTTCCTTTTTTTTTTTAATCAGTGTTTCTATCCACACCAGCTTGTAGTATTTCCATCTAAACACAAGCGCTTTTGCCTTTTTCCAATTGCACGAGAAGCATAAGCAACCAATACATTCCCAGTATCTATAGTAATCTAAATTATATTTAAAGCAATGATGTAGTGAATTTGATGATCACATTAATCTGGTAGAGTAGCTGCTGTGTTGTACTACCGTAAAAACTGAAGTAAACGGATGTGCTGTTTGTGCTGGTACATTTAAACAGGAAAAGGAAGAATGATCTAATATTCTTATCTAAGCAGCTACGTTATGGTGGCAGTGTAATCAGATACGGATCACAATACTTATTCATCAAGGTTCTTATGCTGCCATGGTAAACCAGCCTCTTATCATGGATTTAGTACTAAGAATTTTTCTCATCTTATAATATCAATAATATAACAATGCCTCCGAGTTAGTCTAGATACGCCTGTTGATACAAGAGTGAACAGATATTGTTCTCAGGTCTGAGAGTGCAATCTTTTACAGCACCCAGCTTGTGTTAAACCAGTGTTCTAATAAATAGGATTAATACATTTTTGAATTATTGGTAAAAAAAACTGTGGCAGAAAAAAAAACTCTGGTCTGCTTTCAGTCCAGTCCCTTCTGCATGTTGTAGAGAAACAGAGCTCGGAATAAAGTTTGTCTGTTATTTTATTACGTGCTGTTGTGTAAAGAAACAAGTTAAACATTCTGTGTTATGCAGGTTTCTTTTGGAAGGTTTAAACTTGAAGGGACGGCCCTGGAGCGATATTGGAGCAAGAGAGAACACAGACGCTCCTGACTTTCTGAAAAGCTGCTCGGCACTCAAAAAATCACATCGCATCACTCCTTGTGCAACTCCCACCCGGCAGCGCGCACATGCTCTGCCTTCTATAACGTAGAAAACATGATGGCAGATCTGACAACAATGTATTTTAAGAACTCGCCCAGCCCTGGTAGCGGAGGCTAAGTTTGTAGCTGCAGGCCGTTAGCAACATTTAACATAGTTGCTAAGATTTATTTATGTTTTTGTACGCGAGCAAAATATAAACACAGTGATGTTTATTTAATGTCATATGGGATAATTCATATTTTTGTAACACAACAATGAAATTTAGCACCATAGCAAAAGTGTTGCCATTGTTTCTAACCACGCCTATAAAATATTTCTTAAAGGCTTGTTCAGCGTGTTCACTTTTAGGCAAGCATTGATGGCAAGAATGTCTCCACCATTCTCCACAAGTCATGATTACAGCAGTTTTTACTCATTTTAAGCTGAATATTGATTAAAAATGTCTGTACCTGTGGTATAATTATTTACAGGATCGTATTGTATTGCGAAACCTGTGCATATTGTGAACTCTCTGACAATACCTAGTCCTAATGTCCAGCATGAATGGATGATGTGTTCAAATAAATCAGCTGTAGTTTATTACATTCTTATGTTTTTCCATATGGTGACAATGAATCCATCCATCCATTATTTTCCGCTTAATCCCGCTAGTCAGGGTCCCAGCGTCATTGGGCGAAGACCAGATACACCATGGATAGGTCGCCAGTCCATTGCATGGCCAACACACACTCACACCTACAGGCAGTGTAGAGTGATCAACCAAACATGCATGTGTTTGGACTGTGGGAGGAAACCCACTCAAAGCACAGGGAGAACATACAAACTCCATACAGAACAGCCCGGACCAGGAATCAAACCCAGATCGTCTTGCTATGAGACGACAATGCTAACCACTGTGCCGCCGTGACAGTAGGTCTTCAATTTAAAAGCTCTTGTTGTGGTTTGGGGTACATTTTCTGTGGCCTTAAAAAGAAAACGCTTATGTGTTTATGCTGTAAAGAAACAAACAATGACAGTATATCCAAGAATATTCAAGTATTCAAATTATTCAGTCCTGAGATATGTGTGTCTCCAAATATCCTGTAATTGTGTGTGTGTGTGTGTGTGTGTGTGTGTGTGTGTGTGTGTGTGTGTGTGTGTGTGTGTGTGTGTATGTGTATGTGGTTGCTGAGCACAGGTGTGAAAGTTAATGAGTGTTTTTTTTTTTTCCCTCAGGTGTATTAGACCATCTGACCTTTTCTCAGCAGGTAGAGCAAACTCTTCTAATAGAACACTCTTCTGTCTGCTTGTGTGTTTGTTTACAGGTGTTCGGGGACTATTACCACTTTCAGCACAGGAGCGTGGTGAAGAGGTCTCTGTCGAGCCATCGCGGTGTTCACATCCGTTTGTGCAGCGAAACACAGGTAGGCACACGCACACCGACTCTCACTGAGCGCAGAGACCAAGCAAAGCTGACATGAGAAGGGCAGGCGTGTAGGGCTGCAGACAGGAGGACAGCACGTATTCAGAACGAATAGCAGGGGAGTTCCCTCAGGCCTGGGGGCTGAGCAGAGTGTGTGTGGGAGACGTATGCTAAGGAGCACGACCCTGCCTCTAGTGATAAGCTATCGGCTCCTGCAGGCAGGGGAAGGCTGCCGTTCTGGCCCACCAGGCCTGAGCTCTCATAGATCTCTCCCAGACTATCGCCTTATCAGCCTTTACTCCAGAGCCTCCTCCGCTGGTTGGTAATCACCACACGGTCAGCCTTTAGCCTTTACGCCTAAACCACCTTTCACATCCTTTCACATTCCTCCATCATCCGCTTCTCACACCCCGACCACACACAGTGAGCCCTAAGCATGGTGGCTAAGTCTCTGACCTGGCAACGGTTCAATTTAGTTACGATACTTTAGGTTCACACCATCCAACTTTAATGCAGCTTTACTTACTACATGAAAATTAATCTGCGTGTCCTCTTATTCCACTCTTATTCCTGTTTTAAATTCAACCATCTCAACTAGGGCTGTGTATTGGCAACCTGTTGATACCATCCATATTGTGATACAGCGGTCACGATTCAATGTATCATGGTATACTGTGATACAGAGAGCAAAGCGATATAATGTGATTTTTCAAACCCTACTAATAAAACACACCCCTATATAAACAGGTTTGTGCTGCTTGTTAATGTTGGAGTGGAGCTGAAAATAGATTACAACACTGTCATCTAGTGGTCAGAGGTTTAAACACAACACACAATTATTCACTGTCTGCCAGGAATCTGTGTATCGATACTGTGTTTTTGAAAATCAATACAGTATCACAAAACATAATATCCCGATATTCGATATTTCAATATTTTCTTACACCCTAGTCTCAACTCCAAATGATTCATGAAGTCAGAAGACAGATCATGTGGTCAAGCCAGTCGATCCCGTATAAGCTTATTTATTTTAATCTATCATGGACGGTAAAATGCACTAATAGCTTTTTAAGATAAGCAGTTAGGTTAACTGATTTGCTAGACAGGTAGTGCTAAAACCTGTTCGTATGGCTGCTTATGCCAGCATTTGCTTTGTTAAGCTGCTATACACTATGTAGGTTAGTTATTTTCCCCCCACTTGGCTTAACAATGCTATGCAGAGAGGATAATAAAACATATTACACATGGTTTGTTTTAGTCAAGGGTGTAGTTTATATATGACAGACATTAATAGGGCTATAAATGGGAATTGTTGAATGTGTTGCATGCAGCTGCTTATGAGGTCCAAAAAATCACAAAATGTCCCACAAACAAGCAGCGCAAACACACAAAATATTCAGAAACGCTTTCCGCATCACAATTATACACACAGGACGTGACGTGTTAAATATTTGATCATTTTCTTCATTCTAGCACTCTGAAAAAGAATCAGCAAACAGGCAGACTGTCTTCTCCACATCAGGCACACGGAGAAATAGAGCAGGCCATTCATTTTGGAAAGAAGAGCAGAGTGTTTTTCTCTGAGCTTTTATGTATAGCTCTTATAACAGTAACACAGTGTGAGATCTTATTTAAGCCCCATTTGGAGATTCCGTTCACTAACACCATCCCTTACAAAGCAGTGAGCAAATAAATCCTCATCTAATGTTTGTCAAAAGGTTCCAACTGTGGGAATCAGCTTTGTGGTTATCATGCCACCGTCAGGAACAAAATTGATTGGTTGATGAGAACATGAAAAATGCAAAAAATGTATCTTGGAGCGAATAAAAACATTGCTTTTCTATTGTCAAATTCATTTAAATCACAGCTTGAAATCCCAAGTTTCACGGAAAGGATGCTTCCTGCAGCACATGAAGTTTCACAGTGTAAATCCAGTCTTAGTGAGTTGTTAAACGAGCTCACACTTCCTTGAGATTTAATTAAATTCTGTTCAGTTATTTTGATATGATCACAGGGTTTTCACCAGGACTGACTTCACTGATTTCACTGACCGCCAGTGTTTGTGTCATGGTCATGCCCTGTTTTTTTTCTGTCGGTCCATGTCCTTGTGCTTCTGTTTTGGTCATGTGCTCCTCTTGTCTCCTCCCTCCACCTGCTCTGAGTTAGTGTCTCCTCCCTGTCCCGGGTGTTCCCTGTTCCCTTTGGCGTTGTTTATATGTGGTCGTAGTGTGATATAGTGGATGTTGTTTTTGAATTTCTGTTTTTTGTTTAAGTATGGCTAATAATAAAACCCTGCATGTGTATCCACCTCTCCTGCCTGCTCCCACCACATCACAGGTTGCAAGATGTTACTTAAGGTATAACAAATTTTTGCTGAAAAAAATTCTCATATTTAAACAAATAATGGAAACAACATTCAGGACTAATAGAAGCAGTAGAACTTGTGTTACTAGGCCAGGGCAGTATGACAGAATTTTATTGTTATCAAAAAACATTTACGCCACAGTACGCTTTTCTGAGCATTTGTGGATCTTGTCAGTGTTAGAGAACGCTGATTTCCTACGTTTCATTAGAATGTGAGCATAATTAGGCATGTCCGATTGTCAGGCCTGTTATGCCTGTCTGCCCTGTCATATCTGCACCTGTCTCCATGGACGAACTAGGTTCAGAGCACTACACTACCCAGAACACCATGGGGGATCACATGACACTTCCCCGATCAGACTCGCCAGTCTACTAATTACGAACACCTGTCATCCACTCTTTATAAGCCCAGAGTGTTCACTCATCACCGAGTATTGCCGTGGTTTCTCCAGTCTGTACAAAGCATTATTGTTTCGTGTCTAGCCTTATCGTGTATTGATCTATTTGCCTGTTTCTCGTTTCTCGTATTTTGTCTTGCCCATTGGACTCTGTCTTGTTATTTCGGTTTTGACTCCTTGCTCCCCTTTCGACTACGTTCTTGGTTTTGTGCTCTGGTTTTTGGTAAACCCTTTTTTTTTAAAACTCTGTTCTTAAGTACCGGCGGGTGTCTGCCTCACTGCTGGTCGTGAAACCAATTGGAATAAATACTAGGGATGCACCGATACCACTTTTTCCTTACCGATACCAGCTTTTCAGGTATCTGCCGATACTGAGTACCGATACCAACTCTGACTTAAATGCTCAATATATGGCTATAAATCCTGATATTTATAGTGTTTAACTTTTTATATGTTGTATTTTGTGCTTGCTTGCTTCTTTGTGCTTGCTTGGATGAAGTTGCTGTGCAATTTGACTTGGTTTCGCTTTAAATGATTAAATAAATGCTTAAAAGCGTGCATTTTTGCTGCTGCCCATCTCAACCGAGAAATACTGTTGGCTTTAGTCAAGCGCCGTTTAATTGTGTGCATCCGCATCAATAAGCTTCATGGTATCGACGCTCTCTATTGCCGATACCGATACTGTGTGTAAGTGCCAGTATCGGCGCTGATACCGATACGGTATCGGTATCTGTGCAACACTAGTACAATTCAGTACAGTTTGTAAAACTCTGACTAATTACCATTGTAATTCTAATTATTATTATTATTATTATTATTATTATTATTATTATTATAGAATTTTATGTCTTTCACTACAGGTGGCTCTACAAGTACAGGTTCTTTGTCTGTTCCAGTATCTTAGGAAAAACTAAATATTAAATACATGTCATGAATTTGCTCACCCCTATGAATTTCTCTCAAATAACCGTATGGCTGAGGTGATCACTCACTCAAATCACCAAATCACAGCTGTGATGTTATTTGGGATAACAAACTAATCCTTTATCTGTTCTGCTGTCTAAAAGTACACTAAAAATATAAGGGGGCTGTTACAAAGTGGAATACAGACAATAAATACAATACACAGGCATTTTTAATAAATTATAATCAATTTAAACATTTCAGATTTGATGCCATTGAATTGCCACTTTCATACTGATGTGTCATGTTTGTATTTCCCTTCCCAAGTAGACACAGTTAGCCTTCAGCCGCCCACAAAACACTTCTTTCACATTCCCCCCATCATCCGCTTATCACACACCAACCACACTTACCACGCACAGGCGGAGTGATGAAGGCCAGAGGGGGAAACATAGTAAATGCGGACGATAGAGAAAGATGATAGACCCCTGTATTCAAGCCTTTATTTCTACAAGGCTAACATCATCAGGGGTTCAGTTTAAGGTCTTTAAGCTGCACCTCAGCCCTTCAGCCCAGCACACACACACACATGCACGCTCTTCTGAAGTCAGTAGAGCTTTGCTAATGAAGTAGCTTCTGAAATTAGCAGCTTGTAAATACCTTCCCTTAAGCAAGGTCTTTTAGCGCCCGTATGATATATTTTATTCCAGTGCCCGCGTGTATGTGTGACTTTGCGCGCGTGTATCTTCTCAGAAAATCAGACATGCAAAATCGAAAGAAGGTTACAGCCTTTGCTTTCCACTGAGAACAGAGGAAAAGAAGTGAGGAAAAAAAGAAAAATATATCAAAGCAAGTGTGACCTTACCTTGTTCCACATCTCCTGGCTTTGGGATACAGTTACTCTCTAGCGGCTGAAATATAGCTGGAGCCAGGGCGAGAAGGACGAAAGAGAGAGAGGCTTTAATGTTGTTTCTGATATACTGATGATGGAAAAAAGAACATAAGAATAAAACATTCTACAATAATTACATATATGTTTGTTTTTAACAATGTCCAAACCTCTCCTTGTGGGAGTCCAGTATTAATTGTAGCTTTCCTCTAATCATCAATAATATATTATACAGTATGTTTAATCAGTTGTGTTAGTAAGGAATTTTAGTAATTCCATGTGAGGCTGGGGTCTTCGAGGAGAAATCTGAAACCAAAGAAGCTGACAAGATATTACCCACTAACCATTTTTCTTCAAAGAAATTTGTATCCTTTTTTAAAGTTTATTTATAGTTTTTTTCATATATTCTAATAACATATGGTGTTATATTTTAAGCCAATTTGTTTAAGTAACAAACATTTTTTAATTACTTCCAACTCCTACTCCTTCCCTCTCACTCACCTTATGTCAGGCCTCAAGGCGAACTGCAGTTTACCACTTTACTGTTGCTTTTGTTAGTTTGCTGCTTGTTGGTTTACAGTTCTCCTGGAAGCAGTATAGCTTGCTGACGGCGTCCTCGAGTGACAACATTATTGATATTGCAACAGCAAGCCAACAATGGAACTTGACATTTCAGAGCTGTGTTTGTTTGAGAGGACAGCTACAGCAGAGTGTGAGCAGCCGGGCTGCAAGCTAGAACTATGGATCATGTAGAGGGTAAACTAGGAAACTGCATTTACAGTGTTTGAAAAAAACAATGCCATTAATGTATTGTGTTAAACGGTTAACTTTAAACCAATACATGTTTTGTGTTATTTTAGATAGAATAATAAACAAGAAGACGTTAAAGGATAAATCATGTACTCTGCTTAGTCGTTTTGACAAGCAGTGATTGGTCAATCTCATTTAGCTGTAATTAAAATGGCCCAAAAATACACTATTTAGTGTTTTACTTTGTGAACTTTGTTGTTTAAGTTGATGCTCAGTCCAAATTTGATACCTGCAACACATCCAACAAATTTTCACTGGAGCTTCTTTCCACGGTGATGCATCTCCTTTCTGTTGAACAGTTTTTCTAATGTTGAAATAAGCCTGTACGTCTCTGATAAAAGTAACCTAGAAGGCAATGTATCTTGCATACAAAGACCTTTTTATGCAAGTTATCCATTATTAGCCTCCACTGCAGTGACAGGCCCTGGCTTTTAAACTTTACCCTGATAACAATCTGTCCTGCATCAGTCCATTTCAGATGAGTCAGCAGTGTTTCACTGTGCACAGTACAATATTAACTTGCATTTGTTGATGGAATATATTGACAAGTCATCCTTCAGGGAACATTGTTGGATGTTTTTGCTGATGCATTTTAGTTAGTGAGCCTCAACCCATCCTTGTTCACACAGAACTACACCTTTCCTGGCTGCTGCTTTTATACACAAGCATGATTGCATCACCTGTTGTTTTTTTTTGTTTTTTTTTACATTTCCGAGTCAGCAGCTGATGTGTTGCAGGCAGAAGTTTTGTCTTCATACTGTTTTTTTTTTTTTTTGGTGGATTTACAGTTTTCTGTTTTATCTGTATTTATCTGTATTTAATTAAGTACAACCAAAACTAAATTAAATTACAACTTATCACTGCAGTGTCTTATTTTCATCTCATGCATGCACTAAGGCATGTGTAGTAAAACTTGTAGCCACTCATAGTAAAAACTTTGGAATTGGTATACAATATATGTCCAAAAGTTTGTAGACGTTTGTAAAACAGCGGTTTAAAATACTAACACTTAAAACAGCCATGCAACCTCAAACTTTTTTTTGTTTGATATATGATGAATAAGGAATGCCAGTAAACTCAAATTTGGAGGTCTGGGGCTGTTTTGTAAGAGCTTGGGCTAAAAACCTCAGTTCCAGTGAGGGGTAACCAAGCAAGCTTCATAAAGACATGGATTGACAAGGAACTTCAGTGGCCTTCACAGATGCCTGTCCTCAACCTTATTGAACACCTTTGCGATGAAATGGAAAATCTTGTTACAAGCCTTCCCATAAGATTAGAAGATCAAGATGAATTCATTCATGTTCATGGTTTTGGAATGCCTAGTATATAGTGTAATGAACTCAAAATTTTAAGCCATCTGCGTTACTTACTTTTTTTAAAGTTAAAACCTTGAATCATTTTAAGGCACATATACAATATCTCTAGTTATATATCTACATTTATATAATACATTTAAAACAATTTAATATATCAGTTTATAATATCAGTATAAGCCACAGCAACATGATAATTAAGGGTTACTGCATTATAGCGGCATTGCTGTTAAACAGAATACATGAATTGCATCTGTCAGTGTAGTAATGTCTGTGAGATGCTGTAGTTGATATTTAATTGCAACTGCATCAGTGTCAGACGGAGCACAGGGTAAGCCGGATGTTTGCCCTCTGCAGCTTTTTTCCCTTCTTCATATTCATTGTTTCTTTTCGCTTACACGGCACTTTCACAAACACTCCCCCAAATTAAATCACAAACACACACACATACAGACACTTGCACACACACTCACACACACACACAAACACACTTACTGTCTTGCTCCCAAATTACATCTCGGAAAGAAAGACCCTGCCAGCACAGCTTACCCCTCCATTTTACATACAGGTGGCTGGTGTGCTGCTGACACTGACTAATAAATTACTACCTCTGAGTCAACATTACGGACCATGTAATTATGCATTTGAAGCTTGTATGATTAAGTATGCACGAGTCTCTGTCCACCACTTTTCTCAGCTTTCACACTGAAAAGATAAAAATGTTTAGGGATGAATAAAAAAGCAAAAGTGGCGAAATGCTCTTTCGAGTAAAGATACATGAACAACAGCGAGAGATGGGAAAAGAGCAGGCGAGAGAGAGACATACAAAGAAAGAGACTGAGAAAAGGCCAAAGACAAAGGGCTGTGCACCGAGAGAATGAGATAAAAAGAGGCAGATAAATGAAAGAGTGAGCGTGTGAAAAAGAGACAGACAGGAAGCGAGAGTGAAAGCTGGATGTAAAGCGAAGGTTTCTTTGCCCTCCCTAGAAAGAAGCTCAGATTAAAGAGTAGCTGAATTGAAAAATGCCTCCTGCTAGAGTGGGGCAGCCTCTCAGGACCTGGGGGCTCTTTTACAGATTGTTTTGTGTTGTTGGACAGGGGGGAGACTGGGTGTCCTCTAATGCTTTTCCGTATACTCCTTCAAGGAGTCCTTATCCAGCAACTTTCCTGCATTTTCTAGCATTTATTTGCGTGCATCACTATTTCATTAAAACACGGCTGTAAGGCTTGTAGGATTTTATGTACCTAAAATGGGATGATCTTCCCAACCTCTCTATATCTGCTGAAAACAGAACTATATGCACAGTATATATATACTACCTCTCAAAAGTTTGGGATCACAGTGAAATTTTCTGGTTTTCAATGGTGTAGCCTTCCTTAAAACAAAAATGGACTGACGGGTCTCTAAAGAAAGTTGTTTCTTTCTGGCCATTTTCAGCCGGTCAGCAAGCCATCAACTGCTGATGCTTCAGATACTAAACTAACCTAGAATGTTGTTCTCCCTTTTATACTCACTTATTAGTAGAATGTTTTTCAGCTGTGCATCACAATTGAGCAAGAGTGTCCTAACAACCAGTTAGCCCAATAACATCCTTAACTTGGATTGGCGGCCATACCAGGAGATTTAGACAGAGGACTGAGAATTACTGATAATAGGACTATATGCAAAATAAGCCTCTATACAAAAATAGAAATGAAATACTTAAGTGATCCTAAACTTTTGAGTGGTAGAGTATATATATATATAACATTCAAAAGTTAGGAATCTCCCATCATGTAATAATATGCAGTTTATATTGAAATGTTAGACACCAAAATAAAAACTGTTAGGTTACCCACAGTTGAATGTATTTTATAATGAGATAATTAACTGTAATGATATATTTGTAAATAAATTGACTGGGAATCACTATTTTATTACTGTCACTGTTTTTTCAAACATTAGGTGTTCTTGATATTATTTTATTATGTACAGCTTTCCTCTGGGTGCTCTGGTTTTCTCCCACAGTCCAAAGACATGCAGTCAGGTGAATTGGAGATGCTCTGGGTGGGAGTGTGTATGTGAATGTGTATGTCTGTGTGTCTGCCCTGCGATGGACTTGTGGCTTGTCCTGGTTGTTTCCTGCACTACGCCCAGTGAGCGCTGGGATAGGCTACAGCATCCCCATGTGAGTGAGTCAGTGTGTGAGTGAGTTTTTGAGTGAGTGTGTGTGTGTGTGTGTGTGAGTGAGTGAGTGAGTGAGTGAGTGAGTGAGTGAGTGAGTGAGTGAGTGAGTGAGTGAGTGAGTGAGTGAGTAAGTGTGTGAGTCAGTGTATGAGTGAGTTTTTGAGTGAGTGTGTGATTTTATAACACTGTTTGAACAGTTATTCTTCTGACTTTTAACTAGTAGTGTACATACCGCCTAGCGCTAGCGCTAATGCTAAAGAGGCACTGTGGGAGCTGCACGGGGGCGTCAGTGATCTGCAGACCAGACACCCAGACGCACTGTTCATTGTCGCCGGAGATTTTAACCACGCTAATCTCCAGTCAGTCCTCCCTAAATTCCATCAGCATGTGGACTTTGCCACGAGAGGAGCGAACGCGTTGGACCTTGTTTACACAAACATACCCAGCGCGTACCGGGCGGAGCCCCGCCCCCACCTCGCGTTCTCGGACCACATGTCTGTGTATCTGACTCCAGCTTACACACCCCTCATCAGACGCTCCAGACCAGTTCAGAAGCAGGTGAAAACCTGGCCGGCAGGAGCCATCTCTGCCCTTCAGGACTGTTTTGAGTGCACTGCATGGGACGTGTTCAGGGAGGCTGCGACTGAAGGCGACTCTGTTAACTTGGAGGAGTACACAGCACCAGTCACTGGCTACATCAGCAAGTGTATTGATGATGTCACTGTCTCCAAGACCATCACCATATGCCCAAACCAGAAGCCGTGGATGACTCCTGAGGTGCGTGCGCTACTGAGGACCCGCGACTCGGCCTTCAGAGTGGGTGACAAGGCGGCCCTAAGGAGAGCAAGAGCCAAATTGTCACGAGCCATCCGAGAGGCAAAGCGCGCTCACGCCCAGAGGATCCACAACCACTTCCAGGACACGGGTGACACGCGGCGCATGTGGCAGGGCATCCAGGAAATCACACACTACAGGACAATGCCACCGTCCTGTGACAGTGATGCCTTCCTCCCCGATGCCCTTAACGACTTTTATGCACGGTTTGAGGCACAGAACAACACGTTGGTGAGCAAGATCACACCCAAGCCAGACGAGCAGGCGCTGTGCCTGACTGCAGTGGACGTGAGGAAAACTCTGCGCAGAGTCAACCCACGGAAAGCTGCAGGACCAGACAACATCCCTGGCAGAGTGCTCAGAGAGTGTGCAGACCAGTTGACAGATGTTCTCACGGACATCTTCAACGTCTCCCTGCGCAGCTCCACTGTCCCAACGTGCCTCAAGACCACCACCATCATCCCCGTGCCGAAGAAGTCCACGGTGTCCTGCCTCAATGACTACCGTCCCGTAGCTCTCACGCCCATCATCATGAAGTGCTTCGAGAGGCTAGTCATGAGGAACATCAAAACCCAACTGCCCTCTTCATTGGACCCCTTGCAATTTGCATATCGTCCCAACCGCTCCACGGACGATGCCATCACCACCACCCTTCATCTCTCCCTTACCCACCTGGAGAAGAAGGACACCTACGTCAGAATGCTGTTCATAGACTTCAGTTCAGCATTCAACACCATCATCCCGCAGAATCTCACCAGGAAGTTAAGCCTGCTGGGCCTCAACACCCCCCTGTGCAACTGGATCCTGGACTTCCTGACAGGGAGGCCCCAGTTAGTCCGGTTCGGGAACAGCAGCTCCAGCACCATCACCATGAACACTGGGGCACCCCAGGGCAGTGTACTGAGTCCTCTGTTGTTCACCCTGCTGACTCATGACTGTGTTGCGAAACACAGTTCTAACAGCATCATAAAGTTCGCCGATGATACAACTGTGCTGGGTCTCATCAGCAAAGGCGACGAGTCAGCATACAGGGAGGAGGTACAGCAGCTGACAGACTGGTGTACAGTCAACAACCTTCACTGGAATGTAGAGAAGACCAAGGAAATGGTTGTTGACTTCAGGAAATCAAGACCGGACCACTCTCCGCTTAACATCAACGGCTCCTCTGTGGAGATCGTTAAGAGCACCAAGTTCCTTGGTGTCCACCTAGCGGAGAACCTCACCTGGTCCCTGAACACCAGCTCTACAGCCAAGAAAGCCCAGCAGCGTCTCTACTTCCTCCGGAAGCTGAGAAAGGCCCGTCTCCCTCCACCCATCCTCACCCTCTTCTATAGGGGAACCATAGAGAGCATCCTAAGCAGCTGCATCACTGCTTGGTTTGGGACCTGCACAGCCTCTGACCGCAAGTCCCTCCAACGCATTGTGAGGACAGCTGAGAGGATCATCGGAGTCTCTCTCCCCTCCGTCTTGGACATTTACACCACCCGCTGCATCCGCAAAGCAACCAGCATTGTGGATGACCCCACCCACCCTTCACACAGACTGTTCTCCCTCCTGCCATCAGGAAGAAGGTACCGCAGCGTCCGGTCCAACACGACCAGACTCTGCAACAGCTTCTTCCCCCAAGCCATCAGACTTCTCAACACAACTCAACGTCTGAACTGATATCTTTCTCCAACCATTTACCCCAGATAAAAAAAGGGAAGCATTTTTTGCACAAAGCATTGCACTAACAACTTTACTACCTCACTGGACTCTATTTATTACACATTGCACAATTTGCACACAACCAGCAATTATTTATTATTCTCTGTCTGTACTGTGTTGTGTTGTCTGTCCGTACTTGTTTGTTTGTGTTGCACTTGTGTCTGTATGCACTGTCTATGTTGCACCATGGTCCTGGAGGAACGTTGTTTCGTTTCACTGTGTACTCTGTATGTAGTTGAAATGACAATAAAAACCCACTTGACTTGACTTGACTTGACTAGTGTGTGTAAATGACCAGCCTAAGTCTATTATTACACTAATACTGTATTGTCACTGCTGTTGGTACTGAAGCAGTATCAGCAATGGGGATCCCAAAACCATCTAGCAGTTTCTGATATATATGAGCGTCACAGCTTCAGTTTTCTTGTTGTGGTCGAGGTTTATTTTATTTTCTTGCCTTTGTTTCAAGATTTGCTTCTGTAACAGAAATCAGAGCACAGCTCATCAATATAGTCATTATCACACCATTAAACGCAAAGAGCTTGTATTATACAACAAAACATCTGAACTTTTTGTACTTTGTATGTAGTGAATGAACAAGAATAGGTTTGCTAAGTGTCTTATATATATATTCCAGTCAGTAAATGCCATTCAGTGAGTATGTAACACAAGAAATACCAAAATAACATATTTTAGAAATGTAATTGTAAAATAAATATTAGGACATATAAGTAAGTCAGGTTAGATAAAATTAGTATTGCTATTAGTACATGTTATGTGACCTATATATCTGGATCAGGAATCTATATGAGTACTGAAGGGGAAAAAGTGGTAAAGCAATAATATCTTTTTTCTTCTACTCCAGTAACCCCTTTTGTAGACTCTCTACAACACTCTTTATCACTTCAGTGAGAATGGCCAGCTAATATATATTGTGATTACAATATACAAAACGTGCAGTTTAGCAGCTTAGATTCCAGGTTTAGACTGAGAGAAGTAGGTACATTCTGAAACAGTGTTAGTCTAGTACATCTCTTCCATCCTTTCCTGTGGCACAGCGGTACCTTTGCAGTCTGTAGCTCTCGCTCTGCAGAGGATTCCTGGAACAGCAGCGTGATGGTGACTTAGTCATACTAATCATAGAGACGTACACAGATCAGGTCCGGCAGATTCAATTTAGTGTACTTTGAACTTGACTGCAGAAAGAGTCTGTTTAGGATTCTGATTTAATGTTGCAGGAGGAATTAGATGACTGAGATAGAAATGCAGAGGTAGAGAAATGTGTGGGTTTCAAGTCACTGTGGGTGTTTGGTGAGTGAACTTTTGTTTTCTGTGTGTGTGTGTGTGTGTGTGTGCGTGCATGCATGCGTGTGTGTATACGTGTGTCTTTGATCTCTTTTTAGGTGGTTTGGGCAGAACAGCAGGTTGCCAGGCGGAGGAGGAAGAGAGATATTTACAGTGAGCCCACAGATCCAAAGTTCCCCCAGCAGTGGTACCTGGTAAGTGGACAAGCTTTAGCCTCCAGACTCCTTCTCAAATCCCCCCTCTATCAGTCAGCAACAGTTAAGCCCTCCAACTGCTGCTGTCACACTGAAATAGATAGGCCTGCCGATGGCTTTTGTTTTGGCATTTGCAATTAAAAGTCTTGCGGCAGTTACTCTGGATATTTTAATTGAATTTGTCTGTGGAGCTCAATCATTTGCACTCTCTGACAAACTGCTCCCATTTAAACAAGAGCCTTCAATCACAGTTTGATAGGGATTATGTAGTCGTGCTGACATGTTCCAGGCAGACAGACAGTCGAGAGGAGAAGTGTGTGAGAGAGAGGGAGCAGTCTGTTTATCTTAAGGTTGTTCTTTTGAACTTTTCTTTATCAAAGACATGAACTATCGAAAGAAATCGGTCTCAGACCACCACACTACACAGCACAAACAGAAAGAAAGAACAACCGGAACAAAGAGAAGAGATGGGATGGGTGTCGCACAGGGATGTCAATTAAAAGTATCATCAAATCGATCCTTAAACGATTCTTTGTGCCAATAATCCAATGATTTTTAATAAGCCAATAATTTTTGATAACTTGGGATCTAATTTAGTTCTGTGCTGGGGTCTGCAGTAAACATGACACTCCTGTTTGAATCAGTGTAGCCTGACGCTCACATAAAGCGTCTTTCACATGAAGTCTGTTTTCGACCCATGCCAGGTGCAGCATGCTAGCAGTTAGCAGTCAACACAAACGGTCACTGCCTTCACTTCATGATACGCTTGTGTTGTGTCTAGAGATGGAAGGATCGATTGGCTATGTATCGGTATCGGCCGATCTTTAATCAAAATATGCGATCATGATTGGCCGATATTTCTCCAATTTAGCCGATTCTAAGAGCCGCTCGATGGCGTTAAAACCAGTATGCCTAATTTGTATATTAACGGTTAGCGTTTCATCCAGGAAGAGGAGGCCTCCTTGAAACCCCAGTCCCTGCAATTCCTATCTAAACCACTAGGTGGAAATACATACACTTTTGTTTTCGACAGACTGACTAAAGCAGCGAGAACAGTTTATAGTGTTCACTACATGTGCGGAAAGAAAACATGTCGTAAAATTTGTCTCGTGGGGAACCAAAACAAAGACATTTAACACTACTAATCTGATATGGCACTTAAGAGTACACCACACGGATGAGTACAGTGAGTATCAGCAAACAGCAGAGCTAGCACGCGCAGCTAGCACAAAAGCACAGAAGCGTGCAGACCAGATCTGACCGGTACGAACAGTACAGCAGCAACAATTCAAGATCTACATTTAATGCAGTTTTTTGTTTAAAATAACCAGAGTCTGCATCTATTGATTTATTAATTAGCTTTTTTCATTGTAAATTAAGGGTTTAAATTTAATGATTGCATTATTGTGGAAATTTGTTTGATTTACTGTTAAATTTGTTTAAAATATTATGCTGTTTCACATGAGCCCATTAAAAATGGTAATAAACCAGTTTAGACTATGTTTCATGACTAAACTGGGCTAAAAGGTGATCGGTGATTGGAATCGGCCTCAAAAATGTTGATTGGTCCATCTCAAACATGGCCGAGTGGTCGCATCTGGTGTGAGATGATGCCACCTGCACCGTAGGAGTGTACCTAGTGGAAATGCAGATAATGTTGTAACAGGTCTAAAAAAAATGAACACGAACGCATCAATGTTTTTGTGTCACATCAATGTTTGCCGATTGGTCAGCGCTTCGATACAGATTAATGGATTGTTACATCCCTAGTGTTGTGGTTAGGTGGAGGTACTATACAGTATTTAACCCACCAGGTGTGTTAGAGTGCAGCTGCAGTGTAGCTTTGTCCTGATCTCACCTTCATAACATATGCAGCCTGTGAATTGCACGTGTACTGTTTTGCTTGTCCCTGAGAGGCATTACCTGAAAACATCGAACCAAAAGCCATCACTGCCATCAAGTATTAGATGTGTAATCTGTTAGATATTCAGCTCTTTCAGGCCAGCTGACAGGCCATCTGCATTTGAAAACACGCAGAGCTGCTACTGACGGCGCTATGCTAGGAGCGCAGATGCCATGTGGTGATAGAGGACTGAATGCGTTGTGTAGATTATTTATTTTCGCTGAGGAGAGCAGCCAGTTTCATTTGTGACAGTTTGCTGTTCTGCAGTGATTTAAAAAGGAGCCCAGTTATCTACAATCATGTCACTGGCTGTCTTGCTATTGTGGACGTACCCAATTTCAGAAATTACATTCGATACATCAAATACTGAGATTCTTTTCACAGGGGAAAACAGCAGAAGGAAAGCTACGGACAAAGAGGAGAAGCATTGAAAGAGAAGGAGGAAAGTAGCTGCACTGTACTGAAACAAATTGGACAGGGAGGGAAGAAAGAGAAAAGAGAACATGAAATAAGAAAAAGAAGAAGAAGGAAAGATGTTAACTGATGAAATGTCCTAAAGTATGTGGACACCCAGACATCACAACCATATGTGCTTGTGGACTGTCTTATTCCAAAACCGTCCCCCTGTGCTGCAGTAACAGCGTCTGCTATTCTGGGAACCCATTCCACTAGATGTTGGAACAAATCTGAATGGATTACTATTTAGATACAACTGCATTAGTCAAGTCAGTCACAAGTCCAGTTCATTCCAAAAGAGTTGGATGGGATTGGGCTCGAGGTTTTAGCACAGGTCAGTCAAGTTCGTCTGTACCATGTCTGTTACTTTAGGGAACTCACTTTGTGTTCGGGGGCATTGTTTTGCCATCAGACTACCAGATGGTGAAGCTTGATCCATCACTTCCACTCCCGAGTCCATTAGTGGTGTGCTTGTATGTACTCTGGCCGACTCTTGGCATTGAAGATGGGCTTCTGTGTGGCTGCTTAGCCACTGTGGTTGCTATGGAAACCCAAGCAATGAAACTCCTAATGAACAGGTCTTCTACAGAGTTTGCTACCAGAGGCAGTTTGGAAATCAGTAGTGAGTGTTACAGGGACAGGCTCTGTTTACAGGTTATGCACTACATGTTCAGTGCTCAGCAGTCCTAGTATGTGAGCTCATGTGGTCAACCACTTCACAACTGAGCTGCTGTCGCTTCTAGACATTTCCTATCCTGTGACAGGGCCTCAGTGGAAGCCACTGTTATACGACCCACTCTGCTACAATCTCCATGGAGATTGCTTAAGTAGGGGCAACATTTAGTAGACCAACAAAATAGTCCCTATCAGGTAATCAGTACCTTTTATATCTGAGTGGAGAAAATCAAGCTCCACTCTTGTTTTAGATCTGAACAAAAAAAAAAAAAAAGATGTCTGTCCATCAGTGTCCATTCTTCCACTGTGAGCAGACAACTCAACTTTCTCAGTCTGGAAGGATGTGTAGTCGTAAAGAAGCTGTTACTGAGAAAGGAAACAGACAAAATAGAGAAAGAAGCTGCTGGTGTTCTCTGAACAGTGGACTGACTACCCCAGAGCCCAGACCTCAACATCACTGAATGTCTTTGGGATTACTTACACCATACGCAGCGCAGAATGCAAGCTGAAGGTGTGAAAAACAATCCCTGTTTATTTCTTTAAAGGAGTAAAATGAAAGATTATTTAATAAGTTATTCTCCATATAGCCCCTTCTCCTCTTCACTCCTCCCCACGTTTACTTACCTTTGTAGAAGAATTGCTGCGAGTTCAGCATCAAACTTCATCCTTTTATTCAGTAAGAGTGTCTCCAGTGGTGGACATTAGCGCTGGTGTTAGCTTTTGTTTTGCTGCTATTTTTCCTCACTCTCCTTTTTTGTTTGTGTTTGTGTTTGTTTTTGTGTTTGTTTTTGCCCGCCTAGAACAGACGTGCTTCTTCTTTATCTTCTCATGATGGACTGATTTAACTCAACGCTACACTGACACACTATCCTCTCTATCAAAGCGGTATCACAAGTAAAAATGTGCCAGGTTCAGCTGGTTAGCATGCTATCTTCTCTGTAACCTGGTACATAGCCATACATAGACATACCATCAAAACTGTTGTTTTCTCACATTATGTTAAGGGTATTAGTTAATTTTGTTATGTTTTAAACTGAAAATCTTACTTATTGATTATGCATCTTACTTAGTCCACTGAAAAGTTTGGAAGTCCTAATAAAGTTAAAGAATGGACACGCTAAAAATCTGAAAAAGCTTTGTAGTTCAGTCTCCTGTGTCATTTTTTTATTAAATATGTGTTCTGCTTTTTTAAGACGCTAAAAAACAAAGCACTTATTTTTCATGGCTAGAAATGAATGAAAGTTTGGTCTCTAACTTTGGCACTGTACTCTACAGTACTCTAGTGCAGATACTTAATAATAATTAAAGGAAAAGCAGGTTAACGAGAAGCAAGGAAAAGATGAAGAGGAATACAAAGGAGGAAGGTTGGAAGGAAAACCAGTGAATCTGGAGGGTCTTGCATCATGTTTGTTGTGTATATGCATGTGTGCAAGTGACTTCCTGCAGCACACCGGGCTCTTCCTGCTGACAGATGCTGTGCGGGGGGAAAAATAGGCAGTATATGTGAGACACATCAGGAATCTTTCTTATTAGCATTGGCTTGTTGGGTGGGCTTCCTCTCACCGGAACATGTGCATTGTTAGTGTGTATATGAGATGATGTGTGTATGAGCGTATTAGTTCAGCAGGTGGGCTTCTACACGCTGGGTTGTCAGTCAGAGAGTGTGACTGGTTAACTCCTCCTGACTGCAGTGAGGCTCCAGGGCTTCATGTAGAGAAGCTTCCATACTGAGCTTTACTGCTGCACTCTCCACGTCAAACATTCGCTCCCTCACTGACACATAAGCACTGCAGAGACTCACTTCTTCACTTATTATTTGTTCTGCTGTAGTGTATTGCTACCAAGTGTTGCTGCTGCTTGCGTGTGTTTTAGGGCCCAACCGATTTATTGACCAGTATAAAGATTCTGCCAGTTGATTGATGTCCACTAAAATCTAGCCAATAAAGCACCAGTAAGTCTCTTTAAATGCCGTTTCAGAGTACCATGTTCAGGAATTTCAATTTTCAAGCAGAGCCAATCCTATAAATGTGCTTTGTTTCAAACATTCTTTGCTGTTTGATTCAAAAAAATATGACAGTTGAGGACAATCATTCGGCAGCTATTATATCAGTCAGTAAAACACTGTTTAACCAAAACTGTCACTTTACAATTACACACTAATTTTGACAGCGGGACTGTGATTCTGTTCATTAAAATGTCTCGCTTGTTTTAATCAGCATCGAAAAGAACACCAGATATCATTAGACCAGATAAATAAGCATAAATACAGTACAAAGTAGTATAAATATCTTATGTTGAAAGACGTAGATCATATCTTGAGCTCCAGTTTGAAGAACAAAGTTTAGTTCCAGGTTTCTCCCAGAATGTATTCAATTCCTTCAGCAGCAATAAAGTATTCAGCTTAATGAAGTACTGAGTAGTTAAAGCAGGTATCAGATGATAACTGTAAATAATACTGGGTTGACACAAGAAAAGCTTGGAAAGAGTTAAATAAACACAGTCACATATGTAAAACTACTATGTACTCTATTAATACTATGTACATATTTAAAAAATAGAGTGTTTGCTGAGCGAATATAAGCTTCCTGTCCGATATATGATAAAGCCAAGTGCCTAAAACTTTTACACAGTACTGTGTATATATATATATATATATATATATATATATATATATATATATATATATATATATATATATATATATATATATGTCTGGTGAAGGGGTTAATGAGTGTCTGCTTGAGAGCCTCGTTTTGCTGCAATAAGAGTGATTAAAGTGAGATGAACAGACTGACAACTTCACCTTTTTAGATAAAACAGATGGTGACCAAGTTTTAGCTTTGGGGATAAAAAGATCAGTTGAAGAAAATAATAAATACAAGATATATATACACATGTACATACATAGGATCTCATATCCTGTCATTTTATAAAAATAGCAATCTGTCTGTGCTGTGTGTGTGTCTGTGCTGTGTGTGTGTGTGTGTGTGTGTGTGTGTGTATATACACTTCAGACTTCTGCTTACAGTATGCGAATCAGCAAAGCTCCTGCTTGTTGTGCAGACTTATTTTCAGTTTTAAATGAGGATATGTTATTTTAATTAAACTGAGTAAAGCATAAGAACCAAGTTGTTTCATGCACGCATAAACACATCCGGTAAAATGATTTCAGACTCAAAGAAAACTTTAATTATATGATTAGATACATAATTGGTTTCAGCATAGCTTTCCCATGTGTATAGGCAAAAATAGGGTGAGGATAAGAGCCTTACTGTGTGATGCTGTGACAAAATGCAATTCGACACGTTGTTAAACCAACCTTATGCCAAGCTGTTTACAAAGAGCACATTTGTTCCGGCATCAGAAATACTGCCAGTATGTCTTGCTGCACAGTATTTGGGGTGTAGTACAATATATAAAGTGTAGTGGGCTGTAATGATGAAGATGCCTGAGGGAAGTGTGGGTTGTCCTTTGTACTAGGACTGGACAATTAATCGTTTTTACATCGAAGTCACAATATGAAAGAGTGCAGTTTCCAAACCGCAGGAGCTGCAGTGTGAAAGAATGCTTTGTAAAAAAAAATTTCACTGCCCCGGTCCATATATAGAAAACCAAGCTGCAAAAATAGCCTGTTTTGAAGTAACCATTTGTGATGTCACACATTAAATGTGATGCACATAAATATACCCCTAGTTTCAGCCTGCAACAGTCACAAAAGTTGTGAGGAGTGTTTTAGCCCAAAAGACAAAATCTAGGATATGGGCCCTATTATTGTGGTGCATTATATTACATTACTTAATGTTGCCTTGACAAATGGGGAAATTGAACCTGGAAGACAGAGAGCATTGTAAATTCGATGCCCAAGCCTAAAAGATGTGCTTGTTCTGCTGGTAGAGAGAGAGAACGGCTTAGAGCTTTCTTTTCAAAAGATAAATTTAATTTAAACCTCCATCGCAATATTGGCCAGAAACATTTTCTCCATATGTCTCAGCCGTAGTATCTTTCCATGCATGACGTGTGAAATGTTGAATACTGTAATACTGTATAATATGTATTGAGGTACAAAGTAAATTGAAGAGCTGGAATAACAGTTGGAGCCTAAAAGCTCCCCAAGGCAAGTGCGTTTCATCATGTTTTGAAGTATATCTTTTTGGGAGATGTGTTCAGATTCCAGCTTCACATTTCTGTTACTCAGATTTAATTTTCCCTCTGACTTGCATTTGGCTTAGATACGCTTCAGTGTGCTAATCCAAAGAGAAACAGAATAGCAGCCCCATCTTTTCTGCTGTTGAATGCACTGGTCGCATGCCGTAACTCTTTAATCCCCCACCCCCAGTCTTCAATGTGTCATCTAACATCTACCTTTAATTTGGCAGTATAACCCCAACCGACGGGACCTGCATGTGAAAGAGGCTTGGGCCCAGGGCTTCACTGGGAGGGGAGTGGTCATCACCATCTTGGACGACGGGATTGAGAAAGACCACCCTGATCTCGCACAGAATTACGTGAGTGACTCTATTACTTTAGAAACCTGCGCTAGAGCTTTGTCTCAGCACGCATTAGACTGCAGGACGGTGCAGGCTATCTGTGACCAGGAGTCCAGGAGAGCTTTTCCCTGCTGGGTTTTGTGTGTAGGAAGTTTTCTTCTACCTATTGATCACAGTCAGGCTAGCCAATTATAGATGTCGGTCAGGTCATGCTTACATAATTGGGTAATTAGGGCTCTTCTCCGAGCATGTTGAAGGACTATGACTTTGCATGAGCAGCTATTTAAGGACATAATTATCCAATCATATCATCATGTAACGTGTCCATGCTAGCATGTTGGCTCATGAATACTGCAGTATGTCTGGATTAACATATAAGCGTGTTAGACTGGGGCACTTTGAAGCTTTTGTTGCTGAAAAACAGTCTAAATGAAGTTCTCCGAGACTTCTTCCAGAGTCTCAGATATTGCAGTTTTAAAATATTGAGTACTCCAGAAAACAGAAGATGAAAACATTAAGGCTTTCCTTAGTTTAGCTTTATCAAAGAAATGTATTGAATCCCAACAGTCCTTACTGATTGAGGAGAAATGTGTGAGCTACGGGACCACAAACACACAGTGTACACAATGCAAAGAGATCAGTGCACAAATCTGAAATGATGACTTGCAGAAGACAATAAAATAGAAGTGAATTGAAGATAAACATCACTGATCACAGAATGAATGTTTCGGTTATGGGATGTGGGTTATTCAGAGGTGTTGAATATGACAATATCATGTACCTTTCTGAAATGACCTGACATTGAAAACTGTAGGTTGCATTATAAAGACAGCATAATAGTGAGATTAGGAGAAGATGGATAGATTTGTCAGGTTCTCCAATTTTCGCTGCCTCCAGTGAGTCATACATTGGTTATACATGTCTTAGCCTTCATCCTCCCAGGTCAGTAGCCTGCATACAGACCTAGATAGGTTTAGACTGGAGAGAAAATTGTCAGGAAAAAAACCCAACAGAGTCAGTGACCTCCAGTGTGGCACAGCTCCATCATACAGTAAAAACCAATTTTGTAGACCATACATCAAGCAGCGAGGTTTTTCTCTAGTAAGATGTTTCTTTTCTTTTATCCCAGCCTTTCTTCAGGCTACTCGGCTCTATAGGCACGTTCACAGACAGACAGCGCTCCATGAAAAATGTACCGTTCCTGTTTTAGTGGATTGTATCTGTTTCTCCAGGATCCGGACGCAAGTTATGACGTGAACGACAGAGATCCAGATCCTCAGCCCAGATACACCCAGCTGAATGACAACAGGTACAGCTGATCTTTTCACAAGTACAAAAGCCAAAGGCCACTCATTCTTGTATTTAATATCCAGTCAAAGTGACCATTAAGTGCACATTATTCAATTTTTATCACGGGAAAAAGCAGAAAACATGATATTTTAACAAAAATAAATAAATAAAAACATCCAACATTACGCATACAATCTGTTAGTATTTAATTTGTCCACTCTTTGCTTTTGTGCACTCTACTGCCACTTAAAGCCATCAAGCTACAGCTGTGTCCTCCTACGCAAATCTGTTCAGAGGCTGACATTATGTTCCCCTTTAAAGAGACTCTTAACATTCACACAAGCAGCTACCCTAAGTCACCTCAACTGCTATACACGATTCTCATGTACATCGAAAAAGCATTTTGGAGAGGATATGAAACACTTGCATGAGGAAGGTAAAAGTCAGAGGAAAAGAAGTACACAAACTGGAGTTTCCCAAACAGGAGTATTGAAGACTCCTACAAACTATGCAAGATCTGGTGGACTACCAACACCTACACCACTACTTTAAAAACCCACTACACCACTACTTTCTCCATCCACTATGAGGAAGCGCTGTGGATGTGAAAGGATGTGAAGCTTCGAGAAGCTGTTAGTGACCTGCAGTAGACTATGGATACTGGATATCTGGGATGTAGACTGAGAGTTTATGGACTGCTCATTGGGGTTACTCGGGTTGTGAGAAGCGGAAAGTGCAACAAACTTCTAAGACTGAACTTTAAAAATCCCCCTGCAGATTTCTGTGGACAACTGAAAGCAGGTCTACTGAACAGAGTAGAAGCTGCGTACAGCAAAGTATTTAGAAACATTAAATACTGAAAATGTTCATTTAGTTGTCGAGGCTTTTGTGTAATGTTCTTTGTTTAGTTCATCACACTGAAAGGTTTTTTCACCGAACTTAATGGCGGTTCTGATTGGAGCTTGTATACACGTCATGATGAGTTTGACATGCCCGCAGAGTCATACGTCGCCACATGTCCCATGATGTCTAACATAACAGCACAAATCATACAGATGCACTATAAAGACTCTCATATTTTCACCCATAACTCCCTTCCTCATAAAAAAGAAAGAGTAAACCATCTGCAATTTATGATTTGTTTGCCATGTAAAACCTCGAAAGCCTGGCCAACTCCTCATTCCGTGCAGTTTTATGCAGTCTGTGCACCTGGCCTCAACCGAAAGGCTCTCCCCTCACAAACCCATGAAAGATTAATTCTGGAGGAATCTCATAACTGTCTAATGCAGAGACGTCCTGTGAGCTCCCCTTGGGAGAGGGTGTCCTTCACCGCCTTTTCCCTCTTTTGACTATCATTTCCACTTTCTCTCCTCCTCTTCTCCTCTATTTCTCTCGCTCTCTCCTTCCTTCAAGCTGCGAGCGTCAGTCGACCGCAGCAGCACGGCAGCAATTAACCTCTCTCTCTCTCTTTCTCTCTCTCTCACTCAATCTCACTCCTTCTCTCTCTTTCCCTCGCTGCCTCCTTCTCTTTCTGCTTCTCTGTATCGCTTCATCACTTCTTCCCTCTCTCTTTTACGCTTCTTTCTTTGCTAAGTTTGTATATATTCAAATATTCAAAATCATTTTTCCAAACCAAAGAGTTTTTTGTCTCTGTCTCACTCTTACCCTCTCACCCTGTCTCTCACTTTCATTCTGGCTCTCACTCTTTTTCACTGTCTCTGTCTCTCTCTTACTGTCTCTCACTTTCGCTTTCTCACTCTCACTTGTTTAAACCTTCCTCCCTCTTTCTCCTTCTCTCGCGCTCTCTCTCACTCACTCTCTGTCTCTCACACGGCCTGCTGGGATGCCTGGAAGCCTCCGTGTAGTTTTAAAGCTATTATGTTTCCGAACGCTTTCTGCTGTACTTTAGAGATTCTCTCTCCTGGAGGATATTTGTTTCTTTTATTTCTGACTCTTTCTCTCATTCTGTCTCTCAAATCCTTTTTCTCTTTCCAGGATGTCTTCTCTCTGTCTCTCTCCCTGTCTTTTGCAGTAAACCTATTGAGATTACATTAGCATCGCCACTGGGTTGGGTTGGGTTGTTTACTTTGCCTGTTTGCTCAAATCTCTTATAGTCGCAGCCCTTCATGAAGTAAATTGAAGATCAGCGTTTAAACTGTAAGGGAAGCAGACAGAGCCCGGGGAATGCTCCTCTCCGTCTCACCCCCAGCCTGTTCCTCAACCCGCCCCCAGGGTGCATCAGGCCCAAAACCCTGTTTCAGAAATGTTGGGGGGATTTGCCTCAAATCCCATGCTTTCCGGGCCGCTTGCCAGAGCGCCTTTTTGCTCCTTGCTCTGCTCTTTTTTATTCCGTTTGGAACTCCACAGTGGGTGTACACAGAAAAGGAGTGCGGAAGCCAATATCTCCTTCGAGTAGCGGAGTACCCAAAGTACTCAAAGTACCCAAAGCAAACCTGGTGTAATGAGTTTGTAAAACCAATGCCCTGATCTCCCGGCTCTCCAGGCCAGCTGTTTTAGCTGGTTCCGGGGGTGTTTGTACGGGTGTGTTTGCTTTTCATATGACTGCTCGGTTATTACCAGATGGACAGCGGAGCGTCCAGTGGTTAGAGGCTCCTGTATCATCACTCTACAAGAGAGCGTGGGGCAAGAGTGGAGAAGCAGAAAAGAGCAGACGGGTGCCTGCTTTGTCTCACTCTAGCTCACAGGCTCCAATAAAGCCAACAGGAAGCAAGGCACCACTCACACACTTGAGCCGTCAGGACGATTATACTCTAGTGAATCAATTCAAGCCCATGAAATGAGAAGCAAATTTGTGTTTTCTGTCTATGGCACAGAAACCGCACAGCCCTTTTTTTTTGTCGAGCAGAACAGTGAAGAAATTACATCAGATGAACGTATACACTCACCTCCCAATGAGATTATATGAATATATTCATAAGGAACTGGGATTAAAGAGAAAGAGGGAGGCCATCTGTTCTGTGAAGGTCAGCTCATTTGTAACTTTTTATTGCCAGTTTTGAATTCATCTCCATTCACATTCGCGCCCCTATCCATAATTTAAGGCTATTCTCAGCCAGCTGCCCCCCCCACCAGCAGTTAATACTATTGAACCCTTTCGCATGCTTCCACCTCCAGAGCCTCTGTGTTGTTTCCTTCGCTGTAATGTAAAGTCAATACCATAGACCGCAGCAAATGAAGGAGATTGCAATGGTAGGTTGTGCAAGCCTGTTCGTCTCTCCAGCCGTTTCAATTTGTATTCATCAATCGTTTAGCTGCAGATTTCTCCACCACTCCAGCTTCGAGACTTCAGTCTCCTCAATCAAGCCTGACTGTTGGGCACAGCCAGGCTGACTTGGCCAGTGTTCCGTCTGTTTAGGTTTTCTCTTTGGATTTCTTATCGGCGCTGTATAGCTCAGTTGAACGACGTCTCCATTAGCTAGTCTCTCTGAACAGAGCTGGCAGAGCAGCCGTAGTGTTTGTTTACGGGTCTCGTTCAGATGGCCTATTTGTTTGGGTTTGTGATTTTCAGGTGTTTGAACTGCTGCCTGCAGGAGTTCCTGGAGGCATTTCTGGCAAAGCAGCTATTTTTACACTTTATTCTTTGCTTCGTCTTCCGTTTCAGTCCATCTGGTGAATTAAACCCATTCTCCTCACTGTCAGTCTTTAGTGTTCTCTGTTTTTCTTTACTGTTTTCTTGTCTCTCTCTTTTCATCTCCCAGTAATGACTAGGGATAAGCATAATTGGGCCCATTTTGGGGGGATTATCTTTTTTATCCATTTAATTTTTTATTTTACATTTAAGGACAAGCTCTGCTTTATTTATGTTTTCGTAAAAATTTGCTTTAAATATAGGGCATCAAGGAATATATGATTATATGATTTTTGCTAAAATGTGTTACATAAACAGGTTTTTTTTAATTTTTATTCCAAGGTTATTTAAGCACTTGCATATCCAAACTAAGTTATTTAGCAAATCGGTTATTTAAGTAATGCTTATGTATTATGGAATTAAATACAGAAAACTTTCATATAAGTTACCTCTCGCTTTCCAAACCTCTCCCTTTTTCTATTTTCTACTGTTTTGTATGAAATATTTTCTTGTTGTGATATTTAAATACTATTTTAAAATGTCAATATTTAAATAGCAGAAATAAGGACTGGATAAGCTGACATCAGAGTTGGGCTCCAAACATGCAGTCCGCCAGTTTGCTAGTTTAATTTTGACTGCTTTGTGATGCAGTTCTATTACATAAATAAGATAAGACTGGTTGGTGCAACATCTATACCAAAATTATCATTGCATAAGTAAGCATGACTAAGCAGCCAGTCACCTCCTACTTTAAATGTAGCGTTTTATTTGTCATTTAAGATAGACTTTAGATAGACGACTGATTGTAAAAGTGGCAGTTTGGTCACATAAGGAGTAAATAATGGTATTAATATTGCAACTTTGGCTAATAAGTATTGGAAATGTGCCATGTGTAAAAATAACCTTTGGGTTAGGGAAAACATAGGAGCCAATAAAAATCAGACCACAGCACAGACATTCAAAAAGAGCTGTCTTGTTCAGCTTTGATTGACCCAAACCAAATCACTGTGGTCCTTCATGGCAGCTGTAATGTTGGTACCACTTTGAAGAGGCTAGAATGCAGCCACTTCTTCCAGAGGCCCTCTCCGCTCACAAGGCGGAAGCAAATAAAGTAGAAATCAGATGGTTACCGTGTTTGTAGAGGTGGAAGGACTTTTCAGTTCCAGAAAGCACGAGACCGTACTAAAAGCTGGCCTAGTTGAAGGGTTGGATGCAGGACTTTATTTCTTTTTTCACCCCCCTATATCTCTTGCTGTCTGTTTCTTTCTATTTCCTTCATTCAGAGGTTGTGGGTTTGGAAAGCGCTGCCTGAGGGTTGAGTTTAGCAGGCTGGAAAATGCACTAATCCTTTTAGTCAGGACGTAATCCAGCCCCATTGATGAGTGGAGCAAAGATACCACGCTGCTCTACACACATGGACAGATTGTGACACTCAACACAGCATTACATTGACATCATTCACTCTGAATAATGTGAACTGGAACCAAGTAGGACTCAATAAAAGGCATCAAAAAGATTAATACACGAGTGAAGTGAATGGGTGGACAGTGTGGAAGCTGAAAAGAGAGTGTAACGTCAGTGCCAGATTAAAACCTCATTAAGTTTTCTTCCCCCCGTCATTTGAAAGTACCTGCTACCATTTTACATATGACAGGTTGAAGAATAGAGATGGTCCAAAATGTCTAAAATCTCATTATGTTAAAATTATTATTAACGTTTCTATCCTTCTGAAAAGTTGCTATCTCTTGAAATAGACGTGGTTCTGACATGGACGATAAAAGGAATAGGAATACGAGAAAGCCAGTGTTGCTTGTGATGAAGAGATCCCCCCTTGCTTTGTTGCAGTTCATTTTCACGTTGTCTCCTGCCAGACTCAAGAGGGGGACTAGACAGACTAACATGACAACCTGAGGGAAGAACCTCTCATCATAGTCGTTCAGATACATTTTGCACTTGAAATTGATATGGGATGATGAGAGAGGGTGATGATTGATTCAGTCTAGACTGAGATTACTGTTTTTTTCTTCCAGCAGGAGAGCAGGTATGTAACGGTGAGTATGAAGTGTAACTCCTTCAATTTTGGTTCAGCATTTGAGGCTGATATGCAGCATATCAAGCTTACAATAGGCATTCCTTTCACTTTTGTCTGCGACTGAGTGTCTTCATTGTTCGGTTAAGGGCAGGGTAATGTTGCGGTGACACGTGTTGTTTCATGGCCTGTCAGTTAACGCATGACAGAACAAAGCAGCCAGCCGCACATGTGTAGGACGGCATGTAGTTTGTCAGCTTTATCTGGGTTTGCGATAGGAGGACGCATCAGGACTCGACAGTGGTGTCCTCCAGTGAGTGTTGGAAAGCTATTCAAAGGATACATGAAAGCTCCCTTGTTGGAAAGCACCCCTTTACTGACGGCCCAGTCGGTTTAGTTGTGGCAAAACAAGTAAAAACCTGTGAGCGTCATCACAGGCTTAACTCCATTGCGATTAAGTGTTGGCGAGTTAGCTATCCATCCTGCTTAAAATGAAAGTGCTATAGCTCTTATGAATTGACATGACACAGGGCTTGCTGTCCACACTCAGGAGTAAATGATGGTTTGATGGCTTTTATGCTTGGAAGGCTGCCACTGGGTTGGCCTCGATATGTTTCTCTTTTCAAAGGGAGAGGCTTTTCATTGTGTTACTGTCTGGAAGATGGAGAAGCGTTGCAGCCATTAGTGGTGCTGCATGCAGACATAATCCCATAAATCCATAAGCGAAAAAGAGGCTTGGTTGGTGCCGTACTTGTTAGCTTTGAATTCCTTAGACTGGATTTGTCCCAGATATATGGGTCTAGAATCAGGTTCCTCATGCTAAGCGGTCTGGAGCATATGTTTCTTGCAGGCCTTCCCAGTGTGCATCTCCATATAAATGGCCTTAGGTATAAGCATGCTCTTCTGAGTGTGGTACACAGACTTCACCGTAGATTACGGCTTGCGCTGTGAACGACTAGCAATATGAGCTGACATGAGCACAGCATCGCTTATGTATGAGCCATTTTGCAGCGTCGGCCGTTTGTCATGATAACTGTCATCTAGCCTCACAGAGAAAACGGCCACGCCATCGTTTCACCAGAATTGACAAGCTTCTACTCTCAGCCTTGCAAAGCTTGATGCATTATTATCTGAAATCTTTATTACTAATATGTGTGTAGGTTTCAAGATAATAAAAAGTAATGTAACGTGCCCTTGAGGAACTCTAACAAGCTCAACATGTGGTAAAGCACTCGGTCAGCAATGGAAAACACTAATCTCCGCTCACAGCTTGGAAGGAATAGACCTTGATTGATAAAATGTAATATATTTTGTGAGGAAATATTGAGAGTCTGGCTCTAGTATGCTGTTTTAAATTCAGCGGAAAGTAAAGTGTGGAATTTGTATAAAAAGTTGCAATTAGTTTGTTTTAAATTAAGTAAATGTGCCATGGCATGCACAAGGGGTAGGTTATATGAGGGTACTTCTTGATCAGATATGTGCTTCGTAATCAGGAACAGATCTTAACAACCTTTCTAATGACCCACCTGCCACACCACAGCAATTCAAGGCCTGTGTTGGAAGCTCGCATCTATTGCACATTCATTAGCTGAAATCAATTGAGCTATAGATACAAAATCCCATTTCTTCGGCTGGAGTGCAGAGCTCTGTTTAAAAGCAATGAGCTCAAAGGCTGAATCTTCACTAAGCATCTCTCTCATGCTCTATAAACTCACATTTCAGCCATAGCTTGTACAGTTTTTTAGGGATCTTATCATGGAAGATTAGATTTCTTGTTTTTTTAAATAAAGAGTTTGAAGTAGTATGTAAATGTTATGTTTCAGAATGCCCACATAGTCCTGAGTTCATACAGACCATTTATGAAAACTGTGCTGCTACAGCAGTTTATTTCTGTTCATTCACAATTAAAGGATAAGGGGTCTTTCAGTCTCCACTGATTTTTAAACAAGGCACAGTACAAGACAGCCAGTCAGAACAGCAGACTTGACAGGGCTTATATATATATATATATATGTAGAGAGAGAGAGAGAGCCTTGCAAAAGTATTCAGCCTTTAACTTTTTACCCTTTAAACATAAAGATATAAATTGTAATTTTTTGTGAAGAATCAACAAGTGGGACACAATTGTGAAGTGGAACGAAACTTATTGGATATTTTTTTAGAAATAAAAAACTGAAAAGTGCGGCGTGCAATATAATTGCCCCTTTACTTTCAGTGCAGCAAACTCACTCCAGAAGTTCAGTGAGGATCTCTGAATGATCCATTGAGTGCAGAGATCCTCACTGATCAAATGTTTAAAATATCCAATAAATTTCATTCCACTTCACGATTGTGTCCCACTTGTTGTTGATTCTTCACAAAAAATTACAATTTCATATCTTTATGTTTGAAGTCTGAAATGTGGCAAAAGGTTGAAAAGTTCAACTTCTATTGTTTGCTGCAGAATGTGGATTCTTTGCTGAGAGTGGGCTGCGGCAGTGGTGATCATGGTTGCTCGCCACGAGCTTCAGGCATTGTTGCATTTACTCTTCCTTTCATTGACTGCCTGTCCTTAAATGTTATAACCTGAACAGGACCTTCAGCATGATAGCAACGAGGTTACAAAACACTGTTGGACAAGTGCTGCTTCTTCATCCTCTCATGCTGGACTGATTTAACTACTATAACTCGCTATCACGAGTTATAGTACGAAGTGGTATTATGAGACAGGACGTGCCAGAGTTAGCTAGTTAGCATGCAAATTTCAGTAGATATCTCTGCAATACAGCACAAAGACATTCTTAGCACACAGTCACAACTGTCAGTTCTTCACGTGATCTTTTTTGTTAATCTTGATGTTTCAAACTAGAAATCTGGCACAGCGCTCCTTTAATGGCACAGTAACAAAAACATTCAGTTTAATTCTAAGAGATAAGAAGTTGCATAAGGATAAAAATCAACAAATCTTCCAAGGTTGAGGAACACTGAATGTCTTTTAAAGCTCCTGGGAGAAATGACTATGGCAAACAAGAAACTGCAAAGCATCGTCCTTTACTGTATTAGGAGTCCCTGTGTCTTGTTGTTCTTCCTTTCGTTCTCAGATTGGAAGACAGACCTTGAACCTTCCGCGTACTCATTTCTGTGTAATGGAAGGATCAATCGGATGTGCTTGAATGAAATACCCTCTTTGTGTGTGGAGCGGGACAAATGTAATAGCACACAGAATGAAAGTTTTACTGAAGTGGGGCCAAAAGGAGGTCTCAGCTGTTGTGTGGGGTTTGCATGGAGCCTCCAGCACTTCGCTCTTCTCAGTCTCAGAGTGAGCTTTCAGAGCAAATGATCTCCGCAGACGAACATAGACGCCATTATTTACATCACCATCGTCAAGCCTTCCAGTTATGTCTGTATTCCTGTGGCAACGGGGATTTTTTATTTTTAACATGTTTTCAGAACCCTGATTGCACTCTGGCCATAAGCAATAAGACGCTAATGCTTTTTTATTGGTTTAGGCTTGTTGGCTGTTCGTGCCATGAGACGACACCAGAGCATCTGGCACACAGTTTCTTGTTTATTTAGAGGCTGAGATGGAATTTGAATCGCAACAGAATCGAATGTGGACTGAATTTTAATTAGCTCGTGTTAGATGTAGATGAAGAAAGACTCTGTCAGTGATGACCTAATGCTAAAGATTCATTGTCTTTTTCCTTTCTTCCTTCTCTCTTTCTCTTTGTCTCACCCTCTCTCACTAGACATGGGACTCGTTGTGCTGGAGAGGTGGCCGCTGCAGCAAACAATGGTGTCTGTGGAGTGGGTGTGGCTTACAACGCCAGAATTGGAGGTGAGCGCATTTGATGAGCTAATCTAATCAAGTCATTGTCAGGGTCCTTCTGCTTTTGCACCACAAGATAGCCCTAAAACCCGCTAGATCATAGTTATTGATTGTGTTTAGAGTAACCAAACTGAATCATCGTGTTGGTTTATAAATATCCAGGGTAATAAGCATCACTCTGAGCCTCAGAGCTAAAGCTGCTATGACTTGAATGCCATACCTTTTATTTTAATGGTGTCACTTTTGAGACATCTGTCAACTTTGTCTTTGATCTCTTGGTAGATGCAGCTTGGCTGCAGAGGAGAGCAGCGTTTCTGTGTGTATGTGTGCTGAGGCGTTTGTCTGCCCTCGTGTCTGCATGTCTAATGGAAGGGAGAAAGCAGAAAAGGCCGCTATAATTGACAGCTGCAACGTATTTGTGAGGGAAAAAGCAAAAGGCTGAGCCTCTGAGTGCATTACTGAATCATCATGTCTGGCACTATGGCAACTTATTTAGGCCCCAGCGCAATTCAGTCCATGTTCTCTTCATTTACTGTGATTTTAATCACAGGGGTTAGTGCCAGCTCACTCACACCAGCTGAGAGAAAGCTGTCTGGCCCTTTTCTCCACCATTCATTCAGTCGTTCATTCATTCACTCCTGACTTTCTGTAGTTTTTTAACTCTTCTCTGTTGGCAGGTGTGCGCATGCTGGATGGCGAGGTGACGGATATAGTGGAGGCGCAGTCTTTAAGCCTCAACGCGCAGCACATCCACATCTACAGTGCCAGCTGGGGCCCAGAGGACGATGGGAAGACGGTGGATGGCCCTGCCAAGCTGGCGAAGGAGGCTTTTCTTCAGGGGGTCACGGAGGTCAGTCTCAGGGCCCTTTAAGCTGATCGCTAATAAGCTGTGTATGCCCTTCCCTCGGTCCTCCCATTAGAGTTTCATGCATATCACGAACCAGAGTGAGCGCT
Source organism: Megaleporinus macrocephalus (assembly GCA_021613375.1). Taxonomy (NCBI): domain Eukaryota; kingdom Metazoa; phylum Chordata; class Actinopteri; order Characiformes; family Anostomidae; genus Megaleporinus; species Megaleporinus macrocephalus. The sequence goes on from CM038702.1 coordinate 50,023,541, forward strand.
GCGGCGCTAAGCTGTTCCGGCCTGTTTAAACGCTTTGCCGCCAGGATAAGAGCATTTGATGAGAAGCCTGTTGTCACAAAGCTCACAGGGCTGTCGACTAGAGAAATAAAGACGTATTTAGAGAGATCTTTGAGGATGGAAAAGTGTGCATTCTGAAGCTCTTTGTGTTGTTTTTTTTTTTTTCGGGGGTGTTTTTTCGTGATAATGTTGTTTTTTTCCCATGGCGCACACGCCTCCTCTCGTCATCTTGCACGCTGCTGGAGCTTACACACGCGCACGCCGCACAGTATGAGGTGGAAGTGAATGCCAGTGCCACATGATTTTGGGTTCTTTATTTATTTTCCTCCCCTACCATCATTCCTTCATCATTGTCTGTCTTCGTCTTTCTGCCTCTTCTCCCGTCTATTTTCCAGTCAAACCTTTCCTGTCTTCTCCTGCTTGTTTCTTTAAGACGTTTAACCATGCTGTCTGGGGTTCTCTTTGCAAGGTCTGGGTCTGCTCTTTCTCAGTCCTCACAGAATAAGAAATAAAACTGATTATTCTTTTTCTGTGAGTTAAATTAGAGTGACATTTAAGTGTTGATTCAGACCGTGCGGTCAATTTGCTCAATTAAAGAAACAGGATTCGTAAAGGTGAAAGACCACAGAATGCTTTGCATTCCTCTCTTCATCACTCATAAGAGACGTGTTTGTTTGTACTGTCAGCCACCAGCATATCCAGTCAAACATTAAACCTATTCATACTGAGTGACAGTGTGAAATTATCTACATTGCTTTTGACAAGCGAATACTGTGTGACCTTTCCAAGCCCGCACACTGCAGTCAGCCCTCCTTCCTTTCATTTGCTGCATTCTAACTGTGCTACTCTTAATCCAAACCCAGGCTTCTATTTTAGCATTACAAAAAGTCACCCTCAATCCTTTGTTTACCCTTGATTTCCAAGGTAATGCTGCTCGGATGGAGGCCGATAGAAATTAGTTTGGCTGGCTATGAATAAAATTAAAGCAGTTCTCTGCTCATAATTATCATTCCCATAAGAATCTGCTCAGTCACAGTAACTGGCATTTTATTTCTAAATCTTCTGGCAAAAAAACAAGAAGAAAAAAAAAAGGTTTTGGTCATTTCAATCCAGTCAACCTTGAAAGCAGCTGAAAGAAAGCAGATAACGGTAGTGAGGATTTAATCAAATGTATTGCATGACTACAGAGATGGATTTTTTACATCGCTGAAATTAGTATGTGGAGGAACATGACTTATTTATATGCACGTTGGCCAATTGGTATGGATACACAGTCCTTTATGACATATTACACAAAACAATGTGTTCTTGTTGTGTAGGGTCGAGGCGGCCTTGGATCCATCTTTGTGTGGGCGTCTGGCAACGGCGGCCGGGAGAAAGACAGCTGTAATTGTGATGGTTATACCAACAGCATCTACACACTGTCCATTAGCAGCACCACTCAGTACGGCAACGTGCCATGGTACAGCGAGGCCTGTTCTTCTACTCTCGCTACAACATACAGCAGCGGAAACCTCAACGAGAAACAGATTGTGAGTATCACTCACATGCTCTCACACTGGAGTCATCAGTTTTAGTTCTGGAGGCCTACAGTCTAGTGCAGTTCTAGTACATGAGTTTAATTAGGTGGCTTAGACCCTGTTCACTCTTGGCATTCACATGCATCTTACGTGATACAATTCAAAGTGAACACCACTAAGAACAGGTGTGAAAGTGGTCCAGTCTGTCTTGGAGACATTGTTATCCAGTTACTCAAAACACATAATGACGGACCCACTGAATCAGCTGGGTCACCACATCTGTGTCAAACAGCTCTGTGTAACTTAATAGTTAGACTGTCACTATGCTGTTAGATGAAAATATTTCATGAATCCTTGTTTGTGTAAAAGTAGAGGCTGTTGTAAGTGATTGGGCCAGAAAGCACAACCTACAATCAAAGGTTGTGCTTTCTGGTCCAATCCCTTATAACAGCCTCTACTTTTACACAAACAAGGATTCATGAAATATTTTCATCTGACAGCATAGTGAGAGTCTAACTATAGCAGCTGTGCGCAGTGCCCCTTAATCCCATCTTCAGGGGTTGCTGGAGACACTTTCAAGATACATGGAAAAGTAAGGTGTAAACAGGTATATGTCTCGCTGACTACTCCTGATCAGATCATTCAAAAAAAGCACATTTAATGCAGCTGTTCTCTTTTTCAGGCCAGGAACTCGAGGATCCTCGATTTTCTTTGGTTTAAATTAGAGTGACATTTCACTGTTCATTCTGCCTGCTGGTTTCTTCAGTTTACTTAAGTATTAATATAGAAATAGAAATAGAAGACCCGAGAAGGTAAAAGATACACACAGTGGTTTGTATTTCTCTTTTTATCACTGATTTATTTCTCTTATCTAAATTTTTACATAATTCATATAGGACACATCTACATTGCTTTATGTCCAAGAAGTGGGTTTATGAGTAATGGTCTCTTGCTGAGATATTTAGCAGAAGTCTTTATAGTTGTGCTAAAAGGAACCAGACGTTGCAATGTCTAAGAAATAAGTATAGCCATTGTCATTGTCAAAATGTAATTTTTAGTTAATACAGCTTACCTTAATATTACCATATTATTAGTAGGGTGCTATGTTATTGTTGCTGGCTAGGCAGTACATCAGTCTGTAATACACAAAAGCATCCAAGGTCTTGGACATGTCTGCAAAGAACACAATTGTAGGAGATCAAGCGAGACCAAGGGTTTTCTTTTTCTTGTTGTACAATGATGTCTAGACACTGTGACTTTGGCTATTTCGTTGGATCCTTGACCCACTAACCTGACAGTAAGTATGGGTCAGGAAACCTCACCCCGTTACCAGGACTTATTAGTATAGTATTAGTTTATTAGTATACGACAACCTGGCAAACTATTAAACTAACTGAGGAAGGCTTCTGGATGACACCGCTGTATTAACTGTGACTTTTTGCCACCAGTTTTGCTCCGCCCACAAAACATGTCCTCTCTGTGCCACATTAATGAAATCTTCCCATAACCATCAACAAGCTTCTTACAGCTCATAACTGGAATTTTGGACCACTCTTCTTTTGCAAACTGCAAAAGGTCTCTCATATTTGAAGGGTGCCTTCTCCCAACAGCAATTTTAAGATCTACACAGGTGTCGAATGGGATTTTTAATTATTTCTGGCCACTTCAGAACTCTCCAGGGCTTTGTTTCCATTCGTTTCTGGGTGCTGTTTGAAGTATGTTTGGGGTCATTGTCCTGCTGGAAGACCCGTAACCTGTGACGCAAACCCGGTTTTCTGACAGTGGGCCCTACATTGCGACCCAAAATCCTTTGGTAATCTTCAGATTTTATGATGCCCTGCACACAGTCTAGGCACCCAGGGCCAGAGGCAGCAAAACAAGCCCAAAACATCTTTGAACCTCCCCCATATTTGACTGTAGGTAGTGTGTTCTTTTCTTTGTAGGCCTCATTCCGTTTTCAGTAAACAGTAGAATATGTGCTTTACCAAAAAGCTCTATCTTGGTCTCATCTTTCCACAAGATGTTTTCCCTGAAGGATTTTGGCTTACTCACATACAGTTTGGCAAACTGCAGTCTAGCTTTTTATGTCTCTGTGTCAGCAGTAGGGTCCTCCTGGGTCTCCTGCCATAGTGTTTCATTTCATTCAAATGTCAACGGATACTTTGCGCTGACACTGATGCACCCTGAGCCTGCAGGACAGATTAAATTTCTTTGGAACTTGATTGGGGCTGCTTGTCCACCATCCGGACTATCCTACATTGCAACCTATTATCAATTTTTTTCTTCCGTCCACATCCAGGGAGAGCCGCTACAGTGCCATGGGTTGTGAACTTCTTGATTATGTTGCGCACCTTGGACAAAGGATGTTCTCCTCTTTCTGTTCTCCATGCTTTGTGTGGCACACACAGACACACAATGCAAAGATTGAGTCAACTTCTCTCTCTTTTATCTGGTTTCAGGTGTGATTTTTATATTGCTCACAGCTGTTACTTGCCACAGGTCAGTTTAAACAAGCATCACATGCTTGAACTTGTTTACACACAATTTTGAAAAGATGCCAGTAATTTTTTATTTAGTCAATACACACAAGGGAGATAGACGGGTATAACAAAGCGTGTAATTGCAATCATTTTTTCTGAAATACTTTCATTTTCTGGGCTAATTTGAGGGGTGCCAACACTTGGCCACTCTCAGACCACTGCAGAATAAAATTTATAGAGATATAGATAGTGGCTTCTGTATCTATGTTAATGTAATGTTAAAAGCACTTACTCAAGCGTATTAGATGCATGTGTAATATCTTATCTTGACACCACCCCTGCCCCCTAAACGTGATACATATTGCTGTATGACATACCCGACAGTACCCCGCACAAACAGGTCATATCAACTGACCCTGGCAAGAGTTTTGTTTACTGGCGAGTGCACAGCAAGCCCACTTAATCTCATACATATAAATGAGCATAGTTTGGTTGTAAGTAGTGTAAGTAGTACTCTTAAGGCCATGTCTCTGCTAGACAAAGATTTGCTGGAATATGGTTCTCCATGTGATTGTGTTCATTGTGTGTGCGGCTGTCTCTCCCACTCATTCACACTGGCTCACGCAAACGCGTACACAAGGGGCCGCCGCCGAGCTTCATTGAAGACAACAGAAACAGAATTGGAGCGAATTGAAAGTAAATCACATGCGAAGCATCTGACTATCAGTCCTTTACACGTTTACTCTACAGGCCACACACTGTACACCTCTTACACACACATGCAGGCACACAAACATACACCTACATGCTCATTACTACCTATTTCTAGGTGCACGTCTAAAGGGATGCGTATGAATGAGAAACAGATGCCAGCCTTCCGATGCGGTTACAATGAGCGTGTGTTCTGTACAAGTAGGATGAGTAAACCTGTGCTGAAAACCGTGTGAGACAAGGCGAGAGAAATGGCTCCCCCGCATCAGCCAGTCTGCATATTTTTACAGGCTGTAGAGCAAAAAGTGGTGGAAATTTTGAATATGCGTGGCCTCGGGGGGTTTCAAAACACATCACTCAGGGGGCTTGAAAACACCTTCAGACCTGCTTGAGGCACTGCTCACTGGAAAAAAAAGTAATGCACTGAATTTACTTGATTTAAATGGGTACATCATTTTCTAGGGTTGGCAGAGAAAGCTGACCACCACAGAGCAGGTATTATTTGGGTTCTGGATCATTCTCAGCTCTGCAGTGACACTGACGTGGTGGTGGTGGTGTGTTAGTGAGTGTGGTGCTGGTATGAGATGATCAGGCAAGTTTTTAAGCACTGTGTCCAGTCCCTGTTCACAGTATTACCCACGCCTACCTAGCTGGTCCAGCTGTAGGTGTAAAGTCAGGGATACTCATCTGCACGATTTGTGTTGGTCTTTCTATAGTTCTTCATCAGTGGTCACAGGATGCTGCCCTCAGGGCACTGTTGGCTGGCTGTTGCTGGTTGGTGGACTATTCTCAGACCAGCAGTGACACTGAGGGGTTAAAAAACTCCAGCAGCACTGTTGTGACTGATCTACTCATACCAGCACAACACATACCACCACCAAGGGATTGTCACTGCAGTGCTGAATGATCCACCACCCAAATAATTTGTGCTCTGTGATGGTCCTATGGGGGTCAGAGTAACAAAGTATACAAAAACAGGTGGACTGCAGTCTGTAATTGTAGAACTACAAACTGCTCCTAGTAGGTGGATCTGATCAAATGGACACTGAGTAGATACGATGTTCCTAATGAAGTGGCCAGTGGGTGCATACTTTTACAGTCTTTCAAGACACACAATACAGTATCATAATAGTTTTAATATCATGATGCTGTGCTGCATTAAATCAGATTACAAAGACAGGGTTATGCTGTCACGCTACAAAAACATAGAGTTGGTCAGTGTTGTGTAAGTACTCACAGTATCAGCAGAACCCTCAGATAAGATTTGCTGGAACCCTTCATGAAAATGAACTAAAGTCAGTGTATTCAATAAACCGCACATGCAAAAAGTGCAACCAATTCCAGAAAAAAGTTGGGACGCTGTGTAAAATGTAAATAGATGTAAAACTCAATGCAGTGATTTGAAAATCTCTTAGATCTGTATTTTATTCACAATAGAACGTAAAACATACATCTGAGGTTGGTAAAATGTCTCAATTTTATTTCATGAAAATTATTTAATTATTTAAAATTTGATGGCAGCAACGTATCTTAAAAACATTGGGACGGGGCAACAAAAGGCTGGAAAATTAAGTGTTATTAATAATTAATTAAGAATTCAGTCAAATTTGAGTCACATGACTGGATATAAAAAGAGTATTTTAAAGAGGCAGAGTCTCCCAGAAGCAAAGATGAGCAGAGGTTTGCCAATCTGTGAAAAACTGTGAAATTGTGAAACCTTTTCAGAGAAAAGATATTCCACCATCTACAGTACATCATCAAAAGATTCAGAGAATTTTGAAGAAATTTTTGCGCCCAAGGGACAAGGCCTGTGATCTCCAATTCCACAGACGGCACTGTGTTAAAAACAAACACGATTCTGTACTAGATCACTGCTTTATCTTAAGCATCTGACGAATTACTGATATTGCCACAATCAGCAATGTGTTTTACTTGTAAATGATACTTTGGACTATATGATAAACCACTTCAGTGATAATGACATTAATGCATTACTAACACTTTGCCAGCACTAACTTTGACACAGTTTAGTCACAGTATATGAGTCTGGCAAACGATTGTTGATATTTGAGCTCAAATGCCCTCAAATGAACTTCAAATTCAATGTTCTTGCCGTGCTCCCCCAAATTCATGGACTTTTAAATCTTTGTAGACATAAAACCCTTTACAAAACCCTTTGCTCGGACAAATACCATTATATAACACCAGAGCGAACAACAGCACAGCGAGTGCTGGGAATAACCTCAGCTAGGTTGTGGGTTAGCACACTGTTGCTACAGTTACTGCTGTGATGCTAACCAGGCTTGTCCCCATTTCACACCTTCAGAGGGAAATGCATGAGGATGAGAGAGAAAAAGAGAAGCGGAGAGATAGATTAGGAGAAAGGGAAGTCAGTGGGTGTGCATGTGTCTAAGAGAGACATATGACAAGTGGAGTGAAATCTTCATAGCATGCAATGCAGATTTTTTGTAAACAGGATGTATTTTTAGCATGGCGGCGTGCCTAACTGGCTTTAGCCGTGCCACACAGACTAACAGCTAATTTAGACACAGTTTCGAAACTAATTAAATCTTTTAGGCTCAAAACACCACAGTTTCAACAATACTGTCTGATAAGTCTCTTTTTAAACATTTCATGCTACTTGTTGGTGTGTGTGCTTGCCCTATTCTCACTGCCTGTGGGGAATTAGCCTAATTCTGCCTGATTCGCCAGTAATTATATGTGCCAGTGAGAAGGATTGTGGATTCTGGAAGTGAGTCTCTCTCTCTCTCTCTCTCTCTCTCTCTCTCTCACTCACTCACTCACTCATTCACTCTCTTGCGTCTTTCTTTCTCTCTTTCTTTTCTCTCGCACTCGCCTCATTTCACTGTGGCACAGGAGAGGCAGCCGATCGCAAACGGCTCTTTTGAAAATGCAGTGTGTGTCCTGTGTGTGTGCGCGCGCATTTGAAACCAATAGCAATTCTCCCTTTCGAGCCTTCCATTTCATTAAGGTGACAAAAGTAATGCTGATTTAGGCTAAAAATGGAGGCACTCTGACCAGACAGTTTGATTTTTATTAGATTCGAGTATGCTTGTGTGTGTGCGTGTGTGTGTGAACACCTGTATGTAAATGGATAAGAATATGCATTACTGTGCAAAAGTCAGAAACAACCTTTTATTCACTTTACAGTCAAAATGACATTGATTATTTAGCAAGTAGATCACATATATTTGACAGACAGGTACACAGAAGCCTGAAGTAGTTTTTTTCAGTCATTTTAATGTTTAATGTGTCCTCCATTTAAGACTTTATATGATTCTGATTCATCTCTAGTCCTTCATCAGTGGTCACAGGATGCTACCCATAGGACACTGTTAGCTGGATGTTGTTGGTTGGGGGACTATTCTCAGTCCAGCAGTGACACTGAGGGGTTAAAAACTCCTGCAGCCCTGCTGTGACTGATTTAATCATACTGACACAACACACTAAAACACCAGCACCAGTTGAGTATCATTGTGGTGTTGTTGTTCCACATCCCTAAAGTTCAGCGTTTCGAATTTGGCAGCATTTTCTGCCTCTTACATTGCAAATAATCACAAACACCAATGATGGTCTCTGGACTCTGGGGTGGTCAGTCCACTGTTTGGAGAGTTTTCTTTGTAGCTTTTGTCTGTAATGGATGGTGACAGTTTTGTTGTTCTACCAGGTCTTGCATGGTTGTTAGTCCCATTTTCTCTAGAACTTAATTTTAAATGATTTTTTCCCACATGTTTGTTTTGGCCTTCCTAATGCAAGTGGACTGTTTAATTATTTATGTATGGCCATTTAGACTGGATATTAAATAGATTAATACAAGGTGGTCTCTGATGTTTGCACAGTACTGTATATGTGCTAGTATGTGAGATTTGTATTCAAGATGTATGATAAAGACAAAAGCCTATACTGAGGGTGAATTGCTGCATGAACTGGTCACACCTTAATGTGATAGCAGTATGCGTCCATGGTGTGGCTGAATTTATTGTTTGATTTATTAAGACTTGAGCTTGTCATGAAAATCGTGCATAGCCCTGCCCACTTTCTGCTTACTTGTGAGGCACAGGGTTTAAATGAAGCAGTGAAATAATGGAGCTGTCAAGAACCTAGAAGCAAAGTCCAGTGATAAAGAGATAGGGGCTTTAATAAATTAAGTTCTTTCCCACCAAACATTTCATCAAGGTGTTATCCATAACATGGACAGCATGCACATATTGTGGCCACATTGCACTTCTCACAAACATAACTGGTCCCCAAACAGTGTTAAAACAGTGTTATTCTGATGGTTCAGCGCATGCTCAAGGCTTGTGCCTTTGTTTAACCGCTAATCATGTCATTTGAGATGTTAGCACAATATTAATCCAGGTTGGGCATCTACAGAAACAAACCGGTCACCATGAGTTGCGCGGAATTTCAGTAAATGGGGTGACATTTATAATCAGCCACACACTCAATACATCTCTGCCCATTTTTGTGCAGTTCTCCCAGGTTTTGTACATCCCTCTCTCAAAGGCATAGCATGAGGAAGAAAAGCACACATGCGTATGTATGTATGTATCTATCTATCACACAGCCCACCCCATAAAATGCACTTACAGGCTCATGCAACAGTTGTTTACACAGCATGCAGGGAGACTGGGTCCAGTTTGCAGCTGACATTCTCACAAAAGGCTTAGCACATCCACTGATTATAGGCTGTAGATGTTACAAACCCCATGTGATGTATCTTAAAGGCCATATTGCGATACTGCTTAGCAGGTGATACATTGTGCAGACCGACTCTGTTATTTCATGTTAGTCCTGATGATGACGTTGCCTGAGGGTGGACCATTTCTTATCCTAAACAGTGAAAGCCAGGCTGGTTCCCAGGTCTCAAAGGCCCTAATTAAACTTGGACCCAGTCACCACAGTGATGAGGATGTGTTCTTATTAGTCTCCAGAGTGGCCAAGGTTCCGGCAGCGGTGTGTGTATTAATGTGTGTTTGAGTGAGTGAGGCTGTCCCCCTGCTGCCAGCGCTGTCATATCTGTCAGCTAGGCCAGCTCTCGCCTCTGGCAGTTCTCTGTTAACCATTCATTTCTGGATGTTTCTGATGGCTGTTTCATATGTGACCACTCACCTTTGTGTTTGTGTGTGTGTGTGTGTCTGTGTGTGTGTGTGTGTGTGTGTGTGTGTGTGTGTGCCTGTGCCTGTGAATAGGTGACAACAGATTTGAGGAAAAAGTGTACAGACTCACACACAGGCACATCCGCCTCGGCTCCTCTGGCTGCCGGCATCATTGCTCTCGCCCTGGAAGCAAAGTGAGTGGTGAGACCCTCCTACGCACAGACACACAATAACATTACAAGGTATTTATTTTCATGTACTTGAGTAATTAAGGCCCAATCAGAATAGAAATACCAATACCGATGATAAAGGAGGCTATTATACGTTTCTGGTTTTTCCTTTTATATAGTGTGTTACATTATTCTAGGTGCACATACAAACTTTGCATAGTAATAAAGTCTAAAGTACATGTGAAAAGAAGAAACTCTCCCACAGAAACCACTTTTATCAGCTGACTGAAACACCTTGATAGAATTCCAGCACTTTTTTCTGTTACAAGGTGACAGCATCTCGTAACGCAATCCTTATTGCCCTCATACTGGCCAACTTGGCAAAAAGTAAAAACTACTCTGAAACATCTTGCCAAGGAAGGAATGTGTCTACCAACTTGTTCTACCTGATTTTCAGAATCGTACTCTGGCTCAAAATAATACAGCACAACCCAACCCCACTGTAGAGCCTAAATAATGGTGGTTTGGGGCACAACTTGTGACAAGATGTTGCTGTAACAGTTGACCAATTAAAACAGCGTCACATGCCTTGAAGGAAATACATGGCAGCCTTCAACCTGTCAGCTTGGTATCATTGTGTGATCACTGTGTCATCATGAGAGGCTTAAATAGTACTGGCAATTGGCAATAACTAAATTGCATTCAAAACAGCAAAAAAAATAAATAAACAAACAAATAAATATAGATACGTTTATTCCATGTTAATTTAGAATGATTCATACATTTACTACAAACATCCATGACAATGATCTTGTCTTCTACGTAAGAGCGGTGGGGGCACTTATACATTGTTTGCTAGCCAAAACAAACAGTTTTCCTTATAAGTGAAAACTCCACAAAGCATGTCTAGACAGCCAGATAACTTTGAAAGATTTGGAACTTATACTTGGAACAGAGAAACATTATAGATTACAATGACAAGAATTTATATTTTATTGTCAAGTGTTATTGCCTTCACATACATACATACATACTGTACATACATACTATACATACATACTGTACATACATACATACATACATACATACATACATACTGTACATACATACATACATACATACATACATACATACATACTGTACATACTGTACATACATACTATACATACATACATACATACATACATACTGTACATACTGTACATACATACATACATACTGTACATACATACTGTACATACATACATACTGTACATACATACTGTACATACATACATACATACATACTGTACATACATACATACTGTACATACATACATACTGTACATACTGTACATACATACTATACATACTGTACATACATACTATACATACATACATACTGTACATACATACATACTGTACATACATACTGTACATACATACATACATACATACTGTACATACATACATACTGTACATACATACATACATACATACATACTGTACATACATACATACTGTACATACTGTACATACATACTATACATACATACATACATACATACTGTACATACATACATACTGTACATACATACATACTGTACATACATACTGTACATACATACATACATACTGTACATACATACATACTGTACATACATATATACATACATACATATTGTACATACATACTGTACATACTGTACATACATACATACATACATACATACATACTGTACATACATATATACATACATACATATTGTACATACATACTGTACATACTGTACATACATACATACATACATACATACATACATACATACATACTGTACATACATACTGTGCATACATACATACATACATACATACATACATACTGTACATACATACTGTACATACATACATATATACATACAAACATACTGTACATACATACAGTATTGATCCCAGAGGGACAGTCAAGGCATCCAGTAGCTATTCCACAAGTTCACAAGGTAAGACAAAACAGGACAGTTACAACAACAAAAAAAGAGAATATAAATTAAATACATTATAGAAATAGAAAAAGTCTCACAGTGTGTATGTGAGAGTGATGGCAGTAGTGCAGTTAACCAGTGTAAACAGTGTAGACAAAATGTTTTGCCACATCTAAACAGTCATAAACACAGTGACACACAGCCATCACCTGTCTACAACACATTGTGTTATACACAGCTCCTGCCAGCCCACCTCTTCACTCATTCCTCACCACTGATGAACTTGCACACTTTATCTCTCGCACACACACATACACACATCCTGCATTAATTCACACGTCACACACATGACATCATGTCACACATCCATCACCTGTGGCTCATTTATTACATTAGCCCATACTCACACACATCCCCATGATCCATCTGCACCGCTGTGCTTTCACTCATACTCAACACACATCCACACATCCCCTCTTCCCCTCATACCTCACCCTCCACTCTTATAAATCTGACACTCAGATGACGTGTGCTTGACATTTGTCCTCCGCTAAAGGAGACAGAGAGAGTTGAGAGAAAAGAATGGTGCTGGCTGCCCCTGCCCTTCCCCAGTCCAGCTGAATGAGCCGTGCGTTTATGGCTCACTGGCCGCATCACCTTCTCACAAGTCATCATACTCAATTATCAGCTCTCACCGAGCTGCATAATATTTTGCCCTTCCGCGCTGAAGAGTGGTAATAAGACAGTGAAATGTATTATGGATCAGTGAGTTTTTCTCTCACTCTCTTTTTTTTCTTTGTCTCGATCATGGAGATAAGTGCGTGAGCGCACGTGTGTGAGAGAACAATATCGTTTAGAAGGCCATGGATCGTTTGCCGGCACACTCTGTTCAGACAGTGTGAAATGTGAACTCAGTAGATGGTAGATGGAGGGAGGAGTGCGTAAAGGGGAGCAGAAGGGAGCTCTTCTATTTTGGTCCCTGCCGTTCGGGGCAGTAAACCCCGCTGATGCATGCTTTGATTGTATTCGCTTGAGGTGCCTTTGTGCTTGCTCCCTCTGTCTCCCCATAGGCCTCCGTCACTTTGCTTTTTTCTCCCCATTAAATCAGGTGGAGCTCTTTATGATGTTGCTGTTTAGCTGAAGGTGACTTCAAAGCCTGTTTATATATACTTCTCTCTGTACGTGAGCAAGCCACGGGGCCTCTGGTGTTCCCCCCTCAGGGAGTCTTCTTGCATGTATCACTGCCTACCCAGTCATCACTAGGTCACCCTTTGTACTATATTAAGCTCTGATTAAAAATTATGTGTGCGACATTATGTATTCGTCCACTGGGTCGTTTATCAAGGGGCATATAAAAATGTAGCTGGCTTGACCTTTCATAAATTACTCTGCTCGACTTATGACAGTAGAAGCAAATAGATCTGAATGTGTAAGGTGGGCCACGAAAAGACTGCCGATCTCACATACACTTAAAAAAAAGAATAAATAAATAAATTTTATATATATATATATATACACACACACACACACACACATCAGTGCATGAATATATTGCTCCACTAATGTTTGACCACCTGTTCCAGTTAGATATAACTTGTCCTGAGCAGCACCGCTGGACTTTTATGTGCCTCTGACTGAGCCGTTCACACCCTCAGGGCTGTGCATTCTGCTGTGCAGTCCAACAGCTGATCCAATCAATGAGCACACGCTCTGAGCCAAAAAATGTTAAAGTAGGAGGTGTAAGTGCTTTTTGATGATGCTGTCCCAGCGGATATGTGCGGCTCTCTTTTTGCTAGCAATTTGTAAGTGTTCGTTAATTATGATTTTGATTTGTAAGGTTTATCAGCGCATGATATATGCTGTTGTACACTAATGTCCATAATAGCTCTATTAAGTTCCCTCCGGGCTCTAGGTTATATGCAAAGGACGATGACTGTGTTCACATGGAACGTTCATGAATTCTGTTTTATATGATAGTGTTCTTTATACAGTCTGAAAGGGTTTTTATACCGTTATTTGTGAAAACTGTATGGTTTCTCACTAACATAGTTAATTCTGAGTACTGGTTGGTGAGTATTTACTCCAGCTATACTGCAGCGTGCTACTTTATCAAATTCAAAGATTTCTATTCACATTATTTGTCACGTGATTACTATCTTTCATGATTACAGCTGAAATATCAGACAATAGAACAGAAGTGTGGTTCATGTTTTAGCTAAGGGACTGAATGTGAATGTGTTTTGGCTAAGTGTAAGTGCTTACTTGTTAAGTTAGTAAATGTCTCTAAGGTGTTTCTGGGACAGCCTGCAGTTTGCAGCTGTCAATACAGCCAAGTGAAGCTGAAAGTGTGGCAAGTACAGGGATGTTAAGAATATAAACTTCTCAAGAAAGGTTAAGCAGGTCTTCTTCAAATTTCAAATAAACAACAAAACAAACTATTTAGCCAGGACAAGAAAGGCTGTGAAACAAAAAGACATTCAGGTTAATCATGCAAGTATTGGGAAAGCAGAGCTGAACATGATTTTATGGCTCCATCTAGTCAATACTTATTTTGCTGGAAGCATTAGCCAATATTAAAGTGCATTTGATGCAATACACTCCAAATTGGCAAAACATTAAGCCTTTAATTCTTTTAACGAACAAACCAATAAACAAATAAAAAAAAGTTACTATGTATGGTAAGATTTTCCCTTACATTTTTTAAATAGTGAATTTTGTGGATAAGCTTGCTTATGATCTTTTACAGAAATGAGATGACTTGATGAGCACTGATGACTTCAAACAGATAAACAAACAGTACTTTTAGTTAATTTATGGTAAATATGAGACAGTATATTCTCTATATGGTTTAAATCTGGACTTGTTCTACTTTGGGCTTGGCTTATTTTTTCTCTGGAAGGGTATTTAGGATTCTTTGTGAGCAGTTGTGAAAAAGCAATAGAACACTGTTCTTCAATGAAATGCTTCTGGTTTTCTAATATATGAAATAAGGCAGAATATTAAAATCTACTACTGTTGAGGTACTGACTGACTGGCTTCAGTACTACAGAATTTCAAAACACCCAATCATTCAGAATGGTTGTCTAAATTACATTGTGTGTGCATGTTATTAGCATCCCAGCTTAAAATTACTTCATCATAGTCTGTAGTTATACCCTCCTTCAGCATCTCTTACTCATTTTTGGTGTAAGTCACACCCACTTCTGTTTGTAATCTAAAAGAAGGTATCCAAAAAAGTAGTTTATGAATCAGTATTGAAGAGATTGGCATGCAGTAATATTTAATAATAACCTAGCAGGGAATAAAACGTCTGTATTCTAAACATAGTGTTTCTTTTCTTTACAGTATGAACCTGACCTGGAGGGACATGCAGCACCTGGTGGTTAGAACCGCCCATCCTGCCCATCTCATAACAAATGACTGGAGGGCCAATGGTGTGGGGCGCTTAGGTAACAAGCAGAACGCAGCCAGAAACTTGCAACACTTGCACTGGCTCAGTGAACTCATCTGACCCCACCTTATCCCTCTCTCATTCCGTCTCCTTCCCTCTCTCTCTTTTTTCCTGGCAGTGAGCCACTCCTATGGTTATGGTCTGCTGGATGCAAGTGCGATGGTGGCACTAGCCCGGAACTGGAGCAGCGTGGGGCCACAGCACAAATGTGTTATCGACATGCTGACGGAGCCCAGGTAAGAAAGGTCATAGCGGCCACGCAGCTCGCCGGACCCGGCGCCAGCTGCCTGTGGATCCAGCACTGCAGAATAGGTCAACTCCAAGAACTTGAAGAAATACTTTGTCCTTGTAGCTCTAGTGTGACACAGACAACCTTAAAATAACCCAGAGGTGGGTTATACGTGTCCTGAGATTTTTTTTGGGCTTAAGGCTGGCCTCAATTTCCTGCCAGCTGCATTGCCCTTACAGATAGCTCCTCCAAAGTGGGCTGTGTCTGTGTTGTCCAGTCACGCTGCTGCCTGACTTGCTCTGCTGTTGTCTCTGCTTTAACACACTCGTTTTAAACTCATTGAAAGGCTTGTTAATTATCTAATGAGACGGCTCAGGTGTGCCATTAGTAGCAAGAACACTGTTGTGCAGGGCAGCAATATTCTAAGATCACAAGTGACACCACATCATCTAGTTAGGTTGTCCCCAACAGATTGGCAAATGCATGCTCATTACTCATTACTGCATCATTTGAGGATGTTAATGGTACAGTTCGCTTCTCCTACTTAAAATTGCCTGGGCGAATTCTAACTGACTGATTAAATGATGCATTTATTTTCCAGACCTTACTAACCCCTACCCTTTTCCAAGCCCTTCTCCAGTGCCAATCCAGATTCTAACATGTGTGTCTGTAGATATAAAACTGAGACACCTAAGCTCCTTTGTGTTCTTTGGACTGTGAAGTCAAATTTTTGTAGCTAGAGCTAATAGTAGCTGTGTCTCTTACTGTACAAATGTAATTTCAGTGTGTAATAGATTTACTGGCTGCACTGTATTCTGAAAACAAAAAAACTGCAAGAAAAATGAACCAATTTACAAACAAGGTAACGCAGTCCGACTGGGATTTCAGATTGGTTATCCCACATCAACATATCAAGGCCACTATTTCAGGCAGTTTTCACAGTAAGCTGCACGAGCTGCTTCACTTCAGTCTAAAATGTATTGACCTGCTATCAAACATTGAAAATACGCCCCATTATACAGTGATAACATTTTGTCCAGCTGTCAGTGCAGAATGTTTTTTGAGTCAACGCTATCCATCTGCCCACAGAGCACTGTCTTTTCAGCTATTCTGTTTTATGAATCATGCTTTTATAGTTGACATTTAGTTCAGCCTTACTTACTTGCTTCCTTATTATACCTTTCTTCTATTTGAGGCTCGGTAAAGCCTGAAAAACATGTGATGTCAGGGACATTAAGTTCCATGAATCAGTCCACCTTTCTGTTTTATTCAAGGAATACAAGGTCTTGGAGTTGGCCTGAGCTGTTTTTGTCCATGTTGCAGGGACGTAAAGAGCCATCTTTTGTTCAGTAAGAGCGTGGAAGCTTGTTCAGGACAGCCGGACTTCGTGAGTTCTCTAGAGCATGTGCAAGCCAGACTCACGCTCTCCTACAGCCACAGAGGAAATCTAGCTATCCACCTCATCAGCCCTCTGGGGACCCGCTCCACACTGCTGGCACCAAGGTAAAAACACACACACACACACACACACACACACACTCTCTGATAATACTGCAGCACTAAAAATTATTCTAGAGATTTGTGTTCAGCTCTATTCTTTAATCTTTAATTACCAGAAGACCTGCAATCGCACTGTCCAAAATGTTTGACCTTGCCTGGCTTTGGATTTTGAATCTTCTTATTGTTACTTTTCAAATAGGAATTTCTGCTATTCTGCCAAAAATGCCTATTGTGTAGTTTTTCATTCATCAGTGCCAAAAACACATATTTAACAGAAAATTACACAGAAGCCTTAAGTATAAAATACACGTTAATAAAAATACAATATAATTTTTTCAGCATTTAGTGTTGCTACCTTGCTATGTAATATCCTGTCAGTTACTGTCAGTTAACAGTGTTAACAGGGGGCTAGTTGCTATAGTGTTTATATAGTGCATTTAATGTTGCTACCTATTACCTTTATCAGAATTTCTATTCTGAGTTATTTAATACTAATGATCTGTTTGTGCAGTCCTGCTCTATTACAGCCATATAGCATACATTCAGTTACATTCAAATATTAAAGTAAAATATCCTGTCAGTTACTGTCAGTTAACAGTGTTAGGGGGTAGTTGCTATAGTGTATATATAGTGCAGTTAGTGTTGCTACCTATTACATATATTATTTAGTCTATAGCTTTCAGTAGATGAGATATTTTTCCATGATGCAGTCTAAATTAGTCTTAAGGCTCATTTATACTCAGCGTTAAATATGGGTACAGATACGCATGGAGCTCTCTGTCCGTACTCTGCATTTATTTTGTGCGGAATTTGCACGTTTTCGGAAATCTTGCGGATACAGACGGGACCGAGCAATACCGCTGTAGACCGTGGGGGCAGTGCAAGACGTGATAACTTCTATATAAACATGACGAAGAAGAAACGGTAAGTTTATGTAAGTTTACATACCGGTAACAGTATGTAAGTTTGCCTCGGCGCAGAGACAACATGTTAATTTGCGTTGTTTTTGAACCGTCGCCATGTTTAATTTACTTCATACTGCCCTCTACTGGAAGTGTTGTTCAACAACCATGTCAACAGGGCTGACGCAGACAAGTATGTGCCAGTGACGGTTATATCACTTGAAACGCACACAGACATTTCCACACGTAGAGGAAGTATAAATGAGCCTTTAGACGTTGGTTGCATAATCCTAATCCCTCAGCACTTGATTAAGCCTCACTCCACATTTCAGTGTGTACTAGTGCAGATTTTCTTTCTGTTGTATGCTTCACTCAGTAACAGCCTCTTGACAGCTACATTAACTTTCAGACTCTACTTTTAAATGAAAAGGCAGTAACATAGTAATGTTTAAGTAGCATTGCGGAGTCTTCTCCCAGTAGAAGGTCAGAAACACCTGTAAATATCTGCAGTGGTGAAACAAGAGTGGAGCCTGACTATTTTGCAGGTTCAAATGTATAAGTACTGTTTATCTGATGGTGACAGTTCGGATGGTCTACCAGGTCTTGCATGGTTGCTAGGAGTTCCAGTTTTGCATCCTGTTTTTTATTTATTTTTTCTGCTTACCCCTTTTATATGCAAGTGAATTATCCTACCTCAGAAATATTTCCTTTGGTCATTTTAGATCTACACGAGAGAGAATCATGTATGGCAGCTGAAGTAAGTTTGTGAGGTAGCTTGTGTGACTGTTAGTGTCTCTTACAAAAGGAAAGAAAGGATGAATTGAACACAGATAGATTAGATATTATGCTTAAAGACGTACATTTCCGTATTTTCTGCTTTTCTCTGAGACTATAAAGTGAATAACTTGAGGATTGTGTTTTGTACTGAGCTCTCATAGCAGATTCTCATACGTCATGGCTGTGAAATTGAATAAGAAGGGTTATGAGAGGTGCCAGCAGGTTCTGAATAAGAGCACTACATCAGCCATGTTAGTTCCGAGAAGTTTTTGTGGTACTGAGTTTCCTGTGTCTGACTCAGGCCGCAGGACAACTCTGCAGAAGGCTTCAATGACTGGGCATTCATGACCACACACGCATGGGACGAAGACCCTCGAGGAGAGTGGACTCTGGAAATTGAGAATGTGGCCGGGCTTAATGACGATGGTAATATATATTGGGAATCTTGGGAATTTCAGGAATGGGAATGGAAAGACTGACTTGTTCTTAGAAAACAACATAAAACAATGAACACCATTTCTTTTTTTTGTCCCTCTGCTTCTCCCTCTCACATGTTCCCTATCACACCTATTCCTTCTTTCCACACCCCAAGGTGTTCTTTCTCAGTTCACACTCATCCTATATGGAACGGGCTCCAGCTCTGCAGACCCTTCTGCCTCCGACTTTAGTAGACCTTCCAACAACAGCTGCAAAACTTTTGATGCTCAACAGATCTGCATTGGTGAGAAGAAACAAACCCGCGCACACACTAATCCCTGGGATGCATCACAATAATTCACTCTTTCATCAGCTCAGCATGACTCTCTGTTGTTATGACTGCACATTTGTCTTTATGAATATTAACACAAAAACAATATAGCAGGAGCCACTACAAAAGAAATTGAATGACTTATAGCACAAATTGCTAGAGAGGAAAATAACTACTAAGGTGTTCTTGCTCTTTATGTAGAAGCCTTTCTTAGTAGCCTCCTACTGAGACAAATAATTGCTGATGTATGTCTGACTATCCCTCTGTTATCCCTCTGAATTTTGAAATTGCACCTGCCAAAATCTAATAGATAGAACAGTTGTCACAAATGCAGCAGTTGCAAAATAGAGTCATGTGCAAACAGTAAAACATATCCCAGATAATATCCTCTCCGAGTAAACCAGTGAAGTGTGGTTTTAATTTCGTCTCCAATGTTCTTGTTCCATTTAAGTGCTTTAAGTGCTGATAAGTGCCTTTCCTGGAAACATGTTTTACTACAGTAACAGGGAGCATTACTGTGACGGCTGGAGCAGTAGTGAAGCTGTTTTAATGTTTCCTTTTTAAAGTTCAGGTTTTTCTCCTTTCTGTTCTCTATTCATCCGTGCTGTAAGAGGCTGAAATAGGAGGAAATTGGTAGGTGATGTTTTGACCCCCATTTTTATTCTGAGTTATTTAATACTAAGGAACTGTTTGTGCAGAGTCCTGCTCTGGTATTTGTTTTGTTTAAGGATATTACAGACAAATAGCATTACATAACATTCTATTTCATTCAGATATTGAAGTAAAATATCCTGTCAGTTACTGTTAGTTAATAGTTACTATAGTGTGCAAAGTGTCCTGCTCAGTTTTCTTAACTTTAAACACATGTTTGCTCCTCCACTAGCCGTCCGTCCACATTTTACGTATACACTTGAATTGTGACAGTTTCCCCTACCCAGCATATCCTGCTCAGAGAACACATTTAAATGTACAGTTACTGTTTATTTGCTGAATTTAATATGGTACCATAAGTTTTGTACAGGCCAATTTTTTCCAATAGGTTAAAGAGAACATATTATACTTATTTGTAGAAATGGACCGATCAGCGTTTTTGAGGCCGATTCTGATCGCCGATCACCTTTCAGCACGATCGGCCGATACCGATAGAGAACGGAGTATACGCCACGGCAGGGCTACATGTAGTTATTTTAGCACAAGCAAGTCTTAAAACATGGTCTAAACTGGTTTATTACCATTTTTAATATGAAACAGCTTAATATTTTTAACAAAATTAAACAGTAAATAAACAAAGTAAATCATACAAATATCCCCAATACTGCAATCATTTAATTTAGACCCTTAATTTAAAACTAAAAAAGATAATAAAGTAAATGCAGTAAAAACTGCAGTCATTAAACGCAGACTCTGTTATTTTTCTAATGAAAAACAAGAATCTCCAAAATTGCAACAGACCAAAAACAAACTTTGTTTTCAATGTAAGTCAATAAAACCAGAATTCTTTTCTTTCCAAGCTATTTTTCAGTACTTTATTGGTCCATTCATCATGAAATATTCACACAATGCAAACGCGTGTTTAAATGATGTAGAAAACTTAAAATCAACAAAAGGAAGATACATGTTTTTCATTGGACAGCGATGAAATGTAATATATATATATACACTTTGACTGAGGTGTTTTAATTTTGCATATGAGTGCAACTAGTTTAATTGTGTTTTGTCAAAGGCTGGTCAAAACATTCAAATCAAGTGACTTTTTTTTCCACTGAAAAGTAAGCTCTATACTGCAGATATTTAAAGCAGTAGTTATGTACTGAATACGTACCTCACTAGCATTATTTGTAGTATAATTGAGTATCTACTGATGTACACTCGCTAAGCACTTTATTAGGTCCGTCTGGTGCAGCTACAGTTATTGCTCATTTTATCACCTTCACTTACTATAAAGATCAATCTAGTAGTTCTACAGTTACAGGCTGTGGTCCGTCTGATTCTCTGTGTACTTTGTTATCCCCTTCTCTGTCTGTCAGTGCTCAGGATCCCCACAGACCTGGTATTATTGGGGTGGTGGATCACCTTGTAAAGTCAGAGACAATAGCTCATCTGTTGCTGCACAGTTTATGCTGGTCCTCTAGTTCTTCTTCAGCAGTTCCTAATACTTACTAAATTGAGTCTCAAGAGGGGGTCAGGGGAAAGTTCGGGGGTTACAGTGTCTTTTATTGTATATAAAACTGTAACAGCTGCTTCTTTTCTTTTTGTGTTCTTTTGCAGAGTGCAGCGCTGGATCCTCACTCTTCTTGCAAGGCTGCGTGAAGGCGTGTCCTCCGGGCTTCACGTCAGGTCTGCAGCTGCTCAATCTGTCGCTGGAGAACTGGGTGGAGCAGTCGTCCGTTCAGGCCTGTCTGCCCTGCCACCCGGCCTGCCTCACCTGCTCCGGCCCGGGGGAGGCTGAGTGCCTGTCCTGTCCCTCCCACAGCCACCTGGTGGCCACATCCTGCCTGCGCCAGAACCAGGTGCAGCGCAAGTCTCCCGCCGGACCCACGCTAAACGTCCAAAGAGCAGGTGGACCAGACTTAGACTCAGACTCGGACGGACCCTCGCCCCAAGCGGGACTGTCCTCGCGTTTGCCCGTGCTGGTGGCAGTGCTCAGCTGTGCCTTCATCCTGGCCACGTTCGCAGCCGTTTTCGTGTTGCTGCAGCTGCACTCCGGCGCGGCCAGCGCCCACTTCTGCCGGAGAACCAAACTGCCCGTGACAGACTCGAGTGGTCGAGGCACGCGGGTGGCCTTCGGTTTTGGCCTGAGCCGAGACTGGACAAGCAGCAGGGTGTCCTACCGTGGGATCCCCACTGTGTGGGGGGACGAGGATACTGCAGGTGGGGTGAATTCAGAATCGGACAGCGAGGAACTGGACTGCCACAGCGAGAAGACCGCTTTCATACGGACTCAAAGCGCCCTCTAGCACCACCTACTTGACGCACCCTGCTTTTCACACCTCTCCGTCTTCCTTTGGCAGGGCGAGCAAGTTGGTCTAGGTAGTTCTCTCTCTCTGCCGTCCTGATGTCCTGCTCTGACAGGAGCTGAGAAGGTAAAGCACGCAGCCGTGTGTCTGTTCATTCTAACAGTAGAGTAAGATATTCAGGTGAGGCGGCTGTTTAGCAGAGACTCGAATCTCTGATGAATCCCAGCGGGACAGGCTGGCGGTGCAATGTTGAAATCTCCCTTTATTTTCACTTAAAATTCTCTTAGAGGTTTGAGTCATGAGGTTTAAACTGCGAAAAAAGGATCAGCGTGCGCGTGTATGAATGCTAATGTTTCCTTTCGAGCTAAAAGGGCTGAATTTACTCCAGTCCGCGTTTTACTGTCAGCGTACTCGACTGGATTTATGCACAACATTTTGAATTGTAATGTGGCCCAATGCAGAACGTTCATACTTTTATATTGTTTTATTGGCAGTCACTGATGTGTCATATACCTAAGCTAATAACCAGCCTCAGAGTTTCTCCGTCTCTCTCTCTCTCTGCCTGTCTGTGCTGGTCGTAATACATCACTATATTGGTGGTGGTTATAGCCGGAGTTCTCAATAAGAGACACACATTTAAAAAATTGCCTTGATCAGCGTCAAAGCAGTGAAAGAAGTGGAGAAAACATTCAGTCTGTAGAAGGCCTTACATTCAGACGTTCATCCAAATAAATAAATAAATAAATAAATAAACCAAAAAATACAGGATCCAAACATACTTTATTATAACATGCTTAACTTTCTGTTAAACATTTTCAGCTTCCTGAGTGTGAAAGGTGCCATAGAATCGATTTATTTCAAGTTTAAAATGGGTCTCTAGATTTGTGCCTTTGGTCAAGGTGACAAACGCCCAGAGCAGTTTTACAAGCCCACATACACACTATGATTCATCCCAGAAACAAGCAGGCTTTCTTTTTATGCTGAGTTCTGCTCTGATTGGCTGGTTTATAGTGAGACACTGTGATGATTACACAGAAGCAACACACTGAAACAGATACAGACAGGAAAATATAATGAAGCTCTGTGGAAACAAACAATTCTATATATTCTTGTAACCAAAGTATATTTAGTTAGCTATGCTAATGTTAGTTACTTTGACCTTGCTAGTTGCTAACGTTACCTATACTAGCTACTTACTTTCAATCTCATCAGTAAATTAAACTCATTAGATCTCTATGAACAGTTCAGTTTATATGGCTTTAAAGCTTCAGCTGTCAATACGTGGATATAATAGCACAGCACAGCTGCTACTTACAGGTGGCTGTTGCAGTTGACACGCTAATAAAGGTGGAGCTGCTTCTCTCTTCAGTCTCTTCAGTGTCGAGCGCTGATATTGTTCAGGTTTGAGAAACTGTCCAGCGTGAAATGTACAACTGAGGATCTTGTTAAAGATGTTTGATGTTTCATTCCACCTTAAATGCTACAGAAAGTAACTGCCATGTAAGGTAGAACAAAACATTTGCAAAACAAGCTGAAGTTGGATTCATGTCCTCCAGCTTGTTTTGCAAATGTTTTGTTCCACCTTACACAGCAGTTACATTCTGTAGCATTTAAGGTGGAATTGAACATCAAACCGAAAGCCAGCTTCAGCCTTGTTTAAAGATTGAAGACAGTTTTTGTTCCTTAAAAGGGTGTGAAAAGTACTGACATCCTCTTAACCGTCAAGACTGGTACAGTTTATGTAGATTTCGTAATCAGTTTTTAATTTGTATTTGAAGTGTTTTGAGGTTCACAGTATGTATGTTCTATGTACTGAACTCTCTTTATTCAACTATTACAATACAAACACACTTTTCCATTCTGTGGCACCTTTAAAGCGTACATGTGGTTTACTCAGACACAAATCATAAGGTAGCTGGCTGAATTCGGACTGTTGATTGGATTACAGTTTGCGGAGCTGAACTTGTGTAGGAGTTGATATATTTCCACACTAGCTGTGGTCTGTTGTTCAAACACTGGTAGTAGAACAGTATAAGCCCAACAATGATCACAGTCACTAAGCTGAGTACACGCCACTGGATATAAAACAATGCTCATAAAGATTGTGGTGGTGTTACAACTTCATATTAGTCATACCTCAGACTCGCTGTCTGAAATCCCTGAATAAGGTGGTCTGGCGTTTTCGAATTTCACAAACCATTTTATATTGCCATGTCAAGATCCTCATACACACATATATATATATATAGGTTTACCTCAACTCTAACCATGGGACTTCGTTTGGCTAAATCAATCCGGAGGAGAACCTGCTGGGAGCTGAGCAATCTTTTATGAGCTTTTACCTTTTTTTTATCTTCTCATGGACAAAGTAATTTTCTGGGCCCCAAAGGAAACATTATTGATTTTGAGGTTTGATGCACTAAAACCTGTCAGGAGCGGTGTGGGAAGGAGCGCAGGACAGCGTTTGGCGTTTGTTTTCTGGAAGGTCACTCTGAGACGTGTGATTTGACACCTGTCTCGAGGTCTGACAGGGGTTTCTCGCTTCAGCACTATGAATTGTATAATGAAAATGAAGTTCATGTATGTCACAGGAAACGTCCTCTTTTACGGGACTGTGTGTGAGGAGCGAGCTTTTTCACTGAGCTGTCTTTCAGTGGCTTTTTTCTAGTATTTATCATTTTTATTTAATAGGCTTCAATTACGGTCATTAAATTAATTGCAGAAGTCCAGTGTTGGTGTTTCATTCAAAGGTTTGTCTCATCTTGTAAACAGCTGTAATTCTGAACAATGGCGTCTATCTATATCACTGCCAGCAGTAATCAGCAGTGTTCGGAGTCCGAGCCTCTCTGCGACAGCCCATTTGCGACGAGCAATTCATTTGCAATTAGCATGCTTTTAGCTTCAAAGAAGAAGGGCTGCTGTAGCACGCGCAGTACGACACGGCAGGCCGGGAAAAGGGAAAAAAGAACAAGTCTCCAGAGGTTACATCCATTATTTATACCAGGACACGCACGTAGTTAAACATGCAGACTGATGACTGAACCTTTAAACCTTTTTGTAATTCATCTGCAGCTATGGGCTTAAACTTTAAACTGATAGCCTCATAAGTTTTCTCTTCAGTGTGTGTCATATGCGGTGGGAGAACCATGCTGCATATTTATACGAGTGGCAAATCTCTTGACTTTTCAGGGACTGATGAAAGAGTCTCTCCTCCCTAAATAAAGCGTGGAGAAATCTAGTTTATGGAAATAGTCCATTTAAAATGCTTTCCGTAATTAGCTCTGCTGGGAAAAAGGGGCAACTCTAATTCGCGCCTGCAGCAAGCGCATGCCTGGCATTATAACTGGGACTGGGGCTCGGACGTCCGTGTGCTATCAGAGGAGGTGCAGAGGTTTTCTTACTTAGCCTGAGATAGAAGTCATGTTCACTATTCATCGTTACGGCTCGCTCACCGAGGGGTTGTTAAAAATACATACGTCTGTCCCTCTGCATACGTCCCTCTTGCTAATTTGAGCCCGAGTGCTTGTTAGAAGTTCCACAGAGTTGAAGCTGCTCAGCTGCTGTAGCACCGCTAGGGTTGCCAATTTGTCATGTTGTTCCATATTTAAGCTGTTTATTTCAAGCCTTACTAAATACACCTGATTATTCCCTCCAGATGTTCTCGCCAGTCTCAAATTAATTGCCTTGTGTGGTGTGGTGGCCTGCATATCAGAGTGTCTTGAAAGACCACGTTGACTTCATCCCTGAATCCATAGAAGTTTAAGGACTGGCATCACTTAGTGTAATGAAAACCATGACACAACTTATATTTCCATAATATGAACTTTACAAGAGAAGAACCATTCATAACCTTTCCATTCTGGAGCAGCTGTGTTGGTGCATTTATCATGAAATGTTCACACAATGTAAAGGACACACGACCTTAAACAACAAAGAATAATAATAATCTATGAGGGTTTATAAGGTAAAGAAGTTCTGAAGATTGGATGTGACCTAATGCATATATTGCTGCTTAAAAAGTTTGTGAACCTTTTATCATTTTTGTGACCTAAAACCAAAATTTAGATCTTCAATTAAAGCATAGTTTTGTTTAGCTGTTAATTGAACAAAGTGATCTAATATTAAACGTCTTTGTTGGCAAACATATGTGACCCTCTAGAACAGAGCTCACTAATAGGTGGACCGTGGTCCGAGTCCTGACCCAGACGTTGTCCATTGTGGACCCAAACCGATAAACTATTGAGAAGGATTTAATGTTAACGTTGTTTATTTTAAGAGGCGGAGCTTTTCTTGTCCTTACGGTATACAGGCTTTGCAGCGCAGTGACCTCTCAGACCAATCACGTGCATAGTAAAATCACTGAATGCGCTCCTCAGCCAATCAGATCTGTGCAGATTCGGGAGTGCGGTGGGCACACACAGGCGAGGTACGAAGCGAGAAGCCCAGTCGGAGAGTAAAGCGAGTCAGAGAAAGAATAACATGCTCTAAAAAAAGAAGTGGATGGCAAAAACTAACTTTTCAACCAGGGAGAGAGAATTATCTGTTTATTCTTCACAGGCAGCTCCAAACTGACAGGTCAAGATTTGAAATTGAGTAAACAAGAAGATGCACTTTTTCTATAAATGAACACTTTAGGATGCACTTTTTTCAAAGGCAGTCTGTTTATTTGCAGCCCTTGTTTTTACTTGAAGTGAGTTTATTAAATAATTCATTCAGTTCATCAATTAAACAATAAATACACTGAAATATACTGAATTGTTATGCATAGTTTGTTAGTGTTTCAGTTGCTGATTGTATTAGATGCTGATACGGGGCTACTTCAGTATACACGATACACCACTGAATCAGAACACTAGTTAGAAATGATGACGGTCCAGACCTTGGCCTGAGCAAATTTCCTCCAGCTGGACTTTACTGAGCTCTGATTAAATACCCCTGCTCTAGAACTATCACTTTGGCATAGGAGGTTCAGGAGTTTCAATCAACTGGGTGACAATCAGGTGTGAGTGTGCTGACCCTACCCTATTTAAATTCACCATAGAGTTTTGGTCGTTACTGCCCACATTGGTTACTGCATTACCATCTTTTGGTCAAATGAGATTTTGAAGAGTTTGGACTCTTCACCTCAGCACCATTGTTATCCTTCCCAGGAGCACTCATCCAATGAAACTGTCTCCAACATAGATCACAAGGACCCCCAGGGTAATTTCTAGGGATCAGGAGGTCTCTCTTACACAGGCTAATGTCACTGTTAATGAGTCTACAATCAGGTGAACGCTGAACAGGAGTAGTATGTATGAAATACAGTACTCTCCCCGAGACCACCTACATAACCCGGAATACTACTGAAATAATGTTATGTGAACAGAAAAAGCCAAGAATGGGTCTCAGTAGCTTAAATGAGAGATTAAAGTTTCAGTGATCAGCAGCTCACTGAAATCCACCACCATAAGAACCTCATCGCAACTTGAAACACAGTGGTGGCAGTGCAGCGGTTCGGGGCTGGTTTGCTGCTATTGGAGCAGGACGGCTTGCCAACATTCGAGCTATGAATTCTGGATCGCATCCAGCAGTTCTACAGGAGAATGCTCGGGCATCCATCCCAGAACTGAACCTCAACCGAATGGATGGATGCTGCAGAAAGACAACAGCCCTAAAAACACCAGCTATTCTATGAAAATGCTTGTAGCTGAAGAAATGCTGCAGTCCAGACCTTAATCTAATAGAAACGTTGAGGCAGAACCGTACGCGTGGTGTGAATGCAAGGAAGCCCACCGACCTAAGAGTTGAAGCAGTTCTATAATGAGGAGTGGGCCAAAATTCAAAGTCCGTGTGCCGCACTGTTCAACAGCTGCTTGGTTGAAGTTACTGAAAGCTCAGGTCCACATACTTTTGCCAACACTGAGAGTTAATGTTAGATTAGTAGGTCAGTAAATTAAAGAAAAGCTACACACTCGCTGTGGTTTGTTTAATTCGGTGCTCTTTATCGATTGTCAACAGTTAGAAGAGAATCTGATTATACCTCCTTTGCTTTTGTGGATTATATAATGTGTACATATAAAAATATAGAAGCTTCCACAAACTTTTCAAGCAGCACTGTGTATCTCTCTGTTCCTCGATTCCTGAGCGAAGGCTCGTTCTTCTCCATGACTCCATGGTGTACCTGATCTGCACACTTGTCTCCTTTCATCAGATCCCCAGGTGCAAGCATTTTGAATCAACCCTCTCCATTTTTAGCCCCTGTTCCGACAGGCAGACTGACTGAGAATGGCGAGCTCTCACTCTAATGGCTTCTATCCTCCAGGGCAGCTTCAGACTCAGTGTGCCTCACCCAAAATGCTAACCTCAGCCGCTGTTAAGAAAAACTTTTTTAAATTGGTGTCAGTTCAGCACACAAAGGCAATTTCCACTGTGCTCCTGTGAGCGAGCCATGGAAGAGAGTGGGCTGGTCCTACATGGAGCCGGCAGCTCAGCAGGGATCAGAGCTTTCTGGCTCTTTCTTAAGACTCAGGACCTCTTGTTGGGAGGGTTCACAGGCTGAGACATCAGACAGGATCTGTAGTTGTTGTGCTGGTGCTTGGGATGTGGGTGGCAGATAAAAAGGCAAGTATCACTAGAAGACCTCCGCTCAGCTTGAAATCACATCACTATACAGAAGACGACCCCCTACTGCCCCCTGCCTTTGCGCCGAGGAGAAGCACCACAAGAGGCTCCTTCCATGCAAGCAGATGCTGACACGCTTGCAGTGATGATTTATTTTCTGGGAGAGAAAGAATTCTTCGTATTGAGTTAGGATACGCACAGAACGCAGCACGATGTAACAGACAGGCAACGAGATACCAACTCATGTCCATGGCTGATATTTATTAAATGTCAACTTTAGCTGCTTTGCATTGTCACTTCTTTTATGCATCTTTTGTTGTAGCATACATCCAGAAAGGGAATAAAACACAGTAAGGGGGGGAAAAGATATATATATATATATCTTCTCCAAACAAACAGAAAAATACCTTTTTCTTCACATCGTATTACACAAATGAGAAACAGCTAGAGAGAGACTTCTCCAAAAAGCTCAAGGGCAAGTAAGTATGGTCTGAGGGCATATCAGGCCAGGAGGAGCAGCAGGCCCGCAAGATACGAGAGGTAAACAGACACGGTGTAAAGCGAAGGGCCGAAACAGCTCAAGGCAGAGACTGTTTTAGTTTTGGGGAGAAAAAAAAAATAAACAAAACAAAACAAAACAAACAACATTGTACAACAAGGGGATCATTCAACTCCATACCCTTCCCTCCACTCACACAGGTAAGCAGGAAAGCAAGACACACCTGATTCACACTGTAAAGACCTTTTGCAGCTTCATTTGCTGACTGCTCATACAGGACTAGAGCTCGGGCACCCAGTGCTCACATACTTGACAGCTTCCTCTTTGTTCTGCACTCTCAGCACAGCCTGGACGTGTAGGTTGGCTGGCCTGGTCAGGTAACAGTGGAGGTGTGCGCAGGGTTTGAAAAGGGGAATGGAGTTGTTTCTACAGCACAGACGTTAGCAACAGTGACG
This sequence comes from Megaleporinus macrocephalus, assembly GCA_021613375.1. Classification (NCBI taxonomy): domain Eukaryota; kingdom Metazoa; phylum Chordata; class Actinopteri; order Characiformes; family Anostomidae; genus Megaleporinus; species Megaleporinus macrocephalus. The sequence goes on from CM038702.1 coordinate 50,053,642, forward strand.
AGTCACTCCCAGAGGTTTTAGGAGTGCTTCTGGCCCGAGCTCCAACAGCAGCACGTCTGGAGAAAAGGTGACAGCATTCAGCTTTCACAGTCATTTCCAAGTTTGAGGCTCGGGTCGGCTCGGCTCTATACAGGAAAGCTATTATTTATTTATTTGTTTGTTTATTTTTAAGGTGAGCAGTCCACAGAGGTCAGCGGCACAGTTAGTGAGTAAACTGTGGACTGCATCATGGTTTCATACGCAGCCTCCTCCTGGCAGAATGTAATGCATTCACACTGAACGGCCATGGTTAGTATTGAGCTGACGGCATTCAGACACCATGAATAGACAGACATTATGACAGACGGCACTGGAATGGGACTGTACAATGTATCTGCTGAGGCTGCTCAGCGCACCGCAATTAGTCTTAACAACCACTGATCTCTCCTGAACCTTCCAGCTCTGCTTTCTCTACATACCAAAAGGCAGCACGAAGCAGGATTTCTCAGTCACGGTTAGTTAATCCCGGCGACACCACCAGGATAACTCATGCTGCAAGGCAACCCGCTGAAGTGTGGGTTGGGTTCAGGATTTTGGATCATAATCAGCGCCGGGCCGGGCAAAGTTTAAGCTCTCAGGTCCCTTTCTCTCTCCCCCATTCATGAAGTTACTGTGTCATCCATCACGTGAAGAGTATTGCAGAGGAAGCACATCATACTACACAGATAAGACTATAAAGCACGTCTCAATGCAATCAGCAGTGATGCTTTTGACTGTTAGAGACGCTTTACTTCCTGCACGTTTACGAAGCTTTTATTTTCCTTCTTTTAAAAAAATAACCTGCTCAGTTCAGTTTTGACACAACTGGCTCAGAAACGTCACACTTTCTCGTACGTGTGCACAAGCCTGAGTATCTGAATCTGGGTTAAGTTCTGAGTTGTTAACGGGGAACGTCTGCACAATCTTAGCATAATTATTTAGCTCAACAAAACTTGTTCAGAATGGTTTGATGTGATACACAAGTTTCTAGAGCAATTTACAGACTTCAAAGTGGTGGTGATAGGAACCAGACCGCTACAGAGTTTAATGGCTCTTATTTAAAAAATAAAAAAAGCTGTTACATGAAGTGATTGTAAATACACTGCCTGACACATTGTTTGTTTTTTTACAGTATTTTTTTTTTTTTTTTTACAAAAAGCTTGCTTGAAATGTATGGATCTTGGGGAGATGTTGACCTTTTGGACCCCCTGAATGTTTTAATATCTAAATTCTGAGGTGGCGGGGGGCTTGAATGAAAATCATCATGCTGTGCTGTTGGTTGTTTAGTCCGCTTCCCCCACAATTGGCAAACTTCTGTCTTTGGCATTCTTAACTAACCACAGCTGCAGCACCGCTTCAGGGTGGCACTGTAGCAAACTGGATCACCAAGTTGGTTCTCATAGCCTAGCAACTGGAACTATGCCAAAAGAAATTTCTGCTAAACTGTGCAAGAGGACATGTTTGTAAATCAGACAACTTCCCCCAGAAGAACGGTGGAAAGAGTGAAGACCAAAGCGAGATGTGTGAGAGCTCAGTTCATGTGTAAAAGAGCTCAGTGACAAACTAGCAAGAAGGGCACAGGAACGGCTACAAAACATTTGGTGGCCACTAAAGCATCAGCGCAGCTATGGAAAGTGGGTTAGCAGCCAGCCAGCGCTGGGGTAGCCAGACAAAATGGGATCCCCTGAATACCAGAGGGTATTTCACCCACAGGGTACATGCAAAGTGTAGTTAGGCAAAAAATAGCAACCAAACAAAGACTTAGAATTAATTCACCACCAACATCACACATAAAAAGAAGAGTCAGTTCTCTGATCATTGTGCATAGTAAAATGGTATCACCACCACTTTAATCAAAGCAGAGTCCGTCTACAATAAAGCATTCACATCAAAACAACTCTGAATGCATTTGTTTACTTCAATAACTGAATTATGCAGAAAAGTGGCTATGGTGGAATTCCCCTTCAACTGCCTGTGTGAAACAAGTTAACCGCATTTGTCAGATTTATTTTAAGCTGAACTCGCGATTACAGGCCCCACCAGACACACATTCTGCCCTCATTATCTCTCCACTTTGCCATACATAATCACATCAGTCCCTGTGGTTCACTCAGCGCTATATTGCACATTTCAATATTCATACACAGAACACAGGAGGTACTGTTATCTACTGCATGGGCATCAGCCTACCAGTCGTGGAGGACCACAGCACTCGGTGTCCCACCTCATTAAAACACCTGATTCAACTCCTCAGCAAACGAAGGGCCTTCCCGAGTTGAATTCAGAGTGTTCACACAGTTGAATTCAGAGTGCTCAGAGAAGGTAAACACTAATCTCTGGCCTCCAAAACATGAGTTTCAGAGCCCTGACCTACTGCATACTTTATGCTACACTGTACTTAACTGTGGATCTAATTTGGCAGGAGCAGCAGGCTTCAGAAAGAAAAAGGGGCCAACAGTAAAAGACAAAGCAAACGAGAAAAGGGGAAGGGGAAAGTTATCCCACTACACTCATCCCACATAATGGTACGATGAAGAGAAGCAGAACCCAAACAGCAGAATCCATAGACTGATTGTTAAGAGGGAGCAAGGTGTTCTGTAGGTCAAGTCCCTAAACAGACAGTAGGAGACAGAAACTCTCCACTCAGCTGCCAAAATGAGTGAGCGGGCACACATTCACAGGAACATGCAGCTATGGCAAGCAGCACAGTCCACTGAAGTACAAAAACGACAAAGAGAGAAAAGAGGTCGGAGCTCAGAGGACAGCGACACAGTTTCAAGCACAGCTTCTGTGGAATGAAGTCAAAACGAAACCCCCAAAAAGAAGCTTCACATATTGCACTCGGTCCCACTACTTCGTTAAGAGCCAATGACATATTTACAAACAGCACAGCGTCCCCAGAGTTTCAACAAGAGCAAAGCATACTAAGAAGAGAAGAGAAACAGAGATGGAAAGAAAAATGTCAGTGGTTCAAGCCAGGACGACAAACAAAAACAAAGTCTTAAATGATAATCATCATGAATCAATCACTCCTGTCTAACAAAAACCCACTAATCATTCTCCGAAATGAACCTCAAGCATATTAAAAAGAAAAAAAAAAAAAAGAAATCACAGATTCTTCAAAACTTGATGTCCCTCGGTTTTTGGGACGGCTACTATAACAGGTGCTGAACTCTCCCTTTATATATAAAAAAAGTCTTTTTAGAAGGTCCAGCAACTTCCTTGTTGATACATACATTATCTTGGTTTCGTGTACATGAGTTCGTCTCGGTCAGCCAGAAACGCTCCACTGATGTCCAGCTGTTCTACAGTGACAGCAGTGTGCTGGCTACTCCGCTGGGCCTGGGCCCCAGTGCGTCGAGGTCTAACGCAGTTTGAGCTTGAAGGTAGACAGCTCCATGGGCGCCAGGCTGATGACGGAGCTGTTGGAGAGCGGAGCGGTCGAGTACATGAGCGTCAGAGACATGGGCTGCAGCAGCTGCAAGTCCAAACCCCGGAACATCGCCGACACGGCCAACTGGAGACACAAGAGCACACAACACACGTATCAGACTCGCACAGGGAAGGAACTGAACATGGAACAGTCCTTGCAGTACTAATTATGTATTGTGCTAATGATGCAAGCTAAAATCAGCTGGAATGATAAAGGAAAACAATGCATTCACCAGATTTTATTTAATTCATAAAAAACAAGCATGGGGACACAGATCGGCGTTAAGCCTTGGTGCGCTTCGTCAGGCTGTTTTCCCGACTTGTTCTCAAAATAGACTTCAGCTGCACCTTACATTGAAAGCCGTTCTAAGCTGCTTTGACTTAGGACCCTTCGTGTTTTTGTTTCTGGGACTGACCTTGCCTTGCGTGGTAGTGCAGTTAAAGCCGGGGTTCTGGGCCTCCAGGCCACAGTCCAGTCCCAGGCGGTGCAGTAGAAGAGCCGTGTATGGGGAGGGCGAATGAGGATCCTGTAGACCACATACATGAAACACGATACTGCTGAGATACAAGCATACTAGTGCACGATAAATCAACAGAGGTGGTAAAAAAGTACTGAAAAGTGAAAGACCCCCTCCTAACACATTATTTGGCAAGCAGAGCTGGACAACATGGACCACGTATACATACATACATACACACACACTAGACATGGATACATCGATCAGCTATGTATCGGTATCGGACGTTTTTTAATCAAAATATGCTGTGATCGGACGACATTTCTCCAATTTAGCCAATCCCGAGAGCCGCTCGATGGTGTTAAACAAATGAGCCTAATTTCTGTATTTACAGCTACCGTTTCACTCAAGGAGAGGAGCCCTCCGTGAAACCCCTCCGGCCAGGTCCCTGCAATTCCTATCTAAACCACTAGGTGGAAAATACACACTCTTTCATTTTCAACAAACTGACTACAGTAGCGGCCTCGTGAGAACCGTTTATGGCGTTCACTGTATGTGCAGATAGAAAACAAAAACGTCCGCCAGGCAGTGTTTTACCGTATGTGACACGGTGCAAAATTAGTAAAATCAACGTGTCTCGTGGGGAAACCAAAACAAAGACATGTAACACATTAATCTGATACAGCGCAAACACCACACTGCTGAATACAGTGAGTACCAGCAAACAGCAGCGCTAGCACAAAACAAAGAACATAGAAAACCAGGCAGACCAGATCTGACCGGTACAAACAGTACAGCAGCAGCAATTCAAGATCTACATTTAATGACAGCAGTTTCACGTTTAAAATAACCAGAGTCTGCGTTTAAAGACTGCAGCTTTGAATGCATTTATTTGCATTTTGGTTGTTGATGATCCAGCTATTTAAACCCATGTTCAGACTTGTTTCTTAAATGCAAGTGATCTGATTGGACGTCTACACATCAACAACCTATATGCATGGGCATCAGTAACTACATGGCTGTACCGGTAATGCAGTTCTCCAACCAATCACAAGTAGAAATGGGGGCAGAAATTCTCTGGCATAAGCCTGAATCTTTGGCACTCTTCTTGAATCCCAGCACATCCCAGATGAGTTGAAGCAGGTGCGCTTCACCCTAGCCCTGGAGTAGAGGACGCCAAAATCAACGACAGATGTGTGCAAGTTAACCTGCCTGGTTCTGAATGCTTCTGAGGTTGAGGAGATGGAAGTCACAGGGCAGCGCAGCAGCCAGCGGGGAGAAGGTGCGGAGAGGTGGCACGCCACGTTTTTTCGGAATGACTGGCAGCGCCAGTACGTCGTGGTTCAGGATGGCAGCGGTCATGTGACTCAGCAGTGAGGGAAAGCTGACTGGTCCACTATCAACAGCCTGCAGAAGCAAATGTACAAATTAAAGTAGTAAGCTTACAGTACACAAGACATAAGCTCATAATAAAGGTAAATAAGGCGGCATGTTTAACAGGAAAACAAACAATGGAGCCAAGAAATAAATGATACACCAGACACACTAATGGAGCAGGGGGCAAATTAAGTAAATAGGGAAACAGTTTTCATTACAAGCTTTAAAAAGACCCACTGCTGGCATTAGAGCCTACATATTAATCATAGCCCACACTTCGTCCTGCACCAGTTTGTCTACAGGACGAGCAAATAATACAGAGAACAAAAGTGAACACAGCACTAAATCATTCAGTGACACACAGAATAAAAAGCAGCTAAGGTAATGGACAGGAACCAAGCACTACCTATTAGCCTAAAGCTACCGTACATAAGGGGAGGAGGCATGAGACTGTGCTACAACCTCTTCTGTTGCTGTGGTAACGTTACCTCTTTCTCACCGTCTCCAAAAACATGTGCGATGATTTTATTTAACATGTGGCTGACTTTGGCATACGAGCTCACAGGCTGCATGCGGTACGAGAGGGAGTGAGTGAGAGGAGAGAGTGACACCGAAAATAAGATGAAGACAGAGTAAAAGAGAAAACAATGAACAGGCCTGAAACCAAAGCCAGTGAGAGCACGATGGACAGCGGCGCCACAAGATTTACACAAGCAGCATTTCCATTCAGTGCCAATTTCAAGATTTTACTTCAGCAGACATGAACAGATCTTTAAATACAAACACAAGCAAGTAGAGCGGATTCGTCTTTACAAATGGGCCAAATACAAAAGACCTTTTTTACTTGGCTACGCCCGTCAGTAAGACTGCCTCAGTAAAATGGGAACAGTGCCACCTAATGGCCGAGCCTCCTCACTCCCTTGGCTCGCCTGGGCCGAGCTCTGCTCACCCTGCTGCTGCTAGACCTCCTCTCCAGCAGTAGACGGAAGCGGTTGGCTGTCCTCTTGTTGTCCTTCAGACCTTGTCCCAGACCTCTGTTATCATCCTGCATCAATCTGCGATCCAGAATCACCTCCAGCTGACCTGTGGAGAGAACGAGAAGAGAGGGGGAGAAACCAAATGAGCCGAAACGTAGAAATAATATAGCAAATAAATCATCATATTTCAGGCTGAGAAGACCGGTTTCTCTAAACCTGCTCAAGGGTACTGACCGCTGGCAAGGCTGCTGACTCCTAGGGCCTGCGCTGTGTGCAAGGTCAGACGGTACTGGCTGTCCTGGATATAGGCCATGGTGGGCATGGGGTAGAAGTTGGCCTGCAGTGGCAGCTTCTGCAAGTATCTGCGTGGCTGGATCTGAGAGAGAAGAATCATTACCTATCAGTGCAAAATCATGGGGTAGCTTGGAGGCAGTTCAAGCAAGTAAATAGCTCATGTTCAAACGAGGCACTGGGGCTTATAAACCAGTTTAATTTCAAGGGCTTTAAAAACAAAAATTCAAATTGGCCTTCGTTTTCCATCAAAGAAAAATGTTTAGCGTACGAAATAAGCCACAAAGCCTTTCAAAGTCACAACTAATTACACTTGACTAAATTACACTGCTAATCAGGATTCTCTGCCAAGTGTAGGACTAGCCTCTGTACTCTGTAAAATTCATTTACAAGTACAGAGAGCACCTCTGCTATGCTGCTTTTCCAGTGTCAGCAAGAGAGAGCACACCTGCGGGACCCCCTAAGAAGATTAGCAGATAAATATCCAGTGAATGTGAAGTTCCGGTGAGACTGACCTGAAAGCCATTGAGGTCTGTGTAGAAGGTGTCTTCACTCTGAATGTCTGTGAGCAAACGCATGGACAGCTCTTTATTAGTCTGGTCCCTGATGTCCACCAAGGTGGTGATATCCAGAGACAGACCATCTACACCTGGCACGTTATGTATGCGGATGGTCTGCTGAAAGTGTTGGTAGTATGTGACCACCTCAGCAAAGAGTGGACCCTCCACCACACGCACAATAGGAGGATCTCTCTGTGTGTAGGGCTGAGACAGAAAAAAAAGTCTCAAGCTTTATTACATCCTTTAGACTATTCTTTAGACTAAAAGAACAGACTATGACTACAGTAAAAGAAGTTACCTTGGCATTGCCATCAGGTATGAACAGGTAGGCTCCGCTCTTGTCCTTGGAGGGTCGAGTTCCATATGTGAAGAACTGGATTTGTACCCTAACTTCCTGAGGATCATCTTTACGGCGAATACTCTGACAGCCATAGAGACAGACAACACATCAATATTACATGTGATGCGTGTTTAGTCCGCACAGACTACTGCTCACTGACTCAACTGTTTGACTTTGATTGATAATTAGCTGAAGATAGTTAAGAAAAAATCTGCAATGCAGCAGCTCCCAGGGCCTGAAGGTGCCTTTCCCTGAATTATGTTTCTGAAATAAGCAAGCAGATGTTTGACAGCAAATGGGGTTTGCTAAAGTATGCATGAAGGTGTTTTTAAAAACTAGGCTACCCTACACACTAACACATCAGTAAAACTTCTGAAGATTATTTTGCTAAGCTTACAAACCATGAAGGAAAATTCTGAAAACTGTACTTCAAAGCAACCCTGAGAATTTAACACTAACGATTGGAGTGAACTTCAAAACAGAAATCCAAGCCATGCATTAGTAAAAATTCATTTTGCAACACAAAAACAGAACAGCTACAAACAGAGCATCAGATTTTCAGCCTTTTCTTAACCCAAAAATTAGACAATGGACTACACTGCCGGTCAAAAGGTTTAGAACACTACCAGCCAAACATCTAGAACATGTGTTCTAAACCTTTTAACCGATAGTGTTCCAAAACCGCTGATCGATAGTGCTCTAAAACCGGTAGGGCTCTAAAACCGTTGACTGATAGTACTCTAAAACCATTGACCGATAGTTTTCTAAAACCGTTAATTGATAGTACTCTAAAACTGTTGACCGGTAGTGTTCCAAAACTTTTGACGGATAGTGCTCTAAAACCGCTGATCGGTCGTGTTTCTAAAACCAATGACCGGAAGTGTTCTAAAACTGTTAATTGATAGTGTTTTAAAACCATTGATCGGTAGTGCTCCAAAACCGTTGACAGGTAGTGTTCTAAAACCATTGACCGATAGTGCTCTAAAACCATTGACCGATAGTGCTCTAAAACCGTTGACTGACAGTGCTCTAAAACCATTGACGGGTAGTGTTCTAAAACCGTTGACGCGTAGTGTTCTAAAACCATTGACTGACAGTGCTCTAAAACCGTTGACTGACAGTGCTCTAAAACCATTGACGGGTAGTGTTCTAAAACCATTGACTGATACGTTTTCTAAACCCGTTGACGGGTAGTGTTGTAAAACCGTTGACCGGTAGTGTTGTAAAACCGTTGACCGGTAGTGTTGTAAAACCGTTGACGGGTAGTGTTGTAAAACCGTTGACGGGTAGTGTTGTAAAACCGTTGACCGTTAGTGTTGTAAAACCGTTGACCGGTAGTGTTGTAAAACCGTTGACCGGTAGTGTTGTAAAACCGTTGACCGGTAGTGTTGTAAAACCATTGACGGGTAGTGTTGTAAAACCGTTGACCGGTAGTGTTGTAAAACCGTTGACGGGTAGTGTTGTAAAACCATTGACGGGTAGTGTTGTAAAACCGTTGACCGGTAGTGTTGTAAAAGCGTTGACGGGTAGTGTTGTAAAACCGTTGACCGGTAGTGTTGTAAAAGCGTTGACGGGTAGTGTTGTAAAACCGTTGACCGGTAGTGTTGTAAAAGCGTTGACGGGTAGTGTTGTAAAACCGTTGACCGGTAGTGTTGTAAAACCGTTGACGGGTAGTGTTGTAAAAGCGTTGACGGGTAGTGTTGTAAAACCGTTGACGGGTAGTGTTGTAAAACCATTGACGGGTAGTGTTGTAAAAGCGTTGACGGGTAGTGTTGTAAAAGCGTTGACGGGTAGTGTTGTAAAACCGTTGACGGGTAGTGTTGTAAAACCATTGACGGGTAGTGTTGTAAAAGCGTTGACGGGTAGTGTTGTAAAAGCGTTGACGGGTAGTGTTGTAAAACCGTTGACGGGTAGTGTTGTCTTCTCTTCTCTGTAGGTGTTCCAGTCTGGCTAGGTATTGCTTTTTTACTAGGTATCAGCTTTTTTAGGTCTTTTTTCTAGGTATCAGCACTGGCCCTGTGTTTATGGCAGTGTTTGAGTATAGAGTGGTTTGGACTTAAACCTGTTTGTACTAGATAGAGATTCATACTCTAACCCAACACTAAGCACTTTTGTAAGTCGCTCTGGATAAGAGCGTCTGCTAAATGCCGTAAATGTAAATGTAAATGTAAATGTAAATGTTGTAAAACCGTTGACGGGTAGTGTATGTGGGAACAATTTTGTAAAACAAAAGTCAAAGGCAATCGTCTTTTCTAACATGGACATAGTGAAGCTATTCACAGCACTGAGAATCACAGGACGAACATTATTATTGAGCTTTTATGTTTTTCACATACTGCAGCTTGGAAAGAAGCCTCACCTCCAGCAGACCTGTGGTGCCAGAGAAGCCCAGCGTGAGAGACTGGCTCTGGATGTAGAAGGGCTGAGGATCAGCTACCTGTGAACGCACAGGCAGGGGGTCTACTCCCCGCACGCTTTGGCTACGTCCAGAAAGTCGCAGCAGTGTATCGGAGCGCAGAGTCATAGGGGAGTCAACAGAGTCGTACAAGTGGAACACAGCCAATCCCAGAGCAGGGAGGCGGGCCATGAAGGAAGCCTGCCCAAAAGCCACAAGAACAGAACAGAACAGGACATTCAGACACTGGAGGAGCATCTTTAGACACACTCACAAAGTAACACAAACAAACACCCCATTATATCATTACTGAACAAGCTCAAGACATTTACGTACAGTTATGAGTATTTATACATGAATAAGTTCTTCAAGACTAGCCTGTCACAACAAGCACATCAGGCATCTTAACTTGAATAATTTACTGTGTACTGGCACTGACCGACAAAACAGAAACAATAAATAATTAAAACATCTGTGTCCTGTGGCAAAGATGTCTAACAAGTATCTAAGCATGCTAACCAGCAAGCCTGGCCTGTCCTGTCTTATAATACCAAGTTGTACCTCAAGAGGTGATAGCACATCACTGTAACATCAAGTCAAATCAGTGTCGCCCACCAAATAAGAGGATGATGAAGTAGCACTGCCTTGTCAGTGTTTTCTAATCTCCCGTCAATCATGTTGAAGGTCCTGCTCACTTCTAGATCATTTAAGGACAGGTAGCCACAGGAGGGACTGTGCAATTTCTGGTGATATATTGCCCCCTATTGTTTTGGGAATTAATTTGTCATCCTACAAACTGATCCTTTAACATTTTTACATTAAAAAGTTCAGCTTGAAAGCACAGCACTGTGAACTGGCAACATTCAAGTCTTAAGCCACCCACCTGGTAGACCTCTCCACTCATCTGTACAGCTGAGCTCCACTGTGCACTGAGCTGCACTGGCAGAGTCTGCCCATCCTCAGTGAGCACCCTGACCTTTGCAGAGTTCACCAGTACAGTAACCACACAAAGGCGCTCCTGTTCCACTGGATTAAACAACACCAGGTACCTGAGCAAGAGCAGCAACACACCAGATAAAGACCAATCCATCACATCTACTCTTTCATACTGCGAAAAGCTGGTATGGCATGTTGTGCTTTACAGCACTCCATGGAGTCATTTTATATAAAGCTTTCTATTTGCTGTACTGGAACGCTAACTTCTTTCACACTCCACTCCTATTGGTCTGCAGTCAAACTAGTCCTACCGGGGAGAGGAATCCAACTCGATCAGTGTTCGCTGGGGTAGGGAATCCTGCGTTGCACGTCGATCATCCTGCACACATACACAACAGCAAGAGGTAAATTTTAAAAGCGGTATATATAAAAATTATAACATATTAAGATCGTTTATGCATTAAGAAGAAAAAGGTGTGCTCTCCTCACCGTCTCCAGGAAGGGTTCTGTCTGGTAGAAACGATACACATCTTTGTTCTTCATTATGAGGAAGTGCGCAGCATTAATAATTACTCTTTTCAAACCGATAAGAGAGCGCAGTAACCTATACGAGAAGAAAACAAAACACAACAGTGTAGTCCAAGTAACAATAATCACACTATAAATTATTAATATTACTAATCGACTGGGCAACTTCTGATCAATTTATTTAGGTACAACAATTGGCAGTAAAGGATTTTCTACAACCTTCAGTTCACCCAGCCTGCCATTAAAGACTGACCTGGTTCCGTAGTCAATAACAACAACCTCTTTGGCAGTGCCAGTAATGGCATCATGGTGCTGGAAAAGGCCTATGTTGCGCCTGGCATCTGTCAGAAGCGAATAGTCTGAGGTGGGGTACCGCCCTTCCATCCCTGCATGGCGTGCATGGGACACAGCCAGACTATACAGAATCTCTGCACCCCTACAACAAAGGAAATGGGTATAGCAGCCAAGGTCACACCCAACAATGTGAAAAGCAAAGTTAAAACAAACATGAGCAAATATCAGTGAAAATTATTGTATTTTCTAGATGCACCCCAATGCATCAAGCGTAAAAAGGAAATACTGATTACTGGAATCTACACGGCAGTTAAAAGATACATTAAATGTAAATTCATCAAACCATAATTTATTAACAAACCTGTTACACAATATGTGAGATATTTAACTAATTCCTTTATCTCAGACTTCAGCCCTATGAAAGCTCATGTATTAAACGCATGGTCAAGCGGTCAGGCATTAAGAATCAAACCAACCAAGCCCCTCTCTTCTGGTATGAATTTAATTTTGAGTACCATAGCTGCAGAGGTGGGCAATATATAACAAAGATACATAAAGAGTTTTTTGCAACACATATCATGGTATTTTGTTATCATGGTATTTCGTTTTTAGGAGGTTTGATAAATTAAAACAAGCAAACGGACCAAAAGGTTAACATACTCCCACTAACTACAAATACAAGGATTTTTATTTTAAATATCACTGTTTATACATATTATGTAATAAGACATTGTTGCGTATTATGTAATAAAACATTCCTTAGGAGTGTTTTTAGATAATAATCACATCATTATAACACACAAAAGAGAAGTTAGCTAAAAGCAATGCTGGTCAACCGGTTATAGACTTGTGTTCTCACACCTTACCCTGCCAGTCACTCTAATTATACTTAGATAGCATGAGTTTATTGCGACGATGACGAAGAGTAAAGCAGAATTCTGCAGTGAGTACCAAACTGTACTCTGAATGAAAGCTGAATTTCTACGACCTAATATGAACGAAACAGGCTGTTTGCTCTGAGCAGACAAACAACAGCCGTAGACCCATTCATTTGTGGTCTTTGTTTACTTGTTTCCAGTACAAAACCTTATCACTTAAACTCAGTGAACTGGCCTAAATACTCTCAATGTCAGGAACAGACATGATTTACACGTCTACCAAGTAAGTGCATGATTTTCAAGCCATTATTGAACAAATTTAAATTTCAAATCAAATCATCAAAGTCAAATCATCGATCGCAGCGGTGTCCAAATTTATCCGCAAAGGTTTTTACTCCAAATGAGCAGCAGCTCACCTAATTCTACTTAGATAATTAACTCTGCAGTCTCCAAAGGAGTAAGCATGTGATCTCCTGCTTTGTTGGAATAAAAACCTAAAGCCACCCTGGACCTTCATAGATCAGACTGTACACCCCCATCTAGCGTCACCAGGCTGCTAATTAGGAGAGAGCAGCTGGTTAGCAGTAAAATCACTAGCCTGGTAACAACTCCAACCACAGAATATGTTAGATTCGGGCTAACTTAAGAACTGACAAGTTCAAGTGACAAAAAAAATAACAATTAAAATCTAAAGATTAGCAACCGTTGAGAAAACAGAAAGGTAAACGTTTAGGTTTAGAAAATTGAGATGATAAAAACTAAGAAGTTAAGAGTTGAGTAACGGTCAGCAGAAATTCAGTGCGTTCTATGATGTGTGGGGAGAATCTGCGGCTCTGATACATGCTGCTCTCTGTCATGGCTGGGGTGCCATTACGCTCAGTTTCATCTGCAGATTTTCCTGACTCTAATCTCCACCTCTTTTTCAGTTAGCACATCTGTCTGGGAGCTCCCACACCACCAATCAGTGAGCCCTCTAAGATATAAATGAGTGGAATGTGTTTGTCCAGTGAGACGTGGAAAAGAAATCTGGCATGTCGTAATTTGGAAATACTCTCATCATTTTTAAATATTGTCATCTATTCTACACACTAATATACACAGCATTACTGTCATACCGCCCAAGCCTAGCGCACAGGCTATATAGAACTTAAAGCCTCAGATCAGCCAAACCAAGTGCTGTAGAATCCACGTCCTTTATACACAGAGCAGGAGATGAAGTGAGAATAAAATTTCATCATCAGAATACATTACTCTAACATGAGCCTTTGTGGCCAAATTTCACAACCCACTGTTTCAGGTAACAGTTCGAATTAAATCACTTTTTTTACAGTAATACCAACAAAACTAGAATCAAATCAACTCAATTTCAGTTACATACTGTAACAGCGTACTCCACTGTGCTTTAGTGCTTCACATGAACGAGAAACACTTCTCAAAATGTTTCTCGACACGGTTCAAGAAGCCCAAATCTTGCCTGTGGTTAGGAAGCCCCTGTCCACCTAGGCAATATCAAGAAGAATAATGCTGGAAGCTAGTGTGAACAATCACCAGTAGCAGCTTTAAAGAAGTGCTAATTACAAGCACAGGTCCATGAAGTATTTTGCCAGACACATGGGGAGGGGGATAAAGAAAAGCCTTAGGCCTCCTGGCAAGAGCAAATGCTTTCGATTTATCTAGGGAAAACTAGACACAAGTGGGTAGTTTTTGACAATACAAATTCATTCCTGCCAAATAAGAAAGCTACAGCCAAAGCGGTAATTAAATCATTAAACTAAATAAAATGGAGACAACTCTGCTGTGCCAATTTCAACTAGACAAAAGGCTGAGGATTAGAAAAAGAAGGAAAACAAAAAACAGTCAAGGACAAAGTTGTCAAACAAAAGCTTGTCACAGAAGGCACGGTGATTAAAAACTCAATAGATGTTTATGCATAGTTACAGACCGATTGTGGACTCACCTAAGGTGGGATTCCAGCACACGGTCCAGGTTTTTGTAGAACGGCCTGGAGGTGTAGTAGCCACTCCAATAATGATCTTCTCGGTCAGCGTATGCAAAGAAATCTCCACTTAATATGGGGTAACCAGGTGGTCTTGCACCCTGGGCTACCCTATTAGTCTTATACACTGCGTTGAAGTAGTCTGTTAGGGTGCCAAACTGGGCCTTGGGAAACAGAAACACCAACTATTAACTACAAGCATCATTAACTGCAAGAAGGAAATCAGGCAAACTGATCTACCCAGATTGAATTTCTAAATTCCAACCTTCAACAGCAGAGCAAGGCTGATTATTCTGACAAAATGCAGTGAAAACATGCTAATGCGCTCACTGAAACTAATAGAAAAACTTGTGTTTGGGACTATTTTGCATTCAGACCATATTCCTTTCTTGTTCACAAAACATAATCTGCTCCAGGCAGATTTGCACTTATTTACTAGCTGTGTTTGCTCTGATGTGTTTCAAAAGGAAAACAAGTCAAAGAAATCCATTCAAGGTCTCCAAGGGAGACGCTTATGTTTACCTGGACATGCATTTCTGGGTGAGAGTTCATGTAATCAAACAGCTTCTGGTAGTTGATATATTGTTGGTCCCACTCAAGAGCTTTATCATAGCGGAAATCATCTCCTAGCGGTATGAGCACCACCTTGCTACGGAAAAGCTTGGACTTCTTACGATACTGGTCCAAAAGGACACTGGCCCTGGGAAACAGAGGAAAACAAAGACAACCACCTGTTACTTCTGATTCAACCAGCACTTCAGCTGGGTTCACTTGGCCTATCGGATGGCCATCAGAAAAGATATAAGCGATCCTGGATATGTCAATGTGAAGACAAAGATGTCAGGCATTGCCAACGACCTCATTTGCATTTCTGTGCCATGGTCTTACCTCTCTGCCACATTGGCATCTGAGATAGCTCGAGGAGGCACCTTCCAGGGACAGTTGACCCGGCTGCCTGGCAACCTCTTAAAATCAAACTGGCAGCAGATCTTTGGGTCAGGCCCACAAGTGTGAGGCACATCATAACTGTAGAAGGGCATCATGTGACAGAACATATCTGTGCCTGATTCAGGATCTGTCAAAAAATAAAAAAATAAAAAACACAGTAAAGCAAAAGCAATTAAAAAAAAGATTGTGTATAGTCGTAACAGTTATGACTTTGGAGAGGTACAACTCTTGGTGATAAATTCTGCAAGGAACATTTGGCTCAATGTACTATAGCTCCTGGCACAAACTCTCACAAAACCTACAAGGGACTTAGCTTTTTAACAGCTTACTTAAGACATGTATAATTAATTGCGTTAGACTTTTTATTGTTGAACACTAAATCATTTCATTATTCTACTAGTAGAAAAAAAAAGTCAGGATCAGACATGGTTGGTTTCTGCAGAAGAAATGCTTACCGCATTCTATACTGTGTGTTCTACAGAGCTTGTGTAAGCAGATTAAAACTATTCTGTGACTAAATGGCTATGCAGCATGGCTGTGTACGTATATTTTTGATGGATTTTCATACCAGAGTTAGAGATGTGGTCGTGGGTTTTCTCAACATGAAGCACATCAGCCATCACTCCAGGCAACAACTCTCATCTTTCTAAGCAAGGGTGCGGAAAATTGCTAGAGCTTGCAGAAGACCACTAATAGCACTGTTCTGACCTACATGACACAGCAACTAAGCCATCTGTCCCAACCAGACAGCAATTGTGCTCTCCTGGACTTCTATCAGGATGTTGAGAAGAGATTGTAACCCTCTTAGTTACCAGTGGCGAGTTCTCCAAACTCATGATTTGTCTATAAGCTAGACAACTCACCCCAAGCCTGTCTCCACATAAACTCCAGGTTGCGTGTAGAGGAAAAATGCTTCTTAATGGAGTAGTGGACCCTTTGGATCAGCATGCTGGTCAGGTTGGCCTTCTTTAGCAGGTAAGGCATGGTAGCACTGTGGCCAAAGGGGTCAACAGCCCACCCTGAACGAGGAATCACACCTGAACAAATTACAAAAGAAATAAATGAGACGTGCCAGACGTGGACAACAGTGATTACTATAGAACATATTTGAGGACGTTAGCTAACATTTTTAATGCTTGCATTGCATTATCCTACAAGCCTACCCAAGTTCTTCTCCAGCCACTGATGACCTTCGATAAGCTGGTCAATCATGGCAAAGTAGTGAGCGGTGGCTTCGTCGGTCATTACCCAGCCTCCTGTCACCATCTCTAGCTGCCCTCCAAGGATAAGTCTGTAAAAGAGGATTTAAAGTACAGATCTGATCAACAAAAAGGAAAATCCATGTCCAAACGCAAGCCTCTGCTACAGGACATGAATCAACATCAGGAGTCTCCCATTTGTCCTGCTACAGAATGAAAGCTTACAGAAAGTTTTAAACTAGTGGGACAGAATTCAACAAATACAAATAGCGTGGTGGGGGTTGATTTGGCGTAACTATGTAATCATGAAACAATCATGAAAAATCAGCGCCACATTCAACTAAATATAATACAAAAGCATAAATATAGTCATTTACATCCAACATTCTAAATACTATGCTGGCAAAAAAAAGAAAACAGTTCTAATCAGGCTCTCACACAGTGACCCATAAGGGGGCTGTGACCCAATGAATGAAAACCGCTGCTCTAACTGGTACTTACTTCCTCATAGCATCTTGTTTGTGAGCTTCTGCACTCTCCCACCACTTTACAAAGTAGGATATCTCAGACCAGATGAACTTCCTGCGTGGATCCTCTGCAAGCTTGACCACCAAGTTATTCAAAATGTGCTGTGTTTGGTCATTGTAGTATTTGTCAAAGGTTTTGACCCAGCCTGCCAGAGCAGAAAGAGAGAGTAGTGATCATTAGTGTTTAAGCAGTTCATCTGTTTCAATACACTGGGGTGTCCAATCCTGCTGTGGGAAATCTTTTGCCTAGCTCTAAGCTAACACACTTGATCCAGGTCTTCAGACACCACATTAGAGCCAGCTGTGATGGATTTGGCTTGAAACTAAACTCCCCAGGACAGCAGATGTCCAGGAGTGAAGATGAAAAACCTTGCTAAAAGAATGCTTTCGAAATGGTCTTGAAACCACAGCCCAGCATGAAAGCACTAGGTAGCCTAGCTAACATACAGTCAATGAACCCAGTTTTTATTCTAGTCACTTGATCAAAGTGGAAAGCACCCTCTTAAATAAAATTTCTTGATGGAATGCTTAAGCGCAGCACTTCTGCAGCACTTTGTTACCCTAAGAGAAACTTTACATTGTCTATTTTATTATTTAAAAGGAAATGGTGCTGTGCAGTGTTAAAATGTTCAAAACTCAGTGTCAGCATGAATAACAACAAAGCAGGGCTGCTCGTGTGTGTGACGGAGACTGTTTTAGCTTTGCTGAAATCCATTAAGTCAACATGCAGCAGCCAGCATGTAGGCTACAATATTACATAAAGAGAATTGGTAGACAAAATTCTACTCCACAGCTCCGGTTCCACACAAAAGCACAAGTATGCACATGTAGGTCACGGAGATTAGGTGTCAGGTAGCAAAATTCTTTTAATAAGCTGGGAAAAACAGATTTCACTCCAGGCATTCAAACCTCAACATTGTCAACATGCCCGTCTGGAGCTCATTCTACCACGGCCAGAGATCCTCAGTGTGTGTCCTGCACAGCACTACACCACATCCTGACCTGTACTCCCACTGCCTGACCTACTTTATCTCCAATGAACTGTCATGATCCAGCTGATGCAACAGCTGAATTTGCTGTAACGGATTTATTTTCCTTACCCCACAGACAAATAACAGATGTCTAGTCTGCTTCACGTGCTAAAAGATGAATTTAAGAGAGACATGTTTGCGCTGTCCATTAAACTTAGTTGCAAACGTGATGCAAGATTGAGCACTAGCATGTGTATGTTCTACAAAAGTTATGTTTAACATCACCGCATCCAAATTAAAAGGTTTCTGTGCTGAACAAAGATAAATGATGTACCTGGGTCATTGTGGGAGTGGGGCACCACAAAAACTTGTAGGGGTTCATTGTCCCACTCAGTGGGCTCATATGTGATCTCAAAGCCCTGCTTCCACACGCCTCCATCCACATTGTCAAAGTTCAGCAAGGAATACACATCCAACATCTACAGATAGACAAACACACACAATATATACAAATATACAAAATATTAAAAAAGCATCTGCCAGCAACTTAATATCTATTCCACTAAAAGGTCTTTAAAATGCTTCCAACATTAAAAACATTTAATACGTGGAAAGAGCGCTGAAGAAATAGCAGGAATCATGGGTAAACATATGTTAATTATTAATTATTTAATGTGTGATAAGAGCCATGCAGCTTTTTATTTCGACACACGTGAAGGTCCCGATATTTGGATAACAGATAAGAAGCTGCATGTGTCACACGGCAAAATAGGCCATAATAATAAATTAAAATCAAACAGAAAACCCAATAAAACTTCCCGAAACAAAAATTCTCTCATTAACGACTAAACATTCTGTGATTTGCTGTTGAGGATAAACAGATGTACATGCTATTTTATTGAGTGGCTGATTTCACTCTTTAAGCATTTAGTTAATGTTTATCTTTCTTGCTGCTCTGCTCAACCATGCAAACACTGTATAAGTGACCCACAGAGCAAACAGAGCAGCTGAAATGTTATTTACAACCTACCAACAGCTGAAGGTTACACAAAAACAAATGTATTACAATATATTATAATAAACATATTAACTCATACTCAAGAATAGTTTTACTGTTATCTAATTGTTGCTGTTGATTTTTAAAGAGATCACTTTCGTGTAATATTATAAGCACTTCTACCCTTCCTACCGTGCACAGCCACAGTCCTCTTATTCTTTCATTACTGTGAAACTGGGTTGCCAGCTATTCCACCCTGTGATCAGTATATATTCATTACATTAATTGTTTTCATTTTTAAACCTGTTTCTGCAGCTGTAGCTGTAGTACATATAAAAAAAACACAACTATGTAATTTCAGTTTGCGCTGCAGTTTCGGCCTAGCCGGATTTGTCAGGTAAAAGGCAAATCTGGCCATCCGGCGTGACGGGGAAAGAACGTGCCACAGGTGCCATAGCAACCCTGCAGCTTAACAACCCTATTGTCAACATAGGTTTCACTGAAGCAGCTGTTTTCTGACTGCCATAAGCAGTTTTACTGGACTGGTTGGTAGGGTGGGGCCCCATGCCCTTCCCCCATAGTTGGCACCTGGACACACGTTTGCATTTAAGCAATATCTGAAACCAATATTTGATTAGGCTACTCCAGGGAGATCTTGTCCAATTTTATAAATGGTTTTGTATCAGTAACAGCACTGGCAGATCTTAAATGCTGTATTTAGGTAGCAGTTTCTCGTAACGTGCTAAGTTATCTACCTCTAGATTTAAAAATATAAAAACTTATTAAAGCTACATAAAACAACATACTCAATACTCAAAATGGTAACTTCTGTCAAAGGAGGATGATGATGAGTTAGCAGATATGCCTAATAGTTGTTTACCATGCAAAAGAAATGCTGATCATTAATGATTTTTAATTTTATGATGATTTTATGATGATTTTATGATGATGCCTATTCATGCCATTGAACAAAAAAGATTCCAAACTTTTTAAATGGTACAGAAATCCTCCCCTACAAGAAGTCTGCGGTGGGCTCACCTGTAGGTCAGTCTGGCTATGGCGGCCCAATGCAAACTGGCAGTCTTGGGGCTTGACAGAGAGAAATGTGGGCCTGCCGTCAAAGGGCAGTACCCAGGAGCCATTGGCACTGCGGAAGGGCAGGTGGCCACTGGGGGAGACAGCGCCCGTGTCTGTGAGCTCTAGTACTGAGTCTTTAATGTGGCTGATGATCTGATGGTTCTCCTCCAGCAGCTGCTCCAGCTGCTCAATGCGGTTCTGCAACACCGAAATCTGGCTCTGAAATGGAGAGGAGGGGAACGTAGGGGAAGGGAGGAGTAATCTACCACCACACTTCTACAGAAACACAGACCAGACAACCAGCTGGGTCTTCTACAGCTAAAGACACAGCTAGGACTACAAGACTGGCATGTTTATCTATAATGTCATAAAGTGCCTGGCTCATCCCACTTTGATGCTGACGTATAGCATCCTGGATATAATCTTTTAATTAATGTGCACTGAATATTTGTAGTTTGGAATGCTTGAGACATTGCAAATAACTTTGTCAGAGGTTAATGACTGTAAAGCACCCGCAAACTGCCTTTCAAAAAGAACATGCCATTATGCAGCCCACTTTTTACACACAATCTAGACAGTTAAGTCTAACTTTACAAAGCTTTTGGGTTTGACAACATCCATTTATCTCCTTCAAAGCTAGCTGCCAGTTTCAAATTAATGATATGCTTATCATATGGTCAAGTCAAAAACATCAAAAGCTTTTGGAAATACAGCTTTTAAGTATATACAAACAACTCTACAGGAATGAACACTAGCTTGAGCAAAACAAAGAGAAGTGCACAGTGTTTTACATCCTTCAGCACACTTACCCTTGGAAAGTTCCCCCCATTCTGTCTCCTGGCAGGGTCGTGCTGGACCCGGTCCAACATCAGATAGAGAGAGAAAACGGCCACACAGAAAATGGCCCCACCACACACCGTCACCTGCTTTTTCAGCTTCATCCTGTCCTCTAAGCCGAAGAGCAAAACAGCAAGGGTTGAACAGGAGGGGGAAATTCAAACGTTGAAATAAAGCAAAAGAAAAAAAAGCCGTGAATTTAAAATCCTTAAAAGCCCCAGAAGGTCCAGGGGCCAGGCTTTGTCAGCAGGGTTTCATGTCCTCCCTGCACTCCCACAGAGCTCCAGTCTCCAAAGCAGGGACTGATGGGCGGGCAGCACAGAGGACGATGGTCACCAAGAACAGGCCTGCAGTCTGTCGACTGCAACCAAACCACCACCGAACACTGCTCCTTCAAAGTGGCCCTTGTCCTCAAGCATCCAAGTCCCCAGGGATAGGGAGGGGAGGAAAAAAAAAGAACAACACAGGTCCCAAACAGTGGGAGCCCAGACAGGGAGCCTACTGTTCCTGCAGCATACTGTGTGTAAGCGTGTGAGCTGCTTTTGATTCACAGGGCTAAGATTAGTCCTTCATATGCCCGAGATCGCCTCTCTCTCAGTTGGCCGGGGAGACAAAGCCATCACAGTGAACGTAGGTTTCCACAGAGCAGTTCAGAGTCGAAGGCTGAATGAGAAAGACTTGGCTCATCACATTCCCTCTTTCTTCAGCTTCCTTTTTTTTAAGCCAGGCTGAAGGAGGCTGCTGGCCTACCCTGAATGTCACTATGCTCTCGAGGCCACAATATAACAAACTAAACACAGTCTCCCCTATACTAAAGACGCTGAAAACAAGCAGTGATTGCCTCTTTTCTCTCTCCCTCTCACTTTCTCTCTCTGCAGGAGACGAAAAATAGAATATAGAGAGACTGAGAAAATAAGAGACTTCTACAGAAAATAAAAGTCACAGACAATATGAGCAAAGTGGCCTGGATTTGGCTGTTTAGTTAAACAGGTGTTCCTCCTCCCCTTCCCTCTTAAATCTAATAGGAGCTTAATCTTCTCGGCTCAGTGCCTGTCACTGACTTAACAGTCCCCAGGCGGGGTTTGGGATTAGTATTCCTACATTCAAACTGGCCTGGCTGGACGTAAACAGTGAAACAAGCTCCCTTCCGTTAGAAATATAACAGCGACCAATTACAGCAAGCGAGGAAAGTTGGAGGTCTATAAGTCATCCAGATTCAAAACCAGGGCTGTTTAGACGTTCTCATGAGGTCGAGCTCTGGCTCCAGTATCAGGACTCCTCAGAGTACGAAAAAACATCTGTGGAAAAAAACAGAGTTTACACGTGTCTGCTACGCCTGTTATCGCTCATTTAATGCATTGTAAAAACAATCTGCCACTCTCTAACCAAGGTTTTACACGCATTTAGCAAACATGCAATGCAAAAGATTCAAAACTGATGTTTACACTGGGCCTGAGTTATAATCAGATATCAGAGTACTCGGTGACAACTCGGCTACTCAGTATAGTTAACAAACACGCATACAGAAAAGTACAATCGCCTAGTGGAGATAAATAAACCGTAATGTTAATAATATAAGTTCTAATTGTGTAGATTTCGTACATTCGGGCTGCTTACTTACAACCGTATGAGATTAACAGCAGCGGAGCGAAGCTTTATTAGCAGGCTAGCAGGCTAATGTTAGTTACCTGCCGGGCTACACAGCTACTAATAAAGTGTGTGCTAGACGGAAAGCTCTGCTGCTTCCTTCCTAGTGTCTGCCTCTAAGCAGTTTCAGTCACAATACAACACAACTGCGCAGCTCTCTGCAACTCCCACACAGACTGAACTGTCGTGGCTTTTATCATAAACATTGAATGCTGTGGCCAGTTAGCCAGCTAACACTCGATAATCCAGTCCACCGCTCGCTCGCTAGTTAGCTAGCTGCCAGGCTAACTCACACACAGCTACAGCTACAGCTCCAGCTCCGGCTAACACAGGCAGCTCTGCTCGCTCCGTACGGAAACGGCTCAGGTCGACTGTGTCTGCAGCTCGTTAGCTAAGACGAGCCTTTCTCCTCGTCGTCAAGCATTTCCGTTCACTATAAATCTCCCTAGCGCGACAATGACGAGCAACCTAAACGGTAGCGAGGAAAAGCGCGTTCACCGTAAATCCTCCTCCAGAGCCGCCTGATCCAGCAGCGCTGCGGTCGGACTGATCAGGACACGGAGAGGCATGATGGGAGGACGAGGTACCATGTGACTGGACAGACAGCGGGATAGCCGAGAAAATAGCCTAACTTACATTTAGGCAAAGCCCTTTGTGAGCAAAATAGTTTGAAAAGAGTTACATTTTTTTTACCTTTGTATGGTATACCTGTCAGATCCACCAAGTGTTTTACTGTTTACTGTAAGACGTGGCAGTTCACTTTCCACTCACGCCACACAGATATTAAAGGAGCAATATGTAAAATGTAAGATATGTCTCGACACAGTCCCCCCGCCTTCCTCCTCACTGCTCCCCCGTTTTCTTACAAGTCTAGAAGAAACATTGCCTGTACTCTCTAAGAGCTGTCTTCTGCACTGAAAAAACCCTACCACTGTTAGTGCTTACTGTTATTCACCTTATTTCTCCACACCCACTTTTTTAAAAGTTTATATCTTCCACCTTTGTGTTAGCACTTCTGGCAAGCTATGTTTAACTACTTAAAAAAAACTATTGTTGAATGAACAACCCCGGTAAATTGCAACACGTCCTGCCCACCCCACCTTCCTGTCTCTTTCCGTCATTTGGCGCGGTAAAAAATAAAAAAGATGGGCACTGTTACTAAAGTAATAAAGTTCAAAACAAAACTTAAGTTACATGGGAGGAGACCATCCATCCATCCATTCATCCATCCATTATCTTATTATTATTCCAGCATCATCAGGCAACAGAGGTGTAAAGTAACAAAGTACAAATACTTAAGTAGAAATTTTGGTTATTTATATTTTACTGGAGTAATTATTTTTTAGATGACTTTTTAGTTCTACTCCTTACATTACATGCTATCTGCACTTTCTATACCTTACATTTAAAAATTAGCTTCATTACTCCTGTTTCATTTCAGCTTGTTTTCATTCATTCACATTTTTATTCCAGTAAAGGTTATTGGTAACATGTCTTTGAAGTTTTACATTTTGCACCATTACAATACTTATAGACAACTAGTCATCATATGTTCCGCTCCATGAAACATATGTTAATGTTCAGTAGTACACAGATATGCTTCTTTAATATATTTACATTGTACTAAAATACTTTCATTATCAATGGGCATATATGCGGCTGAAACAGGAAGCCTAGCGCATCCCAAATTTATCAACATTAACAGTTTAATATAACATTATAGTAATTATGGCTTTTAAAAGTTTTTGGGGGGGGGGCTGGGCTAATGTACTATAGACCCCTGTGGTACGACCTGAGCTTTTGGACTTAGGGGCATTTTTTTATTACTTACATTACTTTTACTTTTATACTTTAAGCAGTACTTTTACACTTTTACTGGAGTTTATACTTTTACTTATTTTTAAACCCTAGTATCCATGTTTGTACCTAAGTAATGAATGTGGATACTTTTGACACCTTTCTCAGGCAAACCTAACCGGTAAGGGGTGGGGGGTTAGGGTTAGGGTTACCACCAGCATCATCAGACGAAGGCATGGTTCCCCATGTCCATTGCATGGCCAACACACATTCACGCACACACTCACATCTCGCTGTGAGGTGAAAGTGCTAACCACTACACCACCGTCCCGCCAGGAGACCAGAGAAGCAACGATGAGTTTGAATGGTACAATCTTACCTCATCCAAGGTTCATCAGATAAAATAAGATAAGACAATCCTTTATTAGTCCCACAGTGGGGAAATTCACATTAAGTCTTGCATTCCTTCTGAAAAATCATTCACACAACACTGAAAATTTAAAAAAGGCTCAAAACTAGCTTAGGAAGATCCTGCAATCATGCCACAGCAATATTATTATTGTTATCGCTATAGCCTCTACAGATACAAAGTGATATTATGACACAGGATAAGCTGGTTAGCATGTTGACTTCAAAAGATATCTATGCCACACGATACGTATACCTCTGTAAAAAACCGCCCAAACTATTATTTCTTCATGTTCTGTTGAGAATTTTAGTTAATTGTAGAATGTTTTAAATTAAACATAGCAATTATGTCATCCTACATATTGCTCCTTTAAAGGAATGGTTCGCTGACAGGTGAAGTTTACACTATTTCCTCCTTTCCCCCAAGTACAGTCAACTAAGACATATTTGGTGTTTACTTCTTTTGGGTATATTATCCAATACACCCAACTACCCAATCCAATCCACCTAACCATATTTGCTTATTTAAATCTAACCAGCACTGGAAAACTGAGGAAGAGACTATTCGTTACGGGCATGGAAATTCTTGTGTGTTTGTGTCTTCTTTCTGTGTTTCTGTCCACTGTTTATGGTTCAGTCCGGGATTCCTGTCTGCTCCACTCCAGAATCCCGCTCCGTTCCATAGTTTGACTTCTGCCTTTTAAAAGAGGCACCAACTTCAAACACCTCAGGACATTCTGATCGTGAATGATTGCTGTGTACTCTGTTTGTTATTGAGATCTTTTTTTCTGACCCTTTTGTTTTGATTGCTGTTTGTATATATTGTAAAATTGTAAATAGAACCAGCTGTAGGGAGTCATTTTGTTTGGGGAGTGTGTTTTGTCTGTGTTCTGAGTAGTGATGGCCAGATGAAGCCTCTTGAAGCATTGAAGCTTTCCCTCCAGGTGGTTCGAAAAATGGTTAATTTCTCGAAGCTTCATGAGCACACGAACCCCCCTGCAAACACTGTCAGCATGGGAAATACACACTGCCAAGTATATACATTAAAAACACTTTAATTTACTTTTCTGTGGTTCATTCATTTGTTCATCTAATCTGTGTTTGATTGTGTGGGTTATGTTAACAGAGCTCTGTTAATTAATTAAAAAACCCTACCAGTATGATTTCACTCAGTAAACAAATCCAAACGTGATGTTTATATTAACACTGCTGAGCATCAAGAGATGGGACAGTGATGGTGGGGTGACTTGATTCATTTTTTTTTTTATTAAGAAACAATAAATCACACCTATACTTGAACCACAACCTGAACCAGAAAGGCTTCATCAGTGATGTCACTCGCCCTTAACGAAGCAAGCCTCGATACGCGCTTCATCAACGGGTTCCTGGATTTCTCGACACAAGCTCCGAAGCCTCGGTATCATTTGTCCATCACTAGTTCTGAGTAGATAGGGAGTGAGGGTAGCACTGTGTCTTTGTTTTGTCTTGTCTTTTGTTGTAGGTTAGTCAGAGTCAAATAGTTAGGTTTGTTTGTTATTTTGGCCTGGGTCACTCTTGAAGTCATCTGGTTCACCTGTAAATAAGTCACAATACACTTTTGTAAACTCAGCAAACTTGTCTTGTCTGTCACTTCAACTATTTCCCATTTTTCATTACGTGTTGCGGCCTGACCTAGACTGGGTCTCAACACTATTTGACAAGAAACTGTCAGAATAAACTCAAAAAGGCTGCTTTCCCATATATAGACTGACTTAAACTAAACTGCAGGGCAAACAGTTGACTCACAGTTTAAAATTCTAATCAGACTTCTGGGTCTGAGAATGTGGCCTATAAATAAGAACTGGGCACAGTTTCTTACCTCAGCTTTCAGATTCTTTAGTTTGAACTAGAAAGGCATCTGAACACAAACCCTAATATAAACATACTAAGCTGAATGGGGCCTGCATTTAGGAGACAACATCAAGCTTTGTTAGCTATGTTAGTGTGGACGAGCTTCACTGAGATAAAAAACTGGGCTAAGACTCAATTATTTATATAAGCTACAGACTCTCAAGCAGACAATCCAAGGGAAATTCTTTCCAGATATTTGTGTACTGAGGAATGTTCTGAAGGTTTTACCCTCACACTTGACTGTTTTCAGGACACACCTGGCCTTTGTATCTGAGAAGGAACTAATAATACCACCTGTCTTCGAGTCCCAGTTCTCTGCTGCTAAGTGGGACAGAATGACACAGAGAAGGCCTATATTATTTCTTTCAGTTCAATACCTCGCTCCCACTGATCATGTTTCAGTTGCGGGGGTCTTAAAGCAACAGCCTGTGCACACATGCCCCTCAACTCCCACCCTGGGGCAATAAGCTCTAGTATTACTAGAGTAGTGCATCTCCAGATCTCTCAGACCTATCTCTCTCTCCAAGACAACATGCAGAGAAATGGGTCCAGGGTGAGGCTTTTACCATTAAAACCATTTAAAATAAACAAAAATGATGGAAAAAAACATTTAGGCATTAAACAAAGTCAGTGTTAGTTTTGTGTGTGCATACGCAGTCACATTTCAATAGAATAATAGAAAGTCACTTCTCTCTGGATCTATATCAGCTGTTACATATTTTAGGTAAATATTTAAAATATAGATACATTTTAGTCACATAATCAGCAAATGGCTATATACCCTACCCTACATCTATCTGATCCTGTACCTGAAGTCAGAAACCACCCTCTATTTATCTCATTTCCAGTCAGAATGGCCATTAAGGAAAGTGACAAACCAAAAGAAAACAACTGAAGAACACGTAGCTTCTAAAACTGGAGTTTAATCCCGCCTAGCAATCTTGTTATTAAACTTTGTAGACCCTCAGAACTTACATTTTTGAGAGAGAGGGCAACTTAACCACATGGGTTACTATCACTCCTTCACTGAGAATAAAAAATAAAGATTTAATAAAAAATGCTAATCAAGCATAGACGGTGCTGTTGTTAATAACAATGACCAACCCAGAGCCCAGACTTTAACATCATTAAACGTGTTTACCTTAGTAGTTCCCAGCCAAGCGGACTACAGCAGACACTTCCAGTGTGATTCTGAACCACAGAATGAAAATGGAAACTGAACACTGCGGAGGGAGTAGTGAACTATAGTTTATCACTACGCAGGGAGTAGTGAACCACAGTTCATCACCACGCAGGAAGTAGTGAACAATGGTTTATCACTGTGCAGGAAGTTGCAGGAAAGTTTAACCGGTATTCACTGCAAATGTCTTGAATATGTGTGTTTGATTTTGATGCTGCAGGATGTTTCAAGTGAAGGTATTTAACATATTTAGTTCCCTGAACACTGTGTTTCTCAACCCTCATCCTGGAGGCCCACACTGTCTTTCACTTTTTAGTTTTTTCCCTGTTGCCAACACATCTGATCTGACTAATCAGCTCATTAACAGCCCATTACTGAGTTAAAGCAGGAAAAGCACTAAAACGTGCAGGACAGTGAAGCTATCTTTGAGAGTTTGAGAAACACTACCTTGCTTTGTAGGGAATATAATCAGTGTGTGTCCCATGTTGGCTATCTACTCTAGTTGGCTTCTAACTTACTCACCATAACAGTGCAAATGTCTAGCTTTAATGGCAACAGGATGTTTGGTTTAATAATATTTCTCACATGAATTGAGATCTTGTACAATTCCTCTTTTGCATTGTCAGGCTTTTCACCAATCACTTGGTGGAAATGGTCCCAGTGTTTAGGGTTACAAATATGCTGCAGCATGTTGTTTTTAAGAGGTATCAACGAGGTGAACCCGCTTCATACTGTGCCATCATGAGGCATACCAGTGCTGCATATATAGTTAGTTTAAATACAACAAACAGAAGCTCATCAGTGGCAGGTGAAGCAGGCAAAACAATAGCTTTTTCTTGAATTTTATTTTTTAATTTTTTATTTTATTTATTTCTTGAACCTGTTGTTCTGTAACTGATGACATAATGTCATAATAAACTTATTTTATTATTTTCAAGGGGTCCAAATTCTTAATTAGAGGGTCCTGTATGCTGTATAATTTTCTGTTCAATATGTTTTCCGTTTTTTGTCTCTTTTTTCAAGATGGTCATTTTGACTGCACATTAAATAAATGAGAATGGCCTCTGATATGTACCTCTTATACCCTATATCTACCTGAACTGACCCTCTACACCCAAACACAGGTTATACACCTACCTAAACCAACCAGTCACACATTTCATACATTAACATATGCAACTTTTACATTTCTAAGAGGACCAGACATAAAGATTAGCACGATTCTCTACACTCTCCTGTTGTAGAACATATTCAGATGTGCGGGCTGATCTTACTGTAGGTTCAGTATCAGATGCTGACAGAGCTCAGAAGCCTTTTATGGTAAAAGCGTCTCCGGCGAAGGGGCGGGGCCACGCCGGCTGCGTCATCACTGTGCACCCTCACAACACGGAACGGTCCAGAACAACGACTGAGGAATATCTATTAAAGTCAACGTACAGTTAATTTGGGGACCACTCGCTGGGGGGATTACTGCTTGTTAAGTTGTTTTGTGGAATAGCAGCTCGTGGACGCAGAGAAAGGTAAGATAAACAAAGCAGCGCTGTAGCGAAACACTTTCCACATTACAGAGCACTGCAGGCATCCAGCCCCGTTACGTACTCACACATAGTGTAAACAGACAGATCTGAGTACATTAGATCAGAACTGTTGCTTTGTATGTGTATTATTTCTTATCTTTATCCCGTGTAGCCCTAGCAGCCATTGTAAAGTAGGCAGACTGTTGTACTATTACTATTAATGGCTGACAGTCCTTGTCCTGCTCTGTAAATATGAATGTGTTTTACTACTCAATCTCACCCAGTACAGCTTCAGAGTCAGCTAATAAGTTGGGTCAGGTATTTTACAGCAGGAGAACAATAAAATATGGAGGGCAGGTTTGCTCCAGGACCACGAATGGGAACCACTGACATGTCCAGATGTTCACACTTCATATAGCTTGTGTTCACCTCCTGCTCCCTCTTTTCAATAGATGACCCAGGACTCCTCCGCTCTGAGAGAAGAGGGGAACAACTTGTTTAAAAGCGGTGATGTCCAAGGAGCCCTCAGCTGCTACACCAAAGCTCTGAAATTGAGCGAATGTGACTCAGAGAGCGCGGTGCTCTACCGCAACCGCTCCGCCTGTTACCTCAAACTGGAGGAGTACAACAAGGCTGAGGCAGATGCCACCAAAGGTAGACTGGTCTCTGGAGACATAGATGTTATGGCACTGACACGGGGTGTTTGGATAATGTAGTAATGTAGAAGAGCAAAGCAGAATAAATACAGTAACTGCAAACATATTGTGCAGTAAATATGTATTTGTGCTTGTTTTGTAAGACCAGGCTCAAAATTTGTCTTTTTCTAGCCCTCGACGCAGACCAAGGGGACATCAAGGCCCGGTTTCGCAGGGCACAGGCATTGCACAAGATTGGACGGCTCGATCAGGCCTTTCTGGACGCTCAGAAATGTGCACAGCTGGAGCCCAAGAATAAGGCATTTCAAGAGTTACTCAGACAACTAAGTGCACAAATCCAGCAGAAGGTGCGTTAGGCAGTTTGAAGACAGCCTCAGTGTTTAATTACTGTACCGTTATCAGTTTTATGGCCTGTGTTGCTGTGCAAGTGTCACTGACGTACAGTTCTGAGTTGGTATTACACATGGTCATTTGTGTTACAGTTATGTGCTGGTATTACAGTGTCACTAGTGTTACAGTTCTGTGTTGGTATTATATAGTGTCATTGGTGTTAAAGTTATGTGCTGGTATTAAACAGTGTCACTGGTGTTACAGTTATGTGCTGATATTATAGTGTCACTAGTGTTACAGTTCTGTGTTGGTGTTACACAATGTCACTGGTGTTACAGTTATGTGCTGATATTACGGCTTCACTAGTGTTACAGTTCTGTGTTGGTGTTACACAATGTCACTGGTGTTACAGTTACAGTGTCATTGGTGTTACTGTTCTCTGTTGGTTTCACAGTATCACAGGTGTTACAGTTTTGTGTTGGTTTTACAGTTTCATTGGTGTTACAGTTCTGTATTAGTTTTACACTGTCACTGGTGTTACAGTTATGTGCTGGTATTACAGTGTCACTAGTGTTACAGTTCTGTGTTGGTATTATATAGTGTCATTGGTGTTAAAGTTATGTGCTGGTATTAAACAGTGTCACTGGTGTTACAGTTATGTGCTGATATTACGGCTTCACTAGTGTTACAGTTCTGTGTTGGTGTTACACAATGTCACTGGTGTTACAGTTATGTGTTACAGTTACAGTGTCATTGGTGTTACTGTTCTCTGTTGGTTTCACAGTATCACAGGTGTTACAGTTTTGTGTTGGTTTTACAGTGTCATTGGTGTTACAGTTCTGTATTGGTGTTACACAATGTCACTGGTGTTACAGTTATGTGCTGATATTACGCCTTCACTAGTGTTACAGTTCTGTGTTGGTGTTACACAATGTCACTGGTGTTACAGTTACAGTGTCACTGGTGTTACTGTTCTCTGTTGGTTTCACAGTATCACAGGTGTTACAGTTTTGTGTTGGTTTTACAGTGTCATTGGTGTTACAGTTCTGTATTAGTTTTACACTGTCATTGGTGTTAAAGTTATGTGCTGGTATTAAACAGTGTCACTGGTGTTACAGTTATGTGCTGATATTACGGCTTCACTAGTGTTACAGTTCTGTGTTGGTGTTACACAATGTCACTGGTGTTACAGTTATGTGTTACAGTTACAGTGTCACTGGTGTTACTGTTCTCTGTTGGTTTCACAGTATCACAGGTGTTACAGTTTTGTGTTGGTTTTACAGTGTCATTGGTGTTACAGTTCTGTATTAGGTTTACACTGTCACTGGTGTTACAGTTCTGTGTTGGTATTACCAAGTGTCACTCATGATACAGTACTGTGTTGGTATTACAAAGTGTCACTAGTGTTACAGCTCTGTGTTGGTTTTACAGTGTCAGTAGTGTTACAGTTATGTGGTGCTATTACAAAGTGTCACTAGTGTAACTATGTTGGTGTTACAGTGTAACTGGTGTTACAGTTCTATGTTGGTCATACAATATCACAGGTGTAACAGTTTTGTGTTGGTTTTATAGTATCACAGGTGTTACAGTTCTGTGTTTGTGTTGATGTTACCTTGAATATTTTTCATGAATGGATTTATTTACTGTTTATGATAACTGTTCATATGTACTCTCACTCCTCTAGGCTGTGCAGCTCTCGTCAACAGACTCCCGAGTTCAGCAGATGTTCAAACTGCTGTTGGACAACTCTGCCCCGGCCTCAGACAGACAGAAGGTACTAAAACGTCTTAAAAGTCTAAAATTTACTGTGATATTTAATTCCACTGTGTGAAATCCACTTTGTTTTGCCCAGGCTGCTCAGAACCTGGTGGTGCTCTCTCGTGAAGACGCAGGAGCAGAGCAGATCTTCAGGAATGATGGTGTAAAGCTTCTGCAGAGACTGCTGGAGTCTCAGCAGGAGGATTTTGTCCTATCTGCACTCAGAACACTGGTTGGCCTGTGCACAGGGCACCAGTCAAGGGTGAGGCATTTGAGATCTTTCAATATAAAACTAGTCCCTGCACTATATAGTATTTTGCAGACGTGTCGACTGGAGTCACATGACTTGGACTCGAGTTACTAAACTGGTGACTTGACTTGACAACATCACTAAAGACTTGCGACTAGACTTAACCTTTACTGACTTGGACTTGGAATCGGACTTTAAGGCTTGAAAAAGATTTTTTACAAATTTTTACATTACAAATAAGGAAAACTTAATCAAGTAACTGGATCATTTTGTATTAAATTGTGCTGTAATGCTAGAGAGCAACAAGTGAAGTTCTGCAGCCAATCACGGGAAGCTTTGGGGGGGAGCCAGTGTTAGATTTGTGCAGAGACAAGGAGCAACATGCTCCCGAAAATAATCCCGTTCAACTACAAAAATTATGCTGTAATAAGTAAAAAAGAACTGCAACATGCAGGACATATGGAGTCAAGATCACGGATGGAGCTGCAACCACTTAAAATTTTGTTCGATTTTTGAGGATGCACAAATAACAGTAAGTCATGCTATGTATGTTTCACATATAGCAGTTAGCTGGCTAACAAGCTAGCAAACTTAGCGACATAATGATAAACAACGGCTAATGTGAACGAAGCTCTCTCTCTCTGTTCATCCCTCCTAGATATTCCACCATCCACTGTGAACTTTACTGAAAAAGTAAAGCATTTAGGAAGCACAGCATCTCAGACAGGAAGTGTTCAAGTAGTGCAGAAAAAAAACAAACACTGATCAGTACATGCAGAGCTACTGCAGAGTTCATACATACTGTTAGAACTGAAAGACCCGGTTCATATATTAATGCTTATGGGTTTAAAATGTGATGTCATTAAAATTCCTGTAGACTTCCTTGTATTGACTCTGGACTTGATTGTCAAGACTTGAAACTTGCAATTTAGTGACTTGGTCCCATGGTCCGGTATTTAGACTAATTTATCTATTTTTAAAGATATTTACCAGGAACATGGTGTTAAAGGCAGTTTTACTTGCTAATTAAACTTCTAAAAATGTTTAAATTATGCAAGCCAGTACACCTGCCATGCCCCAGACAGTTGAGCTCAATCCTCTCGCGTTGCCAGAACACCTTTTGTTTATCCTAATCTTTTTTCATGTAGACCATGGCCATAGTAAATGAGCTGGGTATGGACAGGCTGTGTGGGGTCATGGGCTCTGGGGCATCCACTGTCTCCCTTTCTGCCTGTCACCTGCTTCAAGTGATGTTTGAGGCTCTTACTGAAGGAATGAAGAAGGAAGTCAGAGGGAAGGATGAGGCTATACTTCCAGGTGAGAGTCTCATCAGGAGCAATTGGTATGAGATACTCAATGGAACTCATGTAACACATAAGATATGTAAAGCACATGTAGAAAACAAACCACATCAAGGCTCTTGCAAAAAAGTTCTAATTTCGGATTGGGGCAGTGAGGAATGTTTGTTTATTTGAGCTTGAGTTGTTCAGCTTTAGGCTTGTGCTCTAATAGTTGCATACAAATAACAATAAATGACAGTTAAATTGTTAATCACAATTCTTTAAAAATCCTTTAAATGTTCATGATTGTAAGAGACTGCATAGTTCAGTGTACTGTAGAGCAGTAAGGACATGAAAGTTGTTTTATAGGTCTTAGGGAAAAATACCAGGCAGATTTTGCTTTGCAGATATAGATTGCCAACATTTTACATCTGTGGGCAATTTATAACTGCGTCTTAAATGTGTTGTCAGTGCAAACCTAAAAATGAACTGATTTAAGACCTCTGAAATACTGAACACTGTCCAGACTGAGGCCTCCAGAGAGAAACACAGTAAATTTTCCTTTTAGCTTCTGCTTGTCATCCATTCTGCCAAATCAGCAGCAGTACAGAATATGCGAGTATAGATCTGTATGATGATATTTTGCGGTCTTTATATCTTGTGCCTGTTCTGCAGAGCCTTCGCGTGAGCTGCGGTCTATGCTGCGACATCTAATTGACATGCTCCCTGCATCAAGCGTGTCTGGGCCAGGGCGTGACAGTGCCATCAACCTGCTGGTCAAACAGGTGCCCAGGAAATCTCAGAAACACCCAGACAACTCGCTCACACTGTGGGTCATCGACAATGGTGAGGGCCACTTCACCTCTTCTCACCTGTAGACTGTTACTCAGCTTCAACCAGAATTAATTAGGGTCAGAAGTATTTTAATGTGATTATGAATAATTTATCTGCAATGGCATATCAAATGTTGCTTCAGCAGCAGAGGTGCTTAAATTTGATACATCAAACATTGTCTGTACTCCTTTGTGTTCCCTACAGGGCTGAAGAAGATTCTGGAAGTGGCTGGTACAGTTCCAGAGGTTACAGACGGGCCTCTGCTGACTGACAACACCCCCATGAGCTGCTCTGTGCTCCTTAATAAGCTATATGATGATCTGAAGAGTGACAAAGAGAGGGAGAACTTTACCAAGCTGTGTGAGGACTACGTTCAGTAAGTACTTGTTTTCAACAGATGTGGAAATAGCAATGAAAATCCTTACTTAGGTAAAGGTACTGTTACTGTAGTTAAAATCTACAAGTAAAAGTGTGTCCATAAGCACAGTCTGAATTTCTGAGTTGTCCTTGCTACATCTTTAGAAATAATCTGGACAAAAACATGAAACCACATGAGAAGAAACACTCCAGATTACAGTACATTCTGCTAGTGCACATTTACATTAGTACACATCTGTTTGTGTATTGTGCCATGCACAAGATTTACATTAAAAATTTACATTATGCATTTCATGGTTAGATGGTTGTACACGCGTGTTTAAGCTAGAAATTTTTGAAAGGCTGTATGTTACTGCTTAATTAAGAGTATTTTGAGTTTGGCCTTTTACAAAAACACAGATTACTTGATTAGGGTGCAAAATTGTAAGTAGAGTACTCAATTGATGTTAACTCATTTTAATCACAGCCATTCTGCCCATTACAACTTTACATTAACTCCTTGGTGTCAGTCTCTATAGGCAGTATAGGCAGTATAGGCTTCAGGGAAGCCCTAATGAGTTCTGCGAAATCAAAGAATACATGTCATTTTTATTTATTATTTAGACTTCAGAACTGAGTATTGTAGTAATACTACTGTTAAGTTTTTATTGCAAACAAAAGGCTTGAAATGGCTTACAGAAAACTGTTCAATCAGATTCATTTTTTGTGGTATCTTTGTTGATACAGTTAAGTGAACTCTACTATAGTTTAGGACATCAGAAGCCCAAGGTATTGGATTAACTATGTATTTAATGATTTTTTTTTTCTCCATTTTATTTGTTTTATTATCCAGTCTTTAACATTGTGGGACAATTTCATGATGAATTTTCACAGTAGAAATACTCTAATATTATGTAATTATGTAAAATCATAATACATCACATTAAAAATTAAGTATGATTTTGTCTTTGGAGGGTTTTATTTGGACAGCAGTGATAATATACAAGCTGCAATAATTAAAGTAGAGGTGTTTTTAATCTTTGACAGAATTTTAACATTTCTGGACCTAAGATGTAATTATCACAGTTTGCAACTAAAAGTGGGAAATACACATTAAACTAGTACACCAAGTTTTAAGAAATGAGAGCTTACTTTATACTTGATTCTTATATAATTGATTATAGAACTGGTGTAGTTGAATTGCTGCTTTCAGCAATTGTGCCACTTGTATGTAACTTTTAGGGGCATCTTTTGTCTGCAGGCACCACTTTGGGGGCCCAGGCTTGGAGAGTAAACTACGTGCGATACAGACGGTTTCGGTCCTACTACAGGGCCCCAGTGATGTGGGCAACCGCACCCTGGAGATGTCGGGCATCATGGACGCTGTCATTTCTCTGTGCGCCTCTGAGAACATCACCCACCAGCAGGTGGCAGTAGAGACACTCATCCACGCTGCAGGCAAGGCCAAGAGAGCCTCCTTCATCACAGCTAACGGAGTGGCCCTGCTTAAGGACCTCTATAAGAAAAGTGAAAATGAACAGATACGAGTGCGAGCTCTGGTGGTGAGTCAAAGCAGCTGCTGTTGTGAATAAAGGTTTCTGTACATACTGTGGTGTGTTACTAATGCCATGGCGGGTATTGACTGTAGGTTAATAAAGTGATGTACATGAAGTGAACACTTCACATTTTGGCATGCAGAAGACAACAGCTATTAAACTGTGGTGTGTTGTTTGCAGGGATTGTGTAAACTTGGCTCAGCTGGAGGAACAGATTTCAGCATGAAGCAGTTTGCAGAAGGGTCGACTCTCAAACTCGCCAAACAGTGCAGGAAGTATGTTTCTTGTTTCCACCACCAACAAGTATTTAAGGAGACGTAGTAAACAAATCTGTGTTTTCCTTGCCAGGCCACATGTACATACCACTTATCTTGGTGTCTGCCATCTGACAAAATGTGTAACACAACGACTCTGCCATTTTGCTCTATTGTGAATTGGTGTATTAATAGCATGTGATTCTGCAGGATTAGCTGCTGTTAGGATTTGCTGCTTACTGTAGTGCCACCTCGAGCTACTTCATACTCTGCTTCACATGCTACTTCATATATTACATCATACACTGCTTCATATGCTACTTCATATATTACATCATACACTGCTTCATATGCTACTGCATATGTCTGTTATGAGCTACCTGTGTTTGAAATGTGAATATACACTACTGCTTAAAAGTTTGGGGTCACTGTTTTCATTTATGTAAAACCAGTTCAAAAGTAATTTTTTCACAGTTTTAAGCAGTTTGTAGGAAGCGGTAAAGGTGAGATTTTACAATAATAAAAAAACAGCTGTAAGTGCTTTCACAATAATTAAGAAATTGGTACAGCATTGAAGGTTAACTTGAAAAGAAACTGGCATCAATAATGCACCATATTTATAACCAATAACCAAGTCTCGCTATTTTAAAGTTTTTTATAGTGTTTTTGTGCAAACACATTCTAATAAACAGAAAATTATAGCTTATTATGTAGTAACACCCCTGGCATATTGTTTACTCTGTTGTAACTTTTTTGTGAATATGATGTATTGCTTTACGTTTTGGTGTCCATAGCATTTTAGTCTAAACTAAATGAGTAAATACTGAATAACAATAATTATAATGACAAGTGATCCCAAACTTCTGAGTGGTATTTTGCTTGGTGTGAACATCCCACAGGGCTGTTAGCAGAAATTAGATCCATCATAGAGGTGCTATTACAATCAACAAAAGCTACTAACAAAGAGAATTAGAGGGGTTTCTGCAAGACACGTTGCTGTACAATGACATGCCTGGGTGGCACATGTGCATGATTTAGTGATAGCATCTGGCTCCCACTGTAAACAAACTTTTTTGGTTTAGCTATACATTGCAGCGGTTATTATAAACACACCTCTACCCCACCCCTCCACTGAGATGACCACTGAGAGTAGTGCTCATTAGCATACAAATTCCAAACCCAGAAAAAAGACCCATTTTTCACATAGAAGGACATAAAACAACGCATCATACAAAGACTGAGATAAGGTGATATTTCTCTATCTTTACAGTCGTCCTTTGAACAGAACAGGAAAATGTGTTAAACAGGTCTCCTTTCAAGAT
This sequence comes from Megaleporinus macrocephalus, assembly GCA_021613375.1. NCBI lineage: Eukaryota > Metazoa > Chordata > Actinopteri > Characiformes > Anostomidae > Megaleporinus > Megaleporinus macrocephalus. The sequence goes on from CM038702.1 coordinate 50,091,714, forward strand.
TTCATGTAATCTTTCAGGAACTCAGAGTAGCAGACATCTGCACTTAATCAGTACATGTGTCATCTGGCTGACATGTTCACCCTGAGAGGACACAATATCTGGATGTTACTAAGATGTTTCTGTCACATGGTACAAGTGAAAGCAGTCGTGCTTAAAAACAGAAATCCTAAGATGATGTAATATTAGTTACACTACTCTGCTTGTGTCATAGTCAGACTTCAACATAGGTGATACATAACTGGCTCCTGTAATGTCTTCTCTCGGCAGGTGGCTATGTAATGACTCTCTTCCACCGACCTCCCGGCGCTGGGCTATTGAAGGTCTGGCCTACCTCACCTTTGATGCTGATGTGAAGGAAGATCTGGTGGATGATAAGAATGCTCTTCAGGCCATGTTTCAGCTGGCTAAGGTACAGGTGTTAACACCAACATCCAGTTCACAGCAAAGATCACAGCGCTGTAATTTAATCCAAGACGGTGGTAGGGAAGACAGCCCTGAATTCACAGTACTACAAAGGGACGGGTTCAGCCTACCAGCTGGTTTAGAGAACAAAGACAGACAAAAGCAGGATTGTTTTAAAAATAGGTTGACTCCTTTAAATACATTCACTTTTCTTTCACATGCTTTTTATAGATTTACTTCCTACCTGAACAGAAGCAAATGAACAGATACCAAAGCCTCAGTAGAAGCCCTTCTACAAATAGTCTCTTCCAGCATGCAGCACTTTTAACATAGGATTCTGCAGCTCAGTCCTGAAGTAAATGAATACCAACACAGTAGATGTTTTTTAAAATTGCAAATACTGTTTAACCAGAGGAGGATGGGTCTCCCTTTGAGAATCTTGGTTCCTCCCAAGGTTTCTTCCTCCAGTCTGAGAGAGTTTTTCCTTGCCACTGTCATCTCTGGCTTGCTCACTGGGGAATATATATGTTGTAACTGTCTGTTTTAAACTTCTGTAAAGCTGCTTTGTGACAACATTGTTGTAAAAAGCGCTACACAAATAAACTTGAATTGAATTAATTTTCATGTAAAAACTGAGATGTGTGTTTGGTTCTATTACAAGATCTTTATCTTTTGCTTGGTCTGAAGTTTCTAGGAGCATGAGGAGGGTATTGTCACTTATTGCTTGTTAGCAACTTAAAATGTCAAAAATGTCTTAAATGAATGTCTGAATAATATGAGACCCCTAAAACGTCCAATAATGGGAAAGTTATATCATGATCCCATAAAATGATGGATTGCAAATTCATAGCCCACTCAATCGTTTTGTCTCTCAAGCTGTTTATTAATTCATGCTTCTCTTGACTCTCTTTTTAGTCTGAGGATAAGACAGTACTGTTTGCTATTGGATCCACTTTGGTGAACTGTACCAACAGTTATGATGTTGAAAAGCCGGACCCACAGTTGGTGGAATTAGCCAAATATGCCAAACAGCACGTCCCTGAGGAGCATCCAAAGGTATCTGTGTACATCACCTAACCAGCCACACATCACCAAAAACATCAACAGCAGTACAAATCACCAAAATCAGCAAGTCTGCACGCTGCATACATTAGAAAGCATTAACACTGTCTGTTTTTACGTGTAGGACGCTCAGCCTTTTGTGGAGAAGCGTCTGGTTAAGCTGTTGGAGGCTGGGGTGGTATCAGCTCTGGTGTGCATGGTCAAACAGGAAAGTCCTGCCCTCACTGAAACATGCAGAGAATGCATTGCCAGGTCTGTGTCTGCTTCTACTGACTGATCAGCTGATGACTAACGACACTAATAGTTTGATAATGTTTTAAGGCAGTAATAAAATTCCTAGGTCTGTTAGTCGTTTGAAATAAGCATTTTTGTGTAGTTTTTTGTGATCCATCATAGTCATCATATTTGCTGAAATCTGGCCCTTAAAGAAGATTTGTTGTCTATTTAAAAATTAAGAACAATTTTAAAAATGTAAAGTGATGTGAATAGGCTGTGGTCATTACTGTACAGCAGGGGTGCCCAAACTTCTTTTAAAGGGGGCCATATTTGACAATATCAAAGTACCTATGGGCCGGTCTCTCTTTCCAAAAGTATTTTTCATAAATTATATTCAAAATATGAATAATGAATAATATTCATAATGAATCAAATGAATGAATATTAATAATGAATAAAACAGAATAATGAATAATAATTTAACTAATGAATTTAATGTTACCTTAATTGCAGCAGCAGAGTAGCATCAACAGAGTAGAGAATGTTACAACGTACTGTAAATGTTTTCTGAACATATGCTGAACAACATTTCTGCATTAAGTATCTTCAGTTTTTCTCATATAGACTGTATATCACTCAGTCACTATGCATTACCAAACTTACGGAACTCTTTAACAGCAAGTCTTGTATTTCTTAAGTCACATGATCTATGGAATGGTAAGTTGATGGTAAGTTTCTGAAGAACAGTTGCTGCTGTGAGACCAGGCTCTTAGTCCTCTCGTCCCCTGAATATTTACTATAATTGCCACGCTTTGTTTCATAATGTCTCTTCATATTTAACGTCTCGCTATGAAAAAATATCCTGATGTCCATCTCTCATGAAATGACTTGGCGCTTTTTTGGCGTAGCTGTCACTGCATGCCGTTCTGTAAATTCAGGAGCCCAGTCAGAAAAATAATGTCTTCTAGGTTTAGGTAACTTCCCGCTAACACAGCAGTGAAACGTACTATAATGTATATGTACTGCTGCTGCCGTCAGGTGAAAGGAAATATTGCAAAGTACTGTCTGCCCACCAATTATATATCCTTACGAGTGATGCCGTGGGCCAATAACAATCTGTCTGCGTGCCGACATTTGGACACCCCTGCTCTACAGTTATTAACAATCATAAGCAATGCAACATTAGTAACCTCTGTTTGTCAAGCCAGCTCTGTTGTTTTAACGATTTATGATACATCAGCAACTGGCTTCTGAATTTGAATTCTACATAGACTTTTACTTCCTCCTGATAAGCTGATTTAGGCTCATAGTAGATCCTAATTATTCTTTTAATATTAGCCTAACTAACTGCAGCACCGTTTGTACAGGAGCTTATCAATATGTCAGGAACTGATTTATTATTGGTTCCCAGATCACAGCAACATATAGCAGGTAGCTGCTGGGCTTGAGCTCGGGCTACTACAGATGGTTTAAAGGGTCAGACTAGAAAAATGTGTGTTAACAGTGATTTTTTTTAAATTAGTGCCATTAATACTTTATTGTGTGCCAGTCCTTGAAAATAGTTTTGGAATGAGAGGCTGTATTGGATCACTTTAGTATAGGGTCGTCTTGTTCTGATCCTGGAGGGCGAGAGTCCAACACGATTTGGTGGTTTAACACCATTAGAGTGACGCTTACAGATGTAGACTTTGATTGCTGAGGGTTTTTGCTGGTAATAAATGGTTTTCTCTCTCTGTACAGGGTGTTTCTGGCTCTGGTGGATCGCCAGGAGGACAGAGGAACGGTAGTAGCTCAGGGAGGAGGAAAAGTAAGATCATACCCCAAAACAAAATACTTCATGTGATTACCACACAGTGTGATTCATTTATTTAGATGATGCGGATCTATTATAAGATATAGTTATTGCACTTACAGGCCTTATTACCTCTGGTGTCAGAGAGCACGGATGTGGGCAAGATCAAAGCAGCACAAGCGCTGGCCAAGATCGCCATCACCTCAAACCCTGAGATTGCCTTCCCTGGAGAGAGAGTGAGACCATTTGTTTTTACACCTCTGTCTTTAGATTAAAAGCTGTTACAAACTGAGTTTTTAAGTTATCTGTACATTCAAATGTTGCTTCTTATTGTGTTTCAGTGATGGTATAACTCATTAGGAGACATATGTATGAATTGGCATACAGGCTCGCTTTAATGTAATAGTTATATTGAATCTGTGATGTAAATAGTTTGCAGTGTCAGTCATGTAATATTTGTGTTCTTTGACTCAGTGTGGCTGTTGTTTTTGTCTGTGTGTAGGTTTATGAGGTGGTGCGTCCTCTGGTCAGTCTGTTGGCCCTCGACTGTTCTCTCCTGCAGAATTTTGAAGCTCTGATGGCCCTCACCAACCTGGCTGGCATTAGTGACAGACTCAGGTTAGCCCAGCTCCATGCATACAAGCACTAATGGGTACAAACATTTCAAATATTTTCATCTCTTGATAAAAGTCAGATGATTTATAAACCTATGGTTGGCCTACAGGCAGAAGATCATTAAGGAGAAAGCTGTGCCTAAAGTGGAGGGCTACATGTTTGACGAGCATGACTTAGTACGAGCAGCAGCCACCGAGTGTATGTGTAACTTAATCTTAAGTCCTGAGGTATGTTCCTAACGTCTAGAGGTGTGGTGTTTATCTCACGACCTTCCTCCTATTCGTCTGTAGTGAGGGGTTTTAATGAGATTTTATGTTTGTTTTATTTCTCAGGTGCAGAAGCTTTACCTGGCTACAGATAGCGACCGTTTGAAACTCTTGGTGTTATACAGTGGCGAAGATGATGAGAGACTGAGGAAGGCTGCAGCTGGAACTCTGGCAGTGCTGACTGGGGAAATGCCAGAGGTGTGTGCACGGATCCCCAGCACGGTAAGTTATTCCAGCGTGTCGGAAGCACCCAACCCTTCTTTTTTTTTTTTTTTTAGGATCATTAAAATGAAACTGATGCTGTAGATGAAAGACCAAATGTTATCTTCTTAAGTTGACTGGATAGCTGGTTAATGTTAATAAGAAACTATTATTTCACTATTTATTAAACAAAGTCATTGATTTGATGTCCTTTGACAGGACACACACACTTACTCCTTTACAGTGGCGGTGAACGGGACCGGGAGTTGTGATGTCTAAAACACTTATAACCATGTATTTATTTAACCAGTGATATGTATCAGTATGTGACTTTTGATATTGTTATAAACTTGTGATACAAAAATGTTTTCTTGAGGAAATATTTTGCCATGCAGTGTTCTGCATGTACCACCATGAATTAAAAAAAGAAGAACTATTTGTAACTATTTAATGTGATAAGATTCTGTGAAGTTTTTCAGGAACTGCTTTTCTGTAAAGCTGCTTTGAGACAACACTTGTTATAAAAAGCGCTATATAAATAAATGTTGATTGATTGATGGATTAAAGTAGCTTTTAGAGACATTAACTGCTTTGTACAAATACTTCTGTTTTCTCTAAAAACATTTTATATCAAACTGCTTTGAATTACTTGGTTTGCTTTAGATATTAAAATACCCCTTTAGGAATTTGCAAAAAAGTGATTCTAACAATGATACTATAAACAAATGTGCAGTAAGTAAAGCCGGTCAAGGCCTCTGGTCATGTTTGTGAATATGCAATTACCATTAATTAATACATTTCAAGCAAGTACATCATAAATACTTGTTTTTTCATCTCAAAAAGATGCGTATTTGATTGTACCCTGCCCAGATAAGAACTGTTCATGGCTGTTTTTGCAGACATCGTTTAAGTCATAGATAAGTTCTGCAGGGCCAGAGGTGAAACCCTCCTGAATCTAGGCGGATGCTTACTCTGGATCTGGAGAACTGACTCTAAATCATTGTCCCTATGTGCCCTGCTCTTTGCAGACAAGTCACTGGCTGGAGATCCTGCAGGCGCTGCTGCTGAGTGAGAGTCAGGACCTGCGGCACCGTGGTGTGGTCATCATTCTGAACCTGATGCAGGCTGAGAGGAGTATGGCTGAGAAGCTTATGGAGAGCGAGGTGCTGGAGATCCTCTCAGTACTGGCTAAAGCAGATGATGCCAGCCAGGCCTCAGTCAGCAGAGCATCCCAGCGCTGCCTAGACCTGGCTCTGGAGTATGGCCTCATTAGGAGCAATGATGGAGAAGACGATGTGAAGTCAGCGCCGTAATCGGAAGGATCACCCATACAGATAAATTTCACGACATGTCTTAAAACAACAGTTTAATGTTTTAAATGTAATATTTAATGTGTGATAGAGTCCCCGCGTGAGTATTGAGAGCTGTAACAGTGTAAGCAACCTCATACTGAAGACTTCAGAGTTGAAGGCTATGCAAAGGGAAAGAAGGAGGGAGTGTCCATGAAAAATCAGCATTCTTGTGTCATATCAGATTTTATTTCTTAATTTAATATAGAAAAAGAAACATTAAGTGGTAAAATGTATCTGTTGTGATTTTTGAGAAGTAACACTTTGGGTCACTGAAACTAGGCATCGCTTCCTGCTGTGGTTTGTTTTACATTCACAAATTTAGAGACCAAATTAACTCACTACCACGTCTGTACTTGCACTCAAGGTTTTGTTTTTTGTTATTATTGTTATCGTTATTTCCTTTTTTCCCATCATTTTTAAGCACTGTACTTATGCATTCCACTTTTTCATTTGTTTACTTTATCAAGTAAGCAAGTCCTTTGTGATGTTGGGGCACGTTGTTTTTGGTTTAAGACAGAAATCATTGTCATACTTGTCTGTATTTTTACATGAACTAAAGGACCATAGCACCTAGTTATCTATAAGACCTACAGAGTTTAGCGTGCTGTGTCTTTTTTTTACTTTATTTTTCAGCATACTGTGTGAAATCCTGCACTCGGTGCCTTTACAGGCCTTTTATAGCCTGCATGTTTGATGCAGTTTTATACTGTTGATGAACTACTGTTTATCCAAAGATGAATAAACACACCATGTGGAAGTCATTTAAGATGTTTATGGTCCTCTAAACCGTTTTCCCAGCCCTGATCCTGGAATTCCTCCTCACCCAGCAATCACTAAACCCTTTTTCTGCAAACTTTAGCTCCACACCTAATCAGCTACACATAAACCACCTAATTATCTTCAGAAGTCCTTGGTTAGTAGTACAGTTTTCACACCCAGTTCAAGCCATGAAGAACTGATTGTAGCATATATCTATCCACCAACTGATACCATACATTTGTCATTCCCAGATAGTTAATATATACTGTTCCACTGTGTTGAAAATGTCATCACCCTGCAGACTGTATGCCACTGCTGGTTCAGTTTCAGACCACCCAGATTACTGTCCTGCATACAAGGTCTAACTTTAAAGCACATCAATTATTTTACACTACTAAGACCATTATTACAAACATTTGAGAGCAAAAATAAAATAAAATAAAATGATTTTGTTAAATATTTGTACCTGACAGCATGCTAGATTGGTTACAGCTGTATGACCAGCTCTTATTATATTGCTGTTAGAAATTTACTAAACACAGGAAAAAGACATCAGTTGAACAGAGTGGCATTTTGTGTAATTCTCTTCTTCACCACCAGTGGGCCAACAGTGACTCGCTATCCTCTTGCAGTCTACGCTGATGGGAAGAATCGATTCCTCGATTCCAGGCATTTAAGAACTGAGAGTCGATTCCAAAGCTTTCGACTCGAATCCACATAGTGACGTTCTACTCACTCACATCGGCCGGCTATGTTTGTGTGGTAGTTGTAAGACTCTGCAATGTAATTCCCCTTACTTATCTTATTTTAGTAATATAAATAAAACTGAAACATTAGTGTGTTCGTGTTTGTCCTGCCGGTTTATTTAGAAAGAAGCGCTGTGATGAGGTCTCTGCAACCAAAGCGCTTTTTAAACATAGACATATAATATTTTAAGCTAGCGTGTTGAACTTTATATAACCACGTCTGGTACATGAACTTGTCTCTATCTCTAGTGTTTACGGACTGTGTGAATTATATTAAAACTCGCTTCGAATCAGAATCGGAGTCGACTCGGAGAACTGTGGAATTGAACAGCGCACGCTACGGCGCATGTCCCGCTTTTCTCACGTGACAAACCGGACACTCCGGCTGCTCACACAAACTAGTTAAACATAACGTTAGTTTCTAAACAGACATGTGTAGATCTTCTGTTGCCTCAGTGATGTTTATGAAATTCTGGCGATAAAATACTGGCCAAGTGTGCACTGTTGTATACACCAGCTTCTGTTGTTTTCCAAGGACGCTATGATGGTTCTAAACAGACTGGCTAGCTGTGCGCCCTTGTTAGGACACAAGTATGATTATTGAAGCACAGCCATGTGTGAACGCGTGGGACACTCCGGGTTTCTTCTGACCAATCAGAGACACTGACTGCTATGACGTGTTACAGAGGGCCGAATGGAAGCTCACGTGTGAACAAAACCATTAGCTTCTGGATTTGCCGGTAGGAGACCAGATTTTTTTTCCAGAGTAGTCGATTCGACATGACTGTTAACTCGTTTTGAGTGAGTTCTGTTTTCTACCTGTACATTCTTGTTCTAGCCATGAACGGTCACCGGCTCGTTTTTAGTTACACCAGCCAGAACTTCGTGCGTGACTTGTACCGGACTGGTGACAAGCCAAGCCAAGCACTGTCTGATTACGACACAACTCTGAGATCCGGCTGGACGGAGAAGATGCGCGGCGGGCTTTTCAGGTACCACCTGGGAGAACTGGAGACCAGGATCTTACCCGGCGAGGTGGGGTACGTCGCCCAGCTTAACATCCAGAGAGGCATCGAGAGGCGAAAACCTCAGGAGATCCTGAGCATCCGGCAGAACTTCGACCCCAGACAGTTCAACTTCAACAAGATCAAGCCGGAGGAGGTCCTGTTCGAAATGTCTGAATCCAGCTCCACGGAGAGCTGTCTTCGGAATAGCACGAGCACCGGCTCGTGCGTGGTGATCATAAACGTGAGCCCGCTGGAAATGGGACACAGCCTGCTGGTGCCTGAGCCCGCGCGGTGCCACCCGCAGATCTTAACGCCGCAGGCAGTCCAGTTCGGCATCGAGTCTGTTCTTCTCAGCGCAGATCCGGGTTACCGGGTCGGCTTTAACAGCCTGGGTGCCTTCGCCTCTGTTAATCACCTACACCTTCACGCTTATTACCTGAAGCACGCGCTGAGGATCGAGTGGGCCCCTGTGGAGCCCCTCGTTCCAGAGAAGAGCTTGTATCGTGTCTTGTGTTTTCCCAAAGGCTTCATGTTCTACACAGAGGGCGAAGACCCAAGAGTCACTGCTGTGGCTGTGTGTAGGCTCACAGATGTCCTGGTTGACAAAAACATTGCACACAACGTGTTTATGAGCCGCGGCTGCCCACCCAACAGAGAGGGGACACCCTCAGCCCTCAGACGAGGGGTTCGGGTTTATGTCTGGCCCAGAGTCTCCAGTTTCGGGGCTAAAGAAGAATCCGCTTTTAATGTGGCCCTGTGTGAACTAGCTGGGCACCTTCCCTTTAAAAACAAGGAGGACTTCAGCAACATCGATGAGGATGGAGTGAAGACCATCGTTCAGAAATATGTCCTCAAAGACCAAGAGCTCAGTGAACTAGAAAAACAAGTTGTTGGAAAGTTATAAAGACTTATTTTTAGCTCTATGGTGATTTAAATGTCTGTTAATGATGATTCAACAATAACTGTGTATACAATTAAAGGGACTTTGGCCAAAATAATTACTGCATTTGCTGTGAACTTGCCTTCATGCCTCATACAGTGGTGCCAAAGGTATACTTTAGAATAAGACATTATGGTTTACAGATGTCAAAGCCCCCCTTCTAATGAGATACCTTTAAAGTGGGGGCCCAAGGAAGGTACTATTTGGGTGGTGGATAATTATTAGCACTGACATGGTGGCAGTGTGTTACTGGGTGTTGTGCTGGTGTGAGTGGATCAGACACAGCAGTGCTGCTGGAGTTATTAAACACCTCAGTGTTACTGCTGGACTGAGAATAGTCCACCAACCAAAAATAGCCAGAGAACAGAATCCTGATGAAGGACTAGAATAACAGATATCAGCTATCTCTGACCTTATCCTTCCAAGTGACCAACAGCAACTTGATAGTGTCTAATAGTGAACACTGTTTAAAACTACAGCAGCGTGTCAGTGTCACTGAAGTGCTGAGAATGATCCACCACCCAAATAATACCTGCTCTGTGGTGGTCTTGTGGGGGTCCTGACCATTAAAGAACAAGGTAAAAAAAAAGCTGTCTACAGTCTGTTATTTGTAGACCAGTGGAGCTGATAAACTTTACAATGAGTGAAGACACAAGGAGGTGGTTTTAGTGGCTGTTTGTTGAGTCTGTTTGTATATGACTTTTATGTGTTTTATTATATTATTTATTATTAACACATTAATTAATATGCCTGTCAGGAACATGATAATTTGCATGGTTGTTTGACAATCAAGCTTTTACCAGCGGACAGATGTTTTTATTAACATTTGGCAGCACTGTTAATATTTGCCAACAGGACTGACATATAATGATAATAAAAATATTAAAGGCCAGATTAAACTCAATCAGTACAAAGGCTTCTCACTGGTATGTTACAGTTTAGGTCTAGACTAAGCTTAATCCATGACTATGAAACTGGGACATGAAGTACTTGAACTAGTTAAACTTACAGTGTGCAGCCTATGTTAGATGCTGCTGCATTTTTGTAGCTATTGAGATTAGTACCAAAAACAACCCTACTGCCCAGCCCTGGATACCTTTAGTCCTCAGCTCACACACCTGTTCTGGTTCTACGAGGCCTGCAGTAGTGTCTGATTGTCTTATGTTTGAGCTGAGCTAGGGGTTGGTCCTCTGTACTGTATACATCAGTCACAAAGACAAATGATAGCATTGATACTGGTAGTGTTTGTAGACAGTCAGCAAAAACGCTTCTGTGTAGTTGCCAAAAAAACATTCTAACCTGTAGACATGGCAGAAAAGCACAAATCCCTTACTCAAGTAAAAGTTGAAGTAGGACTTACATGCTCCTATATGTACTAAAGAAAAAGGGTTTATTTAAAGATATGTTTTAGATTTAAAATTTTAAATAGGTTGTTTGTTTAGATGTATGTATATATAAGCTTTTTGGGAGCATTTCTATTGGTCTATTCATTATGCATGTTTTTCTTAGGACAGCAACAAATGTGTGTGTGTGCGTGTATGTATATTGCTGAACCATTTAAAGTGGATCACACAAAAAGCTGACTTTCCGTTGGACACAAAGTGGTTAGTGCACGCTTGCAGGTTTTTGCTGCCGCACTACTATCAGAAATATATGTTGTCCACTCAGGTGCAGCTGTAAGAACTTATAAGCACTTCCTAAAGGGGGCTCTGAAGCTGTGGGGGCGGAGCTAATCAGACAGAGACAGTATAACTTAATCTAAACAGCTTGTTGAATCCCTTCTTTATTGATCTAGTCAGCCCCCAAAAAACTGACTAGGTTGTCTTACTTTCAAGGATTCAAGGAGACTTTATTGTCATTCGCATCACATGTGGTACATGGGGTGGAACGAAATTGTGGTACCCAAGGACCCAGTTTTACCCAGACAGCAGTACTTAAATAAATAAAATAAACATAAATATAAAATATATGAGAATAAAATAAACAGGAATGGAGAAGGTAGCAGCAGAGTGTATTAAAGTGACTGGTGTCGTAAAAGTGTCAGTGCAGTGGTTCCACTAAGTGGCGTTTAAAAGTCTTACAGCTTCCGGAATGAAGCTGTTCCTCAGTCTGTTCGTTCTACTTTACTTTACTTTACTTTACTGTTTGTGAGTTGTTACTCAGTCCAGACACCCGAATGTGTGCGCACAAGAACTTCTTTTCTTTCCATCCCTGCTGACTTAGTAATAGACTGAGGTCACAATAGACGTGTAGCATTCAGATGCTTCTCTGAGTTGTATGTCACATGTAGAAGAGGCATAAAAGGAGCAGCTTGGGTACATTTCTGCTCAGCCCCCCTCTCTTTATGTATGAAATGTATTATGCTTTTATGGTGGTGTTCTGCTGCCTTTGTAGACCTGTGAGGATAAACTAGTAAACCAAAACCACAGAACTTCTCTAAAGAAGCTTCAAAGTGTGTTTGTACAAGCAGTGTTTTGCTTTCAAGAGGTTTTTTGGGACAGAGGACTGAACAGTTTACTGGACAGGCCCCTCATTGTCCACAACATGCATGATGGACATGAAGAGCTCTTCGATGTTTTCATGTCCGGTGCAGCTGTGTCCTCTGTTAGCAGGTCTGCTGCTACTCAGAGCAGATGATACAGACTCTGTGGAATTAGAGTATATACAGTAACTGTGGAATTAGCGCTGACTGTTCTCTGGCAAGCTTAGCAAGAAATATATGAACAGAGGGTCACTATATATTCCAAGAGACCTACTGTCTGCAGAGTAAGCTACCTTCCTATTCACTTGCAGGAGGCATATTAGCTTATGAACTAAAACAAATTTAATCATAGGACTATTAGGCTTTACATATTTACAAACAAACTAGTAGGCTTTACAATAATCAGCTGACTAGACGGGGACCGCCTCCCACAGCTCACTGTAGTCACAACTCAGAAATATGAAGTTCACATGAAGCCACTGCCATCCTTTTACTGGTTATTAGCTCATAGTTCTGGACTGTGATGATTTGATTTACGTTGTACTTCTATTTAAGTTGTGCTGATGTGCTGTATACAGCTTGGCTATGTGATGACTGCTGCACGCAGCTCCTTTCAAAAGGGGTTAGTGGTGGAACTGAAAATTGTTTATTGTTTCACAATTCAAAGACAACCATTGGTCATTCTTATATAAACATTTCTACAGGAAACTAGATCTTCAGGACTAGATCTCCAATGTTGTTTTGCGTAATAGTATTACTTACTGACAACCTAACAAAACTCCGTGGAGCTCAATGAGAATATAATGGAACGTAAGAAGGGTTCTAGGAGGTTCTGACAACGTCACAACTACGTTTCAGTGTCATGACAACACGGCGGGCACCAAAACAATTGGTTGTGTTTGCAGGGGTACAGCCTGCAAAGGTGATTTCTGCTCTCAGCTCGACTCTCTGTGAATTTAAGACATTAAGTCAAAGTCTGATTGTGTCTTGTGTGAAAGCAAATCCAGCTTATAGACGTTTGTGTTGTTGTTTGTCAAAATAAAACTTGTGGGGCCGTTACAGACGCTCGGTTACGAACAGAGCTCTGTTAAGGGTTGAGACTCCTTCGTGTTTAATTCAATGCTGTTCAGATTTCAATGTTATGTAAACTGGGCAGGTAAAAATACTTTTTCGCCATTATGACATCATTATGGCATTTCTTTCGTAATAACGAAATAGAAAAAACATCTCGTAATTACAAGAATAATTCTTATTTGTGATATAATATGTTGTTTTATTACATGTTTTCTCGTCATAACGAGATACTTTATGTTTGTAGACGCGCCGCTGTAGAGAATAGAGGGACGTAATAAAATGTTGAGATGGGATAAATGCAATACCTTTCACAATCCCCAAGAGGTCGCTGCTGCTCAGTACTCAGCGTTCCTGGTTGGCATGTAGTAACAGGTTTGTTAGACCTGTACAGGGTTGATCTCCGTCTGATGAACACAGATAGGACACGTTCCTGTGCTCCAGATATCACACTGGCTAATCTCAGACACAATCAAACCGACAGAACACATTCTTAATATGTGTTCCCATCACTGGTATTACATTCCAACTGCTTCAACCAGGACCATCTCAAAGTCAAAGTAACCAGACTAGGCCATTTCCTTTAATCCAATCACAGACTTTATGTACTGTGTAAATTGCAACATGCCTTTGCTGATTTTATACTGTAAAAATTGTTTTTTCAGGCAGTTGCGATATGTCTAATTAGGTGCAGTCTAGACTCTAGATATTTTCACTTCTGAGCAGACAGAAATAAGCATTCATTCTTTTTCTATTTTTGCATATCGTCGCTGTCTAATGGAAAAGAAGTATCTCCAAAATAGGAACTTAACATGAGAGATCAAACCCACTTTACTTAAGCCACTTTACTTACTTTAAGTCAATGGAACCAGATTTTGAAGTAATTTTGAAGCATTTCTATTTGTCCATTTATCATGTAAATTGTAGACAATGTCAATAGTCAAAAATCGACAAAAATGGAGATGCGTGTTTTTCATTGGACAGCGATAATATAAAACAATATAGGTACATGGGGTTGGGGGTGGAAGGGTGGGATTGTCGTTTAGGGCACCCTGGAGTTCTGACACAGCCCTATTATTAATAATTGTTATTGACTGCTCTTTCATTGTGTTGACAGACCTTCCCAGCAGAGGCTTGTGGGTTAATTGCTGTGCTGTCAGGTCATCATGTAAGCTTCATCCTCACTCAGTGTGCAAAGATGCTGAACATGAAGCAGAAGTTGCCAGGGTGTTCCCGGTTGTCTGGGAGACAGTGGAACAGGTTGCAGGGTTGTGGCCAGCAAAAGCAGCCACTGGCAGAAAGAGCAGACAGCCGTCAGAGTGCTGTCCGCATCTCCACTGTAAGTCGAAGCTTAACTCTTTAAAATGTTTGTAACAGTGATCCTTCTTACTGTCAGCAATTAATGGTGTACATGTTTTGCATGAACACTGTCATTTATAATTGCTCAGAATGTTTCCTTTTCACTCCTTTTAAGGTCATTAAAAACTAATTGTTCTGAATGGCTCTTTGGGTTTTGATGACTTTTTGTAAAAGTACTCCTTTCTCATGTGGTGTACATGACAGAAATCTTTATTCTCTCTACGTGTGGCAGTCCAAGTTTCCAGACCCATAAAGAGACTGAAACACAGTCTGATGCTAGGTCTTTGTGTCTCATCTGCTTGAAACGTCTTTAGGAAACAGACATATCCAATTACATATACCGTTTATCTTTATCCAAGAATCCAGGTGGCAAATCACACCAGATACCGTATTCATTCTTATGACTGACCTTCCAACTCTTTTGTATTTACTTCTTCAATCATGGGGAGAATGGTATTGTGAAACATTGCATTTAAAAATGCCGTCTAACAGGAGCAACTGAAGCGTATAGACAGAAACAATTAAAAGCGGTATGTATCCGATGGGTAGTGCTGCACCACAGAAAGAGTGAACTTTCCTGGTAAACAGTTGGAATGGGTGGATATTATCTGTGTGCAGTAATGTTTGTCATGCTGTGCCGGACTTTGGGCTGGCTGGTGGGTCAGTATTATACCATATATTGGAGGTGGGTTCTCTCCTGCTGCTGTGTTCAATAAAAGAGCATTCACTGAAAGCACTATGTTTCCCGAATCTTCTTTCACACAGACAATATATTCCTTCTTTACACAGTGGGTGGGACTCGAGGAAGAGACATCAGCGTCTGAGGCAGAGAAGAAGAGAGTTTGCTTAGACAGTTTTTGGAATGCATTCTCAACCAGCCAATTTCAACTAGAATATCCTGCTGAGATTTTATCCTCTGCCTACTGTGCACATAGAGAAGTCTATTAAAAACCTGAACCTATGGCTAAAAATATTTATAGTTGGCAAATGTGACTGTTCCAGGACAAGTACCGGTGTTTAAGCATTGATTCCACAATGGCTTTATGATGCCTCAGATCCAAAATACACTGCCTGCCCAAAAGATACTGGAACAATCTCATACATTGCCTTCCTTAATACTTCCCTATTGCCCGCACCTTTACCTTTGACTACAGTGTGCATTCATTGTGGTATGTCTACACCCTTTTGCAACATTTATACATTTATTGCCATCCCGAGTTGCATTAATATTTGGTTGAGATCCTCTATTGGTGCTTTCAACAGGGTTATGGTCAGGTGGCCAATTAATGTAAGAAAATTGTTCTTGGTCATTTAGTGCATTCAGAGGCTTGCACAGTGGGAACTATGCATGATGGCTGCATCACCTTATTTGTTTCCCTTCCTACCCTGACACACCCATCGCCCTGGGAGCGAGTATGTCTTCCTAAAGGAACACAGCTGTGTAGCGCCAATCCTCTGAGTTCTCGTTTATGTGGAAAGCTCTTACTTTCAATGTTTCCAACTAACCAAGTATTCAAGGGTCATTCAATTTTTTTTTCTAACCACATTTCTTCCATGAAGTTGCCAGTTCACCACTACCTTTGTACATTTTAGTAATGTGTTGGACAGCTCTGATTCCAATTCCAGTCATTTCAGCTTCTTCTTAGTTGTTTTCTTTGCTTGATGCAGGTCAATAGTCTGACCCTTCT
The DNA here is from genome assembly GCA_021613375.1 of Megaleporinus macrocephalus. NCBI lineage: Eukaryota > Metazoa > Chordata > Actinopteri > Characiformes > Anostomidae > Megaleporinus > Megaleporinus macrocephalus. The sequence continues at coordinate 50,107,672 of CM038702.1, forward strand.
GAAACACAGTAACATGTTTTCCTCAACAACAGGATACATCTTTCCGCGTGACTGCTTAAGAAATAAGAAATTACACTGCATGACTTAGGGTTAAGCTTTTTTTGGGAAAATTAAACATTTGAATCACTGCAGTAATTATTCGAAGACTCCAAAGTAATTGCTTAATTAAATCCAAACAATGACTTTTTTGGCCAGGCAGTGTACAAGCAGCACCATCATGTACAGCAGAAAGGTGTGTTATTGTGTACACTTGAAGATATGGGTTCTTAGCTTTGACGTAAAGTTCTAAGAAGTTTTCATTGGTGCGGAACCTTTACAGTGTGATTGCTGAAGGTTCACATCACGAAAGAACCATGTGTTGGAACATATAGGAAACCAAATACAGTTCTTTAACGTCACTCCAAAGTTCTTCTCTCTGTGTCTTACTTAAAAGTTATTACAAATAAAAAGCTAAAGATATTGTGACATTACAATTGCACTGCTCTTCCCAGTGCTGCTGAACTAATGCATCAACTGTATGCATTCCAGTCATGGTGTAGGTTTACCTGATCATAAAGACAGACTATGAAATATGATCTGATGCTGGGCAAAGAATCTGAATCAGCCTTTGTCTCTCATTATCCAGGAATCAGTCAAACAGGCTGTTCTGGGTTTGTCCTTTTCCATGACTGCAGGTTAGGATTCCTCCTTTTATGAAATTGACTTAACAGCTTAAGCCCAGTCACATGTTCTATGGCCTGTTGACAAGTTACCTACTGTCCCATGGTGAGCCAGATTCCTCCTGTCTCTGAGCGATGAAACGGATTAAACAATCTCTGCCAAAGTAAAGCATGTACAGTGCATGATTTTACACTGGTGAGGCATAGAACCTCTCAGCATTTAGGTGGCTAGAGATTACGGGTCAGTGTATTTTGCTTATGAAATACTTTTAAATATGTAAAATATTAATATATTGTCACTGTGCAATGAAAAACAAGTGTCTCCAAAATTGCAACTTTACAAGAGAGACCAAAAACATCCAATGGAACCAGAATCTTTTCCAAGCTATTTTGGATCATTTCTTTTGGTCCATTCATCATGAAATGTTCACACAATGCAAACAACCACTGGCGTAAAAAACTCAAAATCGACAAAAAAGGAAATACATGTTTTTCATTGGACAGCGACGATATACAGTAATACACAAATATTATATGCACAGTAGACATGGGTGCACAGTAGTGTTAAAAACCAGGTAAAGTACAGAGCACCAAGACGCAACTAAATGTTAGCAAACAATGAAACAGAACACCGAACAAGGCCCGAAATAGGTCTGACAGTGAACAATGAGAACAAAGGGAGCAGAGATCAGCAAATGGTGGGTTGCATCCTTCACAATTCCAGGCAGTGCAGTGTTCTCACCAGCAACAACTTGTTAACATATTCCAAAGAATCCAGGGATGCAGTCAGCAGCAACAGTCTTCCACTGGCATTCGGAACACAAATCCGGAGCACATTGTCCACTGTATTTGGCTGTGATGGTATATAGTACCGATGAATAATAAGTGGGAGGTCAAGTTCTGACAGCAGTACAGCTGAAGCATCATCCAAATCTCATCATCTAGGGGTCCCCTAGTCTCAGCAACTGTTTGTCAGAGGTCTGTTAAGTTTCATCGTTCAGTATGGGCCAGGAAGACCCTGTGATTCATATTTGAATGACTAACCACAAGTGGTATGCATTCGCAAATATGTACATATCACATTTAAATTCTTCAGAAACTATTTTAGTTAACTGTTTTAATTCAGCTTCATTGGTGTCAAGATGTGCAGAGCAGGAAACCTGGGTATCTCTGAAGTGACCAGATACATTTACCAAGATATAGTGAACACTTGTTAACAAATGGGTGGCTGTTGGTGCTGAGTTACTGGTATTCTGGCACCTAAAAGCCCATAAAAGTGCAGCTAAGGCTCTGCAGCTGCTGACGTTGTATGATTTGGAGCTGGGTCTGTGTAATCATTAACTATGCAAATTTTTATCATTAGTGACATCTTTATGTTTGCCAGTGTCTTCGGGCACTGTCTCCTGTCGTGGACACAGGAGTATTCACTCACAGATTCAGGTATCTAGACAATGATTCGCAGACACAAGACATCAAATGAAGAACACAGACTGACCATGAGTTAACCATGTATAGTTGCAACACTGGGCATAAATACAAATTGCAGGTAATGCAGAGTTCACTATAGAATAGTCACACGAATTTCAAAAAAGAAGTAAAAAAACGTTTTATTCACACTTTACATATGGAAAATGTGCTATCATGTGAAAGAATAAGAGATCACGAGTGAAAAAGTAAGTGATTACTTGTAAATGTGCACTTTTTGCATACTTTACATATTAAATCTATTCTATATATTTCTATATAGAATGTAAATTGTATGTTTTAAATTAAAAAAAATAGTTTGAGCTAAAAAAAGACCTTTCTCTATACGTAAATATGGTTTTAGAAACATTTTCAAATAAGGATTTCCTTTATTATTAGCATTGTACATCAATATGCTGTATACATTTATATGGGATACATTTAGGGTGTATCTATCTAATCTCTTATCTAGTTCCTCTAATGTAAAGAAGGCTAAAGAAGGATTGTCCTCAATTTGTTTTATAAACCCCAAATTACTTAAGTAACAGTTTCACTACCAGCACTCTGTCATTCTGCAACAGCTTAGCATAACTTCTCTGTCAAACAATGTGTAATCCTTTAAGTGGAAACCGATGTCAGTTATTATGAAGGACTCTAGTCATTTTAATGCTGGCCAAATAGCGGTATAAGATACTCCCCAAACGTAACATTCCGTTTAGCAAACAGTAGTGTAGATTTACCCTAGCATAAAAGAAATGCAAAAGGAACAAAAACTATCCCCAGAACACTGTCCTCACAAAGAGAATGAGATAACAGTGTGTAACAATTCACACCCTCTCACTCCAGGTGGCCAGAGGAGGAAAACATAACATACATAAAGTTGATTTACTGCCAAACTTGCAAATTGAAATCATAAAATCAGCAAGCAGGTATAAATCAAAGGGTCCAAAATATAACATATTGATACATGTGTAATGTATTTCTATAAAAATGTTTGAAAATGAGTAGTAATCCTATGGAAAAAGTTAGTTTGATATAATTCTTTTTATTTGTAATAACAACATATATTGAACACACTGATATTTAAAAAATTGCTTGCGAATGTTAAGGTGGTTGAAACTTTTGGCACAAAATAAACACTATAGAACTGTACCCGGCTCAAGTGCTGTATTAGCACTTCTTTATAGTCACATTTATTAATGCAGCTGCAGCTTTAAGCCTAGAGGAACAGTTTGGGAAATAGTCCTTGGCCCAATGACGTCAGTAAGCCATATTTGATCTGAATTTGGTCTGAATCATAGAAACGGCCTGCCTTTAAATGTTAAGTAATGTCATATAGCTTTCTGATGTGGTTTCTGAGGCCATATGACAAACTGTTTTCTCTCAACATGAAAAGTTTAGGCAAAATTCAGGCTCCAAAATAACTGCTACAAATATCTCTGCATTTAGTACAAACAATTAAATTATGCCTTCTTTACAGGGTTTTGTACCAGAAGAGTTGTGATGTTCTATATAAGAAAGTAACGCTTATTACTGTTTAGTAAGTCTAAGAGACTAGACCAAAATAAAACATGAGCTACATGAAAAACTCTCTTTTGAGATGTACCTGTATGCATGTGTGGGTTTCATGGATAATATCATCATCTCTTTCCTTTCCTTCTTTTTAATCAGGTCTATTTCTCACTAAATGATGAGCAAGAGGGATGTATCTTACCTTCTGCAAATATGTAGCCCTTTCTCTTTTTGTTATCATGTTTGTTCTGGTGTTATTAAACCGTGATACGATAGAAAAAAACACAAAATGTGTGGATCAGTGGAGCAATCAAAGTTAAGCATCCAAGTTCATCTCAAATATTTCAGACAATATCAGCATGAACAGCATATTTCAAGACTAAGCAAAGCGTGCTTTTAAACCGACCCTGTTTGGAGTGGACATTCTGACTGATGAGTTTGGTCTGAACCAAAATATCAGATGTGAAAGATGCCTCAGACCACTGTTTCTTCACCTTGCACCATAAAGATGTGCTGTGCTATCAGTAAAAGCAATGTTTCACCAAATTAACAGCACACAGATGTCAGATGCAGACCCTCTATGAGCCAATCCATGTAGGTGATGACGACACCACATGAGTATGGTCTTGAGTATGTTCTTTAGTGTGCTTGCAAAATTCCACATGTGAAACCAAAACTAACCAGATCAAATATATGCAACATCACAAAACCGTGTACCCTGATTTGGACTTGGTCAGAACTTTCATGGGAGAAAATGCCCTAAGAATCCAGCTGAACTATGACAACTGAATCATGCTGTCATTCATAATCAAATCTTTTGTCGACAAACAGTCCTAGACCTAAACAAACAGTCCAAGCTAGACAAACTGTTGATGAGCTTGTAAATATAGAAACAGTTTAGAAGCGATCCTCATACATTTTAAAACTGACCTTCGAAGCTTATTATTTAGCTGCTGCTATGAGTTAGAAAAGGTGCTTTTTACTGATTTTTAAAATGTTATGCGTAACACTGGCATACGGATGTAAACAGAGTTATTCAGAGTGGTTAGATCTGAAGTAGTTCTTTGTCCGGCAACTTACAGAATCATATTTCTTTACAGTGGCACTAATAAAAACTGTAGTCGTGATGTCTACAACACAAATATAGCTGTTTCATTTACCATCTAAAACAACCAGCGAACCTGCACATGTCTTTTGAGTTTTTATATGTGAAAAGGATGATGATGAGATGTTGGTTGATCAGGTACTGCATTTATCCATGATGGATAAAAAAAAGGCTATGGCAAAATTTTGTTTTAGTCATCCGGCAATGAATTCTTAACTATTTTGTGTAATAACTTCCAGTGAAGTGTCTTTTAGAAACATTAAACTATTCAGACCTGTTTCTTTTAACCAGCCCTGCTGAAAATATTCTGTCCTGAGAAATATTTTCTTGAATTGAATCAAGCATTTCACATTAAAACACCTTGAATGACTTGATTATTTAAATCCATAGTACATAAAAAATATTGGATAGGCTTTTGAGTAACTACTAAGAAACTGGCATGAGATCTATAAAGTTATGGGTGTCTATGCTCTCTGAGCATAGAGGTTAGGGCCTCACTTTTCTTGTAAATGTTCCTGCATCCCCATATTTCTGACTTTCTGACACTGTGTATGTCAGCACAGCTGTACTCAGACACTAAAGTCTTTTGCAACTAGCATGACTGATCTACATAGCAGCTACACAGGACTATAGGAGCATTACTAATACAGTTTAGCATTAGGCAGGTGCACTGGAGTAAAATGAACTATAGGGAACAAGCAGCTCAGTGTTACATTAATCTCTCTTTCTCTTTGTGATTTTTGTAATTAATTACTTTCTCCTGTTTACTTCTCTCTCAGACTGCCTCTGTTTCTCTGGCTGACTTTTCTTTCTCACTTCCTTTTCTTTCTTTGGTAAAGGAGTCATTTAATTGAGCTTGTGGCCACAAGCGCTTATTAATTCCAGTTGATGGCTTCTGTAACTAAGACTAGGTTAATCAGAAGAGACCTGTGTCATCTATTTGCACTGAATGAGCACCCTGGTGTTTTCGCATGCAGTGTAATCTCATATCTAATCTTTAACATTACACTGTTATTGTAAAAACAGTTGTTTGCTGTAGTCTTCACACCTTTGGAGGCAGTATAGTCATGTATGTTTATACTGTCCTCTTTTGTGGTACTGCTTGTGACAGTAAGGCTTCATACAGAAAGAGGTCATGCATTAGTGTGGTGGTAACCTTGTCATGTGTTATACAAACATTACATGCTTATTCATCTGATGCGGGCCTACAGTTTCATATTTGTTAAGATATTAGCGTCATAAGTCATTTCAGATTTGACCTGGTCTGGACCGTCCACAGCATTAAGCTATAGAAACAGTGTCTTTATTTTTTAATGCTAACACTTATTCCTCACTAAAGAGCTGTGACATGGATCATACTGCATTAACATTTGTTAAAGTCAGCAAAGTAGGTTCAGGAAAAAGGTGGAAGCAATGCATGAGAGACAGCCCTCCAAGGCTCTGTGGGAAGGCAGCAGTCGGGCCTACTTCCATTGAAACATGCGCCCTGGAGTTATATTACTTTACTAAACTTTTCATAGTTACTATCAAAGTTGTCTTATGCAACAAATGGTTTCAAATCTTGTATCTATAATACTTTGCCTTTTAAACGTAGTAGCATACAATAACGATTCCTAGCTGATATGTAGCTATTAGGAGCCAGAATCCTGTAAATAGTCGGTCAAACACTTACAATGTGTCATTGTATATTAACAACTGGTGTTGTTATGTAAATGTAAAATAGGGGTTGATGAGTGTTCATCAAAGTATACAAATGACCCTACTCAGTGACCGGAGGTGCCATATTCTGCCATACACATCTACCTTTTGGTCACTTTATCTTGTTGTTTTGGTCGTCTGTCCAGCATGACATTATTGTAAACTAGTCACATCACTATCATTAGCATGCTCAATGGGGGTTATCAAATTACCTACCAACCTGCAGCTAAAAGGCAGACTACTAGTAATTCCATCCTGTTAGCTAACTTAACCCTTTTAATAGAAACTAATATCAAACTGGATTCTATGTTCTGCCTTTTCAGTGCACCAACATCCAGTACTTTTACTTTCAACTGTCGATGTGAACACCTCTAACTTATCTGTGATAAAATGTTTGCCACAGATATATACATATTAATTGGCCGCCACCAACAGATACTATTTTTATGTTCTCTGTGGCTGGCCTAGCTTGTAACTAGCTTGTAAACAGCTACAAACAGTATAAACTGTTTATCCACACATTTTGCTAACTCGAACTTCTTTTTTTGTCTAGGGCAGTCAACAAGCTAGAGCGTCTTATAACCAAGCTATCCAACTAGCTAAGGCATCTTATAACTAGGCCAGTCAACTAGCTACAGTCTTTTATAACTGAGCTATCCAAGTAGCTGGGATGTATTATAACCAGGCTATCCATCTAGCTAAGGCATCTTAAAACTATGCCAGTCAACTAGATAAGACATCTTATAACTAGGCCAGTCAACTAGCTAAGGTATCTTATAACTACCCTTACAAAAAAGAAGTTTATTCAAGTGTACCATTAGTTTACTTCTTTTAAACTAAAAGGAAGTGAGTATGCTTTCAGTTTACTTTTTATGTACTTCTCAGTGATATACTAAACACAGTTATACTTAAGTATATTATACTGACAAGTATAGAACAATCTATCTTGTGCAGAGCAAGTAGGTTACTTACACACCTAATACTATATTTATTTAAAAATTGATTTATAAAGATTTATAAAAATACAAATATGATTCTTAATTTGAGTGTGTCTTGTTTATTTTACGTGTGTCCACTGGTGAGTAAGTTAAAGTAGAAAATAAATATGAAACCTAGTCAAGTACAACAATAATATAAGCAGTAAATTATAAGTATTATGTTAAGTTCGCTTAAAGAAAACTTACAAGCTAGTAAACTAACAGTTAACCTTTAAGTTTACTTTTGGTTTAGTTGCAGTACAAAAGATGTAAACTAATTGTATACTTGGTTTACTACTCTTACACTTAAAGTGTACCTAAAGGTATACTTTTAAAAACTAGAAAGTGGGCCAATTTAGTCCCACTAAGTATTAAAATAGTACATATACAAGTGTACTACTAGTACAATTAGTATAGTAACTGCATAAAGTATACTTAATAAAATAAACTTTAAGTATACTTTTTTTCTGTAAGGGTAGGCCAGTCAAGTAGCTAAGGCATCTTATAACTAGGCCAGTCAAGTAGCTAGGGTTTCTTATAACTAGGCCAGTCAAGTAGCTAGGGTTTCTTATAACTAGGCCAGTCAAGTAGCTAGGGTTTCTTATAACTAGGCCAGTCAACTAGCTAGGGTTTCTTATAACTAGGCCAGTCAACTAGCTAGGGTTTCTTATAACTAGGCCAGTCAACAAGATCATACGCCTTTAACAAGTTACTTAAATGTTTCTAATTACTTTACCGTTACGACTCTGCGCCAGTCTATATAACTGCCAATACACGTGTTGTAACAGTGTTCTGCTAAATAATGTGTAGCCTCGAAAGAGGAAATATCATCAAACCTTACATCATTTAGAAACTAACTGAGGCAGCTGTCTCGGTTCAGGTGTGCTGCTGGCGGACAGCTCCTCTCGGCTCCTCCTCCTCTCCCGGTTTAAAAGCTCGGTTCCTCCAGAGCTCCCCTCACCTCGCTGCTCTCTCTGCTCTCGCCGAGATGGGGAACTGCATCGTGCCGTACTGTGATGGGCCCAAAAGCACCAACATCAGGTGGACCCTGCCGGCCGTGTGCATCGTGTGGCAGAGCGCCATGGTCATCCTCTTCGGCGCGTTTGTCCGGTATAACCCGGAGGTGGACGCTCACTGGCCTGAATATAAAGTACATAAAAATATTACCAGTGACATCGAGAACGATTTCTACTTCAGGTATCCGAGTAAGTGACGTCTTGCACGTACTGTTATACTGTTATCTGGTCATGCAGTGTTTGCAGTGTTAAAAACTTACTCCTTATACATATTTTACCTGCTTTATTCTTTATTCATAATGAGTGTTTAATGAGTCTTTGGTGTTGTGACTTCTTCTGTCTCCTCAGTATGTGTCTAATTCAATAATGCAGCTTTTAATCATTTCATGGTACTGTTTTTTTCTTGCGATAATGTTTAAACATAATTCGATTTCTTTTTAATTTAGTTATTTTATGTAACCACATGCTGTAATCCATAAAGAAGGAATTCATTTTTGTCTAAATAATTCAGTCCTTGAGATGTAAGCAGTCATTCAGATGGTTCTGATCTGATTGTTCACTGTAGAGAATGTACAGACTCTGATTTCTTCACAGTGGTGTTGATGGGAACCAGGGTTCCTAATGTCTAACACAAATATGGCCCTTTTATTTATATATATATATATATTTATATATATCCCTTTCATGTTTCTCGAGGGCACATTTAGAGGCAATTGGACATCTGGTTCCTACCACCACCACCACTGTGAACAGTTTTAGCCTCTCTGCAGGAGCGCCTTTGCAAGTTGAACCATGCTGAATGACTCTGTTGAAAACCCTCACTCTCTCTGTCTCTCTCTTTCAACCAGTCCTCCTCTTTCTATGATGTATAACGCTTTGTGATATATGTTTAGACGTGGCACTTTTCACTTGGACACACACGCACAGGATTTCAAAGCTCATGTGTTCATTGTCACAGTGAAGCCGTCTGCACACTGTGCACACAGAAGTACTCATCTGTAACGGGGTGGAAGGTGGGAGGTTAGGCTTTGAAGACATGACATTTTAAAGGAGATCATAGGCCCACTATAGAATTACAAAATGTATAATTAACTTGTACCTCAAAAAATTAATGACTAAGTCATCTGTGATAATGTATGTTGAAATCAACCCCTGTGTAAATGTAATTAAAGATTAAAGATTTTGTTCTAGATTCAGTTTTAAAAAAGAAATCTTTATAGGTGGCATGGGTCAGTTCCGGTTACAGTATTAGGGTGTGATTGAGTTTGTCCCTTGGAAACCCTTTCATGGGTATCCATGTCTGACTGTAGCAAAGTAATGAGATCGAGGGTTATACATTCTGGACAAAGGACTATCTGACGTGGCGAGAAGGATCACTCAACTAGTTCTACGTGTTTGATAGAAATTTGTTCTTTTTAATGTGCAGCTTTGATTGTTTAACATGAATCAGTGTACTTTTGCATGTCATGATTGCAGATTTAGCTCAACTGTATCATTTAAATTCTTATTAGGTGTTTCCAACATAGCTGTAATGGCCCAGTACAATTAGCTTGCCCTCTAGTACTAAACTAACATGGTATGCTGTTTCAGCAACATCTGATTGGAGCTCCAAAATTTAGCACCAACACTGGTCTATCACACTTGATCCAAGTAATGAAGACCTTCTGGAGCATCTGACGATTAGAGCCTGGCATGTTGGATCTCAAGGACCAGGACTGAGCATCCCTGACTATGTGATCTTAGATCAGTTTATGTTTTTAGTGGCTTTGTCACAAAGTCACCCTCACCAAGGGCAATGAGTACTGCACAAACTGTTTAGTAAACACCGATTGGTGACATGCACAGAGTACTTGCCTCGGAAAGTAGCATTCACAAACACGGTGGCATATAGTAACACTAAGTGTTTCCCCCTATATGAGAGCAGTTTGTTTCTGGTAAACGTTCAACAAAGTGAAGCTTTTGGTTGTCTTACCACACAAGTGTGTCTTTGTCTACATATAAACAGCCCGCATGGCTGTGCTGAAATAAGCCCTGGAGCCGGTTTTTAAAGGTTACACCATGACTGGTCTTTTTATTCTTTTGATTAAAAAGAAGGATTAATATGGCTTGTATAATCTCAATAGAAAAGCATTTCCAATAGCGTTTGACCATTGTTCTCCAAAGTGATGGAGCACTACTGAATACCTTTGACGTGAGCTGAAGGGGCACTTATGATCCAAAACTAACCAACGTTCTTGTGGCTGAGTGCAATCATATAATAATATTCTGACAACTAGTATAAAGCCTTAACAGAAGACTGCAACTTCAACAAAGGATGGGACAAACTCCTCACTCGTACCTTTGATTTCATAAGAAATGTTAGACAATCAGATGTCTACAATATTCTGGGCATTCAGTGAATTTTTTGAAAACTGGATTATAATCTAGTTTCAGGAGATAAATTGTGCACTAATCAGCAAAGAATCATTTAGCTCTCCTCTGTACTGCGTGTGCTTAGACAACAGTGGGACGGCAATGGCTACCACATAGTGACAGAACATGAGAACGTCAGAGACAGGTGTGTTAAGTGTGGGTAAACTTTGTAAATACTTGAAGCTAGATTTTCTGGAGAGCCTCAGGGGCAAAGCTGGGCAGTTGTGCTCAACAACAGAGTAATAAAAGTGGATAAAGCCTGTTTATAATGACGATTCGTGATTTACAGTGCTACCAGCATTAGTAACTTCATTTGCCTGCCCCAGCTGTAACATAAGAAGCATTGAAATGTGTCAATGTGGTGAAAGCGTTAGTCCTGGTTGCAAGATACAGAGATATAGACGTCCCTGGATTGTAATTTTCATTTCTTGAGGGAACTGCAATCAGCAGCACTGCAGTTAGCACGTTACTTCATGTCACCTCACCTAGAAACCCTTGTCTCAGTTTTATCCCAGACACTTTTTAATAATTTACTAGCCAAAATCTCCAGTATATTTATTTAAGGGCCCAAATCTTTATAACATGTTCCAAATGCAAAAGTTTAATATAGTGAGCAGACATTGTCCATGCTCTCTGAAAGCCTGGACTGCTTTTTAAATGAGGCATGACACTCCACAACCAGTTAGACAAGAGCTCCTTTACTTATATCAGTCTTATAGACACATATAGCCTCTGAAAAAACATATTATAAAAGACTGAGATTTGTTGCGTAATACTGAACTCGGGTGTTATGTTAAATATCAAATGTTTACATAAATAAAAAAAATAAATAAAAAAGGCTATATGATAAAGCAATCCTCAAAATATGAGATTTTATTTTTCCTTTCTCTCTAAGAAACGGTCTGGGCATGGTTTTATTATTCCAAAGAACATGCATGACTGACAGCTCTCCATCACTGATTGGCTGTCCATCACTGACTTGTATAGAAAGAACAGCAAAACTCACCACAAAACAAACATGTAATTAGAAAGAAAACTCTTTAAAGGGGGCTTTAAAGACTGATAAAAATTAACCTTGGTATTTAAGATACTGAGTATCTAACAACTAAGATTCAGTAACACTGAGATTTACTATCATTTACTATATTAACTAATCATCACACTGATGCTTAATTTCTGTATTTGAAATATGTATTACCAGTTTGTTGTATTCTCTTACATCCTGACCCTGAAGATAGGATATAGGTCCTTTGAACCTTGTCCTCAGGTTGTTAACCTTTCCTCTCCTCTTTTAGGTTTTCAGGATGTCCACGTCATGATTTTTGTAGGCTTCGGTTTCCTCATGACATTTTTGAAGCGCTACAGCTTTGGTGCCGTGGGGTTCAACTTCATCATTGCAGCCTTTGGACTTCAGTGGGCTCTACTAATGCAAGGCTGGTTCCACCATATTGACCCCCAAGATGGGATGATCAAAATCGGCGTAGAAAAGTAGGCTATTGTCACATTATTATCATTTCTAAGTGTTTGTGATCTCTTTTCAAAACTTCTTTTGGCAGTACAAAGACTTTTCATGCTGTCTGTAGTTCCTCTGTTTGTAGGACTCCAGGTCCTGAGAGCCCCACTCCTTACAGCTTCATAACCTGTTCTATTAGCTCATAAGTATTAGTGTTATCGGTTTGTATTGTTTCTTGAATATGTAATATTGTATATGAATTTGACAAAGGACAACATACCTCCACAACATTCCCATAACTTTATACAACCACAGAAAAATTTGGGGCCAGTACTATGTGTGTAAAATGATTCTGTGATAAAACTAATTTCTTACCTGTTTCAAATATTTATATTTTGATGTCTAGTTTATGGCACTTCTGTATTATTATTATTATTATTATTATTATTATTATTATTATTATTATTATTATTATTATTAAGTGACCCCAAACGTTTGAGTGGTAGTGTATAGTAATCAGAGGAGTGTCATGTATTGATCTAAAAATAAAATTTATATTATTGTTAAGGCTTTATAAGGTTATATAGGTTTAAAGTATAGTTTTGGGTGAGTTATATTTGTGCTTTGTCTGTTGTTCTGTGTTAATCTGTGAGGCAGGGCACCAGCTAGTTTTTCATTTTCATGTGGCTTTTACTTGTCAAATACCACAAAAGACTGTACTGACGTGTAGTAACATCAGAACCTGCTGTGACACATCCGGCTGTGGATTATCAGTTATTATGCTGTAATTATGTAACCGAGTCAGGACTGTACAAAGCAATACGTTATAACTCCCAAGCATTACAAAACAGTGCATTAATTACTCCAGCATAACTCCTGAACTTCTGAAATAACTATGATTTTTAAAGGATGTACAAATTTCAGTACAAAGTTAAATTAAATGAATCTCATAGAAAACATGCATTACTTTACAGTATTTACAAAAACAGCTACGATGAGTTCAAATGTAAACAAACGTTAGCAGATTGCACAAAAAGGAATTGTATGTAATCTCCTGAAATGTTGTACTGAAACATTTGAAATTGTTTTTGTCCTTTTTTCTGTCTAGCATAATCAATGCAGACTTCTGTGTAGCTGGCTGTCTGATTGCCTATGGAGCGTTACTGGGGAAAGTCAGTCCTGTGCAGCTGATGGTGATGACCCTGTTTGGTGTTACCTTGTTTGCTGTAGAAGAATATATTATACTCAGCCTCCTTCGTGTGAGTCTACTTAAATTATTATTCTACATGTTTATCATTGTCATTATTATTATATTTGTTATCTATTATTCAGGCACATTGCCTATTGCCTGGGGCCCTTGGCCACAGCGTTTCACATATCACAGCCTGTGGCTCGAGAAATTACTTGGCAATTTATTTTTCATTTAATAAAGGTTTAAAGTTTGATCACATAACAAACTACCTATCAAAATGTAATCAATGTGATGTTAATATGATGTTGTGGTGTCATGCATTCTGTCAGATGTTTACTGATATCTCTCTGTATATGAAATTAAATAAGTTGTTAAATAGGCTGTCTGGGCAGTAGCTTACCAGTATGGATTACTAGGAGGACCACTACAGTCATCATAACAGCAATGTTCTCGTTAATGGAAAGTTTTTAATATATACTTTCCAGCTGTTTTTGGTACTGATGCATGCATGTACAAAATGGCCCACGTGGTCAGCACAAATTTAATCTTTATACCCCTATTATTATTAGTAGTTGTAGCATTTATTGTAGTAATAAGAGTAGTAGTAGTATGTAAAGTGGTATCAAAGGTGCCATAGAATAGAAAACTGTATTTAAATCGTCACAGTTGAAAAAAGAGAGTTTGATACATAGAACTGACATTTCAGGAACCTCAAACACCTACACAACATATTAATATCCTGCAGTAACAAAACAGGACATAAAATGGGCCAGTACAAATCCTGTACTGTTACATAACAGTATTGATTCAATAATATTTATGCCCCCAAAATAAATCCCTAACATTTATATTCCCAGAATTTGCATATTCCAGCTCATATTTCAGCCCAGCAGGAAACACCTACAGAATGGCAGACTATACATACAGAAAAACACAGATTGTGTTTTTATACCGATAATATGTTAACGGGTTTGGTAGATGATCTTTTTTAAACAACACTGAAATTCTCATTCATCAGGTTCTTAATTTAATGTTTTGTTTCACCTTAAATGCTCCACAAGAGGCACAACTGCTCATTTTTAGTTTAGGGCTAAATCATAGGATGTAAATGAGCATGTAAAATCACAACTGGGCAGTTTCCATCCTGACCAAAGTCACATAAAATGCTGGACAATACAATCTATGGCACCAGGTGAAAAGATTAAAATTAATATGAATCATAGATTCTCATCTGTGACAGGCAAATACCAAATTTTTACTGAACATTATTACTGAATACATTTAATTGGCTCCTATAAATACGTCACTTTATCTGATAGGCTAAGGATGCTGGAGGATCTATGGTGATCCACACTTTTGGAGGTTACTTTGGTCTGGCCATCTCATGGGTCCTTTATCGGCCAAACCTGAAGGACAGCAGTCGCCTGAATGGCTCAATGTACCATTCTGATGTGTTTGCAATGATTGGTAAGTTTCCTTCATAGCTCTTAAAGCAATTGACAGGATTATAGACTCAGGATTATCACAAATCACTCAAACGTTTTTATATTTTTGTGCATGTAATAGAATGTACACAGAAAGTGCATAACCATTAAGGCTAATATTACATTTGAACTCTTGTTTTTATAGGAACTCTGTTTCTTTGGATGTTCTGGCCCAGTTTTAATTCTGCCATTTGCCTTCATGGAGACGGTCAGCACAGAGCAGCCATTAACACTTACCTGTCACTGGCTGCCACTGTCCTCACCACCTTCGCCATGTCCAGCCTGTTTGAGAAGCACGGAAAACTGGACATGGTACTGAGCTGTCTGTCTTTAGTAGTACTAACTGTGACAGTAACGATTATAAAGTTTTAATAAGATACATTATGCTTTGACAAGAAAGTATCTGTAGTGTCTTTCTACTTCCAGCATGTCAAGGGGATCTGTACTGCTGTGTAGAGGCTTGAAAAAATAGAATAAATAGAATAAATCATTCAAAGTGGACAGAGCATGTACTAGTCTTAGCCGTCCAAGATAAATTAAACACAGACTAACTGCACCAATCACATTGCATTAACTGACAAGTTTATAGATTTTTTTTCTTTCTGTTATAACAAATGTTTTCTCTTCAGTTTAGTATCCCAAACTCTAATGTCATAGAATCAACAGTGGTCTGTGGTTGCAGGGGTCTATGGTTGCAGTGGTCTAAGGTAATAGAATAATGGTTTGTTCCAGGTTCATATCCAGAATTCCACCCTGGCAGGGGGCGTCGCTGTAGGGACAGCTGCTGAGTTCATGCTGATGCCATACGGGTCTCTGATAGTAGGATTCCTCTGTGGGGTAATTTCCACACTGGGCTACATCTACCTCTCAGTAAGCACTTTTGTTGTCATATTTGATGTATTATTCAGAAACTACCATAAAGTTAAAGTTTGGAATCACTTGTCATATTAAAATGTCTATTAAGTAATTTTATTTTATAATGTCAATAACATGTGCTATGGGAGACCATTGGAATACTATGAATTAGACACCAGAATATTTAGTATTTGATTTTTGGGTTAAACATCAACATATACTGTACATGTCTACTTATAGTACGTCTCTGATTTAAATCGACAGTTTTTGAACACAATTCTGGATATTCATTTGATTATAATAATTCTGTGTTTCATTGTGAAATCATCTACAGCCCTGTTTAATATTCTAGGCACATCGAAAATATTGTCCTACAAATGAATTTCAACCTTTTGTGTTTGAGTATAAAACTAATATTATTCATTTTAAACATGTACCTTGGTTTAATATTATTAATATTAAACTTTTGATCAGTGATTCTAAACTTTTTGGACAGTAGTGCAAATTAGCTGGTTATGAGTGAGAAATGAAACTTGAAACTAGATTAACCATACATCTGTACATTTAGTTGTTTTGGAATAATATAATAAGGGTCAGTAAACTTTATCAATTCATGGCTTTTATACAGCAGTACTGGCCACAAGGACAGACAGTATAAAGTTGAAAATCTTGTTTTCTTCTAGCCCTTCATGGAAAGGAAGCTAAAGATTCAGGACACGTGTGGTGTCCATAACCTGCACGCTATGCCTGGTGTAATTGGGGGGATTGTGGGAGCCATATCAGCTGCTGGCGCTAGTGAAGCCGTTTATGGCAAAGAAGGGTAAGCTCAGTCCACCTGATCCTGATTTTAAGGTGCAATGATTTTAGCTTGTTTTATTATTATAACACAATATAACTTTAAAAAGTCAGATTTGTCTTAGACAAAAACAAACAAGCATACAGCTACACGAAAACTGATTTTAGGAGTAATATCACCTTGTAGCACAGTGAATGCTTCTTTTTTAGAACAAGTATTTGTTTCTTGCTTTATTGCAGGTTGATAGAGACATTTGATTTTAAGGGCGATCTTCAGTTCAGGACTCCTGCTATCCAGGGAGGCTTCCAGGCAGCTGCAATGTGCGTGGCTGTGTGCTTTGGAATAGGAGGTGGAATATTCGTTGGTAAGTCAAAGTGTGAAAGGCCAAACATACGCACACCAATGAGCAACTTGTAGGCATGTATTTGAAAATGTTAGACACTACAGGTGAATAGGGTTCACTTTTCCAGGTGATTACTAATCTTAATCTTAAATATTTTTATATTAAATATATTGTGTGAAGACAAACTATAGAGAAAGGTTTTTTAGAGACTTGTATTATATTTACTTATAAGAAAACTTTTTATTATAAGCTTATTAGGCAATTTTGTAGCACATAATCTGGTATAGACACAGTTTTGAGCAATATATTAGACAATTCTCTGTAACATCCTTCAGAATATTGTTAGGAATAAACATGTAAAATTGCCATATTCTGCCATTTTATACTCCAAATGTAAGAAAAGACTAATTTTGAGGAAAACAGTTTTTGGACTGAGAACTGAATTACCCAACATGATTTGTTTTAGGATTGCCATTGTTCAAATCAGATTTCAGAGGACACATGTGGTCGTTCTATTCAGATTCAGACTTATATAATAAAACAATTGTTCAGACAAAATACAGTTAGACACAGTGGACACAAATTCAGTTCTGAATATACACACTTAAATAAATATATTTCTGTTATATTCTGCCATTTTTATTATTACATTTCAGGAAACACATGTTATATATATGCAAACATTTATCCATTTATCTCAAACCAGATTAGCGAGACCAAAATTGTCATTCCTGCCCAGGGTTGCCATCTGTCCAGAATTTTCCTGATTGATTTTGGATGTCTGTCTGGAAAAAAATTAATTTCATTGCATTTCATATGTTAGTATTTCTTATGAAGTTTAAACAGCTTCTTTTTTATCGGCTTAGATCGTTTGTATACAAAGAATAGGTTTTGCTGATATATATGAAATAAATACATCACAATATCTGCGAAAAACTGTCCTTCACGAGTCATAGGATTTATTTCAGTGTTGTGCAAATACATGGACAAACCTGAACAGAAATGTTACATCTAAAAGGAATGCCATTTTTTTGCAATTTGTAGTTTTCCGCATAGTATATAAACAGCACAGATCATTCTCATCAATTCAAAATGACTTAATATATAAAATGTCTTTACATTATTGTACATTTAAAGGAAATACCTTTTTGCATTCTCCTGCAGTGTTACCATTTTGGAGATTTCTCTGGGCAATCTTGATATATTGGAATACATTAAAACTATACATGAAATATATCATAATGTATTATCACTGTGTTACTTTTTCTGTATGGGTCTGATGTAGACAGAAATATCTAATATGATACACATGATGAAACAGCATTTCTTTCCTCCACAGGGCTGATCCTGAGAATGCCTCTCTGGGGAGATCCCACAGATGATAACTGCTTTGATGATGAAGTTTACTGGGAGGTAAGACTGGGCTTCATACAGCCACCAAAAATTGCACAGCTTAAGGAAACTTGAAAGGTTTTTAAACTACATTTTATTTCCATGTTTTATAGCATAGTGAAGGTTAAACTAGCTCAGTGTTGTCGGTGCCTGCATGACCCTCACTAGGTATCTCTATGTGTGCGTGTCATCATTACTAGAAATTGCTAGCATAATGTCCCAGCTTTCCTCTACGGCTCGCTGAAACACGTGGATGAGGGAGGTGAGGGAGGGGGCGTCTGAAAGTCGTGTCTTATGTTATATATGGGTGTGTTTCTTTAGGTGTGCTTGTACGTGTGCCAGATTGCCTCAATACAACTTTTAGAGTCAACTAATGTTTATCTTGAAATCAGGTGCCTGAAGAAGAGGACACTGCTGACCCAGTGTTAACATACAACAATCACGCAGTGACCAACAAGCATGCAGAGACGTAAGTTGAAATGAAATCATATTTCATATAATGATATTTATGATTACTGGGTGAGTAATACATGAAATCCTGTGCAGAAATAATTTTAGTATATATATATATATATATATATATATATATATATATATATATATATATATATATATATATATATATATATATATATATATATATATATAATGTGCTGTTCAGCCGGTAAAGGCAGGTTGTCCCTCTGTCCTGGTATGTTACTGCTTTGGGCCACAAGGTGGCGCACAGTTACCACTTTTCCTTTACAGATCTCGGTAAGGTGACCTACACTTTCTGTTCCATTCACAGAACTGAGACACGCTTCACTGTAGAACAACCCTAATCCTGGAAAAGAGATTCCAGCACCAGCACACCACACTGCTACACCATGACCACGCACTCGTGGTTCTTTACCTACAACAACCAACAGAACCAACAGCTTATAGCTCCCTTCATCATGTCCATTTCTGAGTTGAAGCATTTGGATTCACATTATCAGTATGTTAATATCATCAAAGCCTAAAAATGAGAACATTCAGTAGGTGTGAGTTTTTCAAATATTTATGAATTCCTACCAATATATTATTTGCATAGCATTTTTTAAAGCAGCCCCCCCCCCAACTATACCCCACAGACACTCAAGTTCCACAGTGTCAGACAGGGATGCATTTTCAAAAATCTTGACTGCAAACAGAGGTGTGTCACAGCCTACCGGAGGAGTTTGCCTTATTGCAGTATTTCCAACTAATAATGCTTTTAGCTTTTACCCAGTATATTTGCAAAAGATCAGCTTTTTGCATATTTGCAAAGTAATACAGAATCCCAGTAATACAGAAATACTGCTCTTACTTTTTACTTTTTATTAAATCTATTTATTTTGTGTTTCATTTTACCATGTGCTTTGATGAACAGATGAATAATATAATCTAGGTAAATAAAGGAATAAAGCAAATGAACAGATTAGAATTCTATAATTGTTGGTACAAAAAAATTGAACAAAAATGGGTGTCAGTAAAAATGTGCCGATAATCTTCATTCTTTATTTAAAATTAGATTTATGCCTTTCAAGCACTGCAAACTCAGTAATATGCAAAATCATGGTTTTGTAATTTTATTTTTGAACATTTTATGGAGATTCAGAATCTGGTGCCATGACGCACACGGTCTAGAAACGTTCTGACTTTGTAAGATATTTCATCTGAATTTTATACAGCGTAAATGTATTCGTTTCTGTCTTCACTCATACACCTGTTTTTGTAAATAAAAATGTATGTGGTAAATTCACCTTTTTGTGGTTGCTTCAATATTTGTTTTGAGGATTTGTTGTTTTTATCATGAAGAATAAATGTATGAGATGGCTTATTGGATGAATTAATCAAAGGTGTGCCATAGCTCAGTAGCAGCAAATTTACTGTGTTCCTTTCTCTTTCAACTCCACCAGTGAATGTAGTTTTGTGTTTATAAGGTTCTAAAATACGTAATGTTTTTCAAAGTCTTGATTTTATATGAAAATTTGTATGTGGGAGGTGTAATTGGTTGTATGACCAGAATTATTTTGTATTATGATGCCCCTGAGCTCGACAAAAGGAAGTCAAAAACATGTTAAGCTGCCGCTACAGCTGACATATTTGCTACATTAAAATATTTACAAGATTTTATAAGATTGTGCTACCACATTTTTAACATGCTCACAGGAGAATTAAACCTGTGAACAGTCATAATTATGACCGGCGGGATACAAGAATGGCTCACATTTATTGTTGATAATACTATTGACTGTATATCTGAATATTGACTGTATATCTGAATATTGACTGTATATGAATATTGACTGTATATAAATATTGACTGTATATGAATATTGACTATATAAATATTGACTGTATATCTAAATATTGACTGTATATTTGAATATTGACTGTATATGAATATTGACTGTATATCTGAATATTGACTGTATATAAATATTGACTGTATATAAATATTGACTGTATATCTAAATATTGACTGTATATAAATATTGACTGTATATAAATATTGACTGTATATGAATATTGACTGTATATAAATATTGACTGTATATGAATATTGACTATATAAATATTGACTGTATATCTAAATATTGACTGTATATTTGAATATTGACTGTATATGAATATTGACTGTATATCTGAATATTGACTGTATATAAATATTGACTGTATATGAATATTGACTATATAAATATTGACTGTATATCTAAATATTGACTGTATATTTGAATATTGACTGTATATGAATATTGACTGTATATCTGAATATTGACTGTATATAAATATTGACTGTATATGAATATTGACTATATGAATATTGACTGTATATAAATATTGACTGTATATCTAAATATTGACTGTATATCTGAATATTGACTGTATATGAATATTGACTGTATATCTGAATATTGACTGTATATCTGAATATTGACTGTATATCTGAATATTGACTGTATATGAATATTGACTGTATATCTGAATATTGACTGTATATCTGAATATTGACTGTATATCTGAGGTTTTTTGGCACTCTTCTGGGACACAATGATCCAATAGTCAATACACGTAACATAGTATTCCATCATTATTCCGTCCTTATTCTGCCTATTAGGTTTTGTTTAATATATTTATTTATGTTGTACACAAATCACTGTTTCTTTGTTTCATTATTTAGATTTTTTTTGTTCTCATGTGATTCGGATTAACTGATGCCTCCTGACAATTATGACCAAGAGTACAATTTCTGAACAGACAGGTTGTATTACGATGCTGTCACACGTACTCACACAGCTAAGAAAAAACTTGGGTTAAATTAATCTGAGATGAAATCCAAATTAGTAATACGACTAATTGTGTAACTGAAGAAGACGGATACTGTATGTATATATTTGAGACATGCTGTACAATGTTTCTTACATTTCTGCATACAAATATGCAGCTATATATAAAAGTTTGCACACCCCTGGCCAAATTACAAATTCTAAGGGAAGGTAAGTGAACACATGCTCTACAGAGAACACGATCAAACACTTTATGAGCTTTTTTTGCTGAATTTAATTAAATAGAACAAACTTTTGTAAAGGTCACATTTCAAATATTTTGTTTCCAACATGTTTAAATCAGCAAATAAACAGTAAGTGCACATAAAAAAAATTTAAAAAATAAAATATATATATATGTGGTAAGACTGATACCTGACCTGTTAATGTCCATGTTAGCGGCCCCTACTAGGTTACTAGGCCCCTAGTGGGATAAGAGTTCACGACCTTTGTGTGTGTAGGTCAACTGAATGATGTCGGAGATGACCACGCCACATGTCCCTTGGGTTGTTTGTGTTAATGAGACAGACTAAAGGTCACCAAGGGTCAAGGGTTAAATGACATCATTCAACAGGTGATTTGATTGAATAAACAACGCACGTTGAGAGCTATTTGATTTTTAGTTTCAGATACAGCAGCTTTAACTCTTTAATATGGAGGAAACTACTGAATCTTGTTCAAGCCCAATAAAAACAAAAGAAAGTATAGCATACAGCAGAAATACAGAACATTAACTGAATGTTCTAAAGAGTTACGTGTAGTCGTCATGTTGGAATCCTGCAATCTTACTATACGAGCCCAGCCATCAAAAATATTTTTCTTCCTGTGAACAGCGAGGAAAGCGGGCAGTAATCTTTCTCTACAGGGGGCCTGGGTGTAAACCACTCTGATCTCAGCAGCCATGTGAGTAGAGAAAGCGCTCTAATTAACTGCTTCTGGGCTACTGTGGAGAAGAAGAGGGAGAGAGGGAGCGCACCCCATTTTTCTTACGCTCCAATAGCTCGCTCACCCACCTCCTGCGTATTCAGGGCCTTCCCCTCCACTCCCCACCCCGCAGGCCTCTCTCGTCTTATGTTTATTCATTTGCCACTTAAAGGCCGGACACAGCACCCTGTTAAAACTAAATCAAGCCCCTTTCATGACATGATCCTTTTGCCAAGGCTGAAAGGGCCCCAGGCTGAGGGGGGGCCTGACCTTGAGGACACTGAGCTGGGGCCTGGGGGGAGGTGTTGAGGGGGGCTTGATGTTGTGCTCCACCAAAAAAAAAAGCCAGCACTGTCTGCACTGCTGGTGATTAAGGCAGCCAATGGCGGAGAGCGAGTGAGACAGCGGCGGGAACTGAGAGGAGGAGTGTGGGAGATTAAGACCGTCACGCCCATTCAGAAAGAGAGGGGACAGGAGGGATAAAGGAGGCAAAGAGCGTTAAAAGAGGGTAAGGAGGGAAGAGAGAGGGCTCTTTTCATGGCTGATGACTGATTGCCTGTCTGGATCAGTGCTCTGGCTTGATTGACAGCCATGCTGAGCTGAAGGGTGGGAAAGTGGGAAAAGCGCACTTGGGTGGAGCTGTTAGTGTGTGAGAAACAACGTTTGGGATGGGGCGGGGGGGGTGTACACTGTGCATGCTAAGCACTAGATACAATACGCACACTGACTCACACCATTAGACCCTCTTGTTCGAGACAGAACGTGAAGTTTAATTAGTGATGTGAAAAAAATCCCATACTGCAAAACATTAAAAAAAAGATATTTGTAACTATCCCTAATGTACGGTACTGGCCAAAGGTCTCAGACATTTAAGCAAATTGGTTAAAATGTTTTGCCTATACAGACTCTAATTAACAAGGAATAAATATAAATTAACAGACATTCAGTAGAACACAACAACACCACGTTTTCAGTAACATACTCAATATAGTTTAAGCCAGAAAGATGCAACTAGAAGAAAGATACAACTCCACATAAATTCCTTTAAATCCATTAGCAATACACAATTAATAAATATTAGCAATTATTCAGTGCTATGCAAAAACACTGACATAAATACAATCACTATTTATGGTATTAATATAATTTCTAATGATTGTAATAGTAGTGTTTTACGTGCAAAAACCAAACTAAATATTTTGTCAAATATAATTTTACATTAAATATATGATTTATATCTATTAAAAAGTTAGAACACCCCAGTCAGATGACATGTTTTAGTGATTGTATTAGATGAAATAGGTTAACACATATTGTTGCTGTCCAAAATTGCAATGTTATGGAAGAGGCCAAAACATTCTTTCTTTTCAGTGTATGTGAATGTAAAGAGGTTTTATTCTAAGTGATTTTCGAGAACTTCTATCGGTGTGAAACTTTCACAGGATATGAGGGGCAGCTGTCGTATTCAAATGATACAGAAATACATGTTTTTCTTTGGACAGTGACGATATATAACATCTTTCTTCACACTTTAGTTCACAGTTAAATTTTTTTGCTGAATTTAAAATATTAAGGGGAAAAAGACATAACATATAAAATGTGCCATGGCCTTTGCACACTTTGGCCACATTATAAAATTATTTTTCCCCCAAAATGTTAAATTCAGTGGTTGAAATTGTGCTGAAGTGTTCTCTGTACAGGACGTGTTTATTATTATAAACAACACTTCATTTGACTTGGTGTGCTGCACGTACTTAACTATACAGTTTCTCTCTGAAATGAGAATTTGTTGGTATGTTTAGGGCCCAGCATCATATCCTTAAGCCAAGGATAAGAAAGTCTTTAAAAGCCTTGTACCATGTTAACTGCCCTGTAAATGCCTTAAAGGAAGTCCATAAACACTTTTATAAACTGAGCCGAGCTCATCTATCCCTGTCACCACTACGGTGGTCATCTGCACTCCAATTCTGTTTGGAGGAATCTCATTATTATGAGAAATTGTGAGTGCAAGTCTTCTGTGCTCGTGTTTTATCCACGTTATTCAGACTAACCATTGGCTTTAGTCGCATTATTCTGTTTTCGGCAGTTCAGTATACTTTTAAAGTCTAATAATGTTTTAACTGCTTTTTTCGAGCTGAGACTTATCTATCTCAAGCACAGCTAGTGAATGTAAATGAGCTCCAAATAATCTCTTAAGGAAAGAGTGAACCAACAGAGCATACTGAAATAAAGAAGGTTGAGAAGTCAAAAGATTTAGAATGAATTGGGAGACAAAATTGTAGATTATTAAACACAGGTATG
Source organism: Megaleporinus macrocephalus (assembly GCA_021613375.1). NCBI lineage: Eukaryota > Metazoa > Chordata > Actinopteri > Characiformes > Anostomidae > Megaleporinus > Megaleporinus macrocephalus. The sequence continues at coordinate 50,132,584 of CM038702.1, forward strand.
ACACAATGACCAAACACTTCTGTTTGTTGGAGTTGGTTTATTTGGTCAGTGTGCTCTATGTTTTGAGATCTCGTTATAATTAAACACCAACAAAGCCATGAATTTTCTAGTTACTAATTAATTTACCTACTATTAACAGATTGGACAAACTTAACAAATACTCCATTCTACCAAATGAGAAACTGCATTATGTACAAGTTTTTGTCATAATTTCATTTTTCTGTATTTGTTTCAAATTGCTGTGTAACTGAGTTTACGGGGCTGCTGAGTTTCAAGGGTTTAACTCACACTCACAATCTGAGATGAAATTCTAATTAATAATACAACTAATTGTGTAACTGAAGAAGACGGATACTGTATGTACATATTTGAGACATGCTGTACAATGTTTCTTACATTTCTGCATACAAATATGCAGCTATATATAAAAGTTTGCACACCCCTGGCCAAATTACAAATTCTAAGGGAAGGTAAGTGAACAATTTTGCCGAGTTTAAAAAAGAGTTTGATTTGGTTTGCAAACATTGCAAAAGTTTCAAAATGTACAACTCTTTACATTTAATAATCTACAATTTTGTCTCCCAATTCATTCTAAATCTTTTGATTTCTCAAGCTTCTTTATTTCAGTATGCTCTGTTGGTTCACTCTTTCCTTAAGAGATTATTTGGAGCTCATTTACATTCACTAGCTGTGCTCGAGATAAGTCTCAGCTCGAAAAAAGCAGTTAAAACATTATTCGACTTTAAAAGTATACTGAACTGCCGAAAACAGAATAATGCGACTAAAGCCAATGGTTAGTCTAAATAACGTGGATAAAATACGAGCACAGAAGACTTGCACTCACAATTTCTCATTATACAGAAATTAATCAGCAAAAGCAGCCATTAACATTTCTATATACACCCACCGAGCACTAACGTCAGATACAGTAAAGGCAGAGACAGTATCTCATTGTTGATGCACAATTTGTGCTGGTCACCATATCGTCCTCCATCAGTGGGCAGAGTATGCAGTCCACAGGACGCTGTTGGCTGGATATTTTTGGTTGATAGACTATTCTCAGTCTAGGAGTGACACTGCAGCAGCACTGGAAACTCTTGACAACAGTTGCAAGCAATCCTACTCACACTGCAAGCTTAAGTCTATAATTCTGGTCGGGGTCTCTGTCCCCCACTGGCACAAGCCAACTCAGCTCAACAACTAAAAAACTAATCAGCTGCCCCACCAGAGGAGAAGAAAAACTTGACCCCAGCTATAGCACTAGCATCTGGGACACTTATCGGGCTACCATTCATGCCCTAGTAGAAACCTCTGACCATTCCCTCACGCCATCATGCAGGCAAAAGCTTAAAACCACAAAGCTTGAGGTGCAATCAGTGAGAATGTGGTAGTCTGATGCCATTAAGGATTTGAGGGAATGTCTGGATTCAACCAAATGGGACTGCAAATAACAACCTGGATTATTATGCAGACGCTGATACCTCATACAATAACTTCAATAAAGATAAACTTGCATCTCTTTAAATACTCTTTTTTTTTAGAACTATTTGCCACTTGTTTACACAAGTGACTCCCGCATTTAAGCCATTTGTGCAGTAAAACAGCCACATATACATACACTGGTGAACACACACAGTAGGGGACAGTAAGCACACTTGTCTGGAGCAGTGGGCAGTCCTATACACAGTGCCCGGGGGGCAACTGGGTGTTAGGTGTCTGGCTCAAAGTCACTTCACTCGTATCAGTTCAGGGAATCGAACCAGCGACATTCCGGTCACAAGGTTGGGTCCCTAACCTCCAGCCCCAATATATGCACTATAACAAAACTTCATTCTCCAGTGATCTCAGGAAACTGTACACAACCAAGGAAGAGGCTCATAGTGGCGTTGACTATGATGCTTACAAAAGGGGAAAGCATACACTCACCAAAGTAGTTAAAACTGCCAAACACAAATACAGAGAAAAACTGAAGCAGCTGTTCTCATCAAATGATTGTTCTTCCATCTGGAAAGGTCTCCAGACCATACCAAACTTTAAACCAAAGCAGCAACCACAGCAGTTTGTTTTAACACCTCATCATACTTGTTCCCAAAACACAGATGTCCTGCCTGAATGACTACAGACCAGTTGCCCTAACATCTATAACCATGAGGCGACTTTTACTTTAGCACCTTAAAGTTATGACTGATAATCTTAGGGACCCTCTGTGTATTGAGCTAGCAGGTCTGGAGATGATACCATCAATTTGACTTCTACATCCTGCAACATCTAGATGGCTGTAACACTTCCACTCGTCCCTGACCTTCTACAGGAAGCTATGGCAACTCAATGTCCCATCATCTACCTGCTCCTGGATTACCAACTTCTTGTCTAGAAGGAAACAATGTGTCCATGTGGGAAACTATCCCTCAGACCCATCAGTAGAGAAACCTCAGTACAATTTATACCTCAGGCCACATTGCTGTATCTTCACTTATCTCACATTGCACATGTTTTTACTTGCTGTTTGTTTGTAGTGTCTGTTTTATGTTTATGCTGTGACGATTTTTGACTTGTATGTGGAAGGGTGTTTAGGACAAGACCTGTGTTAAAAGTCTCATACTAGGAAAGGTTTAGAGTAAAAGGCTAGTGTTAAACATTAAATATTCCATAGGACAGTGCCCTCCGACTTTTTTGTTTCCTAGCCCTATGAGGAAGAGATATGCATTATCCCTCTGAGACCGGTGTATAAAAGCAGCAGTCTTAAGGCCCAGAGGTCAGAGGAACTTCACATCCAGGCCAGAAGCCTTTCTGTGACATTGGAAGATTGGAACTTATATTTACAAGCAAAGTGAATTGAAGAATTGAAGAATTCTACAAGCCATCAACAGAGCATCGCTACAAAAGATACAACAATACAAAATACAGCCTTTTTTTATATTTACTGCATTGTATTTAATTTTATGCTGACACCAGCAGCACGTTTCTATTTCTTGCACAACCGGTAATCAACATATAAAGATTCTGCTAGTAGTTTCTCAGTCTGCTTAGACTTGTTCCTGGAAATCTACCACCTAGAGTTAAGCTCCAACGCTAACCTATCACACCATATCCATGTAATGAAGGCATTCAGGAGCATCTGACAGTTAGAGAGTCAGGTATGTCGGATCTGAACTCTCCGGGGTGGTCAGTCTCCAGGACCAGGATTTGTCTTAGAACAACTGAAAAATAATAAGCCTGAAGTTAAGCAGGTTAGCTTTCCCCGACTCATGTTAACTGCGCCCTATGGCTGTCTCTGTGGTGCGTTTCTTAGCCTTCCAGCGTGACACTGTCTTTCCTTTAATCCCTCCACAGAGCCCCTCTGTGCTGGCGCTCTGCGGGCCGCGTGTCTCGCTGCAGCCCACCTGCAGCTGTGCTGTGTGAGCTGGTTAAGTGTGCTGTTAGAGCGGAGGATTAGCTCTGATCCATTCCGCCTCTCGCTCTGCTCTACACACCGAGCTTCTGTGCAGAGGAGGAGCTGTGACTACAGCTCAGCGCAGGAATCATCCACTGACAAAGAGTCACAGACCCCCCGCCCCCCATACACACTACCAATACCTTCCCTCAGCCCCGCCCGAGCCCTGGCTGGATACCTTTCAGCGCGTGTGTCCTGGAGCTCAGGACAAAGCCTCCCTCTGAGGGGCGTGAATGAGCGGGAGGGAGAAAGAGAGATGGAGAGAGCACTGAGCTAAGGTGGGACTGACGTGTGGCTGCATCCTCTCTCTCTCTCTCTCTCTCTCTCTCTCTCTCTCTCTCTCTCTCTCTCATTTCTCGCTTTCACAAAAGCTCCTGGTATCTTTACAGGCGAAAGAGAAAACATCCTTAACTTTTAACGCTTTATAGAACATGATGTGTATTAATTCTCTTCTTTTATCCATGATTTTTTAATACGCGTTATTTCTTTCACGTGACGACTCTCTATTTAGAGGTGATGACTGAAATATCCTAGTGGACAACGAAAGAATGGAACTGCCATTACTGTTTCAGCTAAAGCTGGACAAACCAGCTTAGACCATCATATCATCACTGTTCAAAGTAAAACATGTATCTATATTTCTGTTTTTTTTCTATATCGTTTGAACACGACAGCTGTTCTTTATATCCTGTGGAAGTTTCATGAGGAATAGACCAATAGAAATGCTCCAAAATCACTCACACTAAAGCCTCTTTACATTGACTTACATTGAAGGTTAGAGGTTTTTTGCTCTCCAGTAGAGTTACTGTTTGGGAGATTTTTTTTTTTTTTTGGAGAGTTTTTTTTTTGGACAGTGCTGATATGCGATCACCAGTAAACACTGTGTTTTATGTTTGTTTGGGTTTTTGTTTGTTAGTTTTTGTTTTGTTTTTAGCAGGGAAGTCATGGAAAATGCTATATAATGTTATAAGTGACATATAAGTCCCAGGAAGTAAAGTTAAAGTCACAGAAGAAATTATTAAATTGTTTGTATGATACAAAACTCGAGCGTTATTTGAAACATCCAGAAAAGATTAAACGTATGATATAGATTTAAATTGCAAATATATGAATATGGTCAAATACGGCTAACAAACCTCTGATCAGATCTATCTGAGAACTGCATGAGCATGGATACCGAGCAGCTTGTTCTCTGTCTAACGATCCTAGCTTCCTGCTTCTCTCATACAGAACTAAAATCATTGTCCAGCTTTTATTTAAAGGTAAGCAGAACAAACAAAAGTCACAGACATTGCAGACAGACGAATGAAGCATGTGTGAATGAAGGAATGTGTTCATGTATGGATAAATGAATGGACAGGCAGCAGGCAGCTATACTCAGGAGGTCTAGTTTGCTAGCTTGTTGGTTATACTGGGTTAGTTTAACTCGCTAAGTCTCTCTGGCTCTGAAACTGTTTTGTGTGGGTGGGACAAGCAATGTCAACCCTGTGATTGTCCCCTGTCATTTATTTGTCAATGGAACTCTATTATAAGTCTTCGTTTCAAGTCTTTTTAAATGTCTCTGAGCTAGTGCTCCGTGGTCACTATGGCTGAGTAAAGCTGAACATGCAGCAAGAATTGGGATTATATGAACCTGGCTCCATTTAAGCACAACCTGAACATGTCCAGTGATTATTGCTTAATTCTGTGCACATAAAGTCCAACCAGCTGAAGAACTGCCAGTTAACTATCACTGGTTGCTGCTTATAGGCTCTCTTTAACTGGTGTCAGGATATATTTTGCCCAAGGTGTAGACTAAGGAAGGTAACTGAATAATAGTCAGCTAATGATCCAACAACAACAATGTTCTTTGTTTTCAAGCCTTCGCAGAAGGAGTTACTTTAAAACCGGCCTATATAAAGTTAATAATGCTACTGAATGCCCGGTATGAGCTTAAATGTGATGATCTCCAAATCGACTGTAGGGCTGAACTATGTTAAATCTGCCTGCTTGGTGTGAACATAGTATAATAAACATAGGAGGAGCTGTACGGTAGCACTGGTTTAAAATACTTCTATGTGACACATGTTTTTTTTCATTTAACCCATATTTTTTTCATGTTATTTACATTGGACATTTGTCTGTTTACACTTTTTCTGTCCATAAGTCACTCTAAGCATCATGTGATGTAGCAATAAGGTGAATTTTTAGTGGGACATGATGTTTTTAGAAAACTGTCTCATACGGAAGGCCCTGACATTATTTGCACAAATAAGCAAATTACAATTACTGACGTTTTCACAGTTGTTTACTATCACATAATTTAGCCAAGTCATTTGTATCATCTGGTTGAAAATTCAAGTGTAAGTATTTTGTGAGATGAGCAAACTCGAGTATGATCATTAAGAGAATACAGGGCGAGTGACTCAGAATTCCTGGGAAGTTATTTGATCTATTTTTTTTCTGGCTCATTATTGTTTCACATATTAACATGTTCACATGTTAATATATACATATAGGCCTGGATGCACATGATTGTTTGGATGCACTTTAAATGTTTCAGTTGTGCTAATTATAAATGTATTTAGTGATGACCTGAAGTCTTGTGCCCAGTGCAGCCTAAAACAATCCTCTAGAAAGTAAAAATAATACTCACAAAAGATAACTAAATAACTGTTGTGCAAACAGGCATGGGTGGACTTATGAATCATATTTTGCTGTTATTTGTTGCATTGTTTTATTTGTAACTGACATCAGAAATAAATATAAGTAAATAAGCGGAGATTTTAAAGTAAGTTACTTGCTACTGGTTACATTCATAGTAATGAGCTGTGTACAATTTTATCAAATATAGCATTTACTCTGTACTGCAATACAGTAATAGGCTGTAATTAGAATGCAGGAAAATACAGTATCTCCTAGTGTATTGTACATTCACATATATACAGTCACTGTCCAAAGAAAAACAAGCATATTCATAATGATACCTTTACAGAAGTAGACAAAAATATTCTGTACTTATATTTAGGTTTATGAAAGAAGATGTTGGAATATTTCTGTTGGTCCAGTCATCATAAAATTTTTACACAATTAAAAAAAAGGATTTTATTCAATCACCAACAATTAACTTCACATAACAAGAGCTCAACAGACTGCACCAGCAGGGGGGCAGCAGCAATTATAGCAGTAATTTGATTCATTATAACAGAAAATGTCTTACAATTGGTTGATTTTACAATAAAGTGTATTTTACTGTGAACAATTTGTGAATTAATGTAATTCAGCTAATAATAACACTTATATACAGTATTGTTCACTTCTACGGCTTCACAGCTTCTAGTAGAATCTTAGATGCTCTTGTTTCTGGAAACAGATGAATTTGACTTTCCAGATGAGATCATTCGTTACCAGTTACTGTAGTCTGCATTAATAAGGTGTGATGTAAAAAGTGTGTAGTCATCTGTCCAGTGCATTCTCATGTAGTGGGACTGGCTACTCAACCAAACCTCCATGTGTTTGTCTATTTAACCATGTGTGAAGTCTTGGTGGATGCTTGGAGCTTCACACTTCAAGCTCTTCAGTTCTACTTCTGGAGTGCTAGAACTAAAGAACCGTAGAGTGGCAAATAAAGGTTTTAATATTTTATTGGTTTGTGATTTTATATGTGCTGTATAGTGGAACAGTTAATTCCTGCACTTCAAAAGACTCCAACTTAAAATGCCCTTATCATGGAAAACCGAGATACCCTAAATATGCTCTTTTAAAGGAAGGTGTTTGAAGTGATATGTAACCACTGTTAAAGCTTCATACTATTTACTCTCCTGTCCAAACAGTCCACATTAGGAATGCTGCAAATACTGACGGTTTTAAATTCACAATACAGGGCAATCAGGAATAAAATCTTGGATTGAAAGCTGGTTCTAAACATTATGAACATTTTGGATAAAGAAAACAACACAAATGTTATAAGTGGACCTCAAAGGAAAAAAAAAGTATGAGAGGTATAGGCATATTCAGATCAGTACACAGGCTCGTAGCAGGCGGGAATATAGTGAAGAATTTATCCTGCAGGACTGCTGGCTGAAGTTTTGAAAATTAAATTGGTCACAGGTTAGAAACAAAAATAATCTGGATGATTCTGATTGTGCTCCTGTACACTAAATGCTGACATCTGTGCGCTGAGAGATGCGTGATAAACAAGGGCCATTATAAGCTAAACCAGCATCTTACTTTGGTTCCAAGAACAAACCTGTTATTGTTATAACACAGAGTGATTTCCACTGAATATATTAAGAAATGTCTAGTGTCCTTTCTGGAAAACATAGATGCATAATATATTACTAAGATTTTTGTTGTTGTAAGAAATATATATTTTTTTTACATTGGTGTATAGTGTAGTGTAGCTAAGGTGCATTTCTCCTTCTTCTAATTTAAATAGTTATTGCAAAATAGTTACAGCAAAATTGTGAGATTAAGATGATTCATTAAGCTTTATCTTTTTCTGATTCCTCTACATCACCACACCGAAGTAGATGTTTCCAAGTTATGAAACCTATTTAAGACATTAAAACTCATTGCACTGGTTTGTCTTTCACTTAAAATCTAAAAAGTAGCATAGTGTTCAAGTTATTGAAACTTGACAGCTGTGAGTTAAAATGTTGCTCTGTCTTGTGAGAAATTAGTATTTTTACAGTCTAGATGAACTGCATTCCACACTCGTTTAAATTATTTAGTTACTATATAAACATTCAGAACAATAATTAATCCAATGCATTTTTTGTATTGGCCAAATTAAAAAATGTTCAAAGCAAAATTTGAACTAAACAAAAATTATTAAATTACTTGTTGCCTTATAAAGAACTGACAGTTTTTTAAATTTGTGGTATACAGTCCACAAATTTATTTCCATTTATTTAAGAACTGTTGAGGAAAAAAAGAACATAAAATGTGGCCTGTGCAACAATTGTATGTTTTATGCATTAACAAAAACACTCCACCAGCACAGTTTCCTCAGTCTGTCTCGAATATAAAGACACTTCTCACATAAGATTGCTCTGGTTGAAACAGTCACATGTGAATCCTAACACACTCACTGACACATATATAAACTCTGTCTCCACTGTATGTACCATGTATAACGAATAAGTACTTTAGTATATAGTTGTACATACCTTTTTTATATATATATATATATATTTTTATATTTAAAATCTTGTCATTTTGGATATGATGTCATATTGATTCTTGAGAGAAATTTCTCGATTTCTTGCACATCTGATGAATAAGGCTTCTGATTGAGATTACAATTTGATCAAAAGCATTAAAACTTTACATTTGACTGAACTTAAAGTTTATTTAACCCATAAAGAATTGTTGGCTGTTTTTAAAATTGATATAATTTAAAATAGCCTGACTTATTTAAAAAACTGTAATAATAAAAATATATATAATTTATTAACAAAATAATTGTTGTTTAATTTGGCATAAATCATCTGAAGTTTAATGAAATATTTATTTTAAGGCAGGCTGATGAGCTACTCAGTTTTATGTTAAAATAAAAGAACTTTATTTTTTCTCTATCTTGTAATGGCTGAAAGTGGAGCAGGGCTGAGGCTGATTTAAAATGTGTAAATATGTGGATTGAATCTTTACACAATAAACATTGTTTACTTACATTTTTCATATTATTCATATTTTTTTGAATGAACTAAAACCAGTTCAACACCAATTTAAATTTTTTTTTAAACAGATGCTTCACTTTTCACAGTGTACAGGATGGTAATTTATACAAGCTTAATGTATATGCAGTGGGAAAGTCTCTATCAGTATTTATATGATCTGCTGATAATTCTCTGTGGGGTTTTCTGAACTCTGGGATACACACATGATCTCATGTGTGTGTCTTTCCCTAATGTGTTTGTCTATTCTGATCACATTCGCTCTGTCTAGCCCCCACGCCCCAGCCAGGGCCCTAACGTGGGGCCACTCCGCTCCCACCCATACAGCCAGTCAGACAGAGTGAAAAGAGGAGCAGAGTGGGCCCCTGTCCCTTCACCCTGCCTCATCCAGACAGCTTCTAGCCCTGTCTGGACTGGCTGTGGTAGACAGCACCCCGCCACCCTATCCACCATGTCCCCCCTGTCTGAACAGCCATCCAGACAGCGGGGGGCAGAGGTCAACACCCGCAGTCACTTCGCCACACAGCACTGCATCAATGTTGCATTATAATCACATTCACAGCTCGCTGGAATCCAAACCCACATTCCTATAGTGTCCACACCTCTGTCCCTCACTGTGTTCACATACAAAAGTCACATTCATAAAAGAGAAGATACAGCCTGCGCTATTGAAATGTACTGATTTTACCTTATTCGGCTTTTATATTGGGAAAAATCATTTTTCCTTAATAATTAGCCCACTGTTGAAGTTAAAACTGGAAATAATCACATTGTCCATGTCCTGTCTTCTTCTAAACGTCACACTATTATTTGTTCAGGAAAAAATATATATATTTTCAGAGCCCAGGGTTCAATCATATTTTATATATTCCTATAAATATCACAGTTCTGCAAACTGAGCTTTATCTGGATCTCAGTTCATACCACCATGTGTGCTAAAGCAGTAACTTTCCAAAGCAGGTGTTTCACACTTACAGAGATATTTACATTCTCTGAGACATTTACTTCTATAGCAGCAATCTCAGAATCACCTGGTCAGATCATAAACCTGCTGTGATAACGATAGATAGATAGATAGATAGATAGATAGATAGATAGATAGATAGATAGATAGATAGATAGATAGATAGATAGATAGATAGATAGATAGATAGATAGATAGATAGATAGATAGATAGATAGATAGACACAATTTAATTTTTAAGATTTAGTACAGAGTAAATGTGAATATTGATTGTAGCTCAGTATGTAGCAGCGTAACGTAAACAGCCCACGTAATTAGGATGCGTTATGGGCCTGAATGGAGTAAAGCAAACATGGTGAATGAACAGGTCTTTTGTGAAAGACATTTAATGAGAAGAAAATCTGTATTCACACTTTATTTCGAAGTTACATTTATTTTTCATTTCGATTTGTTTTCCTAAAGTTTTATATGAAAGGTAGTTTGTCAGAGCAGCAGTCAGAATTCTTCTGCACTCCTTACTGCAGTTGAATGGACACTGAACTCTTGGACTCTTGGAGTTTTCGTTTAAACGAAGGTCTCCGCTGAAGCTCCTGAGGTAGACTCCGACGAGGCGCCCCTTCAGAAACGTCCACAGAGCTCAGCTCGTCTGTAGGGAGGCTCAGCAGATCTCCTGGAAGCTGCACCTGCTACACACGAGCAAGCAAGGCATTAAACAAGACACTCACTCCGGCTGTGGACGTCTTGTTTCATTCTTTATTCCTAAATAAGCTCTGAAAATAAAAAGCCACATTCAGCCCAAACAGAAAGTCAGCGTTTCAATTTAATTTAATTTATGAAACGTGCCACATTCAAATACCACCTTAACTACCTGAACAGAAAATACTTTAATACTCTCTCTGGTCAAAATAATAATAATAATAATAATAATAATAATAATAATAATAATAATAATAATAATAATAATAATAATAGTTCTTTATATATTATATTATCACTTCAGGACTATTGGTAGAATTAAGCAGATCTGCAGATCGTTGTTGTAAACTCTGACAGAGCTGTAAGCTGGATGAGTTGTGGGGAATTTAAAGACATGTCGTGCTGTATGAACAAAGAAGAGTGATTAAGAGTGACTCCACTGTGTAACTTCATCAAACAAACAACGTGTAAAATATAAAATTATATACAAAGAACACTTAGCTCAACATCCATATTTTAAAAGCACTCTGATGAGTCTGTTATTACTCATCGATATGATAATTAAAACTAATAATTGAAACAAAACTATATATAAAAAAACAACGACAGCAAACAAAATCCTCTCCCTGTAATCCAAGAGCGAGTTGGCTTCTGATTGAACTATTCTATAAAATAAAGACCACGAGTTTATTCCGGCGTGAACCTGCATTATTATTATTATTATTATTATTATTATTATTATTATTATTATGTCTAATACACGATGTTTCAGAAACACGTGGTGCTGCGGAAAGCTGTCTTAGGTCAAAAGAAAAAGGTCCAAATCCTTCTTCTTTGAAAATACTCATATGAGTTATTATGACTGTGAGCGCATTATTAATAACTGCTGTTTATTTCAGTGATCAGATCATTAACAGAGCCCGCGTGCTCGTTCTGCTCTAAATGAGTGTGTCTGTCCAGGACGGCTGTCCTTTAGTGCTCATATAAATTAGCTTCTTCTCTTTTTTAATCAAGGAAAAAAAGTAAGAAGCTAAAAATATTTGTCCCTTATCAAATTAATGAGGTTCTAATATTTTTAAGCGGCTCCAGATTTCTCAATAGGGATTTCTCAGTCTAATTGTCTGCGCGGCTACAGGTAGAGCTAATTGAGAGGCTTTCTTTCTCTCCAGCGCCTCCCTCTGATTGGTCGACTCCGGCTCCACCCACCGTTCCGCGCCGTGATTGGTCGCTGGGAGCGCTGATGTCACTGCAGGCGAGGAGAGCAGAGGGAGGAAAGCGGAGGGAGAGAGACAGAAGAGCAGGAGCAGGAGGAGCGAGCGGTCGCAGATATAACGAGCTCTGCCACACGACATGCTAGAGACGTGTAGGAGGGCATTAGCGAGCAGAAGAGTAAAGTCCATCTTTACGTGTAGAATTAATACGGGATTAGCAGAGAAAGAGAGAGAGAGAGGGGGAGTTGGAGCTGCTACACGTTTGGAGAGCAAAACATGCTGCTGCCGCTGCCACTGGACTCGAGAGGTATTCTGTCCATCAGGAAAAAAAACGACGAATGTTCTTCTTTTTCAGCCTGTTTTCGTTTTCAGTTTTTCTTTCTGAGAGCGAGTCTGTGAGATAGACATGCAGTAGTAATGCTCTGTGAGATCTAATTCTGTATCATTATTACAGTCTGGTCTTAGTCGACCTACTTAAACCTGCTGCTGCTGCTGCTGTGCAGGCTGCTCTGACAGAAATAAAGACATGGAGGTGGAAGGTGGACACGCTCCGAGGATGTGCTGCTCGTGTCTCACTGGGTGAAATACGAGTGCATTTGTAAGGTTTCTGACCTCCATCGCTGACCTCTTTAGCAGTGGACAGGGCCTCGTCCAGTGATGCTGCTGTTGCTGGACGCTGTGGGAGCCACATGGCTCCGTGTGTACAGTAGAGCTTTCTTGCAGCTTAGCACTCACTAGAGTGGTGTTTAGGTCTATAGGCAAACATTAATGCCAATTTTTAATATATATATATATATATTTTGGTGTTGGACATTTGCAGCCATTTCTTTTAAAAAAAATAAAAAATATATTTTTTAATTAGCATCAGGCCATTTAGCCTACAAGTTTCAATAGTCGTCCAGAAACGTGATTTAACTTGTGAGCCTTCGTTGTACTTCGTGATCTAAGACCGAGATGACAGTGTCTGTCCTCAGTTATGCAGTAATGGTCTGTTTTAAAGTGGTTTAATAATAATAATGTATTAATTTGGTGAGCTCAGGCAGGAGAGATTAAGGCGAGGCTAACAGAAGGTAGCTGAATAGCTAGACGGCCCAGACTCTTCTGTACCAGTATTGCCCGTGTGGTGTGTAGAGAGAGAGAAGCTGCTGGTGTGGGATGAGTATGGGAGCTGTATGATGGGGCTGTATGTTGGATGGAGCTGTAGCTGCATGATGGCGCAGAGGAACACGAGTGTGTACAGGGTGGCCTAGATCAGCACGAGGACCTTACAGAGACCAGCACACACTCACACACACTCACACTCACACACACACACTGCTCGCTCATTCACACACACGCGCGCTATCCTGCCCACCTCATGCTGCTGGAGATGTTCACGATCAGTTCTTCAGTCTCTCTGAACTTGCTGTGCTATCACGGATGTGAGGAGTGTTTTCTTTAACGAGTGGAAGCCAGTTTACAGTTTTTATTAAATATTGCGCGCGATCATGGATGCTATTTATAGAAATTTGCCGGAATATTATTATTATTATTATTATAATTATTATTATTATTATTATTATTATTATTATTATAGGCCTCTGTCCCTTGCGATTGTAAGTGCGTTTGTATTTACTGAAACAGCTGAATATTTTTCCGGTGAAATCTGATTAGCTTCTATATTGAGATGGGTAAAATTACGCAGGCTTAAATTTCCTGTAATTTCTCTCTACGGTTTTATCTCTTTATTGATACTCTATATTTACAGCTTGGTGCAGTTATATGTTGAATGTAATTTTAAAAAGGTTCATGTGCTGAAGTGAAACACTACAGCACTAACAGTAAAGCTAGTTATTGTCAATAGTTATAAATTAAAAAATAAATAAATAAATAATTGGAGGTGGATTCAAATGATTCATGGGGAATCTGAGGGTGGGGGCAGTTAGAAACCATATGAACTGTAGCTATAATTACTTTTTAGCACAATAAAGGTCTTTTTGAGAGCCCCTCAGTCCTGAACTGTTCTACTTTTTTCTCCTACTGTTTTCTAGATTATTAATTTATACAGAACACATTTCAAACTCTCTGCAGCTCTGAGGTGTAACACAGCGACAATCAGACCTTTTGATAACATGAACCCTGTTTGTGTGATAAATAGCAGCGACTACAGACATTGCAGTGACTAGAAGGAATAATAATGTCCTGGTTATAGTGTTGGTGGTTATAGATAATAATTCTGATTATTAGAGCTGGAGTATTATGGGAATTAAGCATCTTTCTGTATTCCTGCCTCTTCTGTTTTTCAGATGTGTGACAGCTCTCCTCCTTCTGGAAATTTCCCATCATTTGCAGCGAGCAGGCTGGGGGTTGGTTTCTGTCTTTGGTTATCTAGCTGTATGAGTATTACCACATGTCATAAAGCTAGATAACCGAAAGTAGAAATGATTCTCAAAATCTCTGTCATCGTGTTGGACGTTGGTGCAGAAGCTGGAGCAACAGTCTCAGCAGTTACTAAAGAAATAAAGAAATCACTGGACTCCTCAGCACAGGTAGAGAAAACTGTACTACACTGCACAGGCAGAATTATTATTCTTTTTATATATATTTTCATATATATTTTATATATATATATATATATATATATATATATATTTATATATATATATATATATATATATATATATATTAGTACCTATTAATATATTAGGTCAATGCACAGTGCGGTATTTAAATAATAGCAGAAGGAATTTCATAAGAAAGTGCTTATGTGTTAAAAATTAAAATGAGAATAACAAGAAAATATAATGAATCTGTATGGTTTTAACCAACCCAAGTCCAACTGTCTAGTTTGTAAGTTGATAAACCTTAGATAACAAGTACAGTTGCATTATACTTGTGCTTTTGTAATATTTAAATGGTTATAACTGTTTGTTAGGTAAAGTAAGTATATTAGATAAACTTGCCACTTTTTTTCTAAATGGCCAGTAACACAGTATTGTTTTGTGCTTTGTGATGCATGATGATAGATTCAGTCTTTACAAGCTACAAGTAACTTAGTAGTTGCATAAAAAACCTAAATATTAATGTCACTGCCAATGTGCCTTAGAGATGTTATAAAAAGTCAATTCTCTTCAGATTTTTAGACATTTAAAAATCTATCAGTAGACAATTGTTTATTGTTATTAATATTATTGTGGCTCTGTGTTTTGTGATCAAAATGTTTAATATTACACATTAATGATTAGTTAAAAAAGTGTAAACCCTCTAAGATTGAAGAGACCCTTTAAAATGTGTTTTTATGATCTGGTTCATTTTAATAGTGAATGTATTGTGTTGTTCAAATTTACAGGTTAAAATTTTATTTCTAGGTAGCAAAGTTCAGTTTTTAAGGATATTATAAGCGAGATGGCGCTTGGCCTGGTGTCTCGTGTGCTAGTCGACCATATACAGTACTGAGCGTATGCAGTCCGTGAAACAAACCGAAAAGCGGTTGCCATGGTACCAGCTTGGCAATAATAACAAAGATTGTTTTGTAACGCTTCGTTTTCATTTTCTCTTTCTGGCTCAGAGTGCTCTCCCCGTCCGCAACATGGCGTAATGAAGTAACATGACAGGAGCACAGGCCGCGCGCTGTCGAGGAGGCAGGAGAGACGGAGGCATGCAGAGAGGCAAAACGGCGTCGTCTGAGACTGCCTTCCTTCTCCTCATGCCTGGAAAGCTCCGGTGCCATCTGCGGCCCTCTGGGGGACGGGGGAAGCCGTGCCCGTGCCACCGGCAACAAAGCCCCCTGTCAGTTCCCTGGAGCCAGGCGCAATGAGGGAGGGAGGGAGGCCATCTTGCGGGAAATCTCACTGAAACAGCTAAGATGGCTGGACTGGCACACGAGGTGAGTTGCATCATGGTCTTTTTTTATTATTTAAGGATAGATATGTGCGAGTGTGTGTGCAAGTGTGTCTGTGTGTGAGTGTGTGTATGCGTTTGATTGGTTTACCACTGAGCCTCATCTCTCTGCCTATCTGATCTTACTCTACTAATTAGCAGAGAGGGGTTTTAGGGAGGGCTATGAGAGTGCAGCACAGGAGGAGGGGAGGCAAAGAAAACAAATGAACTGGCACCGATTGCAGCACAGCCTGCCATCTTCCTTTGTTAAGATCGCTTTGTGCTTCCCTAACATGTGAATGCACATCAAGCGCCATTCGTTAAGGGAGTTTGTTGTTGCCGCACGGTTACCTTTACATTGTAACTGTAACTCGACTCTGTCCTATTCTGTTTTCTGACATCTGAGCTCTAATTCAAATAAGAAACACTACAGGGGTTTCTAGGTTATTTCTTGTGAACACCAGAGATAATAGTAATATCTCATAATAATATTTATCTACTATGCAATATAATTACATCATCGCTGTCAGAACAAAAGTTTGTAAACTCAAAAAGGCAACTTTTTAGGAGCAGGAAAAACTTTTAAATGTAAGATGATATAATGGGACTGTTTTCCAAGGACTGCTTTGGGAATTCCTGTTTGTTTACTCTTTATGAAATTTTCAGATTGTTGAAGGACCCATATTCTAAATTTTATTTCTTTTCCCCTGATGTCCAAAACAGTCATCATTCATTTTTACATGGCCATTTTCAAACTTACTTTATTCCTCAGAATTAAACAGGTGTTTTGTTACTGTGCCTTTAAAACCAACATATGGAAATAACCTCTGTTCTGATTGGATGCCCTGAACTGTGCCTATTCACTTCCAATCCACTCACATAAATTTTTCACTACAACGATCAATTAAAAACAGATGTTTTTGAAGTTTAATCTTTACATATGAAGTGCATGAACTGTCATGTTTTAAACTATGCCAGAAAATTCAGATTATGTATATAAACTATATCATACCGTAGATCTTACATATTAAAGGGAATCTGAAGCTTTTTGTTCTTGCTGTATTTGTTTGACCTACACCAAACGAATTAAATAAAGTGAACTATGTTGGAGACTGTGTATATGAGGTAGTGCTTTGTTATTTATATGTATAAATATATAAACACAGGCTGTGCATTCAATAAAGAATTAGAGCTTCATTGTGTTAAATCAGTAAATAAGACTTTAACCTGTACAACTGATCCCAAATCTCTATCATCATATACTTAACTATGATGAAGCCCACACACTCTTCCTACTATTTTGGAATTAGGGCTGAAAGATTAATCACAATGGCTGTGAATTATTAAGATGTTATCCTACATTATCAAAAACATTGTCTTAAATTTTAAGAGGGGGATTTTAACCTAATAACTCAGAGCTTGTGAACTGCCTGTATATAGGTCGAGCCCACCAGAGGTGACCAGACTTACTTGCAGTCTGGCTGTACACTATATTCAAGCTTTAAGCCAGAAAAGGTGCATATTCTGGTCCTCTTGGCCAAAAACAAACAGCAGTGATGATAATTTCTAGACAGTATTTGGACTTTTAATTGCAGTTGCAATATTAGTCTGCAAAATCACAAAGAGTTGTTTTCCCCAAATAGCAGGTCTACTTTCCCTGTAATTTCTTTTTGTGTTTGTTTTTGGGGAGGCAGAGTGGAGGGAAATTTGCATGTATACCATAGTTATTTACAATTCAAATCATTTTTTCCTAAAGTAAATAGTTTTGTTTGCAGTCAGGGGTGGATAACGAGAGGAAAATAGAGAGTAGACAATAAAGCAACTAGCGCTGCTAATGAGTGGGGCCGAGTAAAGATCCTCTTGACATAGTTGCATTGAAAGAGAAGAAAAGGGCCAAAGCCTGAGCCTGCGTGTGTGAATGAGAGAGGCAGCATCCCAGAGGCACTTCCCATACACCCTGTGCAAACTGCACCCTGCACCATTCTGCGGCTTTCACTCTTCTCCGTTCCCTCCTCCGTCCCAAACCTTAGTCCGAATTCATTGCTTGTAAAAATGTCAGTTGCTTGAATAAGTGACTCAAAGAATGGACGTGTTGAATGGATGAATGAGCGAATGAATGGATCTCCAAAATACTTTACATTTCCCAGAAAAACTTCTCTGCTGCATTAAAAAAATGAGTTGCCGTTTATTCAGCTGTGGATTAATGGAGTTAACGTAATCCTGAATTGATGTTGATGTTTACACAATGATGCTTATTTGATACACACCCAGGACATGCACAGTTCATTTTCCTTTTCCACACTCTTAAAGGTGCCAAAAAGGGTTTTTGGAGCAACGCCAACACGAGAGCCAGTTTTGGTTCCATAAAGAACGTTTTAGCGGATTTTTTAAATTTTCTGTGGCAAATAAATTGTACATCCAGGCCAAGAACCGTTACAGAGAGTTTGAAGGATTTTCTTGCAAAGTGCACTGCACACAATAGACAAGGAATTTAATTTCATTTTTTGTTTTGTATGTTGTTGAAAGTGAGGCACATACAAGAAATACCAATGCTATATTGTGATAAACACCAGATTAACTCTAGAAGAGAAATAAAAATGTGCCTTCCATTAAACATACATTATATATACATGAGCTGTTACTCTATTCAGAAAGTAGGTGATTGTAGAATGTCACACCAAAGGGCAGGCAAGTCTACAATATATATATAACATAATTAATTACATTACATTACAATTACATGTCAGTTGCTTTTCTGAGTATATAGTGGTTTTCCTCACTACCCTAGCCAGCTGCATGTTTCGTTACAGTGAGAATAAACACGTGAATAAAGATTGTTACAGTTATATGCAAATAAATAAACATCCTCTAGGAAACAGAGAGGACACAAACATTTTAATGCATAATTACAGATTACTTGTTTAAATCAGCATACTAGAGGAAAAAACTGAAGTGTATTTTATATTTGATGTTTTTTAAAATATGTTAAACTAAAAAATATATAAACTGTGTTACAGAATTTAAGGAAAGATATCAGATTTGAGTTTGTTCTCTGTAGAGAACATGGCTTGTTTTTACTTCCAACACCAGCAAAACATGTAATCTTGCTAGTGGAGTTTAAACCTTTGCAGCCAAGTGTATATTTCTCTGTGATATTCTACGTCATGCAGCTCCTGAAAAGTATTGTGTTATTATGAATTTCACATATCGCCCACCTCAAGTCACAGCTTTGCTTTTCCCTTTTAGCAGTTCGCTTCATGTAGCTGTTCTGCATGTACTGAAAGAAAGCGATGCAGTGGCGCGTTCCCTCCCTCCACTCTCTGGCTCTCTGGCCGTGGCTGAAGCGGCACCTTCGTGCCCCTGGCGCTCTCGGCCTCCATTTTGATTCGAGAGCGAGGGCGAGATGGGTGCAGGCTGCCATGGGGCCAGCAGCTGCAGCGCCATGCCTTAATGAACAGAACGTGGTGTCTGCCATTATTATTCTGCCCCACTCGCGTCTTCCTTCCCTCAATGGAGGCCCCCCCCCTCCCCTCATAAAGAACCTCGTCGTTCCCACCATTGTCAGGACTGGTACTTCTCCAGTGCTGCTTGAAGGGGGGCAGGGTGGGAAAGCCTGGAGCAGACCAGACACGAGCAGATGCCAAAGACATGAGACTGTTATGCAGATCGGAGAGCTTTTGTGAGCAAGTGCGTATGTGTGTGTGTACATACATGCGTGTGTACAGAAGCAGGCCACAGGCCACCTGATCATGTTAATTGGTCTACGCACTCCTAATGCTTGTCTGGCAGAGATGGAGATGTTAGTTGTGGTGGTCTGAGCGAAAGGGGCATGTGGCCCCTGTCCAACCTGAAAAAAAGCATGTAAGCCATACATGCATTAACTGCATCTGTAGTATCTGTGGCTTGTTCTGTCTGACTGCATTTTATTTTATGATGTGTTATAGAATAACTTTTGACCCTCAACTTTCAGGAAACTGAAAGATATTACTTACATATTAGCTTCATAGCAGTTACTGAATAATAATTATTTTCTGAATAATAAGTTTTAACATTAATAACTGCATATTAAATCTAAGATAAGCTTAGTGTGTTCAAATATTAGAAACATATTCCAGTTTGTTTAGGTGTGTAGCACATAAATAAGAAATAACATTACAGTGTATAAAAAGTAGACACGAAGGAAAATTCTGCAATAATTCTAACAGTGACTTCTACTCTAATGTTACTTCTTATATTCAGGGCAATTCCTAGAATGTTTCAGAATTTCACAGTGAAATTTAGTGTGAATAGCTTAATTCCACATCTGACAAGCTTATTGCCTGTGAAAGCTCCCTCACAGGAAGTTACTACACAAAATTAAATTGTACTGATTGTTATGCCTGATGCCTTATAGACATAAAAGAAGGTTTCGGTCTAAAACAAAAGGAGATGCTTCATTATAAATATTCTGGAGGTCAGTTCTCAGGTCACATCAAGCTAAGGCCTTTGGTACTTGTAAGTATGGACAATACAGAGGATTCACCAGCTTTGGCAGGAGTATTTAACCGCCCTCATGCCAATCAAAGCCTTGGATGACATCCAATGTAGGTCAGGCCTAATCTTTGTCCGTTAATGCAACTTTTTTTGGTTTAAAACAAAGCAGTACAGAAATAAATGTAAAATACATCCAACGAAAACACATTTTTTCAGAAATGCCGCTATTTTACTATCAGAGTTATATAACAAAACATGTGTAGGTTATATATGCTATATTTGCTACCTATATTTTCTATCGAGAGTACTGAAGTTTCTCTATAATGCACCATTTTATATCAAATCAATATAAAAAGATTTCATTAGCATCTCAGCTATTGAATTATAGAGAAATACTAAACATCCGGTGTAATTCTCTGTTTAAGGTATGACTCAGCTAATGACTGAGAATAGTAAACCCAGGCACTCAAATTAATCTTAGACTCTGGTTACTGAAGCAAATGCAAACATGTCCTGCAAACTTGGGCATATGATGAAAGTCATACGACCCCAGGTAGTGGCACCTTCTGCAGGTTCTGTTCATCAGTGCACAGAGATCATCAAATAATGAGGAAGAGAGGCAGAGAGAGAAAGACTGACAGAAAATGAGGGAACAAAGGGTTAGCACACCGTTAGTGACAATCCTGCTAGTGATTTAGGAGGCAAGAATAAACGATGGCCAAAACATTGGGGCAGAGAAAGGTGGCAGAGAGGCTGAGGATGGACGAGGCGAGGAGGTTGGTGCATTTGGAGATTGATTGTTCAGAGGAGAGAGAAAGGGAGGGGGGAGGCATGTGACATTGACAGGGAGATGAGGCGCCATGTTTAGGTTTGTCCTCCTGCTACTGTAAATAAGAGGGCTGTGCTGTGGCAGCAGCTTAGCAAAGCCTTACTCTGCACTGTAGCCAGCAGACCCACGCTGCAGACACCCAGCCATGTGTGGGGTCCAGGGAAGGAGGTCAGTATGTTTGTGTTGTAGCAGATGCTACAGTGAGCTGGCAGAAGGGCCAAAGTGTGGAGGTGATATATCTTCAGCAGATCCTCTGCCTCTTTTTAGTGTGTAGTTTTTGGTATTGTGTAAAAACGTGTATATCTTTACTGTCATGTCGAATGAGAAAAATGGCTCGTTGAATTCACATGATTGGCAGTTTATGAACACAATTCATTTCACAAATATTTGCCACAATTTAATAATGAACTTTTTTTTTTCATTCTGAACAGCCACGCTTTACATTGTGTTAATGATGCTTGAGATTGCTTAGCAGTGACACTGAAGTTTAGCATGTTTTTACTATTATATCTTTCTTTGAAACATACATTATGATTTTAACAATGTATTAACAGCAGATAATTTTAATGAACAATAATGCATGAATAAGAATGAGAGTGTGGACAGTGAGACATATGGCCATGTAGTAAAATCTTGCTAGCTTAATTCAAGATAAGACACAGTTAGCTCAAATTTAGGTCAAGTGCCTGGAGGGGGGGGTCAAACTTCAAGATTTCAGTCTTTGTGTGTCATTGGGCCACCGCTGATAACTCTAGAATCTCCCTAATGAGGTACAGTAAGTCTTTTCTTTTCCTTTGCTGCTTAGGAACAACAACCTGGGATCTTTACCAGCGATTGTTTGTTCACACTAGCTGGGTATTGGTAAACCACAGTTATGTATGGGCTCTGTAGATTACTTCTATTTCTATGCATTCAGAAACGCATACACTCACAGTAGTGCATCTTTTTTTCAGCCGTACATTCCTCTGACAGCAAATCCTTAAGAATCTGTTTTATCGTGAAGGAGACACTTCATTATAATTATGCTGGAGGTCAGTTCTCAGGTCACATCAAGCTAAGGCCTTTGGTACTTGTAAGTATGGACAATACAGAGGATTCACCAGCTTTGGCAGGAGTATTAAACCGCCCTCATATGCCATTCAAAGCCTTGGATGACATCCAATGTAGGTCAGGCCTAATCTTTGTCCGTTAATGCAACTTTGGCCGAGACTAATCTATCACAAAGAATGTCTTAAGTATCTCCCAGGAAGACAGAGAAGTTCTTCCAGTCCGGGCTTTTCAGATTAGAAGCTGTCTGCATGAGGGACCCAGAAGCAGGGGTCCTCCTCTACTAGTGAAATGAGAGTAAGGAAGAATTAGAGCTGGCCAGAGCTGCTAATACAGAGCTGCTGGATAATCACACAGGGGGTTATGGGTGGGGGGTGGGCTGGAGTGTGACCTGTTTTTTAAAATTTCTTATTGTCTTTCCTTCTTAAAAGTTTGTTTTATTCTCAATTTATCGCACACAGTCGCATACAGACACATATGTCACTGGATTTACTGTAAGCTCTACAAATATTTTTATTAGTGGACAGCAAGAAATATGTGTTATACTGCAGTTATCACATGACAGGTTTTTCAAGAGTGTTTTATTCCTGCTTGGAATTATAATACAGTTTGTGAAGTTAAATAGTAAAAGATGAGGAAAGAACATACAGATGCTGGTCCTCAAGTCTAATGTAGATTGGTGATCCTAATAAAAAAATCTAATCATTACCAGAGGGATGGTTTCAGTGGTTTAAAATTAACTAATTCTAGTAATATCTACTCAATATGCACAAGATGAAGATTTATCTTTTTCTGGGGTTTGACAAGTTGAAAAAAGGCGCCAATATTTTAAAAGAACATGTGTCTGTCATATTGTTCATCATACTGTTAGATAGATAGATCGATAGATAGATAGATAGATAGATAGATTATACGTGTAGAGCTGTGTATCTGCATTAGCACAGCAAAAAAAAGACCCTACGCGGTCCATCAAGTTCAAGTTCATTGCTGCAGAGGCATCTTGACTGGCCAGTCCCACACACACTCCTCTGTCTCCTTTTCTCTGTCTCTCTCTCTCACTCTATCTCAGTCAGAGCCGTTCACCCTCTGACCTGTGTGGAGGTTGCTATGGTAGGGAGGCTGGCTGCCTCAGTAATGTGGCTGTGAAAAGGCGGTGCTGTCAGGGCCGTCTCGAGATGTGTGCCCCCCCCCCCCAATCCTCCGCAGCTGGGCACGGCCCCAGAGCCTGGGAATGTCAGAGCCTCGGGTTCAGCAGACACCCCCCTCACTCACCCTCAGCACTACTGCACCCCCACAGCCCCCCCACAGCTCCAGTCTAGCCGTTGCCTCAGCCCACTGTCTACAGCCATGCAGCCCCATTCAAACCCCCTGTACCCCAGTGCACCCTAAACATCCCTCCAATCACAGTATAGAGCTTCATTAATTAGATTCCCAGCTTCAACATATGTCACACACTAAGGGGGTAAGGATCCAATGTGTGTGTGTGTGTGTGTGTGTGTGTGTGTGTGTGTGTGTGTGTGTGTGTGTGTGTGTGTGTGTGTGTGTGTGTGTGTGTGCATGCTTGTTTTCATACAGTTTCAGGACAAACTTTGATAGAACACCAGAGAATAATATAACCTACACGTCTCATAATGCTGACTTTGTAAAATGCTTTGATCTCATTAATATGTTCATAGTTTCTCCCAGACAGAAATGAAATCAGATGAATGAGACATTTGCTTAAGTCTCCTGGTGCTCAGTTATTTCTTCACACCAATTTCTTCTCAAGTCTCCTCTTGAGGTTTAGTAGAAATCTTCATAAACAGTGTCCCATTTGCCAGAGTAATAATGCTGTTAATAACAATGTTTATCTGCCGTTGAGCTAAATCCAAGATGTCTTTCTAGTTTAGATGCTGTGAGCAGCTGTTTTAGTTTTTGTGCCACAAGTAACAAGTTTTTATGTCCACTTACATTATCATTTTTTAAAAATCACCAGTATGGTTTGGTTAGACAAAGCACTTTTTAAATAAAACGTTCATTCCTGACGACGTTCTCCTGACACTCTGGTTTTTAAGTCATGAAAGGTCAGCAGTCAAATTTTCCTTTGTGCCACATTGTTAGAAAAAATGTATATCCTTCTTTTTCTTTAGCATTTAAACATTTTTAATTGTATGAAAAGTTATATTGTGTGAAATGAAATGAACAGGCCAATAGAAATGCTCCAGAGTGTATACAAATAAAAACTCTTAATATTAATTCACATAAAAATAATGAACTATTTTTTATAAAAAAATAATGTAAAGTTTTTGTTTTCTCCACCATTTTGGGATACATGACTGTGGATGTATAGAACACTTTGTATAAGTACAATAGAATACAATTATTTTATTAGAGGACTGAGGTTTGAGACTAGGCCAGACAAGTCCAGTCTGTTCCTCTGTAGAGTTCTTCTTGCGGTGTGTGTGTGTGCCTGTGCGCGTGTGTATGTGGGTGTGTGTGTGTGTGTGTGCGTGCCTGTGCGGGTGTGTATGTGGGTGTGTGTGTGTGTGTGTGCGTGCCTGTGCGGGTGTGTATGTGGGTGTGTGTATTTTTGGTTTCCATTCTAGTCCCGCACGCTGCTGGGAGGGGAGGGAGAAATAAAAGAGAAGTGATTTGCATAAGCTGCATGAAGTCCAAATAGTGAGCGTGGTGAAAAAATAGATATCAAAGAGCAACAAAGAGACAAAAAGGACAAACCCTGCGTTGTGCAGACAGAGGAGAGAAATGAGGAGCTTGCATGGGAGAGTGGGGTGAAATTGACTGAGAAAGAGTCTGATCTGCTCCCCTATGGTGATAAAAGGGATCGGATCCTCTGTGTATCATTTCCAAACTGTGAAAGAGTTGACACTCTTATTTGCAAAGTCTCATTGTGAGAGAGAAAAGAAAGATTGATCGACCATCCTTTATTTTGTGTTTGACTAGCGAGAAATGTATGGACACATTAAACCACTATGATCATTACTCCACCGCAGATTTTGTACATCTTCCGCTCGCACGCTCCTTTGTACAAATATGTTAAAGTTTAATCATCGTTTGCTCACAGTTGTTTCAGAGCATTGCAACTGCACTCTTGCAGAGCTCTCGCTGTTTAAACTCGTAATTATGTCTGTGAAGTGACCAGAATCTTACAGCTTTTTTGCTTTGTTTTGCAGACCTGACTGACAATTTAACTACACCCTCCCGAGATGTTAACTGCAGCACAAGAGTCCGGATGACCTCAGTGGGTTTTTGGAGAAGATGACCTCTTGGAGAGAAAAATTAAGCATATGTTATGCAACATTTCAATTAGGAGTGTTTTGGTTTAACTTCTAAAATGTTAATAAGCTTGCCAGTGTGCAGTCACAGTCTGTAGAGCAGATGTACCTAATTTGAGTTTTATTGCTGTGCTGTAATTTTGGGGTCTGGACAGAACACATTCATTGTGGTGTATTTCTTCAAATTACTGTGCAAAATGTGAGTTTTGGACTCAATTTCTGTGAATAAACTTGTTTGTTTCATAAATCATTGTTGTCTGAATGGATTTTTTTATCAATTATATTTTGGCACTAACTAGAGAAAAGAAAATGTACACTATGGACACTAGTCTGAGCAGCAAACCTACATAAGTCCATGGCATCAGTACCCTGGACAGCGGACTGGAGAAAGAGAGACAGAGAGAGAGGCACAGAAAAATAGAATAGAATGTATATATATATATAGAGAGAGAGAGAGAGAGAGAGAGAGAGAGAGAGAGAGAGAGAGAGAGAGAAAGCACAGTGGCACAGAAGAATAAATAGAATTAAACAGTGACTAAGAGATTGTGAATAAATAGAGTAGGTCAAGTTAAACACAAAACAAAAAAGAAAGCAAATGTATAGAACATGTAGCTGAATTTAAATGTATTATATATTTGTACGATAGGATTTAGCTGAGCTAAACATACGGGTTTAATGAAAGGCGGAAGTGGCTGTGTTTATTTTTTATTTTTTTGTATTTTTCTTTTTTAAAAAATGAGAAAAAACGCCAGCCCCCGTTAGAGTACCGAATAATAATAATAATAATAATAATAATAATAATAATAATAATAATAATAAACACGTACAAATGACATTAATACAGCAAGCAGCATTTTTTGCAAACTGACTAGCATATCAAATACGGGTTGTTTCGTTTTGTTTTTCTACTAGTTTATTTTACATATTAGTTTGTAATACGGTGTTTTACACTTACTGTTGAGATAAATATAAATAGTCAGTGTTGGTGGACGAGCTCTGTTTGCGTTGGCTGGTTATAACAAGAGTAAATAGAAATAAAATAAATCCAAAATGAGCAAATATATGATATTTACGTCTCCTTGATTCTTATAATAATTGTAATAACGGTAGCATGTTCGTGTTACTCTGTATGTTAATTGTGGAATATTAGTTGTGCTGTAATTTATCGCGGCTTGGTTTGAGGACTCTTATTGTGAAAGCGGGACAAGCAAATATTATGGCTTTTATAAATAGAACCAATCTAACGCAAACATCGACACGTGTATCCACAAAAACATGGAATAAATGGTAGCAGAGGCCTCGGCTGCTTAATTATACAAACAGCTTTCTCTCTGAACATCCCAGACATGTCTATCAGAGAAATAAACAGGCTGAACTGTAGCTGTAGCCCACAGAAAGAGCTCATATCTCCACAGTGTTTACTCTATAGCTCAGTGTTTCTTAAGGTAAATTATATCGAATATGTCAAACAGTAAATTAATGAATCAATAAAGCCAAAAAATGAGCTGATCTGACTCTCCATAAAACCAGTGAAAATGGTCAGTGGTAATGACCTTGACTCCCTTGGGTCACTAAATGGACACTTGATTGACCCTGTTTGCCATTGACCCCAGGCTGAATGAAGCTGTAGGCTAATGGCTGGGTGGACAGGGACCAGTTGGTGGGGTGAATGTCTCCCTGTGGCCAGTCCCCTAGAGAACGATAAAGCAGGCCAGAGGGGCCAGAGGTCAGAGCTGAAAACCACAGGTCAAGAACCACTAATTAAGAGCCATTTCCTTTTATTCCCTTGTGACTGGTAAGGTTGACGGTGGGCTGCTTCCATCTTTACAAGGCCCTTCAGTAAACATGTAGAGTGAGACTCTGAAGCAGGGATCTCACGGCCACAAGAAAAATCCTGTTTGTTTGCTTTGCTTTCTTTAATGGAGCAACTGTCTACCCTTACATTTCGTGCCCATCTCCGTTTTCTGTTCCTTTAGTGAGTAGCTAGCATGTTAACTCTAAACACTGTTTTCACAGCTCGTTAGACTACAAAATTCTGCTTTCAGCAAAGGTCTAAGTCTCGCTTCAGTTTCGTTTGGTTGCCTAAGTCTCAGAGACTTGCTCCTTTTAGGAGCATGAGAGTGCCTCATGTTCATGGCTTGAAGGATGTAGGCTGTGTTATAGGTTAGCATAAGAATGGTGGAGGAGCTTGTGAACTGCCCTGACCTGCTGACCTCCCTCCCCAGCCATGAATAGCATCAGTCAGGGCCCAGCCAGGCTTTTCGGTCGCTGCAAGACGTGCCTGAGCTCCTAAGCATGCTGATTTACCGTATCCTCAGCCACACGGCTGCTTTGCACGCACTCCCAGTAGTTTGTTTAAGGCACCCCCTTCCACACGCACACTCACTTACACAAGCCCCCAGAGCTACAGGGAAATTAAGGGGGTGATCGGAGACAAGGGGCCATTCACTGGGAAAGCCGAGTCCCAGCCTGTTTACTCTGCTTCTTTCCCTCCTTTGGCATAAAAGCTGAGGGGAATGGTAGGCCCACAAAAGGCTAAACGCAGAACAGTAGCTGTGTCTGAAACTGCACCGTTCGCTATGTAGTGCACTATTTAGGGATGTACGCCATTTTGCAGTGGTGTTTAAAAACAGAGTACAGAAGCTCCAGTGCAATCCAGACAATCCCACAATGCAGCACAATAAGTAGTTTACAGCTGATGTACCCTAGGGGGTAGTGCACTGCTTTGTTTGTAAGTAATGTGTGAGGTTAGAGGTTCATAACTGTTCATTACCATAACATCCTGTTCCCTGTAATAGTGTTCTATATAGTGATCCAGATTTAGTGATTAGAGGATGATGTCGGACACGGCAGTTGTTTGTTGCACCTAAAGTGAATTTTATAAAACACTCTAGCAGCAACTGTTTCTCAAGTAATTCATCTGGGTAATGTGATATGAGAGTACATGGCCATACACTTAGTTCTTAGTGGGAATGAAATAACTCCAACATCATAGAGGAACATTTGTATTAGGCTAATATTGATTACTGAAGCCAGCAATTCAGGTGTAAATATGTTTTAAAATTCTGTTTACCAATTACTACATTTCAGTAGGATATTTCCAAATCCAAGAGATTTCATATCACGCAGTTCAGGCCTTATAGAAGCACAACTATAAGTCTAAATATTAAAGGCCACAGTCTGGGTTTAGGCCTAACAGTCCAGATTAGACTTCCTCACACATGGGCACGTGGTCAGCGGGTAAATCACACGAGGTTACCTGAGAATGAACATGTGAGTATAAAAATATATAATCTAGTCAGACTCAGTGTTTTATGTTCTGTTGTTAGTTTCGCCGCTTGCTTTGGTCCCCCGTTCAATGAGCACGTTCATTGCGCAGTTTATGTTGTAACGAGATGTTAATGTTTTTTGTCTTTTTTTTACTTCTCAGGATTCCCCACTCATTTAGCAGTCAGAGAAATAAGAGCTTAACATAAGAGTCTATGTAGAATACAGGCGTTTGGTCCAGTATGAATTCTCAAATCCAGCTCAGTTCAGTGTCCAGTACCATCACAGAAATTAAACATTAGCGCCACTAAATAAAGTCACTCTCAGCTTAAAAGCGATTAATTACTAATTTGTAGAGATTTCAGAACATCGCGCATTTCTGATATTTATTACAAAACTAACCAAATCCCGTGTATTTATATGAGAAATACATATCGCAGGTAACGATGAAGCCCCTCTGGCTGTGGTCTTGTATGTGGTCACACTGCCCCCTGGCGGTGAGGATATGAGCTACACTGAAGTAGCTACCATCCTTGTGGGTCTGTCGTCTGCAGCAGAGCAGTGTTTGAAACACAAATCAAATACTGCACATTACTTTTTGTAGTTTAGTCATTTCTTTTCTTTCAATCGAAGCATGAAGCCGGGTTATAGTTCCCCTAACATAAGAGGTACATCACGATTTTAAGTTTAAAAAATAATGATAGCTTAATGAATTTAAATTACCACCCTTAATATATATATATATATATATATATATATATATATATATATATATATATATATATATATATATATATATATATATATATATATGTGTGTGTGTGTGTGTGTGTGTGTGTGTGTGTGTTTAATGTAGGCAGGATTTGAGCAAAGAGAACACAAAAACCCATATTTCTAGACTCTAACATGTTTGTGCTAGATGAGATACATTCTTTGATTCTTGGATTGGACACAAATCACGTTTATTAGTCGCTCTTGAGAATTAAGTGATGTACATGTCATTATATCCGCCTACAGCGGTTCAGCGCCGCCCACTCGTATCTGAAGCTCTAATTAATGTTTTATCTCTGAGCGCTATTCTGAATAAGAACAGAGCTCTTTTTACATAAACTCTTAAAAGTCAGACCATTCAAAAGGATGTTTATGTATTGTTTTGTTTTGTGTTTATGTATTTAATCAAGAAAACAATCGACCCCGGCAGGACTCGAACCTGCAATCTTCTGATCCGAAGTCAGACGCCTTATCCATTAGGCCACGAGGCCGCTGGGAAAGCGGGAAATTCCTCTATATTTCAATACCGGGACTGTGTGCGTTATTGGACCAATGTTTATTATTGATAAGTCTTATCAACACTAATAGCGCAAGCAGCACGACCAGATTTCAAATACGATTACTTCTACCAGCTCTTTAACTGACGATCAGTTATTTAAAAAAAAAAATAATATCCTGAAACTTTGTTTAACAATGGCTGAGTATAAACCTACTCACTAAATATGAGAGGAAACCTCTTCATTATTAAGATTAACTCAATGTGTGAGTTGTCGATAATCAGCGAGCATTTTAATCGTGTACAAAACACGACGCACCCTCAGCCACGTAGTGTCGCTGTGAAGAAAACATAGCGCTTTTATAAGAAGTCGTGACGGTGTTGGTGGAGCTCGACCAAAGATCGTATATAAGGTTAACCAAGATGGTGCATGTCTATTGAAGTAGATGGGGTGACTCGGGGTTCAGTTCCTGTCTCCTTAAGTTTTGCGTCAAACCTATTTGCTCCGCCCCCGTCTCTCGGGGCAACAGAAGCAGCTGTGTCCCAATTCAGAGGCTGCATCCTTCGGACTGTTTGCGTCGCAACAGCGCGACTAGACTGTCTCGTTTTGTGCGGACGAGAAACGCGGCCTACGTTTCCATGGCAAGGGGTGAATCGTTCCTAAGCCAACATACCCCGAGGTGAGGACTTACGTGTCTTACGAGGGGTATGGCTTCTGAGACCGCATCCTTCGAAGGGTTCAGGCTCTGAATTGGGACACAGCTGAAAACACTGCGCAGCGCCCTTTTTTTTTTTTTACTTCAGCTCGTCTGAAAATGCGTTTAGGATCAAAACTCACAAGACCTTCACATTTCTAAAACAATAGGCACAACTTCGCAATAATTAAAAAAGGGGAGAAATAAACCTCAAAAATACGGTAAAATGATCAGAATGTTTCACTTGTGTAACTGGGGCTCGAGTCTATGTAGTCTGCTTAAGGAGGGCTGAGTCCCCTCCGCCTGTTCTTTACAACCACGTGCTCACAGTCCCGGATATGCTTATCATGGCGGATCTCGGATGTGTATATCATCTCTGGCTCGGCTGAAGATGGACCAGCGCTCTCATTGCGAATTGTTATTCTCCAGCGTGGTTCACACTCACACACACACACACGGAGGGCGGGATTCACTAGTGTTTGGTGAATGACATAAGGGTGAAGACGACACCGTAGGCCACCATGTGATGAACAATAAGTGCGCCAACAAAGTGTAAACGATCTGTAACGTGTTTAAAAGCTTTGGTAATTTACACAACGCGCACAGTTTTAAGCACACGTGGAGCTTCTGTCTGTGATCGTTACCTGTCACTGCACTTCTGCTGTTCTAGCTGGAAATGAACTGACCTCAGGGTGAAAGACTGACTCCAGTGAGCCTCCTTATCGTCCTCAGCATGTGGCTATGTCACACCAGGTACCTCCAGGTGGCTTGTTAATCGTTGTTGTTTAATTCGTGCTGATGTTTTGAAGTTGGCCTTCACAAGTCCTGCGATAAGAATGTAAATGTAATGTTATCTGCTCCTTTCTGCCCAACAAAAGCTGAAGTGGAAGGCAGTGGTGAGTTTAATTCAAGTTACTGCTCTGCTCAGGTTACTGATCAAGTTCTCAGAGTGCTTTCATTTATTTAACTGTGCTTGTTTGATTGCTGTGCCTCGTTTTCCAGGGTCTGTTGAATGTTTGAGGCGTTAAGTGTAAGGACTGCAGGGAGATGCTCCGGTTAGTGTGGCATCAGCCTTGGAGATGCTCCTCAGCTGCACTGTGGAGAAGATGGTGCACAGTTGCAGCCGAGGTCAAGCCCCAGCAAAGCTCCAGAGAGAGCCGCATGAACCCCCTCAACATCCAGATGCTCTCCAGGAACCTGCAGGAGCAGATCTTCCGCAGCTCGGGGCAGGAGTATGCAGACAAGAATGTAGAGCGCAGCATTAGGCATCTGGAGAAGCACAAGCTCTGGGGGAAAGAGGCAGTGCTGTTACCTGATGTGGAGCTGAAACTGCCGCAGATGTACGGCGATGACATTGATGGCCACTTTCGCATTCTGGCCCAGAAACAAACTTTGCCGTATCTAGAGGCGGCCAGCTGGCTGCAGCAAACACAGCTCCCTCAGATGCCCCAGGAATGGGCTTGGGAAGTGGGCTGGACCAAGTATGGTTCGGATGGACAGTGCAGGAAGGTGGATTTCCCTGAAGAGAACGCTCTGGTTTTTGATGTGGAAGTCTGCATGGCCGAGGGTCACTGTCCCACCCTGGCCGTGGCTGTTTCTCCAACTGCCTGGTGAGACACAGCTTTGAATAGGGGGTATACATTGAAGTCGCTTTCATGCAGAAATGTGCCCCCTCAGTCAGACTGAGCGGCAAAACATTCTGGCTGCATTTATTAGTGGTGACAGCTGCTTATCTGCCTGAAGGCAGGTGGACTCAGCAGTAGAATAATAGGTCTTGTGGTCATTGTGATCTTTTAATTGTGGTCTCTGTTCCAAGTATAGCGTCTAAAACTACAACAATGTCTGGCTAACTGTCCAAACTTGCCTCCCATGACCCCCCCTCGTCCAAATTTTCTTTGTATGATTTTTTTTTTGGCCTTCATTACATAAAACCTGCAAAGCAGTCTGAGCAGGCATGAGGATGTAAATCTCTACATCAACTAATCCTAAAGAACTTCTACAATGATAGCTCCTAACAATCATGTCAGCTATAAAAATAAATAATGATATTGCAGAACTGTCTCTTTGAAAGCAACTTGGAATTGTCCACATTGGTGCGGTCACTGTCAGTTGCGTTAGTAATCCAGTAATTCTCCAATTTAATTATTAATTGGGTAAATTGAGTAAAAACTAGGACATTTCTAATAAGACTTTTTTTAAAGACGATATGCAAGCAATGCATGCAATAATGCATATAAGAGGGTGTGTCTTCCAGGCTTACAGTGTCACTCCGAGGATAATATGTTTTGTCATAATGTAAGTTATGATGATAAGTCTTTCTCACAGAGAAGATTAATTGGTAATTGAGTTTAAGTAATCATTGCGGTCATAATCCAAATAGAAAAATAGGTGATACTGTCATGAATACACTGTTTATTTTCTTTCTTTGTTTTAGGTATTCATGGTGTAGTAAGCGTCTGATTGAGGAAAGGTACACGTGGTCCAGTCAGCTTACCATAGCAGACCTTATTCCACTGGAGACTCCACTGAACTACAGCAAGCCTAAGGATGGACAGTGGAAGGAAAGGCTCGTAGTGGGGCACAATGTCAGCTTTGACCGAGCTCACATTAAAGAACAGTACCTTCTGAAAGTATGTATTTGGTGTTTTCGTGTACACTGCTTAAACTGATTTATTATTGTTTCAAACATTTAAGCTTATGTTTTCCTAAACGCGCCAATAGCTACTGAGTTACTAAGCTGCGTCTGGATTTACGGCCCTAACTTAGAGTTTATTCACTGATCCTTTATACGGTACCTGTTAGTCATTTGTAGGTAAACATTTTCTTTGCGTGTTGTTGCTTTTAATTAGGGCTCAAAGATGCGTTTCCTGGACACAATGAGTCTCCACATGGCTATCTCAGGATTGACCGGTTTCCAACGTTCCCTCTGGATGGCCAGAAAGTATGGGAAGAGACGAGGCCTACATGAGGTCAAGAAGCACATGAAGAAACTTCAGCGGCCTGAGGGCCCAGCGGTCTGTATATACAGTTGTTTTCTGTTCTGTTAACATCAGCCCCATTTACTGTGTGTAGTGTATTAACTGTACAAGGGTGCAGTGCTATTTTTATATTTAAAAACAGTCATTCCAAACTTATGAATGAAAAAAACATTATCAGGTATGTAATGTGTAATGTGTTATATACTATATTTATGAACTTCAAACTTACAAATACATTTAATGATAAATAATTATGTACGTTTGAAACTATTAGGCTGTTGTTTTAAGTTAGTAGTGAATTATTTGATATTTTCTTTGCAATAGCAACATGTATGTCTATTTCTGTTTTTCAAAATTCAAAATCAATAGTTGTTTAAAGATGCTTTGTACAAAGTTATGTGAAGTACTGTGAAGTCTGTGGTGTAATTTTTTTGTTTACAGTAACCTTTTCTTAGCTGTTTTGCTTCAAGATTTGATTGTGACTTAATACAAATGGCATTTTGGATGACATTTATTATTATTATTAATAATAAAACAATAATAATAATAATTGTAAAAATAAATAGAGGCATTAGAGCTTTCCCAGTCATTTTATAATAATATTTCTCTTTTTTGCAATACATTTTATGAAGCTTGCTGGATTCATTTAATATATTTATCTAAGACTAAATTAATTTTATGTTATTCTCTATTATTATTGGTTTCAAACTTTATAATATGTGTCATAATGATAATGTTTGATGTGAATCATCACGTTAAGTGAGGTGTGATCTGTTTGTGATGTTAATAGATTGACTGTTGGGACTGGATTAACATAAGCAGTATTAATAACTTGGCTGATGTACATGCTCTGTATGTTGGAGGGGATCCCCTGAAGAAAGAGCCCAGAGATATTTTTGTAAAGGGCAATATGAGTGACGTCAGGAATAATTTTCAGGTAATTGAAAAGCTAGTCAGAGGTATACGCATGCACACATGCTTCTATAGAATCACAGTTTAGACATTATTACAGTTGTGCAATATTTATGGAAAAGTATAGCGTAACTCTGTCTCTCTGTTTTAAGGACCTAATGCAGTATTGTGCTACAGATGTACTGGCCACTCACGAGGTGTTCACCCAGCAGCTGTCTCTCTTCATGGAGCGGTAATAATATTCCACATATAGACCACTCTGCTCGTACCCTGCCCACTTATTCAAATCTTGCAGATTGGCTCATATGTGTGTTTGTTTATTCTGTATTGTTTGTATTTCGTGTTGATTTCTGTAGGTGTCCTCATCCAGTGACACTTGCAGGGATGTTGGAGATGGGGGTCTGCTACTTGCCTCTCAATCAGAACTGGGAGAGGTATTTGGAGGATTCCCAGGACACATATGAGGAGCTGCAGAGAGAGATGAAGAAATCTCTGATGATTCTGGCAGATGATGCTTGCCAGTTACTGCAGGATGACAGGTGAACATGCACACTGGTCTACTGTAATGTTTTCATGTGTGCTGTAGAAAGTTCATAGCTCGACTTCATAGGCTTATATTTTACACACATGTTGTATGTGTTAGCTTATATTCGTCCACCTACCATATAGGTGCACTGTGTAGTTGTACAGTTACAGATTGCAGTCCCTCTGTTCCTGTGTATAATATGTTAGCCTCCTGTCATGCTATTCTTTAATGGTAAGGACCCTGATTGAGCGTGTTATATTTGTTTCTTTGATCATTCTCAGTAGTGCAGTGGCACTGGTGGTGCTGTGTTTGTGTGTGTTGCACTGGTATGAGTGGATCAGACATAGCAGTGTTAAAGTTTTTAAACACGGTGTCCACTCACTGTCCACTCTCCAACCTTGTTGGTCTATCTTATAGATCTTCATCAGTGATCACAGGACGCTGTTGATTGGTGGACCATTGTCAATTCAGCAGTGACACTTTAAAACTTCCAGCAGCCCTGCTGTGTCTGATCCACTCGTACCAGCACAACACACACTAACACACCACCACCACCACGTCAGGGTGATCCTGTGGGGGTCCTGGAAAATGTCAAACAGTGTTGATGTTAGCACATGAATAGAAATTATGCACTAAACAAGATATGTAATTTGACAGGGTCTGTTCAAACCCTTATATACAACTCTATATGAACAGTTTGGCAAAGATGAACAGCTGATGTATAATGGAAGTGCATTTCTATTTACCGACGGTTTCAATCAAACTGTAATACTGGTATTTCTTATATGTGCAATAGTGTCCTTTAATGTTTTTTTTATTCATAAGTTTGGAATGACTGTTTTTAAATGTAAAAATAGCATTGCACCCTTGTGCTGCTTGTTAATGTTGGAGTGGAGCTAAAAAAAATGGACAACACTGCCATCTAGTGGTCAGAGGTTTAAACACAACACACACTGATTCACTTTCTGCCTGGAATCTGTGAATCGATACAGTATCACGAAACATCATATCCCGATATTCGATATTTCAGTATTTTCTTACACCCCTTATTTCCTCTAGCTTGTATTGTTTAAATATGCGTTGAAGTTATTATTGAATAAAATATAATCAATTACTGACTTTTGTCTGAATAAATTGTTGTATAACTGTTTCAGACATATTAGATATTTAGTTTTAATTTTCTTAAAGTTGACGTCTGTTTCACATTTAGGTACAAAGAAGACCCGTGGCTGTGGGATTTGGAGTGGGATGTTCAGGAGTTCAAGCAGAAGAAAATATCTATGAGCAAGAAAAAGAAAGCCCAGCAAGAGGCTGAGCGAGCAGCGGCAGCTTCCAAAACAGAAAGTCCAGGGAAAGACTGGGACGAAGGTAAACGACATGGCTATGATGAAGTACAAATGATCTTTAATCAGTAATGATTTTTAAAAACTTTTGCTCTGAATCCCTCTGCATAAGAAGTAAATGTTAAATGACTTCAGATCCAGGACCCCCAGAGGAGGAGGAGCTGGGGATGCCAGACCCCAGCAGAGAGGTTGTGGAGCGGTTGAAGGAGACAGTGAGCGGCCTCCCCAAGAGGAGACAGCACATGCCAGGACACCCAGGGTGAGCACTGCCTGTACAAAGCTAAGGTTGTCCAGAGAACGCTCGGTCAGGCTCTAATTAGTCTCTGTTCATTTTTAAGTGTGTAACGTGCGCTGGTGGAGTAAGTGTATCGTTGTTTCTCGCTGTCTCTCAGCTGGTATCGGAAACTGTGTGCACGGATGTCGGAGAAAGATGTAGAGGCTTGGTCTCCTGGAGCCAATCTCATTAGTCTGCAGATGAGGGTCACGCCCAAGCTGATGGGCCTGACCTGGGACGGATTTCCCCTGCACTACACGGACAAGCACGGCTGGGGGTACCTGGTCCCAGGACGTAAAGATAACCTGGACACCACAGAGGGCAGTGAGGGACCTGCATGCCCGTATAGGTAACATGGAACTTCATTAACGATGGTGGTCTCAGGGCTGGTGGATTTAGAAATCTTTCTGTGCAAGTTCAAGATGAAAAAGTCTCCTTAATGTTTGGCTGTGTGTGTCAGTGAAAATGCAGTTAAACACAGGAATGCCAGAGTATGTCAGTGTTGATAGAGTTGGATTGTGATAGTGTAGAAGTGCATCTACAAATAATGGGATGCCCATTTGTTTCCAATATGGTGGAAAAATAAATGTTAAGTGCAAATTTGCATTTTGCAGTTGATTTTGTTTTACATCTTAAATGATCGTCACAGAAATAGGAAATGCAACTGTAGCTTAATGAAATCAGCATTTTCTAATTTGCACTTGAATTTGAATTCTGGTGTCCTCAGAGCAATAGAGGAGATCTATCGAGAGTATTGTGAGCAGAAAGGAAAAGAGCAGCCACAATGCCTAAACAGCTCGCCCTTGGATGACCTCATGCTGACCGACAGCAATGTCTGGCAAACAGTAAGGAAGTGATCTCTTCAATGTACAGTTTACTTTTTATGTTTAAGTGTTGAGAAGGTGCAGGATCAGGTGTAGTTATTTTAGTTTTGGATTAGATGAAAATGCTGCATTGTCTGTAGTTTTACAGAGTTTTTAAGGGACCAGAGAATTAATCTTTTCTATATTTTACATTATTCTGTGACATCTGTGTAGAAGATATGTGACTTAGGCTGAAAAATGCCCAGGTGTGTTTTACATGGCTATTTATTACCCTATAACTCAAGTTGTTTTCAAGTTGGTGAGCTAATGAATAATTAGATTTGTTGGTTTACAGTGAGACACACTGATGATCACACAGAAGCAATATGTCTAATAAACTTAGAAACAATAAAATAAACCTCTGTGTAATTATTATTTAGTCAGCCAAGTTATTGTAGCCAATGTTACCAGTAAAACTTATTTTGAGATGTTCTGGCTTTCAAGGTGAAGCTACACAATATTGTCCAAGGTTGGAGAAACTGTTCAGAGTGAAATGTGCAGAACAAACTAACAACTGTGAAGTTGTCCAGGATCTTGTTAAAGAAGTGGGAGTTGAAGTTGGTGTCCTGTTTGTCTGATGTTTCACTTTAAATAGTGCTGCAGTTTCATTCTGGTTTCTAAACAAGTGGCGTGTAGGTTGAAGTGGAGCGTTCAATTAAAAAACCCATTTTTAAGAAGCCCATTTCAAAAAAGCCAATTTTAGAAGGTAAACATGAACCATGCCTGTTGATGGTTTCTTGGAAAAGAGAACGAAAAGTGCCAAAATCACATTCACAGCTTGGAATGGTCACTTTCTCCATGGTCTTTATTGGTGTTGCTCCATCGTTCCCTCTTTTGTAAATATTAATGAGGACTGTAACATACCAGTCTAGGATTTTGAAATCTGCCTGTTTTTCTGCCCTTTTCTGCAAATGTGGCTTTTGTATTTTAAGGAGAAGACAGGGCTTCAACTAAGACAGCAAAATAGTTTCCAGAAATCCTGTTAAATCAGTACTGCAGTGATACAAAACTCCCAAAGCCATGATTGATGCAACTTTCAAGTTAACCATGACATCTAAAGACTTTCTACCATGTTTGAACTATTCTTATAGTTCAGTCTATTGTATTAGGTGTAACCACTTCACATTTACACTGGTCATTGAGCCAAAGGTCTATGAAAAATCGCAGATCTCACTTTTTTTCCCACCAGGTTTTACTTAAACCCAAACTCTGGTTCGGTAGTCCACAAAAACGAGGGACAACATCAGAGCGTTCTTCTGCTTCCTCAGTGCAGTTCTGTTTGCATAGTCTACCTGTGTTAATGTCTGGCTTGTCACAGTGGCTCGTAACTGCAGACAAGCAATAAAATAACTGCAGAACATTGGGGTTTTTTTTTTATATATATATGGCACAAGTGTCGTGGAACGCATTGCATCAGTAACCTGATTGGTTTGTCAATTCAAATGTAAACAATCATAAAGAAGCAGATGTAAAGTAAGGTGTGACTGTTTTGACTGTGATACACAGAAATAAAGCATCTATATATTTATGCAAAGTAGGAGTTTTTTTGGCTCAGATGGGGGCAAATATGAGTTACAGACCACTTTTCCCTCCCAAAAAATTCTGACAAGCACTCTTCTATATAATGTGCTACACTTTAACTGTTGTGAAACAAATCACACCAAATGAAAAAGTATACAATGTCACTAAAACCCAAACTATGATTCAGATCTTTAGCAAATAAACTGCAAGAGAAAAGAGCCTGAAAGCCCTGCTTCTTCTGCATCCAAGTCTAATTAAAGCTGTGCCGATCTGCTTGTGTGGTTAAAGACACAAGATGAACTAAAAAAACAAACAAAACCATAAAGAATGACACGTATATGAACATGAAGGGGAGTTGTGTTCTACAGTGGACAACACCTGTTCTGGATGCACCATTTTATGTATGTATATTTTGTGACTGTTGACTTTGTTTGTAAACATCTTTTCTGACTACATATCCACAGTAAATGTAAAACTGTGTGAATGTTTTGCCGAACTGCAAAGAGAATATGTATCCACATTATGTGCGCACTTGTGTGTGGTGTCCACTAGGTGGAGGAGTTGAGTTTGCTGGAGTCAGTGTCCGATGATGAGGCAGTACCCAGAACAGTGAGATCCAGAAGGAATCAGGTACATTCATTTTATCAACATTGACAAGTTCCTACAAACACTGGGAAGACAAAAGAAAGTACATCTTTTCTGAACCTTTACAGAATAAATTTACATTAGTAAAAAAAAGATTTGTTTCTGGCCACCAGGTACCACTTTATTTGGAAACAGGTGAAAGTGAGTGTCCCTATCACCATGGTAATGGACCATACAATGATGTCAACTTCCCTGGATGTTGGTTTTTCAAGCTGCCTCATAAGGTACTGGTAAAGGACTTTCATCTCATTGTTAACTAACAGCTCCAGGAATAGTAACCTGTTGAGTATGATTTTTAACAATGCTTTTATGTCCCAGGATGGGAACGCAAATAATGTGGGGAGCCCCTTCTCTAAAGACTTTCTATCTAAAATGGAGGACGGGACCCTTCAGGCAGGGCGAGGAGGAACCAATGCAACACGAGCTCTGGAGATCAACAAGATGATCTCGTTTTGGAGAAATGCTCAGAAACGCATCAGGTGACCTTGTCTCAGATGATTTTGTGAAACGTCCTGTGATTTTGACCTTGGCTGTATATTTGGCAGTCTCATTGATTCTTTGGAAACAACTTGTTTTCGGTCATCTGTCTTTGTAGTTCTCAGATGGTTGTCTGGCTTCGTAGAGGAGAACTTCCTCCCTCTGTGAGCAGGTATTGCAAAGTTGCCTTTCACTGTCCATTAATAACACTGTAGTCACTCAACTGACAACCATTAAATCACATTTTCTCCTCCACCTTTCAACAGACATGATGACTATAATGAGGATGGGCAGTATGGCGCCATCCTACCGCAGGTTATTACTGCTGGGACGGTCACCCGCAGAGCTGTGGAGCCAACATGGCTGACCGCCAGTAATGCAAGGGTAAGTGAAGAAAGAGAGGCAAGTTCATCCATTCCCAAAGACATTCTGCTGTATTAAGCGTATCCCATTATCCTTAAACTATGTATCGTTTTTAGTTCAGACTACTTATATTATACACGACTCAGTAAAGTAGTCTTAAGAAAGATAAAACTGCTATGTTTTGCTGTCAGATAAAATAAAAAAAGACTTTTTGTAAAAACCACCATTTAGGTATGTGTTTATGTGTTTGCAGCGGGATCGTGTGGGCAGTGAACTGAAAGCTATGGTGCAGGTGCCTCCTGACTACCACCTGGTGGGGGCGGATGTTGACTCTCAGGAGCTGTGGATTGCCGCTGTGCTGGGAGAGTCTCACTTTGCTGGCATGCACGGTGAGCTTAGGCACCATATTGATTTGTTTGTCAAGCCCTATTCCAAAAGTTTATTCAACAGCCAAGTGCTTCAATCAGCTACTTGTCAGTGTGTTAAAAAATATTTGTAGAAATCAGATTTTCTTCAGATCAGCATTTCCTTTGAAGCTGTAGATAGACTTGGCATCACACCAAGATGAGTCTCAGAGTTGAGCTCAAGTCTTTTTACAGAAGTTGTGAAAACCAGTACACAGTCTCACTTCCCACTTTGACACAGTTATAGAAGCTGATTTAAGTTTCACTGCTGGCTTGTTCCTCTCAGGCTGCACAGCGTTTGGGTGGATGACCCTGCAGGGCAAGAAGAGTCAGGGCACTGATCTTCATAGCCGCACCGCTGACGCTGTGGGTATCAGCCGCGAACACGCCAAAGTCTTCAACTATGGCCGGATTTACGGAGCAGGCCAGCCATTTGCTGAACGCTTGCTCATGCAGTTCAACCATCGGCTCAGCCAACCTGAGGCATCTAGTAAGGCCAAACAGATGTATGCACTGACCAAAGGACTGCGCAGGTGCGGCAGCTGGACACCGAGGTCATAGTTGTAAAGTGACATTTCTATGGGGGTAAATAATATATTCATTTTGGACGCAGGTATCATCTGTCTGAGGAGGGGGAGTGGTTGGTTAAAGAACTGGGTGTGGATGTGGAGACTGATGAAGCTGGCACTGTCTCCAAATGCGAATTACGCAGGATTTCTAACCTGGCTGGGAAAAGGTGTGTTCACTGTCTTGCCACATATGCCACATTTTCTAGCACCCCGGCATTTAGTACTTTGTGCAACCTAACTTTGCCAACATGGCAGCAATAATTCATCTGTGATAATGCTTTATGAGATTGGAGAATATAGAGCATGAAATCTGAGAGCGCTGGACTATGGACTCTGCTCTTCAGCTCAGCCCACAGTGTTTCACAGGTCATAGGACTAGCATGGCCATGTAAAAGCTTGATTCTGTGGTCTTTGAATAATTGTTTGTGTGGATGCGTATGTGTTTTGAATCATTGCACTGTGGTAAGATCCAAACACAACCCAGTTTAATTTAATATCTCCCTATTCTCAATGGAGTTCATAATAAATCCTACATTGCTATATTTTTTTTTCTTACACCAAACCCACTTTGGTGCCAAAAAGTAGATCTCATTTGACAGTCAAACCCGTTTCTGGTGGCATCTAGCAAATTTCAGATGTGACATAGTGAAGGAATTTAATAGCAATTTCTGAGGGTGTGAATAATTGAGGTGTGGTTTTGTTACAAATAATTTAAAGGCCATAATTCATATTTTCAGTGTTAGGCTGTGCAAATTGACCACAAAGACATTGATTCACAAGGTATTTTTTACAAAGGGTGCTAATAATTATGGAGCTGGCTGTGTTTGGTCAGTAAAAGCCGCTGGCTTAATGCATGCTGAATGTCTTGTTTCTGTAGCTCTCAGAATAAGAGGAGGTGGGACGTGGCAGGCCGCAGAGTGTGGGCTGGAGGCACAGAGTCAGAGATGTTCAACAAGCTGGAGAGCATCGCTCACTCGGAGCAGCCCGCCACCCCTGTGCTGGGTTGCAGGATCTCTAGAGCCTTGGAACCTGCTGCTGTCAAAGAAGAGGTGCTGTCATTTTCAACTCAGGAAGTTTAATTTCCCCATCTCTGTTTAGCCAGTCCATGTACTGTAGCTCAGAATCAAAACTATTATAGCTGTTATTCGAGGAGAGTAATATATATACACAAGCACCTATTAAATATATAGTTTTCTATAAGTGAATTAAACAAACATCATGCACTGTGTCCTTTGGGTTTTAATTATTATTCTTGTTCCTCTTCAGTTTATTACCAGCAGAGTGAATTGGGTGGTTCAGAGTTCAGCAGTAGACTACTTGCACCTGATGCTGGTGGCCATGAGGTGGCTTCTGGAGGAGTATGAAATCGATGGTCGATTTTGTATCAGTATTCATGATGAGGTGCGCTACCTGGTTAAAAGTGAGGACCGCTACAGAGCAGCACTCGCTTTACAGATCACTAACCTGCTCACTCGGTTAGTACCATATTTATGAAAACTTCAGCCTACCCGTCAGTTTTGGTGTGGCCTTTTGTTTTTAACCCTTTTTTGACTAGAAAGTACATAAATGTAGTCTCTGACTTTTAACTACATGCTTTGTGAAAGGTGCTATACAATATTATGTTATTCATTATACATGCTTATTATAGCAACTGGTTCTACATGGTATTTAAAACTGCCTCTCATGTGTCCTCAGATGTATGTTTGCCTATAAATTGGGCATGAAGGATCTCCCACAGTCTGTGGCTTTCTTCAGTGCAGTAGACATTGACCAGTGCTTAAGGAAGGAGGTCACCATGGACTGTATGACTCCATCTAACCCCACTGGTCTTCAGCGCCGTTATGGATTACCACAAGGTAAGTTGAAGATGTAGCTGTACTTATATGTATTCCTACATATAATTACTACTGTACAATAAGACAGATCCACTCTATTTATTGTAATTTATCAATTTACTGTACACCATCACACCAACCACTGTTGCTAGAAGCTCTGTCTTTTAATTCCTCTGTGTTGTGGAGGGGTTTATAATAACTGTATAATACGTATAACCGTATAATACGTATATTATTTGTGTTTACTGGAAAGTAATAAGTATGAACATATGGAATCTCTTAACTGGTGCATTGAAATAAGGACGAATAAGACATTTAAAGAACTGCAATACCAAAACATTATACAAATATATACATTTGTTCTGAACCTTCCAACTTTTACAAATCAACATAATGTTTTTTTCCATCAACAGGTGAAGCCTTGGATATTTATCAGATAATCGAGATAACCAAAGGTTCCTTAGCCAAAGGAAAATAACCAGCTCAAACAGCCTTCAAAT
Source organism: Megaleporinus macrocephalus (assembly GCA_021613375.1). Taxonomy (NCBI): domain Eukaryota; kingdom Metazoa; phylum Chordata; class Actinopteri; order Characiformes; family Anostomidae; genus Megaleporinus; species Megaleporinus macrocephalus. Next base: position 50,176,463 of record CM038702.1, read on the forward strand.
ACATGATGAAGGGCCTGATACCAACAAAAAACTGGACTGATGAACATACGAGTTGTGGAATACCAGAAAAGAAATTCCAGAATTTTACTGCTTTCTTCTCTTCTTCTTGGGGGCCTGACTCTCCTCAGAAACTTGAGAGGCCTCAGTCTGAGAGAACAATAGGAGAGCATCATCATCATCATCACAGTCAGCAAATGCTAAGGTTCAACACTGTTTAAACTGATTTGTTGTAAAAGGTAAAAAAAGTTATTTCAGTTTATTTCTTTTTATAGACTGAAATGTCACTGTTTTGTTTGCAAACGTATCCTTTGTAAGGAGTTTTGATAATTCAGCTTTATTCATACATAAACTTGATACAAACCAATATAAATGTTTCAGCATTTTTTGTAGGGAAATGTATTTGTCTTAGCATATTATGACCCTTAGTGCCACACAGTGTGGAGTGAGGCTATCTGCATTAGCTGAAGATCAGATTAAAGGGAAAACAACCAACCTGCTGGCTCTGCTGTTGCTCCTGCAGTGCAGCCTCTAGTGTGGCAGCGTTGATCCGGAAGTCTCTAGAGGTGCTCAGCTTCATGTACTGCATCAGATTCACCTGAGAAAAATGTGGGTTAAATAGTGGACTAAACAAACATGACTGTGTTTAGTAATGCTTTATGTAAGGTCAGTGGTAGATATCCTCATACCTTCGACTTTTTAGAGAGGAGAATTAAAAACTTCTCATATTGCTCGATATTAAAGATCAGTGTGGGGATGGCTTTGGTCTCACGAAGAACTTTGGCCTAAAATAATATTAATTAGGAAAAAGGGGATTGGATCAGAGTTGTACAAGTTGTACATCAACACACAAAAACTGGAGCGGGTGTCTTTACCGAGGCAGCCACAACAGCTTCCTCTTCTTTCCTTTTCTTCTTCTTGTCATTTGCTCCTACACTGCCCTCACCACTCTGTAACACAGCACAGCAACAGAACAGGCAGAGGCAATGGAATAAAAGGCAGACTCACTTCAATCACAGAAGGCAGATGTAAAGGGCCTTACCTGTACATAGGTGATGAAACAGTAGCATTGAGGAGTGAGATGAGAGCCAGACAGCTTCACCTGCATGCGCACACACACACAGACAACAGCCAGGCATTTAACAGCCAAGTAAAGCAAATATTTAGAAAATACACAGTCATATGTGCAAGGCTACTATTAATTTAAAAGTGTTTGCATTTTGCAGCTTTGATTACTATTTAACATTAATCCTCACCAATTTCTCCAGTCGAGCAGGTAGCTGGCCAGGCTGAGTTGCACACACCTGAATATACTGCAGAAAGAAATTAAAAGTTGAGCTAGCTAAGACCCCAGGAACGAGACAAAGGTTTGCAGCTCATTATTTGCTAATGATAAAACAATTCAGAGAAATCGATGGAATACATAGATGACGGCAAATGTCTAAAACTGGGGAAAAGAAAAGAAGGGGTGTGCACAAGCAAGAAACAGAAGGTCAAAACTGACCAGGCCTGCATGATTCTGCTTAACTTGAAATGGGAAAGTAAATATGTTGCTGAAGAGACTCCTGCTACAAAAGCTAAAACTACTCTCTCACGCTCTGGACTCTTCACTAATGTGCTTTTTTTCTGATGATGTACAGACTTGGTCATAATCTTGGCAGAGTGATAACATCCCTGACCCGTTTAAAAATAGTTCTCCTTTAACATGCTTTTTTTGTATTATGTCCATGACAAGCAGATAGAGACAGACAGGCAGGCAAAAGAAACATCATCACATAAAAATTAGGGAAGTACATGCTATAGAATTAGTATGTTGACATTTTTCTTCGAGTGTAAAGAGATCTACTAATAAAATAGTCTCTCATTAGAAAACAAACCTCAGCCTAGGCCAAGTCCCATATTTTGTGGCAAAAGCAGTCTGATTTGAATTCTTTTCATCTGTTACATAACAACAACCAACTTATTTACATACATCTATCTATTCAGCAGTTTACCCCCACTAAAGTTACGTGACGTACATTTGTGGTACATACACCTACACAAATTCTAGAAGTGGATCTTAACAGAAATAACAAAGTAAGGAGATTTGTTCATTAATATTTTGTATTTGGGTCAGGTAGCAGACCTCTATTTTAAAGGCATTCTGAACCCCTGATTTGCTACACTGACTAAGCACAGTGTATACAAGCATGCACTCAAACATTTGACAGTTTAGTCCTTGGCTAGCTCTAACGCACCAATTTTAAAAGGAGTAAAGCATGTGTTAAACCAATGAGTTGACTCAAGTGTGCTGGGCATAAATAAAAACACTGAAGTGCATAGTGTAAGGAAATGTGGGGAATACTCTTTTAGACTGTACTTGAAAGAATAATTTCAGGCCTGATGAATATTGTACACCCCTCACGTTGTTGTAAATATTGCATTCATGTCTAAACCGCTGGCAACAAAAGTGAGTACCCCCCTAAGTGAAAATGGCTATTTGTGCCTAAAATGTCAATATTCTGTGTGACCACCATTATTTTCCAGAACTGCCTTCACTCTCTTGGGCATAGAGTTCACTAAAGCTTGACAGGTTGCCACTGGAATCCTCTTTCACTCCTTTATCATGGAGCTGGTGGATGTTAGAGACCTTGCCCTCCTTTGGGGTCGCTATTATGTTGGAATACTGCAACATGGTGTACTTACTTTTGTTGCCAGCGGTTTAGACATGAATCTCTGGGTGTTAAGTTATTTTTAAGGGCACAGCAACTTTCCACTGTTATACAAGCTGTACAGTGACTACTTTACATTGCATCAGAGTGTCATATCTTCAGTATGGTCCCCTGAAAATATATAATACATTATTTACAAAAATGTGAGGGGTGTACTCACTTCTGTAAGATACTGTTTGTGTGTGTATTGCAATGTGTGGCTCTCACATATTTGATAAGGGTGGTGAGGATCGCGTAGGTTCGGCTGAGGTCCCGTAGCAGAGTATCTGTGCAGGTCCCAGCAGGAAGGGCTGTCTGCACCAGCTCATTGAGAGCGGTCAGCAACGTCCCCAACTGCAGAGTCACTGCTTTCTCCACAGGGTCCTGCTGACCTGCCGACTGGGTGGCACCTCCTGAGGCAGAACCACACACACACAAACCTAACTGCAATGCCTACAGTACAATAAAATGTTTGCATGTAAAGAAGAAAAACTAAATATTTTCCATTTAGTAAGTGGCCAAACAGACACAGCGGGCATGACCCAGTGCAGGCGCCTGACTTGAACATGCATATATTAGAGCAGCACCTGTGGTAGTCCTATCAGAAGTTGATCGACCTTTCTTCTTGGCAATCAGCCAGTCCACCTCATCTAACACCTTCCCCACTTGGGACAAGACTAACAGCTGGATAGAGAGAATTAAAGAAGAGAATCAAGACCTTATCTACCCAACCCTTGGTCAACTGAAGAGTTACACAGTTGTGTTTAATAAGGTCAATATTTAAACAAAACAAACTATCCTAGAAGACAATAGGTTAGAGTGAAGTGAACAGACTTTTAGGTGAGCCTCAATAAAGGCTTGAGAAATACTATTTTATGGACAGGCTTAGAACTCACTGTGACGGATGTTGCTGTCTTTGTGCTGACGATGGCAAAATGAGACTGCTTCTCCACCTCCACGTCCTACTCACAGAGAGAAAGAGATTTTATAAAGAGTACACTTCAAACAAGTGAGGCTGGGGATTGGACAGCAGCTAGTTTATGAAGCTGCTTCTTGTCTTCTGTATGGCCCACAGGATGTCTATTCTGCCAGACAAAGGGAGAACGTATATTAAGTTTCTTTAGAATTTGCTGGCTTGCAAAGTGCTCGCCAAATTCCTAACTGTGCCGCCCATTGACACTTACCTTTCCACAGTTAGTGTAATCACCCTCATCTAAATATAACTTTACCATGAAAAAACAATATACAGTTTCAAAGTCCAACATCTGCTAGAAAATAAAAGCCTAAAACTTTACATTGCCATAGCTTTGGCATGGTCTGTTACTGTGAGGTGTAAAATGTGTTTTAGAATTATGGCTGAGCATACATTTGCTATACATTTGATTTTGAGGGTTTTTTTTGCACGGTAGTTAAATACCTAGGTAATTGTAATTTTTTATTTATTTTTGTTTTTAATATATCTAGAAAATGTAACTATTTCCAAGTTGACCCCTCCGTTACTGTGTTATGTAATACATAGTCTCTGTTCACACATTATACAGTTCTGTGTGTACGCCTGCATGTGTTTGATGTGGTACCTGGTCTATGTCTCCAAGCACACTGTGTATGTCCTGACACAGCTCCCACAGCACAGACACAGGGCTTTTGTAGAGGACGTGTAGACTGAAGAGCAGAGACAGTAGACCCTTGCTGAAGGAAATATCCTCTAAAAGAAAAAAGAAAGGAAAATCAACCACATAAATATATAAGAGATATGGGCCTCTCAGAGGGAGCGATTGAGAGAGAGAAAAAGAAAGAAAGAAAGCAAGGCTTACCAAGGCTGGTTTCTTTGCAAATTTTGACTGTCCATGTAATCATCTGGACAAACTATTTCAAAGAAATAGAAGACATTTCATAATTACACATATGTTCAGAAAGGACACCAATACGACTGAACTGAGAGTAAATGTGTAAATGACTACCTGTTGGGAAGAGGGCTCCAGCAGGCGTGAGAGGAGACTGAGAATGCTGACCAGCAGCTGAGCTTCTTTACTGTTGAAATCCTCATCTCCTCCGGTCAACTGACTGAACAGGGCACGCTGTGCACCAGAACAAGCACACAAATATTACACACAGATACTAAACTTTTCAAATATCACCATATTTGTTTTCATAAGAAGAGGAGAAACACTTCTTTTAGGTTTATATTTGACAGACTCACACTCAAACCTGGTGTAAAAGATTGAAAGTCAAATTTAAATGTAGCCAATTATGTCATCTCAAAATAAGCTATTAATATCAATGGAATGCAAAGCACAACAGCAGTATAGACACTGGCCATCGCGTAATTAGGAGAGTTATCATTACAGGCTAGTCTGAAGGGCCATGATCAAAAAAATAACTTCCAACTGTAGTCGATCTACAGAAGGACAGTCTGGTAATCAGAGCTATAGAAACAGATGCAATAGTTGCAGAGATAATCCACATAACACCAATAATCACAGTCATTGTGGATTTGGTGATAATAGCGTGATACCTCAGAGGAAAACATGTAGCAATCACTCTGTCAAAGCACTGTAACCAAAAACAAATTCCTTGTATGTGTGAGCATACTTGGCAAATCAAGTCAGATTCTGATTCTGATTCAATAAACAGCTGTATATTTTTCAAGTGTCTTCTTTATCTCTTGCAAAGCTAAAATAAAGCACTGTCAGACTGTCAGCACTGTGCAGTGCAGATCAATTTCTACCTGAAACTGACGGATGTAGAACGCTGCCTTTTCATTCAGGTTGGCCTTTTCAGCTTCTCCCTCCATCTCCCCTGAAACATCTAAACAGAAAAGAGAGACACTGCTATTGCTGGAACTGTGTAGAGTATTAAAAGCTCTTTGAAATACACAATGAAACATGTCCTCAGTGAGTCCAGGACGACCAAGTGACCCACCAAGCGAGCAGAGGAAGTTGGCCACTTTGTTGGGGTATTGCTGTAGCACTGTACTGAAGATATGCAACAACCCCTCCAGGCACAGCAAAGACATGCTCTGACTCTTCTCCTTCTTCCCAGCATCCTCCACAGCTGATGGAATATTAGTGTACCGCCACATAAGCACACTGAGGGAAGAGGAGAAAACAGCACATTAACCTTCAGAAGTCACTGATGTCTAGACAACAACTGAGATATTTAGCATTATTAATCACTACCTGTAGTGTTCAGTGAAGCCAAGGAAAGAAAAGTAAGATTCTAAACCTTTAATCAGATACACATGTGTGTCCACAAGTACATAAGACTTAATGACCTGGCATATTAAAACTTTGGAAGAAATGGAAAAAGTTTAGACTTAAAACTATTTATAAACAATTGAATGCATACTCAATGAATAATGTAACTAATTGTGACATCATTTACATTATTAGATACATACAGCACAACAACAAAAAACAATGTTGACTTTGGCCAACATTCAACTGCTGACATTTCCCCCTTTTGCAAATGTACATGTTTAGATTAACTGTAACACATACGGAAAGGTAAACACTAAGATACTAGATATATGATACACATCATGACACGGGATACAAATCAGTGTATTGTGATATATTGCAATATTTAAAATTGTCATAGTATAAGATACACACTACCATATGCATAGGTTTGCTAATGCTAACATTAATGGGGCATCCTTGTTTATGTTGGTGAGGGGGTCTTATGGCTGAAGATTAGAGCATTGCTATCTGGTGGTTGGGGTTTAAACACAACACAAAATTAACTTTATGATGATACATGTGATAAAGTGAATCAATGTTTTCTTTCACCTTTATAAAAATTGCCATATCTGTAACAAGAGATGTGGATATCAGAATATTAAGTGTGATCCTGAATTCTAGCATTTAGGAAATATACGGTGAAAGAGTTTAGAGAAGAAAGACCTGGTGATGTTGCAGAGGTGGTGGAAGGTCTTTTCAGGAGTCTGACCCTCTGGTCCATCCGTGTGGCCTGTCTCCTCCAGCTGCTGGACCTTCTGCAGGGCCACGCTTACACTGTAGCGCATAAACTCCCCACTGGAGCGGAGCACTGACAGACTCTCTTCATGAGTCTGAGCACTGTCTCTGGATATGACACAAAACAAACACATTCATATAGCTCTTAGTAAGACCCAGAAATATTTGGACAGTGACACAAGTTTTGGCATTTTAGCTGTTCACCAAAACATATTTAAGATACGGTTATTAATTAATATGCAAGTGCACACTCTCAGCTTTAATTGAGGGCATACACATCCTAATTGGAGGAAGGTTTTAGGAGTTACAGCTCTTTAATATGAAGATGCCTCTTTTTCTAAGGACCAAAAGTAATAGGACAATTATCTCAACAGCTATTTCATGGGCTGCATGGGCCATTCCTTCGTTAATCCATCTTCAGTTAAGCAGGTAAAAAGTCTGGAGTTGATTCCAAGTGTGTATTCGGAAGCTGAATTAGCTAGGCTAAAAAAAAGAAGAAATCCATCAGAGATATAGTGGAAATGTTAGAAGTGGCCAAATAAACAGTTTGGCACATTCTGGAGGGACAAAAAGGTGCACTGGTGAGCTCAGGAACTCAAAAAGGCCTTGAAAGCTACAAAAGACTACAGTAGTGGATGATCGCAGAATCCTTTCTATGGCAAAGAAAAACCTCTTCACAACATCCACCCAAGTAAAGAACACTCTCCAGGAAGCAGGTGTATCAGTATCTAAGTCTACCATAAAGAGAAGACTTCATGAGAGTAAATACAGAGGGTTCATCACAAGGTAAAACCCTAAAGAAAACCCTTAAAACCCTTAAAACCCTTAAACATAGCTAGGTCAGATTACACTTTGCCAAAAAAACATCTAAAGAAGTCCAGTTCTGGAACAGCATTCTTTAGACAGATGAATCTAAGATCAAGCTGTATCAGAATGATGGGAAGAAGAAAGGAGGCAATGTGATTGCATGGGCATGCATGGCTTCCAATGGCACTGGGTTACTGGGTGTTTATTGATGATGTGACAGAAGACAGAAGCATCTGGATGAATTCTGAAGTGTACAGGGATATACTTTATGTAAAACTAATGCTTACTGTATTCATTATTTTTGAATATTTAGTTTAAGTGTTTTGCTAAGGAAATAATTTTAAATATTATAATGTTCACATTATAAAATATTTGCATTTTAACTAACACACTAAAAAGGTAAACATCTAACAATTAATGGTGTCTTTCCACTTTTTAACCTACCGGAAGACAGCAGAGAGTAGGGTGGACACAAATCCTAAAGAGAGCAGACTGCGTGGGGTTTTGCTGGGGGGTGTCCGGCCCTTTCCTGACTTCTCCCTCAGGATGTCAGCCAGCTTATGGTATCGATTAAAGAGCTCCAATAGGTCCTGAAACCGGTTCTTACTGCACAACAAATCATACAGACACCTTCAAGTAATAATGCATACTCTGATGTTTACAACAAGAAATCCAGACCGCACTAGACACTGTCGAGATAACTTCTTTACACAGACACAAACACAAATAGGTCAGATCACCTGAAGTTGCCTATGATGAAGTTGTATTCCATGAGAACTTCATATATTCCCATAACCAAAACGGCATAGATACTGTTCTTCACCCCAACACTAGACGTCAGAGAGAACTCAGCAGACTTATCCTGCAAGACACAGATTGTTATGAACTGATTATCCCAGTCAGTTTGCTAATATTCCAGTGCAAGTGGCACTGTTTCTCTAATCACTTCTGTGGAGTCTGTGTTTTTCATTATAAAAAAAAAATTAAAACTTTTGGCTTTTCTAATCTCATCTCCACGCCTACCAGCTCAAAGTCCTCTAGTTCACTTTTGATCATCCGTCTAGTTACACTGTCCAGGATTGTACAGAGCTCATCCTGGAACCCTTCTTCATCTTCCTCATCATCATCATCACCACCTCCACTGGTCTCATTCACACTTTGATGCCACAGTAGGCAGTGGACTGTACAGGACAATAAATGAGCCTAAAGGAAAGAGCGGAAAAACAAGAGGAAGCCAGGAATGAAGATCATCTTTAATCAGTCAACAAAGCAATAAACCAGATTTAAAGATTCCTCTTCATATACACAGGAGGACTGCAGACTTTCCAGTGGTTACAGAGCAAAGTGTACAGTACCAGAGGTTCCTGAAGGAAAACTTGGTCTCCCTGTGCAGTTATACAGGACTCCAACTTCACAGGGGGCAGGAGGTCCTGCTCTTGTTCATAGTACCGTTTCAGCTGGAAGACAAATACAGATACAAATACATGCAAACACACATGCATGACATCAGCAGTCAAAGAGTACAATGCATAAAGTAAAAGGTTGCAAGTGACCACAAAGTGTCATGTCCTTGCTCTTTCAAGTTCTAAGCAATATAGCAAACAACATACTCACTCACCTGTGACAGAAGGGTATGCATGATGGAACTTGCCAACTGTGAGTTACGTCGAAGAACGTCATGAAAACCCTAAATGAATAATTGAATAAAACACAATAATGGAACCATCATGAGATTATTATTAGTATTACTATTATTATGCTAATGTAAAACAAATGTAACACTTATTACATCCCAGACCATATAACTCCAATATCACTGTGCATCCCAAAATAATAACAATATTAATAATAATAACAATAAAAGTCATAATAATTAGGCCTTAGCAGTTTAAAGTGACAACTACATAGAACAGAAAGAAACCATCAAGAAATGAGGACCACTTGTCCAGAACTCAATGCAGGTAAAGAAGGAATAAGAAGAATCTGACCTCATAGAGCATGAGACGCACATCTGCCTGCTGACCGAGGCAGCGACGAAGGCTGCTCAGGATCTCCAAACAGAAAGCTTCGTTAGCAGCAGAGTTGTAGCGCGAGTGAACATCTGCCTGGACCTGAGACAAAGTATTCCGTCACTACACACTCACCCAGTACACTTCCAGAACATAACCATTTTCTGTCACAGCTATATCATGACACAGCGTTTTATAAGTTGGTGAAACTGAAGGACACGCACATTTGAATGCTCGTTTGTATGTTAGGTTTACAAAGAACGCACCAGGTCATTGACCTGCAATATAGAAAATAAGCATTGATGATCTGCAGGCCTCTTACCTGACTAGAGGTCAGTGCCTGGCTGCACTGACTCGAGGCTAGACTCCCCAAGACCCGGAAGTTCTTCAGCAGCAAGAGAAAACCAGCCACAGCAGATTTCCGTCCATCCAACTGACTAAAGAGAGAGCAAAAACAGTACTAAGTAATATTTAGGCCCCACAAACCAAAAGAATGCAAATAATCTAAACTACATGTGCTTTATTAAAAGAGAATTACTAATGAGGCTACAGTTAGTATGAGACCAAAAATTTTATTTAGATTTTATTTAAAAACATGAGTGACAAAGGTATTAGCAATAATTTTGAGAAGTTTGCTTACTGCCAGCACAGAAATCACCATTAGAATGGTTAGTAAAAACAAAAATAAATAAATAAAAATAATAATAAACACACACACACACACAGCAGCTGTGAACGCAAAGAATGGCAATGCATCAATAAAATCTGGCAGTAATAAATGTTAGTAGTAGTATTTGATGGCTTGTCATCATTGATGGAACAATACTTATGACTTATACCAGCGAATTTTAAAGTTCAGTTCAGGACATCTGTCTATAAACCGAACCTTGATAGAATATGGGTCATGTGGCAAGACAATGACCCCGAGTACACAAATCCTAAGAATAAAGTTTATGTTTTACCATAGCCCAGTCATAGTCCTGACCTTAATCCTATAGAAATGTGGGGGAGGGACCGGAAGCAAGCAGCTCATATAAGGAAACTTAAAGGCTGAAGCTGTTCAGTACAAAGAAATGGGCTAAATTCATTTAAGCTGATGTGCAGAACTAATCAACAGTTATCAGAAATGTTAATGGTACCACAATATGGTCACGCCAGATACTGAAAGCAAATGACTTCTTACTTTGCCACTTACAGATATATAATATATAATTTACATAACATAATATATAATTTATTTTCTCAATAAATAAATGATGATAAATCTATAATAATTTGTCTCATACGTTTGACTGGATCCTTTTATCTATGTTTAAGACTACTTTATCTGCTTTGATTAAAACATGAGACTGAAGCGCTTTAATGCCTTGCTTTGTGCTCATTTTTCATACCTGGAAAACATGGCTTTTCTCAGCACCAGAATCAGGGCATCCTTTAAGGACATGCTGACCTTGAGCAGCGGCTAAAGAGAGGAACAGCAGAAAGAGTACTTAGGACATGTGAAAAACCAATAAAGCCTGTGGAAAAACCATTTCACCGTCACACTGCACAGCCGCTTTTACACCATTTGGCCATCTATTCAGAATATCAATACTGCTTTTACAGTGAGTACCTGAGTCGAGTTGCTGATCTATGTGATGTGACTGTGATTACCTGTACAGCTTTAAGTAGCCCCTGCACAGTGCTAAGAGGCAAGAAGGATAGCTGATCAAAGGTTTCTGTCACTTTCGATGAAGATTCCAGAAGGATCATAGGAGCGGACAAGACAATGTTGGAAAGAAGCTCTAGACCAAGAGTAAGATGCATAAAGATCAGATAAAATAAACAGAAAACAAGAAAAGGAATAGGCAGATAATCACATAATGTTGATTCTGGATCCCGTACCAATGAAATGGGTGACTGGTGAAGCTGTCTTAGTAACCAGTCGATTGAGGACTTGCTCCAGGATCTCGCCTCTGATTGGCTCATGCATCTGGGGGGAAACTCTCTTTTAAATGAAATGTTTACAATATAATGCAAGAAGATGGACAATAGAAAGTTTTTTGATAGGTAACCTTGAAGCTCTCTAGGAGAACTTGTCCACCAAGTCGACATGCAAGCTGGGAGGGGGTTTTTGCTGTACTAGTTGGGGCTTCAGTAGTCTTCCCAAAAGGTCCTGCCTTCGGTCCAAAAGAATCCATGAGGATAAAGCCCAACTGCACCAGGCTCTGTGTGACATGGTCCCAGCCAAACACACTGCGAAATAATCAAAACATAAATCAAGCTATAGAAGTAGCAAACAAAATTCACTACCATTAGGATAAGGGTTCGATTCAAAGTTTAAACAGGAAGAAATGACTAAAATTACAAAAATGTAACAAAACCAGAAACCAGACATGCATCACTAGCAACCAGGCCAATAACAAAAATTCAGTGTGATAGATTTTGAGGAGTTGACGCTTGATTTTTGCTGTTCTTCTGCTAACCTGTTTTTGACTGTGTCCAGAATCATTTGGGAGATACTCTGGCAGGGGGGTAGCAGATCCTGCAGAAACTTTGAACCCTGCTGAATCTGCTCATCCTTAAAATTCTTAACGATGGCTCCTTTCAAAAATTCAAACACCTGGACAACATTAAAAAGAAACACAGGATGAGGCAAGGAGGACAGGCTTGGCAAAGCCATGTGTTAAAGTAGTGTTAAGGTATTAATTGTGGCTGCGATTGTCTTCCTCCTCTTCCTCCACAGACATTTACATAAAATTCTTTGTTTATTTTTGTTATGAGTGTTTGTGCAGTCTGCTCACTAAGCTCATCCAATTGATTTTTCTGGAGACCGGCTGTCGTAAATGGGGCCACATAAACAAATATGTGTTTTATTTTCAGGATAATGAGGTTAACCTTATGCTCTAGTGCTTCTAGCGTGTCATTTTAAATTAGGACAAGTTTAGCAGCAGTGCCAGAAGTGCTGTTCGAAACTAGCCAGCAGAAGAAGTCTGATACCTTTTTCTATTTTAATACACATTTTCAGCATAATGGTTAGAATTTCTTGGTGTTTCATGTATGACCCTTTTGCTTTATGGCAACTTCTAATATTTCTGTTAAAGCCTCTGATGCACACTGTGCATGGGCAATGTGAATAAATTGCTGTATAGTGACCTAAAAAGTGTGGAATCTTTAATACTGCTAGTTCACAAGTTATAAGATTGCAATGAGATGCCTTTGTTTTATATTCACACTCAACAAAACATTTGATGAAGAGAAAATTAAGGAAGGGGGTATATATATATCATACCTGCTCTTCGTAGCGCTGAATACGAGCCACAGAAAGCAGCAAAGCAATACTGAAGGGACACAGGGGCTGACCCTGAGGTGCCTGTAAAGGTAAAAATTCACAACAGCTTATTCAGAAAGAGAAAAAGAAAGAGAGAGAGAGAAAGATAAAGAGAAAAAAAGAGAGAGAGAGATAGAGAGAGAAAGAGAGAGAGAAGGAAACTCTAAAGTTTCCTGAAGAATCTTAGCTTCATTCCCAGCAGATCCACAGACAACAATACAAAGTCTTTCTCTGATTCATAAAATACATAAGCAGCATAAAACTTACTTTAATGCGCTTGAACACAACATTATAATACAATTCTCTAACCATATCAAATTGTTTCCAATCAGGTTCACATTATCCAATCACGTCCTACACAAAGACAAGCTTTACAGTAGTAGAAGTTTACAGTATTACAGGTGTGTCACCATTTTTCACTATTCTCCCATTAGAAAAGCATAGAACGCAGCTTGAAGAGCTCTCCAACCATCAAATAAATAACAATTCTATGCTACAAAATTTCAATGAATAATAACTAATCAATCAATGTTCAATCAGTGTTCTTCATTTGTATATTGTCTTTTTATGTATAATAGCATTTATGTTGTTACAACAATCCATTTTTAGTATATTATCTCGATATATTAGTATCATTTTTTCTTATTTTGTGTTCATTCACATTTTTTATATTTTAGATACTTATTTCATTTTATTGTTTCATCTGAGTGGGCATTTCACTATTAGTTGTACCGTGTATGACTATGTATATGATCAATTAACTTTAAATGAATTTAATTTGAGAGGCTAAGCTGCTGAATGGAATTTTGCGCGGTCATTTTTGGACCATGCATTACCGCTGCTAAACATAAGAGATGGATGGAACATTAGTAAAAAACTACCTTGAGGCCCTTTAAGAACTCTCTGCCGAGCTCATGGTCAAGGCGAATGGCAAATACAATGTGTAAGATGGCGGTTCCTTCCACATGCCTAAGCTGGTCCTGTGGGATGGTCTGCACCTCAACATCCATACTCCTGACAACACAGTATCATAAATGCATTCAGCCTGGGCATACCAGTCCCAATACAGACTGATGACTTACGTAGACATACAATGTTCGGGGTTACACTTACTCTCCTTCTTTCTGCTCCTCTTTCTGATGCAGGTCTTGCCCTCGGAAGTACTCAATAATTCCCTCCAACACAAGCTTTCTACATCCCTGCTCAAAGGAAACACAAATTCCTGTAGAAACTCATCTCTAAGCAGTGTAACACATCACAACAGTTATGAGATTTCCCAGTGACTAAAATGTGCAGCACATATTACACAATAACAGTATAGTTACATATGAATGAAAGACCAGTCAGCAGACCTTGGCAGATAAGAGCAGCAGCTGGTAGACCAGAGGAGGGATCTCCTGCAGGTCCAGCTTGAGAAACATCCTCAAAACTTTCTCAATTAAAAACTGCAGCTCCTCTGGAGATAAGGGCACATCCCTGAGAAGGAAAAAGAAAGCATACTGAAAAGGTACAGAACTGTCAGAACACTGGAAGAGTCCCCTCAAACACCATAGTACACTGTAAGACGGAAAATGGAAAAACACAGTGAGATTTAAGATAATCCTCAATGAGACAATACCTCAATCAAATATGTGGACATTGTGAGTCTCTGACCTGAACATTGTGGTGAGGTGGATCACACATTGAGGGTCCCACCTGTAAGAATAGCACATCAAAGAATGTACAGTTGAGAAATAAATAAAGTATCTAGGTATTATGAATTGTGTAATATTTAAAGCAGATGGTTTCATTTCTCATCAATTTTGGTCAATTTCCACAGTATTCTCATCTAATAGCATGACATGTCAGCTGGGAAGGTTGCTTATTTTCACCTAAATGTTCTTCAAGGGGGAGGGCATAAGATGAGTGTACGATATATGTATGATGACTGTCAGATATAAGCTTGGGTTCCAGTAATGGGAAGCTTTGCACTAATTGGAATTGTTGTATCAGGTATTGAATAAAGGTGTAAACAGGGCTGTGCAACCGAACAATATTTATCCTTATTGTGATAGATTAAGTCACAACGTGTCACAGACAATAAGCATTTCTGATAGTCTCACCAAATCTTAGTTTAAGATACACGTATTGGGTAAAGGCAGTGTTCCGTGTGAGCTATTGCTCATGGTGACTGCTTTGGCTAAGCATCTCAGAGAAGGAGTGCTGATCTATTTACTATGACTTTATTAATCTGTTCCTGTCAGTAAAGTCATAGTAAATAATGAATAAATCTAAGCCTAGATCGGCATTTCTATACTAAGAAGCTCAGTGAAAGCAGGCCCAATATTCGCCTATGTTAGATTTTACTACAACTTTACTACTACTACCTCAAAAAACTGGTTCGACCTTACAAATCATAAAAATCAAAGGAAACCTGAAAAATATTACGACCCTAGCAATCAAACAAACTATTACCTGCTTGAGCAAAGACTATTGATCAGCTGCTTCTTGTATTCTTCTCCACTTAACTCACCTAAACACACAATGGAACAGAAGAGATTAGAGTAGGACAGAACATGCATCACTGTCTCTGTATGTATTAAGAGAACCTAGAAAATGTGAAAATAACAAAACAAATAAAACAAGGGAAAAGAGAACCCTTACCTTTACCATAGGCTATGGTCTCGGTTGCTGCCAGAGCAGTAAGGATGGTGGGGAAAAGCTCCAGTGACTTGCCATTACCCGTTTCACCTACTTTAATAGCATCCACAAAAAGAGATGCTAAGGCTGCCAGTGCAGGGCCAGGTAGAGTATGTGTCTGTAACACATAACAGTAAGACAGGGTGAATACAGGACAACTCCCATTTATCTTCTGAGGAGAACAGAGTCAGAAGCCACATTTGGATGTGCGTGGTTAGCCCTGTTACAGTAACAAACCTCCAACATCAGCAGCCCAATTATGTCTGAAGCCACTTCTGTCTGCAGGTCTCCCGATTCACAGAGGGGAATGCAGTGCTTATACACATCCAATCTGCGACTGGCTCCATCTGACCTACTCACCGGGGAGCCTTAAATGAGAAGCACATACAGAGAAATGCAGATCAATATTTAGCATTGCTTAGTAAAATCAATATTAAGAATGTGCTCCAAAGTACCTCTGAATATGGCCTTGATCAAGGCTGCTGAATCCTTTCCTTTCAGGGCAGCATTTGTGATCAGTGCAGTCAACTGCAGAAGGAGACAGTTTAAAATGGGCTCATGAGATTATTTTGACCCATAACTCACAACTCCATAGTTAAATCTGCATCTTTTGTTAAATTACAAACCTGGTCATGACTCAGAGCAGTGAGATGATGCTCAAGATCCTTTATATCTTCTCCCTCAGACAAGGACAGAATCTTTTCAATGGCTGCCTTCATGCTGCACACTTCTTCAGGTCAGAAAACCTTTAAAACCAATTGAATTTACCACATGCATCACTAAACATAAAATATTTTTGTGGAACAACAAAATATAAGTCTACCACTGAGGAATAACTCATATGAAGGATATTTTACATTAATAATAATGGGGTTATAACAACTAAAATAACATTGATCCTTTACTTTAAAGCGGTAGCAGTAGCTACTGTATGTGTTTTACAATTAACTGTCCAGTATATGGTTAATTCAAATCATTCTAGTCCCGGAGAGCACCTTAGTAAAAAAAGCTTTCAAATCACTTTGTAATTAAATTTGCCTCATGGAGTTTTTCCATCAGGGACTATAAAGTGTTGCAAAATGGGTCTCCAAAAACAGTGACATCCAACACTTAAGCGTGGAAGCGACAGCTTTAATACTCGATTTAACTGGTCAAAAAAAGCCTTATTTGGATGGTTCGTATTACTGATCTACAGATACTTAAATAATTAACAAAGTTTCTGGTGATAGTCTGGTGTTAATTATCAATGACAGTATGATTTTGGGTTAGGTGCAGGAGAGGGTGCAGGTTGTTACCTAGAGGTCAGGTTTAGGGAAGGGATTCAATAGAATCTTTTACACTCAACTTCAAGTTCAAATGCATTTAATGTTGATTAAATATAACTGACTGTGATATTTGGATAATGTAATGGTTGAGTGATAAAACCAAGAAAGGAATTATTCAGGAAAGTGAATATATATCAAGCGTTTACAGGTAACAAGCTGGGAGAACAGACAGACAGACGGACGGACGGACGGACGGACGGACGGACAGACAGACAGGGAGGGAGGGAGGGAGGGAGGGAGGGAGGGAGAGAGATCTGTGTCCTGATTTGTTTACCTACCAGAACACCTCCCATACAGCCGCCATAAAAACGAATGGTTGGATTAAACAGGTAACTTTAGGTCTAATTAACATCAGCAAGATTGGATTGGCTCGTTTTACACTCTTCAAGACATTAGACACTGACAATATCTCCTGCACCACAAACCAAAATACAACTTTCCACAACACTTGTTTCAGCCCCGCAGCTAGATGTCAACATTATTAGGTAAGATTTTATATAGAGACCTCGGTTATATGGCAAAAACGTATTGTTATACATGTCATTTAGACATTTTGCAGTTATTTGTACAAACTATGTGTTTACGTTAGCCTGATGCGTGTTTATATACAAGCTATTGCTGAAAACCAATATCTGCTTAACAGATTAAATACATGAAATACTAGTGTGCGCGATTTTGTCCGCGACTTGAAGACTACCTGTCTGGTGAAGGTGGACGATGCTTCTAGATGTCTTCTACAGTGAATTTGGATTTGTTAATGTTTCCTAGTGCGGATAAACAGCTTCCCCTGTGAAATCTCCCGCCACTTCCTCCGCAGCGCCCCTTCCTTTTCCGTACATCTCACGGAGCCTTGTGATTGGGCCACTGCTTAAAGCTCCGCCCTCTCTTAGAGTTTATTGGCGATCGTCATGACAATTCCAGTCGTTATTGGTCAGCGGGCCAGTGGCGCAATGGATAACGCGTCTGACTACGGATCAGAAGATTCTAGGTTCGACTCCTGGCTGGCTCGAAACCTTTTTTTTTTTAAATCGGTTTCCTCAAACTGCTTGATGCAATACAGTGAACGCCCGATGCATTCTCGGGAGGGAACAAAATTTTAGACAGCATGATAATACTGATTAACACTGCAAAGCAAGAGCACAATAGACACAAATCTAACAACTAAGTCTGAGTACGTGCTAATAAATAGTAAACTGAAATAATCTTACTATTTTAGCTGTTATGTCGTGGAAATTAAATATTTATTGGACATGTACAATGTCATATAAAACCCAATCAGGTGAAGAATTTGGCAACACGACACTGTGTGGTCTATAGTATATAGTCTGTGTAATTCTGCCGCCCTCCGTATATTAAAGTCAGTTGCTAGCTAACAGGCTAGGCTTTTCAGTGATACAGATATAAGATTTTACTGAAGGAGTAAATCTGCTGCATACACAGCGGAAAAGAACGTGTAAGTGCCAGTATTGTCGAAACGTCGTAACGTTATCTGATTTTTGGACAATGGTTTAATGTTATGTTTAGGTTTGTAATTTACTGTTTTGGAATTAACGTGTCGGGATCGCTTAGCACCAGGACACGCAGTCTATATTAATCTAGAATAAATAAATACATTTTGAAGAAGTGAAAACTGCAACCAAATATCTACGTTTATTATCAATTGTTAAAACCATTTGATAACTATCCCATTTAATTGACACTTTCTAATTGCATAGTATCTTAAATTATATCTTTGCCTTCCACAGGAGGCGAACCCGAGTCCGTATTATTCTGTCAGTTTGATTGATTGTGTGTGTGTGTGTGTGTGTGTGTGTGTGTGTGTGTGTGTGTGTGTGTGTGTGTGTGTGTGTGTGTGTGTGTGTGTGTGTGTGTGTGGCGGGTTTACGTCACATAGTGGGGACGAATGCTTGGCCATGTACTCACATTGTGGGGACTTTTTGTCTTTGTGGGGACCACAAACCGGTGTTCAGGATAAGGTAAAAGTAGTAATTCTAATGTTTGGGTAAAATCCACAGTTCACAGAAACACGTGTCTGTCAGTCTGTATACTTTATATCAGCTGAATATACACAGTCCCGCTACCAAGAATCGCCTGTGTGTGTTGCTGATGGGAAGATTACAGGTTGGAGGCAGCTGGGAGTCATGACAGTGTAACTGATCCTTTTGAACAGGAGGGTTTAACACAGAGTATTTTCTTAGTCAGCTGAATAATTTTAGCAAATGCCAAGCCTTGCTATTTCGGTTAAATGACCAAGTTTACTGGGTACATACATTGGTGTACCACAACGTCGCACACCTCTCACTATACGGACCAGTCTGTCCGTTTTTAACCATGGGCTAAGTGGGCTTGCTTGAAAGAAAAAAGTACATAAAGCTATATAAAGAAGCGTGAACTCAGCTAGTCTGTTAGACTTTTCTGATAAACTGTTCGCTGTCACATGACTTGTCTGCTTCATGCCACACAAACATGAACAATTAATGAATGATTCCATTAATATAAAAATGGAATCTATTTTCCAAAACATTTTAAACACTTTAAGAACTGCAGAAAAATTCATTTGAAATGCTGTCCACTAGATTCAAATCCAAGTCTGTAGTCACTTAAAGACACACTAACAGAAAAAAGAGAGAGAAAGTTATTGGATGAGAGACAAGGGCTTAAACATGTAGCTGGATTCTTATTGGCTGTCAGTCCTCAGTAATCCGCTTCTTACCAGCGGGCCAGTGGCGCAATGGATAACGCGTCTGACTACGGATCAGAAGATTCTAGGTTCGACTCCTGGCTGGCTCGAAGTCTTTTTTTTTTCTTTTTATAAACAAGCTTTCACTTTCTTGCTGACCTTATTGTGACAAAAAACGACCCTGCACAATGTATTGGCGTCACTTAAATAGTGAGATGTTTACTTAACCAGTTGATTTAGCAATCACACGCAAGTCTGCCCTATAGAGGTGACATGTAACCGCAGTGCCATTTACTAATTCCCTATTTGACGTGGAATATGAAACTAGCCGGTGGCTATTTAACAACAAACTGTGCTGCCTTTGTTTCCTTGTATTGTTTTTTAAACACGGGCTTGTCTTTACAGATCGCTTACTCGGAGACAATCGTCAACAAAGCAACACGGCTTGCAGTCTATGCAGCAGAACGAACGGATGCAGATAATAAGATTATTACTAATTCATTTATTATTCGCTGTCAAAACGACTGAAACCCCTCCAGCCGGCCCGTCGGCTCTACGTCACGAGAACCAGTCACCGCCCAGTCACGTAGTGGAAGAGCTCGCGGATGACAGACTGGTGTTGTGTCGACGTTTTACGGTAAGGGCAGGACGGACAGACGGACGAACGAACTGGGCCGGTGAGGAGAGGAGAGAAGAGGAGCGGGAGGGAGGGAGAGAGAGAGAGAGTGAAGAGGGACGGACGGCAGCTGTTCCGCTGATGTAATGTTGCCCGTTTGGTGACTACGGATGGCGGTGTGTGCCAGACTCTGCGGAGTGGGTCAGTCGCGGCGGTGCAGGCGGCGACAGAGGCACGGCCAGCACGACCAGCACGGCAGCGATTCTGAAATGGACATGGACGAAGAAGAGGGGGAGAAGATCGTGGGGGAAACGAGGAGCGGCAGCGGCGGCTGGCCTCAGAGCTGCGCGCCAGGGCCTAGCGAGGCCGCTGCCGCCAGCGCAGGAGCGCAGAGCCCGCAGTCTCTGATGGATCTCCCCCCGGAGCTTTTAGTGGAGATTTTCTCCTCGTTGCCTGGCACGGCGCTGCCTAACCTGGCACTGGTGTGCAAGAAGTTCAGACAGATCCTCAGCACGGAAACCATCTGGAGGAGACGGTGCATAGAGGGTAAACAACACCAGCACCCGCGTTCGTGTTCACCCGCGACTGATCTGAAATCAGCTGTGGTGGGGGGGGTGGGGTGCCTTATCGGCTAGGGTGCCTTATATGACGCTGCACTATTTGAGTCATTTGGGGCTTTGACCGTGTTTGGCTATGTTAAGGAAACGAGTCAGCGGTGGCCGAAGTCTCTACACCGCAGGCTGCTTAACGAACCACTGTAGCTACATGCTAGTCATGTTTGGGGTTTCGTAGCCTGTCAGCGGTTTCGATATAAACAACGCAGGGCTGCGAGCCACCGTGTGGATGGCGCATGCATTTTACAGACTGGCTGTATATTTGAAGAATGGCGGGGGTAGATATTTGTAGCCTTGAATGAGCAGGATTAGGCTAAGACAGCGCTATTCCCTGTAACGTTAGAGAGCTCCAGTGGCAGATACGCGCGCGCTTCCTGCTGTACACACAGATCAGACTGACTGACTGACTGACTGTGCTGCTCTCTGCTGTTCATTTGTCATTCAGAGTTTGGCATGAAGGATGACCTGCGAAAGATGGAGGTTGTGGGTGTGTCCAGCAGGGAGCTTTATGTCAAACGTAAGTATGCTCATTATCCACACAGCCTTTGTGTGAATCATCTTCCACACGTGAGCGTGCACCATTACAGCAGACACAAGCCATGACAGAAAGATTGAACTGGCTCTTTTTAGGCTCTTTAAATGTCTAACACAAACAAAGGTCCACTCTAGTCTCTAAAAGGTCTAGACATAACCATATATTCCACATGTTTTGGGTAATGAGTCTACAGGCTGCTTGTACCTCACAGGCGTTGAGGCTTTTAGCTATGTACATCATTTAGAGTTCACTACTTAGCAGGCTGGCCTTATGGGTCCCTTGATGGCCTTCAGCTGCACTCTGACGTTTAATGCTGCAGTGTCCACCTCTAACTGCCCATAACTGCATCAACTATGGCCTGTCCCTGCCCCCCATAGGCCTTGTTTGCACTGCAGTACGTTATTGCACCTACTTACGTTTAAGTGGGCTATTAAAGGGACAGTATTCTACATTTTCTTGTCATTAATTGTCTTATTGTCTTATTTTCTCTTATATACATCATAATTATTTTCTATAAATTAATCTTCAGGCCTGTTTTTTTGGTCCCGAAAACCAGAATATGCTCCTTTCTCAACTTTCAGAGTCTTGAACCCTGAATGTAGCGTGCGGGACTGCCTGCACATTGTGATGTCACAACACATGGGGGTTTGGTGGCATCTAATTGGTCTAACAGATGTACAGGCAGTTCACAAGCTCTGTGTTATTAGGTTAAGATCTATTAAAAATAATAATTTAAAGTGCAAACAGTGAATTCAGAATGGCTCTTGAAGCCAGTTAGCATCCACATATGTCCGCATCCGCATAGGTCAAGCTTTCCGTTATATGAGTCTTTGAAGGATTTCATTGTGGCTATATGCTTACATATTGAAATGCTACAATAATGAAAATAGAAGTTTTTCTTATATCTAACTTGGCATAACTTGTCATTTTGTGTATATAATGCTGTCATGAAACAGCCGTTCCAGATTTAATCCTATTTGTTCCTCTTCGCTCCAGCTATCCTTATGCCCCTTTTAATCTCACCTCACATGTACACACACATCAATCGTGTCCAGCTCATGAGTGGTCCTTTTTTGCCTTTTCTCCCCTCCTGTGGTGCCTCCACCTGTGTACCTGTCCAGGTGTGAATCCTCGAGTGAAGTCAGGACGCTTTATGAAACTCCTTCCCGATTATGAGCACATGGACTATCGGGACATTTACATACACTGTATGTACTGCCAGGTGTGAGGGCTGAATGTGGTGGTTCGTCTGCGTGGCAACTAGCCGCTCGCCATGTTGTGGTCTTTGGTAGAGGTTGCCTTTTCTTGCTGATCTGGAAGAAGTTGATGATTTTAGTGCAGTCATTAGGAGTCAGGAGCTGGGTGAGAGAAGCAGGTCCTAGATCAGCGCAAAAGGGCACTTTCTGCTTGGAGCCCTGCACGCCTTTGTGTCCTGCATGTGTGGAAGAAGGACACTCACTGGCCTGACATGCAGGAGTCTGTGGTGATTCTAACCTTACCTGACTGTGTGCAGTGATTGTTCTTTTATTAGTAACCCCTGCTGTTATCCACACTGCTTACTTGCAAAATGGTTAGTATGTCTCAGGGGTGTTAAGTGATAAGGAGGGGTGGGTTATATGATAATATTTATCAATTGCACCACATTTACTAAGCATGTGACTAATATAATTTGTACTTAACACTAACCAACTGTTAGTTGTTAGAGAGTTTTATACAAACAGAGCATATTTAGTACTGTTTAATCAGTTCAGTGCAATATGTGATATATTGAAGAAAAGCCATTAAATTAATAGATTTTGATAATATTTTTTAAAATCTGCAGCTAGTAGTGTTGTATTTTCTTATTAAACTTAAGAAAAAATCGTATTGATTTATATCTTCGCTGTCCAATGAAAAACAAGTGTCTCCAAAATTGCAACTTCACAGGAGATAACAAAAACTTACTTTACTTTTAATGTAAGTCAAGCCAGAATTGTTTTCAAGCTATTTTGGAGCACTTCTATTGGTCCATTCATCATGAAACTTCCACACAATGTAATCGACCACTGGCGTGTTCAAATGATGTAGAAAACTCTAAATCACCAAAAATGGACAGCGACGATATATTCATTTATTGAGAAGATGTCTTAAAGTATGATGATGCATATTTTTCATATTGCCCACCCCTATTGTTTGTATTGTATTGTTAAGCGATCCTAAAATCCTAAAATTTGGAGTGGAATCTCTGGGAATATCTCCAAGCTAACACGGGTTCTGCAGAGCTGTTTTATTCAGGTATATTTTACAGGTGTCTGGCTTCAACATCTCAATAGTTTCTGTGCAGTTAATGTATGTTTTAGAACATTGCTACTTTTGAATTACAGATTTAAAATTACAGACACTCGGCTGCAGAATTTCCACACCTTGAAATTCATAAACTGACAAGCATTGCAGTATTTCTGAGAGTTAATTGTTGGGGCTTAATCAACTTTTCTTCTGACGTAATCGAAAATGTTTTTTAGTCTGGTGTGTTGCATTTACACGGAATTTCACTATAAAGAATAGATTATTTAAAGAATGTAAATTGTAGAAAAATTAAAGAGTAAAACATAATATAAGGTATATAAATTATATAAAGAGTAATAATAATATAAAGAGTAGAAAAATTATGCTTTTGTTGGTAAAACATTAATCTACTTTAAATGCAATACCTGATTCCTGGTACTTTTATTCAAGTCATTTGAAGGCCTTGCATACTGTCTCCAGTGGCCTTGATTGATTAAACTGCTCGTCCTGTAACATGTTTGTCAAAAAAGTCTATATTTATTATGATTTGGATGAAAAATCACATCACATTTTGGGGATTGAAATTCAGAAATGCAAATGTTTTCTTCTACTTATCACATAAATTCCCAAGACAGAGGTGAGAAGACATTGCTGTAATTTGAATCTCCTACGCACTCTTAATAAAAGGTACTGTGGATAGAGAGTTGTGTGCACAGTGAGAACCAGTGTCAGATACAGTGTAATTACATAGAAGCTCTACATAGACCAGGAAACTGTACACTAACACATCATGTTAAATGCTCTGCAATTACCTTCCTTTCCTCTCGTTCTTTCCTGTTTTGATTTTGTGCAACTGCATGAACATCTGCTATTTCTTTGTGCGTTCTGTAAGTCAGTTTTTATTTTGTTTTTGTTGCAGTGCTTCATCCGTACCGACACATTTTGGGTCTCTGGCAACCAGACATAGGCCCCTATGGAGGTCTGCTGAACGTAGTGGTACGTCCTTTCATGTGTAACAAATAATTAATTGTGTTTGTCCAGCACATTTGTAAACTAGAGCTGCATAACCTGTTTTTATATCAGTGTGTAAATCTCTTTTTCATAATGTTTATGTGTAGGTTGATGGGTTGTTCATCATTGGCTGGATGTATCTGCCACCTCATGATCCTCGTGTGGAGGACCCTATGCGCCGCCGCCCTCTCTTCCGCATCCACATGTGGGAGAGCAACAAAGCCACTGTGGAATGCATGTATGGTCATAAGGGGCCTCACAAAGGAGATATTCAGGTCAGCGTCTTCTGTTTACATGTCCGCTAATAAAAGTGTATGGGTACACGCCTAGACTAAAATGATTTAGTCCAAAGCTTAATCCATTTCTTGAAATTCCGCCCTATATATAACAGTAACAGTGTAATTAGTCTTTATGTGATAATTTCCTAGCCTATCCGCTTCTCCAGCAGTAACATATCAATCTTCACATTGGGGTCCCAGCCTCTACTACATTGGCCGAGACACTTGTTACTTAAATAGAGTCCAAAAAAACATGTTTCTGTGTAAAAAAAAAAAAAAAAAAAAGAAAATGAGGAAAAGAATGGAAAATGGCTGTAGTTGATAAGGTGGGGTACAATTCTTAAATAAGCGAAGGAAAACGTTTGATGCCAGTGGGCTCTATTTTTTAACAAGCTAATGTTTGCACCCACTGGAAAAAGCCATACTGACCCTTTGTGGATACTTTTGATAGACTATGGCTTTTAGACTGTTTTTCACTATGAAGCCACATCTTTGTGTTTCGGTTGTCAGGCCGGTTGGTCAAACAAGAGCTGATGAAGATCGTTAGCTATCT
The DNA here is from genome assembly GCA_021613375.1 of Megaleporinus macrocephalus. NCBI lineage: Eukaryota > Metazoa > Chordata > Actinopteri > Characiformes > Anostomidae > Megaleporinus > Megaleporinus macrocephalus. The sequence continues at coordinate 50,201,809 of CM038702.1, forward strand.
AGCTAAAGGTGAGATGGCTAGCTATCTCCGCCTTAATCAGCTAAGTCTTTAATTGGGCAGCACATTGAAACAGTCCACAACTGGAACATGAAGATGTTGCTCATGTGAAGAAACACAATCTAGAATTTACAGTCTGTATCAAGGAGATCCACAAAAGGCCAGTTTTTCTTTTACCAGTGGGTGTTAACATTAGCTAGATTAGCTAGCTAGTTAACATTAGAGTCCAGTGGCATCAAACTTTTTGTTTTCCTTCATTTGTTTAAGGATTATAACTCACCTTATCACCTGCATTTATTATCTCTTCCCTTTCTCATCACTAGGAAAGTGCTAAAATAACAACTGAATAGTTTTTTGGACCCTCAGTTTGGAATTAGACCCTTTTTTAACCCACAGTGGTGTCTCAATAAACAAGGAAGCGACTGTGAAAAGGTGTGATTGTTATTTGTTATGGGGTCTGCAGACACATTTGACCCCAGAAATGACTATTTACGTCAGACTTATCAGCTTTGTTTTAACCATTATACATGTAAATTACCTCTGTTCTGGTTGACTGCTCTGTGTTGTGTTGTACACAGAAACAGAATAGACATGAAAAACAATGAATTCTAAATGGGCTGTTTTTGCATATCTGAACCGTGGGCTCTGAACCATGGACTTCATAAAATTGCTGAAAACATTTTTTATGCAGTTGAAAGTTTTGTAGTTGGAGTTGTTTTGTAACATGTGACGTGATGTTTTGCAGACTGTAAAAAAAGATGAGTTCTCTACCAAATGCAACCAAACAGATCACCATCGAATGCCAGGGGGCAGACAAGAGGTAAGGCACCACCTTTGCTCAGCCATGCTTCCTTTATCTCTGCTGAAAAACTGAACAGTGGTGGCGTTTAGTTCATGAGGAGGTTTAGGAGGGGGATAATTTCAGCTGAATTGGAGGGTGATATTTTTTATGCCTCAAGTCGAGGAGAAGGCAGGAAGCACTGTTTGCTGTTTTGATTTGTGTGTGTGCCTCCTGTGTTTGCAGGAGTTCCGTACATGGCTGGAGGAGGAATGGGGACGGACATTGGAGGACATTTTTCATGAACACATGCAGGAGTTGATCCTCATGAAGTTCATCTACACCAGCCAATACGAGTAAGTCTGTGAGGTGATCTAGCCAGGTAACAGTTGTTCTGAACCTTATGACACCACACACTGTAGTCCTGCAGTTCTCTTTCAGCTAGTCTTATTAAATGCGCATTAAGAAGTCATGCTTTATATGCTGAAAACAGTAGTCACCTGTAACTGTGTTTATGGTGTCAGCTTTTGTATTGAGTATAAAGGTATTGGTGTATGAGCTCTGCATGTATCATGTATGTTCGGGCAACTGGGTGAGGCCTAGTGTAAGTTATTTAGAGCAACTTCAGGGTTGCGTTATAATACTGGAATCATTTTGAATTGCAGATCATTTTTAGAAACACTATCATTGGCGTCAGACAAATGGTTAGATCTAAACAGTATTGTAAATTATTATTAGATGACTCTGGATGAGCTGAAATTTTTTTGGTGACACCGTGTAAATGTACTAGGCGGCACAGTGGTGTAGTGGTTAGCACTGTTGCCTCACAGCAAGACGATCCTGGTTCGAGTTCGAGTCCCAGTCCGGGCCGTTCTATGTGGAGTCTGCATGTTCTCTCTGTGCGTGAGTGTGTTTCCTCCGGGTACTCTGGTTTCCTCCCACACGTCCAAAGACATGCATGCATGTTAGGTTGATCAGTCACTTTAAATTGCCTGTGTCTGTGCATGACTGGTGAACTGTCCATAGTGTACCCCGCCTTCGCTCGTTGACGCTGGGATTGGCTCCAGCCTCCCGTGACCCTGACTAGCGGGATAAAGCTGAATATAATGGATGGATGGGTTAATGTACTAAAATGTCTGCTTTTTATTCAGTTTACTGTGCTGGTGACACTATAAAAAATATCAAGGTGTATTTACTACAAACTCCTTTATGTTGTGTGTTTATATTGACATTAAATACGTGTACATCTAATATCAACATTTTCCAACCTAGTAAATTGATTTTTCACTGCAAAAGATAAGAAAAGATAAGATCACTTTTTGTCGCAGTGTCTTGGTGACTTCCAGTGTTTGTAAAGCATGTATACTGTGTTTGCAGTAATTGCCTGACATACAGACGAATATACCTGCCCCCGTGCCTACCTTCAGACCTGATGCAGCCGGGCCTCTTCAAAGGCACATACGGCAGCCATGGCCTGGAGATCATCATGCTGAGCTTCCATGGCTCTCGGGCCAAAGCCACCAAACTTACAGTGAGGCCCCATTTTTCTTACTGCTCGTATAAAGTACCTTTTTTCCAGCAGCTCCAATGCTCCTATATAAAGCTTATGAAATCAGCATAGTGTGGTCAAATAGGATGAAATGAAATAAACTTGCATGTTCCTGAATTTACATTTCTTCATGCCCCTCAGGGTGACCCTAATGTGCCAGCGGGTCAGTTGACCTTAGACATAGACCTGAGCCGGCCAGTGCAGCTGCCTGATTTGGAGCACCAGCGGAGTATCGAGGAGCTGTCTCGCCTGGTGATGGGAGTGCACGAAGAAGTCCAGAGGGGCTCCCAGGGTCCTGCTGCTGCATCAGCAGAGGTGGAAGAAGGTTCTTCTGGGGCAGAAGGCTGTGATGCTAGCCCTGCCAGTGGCGCAGAAGCAGAGGAGGGTGGTGCTGGAGCAGCTAATTCTAGCCCTGAATCCAAGCCCTTCGTCTTGCCTTTAGGAGTCATGGCCCGCAATGAGGTTTACCCACGCACATGCAAGATGTGGTGAGTATCACGGGTCTTTCTGTCTCATCTTTTTGCACTTCGTCCAGTTAAATATATCTCTAAAAGATAGATTGGTCAGTGTGATTGGATTTCAAGGAGTACTAGATACTCAACAAAACTGTGTGTGTGTGTTTGTAAATATAAATACACCGATCAGCAATAACATTAAAAACACCTGCTTGTATCTACACTCATTGTCCATTTAATCAGCCCCATTTACAATATAGGAGCGCTTTCAGACTATAGTCCATCTGTTTCTCTGCATACTTTGTTGTGCTGGTGCGAGTGGATCAGACACAACAGTGCTGCTGGAGTTTTTAAACACTGTGTCCACTCACTGTCCACTCTAACAGACACGCCTACCTTGTGGTTCCAGTGTGTAGATGGATGTAAAGTCAAAGATAATAGCCCATCTGTTGCTGTTGGTCATTCTCTAGTCCATTAGTGGTCACAGGATGCCGCACACAGGACACTGTTAGCTGGATGTTGCTGGTTGCTGGACTGTTCTCAGGCCAGCAGTGACACTGAGGTGCTTAAACACTCCAGCAGAACTGTTGTGTCTAATCCACTCATACCAGAATGATCTGCCTCCCCAATAATACCTGCTCTGTGGTGGTCCTGCGGGTATCATGACCATTAAAGAATAGGATGAAACAGGATAAACAATGTATGCAGCGACTCAGATGGACTACAGTCTGTTAGTGTAGAACAACAAAGTGTTCCTATGTGGTAAGTGTAGTAGATAAAATTGACAATGTGTGTAGATATAAGGCGGTGGTTTAAAGTTATGGCTGATCGGTGTGTATATGACCAAGTTATGACTAATTTCTGTTTATGTGTTAGTTTCTATGGAACAGGCCTCATAGCCGGTCATGGCTTCACAAGCCCAGAGCGCACACCAGGCCTCTTTGTGTTGTTTGACGATGACCGCTTTGGTTTCATCTGGCTGGAGCTGAAGTCCTTCAGTCTGTATAGCCGGCTGACGGACCAGCTGGAGCACGCTCAGGCCCCAAACATGGAGCGCTTTGAGGCCATGCTCCGCAACATGCAATCATGGACATCCTGATGGACACCTCTTCCCAAGCCATGCTCCCTACCATATGCATCCCACAATGCCCTGCAGTGTCCTGCAAAGGATGGCCATTTCAGCCTTGCAGGGCCACACCTCCAGCTCGCCCGGTTCAGCTCATAAGCTAATTACCAATACACTGATGAGTTGAGCCAGATGTGGTGGAGGAGGGACAGAAAAGTGTCTATTGTTGGGGTCTCCCAGGACTGGAAGTGCCCATAACTGCTCTACGTGCTCTGCAACCCAGATCACGCTCTCTGCCACTCCATAACCCCACACAACCTGAAGAAACCTCCCGATAATCTTACACATACACAAAGAAAAATCCTGCCACACAGGTATGTTTGCAGCGGCAAGTTCATTAAGGTTGTATTATACCGAGGCTTTCTTATCAGCTTTTTAATTAATTTATTTTTGTAACCTGGAGATGACAAATATGAGGATGATGTGACAATTCAACCACATACTCTGGAACAAGCTGAGTGTGCCTCTGTTATCATTACCACGGTATTTAACCCAAGACTACTCTTAGAAACTTGTAGCTGCCTGTACTCTTGTTATTATTTTAAATTATAAATGTCTTGTCTTTAACAAGCGGGGATTTTTCAGCTGTTTAGTTGGTGGTAGCTTTTAATTGGTGCAGTGTCTTATGTCTCATTTAATTACTATGAAATTCTTAAATCTGTATTGCTGTTGCATTGCTTTTTATGTTTCTTGGTCTGCAATGCTGGGTCTGCGATGATAGGTTGCCTTTCTTGTGTTTCAATTTGAATGTTTTTAAGAAACAACTGACAGCCTTTGGTACACAGGAAAGTGTTTAGCATGTGAACCTTGAGTGACCCTGATAAAGAACTTGATCACTCACTGCCCCTAAATGCTGGTTTTCCTACAAACAACGTGCATTAACTTTATTAAAGCAGACCCCTAAAGCTTTTATGATGGTCATGTGCTAGGGCTGGCCTTAATACCATTTTTTGGACCCCAGAGATTCTGCATGATCACGTCCAGATCCTGTACTGCACTGGCTGAGGCACTCATTATAAATGGATCTTAATACAGAAAACTATTCAGTTATCATTCTACCAATTTCCTTGCAATGGAAAATAGAAGAAGAAAAGGCTGCAGTTGATAAGGTGAGTTACAATTCTCAAGCAAATGAAGAAAATCAGTTTGTTCCCCCTAGTTTGTTTGCTAGCCTGGTTTATGTTAGCACTCACTGGCAACAGCTGAACTGGCCCTTTGCGGATTGATACAGGCGATGGATTTTATTTCCTGCAATGAAGCCACATATTCATGTTTCTTGTCAGGCTTGCCGGTCAGACATGGGCTGAAAATCTAGCTTCACTTTTGCTGGGCAGCACAAAAACACAGTGAAAAACCATAACATGAAGAAGTTTGTAACATAAGCTAGGTTTGCTAGTTAACATTAGAGCCCAGTCTAAGAATTCTAACTCACCTTATCAACTACTGTTATTTCTTCTTCTAGAAAAGTGCTGGAGTCATAATTAAGTATTTTTCCATGACTAAAACAAAGTACACAGAACTACAGCATACTGAAATACAGCTTAGCCAGCTCGGTAGATGTTTGGACCTAGACATGCTAACAAGCGGGTTGAAGTAAAAAGATTGAACCATTTTTACCCACAATGGTGCCTGAATATAACAAGAAAGTGACTGTAAAAAGGTTTACAGGTTCTGTAATTATTATTTTGCCTTTCTCTTACTGGCACCAACGTAAACTAAAGCCCGGCAGAGATGATGTGGTATACTTGCACATTTTACCAGTGCAATTTAAAAAAGTATCAATTAAAGTACAAAACATGACAAAGTATATTCTGCAATTGAACTTACCTGCCCAATGCAAGGAATATCCAAATACTCGGGTCCAGCCCTATCGTGTGCCAGACCACACTTTATAAGCTGGGGGTTTGATTTTTCTCCAGTAGCAGCTATTAGTTTGTTATAAGAAAATACTGGTATTTAGCTTGATCCCATCTCTTGGAGCAAAATCTGCCTACCTGGTAACAACGTAGATAAGTTTGCCCATTTTCTGTTTGTTAGCCCTTGAGTGAGGCTAAATTTAGGTGATTTAATTGCAGCATCTAAATCTGCATTATATGAACATGTATTGTGATGAATATGCATGCTGTACTAATACATCTGGGTGAATTCACTTAACTGGAAAACTGAGCGTATTTCATTCACATAGATTTATGGACTGCGTTGTATCTCAGGTGCCATACCTAATTTATGTATTATTATAAATTAATAATATCTTTACAATTCTTAATACCCTTTATGAAATATTATGAAGAATATATTTCATAATTTTAAAACAAGCATATATATATGGGTAAATATGTCAGTGGTACCTTTCCCAGCTAAACTTTTGTCCCTTAAGAAATTAAGAAATGGCACTACTGAGCAAAGAAGCTGTCTGTAAAAACAGCATACGGATGCATGTGTAGATCATCACCAGCAAGTACCTGCAAAAATCACTGACTATCGGGCAGTCTTAGGGCAGTCTGAGTAACGGGCCTGCCTTAGCTTCCATTAATTGGCTTAATAAAAAGTTTACTTGATAGTGACACTTCTACCCAACTAGACAAAAGCTTGGTTGGGCAGCTTTTCTAATAGCAGCAGTGGCATGCCTCTTCACCATCTTTTGGATTATGTTTTAAAGCATGACATGTTGATTTAGTCTCTAAGACACGTTTAGGCTATTTCCTCCAGCAGACCGACAGATACAACAAATGCTTCCTTGTTCTGTGATGAGGTTCGATCATAAAGCTGTGCAGTGGCTCCTCTCAAAGTGCTCTTTACTAAGCAGCATTGGCATTGACCAGACTAGATTCCTCTGTCTGTACTTTTGTATTAAACTGCAGCTTTGCAAAAACATACCACTACAATATAAAGAGAACATAGATATATATAGATATATATGTGAATTGAATGAAAGTATTTAATTATATATTTCAGCTTTGTTTAGGGGTGATTGTGCACATAATTGCGATGTTTGTTTCAAGCATACCACCTGTCTGTTGTGTGATTTATACAACATTGGAACTGTTTCTAATGGGATGACATCAGATCTTGAAAGGCGTTGTAAGAGGAAAGTTGTGTCTAATGTAAACTCCATTGCATACAACTTCAGGGAGCTTTGAAGCATATGTGTTTGTCTCTACCCAATAAATTAAAGTAAAATGTTTGTGTCTGAATTACTGTGTTAGGTCAAGAGATGATTTCACTATTTTGCCAGCCAGCCTATGTCATTGGCTAATGAATATGATGTTCTACAAAGCAGGATTTTGCAGGTAAACAGATAAAGTCAGCTAAGCCTGTTTAATAGACTGAGAGGCCTTCAGTGTTCCAACAATACAGTCTTCCCTTTAGGACTTACTTTTTCTAATCTTAGAAATCCTGCTTTATGAATATAGGATAGCCAGTTAGTAAGACAGATAACTTGAACCTAAAAGTAAGACATTGCAACAGGAATATTATAAAGCTCTTCTTTTGTTAGACAGACTAGATTTTGAACTTAGTTATTTGATTTCACAATGGCCAGCCCAAATCCCATTTTTCCTCATAAGCAGGTGCTATCCAGACCACAGCTCCAAACCACATTTGGACATGATCTAAAATGTGATTCCACTCAAATTGTATTTCAAAGTGTCTCGCAAAGTGCCATACGGTGACAATGTCAAGTCCAGAGTGGCAGAAGTGTTGGCATGTGCTACATAGTTTCTGACGCCTTCTTTGTTACTTCAGCAACTAATGCAGACAGGTTGTCGAAGTTTCAGCACACAACTTCATCACTTGCAAATAGTAGTGTGTACAGTCAATTCAAAAGATCTGATTTGAGAAACATATCAGATTTGCCTGCAGTCTGAACACAACCCTACATATTCTGCCTAGGCCTTAATACCCATTACTGTAGTGGTGTGGATGATACATACTCAGATTCAAACCCCTATTTAGTAAACACACTTAGGAGAGTTATGATTTAAAAAAATATTTTTTATTATTATTTATTTTAATTTTAACAATTATTATTTATTTATTTATTTTTATTTCATAATAAAGTATTTATATTTGATTTTTTTAGACCATTTAAATTTGTTTCTTCAAAAACATCCCAACATTAATTTTTTTACTTTATTAAGAATCTACAGTGACATCTACAGCTCGCTGTGTTTCTTCTCCTGAGCGGATCGCGCCAGTTCTGGAAGCTTCTCAGTCATGAAGATGTAACGCTCAGCCTTCAGGTTCTTGCCAGGCTTCTGGTCCAGCCCAATGTCCAGATACTCAGCTTTAGTGCCATACTCAGGCCATGTTGTCAGGCCTGGCCCATTTGGAGATCTGCCACAAAGTAGACAAAGTCCCGAATATGAATAAAACCACTTTGTGTGAAAACTTTAAAGATTATTTCTTTTATGAAATGTAAGACAGCATTAGTGGTAGCCCTTGGATTTGGTATTACTCACCCAGTGCGAGCAAAGTTGCCCCAGTAGGCCATAACAGTTCTACACAGTTCATTGTCTGTCTCTGTTAATGAAACTGAAAAGGACAGAAAGTACACTTAAAAACTTTTTTATCTATTAAAGTACTGATTTGTCTGTTGCAACAGAAATAAGGCCATTGAGTGAAATGTTCCCATGTTGTTTTACAGTAAATGTAATAGAAGGTATTAATTCACCATGTAACAAAGCAAATTTGATATAAGAACAGGTGGTGAGAGGGATATTATTTGCCTACCGCTCATTTTGACGTGGGCATTCCCAAAGCACAAGCCAAAAACGAAAACAAGTTCATCTCCGTGATCAGTCCCGACAAAGCTGGGCCTTCTAGCCTGAAGAAGACTTGGAGGCTGCTGGAACTGATACAGGTAAACCGGCGCACCAGCAGCTGACAGAATGAGATTCATAAGCTGTGCATTTCAACACTTCAACTACTGTTAATTTTCAACTAATGTATTTATAAAGTAAATATCAATGAACCATACTTTGCCTTCTAGAGCAATCAAGGTGAATGGGCTATGATTCAGATTTGGAATTCACAGTCCTGTATACAATACACACACACAGATAACATTTCTGATTTCTGAACCTCTTTCATTACCTTTATGGAATTTCGCTAGCCTGAGTGCAGGAATAGTAAAGACGACATCCGCCATCATCTCTTTATAACTATCACGAATTTTGATGGGGTCAGCAGAGGAGCCCAGGTATTCATCGGCCATCAGTTCATTGATCAATTGATTTTCAGGCTTCACAGAGTAGAAAACAACAGAAGTCCCTGATGTAGTACGTTTACATATTTTATCATGACTATGATATAAATAAAATTAATAATAGAATCCTATACAATAATCTTATAAGTTACTTAAATGCAGAGTTATGTAATAAATTTGTATGATGTACGTTCATTTACCTTCCCAGGGTTGAAGAGGGCCAGGGATGAGAGGACTTGCTCTCTATCCATTCCATCAGCCCATCCCGGAGGTGCAATGATCTGTGGAAATGGATCCGTATGAACAACATCTATTGCTGTTTCTTTCCTTTCCAATGGTGTGGCCACTCCATTGTTTAATAAACAACTAATTTCAGAACATATTGTAAACGTTTACAACTCTAAAGCCTTTCTTGAAATTAATGATGTAGTATTTACTCACACTGGGCAAAAGCCAACCAAATTCATCATCATTTATTCCCGTCATGAGAGGCACTTTGCTGAATTTCTGGTTTTGAAGCAGCTCCTCCACAGGCTTGGGAAGAAATACTTTATCTTCCGTCACCACAAAGTGCAGCATCATTTGCTAAAACAAACAATAAAAAAACTAAATATTTACCCACAAATTTCGTACATAGCAGGTCAGATTATTGAGAAGCAGCAATGTAATAAGCTTTAAATGAACTAAGCCATCTTTTGTAGATAATTACTCTTTCATGCCTTTGATTTTTATTCAAATGAAGGTTTCAGAGTTTCTCACCTGTTCAGAAAGTGTTATCACGTCCTCTGTTGACCACTGCTTTATGCACTCAGCAATTTTCTGTGTGCTGCTGATGTCACAACCTGATGCATTAGCCACTTGCTGAAATTATGCAGAAATAAACATCACCAATTGGTCGAATGCAAGTGTAGGATATGAAGATGAACAAGGGCATTAGTTTACCTGAGCTACTGGAAAGGGATCTGCTACAATGCCTGCCATCGTAGCACAGCCACTCTCTGCAATTGCACGATGGAACAGACCAGCAGACAGTGGAGAAAGAAGCTAACAGTCAAAAAGAGACACAGTATGAAATCAGATGATGAGGCACTGCTAATGCATTTAATAAACTAAATACAATATATTTTTACAACAAATAATACAAATACAAGAAACTACTACAAATATCACAAAAATGCTTTTACAAGTGAGGACAGATCCCACTGATAGTGTCAGGGATTCCTTTTCATTTAGATATCTCATGCAGTGAGGAAGAGTGACACTATAGTCTTACTAGGCTATAGTTAATATAACTCTATACTTACTATATTCTAAAGAATAACCTACTCGTCAATGAAGCAAAGATACTGACCACACTGAAATACTGACCATATATTTTATAACATGAATTTCAGTCTTGCAAAATCATCCTGGACCAAGTTTCAAGATGCATAAACATTAGCTGCCCACCAAAAAGGACACACTGGCTCCTCCTGCAGACTCTCCAAAGATGGTGACTGATCCAGGATCACCTCCAAAGCTGTGGATGTTTTCTTGGACCCACTGAAGCGCTGCCACCTGGTCTAGGAGCCCATAGTTTCCTGGTGCATGTTCATCTCCTGTGCTAAAAGGATAAAAATGTCATTAAAATGAGAGCGTTTACTCTGTTACTAAGTACTACTCTGGTGTGCATTCACAGTAAAAAATAACAGAATCTTTCTTTAATGTTGGTACTATTATATTAACATAGTAAACATGATACAAATGCAGCACTTCCAAAACAGAGTTTGCACTGAAGTGACAAAATAGAGTTATATTGTACCGATATTTCTTTGATAAACTGCTTCATAACAACATAGTTTAGTAGAACTAGGGTTATTATAATAGGATGCCAGTTGATTTAAAGCCTGTGTTTGCATTTTTGTGTGGTTTTAGAAAATCCCATAAAATGACAAAGTAACGAAATAGTAAAATCTCTAAATGAAAGTACCACAGTTCTGCCTCTGCCTCAGACTTACCTGAAGAACCCTAACAGGCCCAGCCTGTACTGGATCAGCACAACAACTACATTCTGGTATGCAGACAAAACTGATCCATCATAGACTGATGCAGAGCCCATACTCAGTCCCCCACCATGAATCCAAACCATGACCTAAAAACATACAAGCAATAAAATCATCCAGTTGGCAATCTGTAATGACTCAGTCGATTTCTTTCCTCCAAGCCTTTGAAGTACGAAAGGTCATTCCTGTTATGGGCACATACACTGGGCAGGGACAAAGGTAGAGTAAACAGAAGTGAGCAGGTTTTGATAAGTTAGTAAGACAGAGGTGAGGAGCTGGTTGGGAGCTTACAGGTAAGCTAGCATCTTCACCAGGTTTTGCAGGCGTGTAAACGTTGAGGTAGAGGCAGTCTTCTGACACCTCAGGAAATTCCACACTCAAACCCACTTTTCCAAAAAGGTCCACGGCTGCTTGTCTATGTTGTATGCACCTGTAAACATTAACATCAGTGTTTGAAAATGAGCATGCACCTTGAGAAAGAAGCTAGAAAGAAAGAAGCGCTGTTTTAGTATATAAATCTAATGGAAGTCAATAAATTAATTTAATCTGGTCAATTTGGCCTTTTCTTCAGATCAGAGAGTCTACAGTACAGTCAGCTAGATAATTCACTCCTCTCTATTTTACATTATCTATAGTAACTATCGTAAACTGGTACATAACATAAATATCCAAGGTGCTCCACTGAGTGCAGTTCAAAAGCTTGAGATAAACTGAATATCAATGGCATTTTTTATTAAATCACGAGTTAAGTGACTATCTGTAATGCAGCACGACGTAAGATTTTTGGTAAACAATTTGTTAAAATAGCAATTAGATCAAATAAGGTGTGTACACACTGCTGCAAGTCAGTCATTTAAATCATTTAAGTCCAAGTCACATTTTGCTGGAGTTTTTCAGATGACATCATATTTCTTTACACATGAACGTCTGAATAACTCCAGCAAAATTTGACTTTGACTTTTAAACTACTATTTCAGATTTTGTAGGGTGACTTGCAGCAGTGTGTACACAGCTTATTCAAACAAATGACTACTTTAGCAAATTGCTAACCAAAGATCTTACATAGTGCTGCTTCACAGAGAGCAATTATTTCAAAAAGCAGGTCCGGCTCTATATTTATGTCTCAAGTATATCAGCAATATATATACTAGTAATCCCATCATATACTAAAGTTATGATGATAATATAAGAAAATTGCTTTGCATCCATGAACGATGTCATTAAGTGAAATTCCAAAGCACAACTGATGTAACAAAATGTTCCTCCGTATGTCGTGTGCAATCACACATTCCCACCAAAGAGTCTCTTAAAGGTGTAGCTTAATTTATCTCTCCTTGATTTTATGTCCAGCGCAGTAAGGACTACAACAAAGGCTGTTTACACTAATGAAGTGTGCCATGGACGTTCCCTTTTTCTCAGTATAAACGATGTGTTAACCAATCATTAATGAATATTGACTGAAGAATGATTTATGGTGACAAATTTACTAATGAATTAATTGGTCATATCTGTAGCAAAAACAGATAGAACATCATAAAAAGTCTTACATGAACGGCTGCTGTGTGGCGTCTCTCACTCCCGTCCATGCTTCTGCAGGTTGGGGTGGGGCGAGTCTCAAAGGGCCCACTGGTGGCTTTGCAAATGGCACTCCCAGGTAGCTCTGGATGACTGTATCCTTCCCTTTAGCCGTCACATACTCACCTTTTAGAGCTCCTAATTTAGTCTGCACAATGGGTCCTACCAGAGAGGGGTCAATTAATGAACAAACTTAAAATATGCTGTCTAAAAAGTAAAAGGTCCTAAAAGCATGTATAAATACTAAATACAATGTATTCAAATTTACATAAATGTGTTGGGATATAATATTTCCCCCTAAAATGAAATGGCTGATGCATAAATAAGATTCTCTCAGGATCAAATAGTACAGCATGACATGCCATAAACTTAATCAAATATCACTGACTCTTATGACTCTTCACTCCTGTGTGGAAACACTGAAACAGTCACAGCTCAGATAAAGAATTAGTGCAAAAGTGAGAACCATTCAATTCAGCAAGAGCGGTGTTGTGCTGTTTTCTCAACTTTATTTTCTGGGCTCAAAGAAGGAAGTCTGACTGTATTTAAGATGGTCTGCAGGTGATACAGGTGCAGTGAAACATGGTTCTCTTTCACTTTGCATGTGAAGTGTCACAGTATTAACAGTGTTAAAGAGCAGAGCTATTCTAATTACAGTTCTCCTCCACAAGTGCAGTAAGCACCATAACACATGAGACTTACCATCTTTTTTCTCTCGTATTAAACGTGGGAGAGTCTCGGTCATGAATGTGAAGTGCTTTCCCTTCAGATTCCTTCCAGCTTTCTGCTCCAGCCCAATGGCCAGATACTCCGCTTCAGTTCCAAACTCAGGCCATGGTGTCAGACCGGGGCCGTTTGGAGATCTGCCCTCAAAAACACAGAAAAAATCCTGTAAACCACAACAAGGTTTATAAGACGAGATGATGTTTAACCTACTTTGGGCAAGAAGTATGCTTCGGCATAAGGTAGAACACTTTGTGACATTAACACCCAATATAAGAGGTTTCCAAAGCCGTCAAACGAAATGATTTCAAATCTGTTTCTGATGACTCTTGCAATTTGTTAACCACAGAACGGCTTGTACAGAATTATTTACAAACCGTTTGCATATATTTAGTTTAATTCAATTAATTTTTTCCTAGAGGGACCTGCTTTAACATCTCATTAAGAACAATACAGAGTTATGTGGACCTGTTCTGCATTTAAAAACTGACAGACAGCATGATTACTCACCCAGTGCGAGCAAAGTTCCCCCAATAGGCCATCACAGTTCTACAGAGTTCATTTTCTTTCTCTGTGAAGTCAACTGAGAGAGAGAGAGAGGTGAGAGTGAGTTTCAGGGCAGTATGAATGGAGGTCACTATTATACTACTGTATTCTTTTAATATTAGTGTATTAAATCTACAAAATCTACTATTTTCAGCTTACCAGGAAACTTGTAGGCGTTGGAAAAGCAAGTACCAAAAACAAATAAAATTTCATCTCCATGGTCACTCCCAACAAAGCTGGGCCTCCTCTTCTTCACCTCATGGTAAGTATGTTGGAATTCATACAAGTAGACTGGTGCTCTAGAATCTAATCATTTTAAAAAACATAACATTGTCAAAAATCTGATATTATTCATACTCAGTACCACAAAAAAATAAATAGATGTTTACCTTTATGGTGTTTTGCCACTTTACGTGCAGGAAGGTTAAACAAGAGGTCTCCATACATTTCTCTTAAACCATCTCGGATTTTGATTGGATCATCAGTGGAGCCCAGGTACTCATCCAGCACTGCTTCATAAACCCATTTCTCACTGGGCTGAAGGAAATACAAAGACAGAAGCATGTTTTAGGAAACATGCATGCACAATTCATATAGCTTAGAGTTTTAGCATGTGATCTGTATGCAGAGGAGACATTATCACAGCCAGGTCTTCACTTACACCAGAAAAAAAGAATGGCATTATGGACATGACTTGCTCTCTTGTAACTCCATCCGTCCATCCTGGAGGAAGAAGGAACTGTGGGAAAATGAAAATAATTTTTGGTAGGTTGACACAAATTAATGTACTCAGAGTCACTAATCCTTAAAACAATTAAAATTCATTGAAAATACATAAAATACATACAGCCATAACAATTTGGACTTTTACAGGGTTTTTTGCCTTCAACACAATATATTGGTGTTTAAAGTGAACAATAAATATGTTTAAAGTGCAAACTTTCAGACCTTTAATAATAAGAGTCAAATCAGGAGAACGGTGCAGAAAATAAAACCATTGTCATAAAGAGCACTTCATTTTTAGGGGTTCAAAAGTAATTGGTTTCTTTGTAACTTCAGTGAAATTCATCCTAGACTGGACTGAGATCAGGTGACTGTCCTGGCTACTGCAGAACAATTTAATTTCTTTACTTTACAAAAGTCTTGGGTTGCTTTCACAGTATGCTTTACCTCATTGTCCAGCTGCACCTCACAATAAGTCTTATATCATTCAAATCTAAGCAGATAATATATGCCCATATCTGACACTACCTCCACCATGTTCCTTCTCTTCACTACACTCTTCTTTTGGTACATATTACTCTTTGCGGTCCCACTTATATTAAGTGTCACTAATAACTGTGTGGTTACATATGAACAACATGTGTAACAATAATGTAACTACTAGAGACGTAGCCGCTGCTATCGTGCAATTACAGAAGTACAGTTTATGTAATTACACAGAGTGACTGCATTAATAATACGACTGGAACAGCAGAAGGTTTTTTTCAGAATCCTTATCTAGCAATATTATAAAGTACATAACTTACATTAAGAAAGTATTAATACTGGAAATTCCAGTTTTCCTAGCATAGCCTTTTATCTAGAAGCTAAAAGTATGCACATAATTTAATTTTAAAATGCTTGTAGGCAGCTAACATGAACAATTTGTCAACATCCAAATATTTAGAAACTGTATTTTTGTGCACTCGTGTTTTTGTTCGCAGTTAAAAGATCTGGAAGGCTTTCACTTACATTAATAAGTCCATATCCACCTTCGTCATCAGTTACACCTGTCATGAATGGCACTTTAGTGAACTGCCTATTCTTAAGAAGTTCATACACAGATTTAGGAAGAAATCGTCCATCTGTTGACACTTTGACAGCGAACAGTCCCCCCTTAAAGACACACACACACAGACAGACACACACACACACACACACACACACAGATTTCAGAAAACTTTACAATAACAAGCATAAATCCCCAACCATATGTGTGTGATAAGAAATCTAATTGAATTAATTTTTACGATACTTATTAAATACTCACTTTTATGGCCACCGTCAAAAGGTCCTCCTCTGACAACTGCATTACACAATCAACCATCTTTTTTGTGCTGGAGATGTCGCAGCCAGCAGTTGTAGCCAAATGCTGAGAAGAGAAACATTGAGACCTTCAGCTGAGAATGTAGAATATTACAATGATTATGCTAGAACAGTATCACTTCAATTCAGTTATCAACCCCTGGGCACAAATACTTGATGGACCACTACCTGGCTACCCTTTTGTGTGGTCAGTGATTTGTTTATTATACCACAGCAGGTGACACAAGGCCCATGCAGCATCAGGATATGTGGGGCACAACAGCAAGATTACCCACACATTACCGAGAGCACATTAACCCAACAAGAAACACAATACTTCCCTATAAAGAAAGCATTTACTCTTAAGAAACATATTTACCTCAATGAAGACAAAATTAAACAAAATCGAAACACACAGGAAAACTTTTATATCCCGTCATGAAAATTTGGAGATCACTGCTTGTTTAACTGGCTGACATATTATATTCAGCTTTGGAAACAGTTTACTCTGTCGAAGTATCAAGTGTTGCTTTTACAGATCCCTCAGGCACATCTTTTAAATAGCTTGAGCTTCAAATTCCAAACACACTAAAAAAATGTTAACTCTCTACTAAAATCTGAAAGCTTGACGAAGCGGTTGTTGAGACAATGGTTGGAGAAGATGAAGCGGACATTATAGAAAGATGTTGGACGCAACAAGAATATGACTGGCTGTAACACAGTGACAAATTATTTCATTCTTTTATTGTGCTACTAGTTACATTTTTACATCTAAAACATAATAAATGGACAGTAAAAACATATGCTCTTTACCTGAGCTATTGGTAAAGGATTGTCAGTCAAGATTGCATCCATTGCTGCAGTGCCACTCTCTGCTATGACAGAGCGGAAGAGACCAGCAGACAGTGGTGAGAGAATCTGTTCAAAGTAAAGTGGAGAAGTTATCTGAAGGTATAGTTCTGTTACTTTGTGTTCTAATGTTATATGGAATAAAAAGAGAGGTCAGTAATGCATTGTGTAGATTTTACATACATACCTGTAAAGACACGCTGACTCCTCCTGCAGACTCTCCAAAGATGGTGACTGCTCCAGGATCGCCTCCGAAGCTGTGAATGTTCTCCTGGACCCACTGGAGTGCTGCCACCTGGTCCAGGAGCCCATAGTTTCCTGGAGCATGTTTGTCTCCTGTGCTAAAGAGAGAAAGACACATAAAATAATTGAGAATCTAAAAAGAATGAAATATAACCCTAAATAATTTCCATTAAAACAACAGCACATTGTTCACAGAAATGATTAATAAACAAACATTTAACTTACTATAACTACAGTAGATAATACTGGTATTCCTATACAACATCAGTCATATCTGTGTACACGTCACTTTCTGTACCTGAAAAATCCAAGTAAACCAAGTCTGTACTGGATTACCACAACAACAACATTCTCATAGGCTGCCAGTACGCTTCCTTCTTGCATGGATGCTGAACCTAAGGTCAATGCTCCACCATGAATCCAAACCATGACCTGTGGGACACCAGCAACAAAGAATACTTAACGGTTCTTTCTCATGCAGTTCACAGTAAAACATTATTATGCAAGTACTGAATTATACATTAACTTCAGTTTGAAAAAAAGTTAAAATAAAAGCACTGTTTTCTATTGAAGGTGTATTATCCCCCTACACTTTACATGAACGTGCCACCCAGGATTGCTGGCACATGCTGTTTAAAATGTGTAAAAAAAAAAAAAAAAAGAGAGAGAAACAACAAAACATCCTGACAATGACCACTAAATGTAATACTTTAGCCTATGATTAAAGTTTAATCCCTTTATCTGAGGTAATTTAAAAATGTTTGTAGAATTGTTCTGGACTATAATACCAGGTATTTAAAAAGTTTGTTTCTGGACTAAACCAAATCTAAACTATAGTGTCAATAGTTACTCTCCATAATCTAGCATTAGGCTTAATTTGGGACTAAGAAACTGGCTCCTAAGACAAATCAGCTTTAAACCATCAAACATCCACTACCATCCTTTCACCATGGAAAATTAAACAAAAAAATAAACAAAACCTAAAAATTTACAGGTAATTTGGTATCTTGGCCAGGTTTAGAGGGAGTGTAAATGTTGAGGTAGAGGCAGTCCTCAGAAGTCTCAGGAACTTCTATTTTTAGAAGACCCACAAGCAACTGTCTGTTTTGAATGCATCTAAAAAGAATAACATAAAAGAAACAAGGAAATATTTAGACACAATTGAATATTTAAGCTATTATAAGATCAGTTTTGTAAATTACTTTGATGTAGCTAAAGGTAGTATTTGGTTGAAATTCTGATCTGATTGAGAAACATAGGCATGGTCTAATAAGTATTCTGGGTTAATGGAAAACTGCATGTTAACTAAATTTGCAATACCCATTTACTATGTGCATGTAAACTGTATTTGTCTGTGTCTTCTTACATATTAGGCTGCTGTGTGGCGTCTCTCACTCCTGTCCATGCTTCTGCAGGTTGGGGAGGAGCGAGTCTCAGAGGGCCCACTGGTGGCTTGGCAAATGGCACTCCCAGGTAGCTGTGGACGACTGTATCCTTCCCTTTAACCGTCAAGTACTCACCTTGTAGAGTTCCTAATTTAGTCTGCACAACAGGCCCTGTCAAGACCAGCATGTACATGTTAATCAATAAACAGAATCAGTCAGAACCAGATTAGTCAGATTAATCAGAGTGAAAATGTACTAGTTACAGTTCCTGCACAGTAGGTCCTAAACATGACTCGCTTAATAAAAACATTTCAGAAAACCTGTTGCTGCTTGGTTCATAAATTCAAAATATTAAAACACTCCACATTTAGTATGTCAGAAGATGAAAAGATTCAGCAAGATTTATTTTTTACTTGCAATAAAATAGCTTATGTTTAATGAAGCTCCTCTCAGGGTCAAACGCTAAAGAATATTATGCTATAAACTCCTAAATCTGAACTAAATGGCTGACATGGCTATTTACTGAATATAAACTAGAACAAACACAGACAATATGAAGGGACTATGTAAATGCAAGTATGTGAAGGCAAACCAAACTGGTCGTGCTTATAAATCTATTTTTGCCAGTATTTTAACAGTACAAAGACAATAAATGTAATGTTCTACCTGATCAACCCTTAGCATTGTTTTTAGGGTTTTTTTTATAAACCCAGTGCTGCTTATTCTGATGCCTTATGTTCAGAGCATTTAAGAGTAGAAAATGTTAAACATGTGATGCAATCATGTTTGGATGTAAATGTTGGGTGGCATCCAAAAATGAATCAGCAAAAAAATCCAACAGCTTAAAAATCATGTTCTCCAACAAATGACTGCATGATGCACAATATCATCATAGAATTCAGGGAATTCAGTAAAATGTCATTAAAACCACAAAGACCCCTTTAGACACCTCAGGCATGCGCTATAAATCGGCATCAATCTGACCACTTTACACTGACAAACTGCTGGCAACAAACATCGTCCCTGCTTTCACAATTGCAAGTTGAGAGAGTACTACGCACAGTAGAAGTCACATGTAAACAGCGTCTAGAAACTTATCTGACCTCAAGTTTAAGTAAAAATAAACGGTTGTAAGGGTGTTGTAAGGGTGTGACCAAGCAAAGGCAAGGAGGCAGCTACAAATGGTCAATAATGATAGTTTTATGTGCTAATGTTTGGATGTGCTACTTCTGTAATGTCAGTTATTGTGCACTGTGAGCTTCTGTTACCAAACACAAATTCCTTGTATGCGTACTTGGCAAATAAAGTCCGATTCTGATTCTGATTTAATGTTTTTATTGGTTTACTCGAGGCACATGCATTTAAATAAAAGACAGAGGACATGGTTCCTAAAAAAACAGCAACGTGAGTAATATCTCTTTATTTGATCTCCCACTGTGTGTCTACAGTTATTAGTTACTATGTATCAGCCAATTTTTTCAACTTTTTAAATAAAGAACAATAAAATAGAATTCAATTGTTAATTGCAATTATTTCCATCTCGATTAATTATCAGCTAAAGTTTCTTGATTGTGACAGGCCTAATGACAACAGTAAGAAACTAAAATTCTTTAATGCAAATGTCATTACTAAGACTTCACTTTGATACTAAATCCTGAACACCACCTTCTTAACAATTACAAATTGAAATAGCACTGCATCAGACATTAGTGTTGGATGTGGCATTGGATGTATTTACAGACACGCTGCAGACTGATTAAGACACTTTGGCGCATTGACATGCATATGGAGCTTAATTTAGACAGCCAATTAGTAGATTAGATTCCAGCACACATGCTTATTGGGTTAAAAATACTGATAAGAATGGCTATTTTTTAGTACTCTGAGGTATTGAACAAATTTTCTCTGTACCATAAGAAACTGAATTTGGATATTTAGCTGTATTACAAATCAACTGCACCTTTTTCCAAAATAATATTTACAGTGTCTGGGTTCAAAAAGTAAAGTCTGCCTGCGTCTTTAGCATATGAAGGATTACTTTCTGATGTTGTAATGCACTGAATGATACTTACGTTTATATGTAAAGGACATTCTGAGATATCAAAACAAAGCACAAAAAATATTGCCTAGTGTTTCAAGAACAAGCAGTATGTTCTACGTAAGACTCACCATTCTTTTTCTCTCGTATCAAACGTGGAAGAGTCTCGGTAATGAATGTGTAGTGTTTTCCCTTCAAATTCTTCCCAGTTTTCTGCTCCAGCCCAATGGCCAGATATTCCGCTTCAGTTCCAAACTCAGGCCATTGAGTCAAGCCAGGTCCGTTTGGAGATCTGCCCTCAAAAACACACAGACAAAAACTCTGTAAACCACAACAGAGTTTATAGGACAGGGTTATGTTTAACCTACTTATGCAAAAGATTATGCCTTTCCAGGGACATTTACTGAAAGCCTAACATATGTGTTACTGAGAAGGTCCACATGGCCATAAGGCTGTCTAATACCTCAATTCTCTGACCCTACTTTATCAATTATCATAAATGTAGAACAAAAGGCAGGTGATAAAATAAACCAAACGAAGGCGTTAAAAAACAAAGAAACAATAAATAAATATAAAATCAGATAAACACATTCTGTTTTTCAACGTAAGCCATGCATGATTCCTGTGTAAATGTGTAGATCTTGGTGTCAACTATGCTAGAAGAAAACATATCAGCATAGCTGGTCACAAGCAAGACTAGTATATTTTGTATTTTGGATGGTGGTATGTTGATCGATCAGTTAAACATGCACCAGACCAGCACTAGATCAGCATAAATTGGTCTACGCTGTTTTCTTCAGCAGGCATTAAACAACCATGGAAGCGAATCGAACTGAAGCCTCTTGTCGCTAGTGTTTTCTTATATGCTTCAGCTTCACCGATTCAGCATGATGACACTAAGAAATCAGTGAATGTTAAAGAATGGAGATGCAAAGCCCATCAGTCCGGGAAAATGAAATTGCTCAAGTGTACATACTCACCCAGTGCGAGCAAAGTTTCCCCAGTAGCGCATCATAGTTCTACAGAGCTCGTTCTCTTTCTCTGTGAACTGACCTGAGAGAGAAAAAGAAGGAGATACAGAGAAAAATACAGGGAGAGAGAGATAGAAAGAAACTGCATTGTTATCAAAATCACTTTAAGCTAAATTAAATGGAATTCATTTAACACCTGTACATACTGAGTCTATTCAGAGCTACAACTACACCTAACTGGTATACTGATGGGTGCTGATGAGGACTTTGTCTACTGAGAAGAAATGAGCTTGTGAAGATGACAATGTGCCAATAAGTTAGTTGGTCAGAGAAATATTTCCCTCGCTAAGCTAACACTGGTCTGGGTAGCTAGTCCAGGCAAAACATGTAGTTCTTTGAGGACACAAACATTAAACAGTCACGTTAAAACATAAAAGCAGGTATTCACTGAATTGCTATTCTGTATAGTTTTCTCTATCTTCCAGTGATAAAACAGAACAAATACCTAAATAGTGATTCTAGTATTCAAATAATGATGCCTTGAATGGTTAACCATGTACTCAAGTGCTTGTGAACATCATTAATATTTATAACTACATTAATGTATTCTTTTTAAATGTGTCGTCACTATTTTCATCTTACCAGAAATTTTAATGTGGGCGTTGGCAAAGCAGCTACCAAAAACAAAATGAATTTCATCAGCATGGTCACTGCCAACAAAGCCAGGCCTCTTCTTCTTCATCTCATTGTAGGTATGTTGGAACTCGTATGTGTAAACAGGTGCTCCGGAATCTAAAAAAAAAAAGATTTTTGGATAAAACCCTCACAAAAGCAGATATCATTTATCCTCAGTACCACAAAAGTGAACAGATGTCTACCTTTATGATAGTTTGCGGTTGTACGTGCAGGAATGTTAAATATCAAGTCCCCATACATCTCTCTTACACCATCTCGGATTTTGATCGGATCATCTGAGGTGCCCAGGTACTCGTCCAGCACTGCTTCATAAACCCATTTCTCACTGACCTGAAGGAAATACAAAGACATCACTGTAGCTCATGTCAGACACTAATTATGGTGGGCCAAAAAGCTGCAAAATTCACCAACTGATTATCAAAACTTTCACTAGTTGCTAAAAAAAAAAAAACAGTAAAAAAACAGAAAATTTGATCATATCAGCCCAGTCCTATCAGTGCTGCACTGGCTTCCAACTAAATTCCGATTTGATTATAAAATTCTTCTATTGATACAAAGTCCTACACGGTCTCGCTCCTGAGTACCTGCAAGACCTCGCTTCCTATTATGAACCATCTTGATCACTTAGATCACAGGGAGCTGGCTTCTTATTAGTTCCCAGAATTTACAAATCCTCAGCAGGGGGAAAAGCCTTTTCTTATAAAGCCCCCCAACTCTGGAATAGTCTTCCAGATAATGTCCAGGACTCACAGTCTCAATCTTCAAGTCTACGCTGAAAACTGACTTGTTTAGTTTAGCTTTAGGTAATTAATGTTTCCCGTTGATAAAGGTTGTAGTTTCAGGGTTTTATGGAAACAGGGAATTGTGGTAACTGAGATGCTGGTGTTGTCGTCCCACCGCTTGTGTGCGGATGCCAGTGTTTCAGGGTGCCCCCGTTGTTTTGGTTCTTTCCTTTTAATTATGCTATTATAGTCAGATCTGCCGGAGTTGTCAGTCACACTCTGATAATGTTGTACATTCTCACTATCTCCATACATCAAAACAGAACTAATTCTATACCTTTATCTTTTTCGAGTTTGACTGCCCACCTGTCCTGACTCACACTGACCGCCAGGTTCCACTGCCACCCAAGTCACCCACCAGACTGAATGTCAGGCTTTGCTGTTACCCGAGTCGTACCAGTTACCTAACCTCAGACTAGCTGCCTAACCTTCACTACAGACTCTATTAAAATTAACATAGGCTCTAACTAGTTTCCACTAACCTTCTACCTCATCATCACTCTGACTGTTCTTCATCTGTAATATAATTCATCTTAGTTATATCATATTTTGATTATATAAGAACACCTGAGCAGCTGAACAGAAGTACAAGGTCAGTCATTATATCAGTACTGTTTGAGTAGTTTGATCAGAGAATGATTGGTTCCCCACTAGTGAGTCTTGGTTCCTGCCAAGGTTTCTTCCTCCTGTGTAACCACTGTCGCCTATGGCTTGCTCACCGGGGGGCTTTCTATGTTTTTTTTTTTATGATTTTCTTCTGTGTTGTTATTTCCTTCCTAGGCCTATTTTATGCTCTATTAAAATTCCTGTAAAGCTGCCTTGTGACAACACCAGTTGTTAATAGCGCTACTCAAATAAATTTAAAATTAAACTCTGCAAAGCTGCAGCCCAGAAGGATCCCAGTTTGACATCTCTAATGTAGCTACAGACAGTTTTAAAACTTGTTTTGTATGTCCGAGTCTTCACTTACATCAGGAAAAAAGGCAGGCAAAGCTGACATGGCTTGCTCTCTGTTCATTCCGTCCAGCCACCCTGGTGGAGCAAAGAACTGTGGGAATATGTTTATTGTTGTCAGTGATGTTGAACTGGATTGTTTTTCTTCACAAAAGTGAGTTGTTTTTGTTTACAGTGCAATTACATGAAAGGTTTCACTCACATCCATGAGTGAATAGCCACCCTCGTCATCATTTACACCAGTCATGAACGGCACATGTTTGAACTCCTTATTCTGGAGAAGTTTGTGCGCAGATTTGGGAAGAAACTGTCCATCCGTCGTCACTGGGAAGGAGACTAAAAACTAAAACCAACATAAAAGAAGAAAAACAAAGAAATTTTTCATTAGGTTTTGTGTTTAAAACAGTTTAATTTAGTAAAAACAATTATAACTGTTTTTCTGTTCATATATTTATTAGGGGTGGGAAGCAAAAAAGGCTCCAATTAAAAATTTTATATTGCAATATATTGTGATTTATAACTTTTAACTGCAAATTTTCTGCAATATTTTTTTATAACCTGATTTTTTTAATCACACAATTTTATTGCAGTCATAAAAACACATTTTATATAATAAAATAAAATATATAGCTAGTTGTATATATAACTCTGTCTCTCCATATACTTCTTTCAAAATAGAATATTCATGCTACTTTGTGTATGTAGTACACTTACGCTATGTAATACATAATACACTTACTAAGATAAACGGTTTTAAACAATGAGCTTAAGTGCCTAAAACCTTTGCACAGTAGTATATAATATCTGTGGCTATTGTTTAATCAATTTATTATATTTAAAATACTTAACGCACTTGGCAAGTCTTCCGAAGGTCCTCCTCTGAAAACTGCATAATACAATCAACCATCTTCTTTGTGCTCGAGATATCACAGCCAGAAGCATTAGCCACATGCTGATGAGAGACACATTCAAGAGAAACAGTTGTGCTTTAAAAGAATTTAAGAGAAAAACATCACTTTTTTACAGTCAGAATAAAATGAGTGGACAATAAAGGACAGATGTTTTATACCCGAGCTATCGGTAAAGGGTTGTCAGACAAGATTATACTCATTGCTGCAGTGCCACTCTCTGCTATGACAGAGCGGAAGAGACCAGCAGACAGTGGTGAGAGGATCTGTTCAAAGGAAGGTAAACCAAAATCAATCTAAGAGGCAGTATGCAATTTGGCTTCTTTATGTGATAAAATACGCAGATATATTTGGAATGGACCTTGCAGATTTCACATCTGTACCTGTAAAGACACACTGACTCCTCCTGCAGACTCCCCAAAGATGGTGACTGCTCCAGGATCGCCTCCGAAGCTGTGGATGTTCTCCTGGATCCACTGAAGTGCTGCCACCTGGTCCAGGAGCCCATAGTTTCCTGGAGCATGTTCGTCTCCTGTGCTAAATTGAGAAAGACACATAACATATACTATAATCCACTGCTATTTTCACATACATACATACTGCTGTCAGTGTTTTACTGTAAGCAGATGCAGAACATACTACGGTAGGTTTTCTTTTATATTATTTAATTACCTGAAAAATCCAAGTAAGCCAAGTCTGTACTGGATGATCACTACAACAACATTCTCATAGGCTGCCAGCACACTTCCGTCTTGAATGGAGGCTCCACCTAAGACTAGTCCCCCACCATGGATCCAAACCATAACCTGTGAGACACCAGCAATATAAAGCTCTTACACACACTTTACAGCATAATACAAGTACAAAAGAGCATTTCACTTCAAACTAATTTATAACATGCTAAAGCAAGCCAAGTTTATCTACGTAGCACTTTTTATACACTACAAAATGCTTCACGAACAAGAAAATATAAAGACAAATCCAATTTAAAGGGTGTAGGAGAACAGAAATGTCAAAAATTATTAAAACATTATTGTAACACAAAAGACAGTAAATTATTAGTAAACAATAGATATAGTTCAGGCTGTCATCATCCATTATTTTAGTATTTAAGTAGTCCACTGATTATTTTGATCATTCATTGAGTAATTGAAGTTGAAAAAATGCCAAACAATAAAAATGAACAACAACATGTGCAGAACATTTAAAATACTATGATATAAATATTAAAGCAAGACTATGTAGGATTCTAAGACCTCTCTGGTGAAAATATGTAATTGCACATCACGTGTGGAATAAGATTTTATAATGCCTGTTGTGCTTTGGACCTCCACAAGCAGAAGAATCTGACTTGGAAAAATACTCATAACTTGACAAAGGATGTGAATAAATTATTTACTGGCGTCATCATATTGCCATCAGTATAATGATGAATTTGCTTGTGAGGCCTACAGGTTGTGTGATAAATGTTTTCTTTTTAATGCTGTTTTAATAAAAGAGCTTTTTACCTTCATCAAGCCTACATTCTTACATGTAACCATGTTCTTGCACAGGATATGTGAAGTTAGTATGTGTTCTGTGGCTTGAGGTCTTGTATATCATATACATTTAGAAAACCTTGATATTCATACAACTCACCAACAATGCAATGTAGAATAACTGAAAAGATACACATCAGCCAACCAATGAAAGAAACCAATCAAATGGCATGAAGCTCTCGTTATTAGAACCAAGCTAGTGATGATCTATCCTCTCTTTGGAATTAATACTACTTCTACCTTAAACACTGACATTTACTAAAAATCAAATAATGAATCCTATATGTAGTATGACACTGTTTTAGTGAATTATTTAGTAAAAATTTCAAGTCAAAGCATATATTTCAGTTGAACTGGACACATTCTTATCAATAATGGAATCTAAAGGATATGTATCATGTACAATAGTAACAACAAATGACAAAACTCACAGCGCAAGACTAACCTGCAAAGATCATTAGCTCTAAACAGCTCTCAGAAAAACATAAAAAAGGTGCTGCTGGCTGTGGATGATGACAATAACATGTACTTGTGCAATAAAACAGAACTCTAAATGGACTCTAAAAGACTCACAGGCAATTTGCTATTTTCACCAGGTGTAGACGGTGTGTAAACGTTGAGGTAGAGGCAGTCCTCCGACACCTCTGGAACTTCCACAGTCACAGATGCTTTTTCTAAAAAATCTTTGATGATTGTCATGTTTTGTATACACCTAGAACAAAAACCTGGTCTGATTAGGAGGTACTTGCATGTGCAAACACAAACGTACACGTTGAAAAAATCTGCAACAATGAAAATCTGCAGACGTCAGTGAGATGTGACTGTCTACTTACATATAAGGCTGCTGTGTGGCGTCTCTCACTCCTGTCCATGCTTCTGCAGGTTGGGGAGGGGCAAGTCTCAGGGTACCCAGCGGTGGCTTGGCAAAGGGCACTCCCAGGTAGCTGTGGACGACTGTGTCCTTCCCTTTAACCGTCAAGTACTCACCTTGTAGAGTTCCTAATTTAGTCTGCACAACAGGCCCTGTCAGAAAAGTGTTATTCAACATTAGTCAAACGATAAAGGTTTTTGTCATTAGGACAGAAGCAGACTAAAAAAAGTGAGCTTAATTTTAATCATTTTAAATTGAAAGGCATCGAGTACAACAACACAGTCTTTAATATGCAGTTGAAGATGGTTTTCTATTCGCCAGCGTCTCGTTCCAATTCTCCAGTTCCACCTTAAATGGTGCAGCAGTTACATTAACTAACTGGCGAATAAGAAGCTAACTTCAACTGCATACAGCAGTTACTGAAAACGCAATGGCACCCAAAAACAGCCCCCCTTACCATCGTTTGCTGTCGCTGTTGTTAAAAGGTTTGCTCCCACCAAACTCCACAGCAGTAAGGCTAGAGCAGCCATCGCTCTCCCCTGTGTGAGCTCTCAGTGTGAGCCGCTTCTGCAGGTCCGACTGTAGTTCGGCTGTTATGTAACAAGGGCGGGGGAGGGGAAGGGGGCAAGGCGAACTTTGCCTCTCATGTTTTGCAAGACATGACAGTTGGATTAATTGTGCCACAGGTTTGTGCGGCGCTTCTGTTATCTTAAAGACTTAGTCACTACGCAAGGTGCCATTTCATGCATGTGAGTCGGTCGTAGTTCGCGAGTCTGCTTGTATCAAGTGCTAACGTTAGTTTAACAATAGTTCAGTAGTTCAGACCACAAAAGCCCCCGATACCAAATTTATGAGCAATGAGAGGTCGCTGTTTGTGCGTTTTGTTTCGGTGGGCCAAGTCGTGTATTAATGGATATTAGCTCAATCAGAGGTGTAAAGTAACAAACCATATCGATACCTCCGATACCAGATCTGTATACTCTAAAATCGATTCTCAAATCAAAATATCGAAACTTTTGAAACTTAAATCGTTTGAGGTAATGTATACCATTAACAGGAACATAGTGGAAAGTAACTAAACTATTGAGATCTTGTCTAAATGATACGCGGTTGGTGGGAACTACTTTTTCTTCCACCTGGGTAAGTGCGTGATGCGCAAGTCAGTCACACAGTTAGTCACAAAACAGCACGAAAAACTCCGAACTACAAAAAAAACACGAAGGGAAGAGAAGGAAAACCCCTCGGAGAGAACCTTATAGTGCAGGGGTTCCCAACCTTTTGCAACCCAAGGCCCATTTAACCCACCCCAAAACTTTCTACGGCCCCCCAGAATATTTTTTTATAGCCGTTTAAAACCAAATACAGTGCAACCATCCACGCGACCTGTGAAACTGACTGCATAATCACACAACAAAAGAAACGATACAGCACTTTTTGTCACTCACCTAATAAGATGGCTAATGTTGTTTGCCAGCTACCAAGTGGTGAATGTCAGGTTGAAGTGCAGAAAGTTGAAAACGGAGGTCTGACTCTATTCCTGTATTTGGTCCAGCCTTTGCTATAAGCTGCGCAACACGGTAGGAAGCCTCAACAGCTTTAGCATTATCGGTTCCAAAGCAAGCCAATTCAAGGGTTTTTTTCCTGCTTTGATCTTTAAAAAATTTTGTTTGTTCTTAAAAAATTCCACAGGTTTAGATGCATACTCGCTGTGTTTAGTCTCCAAATGTCGACATCATTTGGTTGGCTGTGGTAGCGGCTGGTTTTCTGTTCCTGTGCACATGAAGCCTAGTGCTAAGGTACTCACTGCTGTAATTTCTTCTTTTCGGTTTATGCTTGCTTTTCTCGGTTCTCTCAGTACGAGATACAGTGACACTTGTAGATGGTTCAACTTTAGGGTCTTTTGTTGTCAAAGACCCTGTTTTTAAGCATTTATCCGTGATGTGTACACAAGACAACAGCTTCACTCAGACTGAAGTAGCTAACTAACTAGCTAATTAATCGACTAGATAGCGCTGCGTGCCATGTGACTGTTCTACGCCAACGAACTCAAACTAAACACGTTTTGTTTTGCAAATAAACGAACTAAATATGCTGAACTATCTATTTATTGGACAAAAAATACTTGGCAAAAAAAGATTATTGGCCTACGGCCCCCTTGCAGTACGTCTGCGGCCCACTGGGGGCCCGCGGCCCACAGCTTGAAAACCACTGTTATAGTGTTTAGGTAGCTCATATAGTGTTTAAAGTAACATTACCTCGTGTCTCTGGTGTGGCTAAATATAATAAATCTTGTGTTAACTGTGAAAGACACGCTATCCACTCCTTCAAAGTTTGTAAACAAACGTGACCTCCGGGAGCTGCGAGCGCTGCTTAGCAACCGGAGGTTAGCATTTTCCCACTAGCTCAGCAGCCTTGCGTTAGCACTGCGCTAGCAACAGCTATAGTTAAACGATTATTCTCTTTAGGCACTTTATAAATGTCCCGCTCATATGTTTACAGATGTTCAAATAATTATTCATCTGGCAACGAGTTGTTACTGATTTCTATCTGGATCACATCCTTTTATTTATGAAAAATGAGTTTTACGAAAATAACAACATAAACAAACCATACTATAATAATAATAATAATAATAATAATAATAATTGCGGCACGGTGGTTTAGTGGTCAGCACTGTCTCCTTACAGCAAGATGATCCGGGTTGGATTCCTGGTCCGGGTCGTTCTGTGTGGATCTGCATGTTCGCCCGTGCTTGAGTGGGTTTCCTCCGGATACACCGGTTTCCTCCCACAGTCCAAACACATGCATGTTAGGTTGATCCCTCACTCTAAACTGCCCGTAGGTGTGAGTGTGTGTGTGTGAGTGTGTGTTGACCATGTGATGGACTGGTGACCTGTCCATGGTGTACCCCACCTTCGGCCGATGATGCCCGTGACCCCAACTAGCAGGATAAAGAGGCAGATAATGGATGGATGGCAATAGAAACACGATTTCTATTATTCTATTATTCTTTTTTCATTATAAAATATGGCTATTATTAATAATAATAGAGATACCGTTATTATTATAACAAATAGCTCATATCTGCTACATGTAGGTAGGATATAAATAGATTTTATTTTATTTAATGTAGGTGATTCCCCATCGGTATCGGTATTGGTATCGGTGATACTTGCCCTGTAATTACTTGGTATCGGATTGATGCCAAATTTTGTAGTATGGCACACCACTAGTTACCACTGTTGCCAACTCCTCAATGAGGAAAGTAGCAATTGGCTGTCCTAAAGTCACTAAATGACATAATTGCCTAATTTGCATAATCGTCTATTTGCGTGCATTTGAAGGAATAACGTTGTGGGAGGTACAAAAAGTGAGTAAACTGTCGTTCCTTAGACATATATTTTAGCAAAAAAGCTATTAACAGAGCTAAACTAAACCGACCGAAGCAAATCATAAAAAGAAATCACCGAAAAACTCACTGCATAGAAAAATCAGGTTCCTTTTATTTCATCTTGCAAGATTGCATCGTCAATACAGATCAACAGAACACTCACACAGATATTACAGAATATTCACAATATATATCTTTGTCTAGGGGGTGATTTACATAGCCCCTCCTCTTTTACCTTCTCAGTATACAGAAAGATATGTTTTTATCCAACCAGTCTCAGATGTCATCCTTAATAAACATGATTGTTGCATGTCACTTGCTTATCATTATAACACTCTTTTCTCTGAGCCACTGCTGAGTTTGTATCTTTCTGCTTATCTCTGTCTGGTTCTTCATAGCCCTCAAGGACACAGCCTGAAACACAGACTCTATTCTTTCCAGCTATGAGTTTATTATAAAGTAGTTTTTCCCAATTTATCTAGAAAAGGAGGGTCCCCGGTCTGCTATTCACAGGTGTAGATGCATGAACAGGCCAGTGTTACCAACAAGGCCATGCTAACCCCTGCCTGGTGTATTCAGGCCTTAGGGTTCAAATTAAGGTTGCTGCACTGACATGAACCAGAGTTTCTGGCCTACAGGTCAGGCTGTGTATTAATGTTCTATAAATTAAAATTACGCCCCACATTTCCCCCCTTCATAATTTAAATTATGAACACTGCATTTTTCCCTGTTTTTGTGCATGTAAATATACCTGGTCCGGTTAGCTGTGTGAGTTTATGTCAGAGCTTTATATATACTATATAATGTGAATTTAGTAAAATAATTACTCTTGAATCATGCAGTTAGGTAGTTAAAATTAATGTGTGTGAGATTAAACGTGTTAGATGGTTAAATAAAGATTAAATGTAGATGGATTAAATATAAGTGATATGCAAATATAAGTGAATAAAGTAATGTGAGTTTAAATGAGATCAATACCATTATTTAACATTTCCCTCCTGTAACAAAAGATCAAATAAAAACATCCCATGACAACCCTGGGGGGCCATCTTTGTTTACTTTGTGTTAGAACTTCCAGTGCGCCCTCGAATACGTTGATACTAATTACAAGCAAAATGACAATAAACATATAAAATGACTAGCATAACGTGTTCAGTTAGAGGGAGTCACAGTAATTGGAAGAAGAGGAAAACTTGGCTTGAACAACAGAGTTACGAACACAGCACATGAAGATCTGAGTGTTGTAAAGCCGACTCCAAAGAAGAGGACCTGCATCTAAGGCTGAGGACGCTAAAATTAAAACATCCACCCAAAACCTCCGTCTGTCTGCTCTTACCATTCTGTGAAGGAGAACCAGCACCAGAGCATCCTTATCCAGAGAAATGTCTCGCTTATGAAGCTCAGAGGAAGCTGATGCGTCGGGTGCTTGCAAGTTAAGTAACTGTTTTATGATCAGTGTCCACCGCGCTAGGCTATCTGGGCTGTAACTAACAACCACGCAGAGTGGCTCAGGCAGCTGGCTTGACTTGGGTTTACACCGGCTTTCAGAAATATAAACTCACCGTCTTTATGTAGGAGTACACGGTCGACCTTCCCACTATGCTGGTACTGATACACTTCACTACTTGTATAGTTTTTCATTGCCGAACCGTCTACACCTTCCAAGAGTACAAAATAATTAAAAACATCGCGGTAGGTAACCTCAGACCACCTTTTCATATAATCCACCCACTGTGTTATTAACCTCGGATAAGACATTGTTGTCCCATTCGAAATTCTTATTTCTTGTCTGGTCTCCTTCCATGTAACTGTATTCATTTTGGTTAGCTGAGCTGAAGTTCTAACACAAAGGTGGAAGAAACACACGCTTGAAAGTGGTTGTGGCGAAATACGGTGAATATAAACATAAAATCACTAATGTTTTTAGTAATAGTAGGTCGAGTGTTCCTTGTACGTTTACCACATTAGTTCTCTGAAAATCTCTTTTCATATTTAAACAAAACATATTATTGTAACTGAAATATCTCTAATGAATCGATATTGAATTGAATCGAATCGAATCGGAAATCGAATTGAATCGGGACCTTGTGAATCTGGATCAAATCGATCTGGGAAATCAGTGGTGATACCCAGCCCTACGTTTTACCAATGTGTGTATGCGGTGCATGAGTGTATGGATACACCATGCTCGTGGTCCATGTCTCAGATGGATTTGTGTGTTCTGTGAATGCACCATTGTGTACATAAAATGAGTAATGCTGAGACAAAATGATGGTTATAATTAACACAGAAATCACAGACAGTACACACAAACTTCCCCTCATTCCACAGTGTCCTGGGTGTTTAAAAGGATGCCATGGAGGCTTAATGTCCATTGTCTTTATTATCTGCAGTTAGTGTCCTGTCCTTTATTGAAAATCAATGTGGAAAAGTTGCAAATTCAACTAAGGCGGCGTTAGGCTCACACCTTAAGCTAAAAACTTTGTTCGTTGGAGTCTGGATGACTGTTTACCAGCTGTAGCCTACGACTCATCACTTACATCAGCCAGAATCATCATCCGTTCCTCCAGCTGGAGGTGTAGATCGAGTGATGCTCCTTGTCACTGGTCTGGAAATGCCACTTGGTCCTGCAGCTGCTTGATCCTGCGTTGTTCCACCTGCGATATCAGCTTGGGCAGTGGCAGCTTGTTGTTGAGGTCTCAGGAGATCTGGAGCTCTGGAGCAGTGATTCAGATGTATCCAGACCCTTCGTCCCTGTACTTTCACAGCGGTGGGAGTTGCTAGAGTCACCTTAAAAGGTCCTTTGCGTCTTGGTTCATCCCAACCTCGTTTAAATGTTTTAACATAGACATAGTCACCTGGGAGTACATCAGTCAACCTTTCGTCAGCGTGCTGGGCATTCCTGGCTTCAGTTGCTCCTTTCATAATCATGTGGGGTCCCCTCATCAGGCGTATCCAATCTCTCCGCTTACTTGGGTGCTTCTGCGTATAGTCAAGTCTGGTACTGGTCATCATAGACTGTGGAGTCTCGTCCAACACCGTCACCTCTCACCCTCCCCCCTTGTCACACTGTAAAACCATATGCAACACAAGCCAACATCCAATACTCAGGCATTATAACATTGTAGAAATTATAACAAAAAATGGTTCTAATTTTACCAAATTATTAAAACAACTGCACAAAAAATAAAGGATATGTTAGTGTAAGAATCTCCAATCACCCTCCAACTTCAGGACAAAACAAAATTATCAGTTTCATGGCCCATTACATGACATCTAAGAGGCGTAAGAGTGGTGACAGATGTCCCCATACCATGTATGAAAACAAGTGTTTCTTCATCTCAGCAGTGGACATGCTGGGGCCTATTGCACACCAGTCCCCATGTGAGACTCTCCTCGCTCTCTGTCATCTCTGCCATGGATCACATAATCAGCTTTGCATGATGGTTATTAAGGCGCTGTCTCCCAATAGTCTTCAGTTTTCCGTCCTTATGAGATAAGCTCACTGCAGACAAATTTCTCAAAACATGACATGTGAGATTTCCAGATATAATACATAAACCAACGATAGAGGTGTTAATCAATACACTGTCTCATTATAGTGCTGTTAATAACAGAGATATTCTGAAGAAAAGCAGATAACAAGCTTCATTTCAGTGTCTGTGCATCTGAGCCATCAAAGCAGCAAAAAAGTCAGCTACATTTTTTTTACTTATCAGATTGGAACCTTATTAAGTATGCTTTAATAAATTTACACGAGCTAATACCAGTAATAAATTAGTATACAGATTAATATCATATTGCAGTGTGACATAAGTAAACTTGTTTATCTGAACATTGCTGTTTACGTTCTCATGGGACAAGTCATTTACATGTAAGGCTAAATTATTGTATCAAACGAAAAAGAATTGAAGCAGAAATATATGATTTGAGGAAAACATGTTTTTCTTAATCTAATTATGACCTAACCTAGATGATCTAGTAATTACTCTGCGTCACCACCAGATGTAAATATTTGACACAGATATGATATTTTTAAAACACCTACTGTTTCCTAATATAAACTTTTACATTTAAATAAAACTCCTAAACACCCAAACTTCCATATTTGTGACGCAGATTTAAATAAAAATAAACTCTAAACAATAAGAAATTACTTTGGAAAAAACACAACCATCTAACTTATCCGCTCATAGTTTCTGTCCTTTAAAGATGTGACTCAAGCACACAGAGACTGTCTGGCACTAACAAATGGATCAGTTTGGAAAAAATCAGAGCAAAGCCGGGTTAGAAAGAATTAAAGGTGCAGTAAGGGAGTTCGGAGAATGTTTTACCTCTCTCACCACTAGAGGCTCAGAGAGAGTGAGAGAGAGAGTGGGAGGTAGAGGGTCTGGAGAGATAGAAGGTCTGTGGCAAGAGTGAGAGCCGTGTCCCCCTCCCAACACAGATTTGGTCAAAAGAACAATTGCTGCTTGCTATTTTTATAAAATTAAAAAATAGCCTTAATACTGTCTTACTTTCTGGCCAAACAGCTAAATTTTCATAGTTTTAATTTCCAAAGGTTCTAGTCATCTATAATTTTGTTTACTGTCAATAAGTAATGTTTATGAATGCTGAGGTCTAACAAAAATTTATAAACTGTTAATTTACTGAATATTTATACATGACCTCATTATAAAATATGTCATACAAGGTATTATTACTATTTTTATTATTATTACGTTTCTTATTCTTATTATTAGTATAACTAGAGCTTTTGCTCTTATCTTTATTTAGACTAATATGAACTCACATTTAAAGGCCTTTTAATTCTGTCCCTCTCTAGAAGCACGGTTTGCGAGTTATCCGCTGAGCTTGAGCTACTGAGCCCTATGTACTTTGTGAGTGCCTGAAGGATTTTATATGCCGTTTGCACCTGGACTGGAGCTTTAACTCTTTTAACTGGACAGAGCTCTCTCCGTCTACGGAGAACCGTACTAGCTCAGACTGAGGCTACATACTCGTCTGGACTGCAGAGCGCTGCACTCGGCCAGCCTCCAATCCCGACGGCAGCCACTACCGCTTCTGAACACGGAAATCCGCAATACTAGGTGACGAAGGTGCAATGAGTTTATCCCCCTACTAGACTTTTTACCAGTCCCTAAACCTATGAGCGCTCCTATGGCACCTAGCTTTCCCTAATCAGAAACCACTGAGCTCTATCATTTTCTATTAATTTTCTTGTCGAACCAATTTCTTCCCCATGGCTGTACATTTAACAAATATGTGTAATGTGAACAATGCCACAAACAGCATATATTTACAGCAAATGACAATGCGACCATCAGCACATATTTCACAGCGAACGACAATGCAACAATCAGCACGTGTTCACAAACAGCATATATACACAACGCCACAAACAGCAAATGTTCACAATGCAACAGGACAGACCAAAACAGACAAAACAACACATATTTTGGACGACCTCTCTTATTTACTACAAACTACTTCAGCGCTTTTCATTCTCTGGTGCACTCATTTTCATTCCGGCGCGCTATTCTCTGTGTACACTTATTTCTCACGGCGCTCGTTTCTTCCATGTTTTTTCTTCAGAATGCTGCCTTCTCCTCTCCCAGCACGCAATCCCTCGGAGCAGCGCACATGCTTTCTACGTAACACACACCTTCTTTTACATGAAGATCAGTGTGCTTTTGGACTTTTATGGGTTTTCTAAGTATTACTTCTGTTTATAGAATGGTTTTTTTTTTGTATACACACATTTACATACACACTTACATATTTTCTTGTTCATGCAATTCTCATCCAGTGAGCCTTCCAAAAAATGTTGCAATCTATTTACAAAACAAAACATTGCAACTTTTCAAGCAAAAACAGCGACTATTTACACACTGCATTATTGTTCTGTAGGCGAGAGACACAACAGCCAGTAATTGCAGAATTTTGTGAAAAAGGTTTCTGCTTACCCTTTAATCTTTGAGCTCTTTGCAGGCGCTGTTCTCTCGTCCACAGGACAACACGGTGACCTGGAGCTTGACAAAAAATTGTCACCACAACGGGTCCAGGCTTTTCTGATAACGACCACGGCCGGGTTAATATCCCCGTACGGGCCACCATTTTTATGTCGTTCCTTAGAAATATTTTAGCAAAAAAGCTATTTACAGAGCTAAACTAAACCGACCGGAGCAAATCATAAAAAGAAATCACCGGTTCCTTTTATTTCTTCTTGCAAGATGGGGAGGTCCCATCGTCAATACAGACCAACAGAACACTCACACAGATATTACAGAATATTTACATTTTATATCTTTGTCTAGGGGGGGATTTACATAGCCCCTCCTCTTTTACCTTCTCAGTATACAGAAAGATATGTTTTTTATCCAACCAGTCTCAGATGTCATCCTTAATAAACATGACTGTTGATGATGTCACTTGCATATCATTATTGTACAATACAGTAGCTTTTCTCTGAGCTACTGCTGAGTTTGTATCTTTCTGCTTATCTCTGTCTGGTTCTTCATAGCCCTCAAGGACGCAGCCTGAAACACAGACTCTATTCTTTCCAGCTATGAGTTTATTATAAAATAGTTTTTCCCAATTTATCTAGAAAAGGAGGGTCCTCGGTCTGCTATTCGCAGGTGGAGATGCATGAACAGGCCAGTGTTACCAACAAGACCATGCTAACCCCTGCCTGGTATGTTCAGGCCTCAGGGTTCAAATTAAGGTTGCTGCACTGACATGAACCAGAGTTTCTGGCCTACAGGTCAGGCTGTGTATTAATGTTCTATAAATTAAAATTACTATTTAAAATAAAATACATCTTTAAATAAACTTCCTTCCCTTACTCCATAGCTTTCTGTAGCACATTAAACGCCATGTCTTAAATTACTCCCCACAAAACCTTTCAACATTCCAACATGCATAAGATTAATCAGATTAATGACATTAATTTATTGAACTAAATGTAACTCACCTATTCAGGTTCATGCAACAGGGCTGATCAGTCCGTGAATGAAACAGTCCGTGCACAGGCCACAGAGGTCAAATAGGGAGTTGACGTCTTATAGTTCAGCTGTGTGGCATGATTCTGTAATGGCAGTGTACAGCCCTTAAGGTCATAAGCACTGCTGGTTAACCTATCATAGTTTTCTTTAAGCTGATGATCATTGACTAAAAAACAATTGTATCTAAATAACTT
Organism: Megaleporinus macrocephalus; assembly: GCA_021613375.1. Lineage (NCBI taxonomy): Eukaryota > Metazoa > Chordata > Actinopteri > Characiformes > Anostomidae > Megaleporinus > Megaleporinus macrocephalus. The sequence goes on from CM038702.1 coordinate 50,239,697, forward strand.
ACTTGTATTTTTCATTTAATGTACACAACTATTTAAATACCCCTCTAAAATAACTAAATTGGCACGTTATGAACTGAGCCAAATGAAACTCAAAAGAGGGGCTTGAGACACTCTATCATCTGTCAAAAAAGAAGCAGCCACTCAGCTGTCAGGAAATGGCACATACTGGCATGCATGTCTCACCTGCAATTTATAACTTTTAATAAGGGGCACTTGCCTCTCACAACACTGTTGTTTGCCAGTGGCATCTGGTACACAGAAACAGTAAGCGATCACTTCCTGATGCCAGCAAGGGACTGAACACTAAATACACTTTAACATTTTACAATAAACTACCTGCTTTATACTTCATTTTACAAAATAGATGCACTAGCGGAGCAAAACTACTTACATGCTGTTGCTGTCAGATCTTTTTGTCTACTGAGCTAGACTGTAGTTATCATCTACAAAATGCATATCAACCTGTTGTGATGGTCACTTCAGTGCATTGCTCAGAGAGACGAGAGAGAGTAGAGATGTCGACAGGCATGCATGTATGGTGGTTAGCTTCAGGTTGTAGCCTGTGTGTTCTGCCTACTGCTGTTATCTGGAATTGTGATGATGTGGAGTGCGGGTGCTCCCCAGCCCAATAAATGGTCTCCATTGCACCGCACCTGCTGTCTCCTGTGTGTGCCGTCTGGAGAACAGGGCAAGTACTGAACCACCCAGTAGCATCTCTACCCCCAGAAGCGTTCGCCCCCACTAAGCATCCATCACACTGTGTTATCTAACATAACACATCAGATTAATCTAAAGCACAAATTTACTTAACTGACTTTGAACGTAACCCACCTTGAATGGAAGCAACAGAGCTGGTGTTCAAACAATCTTACCATGTAGAGATCCTAGTGAAAATGTGCATATCATTAGCCCAGTGTAGTTACTCTGTGTTTCCAATGCTTTATTGTTTTTTTTTTTTACTGTTAATTAATTCAATATACTATCAAAATATAGTAATTAGCATTTTAATGCTGGAAACATTTTCAGACAAGGGGGTTGGGGGGGGGGGGGGGCAATCCCATTGGCGAAGGCGGGGTACACCATGAACAGTTCGCCAGTTCATCACATGGCCAACACTCACTCACATCTAAAGGCAATTTAGAGTGACCAAGCAACCTATATCATGCATGCCTTTGGACATGTGGAGTACCTGGTGGAAACCCACTTAAGCACGGTGAGAACAGCCAAACTCCACACAGAACGGCCCAGACCAGAAATCAAACTTGCTGTGAGGCAACAGTGCTAACCACTACACCACCATGTCACCTCACTTACATTCCAATAAAGGTTATTAATAACATGCCTTTGAAGTTTGACTTTTTGCACCATTACAGTACTTACTAGTCATCATATATTCAGCTCCATGAAACACACCTTAATGCTCAGTAGTACACAGATATGCTTCTTTAATACATTTGCATTGTACTGAAACACATTTATTTTCAATGGCATATATGTGACTGCACTACTGTAGTGCAGTAGTGTGGTGTGGCCTAAGCTTTTGTTCTTAGTTCCATTTTTTCTCTTACATTACTTTTACTTTTATACCTTAAGTTGTTTTGAAAGTAGTACTTTTACACTTTTACTGGAGTAAAAAGCTTGAGTTAAAACTTCAACTTCTACAGAAGTATTTTTAAACCCTAGTATCCACAAGTTTAGTAATGAATGTGGATACTTTTGACACCTTTGAGCTCAACACATTTTTATAACGTACATGACTTATCATAGAAATCTGCTTAAATTGTCTGACTTTTTTTTAAAATAAACAACACAGTCACACACACTGCTCAAAAAACTGTTCATGGCACTATGGTGTTTACTACTTCTGGTGAGAGAGAGCACATTAAAGAGAAGTTCCACACATTTGTTAACTCTCTGAATAATTAAGTCCTAGAATTCAGTCATTCATATGTTTTAAAGTTAAATGACAGAGTCATTTGGTGGTGTTTGGTGGTGTTTTACTTTGTTAAGGCTTGTGTTGAGATGCCTGATCAGAAATATCCTGCAGTGAGAAGCTTCACTGACTCGAGCTCTCGCCTCGCTGGAGCGTCATGTAGCTCGCGCCAGCTTTAAACGCCAGATCAGTGATAAGAGCAATGAACAGCAACGGTGACAATATATAATGTAATAAATCGGCTTTTGTATAATGTGTTGTTATGGTAACAGACTAGGAGGGTTTGGGTTAGCTAACGTTTATATTAACTATCGTCAAAAAACACTCTGAAACGTAAAGTTACATTACTCTCTGGCCCAAACCGCAGACTGCTACTACACTAAATGCGTAAATAAATAAATTAATGAATAAATAAAAGGACACCAGCGTTAGAATTGTTTTCAGTAGTACAATAGTCTTACTGTCTAACATTAATGTTAGTCTTGTCTAGTCAGGAAACCTCAACATACATTGTTTTGTCATTTCATTTCAGCAATATGCCACCAAAGAAAATAATAATTGTTATATATGTATATAATCCAGTTGATCCACTTTTTTTTTTACCACCTTTAACATCGTAACCACTCAGAACTGTTTATAAGTCGTGTACGCTGTGAAAAGAATGTGTTGAGCTAATATCCATTAAGACACGAGCTGGCTCACCGAAACAAGACGGACCGACAGCGACCTCTTATTGTTCATATTTGTTAAGGCCTTTCTGTGGTCTGAACTATTGTTAAAGTATCGTTAGCTCTGAACACAAGCAAGCTCGTGAACTACAACCCACTCACATATGAGGGCACCTTGCGTGGTGTCTAAATCGTTTAGATAAACAAAACCTGTAGCCCAATTAATCCAACTGTCATGTCTTGCAAAACGTGAGAGGCAAAGTTCGCCGCCCCTAACACCGCCCCCAGTACATAACACCAGCGACTACAGTCGGACCTGCAGAAGCGGCTCGCACTGAGAGCTCACACAGGGGAGAGCGATGGCTGCACTAGCCTTACTGCTGTGGAGTTTGGTGGGAGCGACCCTTCTAACAACAGCGACAGCAAACGATGGTAAGAGGGGACTGCTTATGCAGTTGAAGTTAGCTTCTTATTCGCCAGTTAGTTAATGTAACTGCTGCACCATTTAAGGTGGAACTGGAGAATTGGAACGAGACGCTGGAAAATAGAGAACCATCTTCAACTGCATGTTAAAGACTGTATTGTTGTAGTCAATGCCTTTCATTTCAAGAGGATTAAAACTAAGCTCACATTTTGGCTGATAAAAAGGCCATTAAGTTTAAACCTGATGGTTTTACTTTGTAATGGTCATTGGCTTAGTGGTTGCCATTAAAGACCACTACTAGTTTCCTGAAGAACATCTTTAGATTTCATTGGGAAACCATTAAATCGAATTAGTCCCAGAACACAGTTTAAATCATTGGAGTCCTTAACACTGTGATAGCAACCCGTAATATCATTAATGACTACAGGACTGGACACCACCAGAAACCAACTTTTCTTTATTTATTTATTTTTTTACACAGGTACGTGTCCTGCTATCTGGAGTTTGACTGATAGCAGTTATTACATAGGATGCATTGTATACTGATTTGACTAATGTTGAATAACACTTTTCTGACAGGGCCTGTTGTGCAGACTAAATTAGGAGTTCTACAAGGTGAGTACTTGACGGTTAAAGGGAAGGATACAGTCGTCCACAGCTACCTTGGAGTGCCGTTTGCCAAGCCACCAGTGGGCCCTCTGAGACTCGCTCCTCCCCAACCTGCAGAAGCATGGACAGGAGTGAGAGATGCCACACAGCAGCCTAATATGTAAGAAGACAGTTTACATGCACATAGTAAATGGGTATTGCAAATTTAGTTAACATGCAGTTTTCCATTAACCCAGAATATTTATTAGACCATGCATATATTTCTCAATCAGATCAAAATTTCAACCAAATACTATCTTTATACAATATTTTCTTGTTTCTTTGTTGCTATTTTAGATGCATTCAACACAGACAAATGTTTGAGGGTGTTCTAAACATTTTTTATTTGAACATGGAATTTCCTGAGACTTCTGAGGACTGCCTCTACCTCAACATTTACACTCCTTCTAAACCTGGCCAAGATACCAAATTACCTGTAAGTTTTTAGGTTTTCTTTAATTGCACTTTACCACAGAAGGAGAACAAACAGTTACACCCACCATTTGATATAACTGTGACACTAATGGTTTTCTTAATATCACAGTATCTTAATATTCAATATTTGTAATTTCCATCATTGGTAGTTTATATTCTGCATGTCAGCATTTTGGATCCAATATGAAACAGTAACATGATTTCAAGCTATTTGTGCCGTATCAGGTGGAACATTTGGGCAATTGCGTTAATCGTGCCCTGCTATACATCATTGTACATCCAAATTGTTGCTGCCAGAACAAAACCATCTCTTTTAAATCATTAGAGATTATGCTCATTTACATTTTATTCATTGACAAATGGACAAACAGAAATGGTCAAAAATGACATCGAGTAACATCTTTTTAGAACATACATTCATACTTTAACAGGTTTTTCCTTCTCCTTGAAAGTTACTTTTTTTAAAGATACGAGATAATGAAAGTGACAAAATACTTGTGTTGTAAGAACATACATTTGTAAGGATGTTTAAAAGGATGTTTAAAACTCATGTCTATACCCTTATAATGCCAAATCCCATCTGTATCTAGCAGCAGGTACTGGGCCCCCTTTAGTTGCTAATCAGCCTTTTCCTTTAGGTACTGAGTATACCTGATCTTGAGACCTGGATGGTTTACATCTCATATTTCTCCACTGACACTGATTTTCTGGACTTGAAAAGATGCTTTCATAGTCTGTGAAAGTTCTTTATGGACTACAAGATTGTGTGCTTCTGGAAATAAAGTCTATAGAAATCGCTGTCAGAAAATAACCACTTCCATTGCTACAATATTAAATAAGAAATGTAATTTAAAATGGTATAATGAACTTGCTTAGAAATGCATGTATTATACTTCTCACACAATGTGAAGGTTGTAGGTTTCCAGGGTTGCAGTTGGTGGATTTAATATGTCTGTTGATAAGACTTGGTTCACTGATGTAAGCACTTGCATGATGTTAAATGTCATGGAAAGCATGTTCTGTGGTCATATGTGACCAAATGAAGCTTGTTGACAATCAACACGATGGGTAAGTAGAAGAAAACTTTTCCATGGTGAAAGGATGGTAGTGGATGTTTGATGGTTTAAAGCTGATTTGTCTTAGGAACACTTAAGAGCCAGTTTTTCTTAATGTTTTACTGTGAACTGCATGAGAAAGAACCGTTAAGTATTCTTTATTGCTGGTGTCCCACAGGTCATGGTTTGGATTCATGGTGGAGCATTGACCTTAGGTTCGGCATCCATGCATGACGGAAGCGTACTGGCAGCCTATGAGAATGTTGTTGTTGTGGCAATCCAGTACAGACTTGGTTTACTTGGATTTTTCAGGTACAGAAAGTGATGAGTACACAGATATGACTGATGTTGTATAGAAATACCAGTATTATCTACTGTAGTTATAGTTAGTTAAATGTTTGTATATTAATCATTTCTGTGAACAATGTGCTGTTGTTTTAATGGAAATTATTTAGGGTTATATTTCATTCTTTTTAGATTCTCAATCATTGTATGTGTCTTTCTCTCCTTAGCACAGGAGACGAACATGCTCCAGGAAACTACGGGCTCCTGGACCAGGTGGCAGCACTCCAGTGGGTCCAGGAGAACATTCACAGCTTCGGAGGCGATCCTGGAGCAGTCACCATCTTTGGAGGGTCTGCAGGAGGAGTCAGCGTGTCTTTACAGGTATGTATGTAAAGTCTACACAATGCATTACTGACCTCTCTTTTTATTCCATATAACATTAGAACACAAAGTAACAGAACTATACCTTCAGATAACATGTCCACTTTACTTTGAACAGGTTCTCTCACCACTGTCTGCTGGTCTCTTCCGCTCTGTCATAGCAGAGAGTGGCACTGCAGCAATGGATGCAGTCTTGACTGACAATCCTTTACCAATAGCTCAGGTAAAGAGCATATGTTTTTAAACTGTCCATTTATTATGTTTTAGATGTAAAAATGTAACTAGTAGCACAACAAAAGAATGAAATAATTTGTCACTGTGTTACAGCCAGTCATATTCTTGTTGCGTCCAACATCTTTCTTTAATGTCCGCTTCATCTTCTCCAACCATTGTCTCAACAACCGCTTCGTCAAGCTTTCAGATTTTAGTAGAGAGTTAACATTTTGTTTTAGTGTGTTTGGAATTTGAAGCTTAAGCTATTTAAAAGATGTGCCTGAGGGATCTGTAAAAGCAACACTTGATACTTCGACAGAGTAAGCTGTTTCCAAAGCTGAATATGTCAGCCAGTTAAAGAAGCAGTGATCTCCAAATTTTCATGACGGGATATAAAAGTTTTCCTGTGTGTTTTGATTTTGTTTAATGTTGTCTTCATTGAGGTAAATATGTTTCTTAAGAGTAAATGCTTGCTTTATAGGGAAGTATTGTGTTTCTTGTTGGGTTAATGTGCTCTCGGTAATGTGTGGGTAATCTTGCTGTTGTGCCCCACATATCCTGATGCTGCATGGGCCTTGTGTCACCTGCTGTGGTATAATAAACAAATCACTGACCACACAAAAAGGGTAGCCAGGTAGTGGCCCATCAAGTATTTGTGCCCAGGGGTTGATAACTGAATTGAAGTGATACTGTTCTAGCATAATCATTGTAATATTCTACATTCTCAGCTGAAGGTCTCAATGTTTCTCTTCTCAGCATTTGGCTACAACTGCTGGCTGCGACATCTCCAGCACAAAAAAGATGGTTGATTGTGTAATGCAGTTGTCAGAGGAGGACCTTTTGACGGTGGCCATAAAAGTGAGTATTTAATAAGTATCGTAAAAATTAATTCAATTAGATTTCTTATCACACACATATGGTTGGGGATTTATGCTTGTTATTGTAAAGTTTTCTGAAATGTGTGTGTGTGTGTGTGTGTGTGTGTGTGTGTGTGTGTGTGTGTGTGTGTGTATTTTTAAGGGGGGACTGTTCGCTGTCAAAGTGTCAACAGATGGACGATTTCTTCCTAAATCTGTGTATGAACTTCTAAAGAATAGGCAGTTCACTAAAGTGCCATTCATGACAGGTGTAACTGATGACGAATGTGGACATACACTTGTTGATGTAAGTGAAAGCCTTTCAGATCTTTTAACTGCGAACAAAAACATGAGTGCACAAAAATACAATCAGGTCCATTAATATTTGGATGTTGACAAAATGTTCATAAAAGGCTATGTTGGAAAACTGGAATTTCCAGTGTTAATACCTTCCTAATGTTAGTTATTATGTACTTTATAATATCGCTAGAAAATAATTGTGTAATTACATGTGAGAATATGCTGTTAAAACTATCAGGATACCCTTATTTAATTACATGAGACAAAAAAGAAATTCATACACCTGTGTAATTACATAAACTGTACTTCTGTAATTGCTCGATAGCAGCGGCTACGTCTCTAGTAGTTACGTTATTGTTACAAATGTTGTTAATATGTAACCACAGTTATTAGTGACACTTAATATAAGTGGGACTGCAAAGAGTAATATGTACCAAAAGAAGAGTGTAGTGAAGAGAAGGAACATGGTGGAGGTAGTGTCAGATATGGGCATGTATTATCTGCTTAGATTTCAATGATATAAGACTTATTGTGAGGCGCATCACAGTGCAGCTGGACAATGAGGTAAAGCATACTGTGAAAGCAACTGTTCTTCTGATTTGACTGTTAATACCTTCAAAATAAAAGTCTGAAAGTTTGCACTTTGAACATATTTATGTCCAAAAAAAGTCCAACTAGTTATGGCTGTATCTATTTTATGTATTTTCAACTAATTTTAATTGTTTTGAGTGACTACTTTGAGTACATTGATTTGTGTCAACCTACCAAAAATTATTTTCATTTTCCCACAGTTCCTTCTTCCTCCAGGATGGACAGATGGAGTTACAAGAGAGCAAGTCATGTCCATAATGCCATTCTTTTTTTCTGGTGTAAGTGAAGACCTGGCTGTGATAATGTCTCCTCTGCATACAGATCACATGCTAAAACTCTAAGCTATATGAATTGTGCATGCATGTTTCCTAACACATGCTTCTGTCTTGGTATTTCCTTCAGCCCAGTGAGAAATGGGTTTATGAAGCAGTGCTGGATGAGTACCTGGGCTCCACTGATGATCCAATCAAAATCCGAGAAGGTTTAAGAGAAATGTGTGGGGACCTCTTGTTTAACCTTCCTGCACGTAAAGTGGCAAAACACCATAAAGGTAAACATCTATTTATTTTTTTGTGGTACTGAGTATGAGACTTATTGCACCTCACAATAAGTCTTATATCATTGATATTATTATGAGGATGAATAATATCAGATTTTTGACAATGTTTTGTTTTTTAAAATGATTAGATTCTAGAGCACCAGTCTACTTGTATGAATTCCAACATACTTACCATGAGGTGAAGAAGAGGAGGCCCAGCTTTGGTGGGAGTGACCATGGAGATGATATTTTTTTTGTTTTTGGTAGCTGCTTTTCCAACGCCCACAAGTTTCCTGGTAAGCTGAAAATAGTAGATTTTTGTAGATTGAATACACTAATATTAATAGTATACAGCAGAGGTCACTGATAAGGCGGACCGTGGTCCTAGTCCGGACCCAGATGTTGCCCAAAGCGGACCCAAACAGATAAACTATTGAGAACTATTTAATTCTGACAGTGTTTATTTTAAGTGGCAGAACTTTTCTTGTCTTTATGGTATATGGGCTTCGCCGTGCCATAAACTCAAAGACCAATCGCGCGCGTTATAAGATCACCAAAGACGCTCCTCAGCCAATCAGAGCTGTGCATATTCGAGAGTGTGGAGATCAAACAGGCAGTTGGAGAATAAAGCGAGGCAGCGCCAAATGGAAGGCTGCACGTTTTATTTACTTTTTCTATAAATAAGCACTTTTCAAAAACATTCAGTTAATTAATGTAGCCACTGTTTTTATTGAAGTGAGTAAATAGCATTTATTTGTAATTTTATAAATAATTCATTCACTTCAGCATTTAAACAGTAAATATACTGAAATATACTGAACAGTATTTGTAATTTGTTGCTGATGGTATAAGATGCTGATACTAGGCTACTTCAGTTTACAGGATACACCACTGAATCATAACACATGTTAGAAATGATGACGGTCCGGACCTTGGCCTGAGGATCTTTCTTTTAACTGGAACTTACTGAACTCTAATTAAATACCCCTAGTATACAGTATATACAGTAGTGTAATAGTGACCTCCATTCATACTGCCCTGAAACTCACTCTCACCTCCCTCTCTCTCTCTCTCTCTCTCTCAGTTGACTTCACAGAGAAAGAAAATGAACTCTGTAGAACTGTGATGGCCTATTGGGGGAACTTTGCTCGCACTGGGTGAGTAATCATGCTGTCTGCCAGTTTTTAAATGCAGAACAGGTCCACATAACTCTGTATTGTTCTTAATGAGATGTTAAAGCAGGTCCCTCTAGGAAAAAATTAACTGAATTAAACTAAATATATGCAAACGGTTTGTAAATAATTCTGTACAAGCCGTTCTGTGGTTAACAAATTGCAAGAGTCATCAGAAACAGATTAGAAATCATTTCGTTTGATGGCTTTGGAAACCTCTTATATTGGGTGTTAATGTCACAAAGTGTTCTACCTTATGCCGAAGCATACTTGTTGCCCAAAGTAGGTTAAACATCATCTCGTCTTATAAACCTTGTTGTGGTTTACAGGATTTTTTCTGTGTTTTTGAGGGCAGATCTCCAAACGGCCCCGGTCTGACACCATGGCCTGAGTTTGGAACTGAAGCGGAGTATCTGGCCATTGGGCTGGAGCAGAAAGCTGGAAGGAATCTGAAGGGAAAGCACTTCACATTCATGACCGAGACTCTTCCACGTTTAATACGAGAGAAAAAAGATGGTAAGTCTCATGTGTTATGGTGCTTACTGCACTTGTGGAGGAGAACTGTAATTAGAATAGCTCTGCTCTTTAACACTGTTAATACTGTGACACTTCACATGCAAAGTGAACGAGAACCGTGTTTCACTGCACCTGTATCATCTGCAGACCATCTCAAATACAGTCAGACTTCCTTCTTTGAGCCCAGAAAATAAAGTTGAGAAAACAGCACAACACCGCTCTTGCTGAATTGAATGGTTCTCACTTTTGCACTAATTCTTTATCTGAGCTGTGACTGTTTCAGTGTTTCCACACAGGAGTGAAGAGTCATAAGAGTCAATGATATTTGATTAAGTTTATGGCATGTCATGCTGTACTATTTGATCCTGAGAGAATCTTATTTATGCATCAGCCATTTAATTTTAGGGGGAAATATTATATCCCAACACATTTATGTAAATTTGAATACATTGTATTTAGTATTTATACATGCTTTTAGGACCTTTTACTTTTTAGACATTAAGGTGGAACTGGAGAATGCGAACGAGACGCTGGTAAATAGAGAACCATCTTCAACTGCATGTTAAAGACTGTGTTGTTGTACTCGATGCCTTTCAATTCAAGAGGATTAAAACTAAGCTCACTTTTTTTTACTATTCTACAGTAATACCCCTGTTATACATATATATAACAACCCTGATAAAAAGGCCATTAAGTTTAAACCTGATGGTTTTACTTTCTAATGGTCATTGGTTTAGTGGTTGCCATTAAAGACCACTACTAGTTTCCTGAAGAACATCTTTAGATTTCATTAGGAAACCATCAAATCGAATCAGTCCCAGAACACAGTTTAAATCATTGGAGTCCTTTACACTGTGATAGCAACCCATAATATCATTAATGACTACAGGACTGGACACCACCAGAAACCAACTTTTCTTTCTTTCTTTTTTTTTTTACACAGGTACGTGTCCTGCTATCTGGAGTTTGACTGATAGCAGTTATTACATAGGATGCATTGTATACTGATTTGACTAATGTTGAATAACACTTTTCTGACAGGGCCTGTTGTGCAGACTAAATTAGGAGTTCTACAAGGTGAGTACTTGACGGTTAAAGGGAAGGATACAGTCGTCCACAGCTACCTTGGAGTGCCGTTTGCCAAGCCACCAGTGGGCCCTCTGAGACTCGCTCCTCCCCAACCTGCAGAAGCATGGACAGGAGTGAGAGATGCCACACAGCAGCCTAATATGTAAGAAGACAGTTTACATGCACATAGTAAATGGGTATTGCAAATTTAGTTAACATGCAGTTTTCCATTAACCCAGAATATTTATTAGACCATGCATATATTTCTCAATCAGATCAAAATTTCAACCAAATACTATCTTTATACAATATTTTCTTGTTTCTTTGTTGCTATTTTAGATGCATTCAACACAGACAAATGTTTGAGGGTGTTCTAAACATTTTTTATTTGAACATGGAATTTCCTGAGACTTCTGAGGACTGCCTCTACCTCAACATTTACACTCCTTCTAAACCTGGCCAAGATACCAAATTACCTGTAAGTTTTTAGGTTTTCTTTAATTGCACTTTACCACAGAATGAGAACAAACAGTTACACTCACCATTTGATATAACTGTGACACTAATGGTTTTCTTAATATCACAGTATCTTAATATTCAATATTTGTAATTTCCATCATTGGTAGTTTATATTCTGCATGTCAGCATTTTGGATCCAATATGAAACAGTAACATGATTTCAAGCTATTTGTGCCGTATCAGGCGGAACATTTGGGCAATTGCGTTAATCGTGCCCTGCTATACATCATTGTACATCCAAATTGTTGCTGCCAGAACAAAACCATCTCTTTTAAATCATTAGAGATTATGCTCATTTACATTTTATTCATTGACAAATGGACAAACAGAAATGGTCAAAAATGACATAGAGTAACATCTTTTTAGAACATACATTCATACTTTAACAGGTTTTTCCTTCTCCTTGAAAGTTACTTTTTTTAAAGATACGAGATAATGAAAGTGACAAAATACTTGTGTTGTAAGAACATACATTTGTAAGGATGTTTAAAAGGATGTTTAAAACTCATGTCTATACCCTTATAATGCCAAATCCCATCTGTATCTAGCAGCAGGTACTGGGCCCCCTTTAGTTGCTTATCAGCCTTTTCCTTTAGGTACTGAGTATACCTGATCTTGAGACCTGGATGGTTTACATCTCATATTTCTCCACTGACACTGATTTTCTGGACTTGAAAAGATGCTTTCATAGTCTGTGAAAGTTCTTTATGGACTACAAGATTGTGTGCTTCTGGAAATAAAGTCTATAGAAATCGCTGTCAGAAAATAACCACTTCCATTGCTACAATATTAAATAAGAAATGTAATTTAAAATGGTATAATGAACTTGCTTAGAAATGCATGTATTATACTTCTCACACAATGTGAAGATTGTAGGTTTCCAGGGTTGCAGTTGGTGGATTTAATATGTCTGTTGATAAGACTTGGTTCACTGATGTAAGCACTTGCATGATGTTAAATGTCATGGAAAGCATGTTCTGTGGTCATATGTGACCAAATGAAGCTTGTTGACAATCAACACGATGGGTAAGTAGAAGAAAACTTTTCCATGGTGAAAGGATGGTAGTGGATGTTTGATGGTTTAAAGCTGATTTGTCTTAGGAACACTTAAGAGCCAGTTTTTCTTAATGTTTTACTGTGAACTGCATGAGAAAGAACCGTTAAGTATTCTTTATTGCTGGTGTCCCACAGGTCATGGTTTGGATTCATGGTGGAGCATTGACCTTAGGTTCGGCATCCATGCATGACGGAAGCGTACTGGCAGCCTATGAGAATGTTGTTGTTGTGGCAATCCAGTACAGACTTGGTTTACTTGGATTTTTCAGGTACAGAAAGTGATGAGTACACAGATATGACTGATGTTGTATAGAAATACCAGTATTATCTACTGTAGTTATAGTAAGTTAAATGTTTGTATATTAATCATTTCTGTGAACAATGTGCTGTTGTTTTAATGGAAATTATTTAGGGTTATATTTCATTCTTTTTAGATTCTCAATCATTGTATGTGTCTTTCTCTCCTTAGCACAGGAGACGAACATGCTCCAGGAAACTACGGGCTCCTGGACCAGGTGGCAGCACTCCAGTGGGTCCAGGAGAACATTCACAGCTTCGGAGGCGATCCTGGAGCAGTCACCATCTTTGGAGGGTCTGCAGGAGGAGTCAGCGTGTCTTTACAGGTATGTATGTAAAATCTACACAATGCATTACTGACCTCTCTTTTTATTCCATATAACATTAGAACACAAAGTAACAGAACTATACCTTCAGATAACTTCTCCACTTTACTTTGAACAGATTCTCTCACCACTGTCTGCTGGTCTCTTCCGCTCTGTCATAGCAGAGAGTGGCACTGCAGCAATGGATGCAGCCTTGACTGACAATCCTTTACCAATAGCTCAGGTAAAGAGCATATGTTTTTAAACTGTCCATTTATTATGTTTTAGATGTAAAAATGTAACTAGTAGCACAATAAAAGAATGAAATAATTTGTCACTGTGTTACTGCCAGTCATATTCTTGTTGCGTCCAACATCTTTCTTTAATGTCCGCTTCATCTTCTCCAACCATTGTCTCAACAACCGCTTCGTCAAGCTTTCAGATTTTAGTAGAGAGTTAACATTTTGTTTTAGTGTGTTTGGAATTTGAAGCTTAAGCTATTTAAAAGATGTGCCTGAGGGATCTGTAAAAGCAACACTTGATACTTCGACAGAGTAAGCTGTTTCCAAAGCTGAATATGTCAGCCAGTTAAAGAAGCAGTGATCTCCAAATTTTCATGACGGGATATAAAAGTTTTCCTGTGTGTTTCGATTTTGTTTAATGTTGTCTTCATTGAGGTAAATATGTTTCTTAAGAGTAAATGCTTGCTTTATAGGGAAGTATTGTGTTTCTTGTTGGGTTAATGTGCTCTCGGTAATGTGTGGGTAATCTTGCTGTTGTGCCCCACATATCCTGGTGCTGCATGGGCCTTGTGTCACCTGCTGTGGTTTAATAAACAAATCACTGACCACACAAAAAGGGTAGCCAGGTAGTGGCCCATCAAGTATTTGTGCCCAGGGGTTGATAACTGAATTGAAGTGATACTGTTCTAGCATAATCATTGTAATATTCTACATTCTCAGCTGAAGGTCTCAATGTTTCTCTTCTCAGCATTTGGCTACAACTGCTGGCTGCGACATCTCCAGCACAAAAAAGATGGTTGATTGTGTAATGCAGTTGTCAGAGGAGGACCTTTTGACGGTGGCCATAAAAGTGAGTATTTAATAAGTATCGTAAAAATTAATTCAATTAGATTTCTTATCACACACATATGGTTGGGGATTTATGCTTGTTATTGTAAAGTTTTCTGAAATGTGTGTGTGTGTGTGTGTGTGTGTGTGTGTGTGTGTGTGTGTGTGTGTGTATTTTTAAGGGGGGACTGTTCGCTGTCAAAGTGTCAACAGATGGACGATTTCTTCCTAAATCTGTGTATGAACTTCTAAAGAATAGGCAGTTCACTAAAGTGCCATTCATGACAGGTGTAACTGATGACGAATGTGGACATACACTTGTTGATGTAAGTGAAAGCCTTTCAGATCTTTTAACTGCGAACAAAAACATGAGTGCACAAAAATACAATCAGGTCCATTAATATTTGGATGTTGACAAAATGTTCATAAAAGGCTATGTTGGAAAACTGGAATTTCCAGTGTTAATACCTTCCTAATGTTAGTTATTATGTACTTTATAATATCGCTAGAAAATAATTGTGTAATTACATGTGAGAATATGCTGTTAAAACTATCAGGATACCCTTATTTAATTACATGAGACAAAAAAGAAATTCATACACCTGTGTAATTACATGAACTGTACTTCTGTAATTGCTCGATAGCAGCAGCTACGTCTCTAGTAGTTACGTTATTGTTACAAATGTTGTTAATATGTAACCACAGTTATTAGTGACACTTAATATAAGTGGGACCGCAAAGAGTAATATGTACCAAAAGAAGAGTGTAGTGAAGAGAAGGAACATGGTGGAGGTAGTGTCAGATATGGGCATATATTATCTGCTTAGATTTTAATGATATAAGACTTATTGTGAGGCGCATCACAGTGCAGCTGGACAATGAGGTAAAGCATATTGTGAAAGCAACCCAAGACTTTTTTAAAGTAAAGAAATTAAATTGTTCTGCAGTAGCCAGGACAGTCACCTGATCTCAGTCCAGTCTAGGATGAATTTCACTGAAGTTACAAAGAAACTCAGCGTAAGACTTCAAGCTGTCATTGACTGTGAAGGTTTTGCAACCAAGTATTCAATATGACAATTTATGTATGATCATGTCCTATTACTTTTGAACCCCTAAAAATGAAGTGGTGTGTATGAAAATGTTTTTATTTTCCGCACCGTTCTTCTGATTTGACTGTTAATACCTTCAAAATAAAAGTCTGAAGGTTTGCACTTTGAACATATTTATGTCAAAAAAAAGTCCAAATAGTTATGGCTGTATCTATTTTATGTATTTTCAGCTAATTTTAATTGTTTTGAGTGACTACTTTGAGTACATTGATTTGTGTCAACCTACCAAAAATTATTTTCATTTTCCCACAGTTCCTTCTTCCTCCAGGATGGACTGATGGAGTTACAAGAGAGCAAGTCATGTCCATAATGCCATTCTTTTTTTCTGGTGTAAGTGAAGACCTGGCTGTGAGAATGACTCCTCTGCATACAGATCACATGCTAAAACTCTAAGCTATATGAATTGTGCATGCATGTTTCCTAACACATGCTTCTGTCTTGGTATTTCCTTCAGCCCAGTGAGAAATGGGTTTATGAAGCAGTGCTGGATGAGTACCTGGGCTTCACTGATGATCCAATCAAAATCCGAGAAGGTTTAAGAGAAATGTGTGGGGACCTCTTGTTTAACCTTCCTGCACGTAAAGTGGCAAAACACCATAAAGGTAAACATCTTTTTTTTTTGTGGTACTGAGGATGATTAATAACAAATTTTTGACAATGTTATGTTTTTTAAAATGATTAGATTCTAGAGCACCAGTCTACTTGTATGAATTCCAACATACTTACCATGAGGTGAAGAAGAGGAGGCCCAGCTTTGGTGGGAGTGACCATGGAGATGATATTTTCTTTGTTTTTGGTAGCTGCTTTTCCAACGCCCACAAGTTTCCTGGTAAGCTGAAAATAGTAGATTTTTGTAGATTGAATACAATAATATTAATAGTATACAGCAGAGGTCACTGATAGGCGGACCGTGGTCCTAGTCTGGACCCAGATGTTGCCCAGTGAGGACCCAAACAGATAAACTATTGAAACGATTTAATTCTGACAGTGTTTATTTTAAGTGGCAGAACTTTTCTTGTCTTTATGGTATATGGGGTTCGCTGTGCCATAAACTCAAAGACCAATCGCGCGCGTTATAAGATCACCAAAGACGCTCCTCAGCCAATCAGAGCTGTGCATATTCGAGAGTGTGGAGATCAAACAGGCAGTTGGAGAATAAAGCGAGGCAGCGCCAAATGGAAGGCTGCACGTTTTATTTACTTTTTCTATAAATAAGCACTTTTCAAAAACATTCAGTTAATTAATGTAGCCACTGTTTTTATTGAAGTGAGTAAATAGCATTTATTTGTAATTTTATAAATAATTCATTCAGTTCAGCATTTAAACAGTAAATATACTGAAATATACTGAACAGTATTTGTAATTTGTTGCTGATGGTATAAGATGCTGATACTAGGCTACTTCAGTTTACAGGATACACCACTGAATCATAACACATGTTAGAAATGATGACGGTCCGGACCTTGGCCTGAGGACGTTTCTTCTAACTGGAACTTACTGAACTCTAATTAAATACCCCTAGTATACAGTATATACAGTAGTGTAATAGTGACCTCCATTCATACTGCCCTGAAACTCACTCTCACCTCCCTCACTCTCTCTCTCTCTCTCTCTCAGTTGACTTCACAGAGAAAGAAAATGAACTCTGTAGAACTGTGATGGCCTATTGGGGGAACTTTGCTCGCACTGGGTGAGTAATCATGCTGTCTGTCAGTTTTTAAATGCAGAACAGGTCCACATAACTCTGTATTGTTCTTAATGAGATGTTAAAGCAGGTCCCTCTAGGACAAATTGAACTGAATTAAACTAAATATATGCAAACGGTTTGTAAATAATTCTGTACAAGCCGTTCTGTGGTTAACAAATTGCAAGAGTCATCAGAAACAGATTAGAAATCATTTCGTTTGATGGCTTTGGAAACCTCTTATATTGGGTGTTAATGTCACAAAGTGTTCTACCTTATGCCGAAGCATACTTGTTGCCCAAAGTAGGTTAAACATCATCTCGTCTTATAAACCTTGTTGTGGTTTACAGGATTTTTTCTGTGTTTTTGAGGGCAGATCTCCAAACGGCCCCGGTCTGACACCATGGCCTGAGTTTGGAACTGAAGCGGAGTATCTGGCCATTGGGCTGGAGCAGAAAGCTGGCAAGAATTTGAAGGGAAAGCACTTCACATTCATGACCGAGACTCTTCCACGTTTAATACGAGAGAAAAAAGATGGTAAGTCTCATGTGTTATGGTGTTTACTGCACTTGTGGAGGAGAACTGTAATTAGAATAGCTCTGCTCTTTAACACTGTTAATACTGTGACACTTCACATGCAAAGTGAACGAGAACCGTGTTTCACTGCACCTGTATCATCTGCAGACCATCTCAAATACAGTCAGACTTCCTTCTTTGAGCCCAGAAAATAAAGTTGAGAAAACTGCACAACACCGCTCTTGCTGAATTGAATGGTTCTCACTTTTGCACTAATTCTTTATCTGAGCTGTGACTGTTTCAGTGTTTCCACACAGGAGTGAAGAGTCATAAGAGTCAGTGATATTTGATTAAGTTTATGGCATGTCTTGCTGTACTATTTGATCCTGAGAGAATCTTATTTATGCATCAGCCATTTCATTTTGGGGGAAATATTATATCCCAACACATTTATGTAAATTTGAATACATTGTATTTAGTATTTATACATGCTTTTAGGACCTTTTACTTTTTAGACAGCATATTTTGTTAAGTTTGTTTATTAATTGACCCCTCTCTGGTAGGACCCATTGTGCAGACTAAATTAGGAGCTCTAAAAGGTGAGTATGTGACCGCTAAAGGGAGAGATACAGTCATCCAGAGCTACCTGGGAGTGCCATTTGCAAAGCCACCAGTGGGTCCTTTGAGACTCGCCCCACCCCAACCTGCAGAAGCATGGACGGGAGTGAGAGACGCCACACAGCAGCCCTTCATGTAAGACTTTCTATGATGTTCTATCTGTTTTTGCTACAGATATGACCAATTAATTCATTAGTAAATTTGTCACCATAAATCATTCTTCAGTCAATATTCATTAATGATTTGGTTAACACATCTTTTATACTGAGAAAAAAGGGAACGTCCATGGCACACTTCATTAGTGTAAACAGCCTTTATTGTAGTCCTTACTGCGCTGAACATAAAATCAAGGAGAGATAAATTAAGCTACACCTTTAAGAGACTCTTTGGTGGGAATGTGTGATTGCACACGACATACGGAGGAACATTTTGTTACATAAGTTGTGCTTTGGAATTTCACTTAATGACATCGTTAATGGATGCAAAGCAATTATCTTATATTATCATCATAACTTTAGTTTATGATGGGATGACTAGTATATATATTGCTGATATACTTGAGACATAAATATAGAGCCGGACCTGCTTTTTGAAATAATTTATCTCAAGCTTTTGAACTGCACTCAGTGGAGCACCTTGGATATTTATGTTATGTACCAGTTTACGATAGTTACTATAGATAATGTAAAATAGAGAGGAGTGAATTATCTAGCTGACTGTACTGTAGACTCTCTGATCTGAAGAAAAGGCCAAATTGACCAGATTAAATTAATTTATTGACTTCCATTAGATTTATATACTAAAACAGCGCTTCTTTCTTTCTAGCTTCTTTCTCAAGGTGCATGCTCATTTTCAAACACTGATGTTAATGTTTACAGGTGCATACAACATAGACAAGCAGCCGTGGACCTTTTTGGAAAAGTGGGTTTGAGTGTGGAATTTCCTGAGGTGTCAGAAGACTGCCTCTACCTCAACGTTTACACGCCTGCAAAACCTGGTGAAGATGCTAGCTTACCTGTAAGCTCCCAACCAGCTCCTCACCTCTGTCTTACTAACTTATCAAAACCTGCTCACTTCTGTTTACTCTACCTTTGTCCCTGCCCAGTGTATGTGCCCATAACAGGAATGACCTTTCGTACTTCAAAGGCTTGGAGGAAAGAAATCGACTGAGTCATTACAGATTGCCAACTGGATGATTTTATTGCTTGTATGTTTTTAGGTCATGGTTTGGATTCATGGTGGGGGACTGAGTATGGGCTCTGCATCAGTCTATGATGGATCAGTTTTGTCTGCATACCAGAATGTAGTTGTTGTGCTGATCCAGTACAGGCTGGGCCTGTTAGGGTTCTTCAGGTAAGTCTGAGGCAGAGGCAGAACTGTGGTACATTAATTTAGAGATTTTACTATTTCGTTACTATGTCATTTCATGGGATTTTCTAAAACCACACAGAAATGCAAACACAGGCTTTAAATCAACTGTTATGTTGCATCCTATTATAATAACCCTAGTTCTACTAAACTATGTTATCAAAGAAATACAATATCGGTACAATATAACTCTATTTTGTCACTTCAGTGCAAACTCTGTTTTGGAAGTGCTGCATTTGTATCATGTTTACTATGTTAATATAATAGTACCAACATTAAAGAAAGATTCTGTTATTTTTTTACTGTGAATGCACACCAGAGTAGTGCTTAGTAACAGAGTAAACGCTCTCATTTTAATGACATTTTTATCCTTTTAGCACAGGAGATGAACATGCACCAGGAAACTATGGGCTCCTAGACCAGGTGGCAGCGCTTCAGTGGGTCCAAGAAAACATCCACAGCTTTGGAGGTGATCCTGGATCAGTCACCATCTTTGGAGAGTCTGCAGGAGGAGCCAGTGTGTCCTTTTTGGTGGGCAGCTAATGTTTATGCATCTTGAAACTTGGTCCAGGATGATTTTGCAAGACTGTGAAATTCATGTTATAAAATATATGGTCAGTGTTTCAGTGTGGTCAGTATCTTTGCTTCATTGGCGAGTAGGTTATTCTTTAGAATATAGTAAATATAGAGTTATATTAACTATAGCCTAGTAAGACTATAGTCTCACTCTTCCTCACTGCATGAGATATCTAAATGAAAAGGAATCCCTGACACTATCAGTGGGATCTGTACTCACTTGTAAAAACATTTTTGTTATATTTGTAGTAGTTTCTTGTATTTGTATTATTTGTTGTAAAAATATATTGTATTTAGTTTATTAAATGCATTAGCAGTGCCTCATCATCTGATTTCATACTGTGTCTCTTTTTGACTGTTAGCTTCTTTCTCCACTGTCTGCTGGTCTGTTCCATCGTGCAATTGCAGAGAGTGGCTGTGCTACGATGGCAGGCATTGTAGCAGATCCCTTTCCAGTAGCTCAGGTAAACTAATGCCCTTGTTCATCTTCATATCCTACACTTGCATTCGACCAAATGGTGATGTTTATTTCTGCATAATTTCAGCAAGTGGCTAATGCATCAGGTTGTGACATCAGCAGCACACAGAAAATTGCTGAGTGCATAAAGCAGTGGTCAACAGAGGACGTGATAACACTTTCTGAACAGGTGAGAAACTCCGAAACCTGCATTTGAATAAAAATAAAAGGCTTGATAGAGTATTTATGTACATAAGATGACTTGCTTCCTTCTACCAGCATTGACGCTCATTACATTGCTGCTTCTCAATAATCTGACCTGCTGTGTACGAACTCTGTGGGTAAATATTTTGTTTATTAAAATAATTGTTTTTTTATTGTTTGTTTTAGCAAATGATGCTGCACTTTGTGGTGACGGAAGATAAAGTTTTTCTTCCCAAGCCTGTGGAGGAGCTGCTTAAAAACCAGGAGTTCAGCAAAGTGCCTCTCATGACGGGAATAAATGATGATGAATTTGGTTGGCTTTTGCCCAGTGTGAGTAAATACTACATCATTAATTTCAAGAAAGGCTTTAGAGTTGTAAACGTTTACAATATGTTCTGAAATTAGTAGTTTATTAAACAGTGGAGTGGCGACACCATTGGAAAGGAAAGAAACAGCAATAGATGTTGTTCATACGGATCCATTTCCACAGATCATTGCACCTCCGGGATGGGCTGATGGAATGGATAGAGAGCAAGTCCTCTCATCCCTGGCCCTCTTTAATCCTGGGAAGGTAAATGAACGTACATCATACAAGTTTATTACATAACTCTGCATTTTAGTAACTTACTTAACTTTGAATATTACTTGATATCAAATAGGCTGCTTTATTTTTTATTTTTATATTTTTTCTGTATAAGATTCTATCAGTTTTATTCATATGGTAGTCATGATAAAATATGTAAACGTACTACATCAGGGACTTCTGTTGTTTTCTTCTCTGTCAAGCCTGAAAATCAATTGATCAGTGAACTGATGGCCGATGAATACCTGGGCTCCTCTGCTGACCCCATCAAAATTCGTGATAGTTATAAAGAGATGATGGCGGATGTCGTCTTTACTATTCCTGCACTCAGGCTAGCGAAATTCCATAAAGGTAATGAAAGAGGTTCAGAAATCAGAAATGTTATCTGTGTGTGTGTATTGTATACAGGACTGTGAATTCCAAATCTGAATCATAGCCCATTCACCTTGATTGCTCTAGAAGGCAAAGTATGGTTCATTGATATTTACTTTATAAATACATTAGTTGAAAATTAACAGTAGTTGAAGTGTTGAAATGCACAGCTTATGAATCTCATTCTGTCAGCTGCTGGTGCGCCGGTTTACCTGTATCAGTTCCAGCAGCCTCCAAGTCTTCTTCAGGCTAGAAGGCCCAGCTTTGTCGGGACTGATCACGGAGATGAACTTGTTTTCGTTTTTGGCTTGTGCTTTGGGAATGCCCACGTCAAAATGAGCGGTAGGCAAATATTATCCCTCTCACCACCTGTTCTTATATCAAATTTGCTTTGTTACATGGTGAATTAATACCTTCTATCACATTTACTGTAAAACAACATGGGAACATTTCACTCAATGGCCTTATTTCTGTTGCAACAGACAAATCAGTACTTTAATAGATAAAAAAAGTATTTAAGTGTACTTTCTGTCCTTTTCAGTTTCATTAACAGAGACAGACAATGAACTGTGTAGAACTGTTATGGCCTACTGGGGCAACTTTGCTCGCACTGGGTGAGTAATACCAAATCTAAGGGCTACCACTAATGCTGTCTTACATTTCATAAAATAAATAATCTTTAAAGTTTTCACACAAAGTGGTTTTATTCATATTCGGGACTTTGTCTACTTGGTGGCAGATCTCCAAATGGGCCAGGCCTGACAACATGGCCTGAGTATGGCACTAAAGCTGAGTATCTGAGCATTGGGCTGGACCAGAAGCCTGGCAAGAACCTGAAGGCTGAGCGTTACATCTTCATGACTGAGAAGCTTCCAGAGCTGGTGCGATCCACTCAGGAGAAGAAACACAGCGAGCTGTAGATGTCACTGTAGATTCTTAATAAAGTAAAAAATTTAATGTTGGGATGTTTTTAAAGAAACAAATTAAAATTGTCTAAATAAATCAAATATAAATACTTTCTTTTAAAATAATAATAATAAATTAAATAAATAATTATTAAATAAATAAAAAAATTAATCAAAACTCTCCCAAGTGTGTTTACTAAATAGGGGTTTGAATCTGAGTATGTATCATCCACACCACTACCCTAATGGGTATTAAGGCCTAGGCAGAATCTATAGGGCTGTGTTCAGACTGCAGGCAAATCTGATATGTTTCTCAAATCAGATCTTTTGAATTGACTGTACACACTACTATTTGCAAGTGAAGAAGTTGTGTGTTGAAACTTCGACAACCTGTCTGCATGAGTTTCTAAAGTAACAATGAAGGCATCAGAAACTATACAGCAAATCCCAGCACTTCTGCCACTCTGGACTTGATATTGTCACCGTTTGGCACTTTGCGAGACACTTTGAAATCCATTTTAAGTGGAATCACATTTCAGATCATGTGCAAATAGGGTTTGGAGCTGTGGTCTGGATAGCACCTGCTCATGAAGAAAAATGGTATTTGGGCTGGCCATTGTGAAATCAAGTAACTTAAGCTCAAAATCTAGTCTGTCTAACAAGAGAAGAGCTTTAAGATATTCCTGTTGCAATGTCTTACTTTTAGGTTAGGGTTAGGGTTAGTTATCTGTCTTACTAACTGGCTATCCTATATTCATAAAGCAGGATTTCTAATATTGGAAAAAAAATAAGACCTAAGGGGAAGACTGTACTGTTGGAACACGGAAGGCCATTCCTTCTTCTATTTTCCATTGCAAGGAAATCGGTAGAATGATAACTGAGTAGTTTTCTGGATTTAGATCTGTTTATAATGAGTGCCTCAGCCAGTGCAGTACAGCATATGTGTCAAACTCAAGGCCTGCGGGCCAAATGTGGCCCGCCATGTCCTTTTATGTGGCCCGCAAGAGCTTGAAAGGTCTTAGTGTCTAAAAATAAATAGGTCAGAAGCGTGCTTTGACCAAGAACTACATTTCCCATAATGCATGTCGATTGTGTACGGCTTACTGCTACTAGACGACAGTGTAGTCATCGATGTGATAACTCGGCCGATCCCATAATGTCCAGAAAAAGAAAAGTTGATGCAGCTGGACGGCTGTTTCAAGAAAGATGGGAAGACGAATACGTTTGTGCTTCAAGGCGAAAGACCGGTATGTCTTTTATGTTACGAAGCAACATGTCGGTTATTAAAGAGACAATCTACGTCGGCATTTTAACACCAAGCACGGAGCTCAGTACGGCAAAGCTAGCCTTCAAGAAAGCAACAGACTGCACAAGAATTGAAAGGCAAACCGAAGTCGCAGCAGAATCTGTTCACGAAAGCCAAAAACAACTCGGCAGTGAAAGCTAGCTTTATTGTGGCTGAAGAAATCGCCCGTGCTTCAAAGTGTTTGTCAGAGGAAGCGTTTTTGAAGCGGTGCTGCTGAAGGTCTGTGAGCAGGTGTGTCCCGACCAGACTCAGACTTTTAAAAATGTCAAAAAACAACATCGCTGACCGAGTTAAGGAACTAATAGAAAATCTTGCAACACAACTGGCCGAGGAGTCACGCAGCTACACAGCTTTTTCATTAGCTGTTGATGAAACACAGATATGTGTAGTTGCTGTTGCAGTGTATTTAGTGTTTGCAGGTTTTATGTGTTTATGCAGACACATGTTTATTGTAATCAAAGTATCTCATAAGTTTGATGCGAGGGTTTTTTTCTGTCACAAGTTCTTGGCAGCTCACAATTTTTGATTTTATACTAATTAAGCCTCATTTCAGTATGTCAAACGTTGAGACATGATTTCAAAACATGACAAATTAAAGGATTTATGTTATAACAGAGCAACAAGCAAACATTTTTTTCCCATGTAATGTTTTAATTGAATAAGTAATACATTTAGAGTTATTTAACATTAAGGAGTGGTAACATTCATTGTATATTACATTTGGTTACATTTCGTTACATTTATAAGTCACATCTGGCCCTTTGAGGACAGCCATTATGCTGATGTGGCCCTCTGTGAAAATGAGTTTGACACCCCTGCCGTACAGGATCTGGACGTGATCATGCAGAATCTCTGGGGTCCAAAAAATGGTATTAAGGCCAGCCCTAGCACATGACCATCATAAAAGCTTTAGGGGTCTGCTTTAATAAAGTTAATGCACGTTGTTTGTAGGAAAACCAGCATTTAGGGGCAGTGAGTGATCAAGTTCTTTATCAGGGTCAATCAAGGTTCACATGCTAAACACTTTCCTGTGTACCAAAGGCTGTCAGTTGTTTCTTAAAAACATTCAAATCAAAACACAAGAAAGGCAGTCTGTCATCGCAGACCCAGCATTGCAGACCAAGAAACATAAAAAGCAATGCAACAGCAATACAGATTTAAGAATTTCATAGTAATTAAATGAGACATAAGACACTGCACCAATTAAAAGCTACCACCAACTAAACAGCTGAAAAATCCCCGCTTGTTAAAGACAAGACATTTATAATTTAAAATAATAACAAGAGTACAGGCAGCTACAAGTTTCTAAGAGTAGTCTTGGGTTAAATACCGTGGTAATGATAACAGAGGCACACTCAGCTTGTTCCAGAGTATGTGGTTGAATTGTCACATCATCCTCATATTTGTCATCTCCAGGTTACAAAAATAAATTAATTAAAAAGCTGATAAGAAAGCCTCGATATAATACAACCTTAATGAACTTGCCGCTGAAAACATACCTGTGTGGCAGGATTTTTCTTTGTGTATGTGTAAGATTATCGGGAGGTTTCTTCAGGTTGTGTGGGGTTATGGAGTGGCAGAGAGCGTGATCTGGGTTGCAGAGCACGTAGGGCAGTTATGGGCACTTCCAGTCCTTTACAATCTTTACAAAGATACAATTGTTTTTATAGTAAATGATTTTATAGTAAATGATGAGCAAATGTTTAAAGCACCAGCTTTAAACGCCAGGTCAGAGATGAGAGCAATTAACAGCAACGGTGACAATATATACTGCAATGAAACAGCTTTTGTATAATGTGTTGTTATGGTAACAGACTAGGAGGGTTTGGGTTAGCTAACATTTATATTAACTTTAGTCAGAAAGCACTCTGAAACGTAAAATTACATTACTCTCTGGCCACGTCCCAAACTGCAGACTACACCAAATGCTTAAAAAATGAAATATAATATATAAACAAATGAATAAATGAAAGGACACTATCATTAGTAGTGCTTTCAGTAGTGCATTATGTAATTCTCCAGAAAGTGCTATTTGGGACACATCCTAACATTAATGTTAGTCTTGTCTAATCAGGAAACCTCAACATACATTTGTTGTCATTTAATTTCAGCAATATGCCACCAAAAAAAATAAAATATTTTTTAGTTATATGTGTATATAATCCAGACATGATTTTAACATGCTCACACAGGTGGAACAGGCGGAACTGAATTCACCATAACAGGTCTGTATTCCTCCGCGGAACTAGACGGACCGTATAACGACTCTAAACCACACGGTCTCTGACTTAATGCCGAAATTGTATTGCTGAAGATGTGAAATGAGAGCGACTGTTATGCGGACTTACTGTCAGTAAATCAGATCCATATAAGAGTTTAGAATCATAAACCGAATACGCTGAAAAAACCCAGGTCTGGAGAGGAATAGTCTGCTATCTGTGTTGACATTTCTGTTACTAAATCAAAGACTTTTCAATCAGAAGTTGTTCAGTTTTCACTTACGAGACAGTTAGTTTACAGACCGCTGCATTTGTGGTTGAGGGTCTTCCCTGAGTGGGTGTTCGTCGGTGGAGTAGAGGTACAGCAGATTGGCATGCACTTCCATCCTATTCATTCTCTATGGGGGGAAAAAGTCTGCTGCTATGTGGAATCACTGAATTCTAAATGAGGCTGAAGCCTAAATCAGACAAGTTGAAGTTGGTATTTCAATAAACTGTGGGATGAGTTAGGTGGTGTAATTCTGGCAAAAAACAAGTAACAATATAGTTGTGCATAATAAAATAATCAATATTAACATTGTTAATTGTTGCTAATAAAAAAATAATTACATTAAAATCTGAATGAATGTTTGATTGCCTGTTTCTTGAGTTATATAGACACACACACACACACGCTTACTGCCTTTTAGATATAACTGCAGTGCTGAGAATGGACTACCACCAGAACAACAAGACAACCAGGCCAAAGTGGAACACCCTCTGGTACCTCTCATAAAATATCCTGGATTACATACACAGATAGTTTCAATGATGGCTCTACCACGAACTCAAAAGCAACACGATGCAAAGGAGCAAGTTAGGTCAAGGACTGAGAGTAAGTTAGGTTCACTACTAATTCAACCTGTGACTAGTCATCAGCTGGCTCACTTGGTGCCCACCTTACTGGCATCATAAAAACACAGTGTAACAATTTTATTATTATTTATTATTATATTTATTATAACAAATTATTACTTTAATCTCTATACTAAATCCAAGTTTTACCACAAATGGATTAAATATACATCCAGTGTTTTAGCCAAATATTAAACACCTTCAAAAAAATGTATACAGTAATTATAGATCTGCACTGATACCTCAACAAACGACATGCACTGAATTATATATAATGTTGTATTTTGTTTATTTATTTGCAATTTACTGTGATTCCACAAATATTGTTCTACGTCACTATACATATATCTATTTACTACCTTACCTACAGTGGACTCATTATAGCTTATAGGTAATATTTAGGGGATGGGGTGGGCTTTGATTAATACTATCAAATGAATTAAAATGTCAAACCTGCTCCTACGCCCTAGTTCTGTGTTGTTCTGCGGCTCTGAGCCGGATCCATGTAACAACTCTAAATTATTATTGTGTCACGTTTCTGTGTAATGAGACAAAGAATATGATGTGGCTGTAGTTGATAAAATGAGGTACAATTCTTAAATAAGCAAAGCAAAACAAAGTGATGCCAGTGGGCTCTATTTGTTAACAAGCTAATGTTCGCACCCCCTGGCAAAAGCCATACTGATCCTTTGTGGATACTCTTGATAGACTATGGCTTTTATCGACTTTCGGTTGTCAGGCCGGTTGGTCAAACAAGGACCGATGAAGATAGTTAGCTATCTAGCTAAAGGTGAGATGGCTAGCTATCTCCGCCTTAATCAGCTAAGTCTTTAATTGGGCAGCACATTGAAACAGCCCACAACTGGAACATGAAGATGTTGCCCATGTGAAGAAACACCGTATAGAATTTACAGTCTGTATCAAGGAGATCCACAAAAGGCCAGTTTTTCTTTTACCAGTGGGTGTTAACATTAGCTAGATTAGCTAGCTAGTTAACATTAGAGTCCAGTGACATCTGTTTTTCTTCGTTTGTTTAAGAATTATAACAAATCTTCTCAACTGCATTTATTATCTCTTCCCTTTCTCATCACTAGGAAAGAGCTAAAATGACAACCGAGTAGTTTTTTGGACTCAGAACTGCGTCACGCTGAAAAGACAGACCCTCAGTGGGGTCAGCAGAGGCTCAGACTTGGACGTGTTAACAGGCGGATTGGAATTAAACCCTTTTTTAACCCACAGTGGGGTCTCAACAAGGAAGCGACTGTGAAAAGGTTCTGTGATTGTTATTTGTTATGGGGTCTGCAGACACATTTGACCCTGACTATTTACGTCAGACTTATCAGGTTTGTTACGGTGGTTTTAATAATTATACATGTAAATTATTTTTGCATAATTTTTGCAAATTTTTTTTTGCATAATTTATAAAATTGTTAAAAGCATTTCTGGAGTTGTCCAGCTCCTGTACTGCACTGAGGCCCTTATTATGAATAGATGTCCAGAAAATCCAGAAAACTACTCAGTTATCATTCTACCGATTTCCTTGCCATGTGAAATAGAAGAAGGAATGGCCTTTGGTGTTCCAACAGTACAGTCTTCCCTTTAGGGCTTAATTTTTCTAACCTCAGAAATCCTTCTTTAAGAAATTTGACCTTGGATAACCAGTTACTAAGCCAGATAACTTGAGCGTAAAAGTAAGACATTGCAACAGGAATATCTTAAAAGCTCTTCTCTTGTTAGGCAGAATAGATTTTGAGCTTAAGTTATTTGATTTCACAATGGCCAGCCCAAATCCCATTTTTCCGCAGATACTATCTAGACCACAGCTCCAAACCACATTTGCACATGATCTGAAATGTGATTCCACTTAAATTGGATTTCAAAGTGTCTCGCAAAGTGCCATACGGTGACAATGTCAAGTCCAGAGTGGCAGAAGTGCTGGGATTTGCTGTATAGTGTGTACAGGCGTTTCAAAAGATCTGATTTAAGAAACATATCAGATTTGCCTGCAGTCTGAACACAGCCCTACAGATTCTGCCTAGGCCTTAATACCCATTAGGGTAGTGGTGTGGATGATACATACTCAAATTCAAACCCCTATTTAGTAAACACACTTAGGAGAGTTATTGAATAAAAAAACATTTTATTCAATTATTATTAATTTCATTAATTTATTATTATTATTTTATAATAAAGTATTTATATTTGATTCATTTAAACCATTTTAATTTGTTTCTTTAAAAACATCCCAACATTAATTTTTTTTACTTTATTAAGAATCTACAGTGACATCTACAGCTCACTGTGTTCCTTCTCCTGAGCGGATCGCACCAGCTCTGAAAGCTTCTCAGTCATGAAGATGTAACGCTCAGCCTTCAGGTTCTTGCCAGGCTTCTGGTCCAGCCCAATGCCCAGATACTCAGCTTCAGTGCCATACTCAGGCCATGTTGTCAGGCCTGGCCCATTTGGAGATCTGCCACCAAGTAGACAAAGTCCCGAATATGAATGAAACCACTTTGTGTGAAAACTTTAAAGATTATTTCTTTTATGAAATGTAAGACAGCATTAGTGGTAGCCCTTAGATTTGGTATTACTCACCCAGTGCGAGCAAAGTTGCCCCAGTAGGCCATAACAGTTCTACACAGTTCATTGTCTGTCTCTGTTAATGAAACTGAAAAGGACAGAAAGTACACTTAAATACTTTTTTTATCTATTAAAGTACTGATTTGTCTGTTGCAACAGAAATAAGGCCATTGAGTGAAATGTTCCCATGTTGTTTTACAGTAAATGTGATAGAAGGTATTAATTCACCATGTAACAAAGCAAATTTGATATAAGAACAGGTGGTGAGAGGGATAATATTTGCCTACCGCTCATTTTGACGTGGGCATTCCCAAAGCACAAGCCAAAAACGAAAACAAGTTCATCTCCGTGATCAGTCCCGACAAAGCTGGGCCTTCTAGCCTGAAGAAGACTTGGAGGCTGCTGGAACTGATACAGGTAAACCGGCGCACCAGCAGCTGACAGAATGAGATTCATGAGCTGTGCATTTCAACACTTCAACTACTGTTAATTTTCAACTAATGTATTTATAAAGTAAATATCAATGAACCATACTTTGCCTTCTAGAGCAATCAAGGTGAATGGGCTATGATTCAGATTTGGAATTCACAGTCCTGTATAAAATACACACATACAGATAACATTTCTGATTTCTGAACCTCTTTCATTACCTTTATGGAATTTCGCTAGCCTGAGTGCAGGAATAGTAAAGACGACATCCGCCATCATCTCTTTATAACTATCACGAATTTTGATGGGGTCAGCAGAGGAGCCCAGGTATTCATCGGCCATCAGTTCACTGATCAATTGATTTTCAGGCTTGACAGAGAAGAAAACAACAGAAGTCCCTGATGTAGTACAGTTACATGTTTTATCATGACTATTATATAAATACAATCTTATACAGAAAAAATATAAGAATAAAAAATAAAGCAGCCTATTTGATATCAAGTAATATTCAAAGTTAAGTAAGTTACTTAAATGCAGAGTTATGTAATAAACTTGTATGATGTACGTTCATTTACCTTCCCAGGATTAAAGAGGGCCAGGGATGAGAGGACTTGCTCTCTATCCATTCCATCAGCCCATCCCGGAGGTGCAATGATCTGTGGAAATGGATCCGTATGAACAACATCTATTGCTGTTTCTTTCCTTTCCAATGGTGTGGCCACTCCACTGTTTAATAAACTACTAATTTCAGAACATATTGTAAAGGTTTACAACTCTAAAGCCTTTCTTGAAATTAATGATGTAGTATTTACTCACACTGGGCAAAAGCCAACCAAATTCATCATCATTTATTCCCGTCATGAGAGGCACTTTGCTGAACTCCTGGTTTTGAAGGAGCTCCTCCACAGGCTTGGGAAGAAAAACTTTATCTTCCGTCACCACAAAGTGCAGCATCATTTGCTAAAACAAACAATAAAAAAACAATTATTTTAATAAACAAAATAATTACCCACAGAGTTCATACACAGCAGGTCAGATTATTGAGAAGCAGCAATGTAATGAGCGTCAATGCTGGTAGAAGGAAGCAAAAAAAGAGATTTTAAATGAACTGAGTCATCTTATGTACATAAATACTGTATCAAGCCTTTGATTTTTATTCAAATGAAGGTTTCAGAGTTTCTCACCTGTTCAGAAAGTGTTATCACGTCCTCTGTTGACCACTGCTTTATGCACTCAGCAATTTTCTGTGTGCTGCTGATGTCACAACCTGATGCATTAGCCACTTGCTGAAATTATGCAGAAATAAACATCACCATTTGGCCGAATGCAAGTGTAGGATATGAAGATGAACAAGGGCATTAGTTTACCTGAGCTACTGGAAAGGGATCTGCTACAATGCCTGCCATCGTAGCACAGCCACTCTCTGCAATTGCACGATGGAACAGACCAGCAGACAGTGGAGAAAGAAGCTAACAGTCAAAAAGAGACACAGTATGAAATCAGATGATGAGGCACTGCTAATGCATTTAATAAACTAAATACAATATATTTTTACAACAAATAATACAAACACAAGAAACTACTACAAATATCACAAAAATGTTTTTACAAGTGAGGACAGATCCCACTGATAGTGTCAGGGATTCCTTTTCATTTAGATATCTCATGCAGTGAGGAAGAGTGAGACTATAGTCTTACTAGGCTATAGTTAATATAACTCTATACTTACTATATTCTAAAGAATAACTTACTCGTCAATGAAGCAAAGATACTGACCACACTGAAACACTGACCATTTATTTTACTCTAACATGAACTACACAGTCTTGCAAAATCATCCTGGACCAAGTTTCAAGATGCATAAACATTAGCTGCCCACCAAAAAGGACACACTGGCTCCTCCTGCAGACTCTCCAAAGATGGTGACTGATCCAGGATCACCTCCAAAGCTGTGGATGTTTTCTTGGACCCACTGAAGCGCTGCCACCTGGTCTAGGAGCCCATAGTTTCCTGGTGCATGTTCATCTCCTGTGCTAAAAGGATAAAAATGTCATTAAAATGAGAGCGTTTACTCTGTTACTAAGCACTACTCTGGTGTGCATTCACAGTAAAAAAATAACAGAATCTTTCTTTAATGTTGGTACTATTATATTAACATAGTAAACATGATACAAATGCAGCACTTCCAAAACAGAGTTTGCACTGAAGTGACAAAATAGAGTTATATTGTACCGATATTTCTTTGATAAACTGCTTCATAACAACATAGTTTAGTAGAACTAGGGTTATTATAATAGGATGCAACATAACAGTTGATTTAAAGCCTGTGTTTGCATTTTTGTGTGGTTTTAGAAATACAAGTAAAATCTCTAAATGAAAGTACCACAGTTCTGCCTCTGCCTCAGACTTACCTGAAGAACCCTAACAGGCCCAGCCTGTACTGGATCAGCACAACAACTACATTCTGGTATGCAGACAAAACTGATCCATCATAGACTGATGCAGAGCCCATACTCAGTCCCCCACCATGAATCCAAACCATGACCTAAAAACATACAAGCAATTAAATCATCCAGTTGGCAATCTGTAATGACTCAGTCGATTTCTTTCCTCCAAGCCTTAGAAGTACGAAAGGTCATTCCTGTTATGGGCACATACACTGGGCAGGGACAAAGGTAGACTAAACAGAAGTGAGCAGGTTTTGATAAGTTAGTAAGACAGAGGTGAGGAGCTGGTTGGGAGCTTACTGGTAAGCTAGCATCTTCACCAGGTTTTGCAGGCGTGTAAACGTTGAGGTAGAGACAGTCTTCTGACACCTCAGGAAATTCCACACTCAAACCCACTTTTCCAAAAAGGTCCACGGCTGCTTGTCTATGTTGTATGCACCTGTAAACATTAACATCAGTGTTTGAAAATGAGCATGCACCTTGAGAAAGAAGCTAAAAAGAAAGAAGCGCTGTTTTAGTATATAAATCTAATGGAAGTCAATAAATTAATTTAATCTGCAGATCAGTTCAGAGTCTACAGTACAGTCAGCTAGATAATTCACTCCTCTCTATTTCACATTATCTATCGTAACTATCGTAAACTGGTACATAACATAAATATCCATGGTGCTCCACTGAGTGCAGTTCAAAAGATTGAGACAAACTAAATATCAATGGCACTTTTCAGCACTACGTAACATTTTTGGTTAACAATTTGTTAAAATAGCAATTAGATCAAATAAGCTGTGTACACACTTAAAATCATTTAAAAGTCCAAGTCACATTTTGTTTTTCAGATGACATCATATTTCTTCACACATGAAAGTCTGAATAACTCTGAATTAGACTTTTAAACTATTATTTCAGATTTTGTAGGGTGACTCGCAGCAGTGTGTACACAGCTTATTCAACCAAATGACTATGACTGATATAAATTACGAGTATATTAGCAATATATATATATATATATATACACACTCAGGTTATGATGATAATATAAGATAATTACTTCGCATCAATGAACGATGTCATTAAGTGAAATTCCAAAGCACAACTGATGTAACAAAATGTTCCTCCGTATGTCGTGTGCAATCACACATTAACTAAATTTGCAATACCCATTTACTATGTGCATGTAAACTGTCTTCTTACATGAACGGCTGCTGTGTGGCGTCTCTCACTCCTGTCCATGCTTCTGCAGGTTGGGGTGGGGCGAGTCTCAAAGGGCCCACTGGTGGCTTTGCAAATGGCACTCCCAGGTAGCTCTGGATGACTGTATCCTTCCCTTTAGCCGTCACATACTCACCTTTTAGAGCTCCTAATTTAGTCTGCACAATGGGTCCTTCCAGAGAGGGGTCAATTAATGAACAAACTTAACAAAATATGCTGTCTAAAAAGTAAAAGGTTCAAAAAGCATGTATAAATACTAAATACAATGTATTCAAATTTACATAAATGTGTTGGGATATAATATTTCCCCCAAAATGAAATGGCTGATGCATAAATAAGATTCTCTCAGGATCAAATAGTACAGCATGACATGCCATAAACTTAATCAAATATCATTGACTCTTATGACTCTTCACTCCTGTGTGGAAACACTGAAACAGTCACAGCTCAGATAAAGAATTAGTGCAAAAGTGAGAACTGTTCAATTCAGCAAGAGCGGTGTTGTGCTGTTTTCTCAACTTTATTTTCTGGGCTCAAAGAAGGAAGTCTGACTGTATTTAAGATGGTCTGCAGGTGATACAGGTGCAGTGAAACATGGTTCTCTTTCACTTTGCATGTGAAGTGTCACAGTATTACCAGTGTTAAAGAGCAGAGCTATTCTAATTACAGTTCTCCTCCACAAGTGCAGTAAACACCATAACACATGAGACTTACCATCTTTTTTCTCTCGTATTAAACGTGGGAGAGTCTCGGTCATGAATGTGAAGTGCTTTCCCTTCAAATTCTTGCCAGCTTTCTGCTCCAGCCCAATGGCCAGATACTCAGCTTCAGTTCCAAACTCAGGCCATGGTGTCAGACCGGGGCCGTTTGGAGATCTGCCCTCAAAAACACAGAAAAAATCCTGTAAACCACAACAAGGTTTATAAGACAAGATGATGTTTAACCTACTTTGGGCAAGAAGTATGCTTCGGCATAAGGTAGAACACTTTGTGACATTAACACCCAATATAAGAGGTTTCCAAAGCCATCAAACGAAATGATTTCTAATCTGTTTCTGATGACTCTTGCAATTTGTGAACCACAGAACGGCGTGTACAGAATTATTTACAAACCGTTTGCATATATTTAGTTTAATTCAGTTAATTTTTTCCTAGAGGGACCTGCTTTAACATCTCATTAAGAACAATACAGAGTTATGTGGACCTGTTCTGCATTTAAAAACTGGCAGACAGCATGATTACTCACCCAGTGCGAGCAAAGTTCCCCCAATAGGCCATCACAGTTCTACAGAGTTCATTTTCTTTCTCTGTGAAGTTATCTGGGAGAGAAAGAGAAAGAAAGAGAGAAAGTGAGGTGAGAGTGAGTTTCAGGGCAGGATGAATGGAGGTCACTATTATACTACTGTATACACTTTATTCTATTAATATTAGTGTATTAAATCTACAAAAATCTACAATTTTAGCTTACCAGGACGTTTAATGTGGATTTTGGAAAGGCAGGTACCAAGAACAAATAAAACGTCATCTCCATGGTCACTCCCAACAAAGCTGGGCCTCTTCTTCTTCATCTCAGTGTAAGTATGTTGGAATTCATACAAGTAGACTGGTGCTCTAGAATCTAATCATTTTAAAAAACATAACATTGTCAAAAATCTGATATTATTCATACTCAGTACCACAAAAAAATAAATAGATGTTTACCTTTATGGTGTTTTGCCACTTTACGTGCAGGAAGGTTAAACAAGAGGTCCCCACACATTTCTCTTAAACCATCTCGGATTTTGATTGGATCATCAGTGGAGCCCAGGTACTCATCCAGCACTGCTTCATAAACCCATTTCTCACTGGGCTGAAGGAAATACAAAGACAGAAGCATGTGTTAGGAAACATGCATGCACATTCATATAGCTTAGAGTTTTAGCATGTGGTCTGTATGCAGAGGAGACATTATCACAGCCAGGTCTTCACTTACACCAGAAAAAAAGAATGGCATTATAGACATGACTTGCTCTCTTGTAACTCCATCAGTCCATCCTGGAGGAAGAAGGAACTGTGGGAAAATGAAAATAATTTTTGGTAGGTTGACACAAATTAATGTAATCAGAGTAGTCACTAACGCTCAAATACATATTAGTCCATAGCTATTTGGACTTCTACAGTTTTTTGGGTGTCTAGCACAATATATTGGTGTGCAAACTTTCAGACTTTTATTTTGAAGGAATTAACAGTCAACATAAAAAAGCATTTTCATACACAGCAGGTTAAAAATAGAGATGGATCGATCAGTGTTTTTGAGGCCGATTTCGATCGGCGATCATCTTTTATTGCGATCGGCAGATAACCGATACCGATCGAGGGCGGGGTATATGCCACGGCAGGGCTACATGTAATTATTAGCGCAAGCAAGTCATGACATGGTCTAAACTGGTTTATTACCATTTTTAACGAGCTCATGTGAAACAGCATCATATTTTTAACAAAATTAGCAGTAAATAAACAAAGTAAATCAAACAAATTCTGCAATCATTCAATTTAGACCCTAAATTTAAAACTAAAAAAGCAAATTAAATAAATCAGTCATTGAACGCAGACTCTGGGTTATTTTAATCTGCAATTATTAAATGTAGATCTTGAATTGCTGCTGCTGTTCTGTTCATACGGGTCAGATCTGGTCTGCACTGGTTATTATATGACGGTTCTCGCGAGGCCCGCCACTTTAGTCAGTCTGTCGAAAACGAAAGGGAACGTATTTCCACCTAGCGGTTCAGATAGGAATTGCAGGGAGCTGACCAGAGGGGATTTCAAGGAGGGCTCCTCTTCCTGGATGAAACTCTAGCTGTAAATACAGAAATTAGGCTTATTTGTTTAACGCCATCGATCAGCTCTCGGGATCGGCTAAATTGGAGAAATATCAGCCGATCACCGATCGCATATTTTGATAAAAAATCTGCTGATACATAGCTGATAGATCCTTTCATCTCTAGTTCAAAAGTAATTGGACACGATCATACATTAAATTGTCATATTAAAAACTTGGTTATTCACTGTCAATAACAGCTTAAAAATCTTATACCCATAGACATCCCAAAACGCTGGGTTTCATTGTAGCTTCAGTGAAATTCATCCTTTACTGGACTGAGATCAGGTGACTGGCCTGGCCACTGCAGAACAATTGAATTTCTTTGCCTTAAAAAAGTCTTGGTTGCTTTCACAGTATGCTTTCGGTCTCTGTCCATCTGCACTGTGCACTATAATTCGACTGGAACAGCAGAGGGTTTTTTCCAGAATTCTTTTCTAGCAATATAAGACATAATAACTTATATTAACACTGGAAATTCCAGTTTTTCTAGCATAGCCTTTTATCTACTTAAGTAGAAGCTGAAAGTAAGTATATAATAGAATTTTAAAACGCTGGTAGGCAGCTAACATGAACATTTTGTTAACATCCAAATATTTATGGACCTGATTGTATTTTTGTGCACTCGTGCTTTTGTTTGTAGTAAAAAGACTTGAAAGACAGCAACCTTTCACTTACATTAATAAGTCCATATCCACCTTCGTCATCAGTTACACCTGTCATGAATGGCACTTTAGTGAACTGCCTATTCTTAAGAAGTTCATACACAGATTTAGGAAGAAATCGTCCATCTGTTGACACTTTGACAGCGAACAGTCCCCCCTTAAAAATACACACACACAACACACACACACACACACACACACACACACACACACACACACACACACACACACTTCAGAAAACTTTACAATAACAAGCATAAATCCCCAACCATATGTGTGTGATAAGAAATCTAATTGAATTCATTTTTACGATACTTATTAAATACTCACTTTTATGGCCACCATCAAAAGGTCCTCCTCTGACAACTGCATTACACAATCAACCATCTTTTTTGTGCTGGAGATGTCGCAGCCAGCAGTTGTAGCCAAATGCTGAGAAAAGAAACATTGAGACATTCAGCTGAGAATGTAGAATATTACAATGAGTATGCTAGAACAGTATCACTTCAATTCAGTTATCGACCCCTGGGCACAAATACTTGATAGGCCACTACCTGGCTACCCTTTTTGTGTGGTCAGTGATTTGTTTATTATACCACAGCAGGTGACACAAGGCCCATGCAGCACCAGCATATGTGGGGCACGTCATCACCATAAGCATATATTACTATGCCAAACGACAGCAAGATTACCCACACATTACTGAGAGCACATTAACCCAACAACAAATGCAAGACTTCTCTATAAAGCAAGCATTTACTCTTAAAAAAATATTTACCTCAATGAAGCCTTGGGGTTTAAAAAAATATTGAAATATCGAATATACGTAATGAGTGGACAGTAAAAAAAAACCATATGCTCTTTACCTGAGCTACTGGTAAAGGATTGTCAGTCAAGACTGCATCCATTGCTGCAGTGCCACTCTCTGCTATGACAGAGCGGAAGAGACCAGCAGACAGTGGTGAGAGAATCTGTTCAAAGTAAAGTGGAGAAGTTATCTGAAGGTATAGTTCTGTTACTTTGTGTTCTAATGTTATATGGAATAAAAAGAGAGGTCAGTAATGCATTGTGTAGATTTTACATACATACCTGTAAAGACACGCTGACTCCTCCTGCAGACTCTCCAAAGATGGTGACTGCTCCAGGATCGCCTCCGAAGCTGTGAATGTTCTTCTGGACCCACTGGAGTGCTGCCACCTGGTCCAGGAGCCCGTAGTTTCCTGGGGCATGTTTGTCTCCTGTGCTAAGGAGAGAAAGACACATAAAATAATAGAGAATCTGAAAATAATAAAATATAACCCTAAATCATTTCCAACAGCACATTGTTCACAGAAATGATTAATAAACAAACATTTAACTAACTATAACTACAGTAGATAATACTGGTATTCCTATACAACATCAGTCATATCTGTCTACACGTCACTTTCTGTACCTGAAAAATCCAAGTAAACCAAGTCTGTACTGGATTACCACAACAACAACATTCTCATAGGCTGCCAGTACACTTCCTTCTTGCATGGATGCTGAACCTAAGGTCAATGCTCCACCATGAATCCAAACCATGACCTGTGGGACACCAGCAACAAAGAATACTTAACGGTTCTTTCTCATGCAGTTCACAGTAAAACATTATTATGCAAGTACTGAATCATACATTAACTTCAGTTTAAAAAAAAGTAACAATAAAAGCACTGTTTTCTATTGAAGGTGTATTATCCCCCTGCTGGCACATGCTGTTTAAAATGTGTAAAAAAAGAAGAAGAGAGAAACAACAACATCCTGACAATGAACACTAAATGTAATACTTAAGCCTAAGATAAAAAGTTTAATCCCTTTATCTGAGATAATTATTTAAATGTTTTTAGAATTGTTCTTAACTATAATACCATGTATTTAAAAATTGTTTCCTAGGCTTGGACTAAACCAAATCTAAACTATAGTGTCAATAGTTACTCTCCATAATCTAGCATTAGGCTTAATTTGGGACTGAGAAACTGGCTCTTAAGTGTTCCTAAGGCTTGATGCCAATTATCTTTAAACCATCAAACATCCACCACCATACTTCATCATGGAAAATTTTTCTTCTACTTACCCATCGTGTTGATGGTCAACAAGCTTCATTTGACAAGCACAAATGACCACAGAACATGCTTTTCATGACATTTAACATCATGCAAGTGCTTACATCAGTGAACCAAGTCTTATCAAGTCTACTTTTACAGGCTTGACGACCTTTCAACAGACAAATCCACCAACTGCAACCCTGGAAACCTACAACCTTCACATTGTGTGAGAAGTATAATACATGAATATCTAAGCAAGTTCATTATACCATTTTAAATTACATTTCTTATTTAATATTGTAGCAATGGAGATGGTTATTTATCTGACAGCTATTTTTATAGATGTTTTGTCTAGAAGCACACAAACTTGTAGTCCATAGAGAACTTTTGGAGACTATGAAAGCAAGTCCAGAAAATCAGTGTCAGTGGAGAAATATGAGATGTAAACTGAAGATCAGGTATTTTTAGTACCCAAAGAGGGTTGTTTAGTTATCCTCTTACTCTTATAGCATAAGAGTAGATGGGGTGGCTTATGTTAGAGTGATAGAAACAGCAAAACAAACAAACAAACAAACATGTGAATCACCTGATTAAATGAACAAGATGCCATTCCCTTTATAAGCTGGAGGTCAGGGTGAGCGTTAAATGCTGAACAAGCAACTTCAGAATAACATGCAGAATATACTACCAATGATGGAAATGACAAATACTGAATATTAAGATACTGTGATATTAAGAAAACTATTAGTGTCACAGTTCTATCAAATGGTGAGTGTAACTGTTCGTTCTCCTTCTGTGGTAAAGTGCAATTAAAGAAAACCTAAAAACTTACAGGTAATTTGGTATCTTGGCCAGGTTTAGAGGGAGTGTAAATGTTAAGGTAGAGGCAGTCCTCAGATGTCTCAGGAACTTCCATGTTCATATTAAACTTTTTTAGAAGAGCCTCAAACAATGGTCTGTTTTGAATGCATCTAAAATTAACGACATAAAAGAAACAAGAACATTTAAAGCAAAATTGAATATTTAAAATATTATAAAATCAGTTTATTTAGATGTAACTAAAGCTAGTATTTGGTTGAAATTTTGATCTGATTGAGAAATATAGGCATGGTCTAATAAATATTCTGGGTTAATGGAAAACTGCATGTTAACTAAATTTGCAATACCCATTTACTATGTGCATGTAAACTGTCTTCTTACATATTAGGCTGCTGTGTGGCGTCTCTCACTCCTGTCCATGCTTCTGCAGGTTGGGGAGGAGCGAGTCTCAGAGGGC
The DNA here is from genome assembly GCA_021613375.1 of Megaleporinus macrocephalus. Lineage (NCBI taxonomy): Eukaryota > Metazoa > Chordata > Actinopteri > Characiformes > Anostomidae > Megaleporinus > Megaleporinus macrocephalus. The sequence continues at coordinate 50,280,367 of CM038702.1, forward strand.
CCACTGGTGGCTTCGCAAACGGCACTCCCAGGTAGCTGTGGACGACTGTATCCTTCCCTTTAACCGTCAAGTACTCACCTTGTAGAACTCCTAATTTAGTCTGCACAACAGGCCCTGTCAAGACCAGCATGTACATGTTAATTAATAAACAGAATCAGTCAGAACCAGATTAGTCAGATTAATCAGAGTGAAAATGTACTAGTTACATTAAATAAACACATTTCAGAAAACCTGTTGCTGCTTGGTTCATAAATACAAAATATTAAAACACTCCACATTTAGTATGTCAGAAGATGAAAAGATTCTGCAAGATTTATTTTTACAATAAAATAGCTTATGTTTAATGAAGCTCCTCTCAGGGTCAAACGCTAAAGCATATTATGCTATAAATTCCTAAATCTGAACTAAATGCCTGACATGGCTATTTACTGAATATAAACTAGAAGAAACACAGACAAGATGAAGGGACTATGTAAATGCAAGTATGTGAAGGCAAACCAAACTGGTCGTGCTTATAAATCTATTTTTGCCAGTATTTTAACAGTACAAAGACAATAAATGTAATGTTCTACCTGATCAACCCTTAGCATTGTTTTTGTTTTTTTTTTGATGCCTGATGCCCTGATGCCATTCCAATTCAGGGTAAGAGCAATTTAGGAGTAGAAATGTTAACCATGCGATGCAATCATGTTTGAATGTAAATGAAGCATCCAGGAAAGGTCTAGCCCTTAATGAGTGAAGAAAGTTGAGGGGCAAACAAAACTAAATCAGCAAAAAATCCAACAGCTTAAAAACAATGTGAATGTAAGAATTTCAGGTATTTTACATTCTCTGATGCACAATATCATAATAGAATTCAGGAAATTCAGTAAAATGTCATTAAAATCACAAAGATCTGTCACCTTTAGACACCTCAGGCATGCGCTATAAATTGGTATCAATCTGACCACTTTACTCTGAGAACCTGATGGCAACAAACATCGTCCCTGCCTTCACAATTGCAAGTTGAGAGAGTACTACGCACAGTAGAAGTCACATGTAAACAGCGTCTAGAAACTTATCTGGACTCAGGCTTATGTAAAAATAAACGGTTGCATTGTAAGGGTGTGACCAAGCAAAGGCAAGGAGGCAGCTACAAAGAGTCAATAATGATAGTTTTAATGTTTTTATCGGTTTACTCGAGGCACATGCATTTAAATAAAAGACAGAGGACATGGATCCTAAAAAAACAGCAACATGAGTAATATCTCTTTATTTGATCTCCCACTGTGTGTCTACAGTTATTAGTTACTATGTATCAACAGGACAATCAGCCAATTTAATAAAGAACAATAAAATACCATTCAATTGTTAATTGCAATTATTTACATCTTGATTATCAGCTAAAATTTCTTGATTGTGAGAGACAACGGCTCGGCATTGTTCAAAATTCTTTAATGCAAATGCTGTTACTGAGACCTCACTTTGATACTGAATCCTGAACACCACCTTTCTACAATTACAAATTGAAAGAGCATTGCATCAGACATTAGTATGAGGTGCTGCCATTGGATGTATTTACAGACACGCTGTAGATAGACAGCCAATTAGTAGATTAGATTCCAGGACACACATGCATATTGATAAGAATGATGAATACTGATAAGAATGATTTTTTAGTACTCTGAAGTGTTGAACTAACTTTCTATGTACCATAAGAAACTGAATTTTGATATTCAGTTGTATTACGAATCAGAGCAGCAACAATAGCTGTAAGTGGAGCAACTGCACCTTTTTCCCAAATTTCACTTGCTTATATTTAGTGTCTCAAAAAGTAAAGTCTGCCTGCGTCTTCAGCATACGAAGTGTTACTTTCTGATGTAGTAATGCACTGAACAATACAGAAGTTCATATTTAAACTACATTCTGAGATTTCAAAAACATTATCGCTCAGTGTTTCAAGAACAAGCAGTTCCAAGTAAGACTCACCATTCTTTTTCTCTCGTATCAAACGTGGAAGAGTCTCGGTAATGAATGTGTAGTGTTTTCCCTTCAAATTCTTCCCAGTTTTCTGCTCCAGCCCAATGGCCAGATACTCCGCTTCAGTTCCAAACTCAGGCCATTGAGTCAAGCCAGGTCCGTTTGGAGATCTGCCCTCAAAAACACACAGACAAAAACTCTGTAAACCACAACAGAGTTTATAGGACAGGATGATGTTTAACCAACTTATGCAAAAGATTATGGCTTTCCAGGGAGTAGTACACCTTGTGACATTCACTGAAAGCCCAAATTACTGCCCAATATGAAGGGTCCCCTAATTAAAACTTCTGATCTAGTTCTAACACTCATCATTCTTAAACCACAGGTCAGGCATCCTCAAGTTACAAGCTACATCAGATCAAACACAGCAGATAACAGAATTTTCTTCCTTCCAAGAGCTGCTTTAGCTCCTTGTTAAAAGAAAGACAGAATAAAAATGTCCACACAGCCAGCGGACTGTCTAATTTCAGCAGACTCTACTTGTGGAATTAGTATAAATGTAGAACAAAAGGCAGGTAATGAGATAAACCAATGGGCGGCGTTAAAAAACAAAGAAACAATAGATAAATATAAAATCAGACAAACAAACAAATTCTGTTTTTCAATGCAAGCCATGCACGATTCTTGTGTAAATGTGTAGATCTTGGTGTCAACTATGCTAGAAGAAAACATATCAGCATAGCTGGTCACAAGCAAAACTAGTATCTTTTGTATTTTGGATGGTGGTATGTTGATCGATCAGTTAAACATGCACCAGACCAGCACTAGATCAGCATGAACTGGTCTAAGCTGTTTTCTTATATGCTTCAGCTTCACCGATTCAACGTGATGATACTAAGAAATCAGTGAATGTTAAAGAATGGAGATGCAAAGCCCATCAGTCCGGGAAAATTAAATTGCTCAAGTGTACATACTCACCCAGTGCGAGCAAAGTTTCCCCAGTAGCGCATCATAGTTCTACAGAGCTCGTTCTCTTTCTCTGTGAACTGACCTGAGAGAGAGAAAGAGAAAAAGAAGGAGATACAGAGAAAAATACAGGGAGAGAGAGATAGAAAGAAACTGCACTGTTATCAAAATCACTTTAAGCTAAATTGAATGGAATTCATTTAACACCTGTACATACTGAGTCTATTCAGAGCTACAACTACACCTAACTGATACACTGATGGGTGCTGGTGAGAACTTTGTGATCTTCATAAGATAATTTCTTCTCAGTAGACAATCTACCAATAAGTTAGTTGGTCAGAGAAATATTTCCCTCGCTAAGCTAGCACTGGCCTTGGTAGTTAGTCCAGGCAAAACATATAGTTCTTTGAGGACACAAACATTAAACAGTCACGTTAAAACATAAAAGCAGATATTCACTGAATTGCTATTCTGTATAGTTTTCTCTATCTTCCAGTGATAAAACAGAACAAATACCTAAATAGTGATTCTAGTATTCAAATAATGATGTCTTGAATGGTTAACCATGTACTCAAGTGCTTGAGAACAGCTTGTGAACATCCCTAATATTTATAACTACATTAATGTATTCTTTTTAAATGTGTCGCCACTATTTTCCTCTTACCAGAAATTTTAATGTGGGCGTTGGCAAAGCAGCTACCAAAAACAAAATGAATTTCATCAGCATGGTCACTGCCAACAAAGCCAGGCCTCTTCTTCTTCATCTCATTGTAGGTATGTTGGAACTCGTATGTGTAAACAGGTGCTCCGGAATCTAAAAAAAAAGATTTTTGCATAAAACCCTCACAAAAGCAGATATCATTTATCCTCAGTACCACAAAAGTGAACAGATGTCTACCTTTATGATAGTTTGCGGTTGTACGTGCAGGAATGTTAAATATCAAGTCCCCATACATCTCTCTTACACCATCTCGGATTTTAATCGGATCATCTGTGGTGCCCAGGTACTCGTCCAGCACTGCTTCATAAACCCATTTCTCACTGACCTGAAGGAAATACAAAGACAGAAACATTAAGACATGCATCAAAATATATACATGCATATTCAACCTCAGTGTAGCTCACATGTCAGACACTAATTATGGTGGGCCAAAAAGCAGTAAAATTCACCAACTGATTATCAAAACCTTCACTAGTTGCTAAACTCTGCAGAGCTGCAGCCCAGAAGGATCCCAGTTTGACATCTCTAATGTAGCTACAGACAGAGTTTTCACACGTGCACCGCTGGAACTTGTTTTGTATGTCCGAGTCTTCACTTACATCAGGAAAAAAGGCAGGCAAAGCTGACATGGCTTGCTCTCTGTTCATTCCGTCCAGCCACCCTGGTGGAGCAAAGAACTGTGGGAATATGTTTATTGTTGTCAGTGATGTTGAACTGGATTGTTTTTCTTCACAAAAGTGAGTTGTTTTTGTTTACAGTGCAATTACATGAAAGGTTTCACTCACATCCATGAGTGAATAGCCACCCTCGTCATCATTTACACCAGTCATGAACGGCACATGTTTGAACTCCTTATTCTGGAGAAGTTCGTGCACAGATTTGGGAAGAAACTGTCCATCTGTCGTCACTGGGAAGGAGACTACAAACTAAAACCAACAAAAAAGAAAAAACATTAGCTAACATTTAAAACAGATGTATTTTGTACAAAAATATTTTTTTAGTTATTTTTTTATTATATGTATTAGGGGTGGGAAGCAAAAAAGGCCCCACGGTACAATATTATTATGGCAATTTAAAATTTAATACTTCAATATATTGTGATGTATAACCATTATTTTTCAACTGCAAATTTTATTCCCAAAAGAACAACATACCAAATCTATTTTATATAATCTGGTTTATCAAACTTCACACAATTATATTGCAGTAAAATGGGATTATCAAGCACAGACACTGACTAACACTGTCACAAAAACATATTTTATATAATAAAATAAAATCTATAGCTAGTTGTATATCTAACAGTCTGTCTATCTCCATATATACACTTCTTTCAAAGTAGGATATCCATACTACTATGACGCTGTAGCAGGCAAAGGCAGAAGAGAGATACAAGTGCAGGTTTTTATTATCATCCAATCATAAACAACAAACAGAAATCCAAAAACAACATCAACTATTACACGCCACAACTACACATACACACACACAGACACAATGCCGAACAAGGACAGCCGCAAACAGAGGGTATAAGTAGACAAAGGGAACAGGGAACACCTGGGACAGGGAGGAGACACTAACTCAGAGCAGGTGGGGGGAGGAGACAAGAGGAGCACATGACGAAAACAGAAGCACATGGGAATGACAGGATGTAAACTAGGACATAGACCGACAAAAGGAAAACACAGGGCATGATCGTGACAACTACTTTTTTTTTAGTACATTTATGCTTTGTAATATGTAACACACTGAGCTTAAGTGCCTAAAACCTTTGCACAGTAGTATATAATATCTGTGGCTATTGTTTAATCAATTTATTATATTTAAAATACTTAACGCACTTGGCAAGTCTTCCGAAGGTCCTCCTCTGAAAACTGCATAATACAATCAACCATCTTCTTTGTGCTCGAGATATCACAGCCAGAAGCATTAGCCACATGCTGATGAGAGACACATTCAAGAGAAACAGTTGTGCTTTAAAAGAATTTAAGAGAAAAACATCACTTTTTTTACAGTCAGAATAAAATGAGTGGACAATAAAGGACAGATGTTTTATACCCGAGCTATCGGTAAAGGGTTGTCAGACAAGATTATACTCATCGTTGCAGTGCCACTCTCTGCTATGACAGAGCGGAAGAGACCAGCAGACAGTGGTGAGAGGATCTGTTCAAAGGAAGGTAAACCAAAATCAATCTAAGAGGCAGTATGCAATTTGGCTTCTTTATGTGATAAAATACGCAGATATATTTGGAATGGACCTCGCAGATTTCACATCTGTACCTGTAAAGACACACTGACTCCTCCTGCAGACTCCCCAAAGATGGTGACTGCTCCAGGATCGCCTCCGAAGCTGTGGATGTTCTCCTGGATCCACTGAAGTGCTGCCACCTGGTCCAGGAGCCCATAGTTTCCTGGAGCATGTTCGTCTCCTGTGCTAAATTGAGAAAGACACATAACATATACTATAATCCACTGCTATTTTCACATACATACATACTGCTGTCAGTGTTTTACTGTAAGCAGATGCAGAACATACTACGGTAGGTTTTCTTTTATATTATTTAATTACCTGAAAAATCCAAGTAAGCCAAGTCTGTACTGGATGATCACTACAACAACATTCTCATAGGCTGCCAGCACACTTCCGTCTTGAATGGAGGCTCCACCTAAGACTAGTCCCCCACCATGGATCCAAACCATAACCTGTGGGACACCAGCAATATAAAGCTCTTAAGCACCCTTTACAAAGAATCAGCATAACACTTCAAACTAATTTAAAACATATGCTAAGTCAGGACAAAACAAGTTTATTTACGTAGCAGAAATTAAAAACATGATTAAAACAGTGTTATTATATAAAATACAGTAAATTAAGAATAGAATTCAAAATCAAATGAGAAAAAAGAGAAAAGGGGTTGTATACAATATTAGTATTCAAGTGATTTATCGATAGTTGATTGAGTAATTAGCGTTGAGGAAATGGCCAAACAATAAAAACGAACAATCTATGAAGAACATTTAAAGTACTGTGACTTAAAATATTAAAGCAAGACTATGACGGATTCGGAAACCTCTCTGGTAGAAATATGTAATTGCCAACCACGTGCAGAATACCATTTTTTGACGTTGTGCTTTGGACCCCCCAAGCAGATGAATCTGACTTGAAAAAAATACTCAAACAAAACCGTGGTATTGCACACAATATGTGGAGTTGGTATGTTTACTCTGACTTAAAGATTTTGTACCTCATATACATGGGGATGTTAGATCTTCTCCTTTAGCTCTGCCTCGTTCTAACTCCCCTGTCTACTGAGCAGACCACACCCCCTCGCCCACCTGCTAATCAAGGACAATATAAAGGACAATGACAAACACATGGCCTTGCGAGGTCTTAACGAAATGCGGACGCTGCTGAGATTGTTTCTGTTTTCACTCAAGCTCTATGTTTTGTTTATTTTGCCAGCTGCTGATTGCACTAACTGCTCTGTGTAGCATATTCTGTTCTTGCCTTTTGACTTAATTAAAGGTCTGCTCTTGTATCCATATCTATTTGTGACAGTGCATATGTGCATTAGTGCAAGCCGGCTTTAAATGATATACAGAAAACCTTGATGTTCATTTAACTTGCCAGCAATGCATTGCAGAATAATTGGAAAGGTACATATCACCCAACTAGTTCTTAAAGAGACCAATCGAATGGCATCAAATGTTCGCTATTAGCAGCAAGCTAGTGATGATGTATACTCCCTTTCCACTTTGTGATGAATACTACTTCTAGATTAGTCAAACAATGTATCCTATAAGCAGTATGTCACAGTTTTAGTGAATTATTTAGTAAAACTTTCAAGTCAAAGCATATATTTCAGTTGGATAGCACACATTCTCATCAATGAAACCATAATGGAACCTAAAGGATTTATATGTATCATGTACAACAGTAACAAGTGACAAAACTCACAGCACAAGCCTAACCTGCACAGATCATTCGCTCTAAACAGCTCTTTGTTAAAAAAATGTCCAGAAGCTATTGAAGCCATTATCGACAGAAACAGGGAGTTTGGTGCTGCTGGCAGTGAATGATAACAATAATACATAGGTGTGCAATAAAAAGAAGAGAGAGAAAAAAAACACACACCGCTCTTGACTGCTGTCATTAACACTGCATGGCCAATCTAGAACCGATCTCAAATCATTAATCTCAAGTGGCTAAAATCTGATTAAATAGATCAGATATTTGCATTCAAAACATCTCTTGTGTGTCACATTTAGGCAAAAAAATAGTATAAAAAACAAAATGATTAGAAAATGAATCTGAAATTATGTTTTAAATTTAAGCACAAAAACATGAATTGCGAAATATTAAGACATTAAGTATCAACGTCATTCTTAATTGTGAGCTTAATTAATTATTTTATGTAAAGTTCACTTAAATGGACCCTAAAAGACTTACAGGTAATTTGCTATTTTCACCAGGTGTGGAAGGTGTGTACACATTGAGGTAGAGGCAGTCCTCCGACATCTCTGGAACTTTCACGGTCACAGATGCTTTTTCTAAAATATCTTTGATGATTGTCATGTTTTGTATACACCTAGAAGAAAAACCTGGTCTGATTAGGAGGTACTTGCATGTGCAAATAACACTAGGCAAACATAAAAGTAAAGATAACAACATTAGAGAAATACAAACGTACACGTTGACAAAATCTGCAACAATGAAAATCTGCAGACGTCAGTGAGATGTGACTGTCTTCTTACATATAAGGCTGCTGTGTGGCGTCTCTCACTCCTGTCCATGCTTCTGCAGGTTGGGGAGGAGCGAGTCTCAGAGGGCCCAGCGGTGGCTTCGCAAAGGGCACTCCCAGGTAGCTGTGGACGACTGTATCCTTCCCTTTAACCGTCAAGTACTCACCTTAGAGTTCCTAATTTAGTCTGCACAACAGGCCCTGTCAGAAAAGTGTTATTCAACATTAGTCAAATCAGTATACAATGCATCCTATGTAATAACTGCTATCAGTCAAACTCCAGATAGCAGGACACGTACCTGTGTAAAAAAATAAATAAATAAAATAAAGAAAAGTTCCTGGTGGTGTCCAGTCCTGTAGTCATTAATGATATTATGGGTTGCTATCACAGTGTTAAGGACTCCAATGATTTAAACTGTGTTCTGGGACTAATTCGATTTAATGGTTTCCCAATGAAATCTAAAGATGTTCTTCAGAAAACTAGTAGTGGTCTTTAATGGCAACCACTAAACTAATGACCATTACAAAGTAAAACCATCAGGTTTAAACGTAATGGCCTTTTTTATCAGGGTTATTATATATATGCATACCAGAGTTATTACTGTAGAATAGTAAAAGTGGGCTTAGTTTTTATCCTCTTGAATTGAAAGGCATTGACTACAACAACACAGTCTTTAACATGCAGTTGAAGATGGTTCTCTATTTACCAGCGTCTCGTTCCAATTCTCCAGTTCCACCTTAAATGGTGCAGCAGTTACATTAACTAACTGGCGAATAAGAAGCTAACTTCAACTGCATAAGCAGTTACTGAAAACGCAATGGCACCCAAAAACAGGCCCCCTTACCATCGTTTGCTGTCGCTGTTGTTAGAAGGGTCGCTCCCACCAAACTCCACAGCAGTAAGGCTAGTGCAGCCATCGCTCTCCCCTGTGTGAGCTCTCAGTGCGAGCCGCTTCTGCAGGTCCGACTGTAGTCGCTGGTGTTATGTACTGGGGGCGGTGTTAGGGGCGGCGAACTTTGCCTCTCACGTTTTGTAAGACATGACAGTTGGATTAATTGTGCTGGTTTGTGCGGCGCTTTTTTATCTGAACGACTTAGTCACCACGCAAGGTGCCCCTTATGTATCTGAGTGGGTCGTAGTTGACGAGCTTGCTTGTGTTAAGATACTTGTGTTAACGAGAGTTTAACAATAGTTCAGACCACAGAAAGGCCTTAACAAATATGAACAATAAGAGGTCGCTGTCGGTCCGTCTTGTTTCGGTGGGCCAGCTCGTGTCTTAATGGATATTAGCTCAACACATACTTTTCACAGCGTACACGACTTATAAACAGTAGCTAACACTAACAGATCTGCCCCGTTTGTTTAAAAAGATTTTAAACATTAACAACACAGTCACACATCAGTAGTACCAAACTGCTCGCGGCACTTCTGTAGAGAGAGAGCATATTAAAGGAGAATTCCACCCATTTCTTAAATTTCGGAATAATTAAGTCCTAGAATTCAGTCATTCAGAGTGGTTTTGGAAAGTGTTTCACTGTAAAGAACCTTACAGACTATTTACAGAATAAGTGGACATATGTATATGGGATAATTAGTTGCTATCTAACAGCTCCAGAGAACCAACACTTCTGAGTGGTTACGATGTTAATGGTAGTAAAAAAAGTGGATCAACTGAAAACAACGTTGACACTGGCAAAATACAACATTATGTGTACTTCTGTTTATTATTAGATGAATCCAATTAAAGATCACTTTACAAAGATCACTTTATATATATATATATATATATATATATATATATATATATATATATATATATATATATATATATATATAGTTAATATATTGTTTGGTGGCATATTGCTGAAATGAAATGACAAAACAATGTATGTTCAGGTTTCCTGACTAGACAAGACTAACATTAATGTTAGACAGTAAGACTGTGTCCCAAACAGCACCTTCTGGAGCATTATTGTACTACTGAAAACAATTCTAACGCTGGTGTCCTTTATTTATTCATTAATTTATTTATTTACGCATTTAGTGTAGTAGCAGTCTGCGGTTTGGGACGTGGCCAGAGAGTAATGTGACTTTACGTTTCAGAGTGATTTCTGACAAAAGTTAATATAGCTAACCCAAACCCTCCTAGTCTGTTACCATAACAACACATTATCCAAAAGCCATTTTATTGCAGTATATATTGTCACCGTTGCTGTTCATTGCTCTTATCACTGACCTGGCGTTTAAAGCTGCTGTGAGCAACCTGACGCTCCAGCCCTAACAAAGTGAAAGACCACCTAACAACCAGAGCCCGTTGCTAACAACAAATAAAGCGTGTGCATTGCGGACACTGCAAAAATGCGCGTTTAAAATAGTGTTTATTAAACAGTTTCCGCTTTTCTGTGCTTTAATTTTTGGTTAGGACAAATCTGCCTGTTTCTGAAATTGGGTGGGACACGTCCCCACCATTCCCCCGTTTCCTACGCCAAAGACTATTTGCCTTACAGCACGTGTCTCATAGGATTAAAATACATTTTATACCAAAACCTGATCACAAAACTTTCACAAAAATATGCGAGGCATTATTAAATGCGCTAGCCCACCAATATGAAGAATTCTGACTCTCTTATTTAACATTAAAGCACTCCGCCCTCTACCGTTACACATTTTATTATGTTGATAAAAAAATCTGTGGAGTTCCCCCAGGGGTTTCTGGTGTACAAGCAGAAACGCCCCCCAACCAATACGGCTTGAAGAGATCACCGCCCCCAAAATGAGTGGTCAACAGGCCAATATCGACAACAGGAAGTTCATCTTTTACACTAATGCTCAACATGCTGTCTACTTCATTTGAGACAACTGGAATAAATGAAATGAGGGCACCATTTGAATTTGTATTTTAATGAAAAGAAGACATGCGTACCTTCTTAGAGGAAGTATATGACAGAAATTCCTACAGAAAATTCCTACATATTGTATTTGTGATCCATCATTTTTCAAACACTGATTTGTGGCACAAACTCTTTACTCCGGCCAAAGTCTGACAGTATTTTAAAGTTTTGTCTACCAAATTTCACCTGATGAACCTCATAAAGTGTCTGACATTAAGCTAAAGTCTGGACAAACTGTGCAGGGCCTTCACTGCCTTTGACTGATGATCAATAAGAAGAACATTATATGTGAATAATGTGTGTGTGTGTGTGTGTGTGTTTAATGTTTGTTTTACTAAGTAAAAAATAACTACTTAAAATAATATACGTTCTGTTTTTATTGTTAAATGTTATGCTTGGCTAGAACAAGTTCAAGAAATTAGGGCCGTTTTTGTATGTTTGGCAGTTTTTGTAATGATTTGTTGCACTATGCAATATTATTACTGCTTAAAGTGTTGAACAAAAGAGGTGCCGGTTTCACGTACATCACCGAATATGAAAAAAAAAAAGTTTTTTTTCTGTACACATAATACTTATAGACAATATAAATAATTACACAAAAAAGAGATCTGATGCATGTTTTATGTGCATAATAAAAGTGCCATAATGTTGATTCTATAACTTTAAACTAGCTAAAGGGGATGGCTTTATTTATTTATATGGCATATGGACAAATTCATAACACAGTATGTGTGGGGCTTTAAGTTGCGGAGCTTGCAGTACCACTCCAGGCCGGCAGGTGGCTCTATGGTGGCGCCTTGTAGGAAGGTGCAGGGAGGAAAAGTCGCGAAAGCTTTTTAGTTTAATACATTTCCTTTTACTTACAGTCGGCTGACATACAAAATAAACACTAGAAATCTAACTTTTTTGTCTGAACCCCACCCACGCTGGCTCGAATTCAGTGCTGCGTGTAGTGGGATTTTAATGTTTTCGACAGGGAGTGGTGGGCGTGCTCTTGTTTTTGTTTCTGTTGTGGCGCTCATTGCTGAGTCAGGTCACAGTGAACATGGACCCAAGAGTCAGGAAGAGTGAGGAGGTGAAGAAGGTGAAGCTACACATGCTCTCTGAGGGTCAATTTGTATTTCAGTTACTTGTAAAACTGCCCAAGACGTGACTGAAGTTACCTTCTTATTCTAATTCCCCGTCCCACCTTAAACGGTGCGACTATAGCTGCTGCACCTTTTAAGGTGGAACTGGGGTTTCGAAAAAGTGGCTAACCTCAGAAAACAAGCCGTTGAGCTTTTCCAGCCTACTGATAGCGAGTCTGAGTTGTACGGTAACCCCAGAGCTGTGAGCAGTCTGGTCTGTCTGTGTTTCTACAGAGCGGCTCTGCGTTAGTGACTGCTGTGTCCTGCTATGATATTTTTGATGTGACTACCTGCCACACGGATTCCGCTCCACTAGCAAAAGGTGCAGCCTTCGCCTTCATCCAGGTAACATAAGATTTCAGAGAAGTCGCAAGCATTTCACACGTGAAGTGTCTGCATATCTGTATATTCTCAAATCAACACAAGTGATCCATATGGAGTTAAACCAGTGTCACCAGAACTTGAACCTGAAATCATGTTTTTGAAAAAAAAAGTTGTGTGAAATTTGGTGTTTTAAAAATTTTACCTTGAAAATGTTTTGGTATTTCAACTTCAGGTATTGGAATTTCAGTAAAAAAAATAGTTATAAAAAATTCAGGTCGCGAAACTTCCGGAAATATTTGGCCAATAACAAAACACCTCTTAGCTCATTGGGAGGGGCATGGAGAAGTGTGTGTGTGTGTGTGTGTGCGTGTATCCGTGTATCCTCCTGAGACCAAGAGAAATTAAAGTTTGGACATAAAATAAGTCTACTAGAAGGAAAAAAACCCATTTAAACTCATTTTTTATGGAATGTCCTTTATAGTGGACATCAGGACTTTGTTTATGACATATTTCTTGTTTTCTGTTTTGCATCAGACCAAAAATCCTTCTACAACATCAGCACCAATTCAATACAAGGAAATAATGTAAATGAAAACAAGTGAACAAACATTGTTTACCTTTATTGATACCATTTCCACTTTTGGCAGTATAATAAATATTTCACATGCACTGTATATTAACATAAACAGGAACAAATTATAACCCATTCCAAAGGTTACTGTTACTTTGATTAAAATTAAATAAAATCCAGGTTTAAACAGTTTTTTGGCCCACTAGCTAAACCTGTGTTAATCACTCCAAACCTTGAGCCAAAGTTTCACACTTTTTCACAGCTGGTACCCGACTTCTCTTATTTTAATGTTCTATTTTTAAATGTACAATTATGTAACATTTTCTAATAAATTAGGAATAAATTAAATTAGCAATCAATTAAAAATCAATAAGTAATACATTTACATGTTTACAGAGCTTACATGTTGCAAAATGATCTCTGCCTCAGTCAAGTTGCTGTCATCTGTGACACCATTAATTTCATATAAAACCAGATTTAGTCCCAGTGTCCACTACAAAGGACATTAAAAAAGGCATGCTGTTAGGTAGTTTAACATTTGTGCATATCAATAAAAAGTGCTTTGAGAACTAGCTATAACAGTTTTATACCTAAAACATATAAATTATAGGCTTTAGCTACATAACTAATGCATATTATTTGACAACTTACCTCTTTTGCTCCCATAAAATGTGGTTACTGAGAGGCAGCCATTTTTTAAAAAGGCAGAACTTCTGTTGTGAATGACCCACCCCAACACATCATACATCATTGGTAAGGCCAGGATGTCCTGTACATACAACAGGTTTTAGCAAGGTACCTTATTTAGTTTTTTAAATATCTTTTGGAGACTCATGTCCCCTCCAGAGGACAAATTGAATTACCAGGTCTTATATATATATATATATATACACACACACACACACACACACCTATGAACTTGAGATGTTTTGTAATTAGAGCTCCCCGGATATTTTTTTTCTGAATTTCACAACCTGAATTTCTTACCTTAAATTCCGAGACCTTAATTTGAAATGCCATAAATTATGCAGATCAATTTTTCAATAACACATAACACATGATTTCAGGTTCAAGTTCTGGTGACATTGATTTAACTCCATACACCCACTGAGTAACGTGTGATTAGATTTGACATGAATGTGAACAGTATGTGGTCACACACGTGAGATAAAGTTAATAGTATGTGACTGCATGCGACAGGGAGTAGTATTACAGTGTAATCACTTGTTATATAATGTTAATAAAGTGTGATCATGTTACATTTTTAATAGTTTGAGTCATAGTGTGAATGTGATGGCATGTATGAGATTACATGAATGAGAAGCATAAACTAAAAAAAAAGTAATGATATGAGAAAGTCACAAAACAAACAAGAAGTCCAAAACAAGTCTGTTACTTTCCTGTGTTTTCTGAGTTCTAAATCTAAACTTACACTTTCTATTGAACAGGCTGTACAAGCCGTCAATGAACGACTCGTGAAGCACAGTGAAAACGAGACGCTGCGGTTTGAGGTGATCCTGCTCGGAAAAGACTGCGAAGAAGAAATCAAATCAAAAATATTTGACAGTGCAAAACATTACGGTAGGTTAGACCTGTGAGTTGAGGTTTTCTCAGCTAGTGAATTAAGATCTGACTTCATGTATTTAATCTTCCGTTAACCAGGTTTAGAGATCAGCAAGTTTTACTTCTGCTCCAAAGGGGACTTTGTGAGGACACTGCAAACAAACAGTGTCAAGTTGTTTCTGTCAACAGACGGAGATGATGTTTATGGTGCCCTAAAAGCAGGTACCCAAAATACACTCAACATGTTGAAAATCTGTTTCCAGATAGCACCTTAAATAGACATCAGTACAAAGAAAATCTGTTTAGTTATGTCTTCGGTGCTTTATGGCATTTGTAGGTGTTCCTGCTGCTTTGTTGTGCCAGCAGACAGACCAGCAGGTCCAGGATCAGTTGAAGGTGCTCGTCTCAGGAGATCTCATTGGCCTTTCAGAAGACTTCATAGACAATCTTGAAGATTTTGGGTTCAGTGCTATGCAGATACAGAACTTTAAAGCAGCAAAGGTATACTGCAGTGAATTTTTTAAACAGCTAATCATAAAATAGTGTAGAGATTATCTTCAATAAACTGTTCTTAATGAATTAATCTAAACTGGCCCACTGTGTGTGTCTTTTCTGCGTCTCCAGGGATGCATTAGAGAATTTGCCGTGCTGATTGGTGAGATGAGGAAAAGGTTTGGGTGTGAAGGCAGCCCTCTTCATACCATCCTCATTACAGTATTGGGATCCAGAGACGTCTGTGCCACAGCCCTAAAGACCCTCCGAGGCTGGGGCCTGGATGTAGATGAAGCCTTCTGCCTGGCTGGAGCCCCTCGCAGCCCCATCCTAACCACGATACAACCTCACATACTGTGGGATGATGGACTGCATAATGTGACGGGAGTGTTGCCTCTCATGGGACTGAGCAGTTAAGAGCAGTGGATTTGCCATTTCAGTTTAAACTTCTGGTGCTTTTTTCAGGTTCTGGTGTTACATCATAAATATATAATAAAACAAAAATTTAATCATGGATTTGTAACTGCATCTGGGTTAATTTGATTTTAATGGTGAAATACAGTGCAATAAAAACAATAGCTTTATAAACAAGAAATTGTTCACTTGTGAATGGCTTTACCAACAGATGTTTAAAGTGAAAAGCTTAAAGAAACAACGTAAACATTGACAACATATTCACTGAGCTACACAAGAATGCAGCAATTAACACAAGGTGACAAAGGCTGTGTTTAAAATTGTTCCCCATTTGATTTATTGTTCTTTATTTTGGGCACCATCTTGAACTCATAGTGGACAAATGTACCCCTGTCAAGTAACATATTGCATTGATTTGTGTTGAAGTGAAATACGTTGACACCTCCTATACTGAGAACACACTTGTGCCTATTTTAATGCACAACTATTGACTGTACTGAGTTCAGTATATTGTGAAATACACCAAATCTGGCCTGTGTAAAAGTTATGGCGCATTTAAAATTTAGGATTTTATTCTTACCTTATATTGTATTATGTTGACTATAGAATATGTTCTTCACAAAATCAACAAAGCATGTAATTTGACTGGGGCTGTTCAAACTTCTGCATATGACTGTACCTGTTCAGAGCAGTGATTTGCATATTGGGAATAATCAATGAGTGGGCGGTTTTAAATACAGCCAAAGAGATTTTACACACAACGGATACACTTCTATTACTACCTACCACAAATATAATTCACATATGAACATGCTCCCATTGCATGTGTGCATGTTAATGCTTCATTGGAGCGTTTAAGGCACTAGTTGCACTAGTTATATACAGCTGCAGAGCTGTAAGTTGATTATCTAGCAAAACCCAATGTGAGACTTTTCTCAAGCAATAATAGAATACTGCAGTTTGCTAATACTTTGTTCACCATCGACGCAAAGCTCATTTTAATGCATACGCTTGGCAGTCTTCTTGCATAAAATGCATATTAGTGAGGGATAAAAGGGTAAACATAATGCAAATTTAGTACATTACATAGTCAGAGAGTTATTGCTATATAACTGCAACCAAGCAGTCATAAATGGCTACCAAAAATATATACATATTATATGAGGCATCTTTGGCTCAACACTGTGGAGGAAAAGAAAAAAAAAAGTTTTCTTCAATGAAAGCAATATGAACTGTGGAAACATACTAACCCAGCATAAGGTGCATGTGAGACACAAATCATGTGAACAGATCTCTTTGTGGTTGTACTAAAAATGTAACAGCTTTACAGAAATATATTCACACATCAGCCCATATCTAATATCCTTCTGACACACCTGCAAGGCCTATTACTCAAGTGACCATCACTTCTTACACATGAAAATAAGCACATTCAGCTTGTTTGCTATTCGCCTCTGCAACAACGTTGCAGATAGAGCAGATTGTTATTGCCTTGAGGTATATTTACAGTTTACCACATACAGAAAATGCATCACCACAGTCTTAATATGTCTGTGCTGCTCAATCTGTTGCCCAGCCTCGCAAGGAACTGTAACTTCAATCCTTAACCAACTACTGACTTACAGAGAATGCCTTTCAAAATACCGCTGGTGCAAAGACAGTGAAACTATCAAACACTGTGCACCGTTCCTCCAAATACACAAGCAGAAAGGTGTGACACGTGGACCAGTTTGGGAGAGCCTTTGGGTTTGTGAAGGTGGTGTTCCTCAGACGTAAATGCCCTCAGGATTCAAAGCGGAGGTGATGGGACTGTGCAGCACGCGCAGGTTAACTCCCACTGTGTGAGACGGGCTTGGCCGCTTCAGAGAACCAGTGAGGGCTATGAAATCTGCAAAGGACGAGTCAAATTAGTCAGTATCAGTTGTAATTGCTACTAGCAATCTCCATGCATTAATTTCATACTGATTAGACAGTCCTGTGTTAAAGTTGTACCTAGTGATAACTATGTGTGGCTGTGTTTGTGTCACACCACTATGACCACTAGGTGTTAGTAATGAATCATATAAACAGTAGCAGGAGGATGGCGATAACAATGCAGCAGACACCTTTAAAACAAATGACATTGTTCATGATATGGATCCTTTCTTACAGCAGACAGGATCACAAAGTAATGAATTTCCCTGCAGCTCTTTTAAGACCCCATGTGATAGTTTGCAATATTCATAAAACATTCAAATTCAGGTGTTATCAGCACACATTAGTTGGACCTGCCTTTAGGTACGGGGTCACACAACAAAAGCAGCATAGAACATGCAGTCCTTGTGCCACAGCTATATTTATACTCGTAAGCTCAGCTGAGATTTAATGGTGAATCTGTCTCTACCGTGTAAAAAACATGGCTGGCAGCCACATGTGATGGAGAAAGCTATGGTTAATGACGGTGGTCAAGTCATCTGGCAGCTGTTGCCACAGAAACCTGCACTGAATGGAAGTGGGAGGAACACGTGTAGCTCTCAGCGGTGGATCTGAATGGCTCACAGCACTATCAGGTGGGTGGAGACGGGCAGTGATGTAAACTCTACTTTATCTCGCACCCTCAGCACCGTCACTTTCATTACCTGCTCATATGACTGCACTGTTCTGAAAATTGCCAAGCCATGTTTGACTTGCAGATATAGTAAAGTTATAGTTCTTAGAGACCCAAAGGAGTACTTAATGGAATTTCACCAAATTTCTGTAGTGTTTAGTTCAAAGGTTGACATGTAAACACCATTCAGAGGGGTTTGGTGTGAAATTGTACAGAAAATGAGCGACTCAGATTTCTTTAGTTATGGTGATCAATACAAACCCTGTCATTTCATTTATTCTTCAAAATGAACAGTAAAGTGACATGAGTGTTTATATTTGTGTAATCATTTTTATTCATATATTTTTGGGAACAAGTTTGCATTACAACATCCTCATATGTACCTCTTTGCCATAAATGGATTTCACTTTAGGCTAAGACCTTTTTACAAAGGTGTCCTACAGTGTGTTCATAACCACTTCATGTAATAGCATTCTGTGAAGGAGCTTTTAGCGGCATTAAACAGCTTTAGGCATCTAGTGCCCATCGTTGCCACTGTGAATAATTTGGTTAGTGGGTACGTTTCTCTAGCATGCAGAATGTCATATCAAAACCCTCTGAATGACTGTTTAAATATGCATAAGATAAGTGTGGCTTGTAAAACAACTGAACTAAGCATGGATACAAAGTTATTGGCCATAGCGTCAATTGAGTCTGTTTCCTGCTACCGCATACTTCTATATTCACTGCTCTGCAAAAAGCAAGTTGCACACACTAATATTTAGTTGGATCACCTTTAACCATGATCACAGCTTGCACTGGTCATGACATTGTTTTGACAACCTTAGAACATTTATGTCCATCCAGAGGTGCATTTATGTTTGGTCAAAATCTTGTATTGATGAGAGAGGAGTCACCATCTCATCCAGCACTGCCCAAATTCTCTGAATGGGGTTAATTTCAGAACTCTGTGGTGCCCAGTACATGTGAGAAAATGATTTCTCCTTCTTCCTGAACCACTCTTTTCTCTACAGCCTGTTAAATCTCTGAACTGTGGTCCTGAAATAAGTCTACACCATCAGGGAAGCAAGTCATTTAGTACATTAAGGTAGTCAGTGTTCTTACTCTATTACCACATACTGTTGCTGAGCTTCTGCCTTACCAAGCAAAGCAATCCCAAATCACCCAGATGTGTTCCTTCTTACCTCGACGCGCCCATCTCTCTGGAATAGGCTAAGTCTGGACTCAACAGACCACATGACCCTTTTCCATTGTTCCAGAGTCCAATCTTTATGCTCCCTAGCAAATTAAAGTCTTTTTTCTGATTAGCCACACCAACAAATGGTTTTCTTATGGCCGCACAGCTGCTTAGTCCCAATCCTGGTTGCACCGTGCATGTGGAAATGCTCTTACTTTCACTATCAAACAGCTGCAAGGTCTACTGTCAACTTTTATGTAAGTCGTTCAAGTTTTTTTTTTTTTTTTTCCTGACCACATTTCTTCCACGGTTCACCACCTTCCCTCCAGGTTTTAGCAATGCACAGTGGATAGTTCTGAACCCAATTCCAGTCCTTTCCTCTCCTTAGCCGTCTTCTTTGGTTGATACAGGACAATAATTTGACACTCCCAAAACATCTTTCACATGACCACGACATACTTCTTCTCATACATCTGTTTTTAATCAGTTAGGGTTAAAAGAATTGTTGCCAGCTAATATATAATGCAGTTCATATGCAATCAAAGGCACTCATTTATTTGCATATTCAAATCCAAATGGGAAAAAAAAAGTTTTAGGCCAGGCAGTAATACAGACAAAAACCCTAACTGTTTACAAAAGTTTGTTTCCAAAAGTCTGAAAAGAGAGCAGGCACATGGTTATGACTGTGTAGGGACAAGTAGAGTACCTGAGTCCTGGGGCGTAGGGCTGGCCTCTGCGTCACTGGGTTCCACAGGCAGCACGGTCACTTTAGTGCCAGTCTGCTGGATAAACTGCTGCAGATTCACTTGCCTCAGCTCTTTCGTCAGCTGCTCCAGCTCATACTGACTCTCCTGAGGGGAAAACACGCATCTGCTGAGTGATGCATTGATGGCTTTATATGTGCCCATGTACAGTTTCTATGTTTATGTATTTAGTACAGTTCACTTATTGGAGTGCAGTTTTAACTAGTAAGCGGTGTACTGATTTAGATTTAGAGACTTGTCTTTGTGTCAGTCTTTGTGGAGAATAAAAATAACACATATATATATTAAATATATTAAAAATATAAATACTGACCATTTTTAAGTATGGGACAAGAGCCATAAGATACAAGAGATCCTGCTTTATAATCTTTTATTGTATTTTCAACCCCAGCACTGGAAATTTTAGCATGCAGTGGGCCTCAACCCTGGACCTGGAGTACTGCCCTGCATAGTTCAGTATGTGCTCTGCTCGAACACATTCAACTAGTTAACCCTTTAAACTCCATGGACTTATTAGCACATTCAGATACCTCTTCCTCACCCTCATAACTACACCCTAATTTACTACTTTCTCTAGTCGTTAATGAATAATTACTATCAGTTTCTGGATAATAAGCAACAACTAAATGAGACAAATTGGCTACTTAGTTAAAAAGTAAGTGGTCAATTAGTTAAATCAGGTGTGCTGGAACATTAAAAAACAGGGTAAATGTACCCCATGGCCTGGACTGAGTACAGGGGTGTTCAGACAGCAGCTTTTTAAATGCAAAGCATGCACCTCCCCTGCTTAAAAAGAAGCAGGAAGTGCCTCTTAAGGGCTTGAGTCAATGCATTTATTAGACAAGTAGGTAAACACAAAACTGATTTGAGAGAGCATTACAGACTGAGCGTTAAACGTTTCTGAACTAAAATAAAAAAACAATAAAAAATGTTTATTGTCTTAATCTTTGTGCACAGTGTTTACAGCAGCCAAGCTACTCCTCACCTCCTGACCAGAGAGGAAACATCCTCAATATTGATTGATCAGCTGCGATGACATAAGGTGCTTTTTTGTGCCGCTCAGTGCAATAGTTGACGCTTGTTTAGCGTAAACACTTAGTTTAAAACCATGAAACGTGCTGAGCAGGCTGGAGGAATGCTTTTCACTCACTGTGCTCTTTGTTCCATAAACGGCGATAAAAAAAGTGCTCGACAGAATTTCAAAAGGTGTTGTCTGAACACTCCCCACACTGCTGTAAAGAAATGCCAGATATGGCACCAATCCAACTCCCATAATAGATACTGAGCACAATATGCTGGACCGGAACAGTACGAGCATGGTATTTTTAGATCTTCAGTGAAGTGTTTAAATAAAGAATAGATATCTTTGTATCATAGTAGTTAAAAAACGCAGTAATAAGTAAGTAATGGCGTATTTTTTTATAATCTATACCTACCTGTAGCCTCTTGCTGGACTGGATCAGTGATCTCTCCACTGCTCTACAGCTGCTCTCGAGCTGTGCCGTGTGCTGAGCTTGGGCTTTGAGTTCTGCCTTTACCCTCTGCAGCCTGGCCTTCACCTCCCCCTCGCTAGCCTGCTGCGTCGCCCGCATCTCCTTCTGGAGCCGCTGGGCCTCCAGACCGGCTTCCACACCCTGCAGACAGGCCAGCCGCTGGTCCAACTCTGCTTCGCAAACATGCATCCGGCTGCGCAACTCTTGCAGTCGCTCCTCCAGCTGCCGCTCGCTCTCGCGCTCAATCTGCAGCTCGCTTGCCCAGAACTCCTCCTCCTCTACCTCCACCTGGTTCTTACGCATTTGCTGCTCTAAGTGAGTTATCTCATCCATCACTGCAGCCCATGAGTCCTCGGCATTTGCTCCTCTTTCGCTGCCCCATGCCTGTAGTTCTGTCTCATAAGCCTCCATCCTGTGGTCCAAAATGGCCAGCGTCTCCCTCTGCAGTCTGACCAGCCGGCTCAGGTCCTCCAGACGGCCCCCAGGTAACCGAGGAGACATTGATGGGCCTTGATGGCAATTGTTAACCAGAAGCACTCTGCGTTTAGGGTCACTGTCCCCTAATCGGCCACCACTCAGGATATCCCTGAGCCCTCGTGGACCACCAGTAAAGGTCAGAGACTTGCGACGCGGTTCACGCCGGCGGAGGAGCGAGCGATCCCCTGGACCTCGGAGTTTGGCCATAATGGGGAGGCT
The DNA here is from genome assembly GCA_021613375.1 of Megaleporinus macrocephalus. Lineage (NCBI taxonomy): Eukaryota > Metazoa > Chordata > Actinopteri > Characiformes > Anostomidae > Megaleporinus > Megaleporinus macrocephalus. The sequence continues at coordinate 50,302,855 of CM038702.1, forward strand.
TTGACGGTGCACACTGCGCTCAGGACCCCGGGGGACCAGTCCCTCAGATGGGGGGCGCTCCAAAAGAGAGGGACCTGTCCGGTGGAGGATAAACTGCACATCGCCAGCATATTGACCCCAAGTGTTCAAGGAGGCCACTGGGCTCTCGTGAGGGGCCAAGTGTCGCTCAGAATCCCTCCATTTCTCGATCAGCGTGTAGCGCCCAGTGCGGCCTAGAGGAGCAGTAACGTTAAGAAATATTTAGTTTAACTCTTTAAAGTTATTGCTAGCAATAACAAAAGCATGTTATAATTTTATATTAATCATTTCTCACTCTTAGCTCACAAACAGAGTAATTCTATCAAAACTCTAAAAACAAACTTTCAAGTGATACAACATTTATATGTTTTTATGCCGAAAAGGAAGCATATTGTGATTTATATATTTATTGTTCGCCACATTTTTATCTTTTTCATATTAAAATACAAAGAAAAAGCTAACTGAGATGTAAGCAAAACTATTCAGAGTGATCTGATGTGAACTGGTTTACTGTAGGGAACTTTACTGGGAACCTCTTTATAGCAACAGTGATAGAAATCAAAGGGTTATTTTATTTATTAAGCAAAACAGCCAGCGAACCTACACATTATCTACTGAGCTGTGATAGTGAAATAGTAATAAACCTAAAAAGTTTTCTTAATTTGTAAACCAGAAAGTCCAGAAGCACCAAGTATTGATGAATCAGGCAGACTGATGGGGTGGGGGTGTAGGGGGGGGTTTCTCCTGGGTGCTTATGTAGTGTGAGGTTACCTTATAAACATTAAAGCATACAACTAGCAAGTGTATTCGTAGGATTTTACCCGCTAAATATTTTAGCATGTGTTTTTCCTAACTATAAACAAACAGCTTCTAATGCATGACTAAATAAATCAAAGGCTACAAGCCTGAGTGTACAAATGCTGTAATCATCAGGGATAAACAATTACAGCAGTACTGGGTGCATTTGTAAGTGATAAACAGCATGTGTGTTGTTTTTATTACTGTTTAAATCACTGCCCAAACAGGAGTTTAAAGTGACAATGCAAGCCATGGCGTAAGGTAACACATGACACTCCTTTTAAGTTCACTTTTTATCCTAATTCTGGTACAAATGAAGCCCTGCCTGTACTCATCAGCCCTGAAATGTTTGAAAAAATGTTTTGGGCCAAACCGTATCATGAAACAATGCAGCTTTTAGAGATTCAGAAGTCTGGTTCCTATGCCCACCACTGTAAAAAAAATTTCAATTTTTTCCTCTTTTTGACATATTAACCTTTTAAACATGCAATTTGTAAAAACTATACGGAATTTGTTTTTTATTAAAAAAACAAATAAATAAGCATTTTAATTGTGACCAACTTGCTTTACAATAATAATGTAAGGGAATCAAGCAGTAACAGAGTATGAAGACCCAAGAGTTCTTGCTTCTTCTCTTTTTTTAAGGGTTAGATGATGACTCAGAGTTTCCATCTCACCAGGCACTATTCGAGCCTCAGTACTTTTTCTCACTAAAGCGAGGGGGGCCTACAGATTACACCCGCATTTGAGTGCCGCTAGAAATAGGCTCAAACAATGACGTCAACAAGACGGGTTTCAATCAGAAGCAAATTGTTCTGGGTCTCTCCGGTTATGCAATAAATCTGAACACCATTCTTTCTCATCGTCTTCTTTCTTTCTCTCCCTCACTGTAGGTACTGCTTTTGAGAGCCTATTTGAAAATCTACTTGAAATGTACTGACTCTGACTCTGGACAGCTTGGCAGCAGACGGAAATTTGCAGTCTGGTTTTCAATAAATAATGGAAACGTTTGTTTGATCGGCCAGGACGCCAGACAGTTTAAGCACTAGGCAGCACTCAGACACTACAGCATCTGCATTAGCAATTCACCCAGATCTGGTTACCAGTGAAGTTCCATGATCCAACAGTTCCATATGGTCTGCTCAAACACAGAGCACGGTATGAAGGCTTCTTTTCCTGTGCCATGTTGCTTACCTATAGCCTGAGCCAGCGCAATGACCACTTCCTGACAGGTGGTGGCCTCTGTGACACCGCAGACCACACGCTGGACTCCATCCACCCACACCTTCAGCTCCATCCTGGCTCAGGCACTGCAGGGTCAGGGCTTTTAGCTCTGCTCCTTCATTCTTTCAGACTGGAGCTGTGGTCCCCTCGCACAGTGAATCTGAATAAGGACAGAGATGGGTTAGGATTGGCTAAGACTAACTTGTCAAATACAAAGACACACCAAAAACTCCTTGCATTAAAAGTCACAGATAGATATTCGTAATTTCACATAGCACAGTATTACGCAGCATGCTTACTATATTACATGGCATGATAAAACATGCTTATATATAATGTCATAGAAATCTACCTAAAATAATTTCCACTAATCCACCCTAAGAACTTTTCAATCTACTTAAATCACAGCCTTGAAAGCACAGCCTGACTAAAAAAAACAAACAAAACTGTGTAACTTTGGTACAAGCATTATATTGAATTTCTCTATTTAGAAACGATTAAATTCTCAAACTCACAATGTATGTTTTATACAGATATCACCAAGGTTATCTAGCTTCCACATGTCTGTGTGATGTGTAAACATTAAGGGGAGGTAGGATTTGGAACAACACCACTTGTACAAACTTGGTGCCTGCTGTTCAGTGTACGTCATACCAGGATTGTATATTAGCAAGAACCTGAAGATAAAATACGTACCATGGTGTAGGGGTTACAATTCAATATACAGAGATATTGTAAACAAGGTGATCTAGTGAGATTTTCTAAAAAAATCTAATTTTAGGGGAAAAAAAACCAAAAAAAAAAAAAAAAAACCACCACACCACTACATGCATATATTTGCTAATGCAATCGTGAGCGCCCTAACGCTACTTATTTATGTTGGAGTGAAAATGTTTAATGGCCAATGAGCGGTTCCAAAACTGAATTTCGTCGGGGTTTGAAACAACACAAAATGAATGACTGTCTAACAAAAATCATTGCATGTAAATTATTCACTACTAACTGATACTTTGTTTGAGATTTAGTACAGAAGCCAAAACACAATACTGCAGTATTAATATTTTTTGGTTCTTTAAAACATTTAAAAAAGTCTGTGTAACCTTGATGAAAATCTGGATGTGGTACTACTGGGTTTTAGGGACATAGTCACAAAACAATCTGAGTGATAGTTGTCTTTGAGTGTTGCTTACCAATGTTAGCTTTGTAGCACTAGCGCTAAATTTAAAGCAGCAAATTTATTTGGACATCAAACATGTCTTTGCTGAGCACCTACACACAGTATGTTGGCAAATTATTTTGCCTATATAAACCCATCTAATAAATCTTTTTTTTGTGGCTTGATAGGAACATGTCTGATCTAAAAAGAAGTCTGATGACTTAGTTTGATTTAAGGTTGTGCATGTGATTTTGTGTCTGGTGCATTGAAACTAATAGCATTAAAGTTTTACAGTAAAAGGACATTTAAGGTTTTTAAAAAATATTTTTATTTTCCATGCAGATGCATCCCCACATAAAACTCACACTGGTGATTACAGAGTAATAAAATATTGCAAGGTCATTTTTTTCCAATGCTGTGCAGTCCGTAGTGCTGCTTGGGTTAATCAGAGCAGTAATGAAAGACCACAAGTATGTTACTATTCATGTGTTGTCTTTAAACAAATCCGACTTCACATTTCTTACACATCAAATAAATGCAACAACAGCACAACATAGAGTAGAAATAACTGCTTCTTTGCGTTGATCGTAAACGGTTAAAGAATTTACATATTGTTTGAAAGTGCTGTCAATTAGACGTTCTTCCCAGAACTGTACATCCAAACCTAAAAACATTTAGAGGTCTTTACTTTTAAGAATGTAATACATGTTAAGATACCATATACCATTTTTTTAAAAGAAACATTTATTCCCATAGTAACATCAACACAGCAGCCACTGATCCCAGAACTGTAACATGTTCCCCATTTTAAATCAGCAGTATAACTGACAGACTAGGTCTGTAGTATTTTTGCAGCAGATGACAATACAACCTAACCACGAACAGTAAAACACGGCAATGTGCACCCTCAGCATGCCCTCTGTTTGTAAACGTCCATCTAGTCCAGGGCGGGCTGTGGTGCTGTTACAGGCAGTCCTGATTATGGCTTTATGTGTACTGTTTTTTTTTTCTCCTTCAGCCTCTCAAACCATATTGCTCACTTCACCACACCAAGAACACCTTCTTATGAAGCATAATGTGAGAGATTAGTCATTTGGCTAACGTTCAAGCGCCTCCATTTGCTGCTAAATGTTCCACAGTGGTGTCAGTGTTCTCATATCCTGTGAGTAATCAAAGGAGTTCAGGGAAGATTATATCCATCCATATTTCTGAGTGGCTTTGTTGCTAAAACAAAAGCCCATTAAAAGTGAAAAAAGAGCAGACCTCCATCTGGCTGCACACAATAGAAGTGTGATGTTGTGAGCAAGTGACTCCTCCAATCAGGGGAGCTTTGTAAAAGGAAACGGCTAGCGGGAGACCCCTGTGAACTTTCAGATGGACATGTTTCCTTCCTAAAAATATGCCCCCCTTCGGATTTAAGAACAAAAGGAAGGATTTTTAGAAAGTCAACAAGTTTCTCTCTGGCTGCTTTTACATAACACATTTCAGAACGTACTGAGACAAAAGCCTGAACGCAGTCTTAGCGCAGCGGAGACTTTAGATATGAATCAGGGCTGGCTCTGCTTTGTGTTCGTGTTGGTGGGGAGGGGAAGAAAAAGATAGGTGAAAACAGTTGGCCACAGTGAGGACGTCCTGCAGGGAATAGTGGGACCAGCTGGACCCGACACTCTGCCTCCCACTTCCATGAGCATTTTTAGAAGGATGACAGGCTGCACGACACGCGCGTGAGCCAGCTTTCTGATTTTGGGCACAAAGACGTAAAAGCATAAGAAAAAAAAAGAAAGAGACTTTCTGCTGTAAGGTTTTAAACAAAGAGTTACACATATCATACAGAATATATATCCTCCCCCTTGAGTGTAGCCTATAGCTTACTTTTAATGAGCCTAGCTCGGTCTGATGAGAACCATCTGCCTGTAAAGCTATTTTTGGATATCTTTACGAAATGCTTAATCGCAGAATACTGTTGCTGCAACGCAAGCAATAAGCAAATGATATATTACTTAAGACAACTTTCATTCAAGGCATATGGAGGTTACCACATTTTTCAGTACAGTGTTGAAACAAAGAACAGTAAATAATAGCTGCACAGAGTTTAAAGCAGAAGTGTAGTGCAACAGTAATACATCCTTTGCTTATTTGTATTTAGAACTAACTGTAAACTTAATCAGCTAAGGATACCCCAAAGAGCACTGGTCAGAAAACCGTAACACTCTTTCTGACCCATTTCCCTCCAAATGATGTCAATACAAACACATTCTGTTCATTTGCTCATTATTTTGACAGAGCATGAAGCTTTAAATAGTTGGCTCCCCAAATGGGACAAGGACGATTTAGTGCCTGTGCAGGGCACCGTAATGGAAAACTAGAACATTTAAAACATTTATGTCAGCCAAAGACCACAGGACGTAGCCATAGGCTCCACTCCATGAAATACAATACCTGCTCTATTAACATCATACAGACATCACACGCCGAGACTGAACCTACAACTGATAATGCTGTTTTAGGGCCGAAAGTTCAGGACTGACAACAGACCCCTACAGCCACTCCTACAGCATTTCAGACTCACATAACTCTACAGCAAAAACATAGAACTGATGTGTTTCGGTTTCTACTTGGGAAACTTGTTGAATTACTGAAAAACCAAAATGTTCTTACTGACCTAATATGTAAACACTATTCAAGTTTAAAACCATCCAACCATTACTGAGTCCATACAGCCCATAAATATAAACTTTGTAAAGTATATATATATATATATATATATATATATATATATATATATATATATATATATATATATATATATATATATATATATATTAGCTAGCTAGTATTAGCACTGCGCTCTGAAAACTGACCTACAGTAACCCTGTCATCTAGCCTAACCCCACTAACGACATGGCAGGGGAACAATTCTGAGGTCAGCATTGTTAGTACAATCAACCACACTCCAATCTGGAAAACGTCATGTTCCGTACATAAAATCACATCAACATCAAAACAAAATATGAGAGAAATGTAGGACATACTATAAAGAGCACTAATTTACTTAGATTAACAATAATGTTAGAATTGGTCAAACCTGTTTCATCTGTATTTTAAACCAGTCTTTGATGATTACTGTACTCCAGATAAATACTTTGATTGTAATCCATAGAATATTTTGATTCATGTTATAATTTTATGCAATTTAAGTCACAGTCATGACACATATCAGTTGATTAATAACTGCCACATTAATAAGCCTATTTTTGCAACTTGGTTTATTGCATAAATTGCTTCCTAGCTGTTGATACTTCGTAGACACTTTTATTTGCCTTAACTGAACTAGGGACAACACACTCAATTTATATTCTGTTTGTTATGCAAAATAAATTGTCAGCTTTAAATAACTGTAATTAGCTCAAATAACTTCAATCAGGGATTAATGTAATACTTGCAATAGGCCTAATTAAATTTGCTGCATTTTTTTAGCCTTACCAAAATAAATGTTATATTGATAACAGGGATATACTCTACTCACAATGCAGGCCTTGCGATTTTATTTATTTATTTTTACAAAAATCAAACTGAGCATAAACTATGACTGACAAAGTTCCCTCATATATGACAAAGATACCAGGTACCATCAGCCAATAGCGTTCGGCCCATGTCCCAAACTGTCAAAACCGCCCCACGCCAGCAAACTGCTGTTTTAAAAGGCTATCAATTCATATTACATCTCAATCGATTTCAGTCGTGGCGAAGTTGCATCAATTATCACCGGTCTTGCGATGAATCGTTACAGCCCTAGTCATACTAATACAAACAGTTGGTTAATATAGCAGCATCTCAATATTTGTTTATGAGAAATATAGGGCATCAGCATCATTCTATATTTACAATATCAGTGCATTCTTTCTTATTGGACATTCTGCTTGAAGTTTTAGTTACTGCATCAAGACTGTTGTAAAAGATATAAAAGAAAACTGTTAAAATACCAACTCTGCTTAATGTATGTTGTTATAGAATTACTGAGATAAAAACATATACAACAAAGCATTTCAATAGGGATGAATAGAAGCAACCATCAATCACAGTTCTCCATGTAGCAGACAGTTCTCCATGTAGCACAGCATTTCTTGCAGCATGCATTACTGCCAAAGAACCAAGTGCTGATTCATCTCCTTGTGCTGATTAACTTCAAGGCTCTCTCTAATACTGAAAGCCACTTCATAGCCTTTACAGTGATGGGAAGGTCAACACAAGGACTTCTCTCTTTGAAAAGAAGTCATATGAATGGCCTTTAAGAGAGCACATTGATTCTAGTGTAGTAATTGAACATGCTATATTTAATAATACATTTAAAACATGCATCACTTACAGCCTTTTCTTCCATCAAATCCATAGTCAGATATTTTTTATTTGCTTATCCACAGCAAGCCTCTACAAACAGCCTTTCTGGATGACTTCTTTCCTTCCATGTTGTTCATTTCCAGTTCTGCAAATACCCATGTGAGAGCGAGTTCTGACATGAATGCCAATGCTAGTGTCCAGTGCCATATGGTCTCTGTCTTGGGTGCTGTGGAACCCCTCTATGATTGGTCTTCTTCTCAAGTAGCATATAACTTGGCAGAATACAAGCAAATGGAAAACACAGCCAAGAAGGACCCCTGTGTACGGCAGGCAATCAACCAAGAGCTTCCGTTTCTATGCCAAAATATTAATTAAGATAAAAATATTACAAAACATACTGTCTAAATATAGCATTATATGATGCACCCTCATCTTGGCTGAAAAACTAGGTGGAAATTGGACCAGTCATTAAATAACATCATTTACTATTACCAGTCCTAAAAGTATCTAGGCTTTAGGGTTTTCTTTTATCTTTACTTAACAACTGTTCATGGTCATGTCTTATTGTGATTAACATTTTGAGCATGGAAACTTCTGAAGAGAGGACCACCTAGGGAACAGGAGATGCAAGCGAGCATAAAACGCATCTTTGTCGTGAGGAACACATGGCCCTTCTGTCATCATTCATGTGTCACTGGACGAGAAAAGTATGATCCAGCCTTTAATCGCAATGGGGCGCATAAGTAAATTTTTTTGCAATGTACTTTTTTTCTTAAAATTAATTTTAAAATATTAAAATAAAAAATTTCTTTGTACAGCAATGATATATATTTTGTTTTTGGGTTTTTTTGTGGTAAAACCGTTCACCTTTTGTTTTTGGAAACTTTGTAAAGTACCCTGATCTGCATTTATGTATGAATGGTACTGGAGAAATAAAGATGAATAATATTCACTTTAATTCCTGTAAATTGCATTTCCTGTTTGTTTTTTGTGACAACAGAGGGTTAAAGCATGCTCTTATCTTTATTCTAGACTTCCCTGCAGCATGCTGCCAGTAGATGTTGTTCTAAGCGTCATGCACTAAAAGGATTGTAAGTCATTAGCTTTGTGCTGATCCAAACCTCTTGCCCATCAATATGGCCTTCACTCAGAGCATAAAAGTGTCTCGAGGCTCCAAGTCCTCTGCTAACATGACATTGGAGACAGAACCAAGGTTAGGACAAAACCTGGAAAATCTCCTTTATCCAATGACTGAAAAATCTGAACAATCAACTACACATATGAGACCGAAACTACAATACAACCAGCCCATGATCCATTACAATTTTTTTGCACATGGTAAAAGAAACCTAATTTAATACTTCAGATAAATATTATTTTTAGCTAAATTAAAATCCTAAAGGCTGGATCTGGCTGGATGTAAAAAAAAAAGAAATACACATACATGGGTTTGGTTTAATACAGAGAACTTGTATTTCACTGTGTGACTTAAAATGTTCTCTCAAACTCTTCCAGTAAGAGGCAAATCTAAAACATATGGACTACAGTGGTAGTAGTATTTGCTTACACCTGTTCCATGTTGGGCTGATGCCTGAAACAGTTTTAGTGAGATGAAGTTGATGAAGGATTTTGCATTGCATGAGCCCATGTCTGGTTTCAGGTCAGAGGATAATAGAGCTAATAATGGAATTCATGCATGAAATGAGTCCTTCACTGAGAACGCCTTGTTTCTAAACCTTTTATATTCTGTGCAAGCTTGAATGCTTTGTTTCTACTTTAAAGATTTTCTTTTCAGGAAGACTTGCTGATGTAAGACAGCTCAATTAACAGGCAACTACACATCCTTTGGCTAAATTAGGTAAAAAAAATGACCACCAGTCTGGAGATGCTTGACTACATTACTGTGACTGTAAGAGGAAAAAGAAAACACTTCTAATGACACCTGACCGTTATGACACCCCTCTACATGGTGACAGTTTGCTGGTATTGTTCCACACATTCAAAGTACTTTTAAATACTGGACAAATCATTTTCAATACTGGATTCTGAAAACAACAAGCTAAATATATGTTAGCATCAAAAGGAAAGGCACAGAAAAGAAAGAGTCTGTATTCTGGTTACAGACAGAACTCTTCAAATGTTTTTTCAAGATTTTTGCACAATTAAATCGTGAGGGTGTTTTGATGTTATGTGGTTAATTATACACAAAACCAACAACTTCCGACTTCATTCTAGTGGTGGCAACAGGAACCATGGGTGTGTCTGAAATGGTCCACTCGTTAACTCGTTCCCGGTTCACTACATAGACCACTCTATGTGGAACACTATATAGGGGAGCGGTGAGGGAGACAATAGAGGGAATTCGAACAACGAACTTTCCAAAGAAACCACTAAGCATTGTGGGGCGTCAACCTGTAAGTAGTGTACGTTGGTTGTCCACTAGTTTTACGGTGCATTGTGGGTAACAATATAGTGAACTATATAGGCAATCTAATTGTCTACTTAGAATTCGGACAACACTACAAAATAGTAAATAGAACACCCTGAACAGAACACTAAAGGGCAACTAGTGTGATTTCAGACACACACCAAGGGTCATAGGATGCGTCCAAAATCACATACTTGAACAGTACAGACTCAGTTGGAACTAGAGCGCACTGCCTGCCCGTTAGTATCCAGTATCCACGCAACTACACCATCCGCCATCTTACCAACGTCCTGTGACGCAACACGTCAGACCACCACGGTTATTCATTTAAAAGCTCTGTTTACTGACAGATTTAGGTACAGTTTGTGACACTGTTCTGCGTGTTTGTCTGAATATGTCCTCACACCGTGCCTAGCTGTAGCTTGAAGAAGACGAAACAGGAGAAACAGCGCTAACTTCTGTAGCGGCAGTTCATTAGCCGTAGTTACGCACACACAGCCGTCGAACCGCTTTTCACAGCGCTTTTCCTCCACTTTGAATTCTTCCGCGGCTCTGATGGAATCATGGGATAGGACAGTGTGCTGGGGTACTGCTTTTGCGTACTGTTCAGTATGGAAGTACGCAATTTCGGACGCACCCGTAATGTCTCTAACATGAATACAGCCATTTCATTCTACACAGCTTTATGAAGCATTACATGTAATATTAAATGTAATATAATGTAAATTATGTAATACCTGTAAATTAGAGTTTATAAATGTATATAAATGTATGTGTAAAAATACATTATCTCAAAAACCTTTGCAAAACTATAGTAAAACAAAGTCACATATTTTCTGTGATTTCTCTGACTCTGTGAGGCAGCTTCTAAAAGCTTTAAACACTTTACATTCTAGTTCCCTCAGCACTGTGATCAATTCTGATTCAGCAAGTTTTTACTGGATTTCCCCTTTAAGGAATCTCAAGGTTAAAAGAGTTTTTCTTTGGCTGTCAGTAGGGCTACAGGGAAAAGCACTGACAAGCTGTAGAAGGTGACAATGCCTGCTGTGCGCAAACAGGACTTAGGCAGCAAGAACTCAGAGCATTGGCAGAGACTGGGCATCACTGCAGTGAACTACCTCTGAAAGGTATGATGTATGATGGGTTGCACACAAGGGGTGTAAAAATATCACTGCATCATGATATGCCAACCTGAAGGTGGGAATTCAAATGCATTGACTTATTATAATGAATTATAATACAGCTCAATTCCAACCGTTGCCTGGAAAAGTATTCTCAAACCTGGTCTATTTTTTTTAATGTATATTTTATATTCCCATATAAAGAGGTCCTCTAGTGTCATAAATCTATTTAATGCATGTTTGACTCTAAATCATTCCAAAAACAACCTAGTATATTGTGGCTGGCCAACAAAATAATAATAATAATAATATAATGGAAAGGACAGCTGCTGCGTCAAATACTATAGAAAAATAAAACTCAACATAAAAAATGAAACATGGTTTTTAGGGACTGCAAAGACATTTATACTAAAATGTAAGGTTTCATAACACACTGAAAAACTTAAAATCATAACAGCTTATGCGTATTTATCCCTTGAGTCAAATCATGTCGGAGACCTCTCAGTCGACTAAGATTCTTAAAGTCCAGCAGTGAAGAAATATTTTATTATGTCAGTAAATATGCATTGTAATAACAGGATAAAACATATTAAACACCTTATAAAAAACCTTATAAAAACAAACAGGGATCACACATTCAATGATTAATTAGAATCAAAAAGAAAACAAACTTATTTTTATATTGTACTGGGTCATCAGGTATGATACTGTACAATCCATGTAGCATCAAACACTGTAGGCTATAACCAGGTGTCATAAGAAGTCTGTCAGTATATCAAACGGACACACACACACACACACACACACACACACACACACACACACATATATAAAACAAACATAAAAGCGCGTGCATCTGTTTACAAGGCAGGAATAACTGCCTTCATCACGTCCACTCTCCGATGCGAAAGCTGCCTCTAAAAGGTCAGCAAACAACTGATCCATTCAAACCTTAAACACATTATCTAAACATAAACACTTATAATTTAGGATTAATTTCTTTTAAACATATATTACGTCTAAAAGAAACGAGAAGCCCAATATTTCTAAGATAAAGATGTGAGTTTGTTTAACTTTTTTAGGCCTGTAGTTTTTATTTTCATAGAAAAAATAATTAAATCTTAAATAACTTTATACATTCCTTTAAATTTATTTGAGTTTTATGTTTAAAGAGTAATAAAGAAGTAGGTCTATTCTTTTGAAGAGGAGTCATTTCATAGTAAGCCATGAACTTATTTTAAACAGCTTAATTTGTTTATTCCTTTACACGTTGTTTGTGATGTTTAAAGTGAAATACAGAAATGGGTTATATGACTTTAATTTAAAACATCAATATGTGTGTTCTGCTTGTCTCCTTGTTCCACAAATTTGTATGGAAGCCCTGCATTATAGGTTGGTAATAATTTTTTTCTGGGGGGAAAAAAAAGGAATGAACATTTGAATACTTCTACTGAATATCTGATTCGACTGGCTGCCCTAGTTTATACCTATATTACACACCGCTGCCATACAGCCATATAATAAAATGCATCTGAACCAAGTAGATTAACCTACATTAGAGCAAAGCTAAAAAGTCAAAGTGACCACACAGGCCTAGTTACAGGAAAAGCACACTCTCACAGTTTTCCCTTCAGTGCGTTGCTTTCATTACTCCTGCTCCCCTTCAAATAAACGTACCTTTGTTCACTAAAGGACAAGAGGACAAAAGACCTCCTGCAGCAGAATCACAACCGAAAAGGCACCAAATTAAAAACAAATGACACGAAACCTCCATGTACATTTAAAGAAATGCATTATTAACAAAGTAACTAAACCATTGTAGTGTGTGTATTGTGCTGCTGCTGCTGCTATTTCCAGCTGAACTTCAATTCTGCTTGTGCTTGCTGTAGCTGCCATGCTACATGTAATTACTAGCAATTTATGCACTCTGAAGTAATTGGTTGCAGGCCTCTCCCGAAATGGAGCCACACACAAAAACAGCACATGCTTTCTCTACAATCAAGAGGTTTCCCTTAACTTGAAAAAGGGGCACAAAACAGTGGGGTGATTTAAATAAAAAAAACTGAGCCTAACAGACGTAAACCTACTTAACATGGAGAAAAAGAAGAACCAAAAACACGCACACATGAAAAAGTGGCTCCAATGTTACAGTCAGTTAGCCATGTTGAGACTGTGTACAGGCTTTAACCATGCAGGGGTTCAATCCTGAGATACAGGCCTTGATCTTGGACCATGGAAACTGATAACATTGAGGCTGCACATTCCACACCGCTGTGCATGCTATGAGCCATGACTCAGATAAGCTTTCCCCACTCTCTGAGCTCCAAGATCTGACGGCCAGCAAGGCCAGAGCGTACGATCTTGCTCTTGATATGCTTTTATAGCTAGCAAAGAGAGGCAAGAACGTTGTAAGTGATGCTTGGTTGATGGCATTCAAGATTAAGCCCTAAATATCCGCAAGTGGGATTTCGGGTTGGTTGTGTAGTGGCATAGTTGTGAAATCGTCAGCTCCTCCAGAATGATAACAATTATACAGCACCTGTACACAACAACAACAACACTGTTTTAGGGAATTCATTGTTCTTTCTGTTGATACGTTTTTTGTATTGGAAAAGTGCTGTTATATTATTTTCCCCTCATCATGACAGGTTTCCAAGATTTTTTTATTTTTTTCCCCACTTCACCACAGATCGTCTGCAGCTTAGTTGTCACCTCATTGGGTAAGAGAGCACAGATTCACACCTTATTTGTACACAAGGATTACTGTGCTCAACTACACAGCAAAACCCCCAGTGCTGAATTAACTGTAAGAGTGTTCATTCGTGCCAAAGTGGACTTAAACTAACTCTCTAGACATTTATTCAACACTGAGGATTTTGCTGGTTATTGCCAGAGGTCAACTAAAAGCGACCCGTTGACAATACAATGATAATTTGATTAAGAATAGTGGAGAGAAAGTGTGGGACGTGACCGAGGCAGTAGTGACTCCTCCATGTGTCTCATACAAACGAGTGCAACGTCCCCAGCAAACCTCCTGTCTGAGAGCACAGAGGAAGGAAAACAGTTCGCCTCACACACCCCTGTAAAAACAATAACCTGAGGGGTCTTGGATTTCAGTGAGAGCAAGCACAGTGTCCACTGCAAAATCTCAACATTTGGCACACTTATATAGAAAATCCCATTGGAGCTGAAACAGCACAACAAGCACTAGATATTTAACTTGCCAGACATATATCTAGTTTAAAACTATGTTTTTGATACTCTTACAAACATCACTGACAAATTACATCTCAATACTACAGTCATTCTGTGTCTCTTGGTTTGCCATTAGTTTGACAGTTTGGTTCACGGGTTTGTAATGTTATAATTCAAAGCATGTAAATGCATAAATACGCCTAAAAAAAAAAACTATACAGCGAATGTAGAACATAAAAAACACAAGAGATTTTCTGCATTCAGGAAATTCAGATCAATGCAGAACTAACAAAAGCTCTGGACCTTACAAAAGACATTTCGAACAGGAGTCTCCTTCACAGGCAAGGCCAGCGTACCTTCTGTGGTATTTAAGTGCAGAGCTCTGCCTCGACTCTTGTAAACCTTTTTCGGAGTTTCTGGAGTCCTCTCTTGGCTGGGGTGTTTTAATAAACTCGAGAATAGCCTCTCCCCCCAAGTTAGGAGGTCAGAACTGGCAGACTTGCTAACATCTGGATGGCACGTTGAGCTGGATATAATGCCGCCTTTGTTCTTTTTCCATGATTGTGAATGGCAGGCTAGCTTTGAAGCACCAGCTTTCAGTAGGGAGAAAGTGCTATTGGACAAAGCATTAAGGTGGCTACGTTTTTCCATATGGTTAGTATTAATTTCCTCTGATCTCATGTTTTTGAGTATAACTCAGTACACTTCAGAATACTCAGACGAATCCCTATAAACATCACTCCGTATTGCAGTTACATATAGCCTGAATAATCAAACTGTACAAATTATATAAATAATAAAAAAAACAGACACACTAACTTACAATTTGTAATATATTCATACTCAGAACCTAATTAGATTGATTTATGCTGCTATTAGACTATTTCAGTTATTGGTAGTCGCAGACTGCACAGAATAAGGTACACTAAAAAGGAATGACATGCATACTCAAAGGTGAACAAGTTAAAATCAGTAAGATTTAACATACATGATATCTGAATATGAACATAAAGATCAATACAGCACAAAATAACTAGCAGCAATCAAAAGCTCAAATCACAAAATTAGCAATTAATTCCACCTATTTTTGCAAAATTCCAACATTTTGTTCTTGAGCAAAGCAAAATCCAGTCCTCGAGATGTAAACTGAGTTATCAGTTTTGATGTAAAATGGTTCGGTGTAGAGAAACCCGGTGTAGAGAAAGACTCTGATTTCTTTATAACGCTGGTTATGGGAACACAGGAGTCACAACATCTACAACACAAATATGGCCATTTTAATTCCTATCTAGCGAGCTTGCAGGTGTCAGTATTTATGCTGATGCCTTGTCCTTTTTTAATCATCTTAATCTAATGGTGAATGGAGGAACAGCTAAGTAAGAATTTCATTGTACAGTGTAACTGTCTATTCCTGCTGTGTATATGACAATAAAACTATTAAATCTTGACTGTTTTGTTCGGGGACTATTTTGTCTTACAACCCTCTTCATATCCCTCCGCCATAAACAGATTAAAATACATTTTAAACTTGAACTTTATTACAAAACTGTCCTAAAATAATAATTCTCAAAACAACAACAACAACATCAGGCAGCACACTTATCGCCATTTCATTTTTAGATGCATTACACTCTCCAGAAGTCTGGTTCCTATCACCACCACCACCACCACCAAGTCCAACTTTACCATAACAACAGAAATTCCTCACATAACAAATGTACTCGAGTGCATGTAAATGAGAATACTAAGCACCGTACAACTTCATTAGGTTTATTTGAGAACATGGAGCTGAATAAATGAACACATTTATCTGCACACCTCTGTAAACACATTGCATAAATTGAGCAATCTCCACATACAGTATCCATCTCTGCAAGTATACTGTCATCACTCACATAATGTTTAAATATTTCCCAGATTAAAGTAAAACAAGAATCATTTGGGTTATTTGACACAAGCCCTCTCTCTCAAACAAGAGATATAATGTCATCCCAGCCCTCTTGTCTCTCTGCTGTTTGTTGAAAATAATAGTGAATCAATATTAAGACTTCTCAACTTTTGAAAAGTCTAAATATGACTTTTGACAGTTTGAAACAGGCAGGTACACTTTAGCCAGACTGGTAGTGGTGCTTCAAACCACGAAGCTTATGCTGGCTTTCAGCTTCTTGTTCCAATTTTCCCTTCCACCTTAAATGGAGCAGCAGTTACATTCTGGCGCCTGTAACTGCAGAACTGCTGAACTATTTAAGGTGGAAGGAGAAACTGGCGAATACGAAGCTGACTTGAGATTCGTCGTCAAATCTCCGATTACTGAAGTGTGTAAATCACGACTAAACTAGCTTTTCCCCGTTTTCTTCGTTTTAAAAAATCATTTTCCCCACTTCGTATCTCAGTCTCAGTCAAGCCCTTCGCGACTTACCCTTATTCCGAAAACAAGCAGCCCCTCTTTTCCTCTTCAGACCGAACTGGCCGCTACCTCGTCTGAAGTTTCTTCAAGAAGCAGACCGCACAGCACAATCTCTTCATTTTCCCGAGCACAACACGCTCCCTGGCCGGAGATATCCGTTATAAGGACTTCACAAGCCAACGGGAAGCTCTTCCTGCGGCAGCGGGCTGAATGAAACGAGCGGACTAGTCAGCACTGGTCAACACTGAGGAAAAAGTTTTCACGCTGTGCAGCAGCAGCCCGAGGAAAACACCCCCTCCCCAGCCCTGCAGCAGGGATGGACACAGCGCAAAGCATGCTGGATGCTTTTAAAGATACACTCTAGTCTGTGTGATCCAGCTTCTGAAAAGCTGAGAGTTGAAGGGCTTCAATTTAAAGAGCCCATATCACACACACACACACATATATATATATATATATATATATATATATATATATATATATATATATATATATATATATATATATATATATATATATATATATGATTTGGGATCACAGATCACAGTGAAATGTTCTTGTTTTAATGGAGTATCTTCCTTCCTTAACACAACAATGGACTGACGGGTCTCTAAAGAAAGTTGTTTCTTTCTGGCCATTTTGATTCTGTCAGCAAGCTATCAACTGCTGATGCTTCAGATACTAAACTAACCTAGAATGTTGTTCTCCCTTTTATACTCACTTATTAGTAGAATGTTATTCAGCTGTGCTTCACAGTTGAGCAAGAGTGTCCAAACAACCAATTAGCTCAATAACATCCTTAACTTGGATTGGTGGCCGTACCAGATTTAGACAGAGGACTGAGAATTGCTGATAATAAGACTATATGCAAAATAAGCCTCTCTACAAAAATAGGCTTTAATACAAACATTTTTATTCTTAAAAAACATCTGATACACTTAAATTAATTGTGAAATAAACAATATTGTTTGTGAATTGCAAGAAAATTGCATGAAATGAAATTCTAAAGTGATCCTAAACAGCAACGCATTTCAAAAAGGTTGGCACTTACCATTGTGTAGCATCCCCTCTTATTTTAACATCAGTCTGTAATTGAAGAGGCTGTTCTGAGTTTTGGGAGAGGAATGTTGTCCCATTCTTTTCTGATGTAGGATTCTTTTCTGATGTAGAAATTTTTTTTGCTTTATGATGCGCCAAATGTTTATTGGTGAAAGCTCTGGACTGCAGGGAGGTCAGTTCAGCACCTGGACTCTACTTCTGAAAAACCATACTGTCGTGGTGGAGGCAGTATGTGGTTTAGCATTGTCTTGCTGAAATACACAAGTCCTTCCCTGAAAGAGACGCTGTCTAGATGGGAGCACCTCTATACACTGTTCACCACTGACATGCAAATATGAAGTCATAACATTTACTTCACAGTGCAAATGTAGAGATATAGAATACTTTCACAACTAGCTTTGTATTTAGGCCGCACCAAAGTAGCAGATGAAAAAGGTGCCTTGGATTGCTGCTTGGGATCAAACAAGGTGCGGTCAGACCAATTACATGATGTTGAAGCAGGCTATCATCACTCATGAAAGAGGACGCATTAAGCTCATATTTAGTATTCATGATGTTATTTTTGAGATCTACTACATTAGATTTATTTGCTTAAGTTTTCCCAAAACACAATATTTTTCTTATACTGTACAACTGTATTCACCCTCTGTCTGAAATGCTCTGTTAGAGCTCCTGTGTCTGATCTCAATCTGCTCTGATTGGTCAGCTCACCACCTTGTTTTGATTGGCCAGAGAGGTATCCTGCTTCAAGCTCCACTCCCACGCCACTGTGGCTGTTCTTACAATGGCGTTGGTTCTGCCATATCAGTTTGAGCCAGAATCTGATCCTGAAAGTCAGGATGAACAAACTGATCGAATCCCCCTTTGCAGGACATTTCAGAATGGTACGTTTTTCCCTTTCTAGCACTGTAGTGTTGAGTTGAGTGAGTGAATGAAGAAGTAGCAGTGCTCCAACTCGCTCCAGCTTGTTTTGTAACCATTTTGTAATCTCTTGTCGATCTTGTTGAACAGCTTGCTCCCGGTTAGATCATTTAAGAACAGGTAGCCAAAGAAAGGAAGAGTAAATGCAATGATGGCCGAAGCTCTTGCCAAGCAGCCAATATAATGATCTTGATGACGCTTCCTGCTCTGAGCAAGATTCTACATTCAGCAACAAACTCAGCAGAAATTATATAAATAGAAGCAAAACAAGAGTTAATACTGGGTTGGTTTCCACCACTGGAGACAATCTTAGTGGGTATAGTGATAAAGGTAAACTGGCATTGTCTCTTATAGCCTGGTAAGTAAACAGCTGCTAATGCCAACACTGAGGAGGAGGGACTATGATTTTCCTTGTTTCTTACATTAGGAGATTAATATGAATTCAACAGATTGCAGCATTTTATCAATGGCTGCTTTACTTGTAATATAGTCTGATGATAAAGTCGAAAGCCAACTTTAAAAATGTACAATAATGTCAAAACGTATACTTTTTACAGGATGAAAGAAAGAATGACAGGATGGAAGAGCAATTCCAACCGAACATAAAGACAGCCATCAGAAGTAGCGCACCCCCAACTTTACAACATGTCAATATCAGACACACCCCTAAATTTATGATGAGTATAAGGAGATGGAGCCGTGTAGGTGATAACGACAGGACGTGGGTATGTCATGCAAAATTTGATGTGATGTAAAACCAAAACTAACAGGTTCAAATGTATACAATGTAACACAGATGTGAACCCTTGTTTAAACTTTGGACTTTCACATGCAAAAACAGCTCGTTCTGAACTCGCGGCTTCTTTGATGTCACAAAACCTACACATATACATATGTCCGCACTTCAGTCCCACCCATTCACCCTGTAGTTCTATGGAGTGTTTTAACTCAGACAGTTCTTCAAATAAAGCACGTTACAGGGAAGATAATCAGAACAGAAGTCGTTTACCCGCATCGGTCCTTAAAGGCAGAGTAACAAACACAAGCTGTTTAATTATAAGACGTTAATAAGGTTGGAAAATTGTTACATAAAACAACATGAACAGTGGTTATGGGATAGGAGCCATGTGCACAGTTGTATTTATTTTTATGGATAGATTGCGATCTATGAATATTTCTCAGTGTATTACTGTGGCAATGTCTTGTTCAGTCAAAATGGCCAACAAGTGCAAGATATGCCAGTGTTTCTTTTGCAGTGTCAGAAAAAAAGAAGCAAACTTATAGGACAGAAAGAAAATATCACGTTCTTTAACATTTAACATTCTAACATTTTCAGTAATTAGCAGGGCCACACTTGTTGTATTACAGCTTCTATTATTTTTTAGATTTTTAATTTAGCAAAGAAGTCTGCACAGATCTTTCCTCACAACTCCGAAGTTTAGTATTTGTAACATTAATTGTGTGTTAAATGAGGTTATTTTCCTGATTTACAAAATGAAAGTCACATGTAATGTTTATCTGCACAGTTATTTAGGAGTTTTACTTCACTCATTTTAAAAACTCCAGCTTTGACTTTGCCTTCGTCACAGAAAATCAATATCTCGTGTTAATGGCAATGAAATTCATGATGAATGGACCAAAAGCAAAAATTAGCAAAAAAGAAAATGCATCAGTTCAACAACTAGTTTCCAATGAATGGTTATACTGACACCAAGTGCCTTAGTGAGGAATTGTCCAGGGTATTTTAAATAATAATAATAATAATAATAATAATAATAATAATAATAATAATAATAATAATAATAATAATAGTAATAGTAATAATAATAATACACTGTTTAGATCTGCATATACATATAATGGTTAGGAACATAGACTAAATGACAAAATGCATACATAAAAAACAAACTAATAGCCCCCAAATTAAAAGGTTGACATAAATGTATTGTTTATAGTGAGAGTTAAAATTACTATGCTCTTCTAGTGTGTGTGTGTTTTTTGAGCTTGACATACTTGACAAAAAAACTTTGTTTATGTCCAAATGTGATGTCTGTGCTTCTAGTACATCTCCAAATGAAGTCCAACACTGCGACAGAGCTACCGGATTTTTTTTCTCCCACTTCTTCCACACGACGCAGCGAGACTACGTGCCTTCTTCAGACTGAAGGAGACACATCAGTGACAGCACAATTGTTCTCGCAGCTGGAAATAGCCCGTCTACTAATTTTGAAAAAATGTAAGCATCATCTGTCCTGCTAATAAACAAGGTGGGTGGAGCCCCCTCTGCCCAGCGCAGTCACTCGTTGGCTCGGGGTCATTTTGACGGACACAGAAGTCAGCCAATGAGGTGGCGCCGCGGACCTGACGTCACCCCGACACGTCCCGGTTATATTTAGGGCCTATTTAAACTCGGATACACTCTGCGCCCTGCTGCTGCTTTCAATGGAGCTTGTCAAAAGCCGGTTACAACACTGTGCTGACTTTTTCTTTACTCCATTTAGGTTACCCTACACTAGCAAGCCCACTGTGATCCGAGGTGCTGCTTTTTTAGTCTATAACACCAGAAAACATTGAAAAAAAAAGAAAGTCACCTACTCATGAGTTGATAACGCCCTGTTATATAGCTCAGCGCCTCTCACTGAAAGGATATCGATCTGGACTGTTTATGGCCACGTTTTGCCCGTAAGGCAGCGAGTACAATGAAAGATGCAAGCTGAGGCTCGAGAGAAGCAGGTTACACAGCTCATGTACACGGTTTAGACATCGTCCAGCCAGCCAGCAGCAATAACGAAGTACCGAAACCGGCATAAAGAAAACCCGTGTGTGCGCTGCACTGCTGCCTGGGTAAGTGATCTGCCTCAGCGCCGCTGCGCTCAGCCACACCGTATCCGCCCATATTTGTGCGAAGAGCAAAAGCTCCGTGTGTCCGTCGAGTGCAGCAGCAGGCCGGGTCGAGCAGGAGGTACAGATCACGTCTCCCCCGCCGCCGAATGACCGGGCTAGCCGATGTAAGACTGCGATAAATGTCCGACAGCGGCTAGTCAGCGTTCAAGCGCCAAATTAACCTTAAATACTCGCAGAAACATGGCAGGCTCGGGTGTGAGGAGTGGACTGTAGGCTACGCTCGACTTCTCTGGCTAATTCGTGGACGCGGAACTTAAAACGCCAAAGGTAACGTTGAGCAGGTTTTACAGAAACACTGTCGATTGTGGAGACAGCGTGTTTGCTTGTTTTTACTGTTCTCCTCGGTGAGAGCCACTTGTATTTTGTTGTTGTTGTACAGCTTGGCTAGGTTACGGTAACGTTACTAGTCAGTCAGGTTTGGGCCCTGCACTGCAGCCCTATGCGGTATGTCTGTCGGTGAAACTCCTTCAAGCTCCCAACTAGACTTTAATGTTTTCAACTTTTTAAAAATATTTCTTCCTCCCTGTTTGTCTGCTTTTAGTATGTGAAACTGTTCTCAGAGGTGGTGGCTTTAACCGAGCTGCCTGGTTTTACAGCTAGCTGGCTACAGCGCTTGTGTTAGTTGTGAGGAGTTGCTGTGCTATGCAGGAGTTAATAGAGTTAATAACGTGTCGTCGTGTTTAACCCTTTTAGCTATGGCTGCAAAAAAAAAAAGACCGAGGGAAATTGAACTAGTATTGTGAGTTTGAGCTCCCAGTGGAAACCTGTGTCAAGTCTGCTGAGTGTAGGGCTGCAATCATACGTGCACCACAATGGACATGTAGCGCCTTCCCATGAACTTAGTCTGGCTTTTTAAATGAATGATTGACAGACATGATGGTTTTCTAGATATAGACAGGTTTGAACAAAATTGCACACCCAGTGCATGAATTACTGTGTGCTAGAAATTATGAAAAGAAACGTTTCCAATTCCGTAGTGGCCTCAAAGGGGAATTTCACCGATTTTACAAAATTGCGGCACAATTTAGTGCTTGAGATGTGCACGAAATTATTCCAAATGGTTTAAAATGAAAAGCTTAATTTGCAGAGAAATTTGGAGGATGTTGGGTGCCAATAGTCTTGAAATCTAAATTGTAAATATAGTAATTTAATTTACTATCCAAACCACCAGTTTACCTACGTTTGTCTTCTGAGTGCCTCAAACTCCTCAGAGGTCTGGTGCCCTTTACCACTATGAATAGTTCTGACTCCCGTTGGTTTTTCTAGAACAAAGCATTTTACACCCCAACCTGAGTGGTTTTGTTGACATGTTAGCCATTGAACTACGAAGAAAGTTTTGAAAAGTCCTCGGGGTCCCCTTTTAATATGTGTAAGCTGGCCCCTAATGTTTTGCTTTATTTTTTTCCCCCTAAACTTCAGTTTTAGCAGGCTTACATGTAAAGTAGGTGGGGGGGATCACTATAGCATAGAATCTCTACTAGTGCTTTGTTTAACAACACTGTGTCAATACATATACACTTATTGATATTTTATTATAATGTTTGTACCCTTTTTGCTGATTGAAAACTTAATTTAGTTGTCACAATTTATCACTATGTTATCACAGTTATGCTCAATTCTCAAAATGCAGTATTTTTAAAAATCACTAATATCATATTGTGACTTAAGTGTTGCCATAATATATATGGATTCTTTGTAAAAACAGCTAATGTCCTAGACAATAAGGTGTGACTAGTATTTTAGCCCAGACCTCTGTTTGCATTGAAGTGAAAAATTCACCTGTATGAGAAAACTTCAACATTGTCACCACTGAAATTGAGGCCCTGCAATTATGATTGCTAGTCATTCACTTATCTTGGACACTGTTTCGTGAGTGCTGTCTGGAACTGGGCCGTGCGTGTGATCCTGCGTACCTCAGCATTTTTAAAGCATATGAGAGATAAGATGTAATGTGTTCAAAGGAAAATATCACTGGAGCCGACCTCATATCTTCAATGGGAGCTTAAGGTAGCCTGTTGTGAACCACATAACTTAGACGATAGTTAATACATATAAAGAAAGGAAAATGTGGGCGGGACTAAGCTTTATGGCGTGCAGTGTTAAATTTGAATCTACACCACTGACTGTAGTTTTGTGTGCTCTGTTTGATCCAGGTAAAAGAATGACTGAGTATAAGCTGGTGGTGGTGGGAGCTGGAGGCGTGGGTAAAAGCGCTCTCACCATCCAACTCATCCAGAACCATTTTGTAGATGAATACGACCCAACCATAGAGGTAAAGTCTGTCTGTCTGTCTAAAATAAAGGTAACGAGGCTCTGTATGTCTTAGATCCCTGCTCATAAGAAGGAGGTATGAAACTCCCCTAGCAAATGCCTCTATCCAAAAAGTGGCTTAAAAAAAGTGTGAACAGGTTTTTCTGGTTTCAGCCACTGGCTCCTAACTTCCTGGTATGGCATTAACAGTATGTAGTGGCACATGTGCCATTTTAAATTCAGTAAATAAGAGGTAATTAGATGTCAGTCTGCTGTTTTTTGCTGTATTAAATAAACCTTTAATGTCAAATTGTTTTAATAGGGTAATCTGTGAAGCCATGCATCCACCACCATGTATTACTGTGTGAATGCACTACTTTGTCTCGATAAAAGCAAGAGAGATACTGTACAGGTTCATGCAAAGTTGTCTTGAAGTAACAGTAGCATTAGTATTAGTATATAATGAATTAGGCACAGGTGGCAAAGTTATAAGTTAATTGAAACAAAGTAATTATGACTGCCCTGTTGTTAAATAAGCCGTCCTTATGATTACACCATAAAAATAAGTAATTAAATAAGTCTCTTCCTTTACCAACTATTAATTGGCAATTTGCATGCCGATGGTCCATATTTTAAATACTGGTGCTGTTGTCTCCTACAGTAAGGAAAAACATTACGCTGGATACAACAATTTATGTGCAGTTTTTGTTGCATAATGTATGTAAATCCAAAACGTTGTAGTTCTGGTATTATTGTGATGTTTTTGAAAAACTGTATGTATTTTTATTGGTCGTTTAAGTTAATTTATGTTTATTTAGGTCGACTTTTTTTTCGGTTGTTTAAAAAAAACCTCTCAGACAATCTTAACTAATTACTAACTACTGACATAGAAACATTTCCTAGCTGCAGCTATATAGATAATAACTGATTGGTCATCATATGCATTATACTTGTGTAGGACTCGTACAGGAAGCAGGTGGTGATTGATGGAGAGACATGCCTACTGGACATCCTGGACACTGCAGGTCAGGAGGAGTATAGCGCTATGAGGGACCAGTACATGAGGACAGGAGAGGGCTTCCTTTGTGTCTTCGCAATCAATAACACCAAGTCTTTTGAGGACATTCACCACTACAGGTGAGGGCAATGGAGTGATGAGCAGTAAAGGACACCTAAAGGATCAGTTGTAGAAATATTCCTCTGTTTTGTTTTTTTTTTTCTTTTCTTCCCTCTTCGGGGTGAGTAATAGGAGAAAACAGGCAGTTATTTGATTGGTGGACTCCCCTGCTGCACCTCCTTCTGTTTACCCTGTGGTTGTGTTTTGTGTGTGGTGTTGCAGAGAGCAGATTAAGAGAGTGAAAGACTCTGAGGACGTCCCGATGGTGCTGGTGGGAAACAAGTGTGACCTGCCATCCCGCACGGTGGATACTAAGCAGGCTCAGGATTTAGCACGCAGCTACGGAATTCCCTTCATCGAGACCTCAGCAAAAACGAGACAGGTACGCCATAGCGACGGCTGCAGAATGCATAAATATGACGTTTTTGTTGCAAAGCTACTCCCTGAAGCAATTTAGCAAAAAAAGCAAAAGGCTAAATTGTCAGACTAAGTTTAATACAGTTTTAAACCAGCCTCAGGTAATTAGTAGGTGATTCCAAATAGCTCATTTGTAAATGGCTGCTTGCTCAATTTGTTTTTAAATCCTGTGATTGAAATAGACCTGAAACAGCTTTCAGAGTTGTTCTCAACGCTTAATGTGAGAATGCTGAGAACAGTTACATTAAGCTAATTACAAGTGTTACAGAGTTAATTACATTTTAATCCAAACTGTGATTCCTGAATTCCAGAGGTAATTGTGAAGCAGCTGCAGTAAATTAGTAGTGGTAGTTTGAATGTCTGTGCTAAAATGTGTTTAATAGAATTGGGTCGTTTGTCACTGTAGATACCATAGCAACTTTTAAAAACTCTTCCTCTGGGCAGCTCTCACCCAGTTTGTCAGAATACGATTGGTGGGCATGTGTGGTTGGTTTTTTTTTTTTTTTTTTTTTTTTGCTTTCTCAGAATATTCGGCCAAACATTGCAAGTTGAAACTGCCATAGTAGACCTACATTTTTTTCTGTCTTTACGGGCTAACACAGTACTTTGTTAGGCAAAATAATGATTGTTGTATATGCAAAAGTTTAAGAGTCCCTGGTCAAATGATAAGTTAGCACATTCACTACAGAGAACACACTTCTGCACATCTCAGCTTCAACTGAATAGTACTGAATTCAACACATATGAGGTGTGGCCTGTGCAAAAGCTATGGTACGTATATGTTTGTGTGTTTTATTTTTGAATAAAACCATTAATGGCTAAACCATGTAGCTTAACCAGGGGGCTTCAAACTTTTACATACACTCCATACAGTTAACTCTGTAGATTGCCTATATAGAACACAGTGAGGAACTTCATTCAGCCATCCTTCCATAACAAAAGATATAAACATTTTAAAGCTTCATTTTCACACAGTAATTCTAGTTTGATTGGTATTTAAATCATACTTGTGTCTTGGGTGTAGTATTTGTTGTGGTATGACAGGAGATAGATTGTTGTTTTTGTTTTTCAAAGGGAAAATTTGGTTGCTGTGCCTGATCTTTCTTTTCCGTTCGTTACAGCAGGGGTACTCTGCTTAGTCTCCATTTATTGCAAACCATTTCATTGCTAATCTAAGATTGACTCCAGTTTAATCATGATGGCCCTAGACCCTGACTGCACAAATGAGGCTTTCGTTCTTTCAAGGAAGAGCTCGTTAGCAAAATCGGGCCGTGTTTAAATTGTTACCTGTAGGCTCTGTGGCTCTTGTAGAGTACCCCTGTGTAACGGTGATGTGTGAGTTTAATCGTTTCATAAGAGTATCATGTGAATCACTAAATAGATTGGGTTGGAGGAGGTGTTGCTGTTTGGGTAATCTCTGACGTTGAGGCAGTGTGGCGGCCCCTCTCGGTCTCTCTCTGCAGTGTTCAAATCACAACTCCTTATGGTGCTGGGGACATAACCACTGATTCACTCTCTTTCAACCTCTCTGCTCTCAGTCATGGCCGTATTGGTGGCCTGACACCACAAAATCTTAAATCGCCTTGAAAATGCTCTGCGCTCTCTCTTTTGAACTATGCAGTTGTATGCAAAGGTCACATTAAGTTGTTGTGTTGATTTTGTAAGTGAAAGTATGTTAACACATGCTCTACTGAGAACACACTCCTGTGCATTTCAGTGTATCATTACTGTTTATTTGTTGAATCTAACATATTGGCACATAAATAATACATAAAATAAAATAGGGACATTTAATCCCTCCCAAAGAGATTAATAAAGTTCTATCCATCTATCAGTCTATCTATTTATCAATCCAAGTGTGTTCCCTGTAGAGTGGTAACATGTATTTACTTAGAAAATCAATGTTTGTTGGTCATTTTTGCATACATCTACAAGCCAAAGTGATGATTAATGATTAATTGGGTAATACTATGTTTGATTTCTCAGTAAATCCACTTGCTTGAATGTTACTGTGTTGTTTTTAATGTTCTATTCAGATCTCAATAAGATGATTTCTGCTGCATCTCATATTAAGCTGGCAGTTAACATGTGCTTGTAACTACGCTCAGATCATTCAATTAACTGTACATTATTAATTACTATTATACTAAACATTTACCAATATAACAAACAGAAATGAAGTAGTGACTGTAGCTAATTTCCTGTTATAAGAAGATTTGGTGGCACCCAACTGTACTGGAACCCCCAAGCATCCTCTAACATTGAAGGGAGTTGTGTTTTGCGCTACAGAGAGTGGAGGATGCCTTTTACACTCTGGTCCGGGAGATCAGGCAATACCGGCTGAAAAAACTCAGCAAAGAAGAAAAGACGCCGCGCTGCATCCCACTTAAAAAATGTGTTGTGATGTAAGAGGGGTAAGTTTGTGCTGAGCTGGCCCTCTTCTGCCCTCCTGTGGGCTTCTCCAGCCACTGGCTGCTGGGACACACCTTACCTCACCCAATCAATTGGGGCTGTGCTGGGGAGAGAGGTAGAACCTGCCCGAGTAAGCTGATCTGTCATGCGCTGCATTTTCCCTTTT
This sequence comes from Megaleporinus macrocephalus, assembly GCA_021613375.1. Classification (NCBI taxonomy): domain Eukaryota; kingdom Metazoa; phylum Chordata; class Actinopteri; order Characiformes; family Anostomidae; genus Megaleporinus; species Megaleporinus macrocephalus. Next base: position 50,330,786 of record CM038702.1, read on the forward strand.
CAGCAGCTAAACGTTTGGGTTTCTGTAGCTGGCGGTAGATCAGCATAGCTGGGCAACTTCTGCCTGGAGCTGAGGGTGGCTCCTGTAGCTCTGCAGTTTTGATTTTTCTTCTTCTGGTGAATGTGTGGTGCCAACAGCGCAATCTGCCGTGTGTTTGTGTGTGTATACATGTTTACATGACTTTCTTTCCATTTTTAAGGGTGTTGATGACGCCTTTTACACATTAGTCCGGGAAATCCGAAAGCACAAGGAGAAGATGAGCAAGGAAGGCAAGAAGAAAAAAAAGAAGTCCAAGACAAAGTGTATACTAATGTGAATAACACCTCCATTTCAGTATCGACTCCGAACAGCTGAAATATTAAAGAACTGCATTTTGTACATTACACTAAATTATTAGCCTCTTCAACATACACATTGAATTCCCATTTTCCTTCATTTGTTATCTTACAAACAAATAAGCTTTTTCTTGTCTGGTGCCAGTTGCCCCAAAGTGTTGGTCCTGCATAACCACATACTGTAAAATGTAATTATGTAAAGTCAAAGTCAACATTGTTATTTTGTTTTTCTGTTATTTTTTTCTCCCAAAAAGGCTGAAAATCCCCCAGATAACCATGAAGCTTTCATTAACAAGCAATGCTTTAGCAAATAGCAGTATATTGGCAGCACATGCAGTTCTTCGCTTCATGGAAATAAGCTCTTAAATATGAGTTAAGGCCTGGGCTGGGAACTTTTGTGCAGTGCAAGACAAGCAGTGGAAATATTGCATATAATAATTGTACTAATGATAGTTTGACAAACCATGAGTGAGTCTATGGTTTTCTGCTCCTGTCTGAACTTATTGGAGTCAGTTATTTGTAAAACTTGTCAAATTTTGGTTGTATGTAAAGGAATGCATCCAGTTTAATACCAATGTTTTGGCGCCTCCTGAAGTAGGACCAACACTGGGGTGAATTTTGATATCTCCACCACTGTGTAACAGAGTCCCTGTTTTGGGATGTCACTGATTTGCATGTGAACTTCCATTGTAGACCAAGTCCACATCTAAGCCTTTGATAGTGTGTGGGTGGTAATCTCTTAACCTCAATGACCTGTTTCGTTTGCATGCTGTTCTTTTGTGTAATCTCCTGAGGAAGGCAAGGAGATTTTAAAATACTGTATTAAACAGCCAATGTTGTCAGAGTGGGGAAGTTTTAAACCTTGGATCCTTAACATGCTGACATCATGTTATTTTTTTTAATAGTGTTGGGTAATTTAATGATTTTCCACATCCCATTTTGATATCGAGCTTGGAGACTGACAATAACAGGTGGAATCAAAGATGAAATGTTGGAGTAACAAAGTCTGTTTAAAACGTTGGCTACCGTTGAGGTTTATGGATGGTTTCTAATGGTGTTTAAAACAAGCCGAGGCTTCAGCATGTTCCTGAAGGTAGAGTATGTTTTTGTTAAGATTACGTTTTACCTTTTTGTGCCCAGCCAAACAGCCTCTGGGTGGAGTTAGATATATTACTTGTTCTCTCTGAGGAGGTCATTACGATATTAACGCAGGCAACCAACCACTAGTAATAAATTATGAATATTATCTATCTACTGATGCAAATGTACTTGGGGTGGGGGGTGTTGGGGACAAATAGACCAACCAAATGCCTTGTCTCAAAGTGCTGCCATACAGATATTAACACTGACTTTGCAGAGGCCCAACTAAACTCTAGTTGCTAACTTCTTGTATCAACTGCATGTTTTCTGAGACTGAGTAGTAATGCAGGTGAATGAGTGAAAGTATGCAGTGTGGTCTTCTTTTTCCAAGTCTTTCCAAAATTGATTCCGCAGGACTGCCTTCCTGGTTCATCTAAACCTGAAAGGCTGACACGAACATTAATGGCAATACGTACCGTCAAAATAATGACATTTCAGAACCAAGAGATGTTAAAAACAATGTTGCCTTCTTTTGATTTTAAGTTTGTCTGTTTTTTTTCTTATACCATGGGTCCTTAATCACTGCTCTCTGTTTTTATTTTATTTTTTGCTTCTACCCATAAAATTGTCTGGTTTATTGCTAATGCTGTGTCTCAAGGAGGCTAACACACAAACAAAAATCAGGATCTATGTTATTATGCAATGTTAATGCAGGTAAAGGGTATTTTTAGCTGTTTTGTTACCTCTCTCCCTTTAAAATAAGGTAACCTAATAGCACTCTGTAATCAAATTAGCCGTAGAGAGTCTGTGGAAATGTGTTTTTTCTCTCTCTTGCTTTCTCTCTGTCTCTCTCTCTCATTCTTTCGCTCTTTCTCTATTTTTGTTCTCTTGCCCCCCCCCAACCCCTTCTGTTTTTGGTGTGCCAATAGCAAAATGTATTTTAACAACCTTTGTACAGTTGTGATACTGAAAGATGGATATTTTGTAAATTGTGCTTCTTTTTTGTTTGTTGTTTGAAATGAATGTCACTTTAATAGAGTTGGAAGAGGCACTCTCCGTGTTGGTGACTTTGTGTGTGTGAGTATGTGTGAGAATGTGCATAAGAGAAAAGCTCTAGGTGCGTAAGTGTGAGTGTGTCCACTGTTGTAACCCCATACTGAACTACACTCAGCGTGGTGATTCCCAGATCAAATTATTGTTATTTTGTTTTTCGCCATTACTCTCATCCAGCATATTTAATGTATAATAAAGTGGTAGCCTCTGTATTTACATGAAAAACAGTATTTTGTCATTTGGTTAGAAAGCAAGATGAACGCTAGACTGTGTTTAAAGACTACATCAGTGAAATTAGGCCCTGGAAAAGGCTTCAAAATCTTTTTTCCCCTGGTACTTGTATTCCCACCGCGACGCAGCAGAGAGCGCTGTTGTCACATGTATTGGAAACCACGTCATCTTTCAGGCAAACAAATATGCTCTCTCGCCTCCATTGGATTAAAGCTACACACACTCATGAAAATTCCCTGATTTAATCTATGACACTGTATCATCCCTCAAAGGTTGGAGGCCTAATTAAATAGACCGTATTAAATTAAATTCTGGACTTGTATTGAATTTGGAGCCCAGCTTTATATCTGGTGCTGAGATAAATAGGCATTGTTCAAGATTAGTTTAACATCAGGTGAGCCTACTTTTTATTCAATCTGATAAAACATTGCCATTAATAATGCGCAGGTTCTACTGGAATCAATGTACAGAACGTGCCATATGTTGTAAAATGCATTTGTTATATTAAAATTCTGTTGATGGATGGCATCAATTTTATGTGATCTTTTGTAGAGATGGAATAATTATTTCAATAATTAATATTTTTGGAGTTGTCGTTTTTTCCTTCTGGGTCAAGCTTCACTGCTGTTCACTCAACTGGTGAAGGAACTGGTGGTGAAGTGAGTATGATTAAACCAGTATCAAACGATTGGGCTTTGTTGACTTGGTGTAGTCCAGCAGAATGAGGTTAACCTTTGTTAGTTCATGTTGTTCCATTCTGGTCCAAGATGGTTACTCAGCATGGTTATCCTGGTCGACCAGCATACCAACACAGTGTATGCTTCTTTTGTCTGCTGACTGGCATAATCATTTCCATTGCTGCTGACCAGCATATCCACAATATATCGTCACTGTCCAAAATATCTCCAAAATGTTAACATTACAGCAGAGGACTTTACTTGCACTGTGAGTTAATGGAACCAGAAATCTCTCCAAGCTCTTTTGGAGCTTTTCTACTGGTTCATTAATAATTAAATTTTCACACAATGTGAATGACAGCTGCCACGTGATGTAAAAAATATAAAATCTGCAAAAATTGCTGGTGACCAGACGTGCTGGTCTATGCAGTCTTTTATAGCAGGCAATCGTCTTATGAGTTTTGACTACATCCCTATTCTACAGCAGGCGATAGAGTGTTATTAACCAAAAAGCTCATGCTCCATGTCCCCCTCCCACAATCCTCACCTACCTTCGAACAAAAACACTGAGCTTGCTCAGAGACCCTTCTCTGTTTCAGTACTTTTTTTTTTTTAAAACATGCACTCGTTAACTTGGCCTTGCCATCTCCCTCTCCTATCTCGAGGGATTCCCCAAGGCCAGGGTAAGGGCTGTTCCATTACTTTCCGTTACTTGTAAGTGCCGACTTCGGCTGCAGGACTTTCTGATAGATCTTTGCAATTTGATGCCTTTTTTCAAAGCTCACAAAATAGCAGAGCTGTAAGCAGTAGCAGAAAAATACCTGGAAATACTAAAAAAATAAAAAATATATTGTCCAATTAAAAACAGGTGCTGCTGTTTACATTGTGATAGAATTTCATGATTAATGTACCAACAGAAATGCTCCAAAATAGCTCGGAACAAATTCTGCTCCCATTGACTTCTGTTGAAAGTGAAGACAGTTTTTGGCCTCTCCTGTAAATCTACCATTTTGGAGAAAGCTGTTTTTCATTGGACAGTGACGATACGTAATAAATAGCTAAAGCTGATGTTTTAAACCCTGCTTACAGCAAGACAAAGCAGCCCCCCCACCCCCCAAAATGTATGTATGGAAAATATCACCTTTGTATTAGAGATGGAAGGATCGATGGGCCATGTATCGGCCGATCTTGAGAGCCGATCGATGGCGGTAAACAAATGAGCCTAAGTTCTGTATTTACAGCTAGCGTTTCATTCAGGAAGAGGAGCCCTGCGTGGACCCCCCCCCGCCCCCCCGCCCCGCCTCCCTGCAATTCCTATCTGAACCACTAGGTGGAAACACATACCGTTTCGTTTTCGTCAGACTGACTAAAGCAGCGGCCTCGCGAGTAAAAAACAGTTTAGGCGTTCACCGCACGTACGGAAAGAAAACGTCCGTCTGGCAGTTTGTTACCGTATGTGACTCAGACTCATCCAGGGCCGTTTGTAACATCTGTAAAATTAGTAAAATCAGCGTCTTTTGCGGGGAACCAAGACGGCACTTCAGAGAACACCACGCGGCTGAATACAGTGAGTATCAGTAAACAGAACTAGCACGCGCAGACCAGATCTGACCGGTACGAACAGTACAGCAGCAGAAACAGTCAGAGAGCTAAAGAACCACAGCCAGAGTGATTGAGTTTATAGTTCTAGATAAGCAGCTCTTCTCGGCTGTAGAAGACGTTCATTCTGCTGCTTAATATTCCACCTGGATCCACGCTCTGCTGTTCCTAGTAGAAATACTTTTCAGATGTCGCTCTTCCGGAGCTGTATCAAGCGGTTTACTCCCACATAGACCAACTTCTAATTTAGTTAAAAAATATTATGCTTCCTCACATGAGCTCGTTAAAAATGGCAATAAACCAGTTTAGACCTTGTTTCATGACTTGCTTGTGCTAATAATATGTAGCCCTACAGTGTCTAATAGCCCCGCCCCCTATCGCGCTGAACGGTGATCGGAATCGGCCTCAAAAACGGTGATCGGTCCATCTCTACTTTGTATGGTCAACTGATCAGCTGACCTAGCCAATTCCATTTTGATTGGAAAATTAGTGCTTAGTGCTTCCTTAGAGGTTTGTAAGATTTTTAACTACTAAATACCTACTAAACGTAGCACTCTAATTACCTGTACCTGAAGAGGTGATCGTGAGTCACTATAGCATTGCGTCTGCTGTCAGTCCAACATGAGAGGATGAAGTAACACTGCCCTGACTGCGACTTCAGCCTCTTGTCAATCATGTTGAAGGTCCTGCTCCTTTTAAGAACAGGTAGCCAATTAAACAAACAGTAAATGCAACAATGAAGCTCTCGGCAAACAACCACCGCTGCCCACCTCTGGCTGCCAGTGACCTCCTTTTATGTGTGTAACCTCCAGTCAAAACAGTCAATGAGTACAAATTATTTATTTTTCAAGGTCAGAGAAAAACACAGAAACCATGTAAACAGAAAACTACACAAAATCCTCGATAAAAATGTTGTCCGGTGTGTATTCAGTATTTTGTCTTTATTATCCAGCTTCTTTTCAGCAGACATGCTTTCAGTTTAAAGTACATCTGCAGGGATATTGCATTTTCTCCTTTTCTTCTTATGATTCAAGTAATCCCAAATACAAATTTACCCATCAGTCCACAAAAGCTTACTCCACATCTCAGGTATCCAGTTCCTGTGTGCTAGTGCACAGTTTCTTATTTAGTGTTCTGCTTCCTTTCTCAGTAATGGCTTCTTGGCAGCTACACATTCTTTCAGGCCCACCGTGATTGAGTTTTGTTTATCTGATGGCGACAGTTTTGGTGGTCTACCAGGTCCTGCATACTTTGGAGTCCCATTTCTTTATGTCTTTAAATAGTTTTATCCTCCTGTGTTTTCATTTATTTTCCATTCACCTCTGCTTTGTCTTCCTGATGGGAGTGGATTTTCTTCAGAAGAGGCAGAGATACACAATTTCCTTCCTCGAGTAATAGTACTAGCAATCTGGTAAAGAAAAGCTTAAGTATGTATGTTAAGTAAAGAAGTACAATTATTTCTTCAAAAATGATTATTAGTTGAATTTTTTTTCCAAACAGAGTATCTTTTAAATTACACAGTACACAGTCCTGAAACGGAGCATACACAATGGTTTATACTGGAACTGCATACATCTTCCACAGAAATCCACTCGTCTACCAAAAACAATGTTTTTCACAGAACAGTGTGGAAGAGACGCTCCGAATAAGAAACTGGCTTAAGGCTGTTAAGAAGAGAAACAAGATTACTGTGGACTGTAGGAGTAAAATAAAGCTGAATGGAGGAAAACTTAAATCATGTTATCGCTATTTGTTCGACGGCAGCGGGCCCACATTCTTCATATTACAGAACATATATTTCAATTTTTTAAAAAGTTCTGGCCTTCACTGTAATAACATTGCTTGTTTTGAATAGTTTTGAATTATTTGAATTCGTACTACAGACAGAATAATGATTCAGAATTATTTTCATTTATTTATTGTCTTCTATGGGGAGGCTAAGCTCCTTACTGTACCCGAGACCCCTGGCTGTATTATGGACCGTCCAGTAATGTTGGACACTGGCTTCATGTGTTGAATAACAGGCCTATGACGTGTTGCCCCATGTGACCCATCTTACCTGAAGTCCCATTTTATACCTGAGCACCAAATTAATATGGACAACGCTTCCTGTGTTTGTTTTTACATGATTTGGTCCTGACGGCCTTTGACATAAGTTTATTTCGGCTCTCCTCTCTGTTGTTTGTGTTTAATAAACAAATGTGATCTGGAGTATTGTAAACTCTCCCTGTAGCATTTCCTCCATTATCATATAAACGAGGCTTCGTGGAGAAACCCGCACGCACGTCCCTCGTTAACCTTTACAGGGAACAATGGAAGCCCCCTCCTTCCAGCGCGAGAGAAGAAGACAGAGAAAGAAAGCCGGAGAAAGATAGAGGGTGATCCATTAAATTATGCAGAGAGGGGCTTTTTCGGCGTGGCGCGCGCTCGGCCCTGGCGCGAGAGAACAGTAAGGGTAATAGAAGGCTGAGCAGTCAGTGCAAATCCCCGCCGGTCCCCCGAGGCCAGCTTAGGCCAGACTCTGTCAATCAAACTCTCTCCACTGCTGTAATCTGGGGATGGCACTGAGGAGCCTGCAGGTCCGATAAAAACCATTCTGCCTTTCTCGCGCGCGCGCACACACACATGCACGCCCCCTGAAACCAATCCCCCCCTTCAATCTCCGAGGGGCAGAGAAGGGCTAGAAACGGCAAATGTTCAAAAATTGATAACAGTCTCACTGCAGCTGCGTAACAGAATCCAAGAAGCTCTCTCAACTCAAACTGTCAAATACCCCCCCACCCACCTTTCTCTTTCTCTCTCTCTCTCTTTCTCTCTCTTTCTTTCTCTCTGCCTTTTTTAAGTGCACGCTGCATTTTGCATGGTCTCCTCCAGGTCCTGACCTTGTTAGTGTAGGAAGACTACATGTTCAGTTGCTAATGAGCCGTGCCTTTTCCCTTCCTCTAAGCAGCTAGAGGTGGAACCAAACTTTGCGCTGACCGGTAATGAGAAGCCTGTCCAATACCGGAAGCTTCAAATGATGCTGGAAATGATGCAGAAATACAGATTACTGTGGGACACAGGACAGCCTATGAGCATATCTATAGCAAAGTGATTTTTCCCGCTCATTACATGTAGATTAGATGGAGAGTGCACGGTTAGTTGTCTTCTTTACCTTAGGCTCCATTGGATGACTTGCACATTTCCTTCATCGGCCACCTTCCGGCTATAAAAATTACATTCTGTGCTATATGTTGTCAAAAGTTATTATATTTTCAGAGCTATTTGGTTTCAGAGGTGGTTTCATAGCCTAAAGATACTGCAGTAAAATGTTGTCCCCTAAAAAAGTCAAAAAAAGGTCAAAAAACTATTTTCCAGCTCAGATTAGGAGCTGCTCATCGAAGAATGTGATCACTGTGGTACACAAGCTTGGAAAACTAGAGACGAAATAAAAAAGAGAGAGAGAGAAATTAAATAGAATCCATATAGGTATATCCATATAGAATCAATGGGGTGGATGTAAAAAAGCAGGTAAAGTCACGCAGCATGGCTGCTACTAACAGTTTGTGGTTGGTGTGGTAGGACATGCGCCTCTACACAGTCTATTAATGTCAATGTTAAACTCTAAACGATCCTGCTTGATATTGAACAAGGTTTGAGAAAAAGTCCAGAGTGAAACATGCAGATGGGGTGAATACATTTATTCCCAGGCAACAGATATGAATGTATTTGAGAGGGGTGGCCGGTACACCGGTATAGAAGTAAATACCAGTATAATGAAAATCATATTTCTCATGATCTGGATTCACCCGAACAACAGATACCGTGATAAACCCAAACACAGTGACTCACATACTGTGCCATCCTCGAGACAAACTTAACACGAGCAGCTTCAATAACTCCTAAACTCCACAAAATACTTGCCGTTATAAATGATGCAATCCGACACACGTGCCACGTGCATGAAGCACGCTGTGTGGCGCTCGCGGATATTTTTTATTTTGCAAGGCTCCATTTTTTGTTTCATGCTATTTTTCCCCTTAGGGTTGCCAGATTTACTGTTTACCATACAAATGCAGCTAGTTTTAAAACAGTAAAAATTATATATAGAGTTCTATAAAGGTAGAAATTCTACAGTATCTTACTACATTAGCTACTATTTTAATTAATGTGTTGTGTTTTTTGTCAGTTTCAGAAGCTGCAGCTCACAGGCTATGCACATTCGCACATACAAGGCAGTTATACACATACAGGTTCATCAAAGACACAGTCAAATTTTTCTCTTTGCTTAATTACAGTATAATTCCTAAAAAAGCAGCGTACGTTTACTCTGGGCAGCATCTTGGCTGTGACTGAGCATCCTGGCTGTGACCATTTCAAGCCAGCAAACTGTTATAAACAGCTAATAAGAACGAACCAGCCCCTAAAATGGGTGTGAAAACTCAATGTGATAATGAATCTAGTTTTGTTAGATATAGCAAACAGTAAAATACCATTTGAAACAGCAACTACCGGCTGCAGAATGGAACTGAGGACGAGTAAAGAGGTAAAAACAAACATAAGGACAGGGTGCAAGTGAGATCCACTAAAAATAGCTTCCAGAATGAAGAGGCTGGAGTGTGTGGTAATATGTACATAATAAAAAAAATTGAGTTTAGTTGCTGCTATAACAACAACAACAATAATAATATATTAGTAATAACAGTATTATTACTTGCAGGTTTTTATTCCTCTTACTGCTATTTTTTCACATTCTTATAGCGTGATTCCTTTGTTATCCTCTGAATATCAGAAAATGCCGAATACACATTTGAGTGCTTACCGAGTCCTAGCAACAAGCACGATCACAACAACAAAACTGAAACGCTGTGTCACATGATGCAACAAACACTTTTTGATGAACAAAAACCGTCACTGTTTGAAAACTCCTAGCATCTCTCTGTCACACTTACATGAAGCGGAGGAAAGGATGATCTCTCTGACGCTCCAGTAAATAAATAATCTGGAAAGAAATATCTAGAGTGCCATTCTGAATGATAAAGACACTGCTAGCTAGCTTGACACATGCAAGCTCATAAAACCCAACTGCTCAACACAACAGTGTATCAATGAAACTCCATTAAAGCTGAAGTCTCCAGCTCTTCTCTAATAGGTCTGAAATCTCCAGTTCTTCTCCGATAGATCTAAAATTTCCAGCTCTTCTCTGATAGGTCTGAAGTCTCCAGCTCTTCTCTGATAGATCTAAAATCTCCAGCTCTTCTCTGATAGATCTAAAATTTCCAGGTCTTCTCTGATAGGTCTGAAGTCTCCAGCCCTTCTCTGGTAGATCTGAAGTCTCCAGCTATTCTCTGATAGGTCTAAAATCTCCAGCTCTTCTTTGATAGGTCTGAAGTCTCCAGCTCTTCTCTGATAGGTCTGAAATCTCCAGCTCTTCTCTGATAGATCTAAAAAATTCCAGCTCTTCTCTGATAGGTCTAACGTCTCCACCTCTTCTCTGATAGGTCTAAAGTCTCCAGCTCTTCTCTGATAGGTCTGAAGTCTCTAGCTCTTTTCTGATAGATCTAAAATCTCCAGCTCTTCTATGATAGATCTAAAATTTCCAGCTCTTCTCTGATAGGTCTGAAGTCTCCAGCTCTTCTCTAATAGATCTGAAGTCTCTAGCTCTTCTCTGATAGGTCTGAAATCTCCAGGTCTTCTCTGATAGGTCTGAAGTCTCCAGCTCTCCTCTGATAGGTCTGAAGTCTCCAGCTCTTCTCTGATAGGTCTGAAATCTCCAGCTCTTCTCTGATAGATCTGATTATGTTTGAATGCTTGCCTTTGTGTTTCTCTGCTGATACTTTTATCTGAATTTCTCTCCCAACACCCAGAAAATCCCATTCAAGATCAGCATGCTTGTTGATAGTTCAGTTTTTCTGAAAGGGTGTAGTGAGAACCAACAACAACCCCTTCACAGCCTGCAACAGTACATTTCTGCAGGTACCGTCTGTCATTCTTTTCATTCCTGTTTCTCACATAACATCTTGGAATCAGCTCACTTCACTGACCTCTTTTGTTTGACAACTGCCAATTTAACACATTACCAAATTACCTCATGCTCTTTAATCTTTCTTTCTCTCGCTTTCTTTTTGAGTTTTTACCAAACTATAATTTTTCTTTTGTTGTTTTCTGCTTATCAAATAGATTATATTCTGAGTAATGCACAGTGCCCCTTTTTATCTATCTTATCTGGGAGTTTTATGTGACATCAGTATCTGGATAACCTAGATCTGATTAATTGCCTAGATCAGAGGTTCTCAGTTCTTGTCCTGGGAACTCTCTGCCCAGCACAATTTGAACTAATCCCCTGCCTCAACACACCTGATCCAGCTCATCAGCTAATTATCAAGTCCATTATTGAGCTGGATCATGTCAGGTGAGGTTGGGAATAATTTGCAGGTCAGTCAGCTCCTGGGGGTTGGAGATTGAGAACCTCACACATTATATCAGCATCTGTCTGTTCTAATATATATATATATATATATGAATGTTCTAATAAGTGTAAATGAAGGATGATGTAACCTATCTTTATTAAGATAAGAAAGTCATTTCGTCATAGTATCCCTGCAGCGAAGCATTCCATGGACGGACGTTGCTGAACTTCTCACAGCACTGAATTTTAACAGATATAGCAGATTTGTGAAATATTATCAAAACTCTCAAAATGGTCAACATCTGACACAGCAGTAAAAGCTAAAATGGTAAATTCCCATCATCTAACTACATGTAAATGATAGATATACTGTATAATAATAATGTTATTATTAATATTTAATAAGTATATCAGAAATGAGAAAGACACCCCCCAACACCACCAGCTTTTCAACATTAGTCACCCCAACATGAGACTTGTTAGGACAGGAAGTATGAATCTCACTACTGAAATCTATGATGCCATTAGGCATGGCTGGACTGTAACATCAAGCGCTGCAGCTGAAAGCTTTATTTTGATCTCGTTTTGGCCTAAAATAAAAGGACAAGGCTCCAAAGTCAAACGTGTGACCAATCACAAAGCAGAACAGATACTGTCAGCAACATGACGGAATGAAATGAAACAGAATTAGATATTACGTGTAACAAGGGCTAAACTTAGATCTGGTTATTTCCACAACAAATATAATTCATCAGACGTGAAAGTGAAGTGATTTTACTTGAGTACATGGATCTGAGTACATTCATTCATTCATTCTTTGCATGGACCACCACAGCCATAATCCAGGAATGATCATTATGCTAATGATGATATTGGAACAACAAAGTCATGTTGAAATTCTAATGCAACAGACATTAAACAGACTTGTTTATACTCATGCATGCCATCAGTTCAAAGTGGTGATTATTGTCAAACATGATTAAATCAAAGGCGAGTCAAACAGGCTGTCATAGCTGTGGAGTTCAATCACACCCACTGCTTTGTACTCCTGGAAGCCCTGCATTCTTAGTTCAGCTGAATTATTGATGAGTGTCTCCTCGCTGGTGTCTTCCCTCTTTTGAACCTTTGCTGCATTGTTTGCCAGTTTAGCTTCTGATGCTCGGGGGAATTCACGACCGAGGAGGCCAGTGTGTGTGTGTGTGTGTGTGTGTGTGTGTGTGCGCGCCCGTAGCACTTGCCTCTGCCTCTTCCTCACGCTCTGAGCGGTCTCAGACGGGTGATTCATAACAGATTCATCCCAGGCAGCAGGCGGGACACCCAGCCCTTTATTACCACATCCATCACCATCACTTCATCTGCTCAGTGCTGCGGCCAGCCTCTGCTCCTGCTGCCTCCCTGACCGCCTCTCTGCTCCACACTGACCGGCAAATTTACATCCCCTCTCACACACACAGAGCCGAGGGCCATCCAGCCCCCAGACAGCAGAGAGACCCCAAAAACTCTCTCCGTTTCCTACACTCTCTCACTATGTCTCTCCCTTTCCTGCTTTTTCCTACCCACTGTCTCTCTCCATGTCTGCACTGTTACATTCTATCTCTTCATCCCCTTCCATCTCCCTGACTCTCTGCACCTCTCCTGTTATCTACTGTCTCTCTGTCACCACTATTTTTTATTCTCTCTCTGTCTTTCTCAACTGTTCTGCTTTCTACCAGTCTCTCAATCTTTCTCAGCATCTCTTTTTGTCTGTTTCCTTCTTTCTCATGTAACTGTTTACTTCTCTCTCTATGTCTGTCTCTTTCTACTCTCTGCTGTTTTACACTCGGTCTTTGTTTCCTCTTTCACTCTCTTTCTTTCTCTACTGTTTTCTACTTCCTCTCTCTCTTTATCTGTTTCCTTTTCTCTCTCTCTCTCTCCTTAGCTGCCCCCCCCTCTCTCTGGTGTCGACAGTAGAATTACATGTAGAATCACACTCAGTGAAATCAGCTCATCCTTGGTGAGCACTGCTCTGTTATTGCCCTCTTTCCTGCAGCCGCTGCAATCAGAGCAGCTTGTACAGGGGTGCTAAAATGTAGCCGCACTGCAGAACGAGTGGCTTATAGAACACAGGTGGCTTTCAGTGCCCTCTGACATTCTGTGGTAAATGGATCTTTCTAATGAAAACATAAATTGAGTCATGAATTTGTATGAGGCAAATTCCGCCAACCAATTTAAGCCATTAATAAATAAGTCATACATGAGCTTGGCGTATGATTAGAAAAGTAAGTGGCTGAAGGACACACAGTCTTTAAGGACACAAGGAATCACCTTAGGAATGTGTATTATTCCAGATCCATTACAGTCTCCAGCTTGGCATGTCAAAAACTTTTATTATTGATTAATAAGTTATATGTTACTTCCACAGAAATGCAAATGCTGCTTATTATTATTATTATTATTATTATTATTATTATTATTATTGGTTTCACCTGCTAGCTAGGTTTCCCCTTGCAACCTGTGCTAGCAAGGTGGGAGCAAACATGAGCTTCCTCTAAGACACATGAAGAACCGCCACATCATTTAGAACTGCTGTTAATGCAAACTCACTCGACAGCTTAACCCAGTCAGTGAAGAACAGTAACTGCCCATTCTGTTGCATCAGCTAAAAGTACCTGTGTTTTCTAGCATTGTGTTGAGTGAAGGGGGAGAGGGAGGACCATCCAACTTATGAATCTGTACAAACTGATATTTGTCCTGCACCAATACTCTCCCATTATAATGCTATGGCTCATACCAGTAAGTTCTAAATCTAGATAGCTACTATCCGGTCCATAGCCTTATTTTGTTATTCCCAAATCTGCATAAACGCTGTGTTTGTCTGGGAAGTGCCACTCCATAAGAGCAGAGCAGTTAGGCACTAGCTTAGCTGTATTAATGCCACTCACTCTGCTCACTGCCACTGGCTGAATGTATAAATTAGTGGACTGAGGATGTTTACCTGCGGCATGGCTGCTGGAAATGGAGCTAGTTTGTGTGCTTGAGTGTGTGTGTGCCCGTGGGGGAAAATGATGCTTTTAATGCGAGCGACTGGCAGTGGATTGGGGATGTTTGGGTAATGCTGGTTACCTTAGCGACAAAGCGAACAGCAAATATAGTGAAGCGCAAAACTGTTTTTGTCCTTTTGGAAGGGTTCTCTGCTCTTTAAGATGAGATTGTAGTTGTTTTTCTCTAGAATGGTTTCTGAAGTGTGTGTTTGTTTCCATGTGTGTGTTGATGTGTAGAGAGAAAGACAAGAGGAATGGAGTGTGTATTGACCAATTCTGGTACTGAATGTGCTTTTCAGGTTGTTTTAAAGGTGCAAGATTTTTAGTATTTTTTGTTTAAAACATTCCATTATTAAATAGAATTATCAACAGCATGTAAAGAGATCTTGAATTTTCCTCTGGGATTAATAAAGTATCTATTCTATTCTATTTCATTATATTCTATTTAGAGGTATATACAGAGGTTAACATGCTAAGCAGCTAGACCCGGAATTGTAATACCGCTTTTCACCTCAGGAGGCAACAACAAATTAGTGTAGTGTCATATCAGTGCAACATGAGAGGATGAAGAAATAGCACTAATAGCATATTGTAATCTCTTGTCTAACAAGTTCAAGGTTCTGCCGATTATATAATTTACTGATAGGTAGATAATAAAAAGAAGAGTAAATGTAATGTAGCTGAAGCTCTTGACAAGTGACCATTATCACCACTGCCACCTTTGTTGAGAAACAATATTTGCAGTAAACAAAATAAGTGCTATAAATAGATGCAAATCTTTTTGAAAACAGAATTAATATGTGCATATTGTGCCAAGCTGGCAGCTCTATAAAACATGTCTGTATTTAATACACTTACTGTAGTTTTTTGTATATGTAAACAGTTATAAAGGCTAGAGGGAGAAACTCTCTTCCATAGAAAACACTTTTTTCAGCCGCCTGAAAGCTATTCCTTTTCTCTGTTACAGCATGACATCATCTAGTAACACAATCATTATTTGTCTGCCTTGTTTGTGGCAGTGTTTGAGCACAAGAGTAGTTTGGACTTTAACCTGTTTGTCCTAACTAGAGATACATACTGTGACTGAACACAAAGCGTTTATGTAAATCGCTCTGAGCGTCTGTTATATGTCGTAAGGGCGGAACCTGTAACAAGATAATACTCTGGTGGTTGACTAATCAGAACAGAGTGGTCAAGCTGACCAATCAGACTACACTGAACTCATGGGGAGGCCGGGCTTAAAGACACAGGAGCTCTATTAAAATGTTCCAGACAGATAGTTAATTATTATTACTGATTTTTACGTATTTGAAAATGCTCATTTATTTTCTTTTTCCTTTATTGATTATTAATAATCCTGTAAATAGCTTCATTTTGGTTGTTCTAAAATGTTCTTTATCTTGTTTGTGTTTTTGTATTTATTGTTAAATTCTCTGGCAATAATATACTTATTACATTCATGCCACAGTCTGAAAAGAAATATGTTTTGAAGCATGTAAATCTATTGTAGCAGACCCCAAAAATAAAATTATGAATATGGGCATAAAAGGTCCTCTCAAAAAAGTTTAGTAAATATAATAAACATCGTTAAAGTCTTATACGGACACAAACCAGCCTGCTGTGAATGAAGTGTTTTTGTCATGTCTTCAAAACCAATATGTTTACATATATCTGTTTTTCAGCCTACCCTAGTCTATCTTCACCCACTCAAGCTGAACTTGTGTTTCAACCTGGACTTCTGTTTGCACAGTGGAGCTCTTTAACATCAATCAATCTTAAAAGCATAAGGGCTAAAGAAAGGTTGGACAAATGATCATGTGAAAATATATTACACTTATGGAAAAGAAAAGTAAAATGCAAGGAAAATGATCTAATTGCCATACACGTGAGTTTCAGTGTTATCTACCATTTACCTTCTACAAGATAAGACTGTGTGTGTGCGTGAAGTGTTTTCCTCATTCAAGTCATGTCACAGGCCAGACACTCCATTGTCAAGAGACGCTTTCATCTGCTGACTTCAAATGTGGCTGTCATCTAGTCCAATTATACACAGAGAAATAGCTACTGTTACACCTCAAGGATTGATTGAAGACAAAATAGAAAAGTGAAGAAAGGAATACCCATTCAAGGACACACTCACACACACACACACACATACACACTCACACACACATACACACACATGGGAGGAAGGCTGTAAAAAATTCACTGAATACTTTCATTTTTGATGGTGTATGTGATATAAATGCTGAATCTAATAAGATTCTCCTTCCACTCCTCACATTGTGTCTGGACACGAGCGCCCAAGTCCTGCCTTTCCTCATCTCTGCAGCTCAATACAGCCACACACACACACACACACACACACACACACACGTACACAGAAACCCCACTAACACTTTACACACTCTGCTGCACACCAGTCACATAAGGAGCCACACACCTGCTCTCTGACTCCAGCACTTCAACCACATCTACTACACAACACTCGCTCACTCACCTCTTCATTTGCTTTAACATCTAC
This sequence comes from Megaleporinus macrocephalus, assembly GCA_021613375.1. NCBI lineage: Eukaryota > Metazoa > Chordata > Actinopteri > Characiformes > Anostomidae > Megaleporinus > Megaleporinus macrocephalus. The sequence continues at coordinate 50,347,693 of CM038702.1, forward strand.
CTCTCTCCCTCCTTCACTGACTGTCTTATTCTTTCATTGATTCTCTCTCACTCCTTCACTACCTCTCTCTCTCTATTTCAATTTCGCTCATTCTTTCACTGACTCCTTCATTCCTTCACCAACCTTTTCTCAGTTTCCATTTATTCACCAATACTCTCTTTTGCTAACTCTTTTATTCATTTACTGACCCTCTCTCATTCGTTCACTCACTCTCTCTCTACCTCCCTCACTCTCTCTCATTCCTTTACAACTCTCCCTCACTCACTCTCCTTCACTCACTCTCTCTCCTCTCTCATGACCATCTCTCTTCTTCACTGATTCTCTGTCACTCCTACCCTACCTCTCTCTCCCCTTCACTCACTCTCTCACTCACCAACACTCTCTCTACTTCACTCTCTCTACTCCGCTCTCTTATTCCGTCCCTCACTCTGTGTCAGACTCACACTGACTCTGTTTCCTTTACTCTCTACCTGTTTCCTTAACTCACTCCTACACTGACTCTCTCTCATCTCCAGTAGCTCTCTCTCACTACCTCACACTCTTATTGCTTCATTAACTCTTTCACTCCCTCACTGACTCTCTGTCACTCCTTCACTGACTCTCTGTCATTCTTCCTCCTATTTTCTCTCTCTTTAGAACTCTTTCACTCTTTTTACATTAATTTGTTAAACTGACTCTCTCTTCCTCTTTTATTGACTCTCTCTCTTTCACTGACTCTCTCTCCTTTACTGACTCTCCCTCATTGACGCTTCTTCACCAACTACCAACTCTCTCTCCATCACTCCATCATCTCCCTTTCCCTCTTTCCTTGTGTACCTGTCTCTCTTTTCCTCGTTTCTTATGTACCTACCTCTCTCTACCTACCTGTTTGTCTCCCTCTACCTGCATTCCTCTCTCCTCTCTCCTCTCTCCCCGCTGTGCCCCAAGTAATGGTGCACTGTCCAAGTATTGTACTCTTGGATGGCACACCATTCATGACGGTAATCTATGAGGCCAATTTCCAGTCTGATGCTTATGCATTGTTACAGTGGAGGGCCAAGTAATCAAAACACAAAGAATATCTCATTATGGCTCATCTAATTGCGTACTAGAGGCTGCTGGAGTGGATGACTCATGTCATACTCATTCATTTCTGTTCACCATAACTGTGACACCTGTTGGGCAAAGTTTGTAATAGATAGATGCGACACAGGGAAGCTCATTCCATCTGATTTGTGCTGGAGTAATGACTAATATCACTTAATGGTCTTAACCATGGGAGAAAAAGCAAAACACATCCATTCGCATGCTTTCAGTCTGCAAACGTGGACCACCGGCCTGTCCTCTACGCCATTGGTTCTTGCGGCGTGGCCATGCTGATTACATTCCTCTACCACCCACCCCTGCCCCTGGCATTGATTAACTGCACATAGCGCATCTAGATGAGATGCATTTTTAGCTGGGTAATTGCTTTGCAACCTCCTCTGAGAGGCTGAGAGACCCTATTCATCTTTATGCAGCTCGGATTTGATTACATCATGCTGTAATATCCATTGGTTTGTGTTTTGATTCCATTTTTCATTTGTGGATGAAGAGTTAAGTGAATGGAAAGGATGTTTGTGTTTTGGCTAATGTAGCGCTGCTGATGATTCTGCACTTTTTTTTATGTGCTGATGTGATTACAGTACAAGATTGAAAATAATAGTAGCAACCTGTTAATTTACAGCGCTTAATTACATGCAGACCTATTAAGTTCCTCATTGCGATTCACTTAAAACACTGACTGACTCTCTCTCTCTCTCACTCACACACACACACACACACACACACACTTATACAAAGGAGGAAAAAGTGTCACTATGGAAACAAGAGGAGGAATTCTAAATGCAACCTCCTGAGAAGCACTACTAGAGACAACAAAAAAAGGAATCCACAGTTGTGAGTGGCGTGCTGTGGCAGAGCCATTTATAACGTCATCCCCGTCGCTGCCACTGTCAATGTAAACAAGCCGATGAAACAGCCTTATCTAACTGTCATCTCTGTCACATCCGTCCTGTTTTCTGTTCTCCCCCTTCAGCCAATATGGAGCATGCGAAGCAAACACATATGTGTAACCTGAATATGTGTCTGTGTTTCAGTCTAGGAGTTTATTTACTGCACACGGACCACTGTGTGGTGGTGTATGCACGCTCACAATTATGTGCGTGTTTCTGGTGGGAGGTGTCTCAGTGCAGTACACATTACACCATTTTAGCAGGGGTAATCTATTTTAATAACAGCTGCCACAGTGTTACCTTACAATGATAAATGAAAATCTAAATGACAGAGGACAGGATATTCCTCCGGGAGGGATTGGGGGATAGAGATATGTGGCTGTGTGTGTGTATGTAGTGTGGTGTATGGTGTGTTTGTCCACATGTGTGTGTAAATGTGTGAAAGATGGTATGGTCTCTCCTCCATGATTTAGAAAAATAACCCTTTTGTTATCTGTGAGAGAGCCTCCTGTTACCTGGTTTGGTCTCTTGTCTTTCAGAACCATGGACAGCAGAAGTCTCCTCTGTACCCACGCCATGTACTTTCTGCTTAGGCTTTGGCTTGGACGATCAGTTGAGTAATGCTGTGTTTACACGTTGGCGGTAGACAGTCAGTGGTAAACCAGATATTCCATTGTTTTCGATGGAGCAGAGCCGGAGAATTCAGACACCACCAGTGGCGACAGAGGTGCCTCATGCAGTTTTCCCAACTTTTGCCACTCGACCACGGTTGTGGAATAAACCAGATGTTGATTTTATGGGAGGCAAGGATTCTGGGTTTTTCAGCGCTAGGTGCACCCAGCCTGCAAGAAAACTGTATTGCTTTAATGTGCCTCTTTTGTGGTTCAGGAGAGAGAGTAAAAAGAGAAGAAATCTTTTTTCAAAACCTCAGATATAGTTACAGTAACTGTTAGAACTACCCAACAGTAAGAACAGTTACTAACAGCATCAAAACTAAATCTGGGATCTGCTGTCTGTGCACACTCAAGAGCACACAGATGCAATCAATTAGGCAGACATGGATCTGACATCTTCTAGCTCCTTTCTCGTATTAGAACGAGGCTTATTGCTGTATACGGGACATTCCAGAGACATTAAGGAGATCTCTTTTTGATTTTGCTATGAGAATACAAATACAGAGCATTTGTATAGCCTTGGTTTCCACCTTAAAAAACAATGAAAACACCCTCTTAAAAACTTCTGGGTTCATCAGTGATGCTGTCAACATGGCAACATTTCCATGGCTGCATTTTTTCCAATTAATTTCATACATATAAACACAACATTAGATATACTGGCTATACAGTGACTGGAGAATAATCACTGAAAGACTTTCAAACAAAACACTGCAATGGCTAACGCACTACATCAGACATATCAAACTGAATTCCTTCCAGGACACAGCTCTGCAGTGACTGACATTTCTGACGTTCTAAATTCAGTTTATGGAGGTCAGTCATCTAATTAGCTGATGACTTGAATAAACTGTGGTTTATGAGACAGAGTGCTAAAATCTGATCTGCAGCACATAAGGACTTGAATCAGATGTGTATCCCATGTAGTGCACTATTTCTCTAATAGTAATTCAAATACAGAATATATATATAATATAGAATTTTCTTTTTGTCAAAGAATCAAATAAGACCACTACAACTAGTCGAAACTAATCTGTCCACATAATGAATTTATTATTTATGGACAACTACAAAACAACTACACCTGTGTAGATACATACAAAACAAATATTAATTGAAATTACTAACAGACTCAGAAGCTGCACTCAAAATCTGTCTTTTAATAGAAATAGTGCACTGTGTAGCGTGCCAGCCATGATCTGTTGTTCTTTAGATGTTCTTCAGTCAATCCACTATACACCAAATCTAATACACACAAAAAAGAGTGCGATAAAAGGGACTTAATGAGTGAACTATTCTGAACATGCTGTGAAAATATTCAGAAAAGAGTGTTTTGTGTGCTGTACGTTATTTTGACCTTATGCTAAATACAATTTTGTCCACATTCTGTAAAGCTTGTCCCTCCCTGTATACCTGCTATGAAGACATACACTCGTGTGCATATTCAGACCGATCTGTTTGATTTTGCAGAGAAATTAGCAAATAAAAGCTTTTGCAAAAAACACACCCAGTTCTCGTTTATTGTTCCCAGCGTGTTCCATTCAGACCAGGGCTTCTAACTCCATAGTGATGACACTGGTGGGGGTGGGGGGAATGAGTGGAGAAAGCAGTGAGGCACAGAGAGAGAGAGAGAGAGGGAGAGAGAGAGACGGGAGGGGAAAACCTGCTCTGCTGTAAGGATGATGTCAGTCTCTGCAGCTGAGCCCCAATCTCCGACTCGCTGAGCTGAGGACTCAAACTCATCCCCCCATCTGAGAGAGAGAGAGAGAGAGAGAGAGAGAGAGAGTAAAAGACAGTGTGTGTAAAAGAGAGAGGGAGAACAAGCAGAGAAGGGGATGTGAAAAGAAAGTAAAAGACAAGCTGAGAGGAAGAGGAACGAAACAGGTGGAGTGGACTTGCCCAGGTGAGTATTCTATAGATCTCTGTCACTTCATATCTAATGATCTGATTGTATTAGTCCTCCTAGTTATTTACATCGGGCAGGTGGCTGAGTGCTTCCAGCTGAAGCAAACCCGTCTACTTTTATATTTACAGGTTCAGGACTTACTAGAATAACGGATGTGTCTGCCATGACTCTCACAGGTAATACTGATAAACTCACTCACTTTTCTATCTGAATGTAATTTACATGTAACTGAGTAATAACACGGTGTTTGTGAAGTCTGTTATATTGATTACCATATATCAGCGTAGTGTGGGTACACTGCAGAAATGTCACTGGCTGCATAAGCAACAGATCAGGGGGACACTGTTGAATATCTCAAGGCCTTGAATGTAAAGCTGGAGGTCTTTCACTGCATTATGTGTGTGTATGTGTTGGGGGGGTGGTAGCATACAGCCAGATCTAAAGCAATCCTTCAGCTTTCCATAGACTCTATTAGAGCATCCCCCTCAGGTCACACCAGCTGAAGTCTTTTCGTTAGGATTACAAAGGAAAGACCATGACTAAACCAAATATCCAGTTCAGAATACTAAAAAGATTTGTGCCAGTTGCAGCAGCCTCCTTATTTTGAGATTCAAACTCAACTGAGAAACAAGGAATACTGAAATGCTGAAATGTGTGCGTGTGTGTGTGTGTGTATATATATTATATATGTATATATATTTTCATACAGTATGAAAAAAGTAAATGGCCCAAGAAACTTGCAGACTTACTTGTAGACTTGCATTTTAGTGTATATATATATATATATATTTATGTATGTGTGTGTAAATGTATGTATGTATGTAGGTACACTTGAATGCATATATGTGAATAAGTGATTAATTAGGACTATTCCTTTTAATCATAATATCAAAATAAGAGTACGAAAAACAATGAAGGTTAACCTGTTATTGTTTAAAAAGCCTACTCTTACTGTTGGAGCTACTTTAACATTATGTGCCCAGTTCTGTTACTGATAAATCAGTGTTGAAGCAGCTGTTTCTCCGAGCCCTTTGCCATGGCACAGAGATGATGTTTTCTCTTCCACTGTATGGTTGATGTAGACGGCTGATTTTGTCACTTGTCACAGTCAAAAAAATGTTTTGCCTTTTTTTTTCTGCTAATGCTGCACATACGTGCATTAATAGTTGCTCAAATATTCAAAGCTGTCAATCTTTAACTGATGTAATGGAACGCCAACCACCTCTGCACAGTGAGACGTCTAGACTGAATCAGATCACTGTCATAATCAAAGCTGGGGTTTACCCATCAAATATGTCATGAGTATGTCATCGCCATGGGCCATGTCATTTTTTGCCAAGCAGAGAACCACACACACACACACACACACACACACACACACACACACACACACACACACACACACACACACACACACACACACACTCATACTCAGTGTCTGTGGAGGCAAGGCACACTGCTGCTATTCACATTAGGAGGAAAGGCCTCCGGGGCATGACAGTTAGGAAGAAGATGCATTGTGGAAAAGGCCTAATGGTTGCACTGTTTCAGGTTAGATCTATAAAAAATGTATGCATTATATACAGCCTGAAGACTTGAGTGCCACAGCCCTATTAATCCACCAACACAATTGGCAAAAATAGCTCTCACACCTTCTTGGTATCACATTTTTATAATTATTATCGTTTTCAGGGTGAAGATTTTTAGCCACTGAAAAACTGTCACATAATATTTATAACAGTTAAACTGTTTTCCCTTTTTAAGACACGCTTTGGCCAGTTAATTACTGACAGACACTATTGATTAAGCTTTCCTCTCTTTATATGAGCTGGGAAGCGGCATAGATTTCCTTCTGGGCTGTGGAAACAATTTAAGCAGTAGTCAGAACCTGTGCAGATCTAAATCTAGACACATGTTAGATGATGGTGTCGGGGGCAGCACCTCATTACGGAGATGCTGTTCAGTGGCTGGGTTTCAATCTCCTGAGGCTTAGAGGCCAGGAAGCCCCAGCAGCCAATTGGTTTGTTTACATTTCCGCTCTAAAGCAGCCTCAATCATTTACTTCTACCTGGAACATCAAACGGAGACTTTCAAAGAACTACGCGCGGCCTCTCCATTTCTGCGCTCTGAGTTTGACACTAATGAAGAAGACAAAGAGACAGAGGCTGTAAAATGTCGCTCTTTTTAATGATCAAGGCTCCTGATGCTCGACTTGCCAGCGATAAAACGCACTGAGAGCGCGTGGGATGTCGGTCTTGTGAGGGACCTGCACGACTGTGTTACCGACAGGATTTCAAAAGGCAGCAAGCCTGGAAAAAAAGAGCAGTACTTTAGTTCAGATACGCAACTCAAAGCTCTCTGATTCCACGCTCAGCCTCTCAAAGCTTTTCGTCAACAGTAAGGATGGGATTGAATACACAGAGGCAGTTTGTAGGACCATAGGCAGTGGCTCTTGTGTACTCTTTTACTTCACTCAAGCCTCTGTGTCTCTATAAAAGGCTCTCTCCACTTCTTGCAGCGCTGACAGGCGAGGCAAACTCTCGCAGGAAGCCGGAGATCAGATAGGAAGAGTGTGAGGCGGTGAATAGCAAACCTTTGATCGCTGATTCACATTTCAAACAATCATGGAATGGAAATAAAAGCCGTATTTGATTTTTGGCCCAAACAGGTCCCACTGGAACTGGTGGGAAGATGATTATAGCTCACCAGGGCCCATATGACTGTGTTTGTGGAGGATTACATGAATATACGAAGCGCCTGCGGTGTTTCAAGCTAGCTTTGATACAGACAAGCCGCCATCTGAACCCGTGCTGATTTTACACAGTGCCTTCATCCTACTTAAGCATTGCCACCTTTTATGTGGCATGTTTTCCATTTTTTCAGATTAGGGACCTCATTCCATCACCTCATCTGCAGCTGCTGCACCTGTGGATATATGAGATGGTGTCCTGATATTCCTTACCAAAATGAATCCTAAAGAGGTGGCAAGATGATTTTTCTCTCCCGCCAAACAGAGCAGCATATTAGGCTCAGCTATGTTGTGTTAGAGGGAGCTGACAGCTTTTCCCCTGAACCAAATAGAACCACATCCATCACTTTGTCCTGTTTCCCAACACTTATTTTATATACGTCTGTCCCAATGACACTGGGGCTTTGTAATGGAATGCTCAGTAATTTTCTGTCTCCACAAAGCCAAGTGTGCCATTGTGCAGCGGTGGTGTTGAGAGGGGAGAGCACAGAGAGGCAGATGACCCTGCTCCCCTCAGACTCCATGTCATTACCGCTGACCAGTCGTCCCTTTCTATCTGCTCGCAATCTGCAGCCCTCCTTGAGTGGCAGCGCGGCAGCCGAGCGGCCAGGGAAACTGATGCTATTTCAGGGACAGGCACACTGATAATGTCACTCTACTTCAAAGAGCAAAGCCGTCCTGCTTCTCTGGAGATTTCCCTCACAGATGAAATGATCAGATCAGGCCTGACAAGGAGCCATGCAATTACTGCTGCAGCTACAGCTCAGCACAAAAGCAGTGCATTAAGAGTTTTTTCTGCTTCTTGATTGATTGGTAATCATTAATGCAAATTTGAGACTAAAATAACGTTTGACAATCTGTCATGCATCCGACAGACATCATCGTAAATCTCCCAAATGACTACAAATTATCAAGACCCATTATCGGTCAGTTTTTTCAGATGAAGCCTCGTCACAGGCCAGAACTGATTTCTTAAGAATACAACACTAGATGTAGTTCATGTCCAGAATGGCAGATGTGCTCACTTCAATTCCATTTTTCTTTGATATTTTATTTTACTCATGTCATCATTATTTACCCCATAAAAACATCATCAGTGTCATATAACAACACGTTTAATGGCAACCCAGAAGGGCAGTCACTACACATAATGGCACAAAGACAATCACTTTCTTTCCTCCCAAAAAACTGCATTTGATGTATGTAAATAAAATTCTTTCCCCCAGGCTTCTAAAGGATGTGATTGAAAAGCTGTCAAGCACATGCTTCAAAACAGCACTGGCAACTTTGACGTGCACCGCCTCTGAAATGGTTGAGAATCTTACTGCTTTCCTTTTCTTCTTACTGTTTTGTTTGTCTGCCAACTGACAATTTTCATTCTGCTTAACCTTTCTCTCTCTCTCTCCCCCTTTTTTGCCAGGTAAGTACAAAGAGCATCATTTTTAAAGGCAGGGAATTCTCCCTCTCTGGTGTATCCCTGTTTCAGCTGCTGTGTCTTATGGCTTTTTATTCCTATGTGATGGTGAATGGGACTCATGTAGGGATACAAGCCACTAAACACACAGTGAACTATCGCCTGCAAATGTATTTGGGATGTAACTAAGATTGACCTATTCACTTTTACTGACCAAGTATCCCTTTTTCCAAATATTTGTTAAAAATCATGAAGACAACGTCAATAAAATCACAACTTTGTTTATGTATAATTTGTCTAATCCCCATTATTTTTGTCTTGGAAAATATCTGTGAAATTACCAGTGGATCATAGTTGTTGGTTTTGAGTGATGTACATAACTTAACTTAGAAATATCAATAACTTGAAAAATGCAAAGAATTAGAATCAAAGTCATAAAATAGCTTATTATGTACAGGATGCCGAATATGACTTTTACTATAAATTATATTTAATGAATCATTTTAGGCAGCACTGTTAAATCTACTTAAATAAGGGACAGTGGCCTTATTCACCAACATCTGCCTACATATTTAACTTTGTTCTAGAGAAAGGTCCTAAGAAAAAGTCTATATCTGAATCGTAACCTGTTCTTTAACTGCATAATAAGTGGGTTCGAGGAAGAACTTTCTTCCTAAGACTGGTTGATAAGTAAGGAACAATGTTCTAGGTGCAGTTAAACACCAAGCCTGATATTTTTTCTTATACTGTGGAACATAATTGGAAGGATGTCTGCCCCAGTGCTGTCAAAGAGCTTCCATTAAGAAGTTGGTCTAGATTGTAAATGTTAAATTTTTATAAAAGGCAAATTCAAACAATATGTCGGGCTGTATCGGCGTGTGTGTGGGGGATTTCATGGTTGGTCGCTAATATAGCCCATCCTTATTAAAACTGATAAGCAATTATTCAAATGTTTTGTTAATCAGACGTAAAAACACAGTGGAACTCACTGTCCACCAGAGAAGACAAAGAAACAAAGGAAGACAATGCAGATTTTTAATAACCTTTATATGAGGCACTTTGTGAACCACTTATGAGCCTTCAGTAGGCTTAGCAATTCCCTTTCCTTATCTTTCTCTTCATCTGTTGCACATTATTAAAATAGAACTTTGACATTATGCATTGCACCAGAGATAATCTACCTACAATATAATACAATATAAGATACATATAAACAAGATAAAGCACCTTTTTTGTTCTAGTAAATAATAGAAATAATAAAACAATTGGAGGACATCTAGATAACCGAGTGCGGATTTGGTGTGTGGTAACATCAGTGCATGGGAGGAATTCCTAATAAGGGGTTCATGCGCAAGAATTGTCCTTGTTAGCACCTGAGTTCATAGGACAGATGAAATCAAACTGAATTTAGTCTTTAGGCTTTCCTCTACTGAGAACACCAAATGGACACTTGGACAAATGAACCCTTTTCTTAATGGATTTAACACAGTATTTTTCCTCATTTTGTCAGAGATTATTGAGTACCAGCAAGAATGATTTTATGAATGTAACCGCTACATGTTCCCTTCAAATGGAGGACATTTGTGTTCACATTACAATAAAATAACATAGCACCAATTAATGTTTATACAAAAGCTAATACATCGAATGTCACTGCAATACAGTAAGGTAAAAGAATATGAAAGAGTAATTCTCAGAAGCGTATAAAATAGGCACACTGATAGTCCACAAATGGAATGTCATTTGCTCAAAAAACAAAACTATTTGTGAACACATGTTGAAGGTAAAAGTGTCATGCATAATTTGAAAAAATCTCAGTTATCTTTCAAGTAACCTGTTTTTCCAAACCTTTTCTTTTTTTAATGAAATACAGTCTCTATAACATGACTTCAAAATAGATAAAATAAAGTTATTTATATAAGGTTGCTGGCCACCAGCAATTTCATTTCATATTTATAAACTTGTCTTTATCACTGGTCCTCACATTATGTGAAAACATTTACAAGAAGATACAAGGTAATAAAGTGACTAATTAAGAAGTGAAACCATTTCACAGAGGAGGGTCATACAATCTCAGTCCCGCTTAAAATCATCTTAGTCGCTTGACAAGTGGATAACGCCGGGCCCCCCCTCTTTAGTAGCATCCATCTCATTCTCAGTTAATGGATTCAGAAGTGTCTTTCCTTAATGGAATCTTAAAACCAGTGAGTCTTTGGCCAAATAGCTGGCTAAGAAGGTTGTTCTGTGACTCCGCAGTACGATAAGAGTGAGTCTCCACAGTCCTAACCCCTGGCTTGGGCCGGGATTTGTTAAACGAATTGTTCAAGGAGGCTACTGACACCTTGGAAGTGGGAGAATGGATGGGTCTCCCAGGCACACCCCTTTTCCCTCTGCAATCCCCATTCAAATGACGGACGAGCTCTCCTTTCTTTGGTGGAAAATTGTCAAGGCTGCCTCTCTTTGGTTGTAGGCCCAGAGTTCCTACTTTGTGCTTAGAGACTATTTTGTTACTGGCTGCGTCATCCTTTACAGATGTGAGCACAGGATAGTCACCACAGACGTCTGCTTTCCTTTGACCTGCCACACTCTCGCATTTGTTTGGTCGAAACTTCTTTTTGACCTTTGGGTCAATGCCAAGATTCTCCCGTGTAGCAGGGGATGCTGTCCTCTGAGAGCTTTGTGTCGTTTTGAGATCTTTCCTCTTCTTCTGCTTTATGGAGTCCTTGTCCTCACACATAATGGAGCTAAGAGGAATCTTGGCATGATTTACACCTGCACCCTCAGTGCCTCCAAGGTTTCCTGACCTTGGACTACTATCAAGACTTTGTTTGATGCTGTCAGATGACCTATAAGGAAGTTTGTCCTTTGCCTGGTTGCATGTTGGTTGCTCAACAAGGTTTGTGTCTTTCTCACTTTCATTTCTATCAATGGATGTATGGTCATTCCTCTGTTCCTGCTTCTGCTGGCTCATCTGAGTGGATGGTGATGGCTGTTTCATAAATTCAAGATTGCAGTCCTCATTAGGCAGAGGACTTTCTACATTTGGGCTTTTTATGCTTTTATTTGTTTGATCAGAAATTTGCAAGGTGCACGGATCTGAACCTTCAACCTCCATCATATCATCATTATTTTCAACGCCTGAGCATTCTTTCATGCTAACCTCCTGAACAGTAGTCTCATTTGAGATTGGCATTGGTGATGTGGTCTGCATGGCTCCACATTCTTCTTCAATTTTGACATTACAGGTCTCAGCCAAAGAGCTCCTGCTGTCTGTATTAATGTTTTTGGTGTCTATGTCTCCGAATTCATGCGTCTCAGTGTCTTTATTATCTTCTTCCTTGGGCGTTGTTTTTGCGGGTATGGTGTGCTCATCGGAATCCATTTGGGGCAGACGTTGCTCTAGCTCTTGCAGAGCCTCAGAAACATCCTCTGGCTCATCCTCAATTTTCACACTCATATTATTTGTCTCAGTGGACTGTTCGTCAGTGCCGTTGCGTGGAAGGTCTTCCACAATTGGTTTCAGAATCTGTGTGTCGGTTGACTGGTTTAAGTGCATAGATCCAATGCTGGCAAAGCCACTGTCCAAACTGTTGTCTTGTGAACTCTCGCTAAGTAACTTCTTTCTCTTGTTGGGTGGGATGTCAAAATCATCGTCCTTTGATTTGAAGGCTGTGCAAGGTCTTACAACCCCCCTAAACTTAAAGATCTTGTTTCCTCCGGTCAGATGTTTCTCCATATGCCGGTCAAACTGTTCTTTCTTAGAAAAGGTGTAATTGCAGGTGCTGCAGATGAAAGACTTCTTAATTACATGCATAACATCGGCACACAGCTCACAGGTGTACAGTGTGGTGTGCTTTGAATCAGGTTCATCCACTTCTTCATGCTCGTTTTTCAGGTGATCTTTCAGCTCCTTTGCTTCCTGATATGACACTGGACATTTGTGGCACATGAAAATCTTCTGCAAACTGTGAACCACCAGGTGACGTTGGAGCTTGAATGGTTTCGGAAACTGCTTGCCACAGTGGTGACAGTCCCTTGAGGGATCTTTGCAATTGGGGTGCATTTCAACATTTTTAGGTGTAGTCTCTGCTTTATGTAGGACTTCAAGTGGTGTGAGTGTGGTATGTTTGCTTCCTCCCCCTGCGTTTACTTTAGTCTTTACAGGATCGCACACATCGGAGGACTTCTGCTCCACACCAGGGACATCTGCAGAAGCCTTTCGCTCTTCCTTAGATGATTTGGCATTCTCTCCTTTCGCAGACTTGTTAGATCGATGCTGCATGATTGAAGAGATGAAGTTCTTCACAGCATTCTCCTGCATTAAACAACCTGGCATGTCCAGCAAGGAGCTTTGAGATTGACCCTTTCGAGCAAACTGTGTGGCATGTTCACGGAGATGCTCATTATACATCCAGACATCAGAGATCTCCTTTAAGCACATGCCACAAGTCCAGACACCTGCTTTGTTCTTTGCATGCTTCTCCCTCAGATGGTCTCGAAGCTGTTCACGCGAGCTAAATTTGCGCTGGACACACATATAACAGGTGGGAGGAGGCGAAGGATTGTGAGAAAGCTTGTGGAAGTCTAGCTCACCCAAGGTGAGGAACCATGTGAAACACACTTTGCATTTGTATTGTTTATCCTTGGGCTTCAGTCCAGTTTCTATGCGTTTCCTACCCTTGCGTTCTGTGGGTTTCTTGGGGGATTTTTCAGGCTCTTTGATCTCAGTATTGTTGCTTGCAATATCCTCAACCAAAGAAATTTCCCTTCCCGGCTCAAAGAACTGTATTTCAGGGAGCTGGAATGTAGTGTTAAGATTCTGAATGTCAATGTTCGGATGGTGAGCAACATTTTCTTGCACACAGACAAATTCCAGGGGGGTTGGCCTGGCAGGAACCTCAGTTTTACAGTCTCCCTGGGTAACTGAAGGCCCGGCTTTTTCTGTACTTGTGTCTTCAGATACATCTAACCGCACTGGAGGTTTCCTAAATGTGTCCTCTGTCTGGCATAAAAAGTCCTTAATGCTACCCTCTGCAATGTCTTCATAGTCTGCTTGATGATCTGTTGCGACATCTATTGGGACACTATTCTCAGCAGAACTTTTGAGCGTGCTCTTATGGCACATCTCAAGCATCTTAGCATCATCAAGAGATATAGTTTCATATTCACAATGTTCATTCAGATTGCTGACAAACATATTGTCTGTTTTGTCCTTATTCTCTTCATTCTTTCCAAGAAACATGGTGGAGCCAGGATAATCTGAAATTAAACTGGGCATTTGTTTCTGCTTTTTGTTACTTTTCCCATAAACACGTGCACACTTTTTTCTTTTCATGTCATCATTCCTTGGGAATAATTGGGAGAATGTGCTTTCATCATCAAAGAGAGTTTTGAGGTCAGGACCCAGTTCACCAGGACTTAATGAATGATCTTTACAACCCTCAGAGTGGGGATCATTTTCATCTGTGGCTGACTCACATTTGATAGCAACTGCAGGATCTTTACATGGATCACAGATTTCTGTCACATCAAGAAATTCCTTGGTATCTGCGTATGGACTTGCTTGTCCATTATTTTCTACTGTCTCTGGCATAGTACAATTTTCTGCTTTTGTTGTTACATCATCTTCAGTTCCACTGCTGTACAGTTCAGAGTGCTTCGTGAACAGGGGTGCAGTCTCTTGCTCCCTCTGCTCACTTTCTATAACCTGATTCTCTTCTGTGGCTTTCACCTCTTCACAACTGGAACTGTTAGTTGCACTTTGTTTTTCTGGTGATATCTGGCATTCTGGTGGTGCCACTGTTGGGAAATCCGGGGAAATAGCCTGTAGAATGTCAGTTTTAAGTATACTAAGAAGCTCGTCCGAGAAAGTGTCTTGCTTTATCAGTTCAGGAACTAACCCTTCATTGTTATCCATGCTCTTGCTTCTTTTTACTTTGCTATTTTTCTTTGTTTTCTCTGATACTAGAGGCTTGTCCTCCTTGTCCTTGCTGTTTATACTTTTCGAAACAATTGATTCATTTGCTGTGCCTTCAAAAACTGAAGGCAAAGGTACTTGATCTCCATGTCTTATAGGCCCACTATCTCTGTGCACGTGCGGCAAGACTACTGGATCAAGCATCCCAGTGCTGTCTTTCAGCTCTTTGTCCACCGACTGCAGCATTTGGTAAACAGGCACAACACCTTGGTTGCTCAAACTTGGGTTTTGAATTGTAATGCCTTCACCTTTCACTGTGTGCTTCATGGCTTTGTGTCTCTTAAGTCCTGGTACAGTACGGAAGTACATTAAACATACTTCACATTGAAATTTGCCTTGAGCTGTGTTCTGTGTACCACTTTTTTTGGGTGAGTATTTTAGGTCTGCCTGCTTTGTGCCTTGTCCCATCATTGGGGTAGGCACATTTGCAAGACTCACAGATACTTCTGGTAGTTGTTCTTTAGAATTGACTGTTTCCTGAATACTGGGCATACTGTGCAAGGCATTGAGCTTGAACAGATTTATTTGACTTTCCTCTTTTTCAGCATCTGCCTTTTTTAGCAGGTTAATGTGCAGGCCCATGTAATCAATACTTTCAAGGGTTGCATGACAAGTACTCAAATCATCTTGGGGAATTTTTGATAGCTGTTCCATATCAGCTGATGCTGTATTTTCTCCTTGGACATGAGTGGGTGAAATATAGGAGAACTTTTCATTTTGGCAAGTTGTGTCATGAAAACTTGTTAATTCAAGCTCATTTTGAACACGTATTGGACTTAGACGGCAATTTGAAGACAACTGTGTATTGAGAGTCAGTGCACAACTGCTAAAGTCGATGCTGTCTTTTGGGCTTGACTTTATGCTGGGTTGAACATCTGTCTCATTATTTATAGTTTCACTGAAATGTCCTTCACTGTAATTCAATGGGCTTAGTTTGAACTCATACAGTGTGTCATTATTTTGAGGAACATCCAAGACTTCAGACTTCTCACTTGCCTCACTGAAAACTTGTTCAGAAATGCTGTCCACCGCCAAAATTGTTCCTGAGCTAGAGATTTTGCTTTCTGTTGTTTCTGCAAAATCCATGTGGGGAGAAAAAGAATTATTAATCTCTGTTGTTGTGCTTGATGACTCACAATAATCCAATGGCCTGTCAACATCCATGTCTTCAGCACTTTCCCTTTTAACTCTTGTTCTGTCTTCAATTAAAGCAGGGGTAATCGTGCCAATATCAGGCCAACACACTGTTAATAGACCTTTGTCTGTATGCACAGTAGAACTCTTTGAGGAAATGTGCAGAGGACCCAGTGGAGACTGACATATTGGTGGCACAGGTTCTGCTTTAGCATCTTCATCCTTATTTTGTACAAGCTCTTCACAAGATGGATGTGCAGGAGAAAAAGTCATATATGAGGTGGGTTCACAGCATTGATTCTCTTCCTCCATTTGTGGTTGCTCATGAGTAATCACCTTGTCTCTGTCACTTTCCTTGGTCCCATGTAATTGAATGGTCCCATTGTAAGGAGATTCAATACTGTCAAGGACTTGATCATTCTCTAGGTCAAGGTTGGCTTTTGCGGTCTCTATTGTGTCAGTTTCATTCTCACAATCATGAATGATATGCTTTGCTGATACAGATTCAAGCACTTCCTTGTTATCTTCTGTAGTGTTGCATTCCATGAAAACCTCTTCTTCTTGGCTGCTGCTTTGATTGAGGCACACAGTGCGTTGCTCTTTCAGTTCATCTGTGTTGGGAACTTCCCCTTCCTCTACATGGCTAACAGATTGTTCACAGCTCGCATGTTCCAATATAACGGGTGACTTTGATAAGTTGATTGTGTTGGATGATTCTTCACAATCTTTGGTTGAAGCACTTTCACAGGTGGTTTTATCAGGTTGTAGCTCTTGGAAATGTGTCCTTTGAACCTGCAGAAAGGGATTACTGTCCTCAGCAACACTGACACTTTCCTCTGTGATCAAGGTGCTGTCTAACTTTGACTGACACAAGTCATGCGTTATAGGATTTTGAGGATGGTCCAAGAGTTTTTTGTTAAGATCTAATGAGCACTTATCAAGATCTACTGCTAGGTGTCTGGCATCCACTTTTGCAGTCTCATTTGTGGATTCAACCTTGTCATCATTTTTTTCTTGCTCTTCAGCAGCACTGTAGTCTTTTTCTTGAAGAGGAGATTGAGATGATTCCAGTCCAGATGACAAAGAATCTGACATCACTTCTAGGCTTTTCATGAGGTTTTCTGTATATATTTCATGCTCAATCATTTCTGCTGATTTGTCTGTAGCTGTGCCAAGAGAATCACTGCTCTCAGTTTTCTCTTCATTTTTGGGTGTGGGTTGCTTCTCTGTGGATAAATCCTTCAGGTCTGTGCCATTCTTTACATCTACTTTTTCTTGGTCTAAATTAATTGGCGTATCTGTCACAGTGGAGTGAGTTGGTGTGTGAAGACATTGCTGTCCACTCATTAATCCAAATTGGACTGGACTGGACCATGGCAGGTCAGGTTCAGAGAAAAGCTCTGGATGAGAGTCTGGCGGTGCAGCAAGGGCTAAACTTTCTGATGAGCAAACCACATCCAAGTTACTTTGCTCACCCTCACTTTCATGGCCTAGTCTCAATGGTGAAAATTTGCTCATGGTCAGATGTTTGGGTGTCTCACTGTCAAGTGGAGCAGGCTTAGTTGTCTTGAGCTGGCTCTCAAGCTCTGTAACAATTCTCTTTATTTCAAGCTCATCTTCAGAGACACAGCTGTTGAGATTTGGATGATAATCTATTATCTTCTCTGGCAATGTGAAAGGAACAGGGTTAAAACTCGTCTTTTTATCATTTCTTATCTCTGAATCCTCTTTGTACTGTGAAATCTCATCTGGTAGCTCTGGTGTCACATCTACTATCAGGCTCCAGTCTCTTTGCTCTAACAATGGAGAAAAGGATGGCTCAAAAAGCTCTTTCTTGTCAGCTGTGGTCTCTATAGGTCCAAAATTCTCTTTGGTTAGCTGTATATCTGGGTAAAGGTTGTTGTCAAATCCACCCACTGTGAGGTCACCAAACATCGAAGATGTGTCGAATGATAGGGGTGACTTCATAAGACTCTGCTCATGCTCTAATGAATAAGGCATAAGACAATTTCTGTCTTTCTGTGGGGATGCATCATGAAGTTTTGCAGGAGATACGCACACGTCTTCCATAAGTGAACTGCAAAGTGACGGTGGTTCCGAGAATAAATCACTCGAACCAGTCTTTGTGTCTTTGGCTGTGGAAATATCACTGATACTCTCAAGGGTACTTTGTGACGATTCTGAATCTTGATGTGACTTCTGACACTCTCTTTTCTTGTGCAGTGATTTTTCTTTTGAAAAGTCATTGTTGCTTCTTTTGATTTTATAGGGGTGGTTTGTATCCTTGTCGTTTTTGGTCTTCACTGGACTCAGTGTTAAACCAGGCCTTCTGATGTGTGTGCCAGCCTTTATGTAATCTTTATATTCTTTATTGAGTGGTGTGGGCTCTTCTGTGCCTGCAGCGATACCTATTTCACAGCCATAGTGGTCCATTTGTTCCTCTACCTCTACTCTGGTGGTTTTGAACCTTGAAAGGCTAACAGTACTTTTAGTCAAGGTATGTTCTGATGCAGTCTCTTCTGATGTGCTGATGACGTTTGAGCATTTCGAAGTAGTGTAACTGTCTTTGAGTTCTGAGAGTAGAATCTTGTCAGTGCTGTAATGTTTTGTGTTTTTGGTGAAGGTCAAAGCTAATGATGTGCTGGACTCTTTTAGTATCCTTTGTGGAGATCTCTCCTGCTCACAGGTGTCCTGGTCTTTTTTTCGTATCTCCATTCTTTTCTCACAGTCTGAATCTGTGTGATCAATGCTTTTAGGGCTGCTGATGCTCTCACTGGAGATGCTTACAGATGTGCTGATTTCACTACTGGTGGAGGATCTGCTGCTTCGTCTTCGCACTCTCTGGTGACCGGAGGTTTCTTTTATTGACGATGGAGAGACAGCCTCAGATTTCTTGGATTCATAGCTTTCTATCTTGTCCTGCTTCCACTGACTTTCCCTGTTCCTATCCGCTCTTATCTTCCCCTTGCATTCTTTCGTGTATGTGTATTTGCAACGGATGCTCTGGCTAAGACGTCCCTGGCTGGCTATTTTCACTGGCTCACAGTCCTCATCTGAATCAGAGACGTAATCATACTCCCTGAATGTAGGATTCTGTATTGTGGGTGTCACCCTCTCCATCACCAGTGAGAACTGCATGTTTTTAGTGCCTTTCACATGGAGCTTGTGCAGCTTGTTTTTCTGCTGGACAATTTTGTGAATGAGCTCCTTACTCCAACTTCCTCCACTGGCCCTTTTCCTTTTCCCATCCCTCACTGCTGGCCTCTGAGGTGTTGGACTTTTAGTGGCAGATGGAGATTGAGAAACAGTTGTTTTAACTAATGGGGTGCTGTTTTGCAAGCTTTTGAGTCCACATCTTTCTGAGAATTTTCTGGACAAGAGAAACCTGGGGCCATGCTCACTTTCCTCCGCTATCTTGTCTGACTTGCGTGTTTCTTTAACCCACTCGGACTGTGTAATAGACTCATCTGAGGTACATTCTCTCTTCATAAGGGAGGTTTCCTCTTTGGTGCTTTTTTCATGTGCCTCTGAATCCTGATTATTTTCTTTGCGGATAGCGTCAGTGTGTTTGCTTTCAGAAGTGAGGCAGTCTATGTCGGAGTCAAATGAGTACTTCCCCTGTGTTAATGATTTCTCACTGGATGTGAATTCGTGCTTACTCCTGCTTTCAAACACTATGGAGTCTTTGGTTTTAAGAGTCTGCCTATTAGATGAACATTTTGTAGTGGTGATCTCATCATCAACAAATGCATCAATGAAGCTACTATCAATCTCTGCATTGTCGGACTGATAACCCAGACCATTCAAGGCTTCTGTGATGAGACTGTCCAACTTAGCATCTTCCATCTCCAAATCAGGGAGTGGTGCTGATGGTAGCATGAGTTTCATGGGATCATCTTTTGCATCTACTTTGTGTTCACCATCTGGCATTATTTCTCCATTTTTGTTAAGTCCTAGCAGGGATAGATGCAAATCAGATTCTTGAGTTCTTGACATGGCAAAACTGGTCCCAGATGAAATGGCTTTTGTGTGGTCTGCATGAAATTTTCTTGTGTCTTCCACTTTGCGAACATCTTTGAAGTCATTTTGTGCAAATGTATGCTGTCCACAGTATTGTTTATGTTCAAGAAATGAAGCCAGATTATTAAAATTCTGATCACACTGTTTGCATGTTAGAAGCACATCCAGTTGGTCAAGATTTGCTGTGGCTAATGAACTGGCTAGTAGTTGATGAGCTGAATATGGAGGAGGAGGAGGATGATGCTCCATACCATAGCTGTCCAAACAACCCTTCCCACTTTCCATGCTAGATTTTGGGTGTCTGATGTTTGATGAAAAGCTCAGAATATTCTCTTTGGCTCTCTCTTGGTTGTAGTGCAGGGTGCGGGAGACCTCAGAATGGTAGTGATGCTGATTAGAGTTTAGGTTGTCTGAAGATGCCTTACCCTGGTGCTGGTGATAAAACTGAGGCAGAGAGACCTTTGAGTTTTGACTTTCATCAGAACCACTGTTAACGGGGCTTGTAGATTCTGGTGAAAGGGAAGAACATGTGCTGCTAGATGCTGGATTTTGAATGGGTGAATGTGAGGGTGAATCATACGGGGACACCATCATCATTCCCATGGTTGGGACATGTAATGCGGGGTAGCTGGGGTTCCTTGACACCGACCCATGAATTGTTTGGTTTAAGCCAAAATATAATGACTTATTTTTGGCATCAGTAACTTGGCCTTGGCTTGATTCCATTTTGTTTGTAAACTGACATGGTGCTATTGTACTACAGCCCTGTTTAACACTGTCTTGCCTTAGGTTTGAAAAAGCCTCACTGGGCCTTTTGCTGGGAAAATTGTTGGAGCTTTTTTGTGTGTTATTTTTTTGAGTTTTACTATCCTCTTGCCAGTCAGAGGGAGCTAACAGAAAAGTCAGTTGCTGATTACTAAGTTGTCTGGAAAGCTCAATTCGGTTTTGGTTCGGCATGGCTGAAGTGAGGTGTATCTGCTGCCAGGGCATGCGACTGTTAATTCCTGTGGTTTGTCTTTGCTCAAGGGAAGTCTGGCACTGAGCTGGGTATGGGGTGGAATTCTGATCCAAGGGTGATGGAAAGGTCTTGTTTGGCCCTTCCCATTGCTGTGCTACCCTGCTGTGGCTTTTGTTATTATTTTTGTCATGAGGTGCTGTGCCCATGTGGATGGTGTTAGATGGTGGGCTGCTATAAGTTTTGTTTGAAAAGTGCATCTGTGAACTTTGACCCTGTGCAATATTTCTGACATGATGGACACTGCCTTGAATAAGAACCCTCTGACTACAAGCACTGCTATTTGAATGGCAGCTTCTTTTGCCTCCTGCAGTAACACCTGCATCTCTACTGTCTACTGGACAATACGTGTCTGACTTGTCAGATAAAACACTCTTAGTCTGCTCGGATTGGTGACTGCTTGGTACTGAGCTCTCAACATTGCCGACATCCTCAGCTATAGTCCTTATGCATTGTACAGATGATGGCATGCCATGAGGAGTCTGCACATACTGGGGTGGTTTGGAATGTAAAGAGTATTGTGGCCTCTCTTCTGACTGTTCATTATTAAACTGAGTGCTGCTTTGAACAACGTCATGCTCCTCCTCAGAGGACTGAAATGAAAAAGAGTTTTGGGGCACTTGGTTTGGACCCAGAGAAGCTTCAATAAAGTCCTGGGACTGTTGGTTCTGATCGCAGGGAAAGGAATCTGAGGCTGCGTCATCTAACAATGGATACCCATACTGAAAGGACAAAGGGACAAACCCATTCGATTTGTTCACATCCATAATGTTGTTGGATTTTTGTGATGGGACTCCAAAACTACTGCTACTGAAAGCCCTGTCCGGAGACTGCCACATGTCAGCTCCACTCAACTGAAAGTCAGAGAACAGAATTTGGCTGACAGGTTGTGTGTTACTGGTCTCCAATTGTCCAGGCTGCTGCTGTGGTGCGGTGGGCGGTGGGTGCTGGTGAGCAGAGCCCCCAGCTGCAGAGCCCACTGGTTGTGAGGTATAGCTTGGGGAGGTGAGGTTGGAGGAGCCCTCCTGGAAGCAGCGGTTGTAGTTGAGCTCCTCCTGCTGCAGTTCGGCCTCTCTCTCTGGGATACTTGGCACATGGAACCTGTAGCTGCCTGAGACAGGGCCCCGGCTGGCCTCCAGCTTTTTGGGAGGTGAAACCTTCTGTTGTGGATAGGCTATCCCAATTGTAGGATTGGAGCGTGGATTTGTAATACTCAGTCTGTACAGCTGCTGTGGGTTACCACGCTCTCCTTTTCCAGACCTTTTCCCCTTATCCCGATTACGACTCTTCCCACTGGGGGACTGAGGGCTGCCCTTCCCACTAGGCCATGTTCTGTCACTAGTGAACTTGGAACGATTTTGCAGTGACTTGAAATCAATTTTTCCCGCTTGCTGTGGCCGGATAACAGCCTCACGCTGCTGAGTGTTCTCTCTCTCCTTTTCTACAAACTTAGCACCATTGTTAACAGTCTGTGACTCCAGACTAACATTCTGAAAGTGCTCAGGGGACCCTTTCAATGTTTTCTCGTTGAACTGCTCTCTTGCAGGCCCCTTTTCTTGCTGGTTGGACTCTGCAGCCAGTTCTTTGGCGGCATATGTCCGTTTAGTCTCTCCTGCCATTGTGCCAGCGTGGCTGGTTCAGCGGGCTGCTCCTTATCTGTGCAGGCAGTGACACAATGACATTGTGTTCTTGTGTGGATCAATGGGCCTTCAGCGACATAAGCAGAAAGCAGAAGATTAATCTCTTCTCTCTGATCTCCTCATTTCTTCCATGAGTTAATGATCAGCTGTCATCATGTTGAAGTCCTGAAAAGACAGAAAATGAGAATAGTAGATGTTAGAATTGATTATCACCATAGCATATTGATTCAGAGGATAACGGTAAACATGCAATAGTTATTATCTCATTAACATCTTTAAGAAATCTGTATTAGGCATGCAGTGTTTGAACACTCAGACATTTGCATAAAGAAAAGGTGAAGATAACATAGGACTGAAAAGCTGCAAAAATACATGTCAAGACTAAGCAATACCACCTCTCACCAGAAGAGAGCAGTATTATATCAGATTTCCCACAAGCCAGTCAGAGCTGATACTCAAAACTTGCTGGCACACAGATGAAACTGAATGTCACAAAAAGCATGCTCATGAACACATGATTTGTATTCCTTGAGAACTATTCTTATCATTATGAAAGTGAAAACAGATAAAAACGGCTTGTCTCTATTTGCTTGAAATGTAAACTACATGAAGCAATTCAAAACTGTTCACATTTGTGATACAATAGACTAAACTGTTTCTAAAATCAAAGCTTGCTACTGACATCTGCTCGGTTCTCCTTTCAAACTCTGGAAGCTCATCGCATCTCTCTGTTCGTAAGCCATCAGTTTATCATTGTTGCCAATGACACAGTCTTTATGAATACAATTAAGGTGATGATATAAATCCTGAAGCCTTTAACATTACAGCTTTTCCAGTATGTACTCTGAGCCACATATAAAGTTTGGAACCCACAGTCTGAACACGTGATCTCTACTTTACTGTGACATGCATGACCCTGTATACTTAATGGTACGGTACAGGCCCATAATTACACAGAACTGACAATGACTGGGCGTTGTGTGGCTGGGGACACAGTGGGAAAAGCAGAAAGGACACTTTTACTCTCATTCCCCCTTTTTCTTCCAAATTCCCACTTTTCTCTCTGAATACATCAGAGTGCAGTTTAAAACCCTTACCATAGCACATTGGCAAGTACTTTGCATTTAATGAAAAGTATTTTCCATTGAGCAATAAACCAGTTAAACATTAAAGACCACTTTACAGGTTGGTTCAAGATTTCCAATCAGGAATCCCCCGACAGCGTGATTTACTCCAGTATTTGGCTTATTTTGTGTTTGAGGAAACATTCCTTAATAATACTGTAGTGGCCTCTTTTCTAGTTGCAAGTCAAGCTTAGTCTTGGACTATCAACTTACATTTTAATCCTTTTATGGTTGAAGTATTTTGTTAAGACAACTACTATCTATACCCTCTCTTAAGATATTTAATTTTCAAGGTGGTAAACAGAGAATATTTTCTGTTTTGTTCATGATCTTTGCACTGAAATCTCACAGGTCCGGGCATGAAAATCAGCAGGTGCTTTCTTTTCATGGAATGGCTTCTTTTATTTGGCCTTGGGGTAGATTTCTCTGTTTGATTTTGAGACAGTAGCCAATTCCAGGTGCTATCCAATGTCTTGTTTCAAAACTCGTTAGATATCACATCACTCAGTTAAAAGAAAGTGGGCATTTTAGCAAAAGGCTGATTATGCCATCAGAGTATCCATGTCAGTTGAATATTTCATGGGCATCATAGGGCTAGAGAGGCAATGAATAGCAGAGATACAGCATACTGGGACAGAGCACATACAGAAGAACAGTGCTTGAAATTTCTGAAATTTGCTTATTATGGAAGTAGGTAGGTAGTAGGTGCATGGGTAGTCTCATTTTTGAAACTATCTACAGCTAAAAGGAAAAATAACCTTTGCTCATACTAAAAAGTATGATCAAGACAAAACACATGTCTACTAAGCATAAAATGCCTTAATCTTAACGGGCTTAAAAGATTTCCTCAAATCACCTTAGATTCACATTAAGTTCTTATTCAATAAGCTTATAGCTGATCCAGTATATGACAATGAATTGCTATGAGTGTACTCTTTCAGCAGGAATGAACGATGGAATGTGCTTTTTTCTGGGATTTATGGCCTACGCTCTAGATGTTGAGCAGCTTACACTCTGCTGTGATTTCAGACCTTTTGGTTGGATCAGAAAAGAGCCTTTTATTAAAGCTTCCAGAGGTAAGCAACAGACTTGAACAAAGCCAAAGCCCTTCTGTACAATTAGGCGTTAATCTCTCATACACCAGTGACTCATTTGTGTTTATATTTCAGTTCTTCACTCTCAAAACAGCATAACTTGCATATTAGTTACAAAGTAGCTGTGGAAAAATTAATAATAAGTAATAATAAGTAACTATAAAAATTGTCCTAACTTAAGGCTAAGATTCAGGACAGCAATCTTATTAGTAAAGCTGCACTGACTTTCATGCACACCAATAGACATTGTCGTCTGGCATTTTCCAAGAAGCTCTATCTTCAGCACACTGTTCTCAGTCTGGCTTTGGTATTTAGCATGTTGGTCTGGAGGCTAGGCTGTGCCTTGGTTTGGATCAGTCTGTGAAAAGTCACATCCCCTCTCCATCTCCAGCTGCAGTCAAAGCCGTAGCATCTGCATCTGTGTATGCATGGGCCAGAGAGGTGCGAGTCACCCAGCAGGAGCTCCTTGGAGAGCAGTACTCCATCCATCCCCAGGCCATACATCATGTCCCTTTCTTGTTTGCCCAGGCCTGCCGGCCCCTCGGATCAGTAGCGGAGGGAACGTGAGCTGTCTCTGACAACAAAGAGTGCAGTGCTGGGATCGCAGGAGCCTACCAGAAGTAGCACCAAGTCCATAGCTGTCAGCGCACAAAGAGTGCAGGCTCATTTATATCTTCACAACTGTCAGCCTGACTTCCCCAATCCAAATCTATACGCACATGGCTGCCAGCCTCTAGCTCCTTAAAGCCGTCATGCTATCAAACTGCCAATTGGGTGAGATTTTAGATCTCAATCTTTTTTCCCCTTTACTTCTCCTTAAGGCAGATTAAAGTTTATGAGGGTTTGGCTGTAAAATAAAGGGTGCCTGTGACACATTTGATTGCTAAGCATGACTTGATATCAAACTCTATGTGAGTTGTCTTAAAATGCTGCCATAAAACAGCATTTTAGGCAGTTTTACAAGTCAATTAAGGCAAGCTTGTGTGTTCCACAGGCTTGGTGTCAAGTCAGCCTGCCCCACACACACTACCATCAGCTCCATATGGCCACACCACACACCACCCAGATGCCTTTTTGGGTTGATGGGGGGTGGGGATGGCTCCTTTTTGAGTATGAGTGTGAGCTGAATCCAAAATGTAAACAAGCTCTGTGTGAATCAGACCAATCTTAAATATAAATGTTTCTGTCTGCTTATTTGTGTCTGTGTTAGTGTATGTGATTTCTGAGTTTGACTGTGGTGAGCTAGCTTTTACTATTCTTTCTATGAAAAACTAAAGCCAATATGACTTCTTGGAGTGAAAATCCCATTTCCTGAGATTTCCCCAGCTCTCTACTCTGTGCAGGATGTGTATGCAGTGTACGCTAAAGTGAAAATGTGCTACTAGCACTTTAGTTACACGGAGCGGTTCTCGTGCCATTCATCAACCAAGATTAAACTACCATTATGCCTAAGGATCTTTTTCCTCGAACAATTTGTCTATCTAGTGCTGTATATGGCACCCTAGCACTTATTTGTCCATTATTAAGGTTTAAATTAATCATAAATTATCTTTATAGCTTCAAGGTGTGAACTCCAGAGACCCCAAAATGATTTGTTTATAACTAATGAAAGTGATTTTACTTCTGTGTGAGGAACTACCTCAGGCTAAATGCTGATAGATGTGAGCTTAGTTCAGTCCAGTGAAGAGACATGTTACTCAAGGGATGTCATTTGCAAAGCATACACAATAAGAGTTCATAATAATCATTAACACTCCGCTGAGAGATAAAACCACACAGTGAAAGAAAAAACCCGCTAATATGTTAAACTGAGACACTAAAGCAATAAAGCATCCATCTCTAACGTCCAAAAGCTTCTTTGCTCTTTTCCACATGCATGAATGTGCAATCACACATACGCTAATGTGCACATGCAGGATCTACTACTGGAGACACAGTGACAGTGAATAGTAAACTATTCTTCCAGATAAAACAGAAAAACAAAGTGCTGTCCATCCATGACAGCTCAACTGAATACCAAGCCTGTATCTGCAAACTCTTAAACCTTTACGCACAATGGCTCTCTTCATCTGACTGTAAACCAGTAAGGAGCATTGGGTAGTCTCCCTGACACTGTCAGCTTTTCCAGACACCTGGCGCACTGAAACTTATGGAAGTTGCCATTTGCCTAGAGAAGAGTCAGAGAAGAGAGAGAGAGAGAGAATTACAGTAGACCCTTGTGGGAGGAGGTAGAGGGGATGCTTACGTAGCAAAGCAGCCAGACTGTGTTGCAGGTCTTTGAGCTGTCTTTGAGAGAATGCGATCAGGTAACAGCTACAAGTCCTTTCAGACTGCACTTCCAACACTTCCCAACACAGTCACAGGCCGAGGGAGCAGCACCACTCGCCCAAGACGCAGGCACTCTGCCAGCACACATACTCGTAGCCAAACCAACCTTCTGAAGAGATTACTCTCTTTATATTTTTAGAAGCATGCATTATCTGAGCAATTGGCCTTTCAAGAGTATTTGACTCAGGAAATGTCAGCAACGGGAGGCTGGTTGGTCTTAGCCACAGCCAACTATTCAAAAAGTGAACAAAAAAAGAATAATTCCCCATGGAGAAAAGAAAAGAACACTCAGATGGCTAATTTGACATTTTTGATATACAGATATTTAAAACGAGCTGGCATGCCAGCGCAGCTGCAACTGCACAGCCACTTATTTTTAGCATTTTGCTGTCCAAAAAAGTAGCATAAAATGTGCAGGGGAAGAGGTTTATTTAGCTTTCTGCCTCACGCAGAATGAGGTTTTTATCAGGGCTTATAGGCCTATTTTTGTATGCAATTTAAGGAACCTAGACAGTGATCCACACTTCACCATGAGTAACACTGGAGACTTGTCTCACACCCCTCCTTTTCAAAAATGTGGTTAGCAGAGTATTTAGGAGTGTGTGCGTGTAGCAAGAGTGTTGCAGCGTGTAATTCCAGAAGCTCCCCTTACCCCCTCCCAAGTTTCCCTTTTTCCTCTCTTTCAGACAATTTTTATTACCACTACATTTTTGACTCAGTCTGTTTCCATATTGCTAACCACATCATTCCATAAACATGATGGAATCTTTGTTTCAGGGCATTTAAAAAGTGATTTTTCCCACTTTTTTTTTACGTGATTTCCCCAAAACCTACAAGGCAATGGAACATTAGTCAGGACTTTGTGCATTGTGCAAGTGGGAAAAATGTCTTATATTAACAATGGATGAATCAACAGGCAGGATATCAATAAAGCAGTGAAGGGAGACAGGTTTCTAGTTCCAGTATGAACCCCTGATAACCTTACCTCTGATTAACTTTGCTTAAGTCCACTATAATTTCAGCCTCCAGTGTCCCTTTTCCACCCAAAGCATCAATATTTTCTATTCGGCACTCCAGTCTGGGTCAGAGTATTTGGTTGCTCCCCCAAAGAGGTTCTATTTTATTAATTGTAAAATGAGCTTTGCCAAGTACATGTAAAGAGAGCAGGAGACAGAGAGAGAGGAGAGACGATTGAGAGCTAAATATAAAAACTCTCTTCATGCCATGTTTGGTCTAATGAAGTCCAAAATTTGTGGGACACAGACAATAAGGCCAGTCAGCTGAAGAAAGCAGAAAGAATCACATCCCTGCCCCGCATGGGGTGCTATTCATCCGCATACCCCATCTAGCTCATTCATATGATTCATCCATTCACCATCTTCCGTTCTGCATCATTTCATAAGCAAGTGCTGTTTTCAATGAAATCCATCTTAATATGCTTTTCATTAGAAGTTAAAATCAGACTCATCCATCGCAGCAGCTGGCTCCTGGCCTCTGATTTGCTTTTATGTGCTCTCTGAAAGAGACTCTGTGTGTGTGTGTGTGTGTGTGAGAGAGAGAGAGAAAAACACAAAGAGAGAACATTTGTCAGAGAACATGACGACGTTCTAGAAGCTTGGCTTTGACCAATGATAAGTGAGTTCTAGAGGCTTGGCTGAGGTTTTGGTGTTTACTTCCATTGCTTTCCATATCCTCTCAACAGCCTCTAAAGACGGACACTGGCCCAGCCCTGTGTGAAGCATTAGGCTGCTTCTTTCTCTCACTCCTTCACTGAAAGTGCTATATGGAGTTCATTTAGGGACAGGCTGTCTTTAAATGACAGCCTAAGACTCAGTGCCTATAGGTGAGATTATCTCCAACCAAAGTGTGCCCCACCCTCTAAATGTCTCCCTATAGCCCCATAATTTACACCTAGCAAGTGAGTGCAAGCTCATCTCCAATTATATCACTGACTTCTGGTGTAATTAAGTAGATGATGAGGGAAATGAACAAAAAGTCATACTTTATATACTATAGAGTTGCACAGTGTTAAGACCGTTGAAACAGATTGGATCATGAGAAAGTAAGAAGTAGTGCTCTTTATGGGAATGATATATATTTTCAGATTTGATACAGTATTTTGATCTGAAGTTAGTTTGATTATTTATTAGTATCTATTTACAATTGTGTTTATTAAAATTTTAGTACAGTGTTTCGAAAATATTTACCCAAAAGACTAAATGCTCCAACTGTTCCTAAACTTAAATAACTTTACAACAATTTAAGATAACCAATACACTTTAAATTTTACTTTAAATTAGAAAAGCCAAGCTTTCTGCCAATATGGCACATGCAGCTTTGTTTGTTTTCCAGGATTAAATACACCACTCAGCGAGTCCAGTCAAAGCAGGGCTTCAGCTTCAGGGATGCTTCCACACAGCTGTGGTTTCATTTTGAGAAGGTGACTGTCATCATTAAAAGCAGTGGATTAAAATGTGACTTTAAATGTGAATACCAGCACCATAAGATGGTAAGATAAATTATTTATTCTGTTACATATATATATATATTGCTGTAAAGGTTTAAATATGACACTCCAGCTTTAAGGGTTTTAGTCACATTTTTGTTATCAATGTGAAAACTCGCTGAATCGTACTTCATAACAGTGGCATATATTAGCAAGTTAAAAGTCAAAAACATAAATATATGCCTGGTCACCTTTAGGATCAGGTTCTAAAGGGTGAATAAGAGATGACTGAATGCGTATGTGTGTCTGTGGGTATGTGTATCCTGCAGCTTCATCCTGTGATTATATTACAGAGTATATAGTGTATTTTATGTTTGTGCTTTAGTACACACAAAATGGCCTTCCCTCTATGTGACAGCTTGTTTGTGTGCATCTATGGCAGCATACATGTATCAGCCAGCGTATTTTCTGACGCACGAGTCTCATTTGGGCATCAGCGAAGATGTGTGGCAGAGGTTGAATGTAAACACAGCAAAACGTAAACACGTGCACATGAACACGCACATAGGCAGGCCCTGTAATACCCCTTCAGTAAAGAAAAAGAGGATTGATAGGCAGGAAGTCTGACATTTCCTATAAAGCTAGCATGATCCACTGATTGATGTAGTGGGAGAAGGCCTGCTGCAACACTAAGTTTTACCACCTCTGTCTAACTCATCTCTTGTTGCCTTTCCCTCCCACGTCACATGCTATTTAGGCCTATATTTCTCTCCTGTGTAGGAGCTTTCTGCCTAATGTAAATCAAGCATGAACAGGGTTACTTTAATCTCTATGCTCAGTCGTTTCTATATTCACAGAGAGGCCATACCATCACTGGGGGGAGGGTTTGTGTGGATTTAAGAAAGAGGGAATGAGCTCAGGCCTCAGGCAGGCAGGTCAGCTCACTGCTACCATGCGGCTACGAATAAGCAGAAACGCAGGGTGAAAACAAGGCTCCAAAGGCAAAATGATCTCACTGGCTGTTCGAGGTTAAATGCTAGGGGCAAGAGTGCAAAGTTTAGTTAGAGGACACACTTAGGAGGCTAGAATTTGCAGGAGCTGTTTAAAGGGGAAGAGTGATGTGTGAAGAGTGAAAGCGTGAGAGCGAATGGGAAAGAGACAATAAAGGAAAAAAAGAAGGATAAGTAATAAATGAAGCTAAGCAAAAGGAGCAGACAGAGAATGAAATAAAACTTTTTGTTGGTGTACTTTTCCTTTGTTCTAAACTATTTTCTATACAAGATGGGCGTTAGCAAGATGAGTGGCTCACTGCAATCACTTTTCATTATTTCATTTATTTGTCACATTCTATTTAAGTTTTCCCAGCGGGACCAAAAACAGAAGTTGCCCAGCCAACAGCAGAAGGGAATTCCGGGCACTGAATGCGTGAGTCACTTTGTACCAGTATTTTCCGAAAGCACGCTGCCTTTAAATAGTCTAAGGAAATGTCCAAATGACCTAATTACAACTCAGCCTTTTCTAAGTATACCAGTGCATGACGCGGTATTTGAGAAAAGTAGGCAGTAAAGAGCTTGTGTATAGCCTCTTAATACTATTTATTTTGGTTAATTCCGGCACAAAGAATCTGTGGAGCACACATTATAAGCGTCCTAGACAGCTTTCATTTCTTTTGCCAAATGTTGAACTTGACAGAACCTAATTTCCACATTGCCTAAATAAACAGCTATCTCTTCTCAATCTCATTAACTTTGACATTCTTATATATTAAAGAAAAACACAACACCCTCATTTACACACATGCTCACATATATTCTCATATATGTGTCACACACACACACAGTGACGCATAGAGGCAGTAAGAGACATTACGCGAATACAAGGCAACTCTCACAAAAACCTACAGTCAGTGCTGGAAACAATAATATGTAGACTGTCTCAAACAAAAGGCTCACTCATCCAACACACAGCCAGCACTTGCTCTCTACTCCTTTTCTGCACATTCTCTGATTCTAACTATATCCTTTTATTGTGATTGTTTATTTTGTGCTGTGGGCGACCAAGTAGTAAGCGTCCCATTCGAAACCACTTTATGGTAATGGTTTGGAAATATCCAAGCAATTAAAGTGAAAATGAAGAGAAACTGATGGACTGGTTGGAGTGCTTCAGATTCCACTGTGGCACTCAGACTAAGTGCAGAGCCGACGGCCACCTCTCCAAGAAGAAGAAACGGTTTTATACATCTGCAGCTGCGCAACCTCAGCATAATAACCTAATGAAAGGGAGAACTACTGTACCTTGGGCGGTCTCGCCACCCTGAAATCTGATGAAGACAGAGGTCAAGCACTTTACAATTATGACGCCCTGAAGGCTTAAATGATTGGAAGGGAGGAATGTCAGGAACAGAATGAAGCCTTGAGAGGAGGAAGGAACTGTCAGACCCGGAGAGAGCACAGATACGCTCTATGATTGAGAAAGAGCTTGAAATTAAGCTCTCTCATTTCATGCCACCTCACCCCCACCTAAAGAATTATGATGAATGACAATAATAAGTATAATTAATATAATCATTTCAGCATTCTCAAACAGGGCAAGCGTTCTTTTTCACTCTGAACTGCGGTAGCTAAGGGGTCTAACGTTTTCTGGCCCCTCCGGTGAATGGCTTTTTCTCTCACGGTGAGCCTTTGAGGCTGGCTGTGGGGTGCCGGTGCATGCTGCGATTGTCCCTGATGTGAGCTGCTGTTTATGCGGCCGGAGGACTGCCTGATGTGTGGCAGCGGCGTGGTGAGCGGCCGGCGCTGAAAAGAGGCTCTGTGCAGGGCTGCAGATCGCCTTACACAGCCACGTCCTGCTTCCGCCCCCACTCTGCACAGGCGGCCCAGTGTACCCGCTCTGACGGAGGAAAAAGAAAAAAAAAAAAAAAAACAGAGGGGTTCAGTCCGCCCAGCAGCCCCAGCACAGAACCCCATTCATCTTCCTCTGCTGCTGCAGGATGACTTTATTTTTCAAATTCACAAATATTCCCCTGTGAAAGCCCCTGAGATCAATGAGAGAGCTAATACTTGCTTTTCTCTGTGCTGCTGGAGATCTGAGGCCTTTCAGTCACATGCCCCAATGTGTATGTCTATGCATATGTGTGTATGCCTTAGAGACCCCATGGAGATAATGATCCATATTATGGTCCTTATTTGGGTGTCTGAAGCCACCGGCGGGTTGCGATCTTATGACTCATTGCAGATTAAGATTAAGTGCCAGTGGAGAACCAGTCTGAATACCTGTTGATAATTCTCCATGGTTGACTGCTGCAATTAAACCAATTTCTGAGATAATGAATAAAG
Organism: Megaleporinus macrocephalus; assembly: GCA_021613375.1. Classification (NCBI taxonomy): domain Eukaryota; kingdom Metazoa; phylum Chordata; class Actinopteri; order Characiformes; family Anostomidae; genus Megaleporinus; species Megaleporinus macrocephalus. The sequence goes on from CM038702.1 coordinate 50,380,522, forward strand.
AGAGGGGCAAAAATGTAGGTAGGAAGAGACACTGGAGGTATTAAAGTACTATTCCTGGAATCCAAAAGCACCATCTGGGTCTGACCACAGTACAGGAGACAAGGCCTGTGAGATTGAGACACCATTTAAAGCCGTATTTGTGCAGAGGCCCTCCCCGTGCGGGACAGGGAGCTGAGCCGGGGCTATTTAAGATTCCTGGGGAAATGGCAAAGTGGGTGAATAACTCTGAACACAAACAAACCCTGGGGCATTAATGACGGGACTAGTGTAGGCCTGGATGTTTTTTCTTCTCTCTTTCATTCATTTGATGAAAGGGAGAGAGGGAGAGAGAGAGAGAGAGAGAGAGAGTGAGAGAGAGGGAGAGAGAGAAATAAAGAACAAAAGGGCATCTACCTGCTGTCCTATGTCGTTCCTCACCAGGCCACTTGACACTATTTTGTTATTTTCTGCTTTAAACACATTAAAATAGCACCTGATACATCCTCTCTTACCAGGGGGAATAGGAAAACATCCAGCATTCCCCATCGTCTCTTTCCCTGGGTTTTCCCTCGGATGTCAGTCCCGAATCAGCTCGAGAATAATGACGCTCTGTATGGTGACTGCAAGGAGCCATTCATAGGCCCAGGCCCAGACATATAGAGCCTGTACGGTCAATCTAGAGTCTCTTAAACAGAACCGGTACTGATCCGCTCTCTGTAACACAGAACTGGTATTGATCATTCGCTTAAGTCGGACAGGTCCAGCAGTCATGCAAACAGACTGAAGTGGAAACAGAAGTGACTGGCTATGCTGGCAAAAAACAGCACTCACACTGGGTCTGAATATTGATATAGCACCGCTCACATCAAATTAAGAAATGACTGCCATTACTTCCAGGAACTTATCACGCAAAACAAAAATGCATAGACAAAGAGGGGAAAAGATTCATTACAAACCTACAGGTTAATTCAACTTGGATTCATTTTGGTTTAAATGTTAGGTGATCATTGGGGGGGGGCAAAAATATGTATGTTGCATTTTACAGATCATGTGATCACCCAAAGACATTTGTTTTTGATCAAAATGTTTATTGCACAAAATAAAACGAGCCATGTTCGTTTTTTTACAGTGAATTTGCTCATTACAGACTTCTGCAGTATCAGAATCGCGAAGGCTCATATGGCAACCATGATTATCAAATAATGCATTGTTCATCCTTAGCAACCATGCCAACAAAATCACCAGATTATGTAAGCATCACCTGGGCCACAATTCAGCAAGGTCAATATAGTCCAAACACAGACACAAAACTCAGAAGATGGGTCAATTAATCCACCACATCTCTTGTTTACCCTCCACATATTCCATGGCCAGTCCACTTGGACGTCGCTCTGCATTCCTGCAAGACCATTTGGTTGATGACAAACAGGAGCCTGTACTGAATGTCTGTCTGTAGGTGCCCAGGGGCGAGACGCGGTCTGTGCCCCCACTGGGGGCAGCTCTGTTTGGGCACAGCAAGTGTGGACTTGGTGCACGGCTGGAGAAAGTGTCCTCTGTCCAGCAAGCCTCCATGGCCTGTGTGTGGGGTGAAAGGCTCAGCCAAACCAAAGCATGGCTCGCAGAGAGAGCTGTGTACTTTGGAAGCTCTGCGCTTTTGCTAATCCGGGTCTTATAGAAAATGTAGCCTTTCAAGAGCACTTAATAGATCGTTTATAGTGAGCTGACAGAAAAAACAACCTCTTTCCCACAAAATGTCACCACCTTAGAGCAAGCACAGATAACGTTTGAATGGCTGCTTCACCATTTGGTAATAAAAAAAAGTCCTCATCATTATGTATCTTTTACATTTATTCAATTTTATTTAAAATTGCATAATGCCTATAAAAGCCTATAGGGTATGATATATTATTAATATATAGAATACATGGAATACAAACATTAAGGAAAAATAAATATATGTTACATGTTTGTCATTAACTTTCACAGATTACATTTCCAGTACTGGTTCTAAAATCCTGCCTGTAAAAGTTTCTCACTGGAGACCCAACACACCTTACCCTTTGCTGCAGCTAGGGGGACCCCAAATTGTCACATACTGTGATAGTCATAAACTTACTTTATTCAGAGTAAGTACATGTAAAATATTCACAGCCTGTCTCTCGCTGCTTCAAATATGGATGCAGCCAAACTGATCTGACGCATGGGTGAAGGAGAATGGCTGTCTAGGATATGGGGAGTGTAGGCCTTAAGGTGACAGAGCCCCTCTACAACAAAGCAGACTACAGACAGATCCCATCTACAACAAAAAGACCCGCAGAGCATGCTGTAACCCTGTCCCACTGCTCATGATTCATACTTTCCCTGCTCTCTGCTCCTATTTTTACAGCTGTACACAAGCAGATCTGCTTGAACACTTGTGTCCAGCAGACAGCTGGAAAATGCCCCAAACTCTGATCAGTTTGACTCAACTGGACTATCCATACAATACCACACATGCAAATCATTTCAAATCTACCTACTCCGCAAATACATCCATAAATGGTACGTAAAAACAAGTCTTTTTCACTAATGAGATCAAGATAAACGCAAGTATTGAAATACAATTATCTGCGGAGAGTTACCAGATACATATACACGCGACTCATTCGAATGTCAGGACCTCAGCGGCTAATTAAATGATCTGGTTATGCAGCCCAGGAGCAAATTTGAGGCCCTTGGTCTTTCCTGTTTGGATTTTGTTTTGTGAGGGCCCTTTATTCAGAAAATAGAATAAAGGGTTAGCACTCAGGCCTGCTAAAACAAAACATTTATAGAACTTATAAACATACAGCCAACCACTGATGTATTGCATTATATATATAAACAGTTACACTCAGCTATCAAAGAAGGAGGGGGAGGGAAAGTACAAAACTGATAAGATTATATATATATATATATATATATATATATATATATATATATATATATATATATATATATATATATATATATATATATATTATTACCTGAGGGAGGTAAAGGCCACTTTGATGGACATCTTCCACAGGGTGCTGGATTCATGCTACACCACACTGTAAAGTGACTGCAGTGCATATATGCAATCAATCACCGGCTCTGTTGCATTGTGCCGCTGGCTGTTTAGCCACCAAGTGACCAGACAGGACTGTTGCTCAGTTGACTGTTTTGTGGAAATAGGTAGCAGGAGAGGACCACAGCACCATGTGGCATGGCATGAAGCAACTTAACCCATGGGTTTTGCCACGAGCTGAGGCCACAGATCTTTGGGGTGGCTTTGGATAGTGACTGGCCAGACAATACTGACATCTGCTCCATAGTAGTAGTGTGTGCCAACGCCAGCATTGACTTCAAAAGGTGTTCACACTTGTTTATTTGGTAGAGCATGGAGTTTAGACTCAGGAGAGCACAGCAATCGCAGCCAATTGTAGAGTGAAGTGCAGCTAAGGTCGCTTAGCCTTTCAAAATAAAACCAAAGAAAGATCCATGGACTAGGTGAAGCAGTAGCTTATCTCAGTAAACAAAACTGAGCCAAATTACATTACTCAAATTAAGAAATAAAAAAGTAAGCACAAAAATTTTGATATTAAATATTAGGACATTAGGACAGTCCGGGTGAGCTAAGCAAAAAAAACTTGACACTGTGCTCTGATGTGACTTATGCTCTGTACTTCAAGTAATGGTACCAGTAACTGTAGGGTCTCCGTTGAGAAAGAGATGTTTGACGCTAATGTGTTCCAGTGCAGTAACAGAGCCAAGGAAATCACTTGATCGAATGACCATCACCCTAACCACAATTCACTGTGGCCGGCACAGTACAAAAAGAAAATGTTGATGAAAAGAAGGTTTGTGTGTGGGTGTGTTTACCAAGGGCACATGGAGTCTATGTTTAAAATTAGGAAACAGTATCCCTGCATTCCTCCTCAATCTCTCCATCTAAAACATGTCAAGAATAGTAAAGAAAGGCAAAAAAGAAAGAAAGGGAGTGCGAAGAAAGCTGGAAATATGAAGGCATGACTGCAGCAATGCCTCATAAAATGCTGTCCGGAAATATGGATCTCCAAAGGGCTGTAAATGCTCTTTGGATTATTATCATTATCAGCATCATGAAGCTGAATTTGACCCTGTCTTTACAAACTTCATTATAGAAGCTTAAGGATAAAATAAAATCAGGCGTGCTTCTATCAACATTTCTGCCTCAGTGATTTCCTGGATAGACCTTTGGCAAAAGAAAGCCAGCTGAGTAATCCATCCAAACAAAACAAGAAGTGAAGGCATGAGATGAGGAATGTAAGGTGTAATTTACGCACCTCCCCCTCCGTGTGTGTGTGAGAGACGGCCACGCTACTGTAGCACCCTGGAGTGTACTGATGAATAAACCATTCGGTGCTGGGCCCACTGAGATCAGATATGCTGCCACAGGCCATTAGGAAGCCCAGCTGCAGGGCATGCTGTGGTCTGTATCTCCATCACTTACTTACCCTTCCCCCACCTCCATCCCTCGGTCCCAACTGGGAAAGCACCCTTGTCCCTGCAAGCGGCAGCACCTCAGCCACGGTCTGGTACAGGCCCGTCTATTTAGGTTGGCAGCGTCTGAATCCCACGGTCATAAAACTTTAAGTCCAGCTACTGTAAACTGCAAGCGCGGGGCCTGAGCTGGCCAAACGGTCGGGCACACACTGTCAATGAACTGCATTCTCACAAGCACATACACATGAAGAACGCACGCAACAAACACAAGCTCATAAAAACCCAAGCCTGCGGAGTGAATTCCTTTCAGAACGTCTAAAAGAATTCTTTCAAGAACCTTCAAAGTCCCTGAATTTGTTCTATGTCCCAGTGACACAAACATCTGAGGAAGCCTACTGACTGCACGTTTACGCACGCAGCAGCATTTAGACAAAGGAATTTAAGCACAGCAAGAATGTGACTTCCTTCTGTTCAAAGCCATCGCGTCTTAAAGAGAAAGCATTTGCTTTTTCTATAACAGTGGAGAAAGACAAAGAAGTTGCCGTCTTTTTATCAATTCATTTCGAGAGGAGGCTCACGCTTTACTTTTTTGCCACACTGCCTTTGAAGGAGAAGATGGTTAAAATGAAATACAGGCTTGTAAATGTTTTTGGGAAGACTTCTGAAATGCTAAAAAGGTTGAACAACCTCAGAGGCCATAAAAATTACATCTCCTCTATGGGCCTTAAAGGGGTCAGAGCAAAACAAGCAGAAGGATGGAAAAATCTCCACAAAGACAAAAGTATTTAGCTTGTGTATTACAAATCAATCCTAGAGAAGAAAAAAGCCAGGGTTTAGATGAGTGTTGGAGCACTGTATGTGTGTTTTTTGCAGAGCGGCCCTGGTTCAGTTGTCTCTAAGTGGAAGTGTAAATTGTGACTAAATCATGTGCTCACTGCCAGTTAGTGAAGTTGTGTAATCGGTGCAGATCGGTGATGCAATCCCCTCATCCAGCTGCTCCAGCTGATCTTTCACTGTAGAAGAACACAGACTCTGGTCTGAGTGGGAAAAGTGACGTCATGCTGGAATAAAAAAAACGGCACTGACCTTCTGGAAAGGATGTGGGTGGGGGTTTTGCATACCTTTGGTATTCTGGGCTAACGCTGAAAAGCTCTTAAACTCATTTATCAGTTATGCTATGCTATGCACGGTAATTGCGGCCTTTGTAATCGTGTCCTTGGCAGGCTCCTTAAGTTGTCTGAGCAAACGTCTGAGCAGAATGTAATTGCTGGCAACTGGCGCGCTATGGGGAAGACGGAGTGAGAGAAAAGGAGAGACAGAAAAAGGAGAAGGCGAGAGGAAGTGAGGTGTCGTCCTCGGCAGCTCCTGTTGAGGCTGGAATGTTGGGCTCGGAGGTAAAGGGCCTGCCAGCACTGCTGTGCAGGTCAGTGCAGAGAGGAGGGATAGAGAAAGGTGTGGAATTACAGCTCCCCACACTTTCTCTCTCTCATTGGGGGTGTTCATGTCTGTACATGGAGACTGAGCTATCAGGTCATGGGGTCAGACAGGTCTCTCTAACACCTTTGGGGTTGAATGGCCAGGGGCAGGTCTGTCTTGTGATGTATTCGAGTGAGCTTCCACAGGTATGTGCCCAGCCCAAGGGGGCAGGACTGGAGTTAGGAAGGGAGGCAGAGGTGCTTTCAGGCCTTTTCCACCATGTGAGAGTCTGTGGCCTAAATGTGCTCCACCCTTCTGAAAACAAACAGAGCCCGTTCTAGTCTAGTCTTTTTCATTTATTTTCCTCGTGTTGAACAAGAGGAAAGTAAAGCATTGCTTTTGAACTTAAATGTGGCATTTTTTGCTAATTGTAAGGCATAATTTCTATTTATTTGTTGAGTTTAACATATTGTATAAAAAGTATAAAATGTGCCATTACTATTGCACAGGCAATATTTTATTTGAATGTTTCCAACAAGTTTAGCAAAACAGTAATTGTGTGGTAAAGTCTGCTGATGTATGCTGCCTGAAAAGGATGTGTTATTAACAAACACCACAGGGGCCCAGTTTTTGCATAAACTGTACATCATTGACATAGTAAAAAAAAAGTAGGTTAAAAGAGAGGAGAAGGACAAAGAGAGAGCAAGAGAGAGAGAGAGAGAAAGAGAGAGAGAGAAAGAGTGCCCTGCCACACCGCTGGTCCAGTAAAACCGTGTGTGTTATTGCATGTTTGGAAGCACAAGCTGTTTTTATTGCTGCTGTAAGACTCACAAAAGCCTTGAGGGCGAAAGGTGTTTAATCGTGCTGTGGAAGCTACTGACCTACACTTCTGCTTCTTTACTCTCCTGCCTAGTCCAGGCAGGCGGCTGGCTGAGAGGCCACTACTTCGTTGTCTGAAAAACCCTCACTGACAGGGCGTCTGATGTGCGGAACAGACAGCACCAGGAATCATACTTTATGAACTCACTCTTTCTGCTTCTCACTTTCTCCCTACCTCCTGCGTTCGCTTCTTCTGTATGACGCACACTCTGTCTCTCTCTTAGCAGAGACCAGACTTTTTTAACAAGCGTGCCCCAGTGGGCAGAATGGCTATTTTTAGATTGCATGCAGATTAAAAGTGGAATTTATTTCCTCAGCCTCATAAAGCGAAGTCTTCTCTCCCTCTCTTTCTCTCTCTGACATTCAAGACACCCCCTCCCCAACTTATCCTTACACAGCCTCTTTAAATATGATGTCATGCTAACCTAAAGTCTCTGTGTGCATTTGCTGCACCTCCTGCCACATGCACGTCATAAACTGGAGTGAGAAAATAAGCTGTCAAAAAGTCAATGGCAGAAAAACAAGACTAATGTGTAATAACATCCCTACATGGTTTCCCCTGGGGGGGCTTAATTTGCAACACCAAAAAGTAGTTCACATGCCAGCACAACAGAGTGTAAAATGGTAAATTAATAAAGTCATCATGCCACACTATGTGTCTGCATGAAAGTAATTAGGTCAACAAATCTTGGCCAAGTCCATGCTAAGCATTAAGTGGGAAGTGGCAGTGGAGCAGACATTTCTCCAGACTCAAATCCAGACTGAGACTCCCCCTTCAGACATGCACAGTCGACTGCCGCCCTCGCTGTCACCTCCACCACCACCTCAAAGCGGATCACATCACTGCTGGCCCGAGTGTGGCAGGACAGCTTGTATGAGAGCCACGGTGCGGTGACTTTTACAACGTTCACTCTACCTGACCCGGGTTGCTGTGCATAGGAAATGGTCTGCAGCTACCATGGCTCCATTTACTGCTGGAGACCTAAACTTCTGAAATATTCCCTCTGCATGAGAAGGAGAACAGTGGCACTGCATGACTCATTACCAGGAATGATAACCTGTCAATCACAGTCAAACTCACCCTGAAAATTACGGCTTAGATTCGTCATAAATAACTGAAATACTGCAATTATTAGGGAATCAGCATGACACAAAACATTTGGTGAAAAGAACAGCTTCTTCAGAACACTCAGTGGGTGAGCATGGAAAACACTGCATCAGCAGTACCAGTGACTATCAGCCGCAATGACGGGAGCCAGACGGAATAGCAGAGAGCAAGCATGTTATTTAATAATCAGAACGGAGGGAGGCAAAAGCCTGTGGAAACACGAAGCACGATATAACGGAGGTGGCTCACGCCCAGCACACATTGACTACAGAGGAAACCCAAGCTGAGCCATTCTGCTGCCATTCTCCCACTCTCTCAGGAGTGAAGCTATTTAGCCTGTCACTGAGACGCACACTCAACTGCTACCACTGAGAGGAACATGCTGATGGACAGTGATAGCAGCTAGGGAGAAATCTCCTAAAGTGAGGCATGTCAGCATAAGTAAGGTTGAATGTGTGTGAATTGTGTGTATGTGTGATGGAGGGGGACAGGAAGACAGAGTGTATAAGGGAGAGAGAGGGGGAGAGTAAGCCCGTCACAGTCATGAGATTTGGGCTGATGATTAATTGCCATATAAATCACTGTGATTACAGCTTAAGCTCAAATAAACAAATGTTACTCACCGCTGCCTTGGAAAGGTGTTATAGCACCAAGTTAGAACTTGTCGTTTTGGTAGAACACCCAATAAATGTGCTTTCTGCTTTCTTTTATTTAAATTGATTTGCCTTATCCCAGAGGTGGGCGATATGGCAAAAAATATCATATCATCAATAGTGCGACACTCAAAGCCATCCATGAAACCTCATGAGCTTTCCTCAAAATTTGCCTTATGGTCTAAATCCAGTTAATTAGGCCTAAATATGATTTTACTTTAATAAAATATACACTTGGAGAGTGTCCTTGAAGTATGGACAATGTGCACAGTGATAAAATCATCATATAAACCACTTCTGATCAAAAGGCAATCAATTCATATTCTGTTTGTTGCACTGCAAACATAAGATTGTGAGAGCTAACAATGAGTTTGTAATAACTGAAAATAACAAGAAGGATAAGAGCAAGCAGGAAAGCAAAAAGAAAGTAAAAAAGAAGGCAAGAAAGAAAGAAAAAAAGAAAGAAAAAGCAAAACCCTACCCTCTCCCAGGTGTTTTGCATTGGATATCTGTGCACCAAGCCTTCTAAGCATGCTTAAGCCCCCTCAATAAGGACCCCTTCGTATAGAAGGGCAGAGGTTGGCCAGAAGATGATCTCCTATTAGATGTCCCATTGTTGAAGGGAAGTCTAAAAGCCTGGGCTTTCCTTCTCTCGAGTGGGGCAGGGAAAGCCTTTATGTGGCAGGCCTGGGACATTTATGTAGTTAGCATACCTGGAGTTCTGCCCACCACAAACAGTGCCTCTGGGTCTGCATACCCTGAGAAACAAGGCCAGAGATCTGTCAATGGAGAGTGGAAGATATGCAGGCCCGCTCTCATCAACAGCCCATTATTTCACAGAAGGTCCACACCCTCACCTTTGCAATGAAAACTTTCCTCTGCCTTAGCAAGGTGGGATGTCCAAACAACGTTGGCAAGAAATATTTTACAAATATATAATACAGAGATTGGCCAGAGTGGCCAAAGTTTGTAGTAGGCCAAGAACCAAACAACAAAAAGTGTATAAATTAAGAAGACAGGTAGGTTTCAAATCAAGCTTTAAATTTGTTTTTTTTTAAGGCCAATTCTAACACTTTCACAGGCCACTTTGTCACAGTTTTAGTAGCCCTAATACTATTACCACTAAGCACATTGCTTCTTTTATTAGGTTATTTCCTATTTTTACTGGACATACATGCAACATACATAAACTCAATTCCAACTATTGAATTGGATTGCAGTATTGTTGTGCCACCAGACAATCAGAATAATTACATGTAAGAAGACTAGGTAAGAAGCAATGTGAGTGCAATAAACTTTCATATTTCATGCTTTTATATGAGTTAAATATCCAACTGCTTCCAGGATTAAAATACACACTGGAGATGAACGATATATTTCTACATTGTACACTATATGGCTCATAGAAAAGGAACTACCCTACAGTGTTACATAATAGCTTTTTGAGACCATGCATAATTCTGAACTAAATATTCCAGGATCAACAACCTTATGATAATGCTGTCGACAAGCAATGATTTAATAGTGTGTTAACATCTTGCAGCACTGCCTTCCTAGGGCTGCAAAAACACAAAATGGCCCAAAGCAACAGCCATAAAAGGGCATCCAACTGAGATGTTCCTTGACTATCTTACCGCACTGTCTTGGGGAAAAGCATTCCATCCACTATCAGAGACTGCATCCGAGTCCACACGAGAGATAAACACACGTGTATGCTACACACACTTGGCTCCCTGAGTGAAGAGAGGTTGAGTGTGAGACCACAGGAACCATCTCATATATCACTGCCACTATGCGTCAGATAGCAGAATGTAAGTGTGAGGTGAGGATCATATGAAATGAAGCATAAAGCATTTCCAAAAATCAAAGCAAGGGTGTTACTGTGGTCAAGACTTCCTGCCCTCTTGACAGCCAAAAAGTACTTGAGCATTGCCAACATCATATGGCAGAGGAACATAGCCATGTGCGTCCTGGAGTTTCCGACTCCTTTATCCTTGTCCATCTGCATTGGAGGAGTCCCACATGGTTTATATAATAAAGCTCTTTCTTCTCATATCCTTGGCTGTTTAGAGCTACACGTGAAAAAGGAAATGAGGCTCATTGGGATCATACAGAAGCTGAATCTAAAATACTGCTGCGGCTTTCTCTTGCTCAATTCAGTGTCCAGCTGATCTGAGGGCAGCTCTAGCATTCCACTCATAATAGTTAAGTCAAATGGAGCCATCACTAATCTTGAATCTGATGTTCTGCATAAAGAACAACTGCAGTACATAAGCTCAACTCAACAAAATACCTCTGCTGGCACATCGAAATAGAAACACCTTATCTGAAATGTTAATGTATGCTTGCCATTATAGTGCCTTAATGAGAGGAGGCCAAGTGGGTCATTTACAGCCAAGGAAAAAAGGTAAAAGGTAACACAGTGCACATTTCATGACCCCACTAACCTGGCTGACACACCTCAGACCCTCACACATCTGGGCCTCTTTATGGGGTTCCCTTAGAAGGGAAAGGGGAAAAAAGCAATGCAATATAATGAAAAAATATCCTCTAAAGAACTTCTGGTGACTATGTAATTAACAAAACAAAATTTTAGTAATAACTTCATCTTAATTTTACTAAAAATATTGCTGTGTAATTCTATAAATCTATTTAGCATAATTACCAGTCAATTTAACAATACTTGACTGAAATAAATGTAGTCAGTGTAAATAAACTTTAACAGCCTTGTTCACACTTCAAAATATATAGGACCTTTAGTAGCCAGGGCACACTGTACCCTATATTTACTCACAGAACGTCTATGAGAGGGTTCTACATAACAACAGGAGCTAGGCTAAAGAGCCTCGTACAGGTTCTGCTTAGAGTTTCTATTAAGACTGTGCTTCATTTCCCAAACTGTTCAAATGTGAATTGCCATTTCAATTGCCTTTCTTTATCTGGTGTTCCTTCTGCGTACTAGAATGTACATGTTCCATGACAATAAAGCTAGCAGAAAACAGCAGCTGCCTGAAACAAATTAGAAGAAGGTGAAGAAATGAAAGTTGTGCTCATCTCAGTATGACCACCACTCCCTTGTGTTAGTTTTTACCTCCCCTTTTACAACCTCACTCCTCCCTTTAATGGCATTCTACCCTCTGACCACCCATCTCTCTGACCACCTGTTCCATCACTCCACCTGCACGGCCATAAAAGCAGCTCAGTAAACTCACTCTCACTCCTTCTACTCATTTATTTCCTCAACACTTTAGTCTTCCTCTCTCCATTCCTCTATACAAACAGGCTTGACTAAGTGCGCTGTATCCTCTCTTAGCGCAAAAGCAGGTACAGCGGCCATGGCAGAAATGAAAGGCAGGAGGCACAATACTCCAGACGCAGAAAAGCTCAGGTAAAAGAAATTAAAAACAAAGGGGGCATTAATAACAACAAACTGAACACATAATTCTGTATTTAGCAACATTTACTTAGCAATGTCTCAACACTGAGGGAAAACATTTGAAATGGGACAGGAGTATGCGTAAGACTTCTGGTATTTTATAGGAAGGAAAGACTCTTTACACCACTTCAAACAAATCCCCTGTACTTTTACCTGAGTAAACAACAAGAAACAATACTTGCTATGTTTTCTTCTAAGCCTCTGAACAGATACCTATAACTCTGACCCCATTTGCACTTGATCACCTCATGCATCTTAGGTATTAAGATTATATCTGGATTAGGCCAAAACCTTCAGGAGGTGGTCTGAGACATATGTAAGCCACCAGGTATAGCAGTATAAGCGTATCCATCTGACCAAGGCATATTCAATATGCAAAATCCCTCCCATTACAAACATAACTCCTCTGCATGCAGTGTGTCACTGGGCATATGATCGGTATTTGTAAGGACGATCATCATGAAGGATGCACAAGGACCACAGTGTGTTTACAATGCCTGCAATCGGGGTCAGAGTTAATCAGTCGAAATAGCATAGTTGTTATCCCTTAAATTTGAAGAACTGCAAGATGGCATGTAAAATGAATTTCATTGCAGCGACCATCTTTAGCATAACAAAAGAAGAGGCTGAACAGATGACCAATAGTTGCATAACAAGCAGATCTGCACATTCTCTCTCACACAGCAATCAGATTTCAGTCTGATGAACCCTAGACACATTTAACCAAGTGTAAATGCATGCGCCTTAAATCTTATCAATCCAGCTGCAGGCCACATGAATGTGGTCATTATAAGTCTATAACTGTAATAATGTGGAAAGAACCAGGTTTAAGAACTTGAGTCAACTTGGCAATGACATTTTGCAGAAAAGACTCCAATCTTTGGAAGGGTTTTTTCCAGTAGTAATGCTTATGCATACATAAAAATGGTCTCTATGTCACAAGAGTAGAAATTCTGCTGTTTTGTGTCTAGCATGCTGAAAATCATGTGGTTTAGAAATGACAGCAAGCGCAGTGCAAGAACTGTGCTCTAGAAACTTACAGAGAAGAAAATCCTCTACATAGGCCAACCAAAACACAAGGTGACTGAAATATTAATGTTGAAAAAAATCTGTAGTTTTGCTTAAAAAACTAATTCAGTCAGAGAAAATTCAAGAATTAAATGCATTTTCAACACAGTCTTCAGTTACAGCTTTAATTAAGACAAAAGCAGTAAGACAGGCAGGAAGATGAAGAATGGAATGAAATGAGAGGACATTGTAAGCTAGGTGAAGAAACAGAGTGCATGGAGGATGAAGGGGGTCGGGCCTGAGCAGTTTCCACAGGATCACTGGCACTGACATATGAAGCATGCTGCACCAGCACTCTAAATTTGTCACCCAAGTCCTAGACGGATGAATCAGTCTGCCCGAGCACCTACATTTATGAATGAATGAATTGTGGGACCATCACAATGTGAGTGTTCATGCACCTTAGAGGTCCATGGGCATTTATGTATAAATTTGTGTGGTATCTATATGTCTGTGTTTGTCCATTAGTCTGTAGGTATGTATGTGCCCATATAAGTGAGCCTTTACCTGCTTACCCTTTCTTTTTCAGATAAGTGTGTCTGGGTGTATATATATATATATATATATATATATATATATATATATATATATATATATATATATATATATATATATATATATATATATATGTAGTACATTTAAGTAGGTGTTTGTGCCTTTCATCTTGACAACAGAGCAGTTGATTCATTTATAGCTCTAGAGCCTATGGTTTCATATACAACGGGAATTAAAGAATGCAGCAACACTTCTACATCTACACTATGGATGAAATAAAACATACCAAGCCTCCATACAAATCACACCCCATGTAAACTAGCCTAGAGCATCTCTATTTGGACCTGACAGTGATATATACAAATGCATGCACTGCATTCCTTTTACTAAGAGGTGTTCAAAGAGAAAAGTACATATTTTATAGATTTAGTCTCCCCTTCATGCTGTCTCCCCTTGTTTACACCTGCCTGAACTGGCAGACACAGCAATCATTAACTGATGTACACAGGAAGACCTAGAAGCAAACTGAACTGAGCATATATTCATGAGCAATTTTACAGGAGGAATGGTAGTTTGGTAATGGTAAGTTTCTTCAACATGTAGACCCAAAGACTTTGTGTTGTAAAACAAAAGTTCTGCAGGTGCAATATGGCTAATACTTTACATTGTTTTATTGTTTTTTTTGCATTGTTTGTGTGTATGTTTATGTGTTTTTCTGATGGTTTTGCCAAATTCGTGGCCAAGAGTTTTGCCACTCATGGCTCAGAGGTTTCTTGGCCTGGCTGTACAAGCGATGCTACATTGCAATATGATGCAGCCTCGATTGAGTGCCTGCTTGATGCTACATCACAGCTTTCTTTCTGGACTAACTAAGTGACTCTATACCGTGGTCTGAAGAATCCCCCCACAGTTGGAATTGTGGCGTTGTGTGTTGGTTTATTTATTGTTAATTATGTATTCATGTGTTAATTATGTTAATTATGTATTTTGTTACTTTTTTACAGCTGGTGGACTGGTTGGCTGAAGCTCGCACTTCACTAGGTGTCACAGGTTCTATGGCTAACTGCAGAGTTGTCCTGTGTGTATTGTAGTGCATTGGCAAATCCAACCAGAGCTTGAAGTTCTCTCCTAGAGCAAACATAGTGTAGCATTCAGCGGAGCATCTTGAAACTGTCCTTCCACAGCAAACATGAACGTTTGAACCGGAAACATCTGCAAAGGTCACCCCCACCTCCTCCAATAGATTGTTTGAAGCAGCAAAGATCACCCTGACTGAGCAAACACAAGTGTTTGAGGGCCAAACAGTGGAGCGGCTGAATCAGCCACATGAGGAATGTGACAATGGGCCCTATCATCAGTGTGGCTCCCAGCGGATCCCAATAGTCACTCAGTCATTAACGAATGGCTGGTTACAGTGAGGGCAAGAACATGTACAGGAGCTACAACAATGCACAACTGAACTAGCTCAAGGAGTGTGTCCAAATGTCCAACAGAAAGCTTCCCACAAAGCCAGGACTGGGAAATGAATGTATGAGACTATTTACATGCAAAGTAAACACAAACACACAGTCCCACAAAAGGCCTGCCCATGGAGGCCCGTGTAAACATGCACACACTCGCCTGTGTATTTAGTATTTTTCATTGGGTATCTATCAACGTTGTGAACACACACACAGTTTCTGGGTGGCAATATGTGCTGTTTGCAATATCAGTCAGTGTTGGTAACCAGGAAGGGGTCCATTTCTTACAGAAATTACTATTTATTCAATGCCTAAAGTCAGTTCTTTATATCCAGTTAATTTGAATCAAGGAAAACTAGAAAGCCCTTATAGAGGGCTTCTACTTAAAAATAGAGCATGACATCAGCCTTGGGCAGACCTACTGACAGCTTGAACAACACTAAAGCGTCTCAACAAAGCCACATCTGAAGCAAGAAATAGTGGAGATGGACAGAGAGAAAGTGAGAAAGATGGAAAGACAGAATAAGAGAAAGTGTAACACAAATCGAGAATGAGAAGGAGAGAGTGAGCGGGAATGCAGCGGAAGAAAGCCTAGATGAAAAAAGTAGAAGCAGCCAGCTGTTTAGGCTGAGTGCCAAAGTGTCTGGGGATGTGCAGAGCTCTAATTTATGGGAGATTCCCCTCTCTCATCCTAACAGTTCCTGCCCTCCATCAGAGAGAGAGAGAGAGAGAGAGAGAGAGACAGAGACAGAGACAGAGACAGAGAGAAAGAAAGAAAGAAAAAAAAATAGAATCTATCCTTTACTTTTATGTCACTCTTACTAAGTTCCTACACAGAACACCCAACAGACATCTACGCTAATGTAGTCTCATCATTCTAATGACCTGGAACCACACACTGTAGCTCCCCAATCCACTAACGCACAATCCCTCTGCGCCTATAACTCTATCGATGACTCAGGCACTGAGTCTGAATCATCTCCACCAGCTTTGCTCTCTCACCAGCAAGCCTAGGCCTTTGTAAACAACACCTAAACTGAAATAAACTACATCCAGCCGTCTGAGTTCACTCTCCCATGCTACAGCTGGCAAAATGTGTGCTGCAGCCTTGAGTGGATCCTCTCGGCATCCCTTAAGATGCCAACAGAGAGCGTATAGTCTATCCACTGGAGCGTGTTGACTGAAAAGCGGCTGTGACAGCTTCATATAAGGCTGAGGCAGGCCTCCTCCTGCGCTGGCCCAGCGCTGGCACCAAGCTCCTGTTGTCAGTGTCGGATCTAATAAGAGTGCCAAAGGGTGTGTGCTTGGGGCAAACAGCAGGAGGCTGCAGGAGGAACAGATCAAGTACTCAGGTTAATTGTCTGTCTGTCTGCCTGTTCCAGTAGGATGGGCACTGTCTCTCTCAAAACATGCTCTGAGCCAGGAATATGCAGCATTGGGATGCTGGCAAACACTATCCCTCTTATTCTGTACTCACTGGCAGTATACCCAGATGACTGCAGAGGTACATAAACTTTTATGGCATATACTTGCAGGTACAGGCCTAACACATTTTTACATTTCGACTTTTGAGGAATCATTATGTGACTGAATGTGACATTTGAGTATTTAGAGTCCCCCTCAAATGACACAGAAGTTTAAGCACTGGCATGTGGTCTATCTAGAATGTTTGGGATGGTTCTAGGCTCTGACATGACACAAGCCCACATTGAGAATTGGCAGTTAGTGTTCTCCTGAAAATGATGTTAGAGATGTTGGACAGTAGTTTGGGAGACCTAGCCAGCAGAAATTGGAAAACATTTCTAAAATGTGCCAAAATAATAACTATGGTTTACTTTGAGATTTTATGATACACTGAATTGTTAACCAAAATGAATCATTAATTAAATTAAATTGAATTGTTGTGGTTAGAGATTTATACTCTTATTTTACTACTATATAGACTAACATCCAATCACCATGCAGCACAACCATTGAAGCAACCACACAATCATTACTGCTTTTTGCTCATTTTAAAAATTCCATTATTACATACATGCAACCTGACATACAGGAGACATCTAGTACAATGGAAAAAATGTGCTTGCGCGTGTGTGAGGTGTAGGACTCCCCTCCTTTCTCCTTGGGGTCATGTGTTTTGAATTAGTTGTGGGCTGAATGTGCAGACACTCCAATCATCCACATTTCAGCTAGGAACAAGGAAGCAACAATAAAACCCAGTGAAGAAGCATGTATGTGCTTGTGATCGTGGGTGGGTGAGCGTGTTGGTGTGCCCTCACAGGCGACTAATCATATGCTTTTCTAAGTACTGATCTTATTAACGTGTGTTGTATGCTGGGGCATGCCTGTGTGTATATACGTGCTTGCATACTTATTTACCCTAATTAAGTGTTGGTGAGGGGTGAGTGTTGTACCAAACAGATAATTTGACAATATTCAGAGACATCAACAGCACAACGGGAGCAGAGGAGTAACATCACTCTATCTTTACCTATACACATGAGCAGACAAACACAGACAGACAAACAGACAGACGCAGACATAAAACATCCCCTTTAATGTCTTACTGCTGGGTACAAACATCTTCAAATGTAGTTGCCCTTGATTGCAAGCCTCTATTAGAGCAATCAGAAAGCAGGAATTGCCCACAAACACGCGTCATCACAACAGTCCTGTTGTTGCCCAGTCTGGCATTTCCCCTGTCTCGCTCAGCACTGATTTATCAGTTTTTACTGACCGCACAACTCTTTTTTGTGAGTGTAGATCACAGTCAAAGTAACAATAATAAAACAGATACAACACTGATCTGATACCCTTTTTAAGAACTTATATATATATATATATATATATATATATATATATATATATATATATATATTTATTGAAGCACAGTATTTCTGCTTAAGTGGTAAAAACAGAACCATTTTTGTCATGAATTTTAGTTTCAGCCAAGAGTTTTTGTTACATTGCACTGACTCTGCATCTAGCTAAACCTAAAAGTAGGCTATCATGCCTAGACAACTCATAAAACCTCCCAGGAAAAAAATAAAAACATGACATGACACAACGTAAGTGTGTGGTATTTCAGGTTAGATTTGTTGCAAAATCAGATCACAATTTGTTTTTCACCTCCTACATACGATTCACTATTTTCTGCTGATAGAGGCCTGATGTGATGCCTCCCTGGTAATGCATTGGTGCCATCTCTGGTGTAAATGCCTTACAATGCAGAGTATTAGGATTTTATAAAACTGGTCTGAGCGAGGCTAAACACTTGGAAATCAGGTCAACCCTTCCTTGCTACAGGATATGCTGAGGTCCATCGAGACTTTTAAACCACAGTTCTTTTCTGAGCTCTCACACATAGAGCCAACTATCTGCATGAGATTCTGCAACAGTAGTTGGTGGGTGAGTGTCTGTAGGACTGGTGTATGTTTAGGGGGCTGGCCATGTGTTGATGTGTCAGTGATGGCCGAGTTTGTGAGCAGTGAAAGTCAGAGTGTTAACAGCCCTGTTCCTGTACTTTGTGTGCATGTGTGTTTATATATGTTGCTATAAGCCACTGCGCTTGTACTGTAGGAAACAATGAATCAAGGTTGTTTGGCTTATTGGGTGGCAGAAATCAGATTGAAATGTGTGTGTGCATGTAAAAGACCTTTAATGTCTTTCTCTAACAAGCTACAGTAAGCTTTGATAAACACATGTGCCACCCAGTCACTCAGCGTAAATAATCAGAGGCTCACTTCCTGTGTGAATTTAATGCTGTGACAATACCCAGCAACAGTCCTTGGTGACCTACCGACCCAGTGACCCAGTGACACTGTTTAGGAAGAATGTGTGAAACAACACCATAGCTGGCACCAGAGAGAGAGAGAGAGAGAGAGAGAGAGAGAGAGAGAGAGAGAGAGAGAGAGAGAGAGAGAGAGAGAGAGAGAGAGAGAGAGAGAGAGAGAGAGAGAGAGAGAGAGAGAGAGAGAGAGAGAGAGAGAGAGAGAGAGAGAGAGAGAGTGAAATGAGACCTACAGAGAGACTACCAGATACTTGCAGCTCCTGGGTCAGTTCCTTTGACCCTGACAGTTTCCTTTGGGATGGTGCTCTTTCACCAGAGACTTCCACAGGAGAAGCAAAGGTAGTATAGCTCAAAGAGAGCACAAAGAGCCACTGTCACACAGACACTCTAAGACATCTTAGAATTGAGCATTAGATATCACAAATACACAAAAGACAGACTGCAGTGATATCTGTAGTGTTGACCAGTTGTAAAGACGTTCCTTTTTCTGTTGCCATTAAGGTTTACTGACTAGCTCTACTCCTACTATTGGACTCAGTGAGCTGTTCTCCCCTGCAGTGGAATTCCTGCACCCTGAATAATATGGATCTCCCACAGACACACTCTCTCACCCACGCTCTAGACACTGCTGAGGTATCATGCCGGAGACAATTACACATAAAACCAATAAACTGAAATACACTGGACAACTAATGCATTCCTGTCCTTTTTGCTTTTTCCCCAGAATATTTTCTGCATTACCTCCCAGAATTTTCTCTGCATTACTTCCCAGACCTGTCTAAAAGTTGTTTCTGTAATTTTTAACAGTAAAAGCACTGTAGCATTTCTAAATGTCAACTTCTTAATCCTTTTTGCTTTTGCTATGGCACTTTTTTGCATCTCTCCCTCCTCTCTCTCTCTCTCTCTCTCTCTCTCTCTCTCCTCAGTAGCCAGCTCTGGAAAGTCCATTTACACAGTTCCCAATGACAGCAGGTCCGTCTCCTCCATGGCAGACTCTGGCTTGTGTTTTTTCAATTAGCCCCAGCTCCTGTACACTATGCAGGAGAACATTTGGGAAAGTATATTTCTCATGGCCCAGCACAAAAACTAATGGAAAGTCACTTAAGATTTTTCCGGTAGAAGTTTTGGAAAGACCCATTATCCTACTAGAAGGGACAATGCTCACGTGTCCTGTAGAAACAGGTATTAATCGGATGGGTGGGTGGACAGATGGATGGATGGATGCTTGAATGGATAGATGGAGAAACGACAAAGGGACTGAGAGAAGCTGAATGCTGGGTGTTGGAAGCTGAAGGAAGGGCAGAGCAGGAGGAGGCTGGGGTGACTGAGTGCATGGATGGACGGATTTCCCTGAGAATGTGGATGAAAGCGGACTGGTCCGGATCTGCAGCGGGCCGCAGGGAGAGGGGACAGATGCACAGGACTCACATCAAAGCTGTAGTGGCTGAAAGACAGATGAGAAGAGGAGGAGTTCTCCCCTCCACCCTCCCTGTCTGTCCCCTTCATATTTACACAGATGAGTCCAAACAGCCTTCAGCATCCCTCTGGCCATGCAGTTCAATCAGCACAGCAAATCAACAGGGCAGAGCCAGGCCTGCACAACACACACTGTACAGTCCTGACACACTAACACACATACCTCTAACACAGACAAACACAAGCGTAAACACACACAAACACTGACACTCACGCCAATATAACACACACAGCCTGTAACAATCGTGACAAATAAATAATGGTTTTAACAGTTTAACTGCAGTCAGCTTTTACAATAGAAGCCTAAAGCGGCCAAAGTGTCTGATTAACAATCCTGCTTTCTAGCTGTCAATACTCAGAAGCACTAAATTTACAATAGGACCAGCTCAAGCTTAAATAAACACACATAACTCACTCCTGCCTTCTAAATATGTTATAGCATCAGTCAGAAGTTAGAACTTCATAAGACCCATTATGTGTCTTTACATGCACTAAAGTACACCCAATTCAGATACTGTCTGGTGGGACATAAACAACTGTGAAAAGTAACAACTGTTAAAAAATTCACTGCTGTCAGCTTAATTAATTGCAATCTTGTGATTAATGTAATAACTGTGACAGGCCTAATTCCATGCTCTAGTTTGAAGTTACAAACAAATGCAAGCACACTTGCATCCAACAGCGACACCAACTCCACACAGTCAGTCTGTGAAATAAACAGAAGCACACAGAAAGGGTACAGTAGGTCAACACTGAGAAGTGAATGCCAGCTTAACAGAGCTGTGCTTTCGCACACTGCACACATTCATTTTCAATGATCCTAAATACTGCCTCAGTCTAGCTCTGCCTCCCACTTTCAAAGCAGACCTTTCCAGGGACACATGGCAAAAAACCCTGCCAACTGTCAAAGGACTGTGTGTGTGAGTGTGTGTGTGTGTGTGTGGGTGTGTAAGTGTGAATGCGGATAAAAGTGTGCAGGTATAAAAGGGTGCATGTGTTTGTTTGTATCAGTAAGTGAATGCCATTAAGTGAAATTGCATGTGCAGGTATGGGGGGAGGAGAAAGACACCCCTCACACACACCCACAAAGCAGACAGACAGACAGACATGCACCCAGTCAGACATAGTTGAGTTTAGTCCAATGGCAGTGAAGTCAGCAGCTTACCTGTGTGTGTGCCCAGAGTCCGCGTGTGAAAGCTTCATATCTGCCGCAGCAGTTCCTGTGCGGCACATTTAGACCCAGTGCTCATGTGAGGAGAGATACAGAGAGAGAGAGGGGAGAGAGAGGGAGGGAGAGAGAGAGACAGATAGACAGAGAAAGAGAGAGAGAGAGAGAGAGAGAGACAGGGAGAGAGAGAGACAGAGAGAGAAAGAGAGAGAGAGAGAGTGAGAGAGTGAGCGTACTGGAACAGTGCAGCCCCCAGCCCCGGCCACTCCAACTCTAGAGTCTGAGGATGAAAAGAGAAGTCTTCATTACCAGCTGGAAACCACGCCCCCCCTTCCTCCCTCCCTCCTTCGCTCTCCCCCTCCCTTGCTCTCCCAGCCAGTAGCACGCTCCAGGGCCAGTCCCAGCCAAGAGAGGGCCAGTCAACTGCCAAAGAAAACCTCCAAGCACAGCACACTGCCAGCACAGTGCAGCAGAGAGAGAAGGGGAGAGAGAGAGGGGGGGGGGGGATAGGGGGAGAGGACAGCTATGACAGCTGTAGAGACAGACAGGGGAGGGAAAACTGAAGTGTGGAGTGAGGGAAAGTTTAAAAAAAAGAAACACTTTTAATCATCATTGTTGAGCTTTTTAATTAAAGCACGCTGGAGGAAACATCAGATCAAACAGGCTGTTTAGCTCACGGGGTGGCAGGAATCAGATGGTTCTGTGTATATGTGTCATCATCTGCTCTGACTGCATTCAGACAGGCAAAAGAGAAGAAGATTCTGCTTTTCTCCCCCCCCATACGTCTCTCTCTCTTCCCCCTCCCTCACTTTCTCTTCTCTCATCCATTGCCAAAGTGAATGTTGTCCCCTTTCAAGGAGAAAATCACTCTTTAAGGAGAACTGCATACTGTCTGTAATTAGGAGTGGGGTTGGGCAAGGAGACCGGCTAGAAGCCCTTCCCCCAGCTTCACCACACACACACACACACACACACACACATACACACGCACACACACAAACATACACACACTCCAGTCTAGGCCAAGCCAAACCAGGGCACAGCACACAGACTAAGTCACAGAGAGACAGTTGAGACTTTAATCTTTTTTTTTCAAAGGCCATATTTATTCAGGCCGACAGAAACATGGGAGAAATGATGTGTGCCCTGAAAAGATACAATTATGGAGCACACGCTGCAGTGGAAAATGACAGCATTATGGCGAAAAAATCCACTTGGTAGCAAAAAGTCATCTATTTTCACAAACTCAACACCGACTTAACTAAAGCACCAATGGCCCCTTTGTTCAAAAGCTCTGAAAGCTTTTTTTAAAAAACACCATGTTTTTTTCATTCTCACTGGACTTGCGGTACTGTATGTAAATCAGGGCTAAATGAAAGCACAGCTATGTGTTTCAGCAAGAGCACGGCCCAACTTGGGCACATGTCTCCTCCTGTCCTAGACACACACATACACCAAAGTGTGTTTGCAGCACTGCCATGACTACACAGAACTGCCACTCTTTTTACTGTAATGCAGCCAGAGAAAATGACAGAGACAAAGAGGGGGGATCTGTCTAGAAGTTTTTAGTTGAAACCCTCTTAAAGGAGCCATGTGCAAATAAGTAAGGGGGCTCTTGAGTCTGCCACACTTTCAGAAAACATTATCAAATGTCACATTCTGAAGAATTTGGTTCCACACCTTATACCGCACTGATACAAGCGAGACATAACAATAACAGTGGATGAACAGAGTCTTCCCAGAGGTTTCTTATGGACAGGTCAGCTCCCAGACTGACACTCTGAAGTGTAAACACCAACCGATTCAATATATTTGTTTTTAGATCCAGGTGGATGACCTATGGAGAATGTTACAGAATGTTTTTTTTAAATAAAGAAATTTCAATGAATGCATTTAATTTTAACATAAACATCTGACACCAGCTGCAACAGAACTGTACACAGCATGATAATATGTATGTTTCCTGTCAGTCACAAACTTAGGTGAGCCTAGAGGTCAAGCCGACATTCAAAACTTTGTGTGTTGTTCCTCACACTCTGGTTGGAAATAGGCTGTAATTACTAAATTTTAAGGCTGAATATTATACAATATTTACTGTTTAAATCAATTACTGCCATATTTACCACAGGGGTATTTTATTCATTGGGAAAAATATTCATTGTGTTGTTAGCAACAACAAAAATAAACTGGACTGAACCTTCATTACAGAGTGAAAAGATGGAAAATAAACATGCATGGCTCAGACAGGGATATAATAAGCAGATTACGGCCTCTGCTCAGGAACATAAATTCTTCTTCACAGACATGAAACCTTCACAATAGCATAATAGTGTCAAATTAACACAGAACCACAAAGAAGCATTTACAGTTCTAGTACCATCACTATCATAATCATCATTATCATCATCATCATTTATTCTATGGGTAGTAAAGAAAAGACATACAACTGGGCTTATAGGGAAAAAATGGCTGGAATCCTTTGATAACTGCCCTCTTTATTGTTTAAGAATGATAATCTCCTCAAGCCTGAGATAAACATGCTGTCTTAAACAGTGTCATGTGATTTCATCTCCCCCTTCAGTTACAGATCTCAACTCAAATCCCACAATCACCTTCAACCTTGCAGGGATGTAATTTCACTTTGCTGTGATAATACAGCTGATAAAGACATCAAAACATCAAGGAAAGAAGGAGCCTGAGGAAAATAGTGCCATTATAAGAGACTGTCACTCAAAGCTTAAGGTCAAAGGCAGGGAAAATATTTCACAGTGACGAAATTCCAGTGTGATACCGCTCTTCACCACAAGGGGATCTAATGAGCTGTCTGTCAAATTCAAGCCCTTCATAAAAGATTTCCTTCTAATGTTGAAGTTGGCCAGTCTCCTTAAGCTTTTGAGAACAGGTGAGATTAATAAAGGATTTCTAATAAAGTCCTGATGTTGGTGAAAATAACAGACAACAAAATTTACTGCAGCTTTCCAAAACACCTCTGTTTTTTATCCGTCAGGCTGATCACCTTTCAAACGTTTTAATGAAACTTCTGCAGAGGCCTGGCAAGCCCTATGCAGAAATGAGACCTATTAAGGATAGAAAGTGGGCTACTGCTCATCCGCTATGATTGCACTTGCGTGAGACTGACCTCACTTCCGCTCCTCGTATGTACAGTCTTTAGCTACTTCCTTGATTACAGATCAAAAGAGTCTCTGATTAGAAAGTCAACATACTATATCAGGTTCTAGAATAACAAACTGTGCCACGAATGTCTTCTGGGCATCTAGAAAACCAATGTAAACATCAGTGTGCAAGTCAGCACTGTTACATACATGATGACTGCAATGAAAATAAAAGCTTGATGTTTCACTGGGTTAACAGTTCAAGGGAGGTGGGGGAGAATAAGCTGCAGAAGCATAAAACACATCTAATACTGTAGCAACACAAAAAGACTGACATTAAGACTAACAGTGGAGGCCTGCCCAAGTCTTCTTTAAGACAACCAGTTAAATCTGCTTTCCACATAACTGCTTAGCATCTGATCTTTTCCTTGATGTACCAATAGCTAACAGTCCTATCTTACCACAGCTTTTCGATTCTGATTTGGACTACATTCACACAAACAGTCACTGCAGCAAACAATCATCCACATTTAGCTTGTCTAAACTTACAAGTTCCATCAAGTTAAGGATAGAATTAAATCTGATCTCATCTACACACTGTCTGAAGAAAGTCACAGGCTGACTTTCTGACCAGCCCAAGATTTTGTTAAACAGTCTGGCTGAAGGAAGCGATCCTAAAAATGCTTATCCCACAGTAAACAATAGTGCGGGAGCTTCTCACCCCCCACTCTGCTCAGCAGCTATTCAGCCAGGACCCACCTGTGCCGGTGTCAGAACAGCACATCTGCACCATGGAATTTACTGAGGCCGGCTGACTTGTTTTAGGCTGCTGTCACTATGGAAACTACTGCCAGTGACCTGGGTGTGTGTGCTGAGTGGGTCAGGTCATTCCGGGCCATGTAGATCCTGGCAGTGTGTGCGTTTGTGTGTGTAGTCGTAAAAAAAAGCCCCCACCAAATTAGAGATGTCGGCACGGCAGGGCAAATATGTGGCCAGGATCGCCAATAAAACCTGCAGGGCACAAATTACACAGACTTTTATTGAGTTTTATCTGACGTCCAGGTCAGTTCCTAAATTAGGAGCGCACATGCGGCTGTATGGACATGTGTGCAAGAGTTTGTAAATTTGTGTGCATATGTGGATGTGACCGCATGCATATGTGGACCTGACTGCGCCTAGTGTACAGAATATTTTACTGTTAGGAGAAAGGTGGGGAGGAGGAACAGAAGGGTAGAAAAAGAGGAAACAGAGAAAGTGAGAGAAAGTCGTTCTCAAACTAATTATCAGACCAAACAAACATTACTCACCGGTGCCCTCTAAAGGTGGAATAGTGCCAGTCAGAGTTTTTTTTTATTTACATGCATTTTCTTAAAACCAACAGATGAAAATGCCAACACTTAACATTTTGTTTGTTCCAACTGTTGTGATTTCTGTGGAATCATAACAGCAGTGGAAAATAACTGTGATCAGTTCAAATAACTGAAATCAGGCACTAACGTAATAACTGGAACAGGCCCAATAGTCACCTCACTGCTGGCTCATAATGTGGACAGTTTAAGGCACACAGCGGCTTAGGGACAGACACTTAACAGGAATGCCCATCAATATATATTGTAGACAGGCTAAAGACTTTTACTTGACCTGTAGATCACAACCACACAGTGACCCACAATTTACCACTGTCAAACAAAACCAACAAGAATCAGTGTTACCCCAATGGGCAATGGGTCCTACTTTCTGGTGCTGGAGTGACCTGCATATTGTAGTGTTTTACAACTCAGCTAAAAAGGTGTGTTAGAGCATGAACAATGTGTGTGAACAATGATACAAATTCTAAATTATATGATATTTTCTCATTTCTTTATACAAAAATCACCTTCTCCTCCTGATTATTATTATTATATCAAGGTACAGAACCCTTACAACTTATGACACAAGGTTCCTCCATATGCTAGGATGCTTTTATTTTTATCTACACTGCAAGTTGACATAACATTGGCAAATCATGCAAACCCTAAAGGCAAACCACTCACTCATCTTCTAAGCTGCTTATTCGCCTGGGTTGGGGTGCTAGAGCCTATCCCAACACTCAGTGCGAGAAAGGCAGCCCTAGACAGGTCGCCAGTCCATCACAGGGCAGACACAGAGACGTACACAATCACATAAGGGCAATTTAGAATCTCCAGCTTACGTACCTACATGTCTTTGGGCCGTGGAGGACATCAGAGCATACGGAGTAAACCCACACAGACACACACAAAACACTCTAAATGCCCCGTCAGGGAATCAAACCCAGACTCTTTTTCTGTGAGGCGACAACAATACCCACTGTGGCACCATGCTGTAAAGCCAAAACCGAGTTGGGCTATTTGCTGCAAAATTGAACTTAGTTGGGCTATTTGTGATTCATGGTTAATGAGCTTTTGTACCAGTATACCTCCCAAACATATGCGTAAGTAGACATCTCTAGCAGTAAACTCTAGCACACAACCATGCAGAGGCCTAACTGGCTGGAACTCCTGAAGCTTCCACTATCCGTGAAGACTGAAGATATTATCAACAATAACTCAGTGTTCTGTACTTGTCATGTGTCCTTCACAATCAATTACAGTACCACTAATGGAAATAATGTTCACACAGGTGCAGCTCATTGCTGGGCACAGGTGTGTTCTGTAGACTGCAACCACACTTCCAATATTAGAGTTTAACTTTATCAAACTCTTCCAGCATCATTAGACTACACAAACAAACCGCAGACGGAAAGGTTTGAGAGAGAGAGAGAGAGAGAGAGAGAGAGAGAGGGAGAGGGAGGAGGCAGTGCAAACATTGTCCCTCTCAAAGAGCCTATTCATGGGCATCCTCACATCAGAGCGTCCTGCATTCTTCTGTTATTTACTGCAACCCAGGGTTCCTTGGAGAGAAAAAGTGAGCAAAAATAGGGAAAGAGAGAGGTAGAGGGTAGGAGGAGGAGGCAAACAGAGAAAACGGAGAGTAGAGAAAGAGATCAAATCAGCCATGCCTTTACCCTGGTCCTCACTTGACCTGACCTTAATACTTTCGGCAGAAGAACCTGAGCCGTTCCTGTGTAATCTCAATTCACTTTAGTTTCCCATGCAATGCCAATACTGACACAAAGTACAGAACAGAGCACAGGTGGCATTTTGCAACATTGCCAGAGTTGATGCTAAGGTATTCTCTCTGAGTGGAAAATGCTTTAAAATGAAAAAGGGCAAACAAACAAGTCAAAGGTTCAGCTGTCGTGGCATCTGTATCTGATGCAACCTTACTGCACAACCAAGCAAAATCTGATGCCCAACTGATATTGTGATGATTGGGCCTCTTTTGCCAAATCTGGGTGGTTACAGGATACACTCAAGGAGAACCAAACTTGAAATGGTAATCAAACCGAAATGATTTGTATCTTGTATGGAGAGAAGAACATTGCACAGATCAAAAATAGTGGCAGTTTTTAAAATACCCAATCTCATGCAATGTCATTAGAAAACAGTACATGCTACCATGGAGCATACTAACTGCTCAACTATAATTGGTTAACAGTGTGCTGAGTGATGCATGGAGAGGCCCATTCCTCACCCGAGAAACAGTGAGGCCATTAATGCTATCGCCAACTGTCGACTATGCTGCAACATTACTGAGATTTAATCATATGATCTCCCAGCGATACAGACAGCCTTTAATAGCTACAGCACTCAGAAAGAGAATGTTTGTAGCTTAGTTCTTTAATGTAGATACATTACAACAGCCAAACAGGTATGACATGCAGGTGAGCACTATATATTGCCTTGAATGACAACCTCTTCCTGAGCTCCTCAAGGCCTGAGCCAGGGAGGGTGATGCATTGTCCAGTGTAAAGGAGGAAGCCCTTTTAGCAGGTCATGGTTTATTTTTAGCTGTCTGCAGCTGCTATGCTGCGACGAGCGGTACACTACTAACGTGTGTGGCCCAACTGTGCAAAGGAAAGAAGGCAGAGTGGGAGAGGGAGGAGAGCAAATGAGGGAGAGAAGCACAGAAAACTAGTTCTCATTTTGGCAGGCTCTATTTAGTACAGATACAGTGGTTGATAAAATTCATTTTTAAACAAAAATGAAATACACAAACACACACATGCACACAGACTCACATCCCCATATACTGCATACACACATAAATAAGGAAAGTGACATATCTATATGCTTTTTGGTACTCTGACAGCATAGCCACCCTGTACTTTCGCTTGTTTGCCGTTTTGGGCAGTGCGGGACAGTAATCACAAATCCATGTTGGTGCAATTTGTCGTCATCTCCATTGCCAAGTTAAGAGTAATGTACCCTTGCTGCATTTAATTATCCTACTTGCCAGAGTACCAAGAGTGCAAAGCTGGAACATATGGGTGGTGCTAGAAATCGTGTAGATCACTGATCTATTGATTGGTCAAATACCATTGTCACAGAATCATCATATAGCAGATGATATCCGTTAAAAAAAAAAAGAAAAAACTTGCCAAAGTGACTGTCTGTGACTATCACATAAAACCAAAGGGCAAGCAAAGGTAAATTAGAATTTGAAGCTCCTCCACTTGATACCATTATTTTTGTTTACTCTTAACATTATAGTTGCATGAGAAATCATGGGGTCACAGAAGCTCAAAGTTGTGCAATGAGAAACGTTCACAGGTACTCGACCAGAGTATAGATAGTTTGAGTTTGGATTTGCACCGGAACTGAGATAAACTACAGAAAAAAAACATTTGAGCTGCAGTTCTAGAAGTGCAATCATATGTATGTAGTCTGTACTTTACTGGTCCTAAAAATGTTATTTGATGCATAACTATGGCCAGTCTAGGAGCAGCATAGCATCGTTTAGGCCACCTGGGCCAGTGGGGGTTAAGCTTCATCCACACTTCGTTAAGCATTGCACAGGGGCACAACCAGGAATACCAAACAGTCCTAGTATTTGAACCTGCAACCCTCCACTTGCTGGCACACATTTCATACTGGCCAGCCCCAAACGTGATACACCCTCTTTCAGGCATACATTAGCTAATGTTAATGATTCCATGAGCTTATTGTCAAAAGGTGTTTCACTTAGGTAGAGGAGATTGGATTGCCCAGGTAGCATAAAAAGTTGAGTTACTGACAAATTTGTTCTTTTTAAGGAAGGTCAGTGTCAACGATACTTTGATGCAAACAACTTTTGGACTATAGAGACACATAAAGCTAGAAAAGGCTATACAAGCATTAATAAATACCTGATTGCACATCAATCCATGGTTAGACTGCCTACAAACTGTCTACAAATGAAGAAAATTCAGGACTGCTGCTACTTTCGCTTGGAGTGGGCGTCCTTTAGAAATCACTCCAAGAAAACATTGTGTGCAATCCTTAAAAGTACACCAATACCAACAATTCATTCCAGCTGTGAAGCATGGTGAAGGTAGCATTGTGCCTGGGCCTTCTTTGCTATTTCAGGATCTGGAAGCATTGAGGTAACAATTATTTAAAATGCATATTAAAACAATATACAGAAGAACACAAAGGCAGCATTCCATGACCTCAAGCTGTAGAGATGCTGGGTGATGCAACAAGACAATGACCCAAAGCACACAAGCAAATCAACTAAAGAATGAAAAATAAGATTTATGTTTTGGAACGACCAAGTCAGAACCCTGACTGTAGCCCCATCGAGATGTTGTGGTATGACCATCACTTCCAACCTTGGATGGAAGTGATTGCTACTAAATCTACAGGTTATGAAATTCAAGGGTTCACTTACTTTTTATTGCTTGCACAATGGATGTTACTCAATGTGCTCAACGAAAACATTATTATTACTATTATACATTGTTAGTTTTGTTAGATTGTGTTTGTCTATAATTGTGACTTAGATAATGATCAGACCATATTTAATTAGTAATCAATGCAGAAATCCAGGAAATTCCAAAGGGTTTATTTACCATTTCTTGCAACTGTACATATCTGATTCATGGCTACATGACCACATTGAGAATGTCAGACTGGAAGCCATGCTGTTTTTCCATGGCACATGGACCATTATTCAGCGTTAATGTAGCAGAAGCGCCTAACTGGAAGTTAATGCCAGTAAATGCTACAACAGCAATGTATCTGATCTCTTTTGCCTTGACTGCTGAGAGCTGCGCAGAGCTGTTTGTGTAGAAGACTTGTTCCGTTAGTTTGATTGTTGTTTATGATGCATGAGATTCCTTTAAGTGATGTTATCAATTAAGATGTGCGCTTGCGGGTCATTTAAAGGCACAGGCTTGTTCCAATAATTACAGTCACTTGCTCATGCAAATGTCAACCATTGAGTTACAAAGACCAGATTTGAGCAAAAAATCTGGACTGAGCAATGAGGCCTATGATGTGACCATAGTCATAGAAAGATTTATAGGCTATGAGTTTACTCACATGCCTCACTGTAAACAGCATGTTGTGTATGAAAGGGAGAAAAACGCATGTCAGTGCTTGGACACTGCAAAAAGAGACTAAATGGACACTGAATACAGTGTTTTTACACTAATAAATATAAATAATAATAAAAAAAAACATTATTTGCCAAAACTGCAAGGGGTAACAAATTTTATTTTTATTTTTTTTCAGTGTTGCAGTAAGAAGAGTAAGACACTGGAAGGAGTCTGAAATGGGCCAAATAATAAAAAAAAAATTTTTACTAATCGGCAAACAACATTTGCT
The DNA here is from genome assembly GCA_021613375.1 of Megaleporinus macrocephalus. Lineage (NCBI taxonomy): Eukaryota > Metazoa > Chordata > Actinopteri > Characiformes > Anostomidae > Megaleporinus > Megaleporinus macrocephalus. The sequence goes on from CM038702.1 coordinate 50,411,758, forward strand.
TATATGTGCATTTAAAAAAATATAATTCACTACTTACAGTCCAGTGCATACGGTTCATAAATGAAAACTGCCTGTTTTGATAACACTGCTTTGTGATGTCACAAAAACCTCAACATCAGCTTACAGTTTTGCTATTTGTTAAGTCCAACACTTATATATATATATATATATATCAGTCTGTTAAATTCTAATTCTAATGGGTAGAGAGAGGGCGGTAAATGCTCTTGTTAAAATGATTTATCAACTGTAAGTAAAAATAAGGAAAAATGTGTGCAACTTTACTAAATGTTAAAGGGAACATACTAAGAAAAACTTGTGCTCTTACATTTGGATATCTAGCTGGCATATCTACCCACAGACTGAGAATAAGAGAACATGGGATTTAGAAAGCAGCCCTGATTTGTCTCATTCTTATACCAGGTAGAATAATGCCGCCACCCCAACTGAGCAGCCCTGTCCACAGTTTCAGAGAAAAGGGCCACAATTTTTTCTTTTAAGTACTGAGATGCTAGAATTATGTCAAAGCTAGTCACCTAATCACAGGACTTGCTTTGTTGTTAGCTGCACCTGAATTTTTTGTTTTTATAGTTTCTTTTTGATTGCAACATCGCAGTTATGGTTGGCAAAATCCTGTATGTGTGTGCCAACCACTTTGTGTATGACTCAAAGCTGAAGTCAGCTTCTTATTCTCTAACTTCTTGTTTGAATTTTCTAATTCCATCTTAAATGGTGTAGCAGTTATAGCTTGTTGCCCCTGGCAACTGCTGTCAACTTATGTCAGTTAAGGTGGAGCGAGAAAATTTTTTAGCCTTGTATGTTGAACTGTTTTTCCAGCCTGGGTCAGTACAATGCAGCACTAGCAACAATTTTGTTTTAGTAATACCAACGGTTAAATACCAGCTAACATTAACAACTGAGGTTACATATGAACACATACGGAATTTTCTAGAATGTTATTACCTTCTAATTTGCTGCAGGAAGCACATTAACAGTAACATTATTAGTTTGATGTTTGTAAGATTAACCTTATCTGATCAACAGGTGATTAACGTGAGAGGAAAAGGGATGTGTCAGTAAGAAAATGTGTACTGGTGCTGACAAACACTGTGGAAGAGGCAGGTGGGGTGAGAAGTGCATCATTATCAGCGCTTCTACACAGGGCTGTTTAGACAGGGGGCGGAAGGTGCTGTGGCGCTATAACTGTTGTACTTCAACCAAACTATGTTACAGACATTTCACTAAGACCCCAAGACACCAAAAACCAAACTGGTTAATTTGTAGAGAGCGGTCATCTTTAAGCTGCATTAGGATCATGAATCAAAAACATCACACTGTAGACATTAAAAAAATAAATAAAACGTGTAATGTTTTTTTTTTTCCATTAAACAATACTGAATGCAATAAAAATAATTTTACATCAAACTGAACTCTCCTGTTCAACATAACAATACAAACACATTTTCATTTGCATAGTCTATCAAAAAAAAAAGGCATCACACGGTAGACACCTGGGCCTTACTGTACAAAGAGAGCAGACAGAGATGCCCATGCCAAACCTTTTTGACCAGCCACATACATAACTACCAAAAAGAACACAGCACACAAACCATATGGAAGACTAAGTGAACTCAGGCACACTGTCTCTCTCTCAAATTTATACAGTATGTGCATGAACTCAGGAACACACGCACACACAGCCTACAGTGGGTCTGTGTGTGGGTATGCGGTAACAATGGTCCGTGGGTTAGTGAAGGCAGTTCTGTCCGAGTCTTCCACATAAACCTTTAATATAAGGCCTTTTAAACTGCAGTCGGCCATCAGAAGTCACTGCACCCTGTAATTGACCTTAAAAATACTTTCTGAAGAGGTCGGAGGCAATGTCATTGGCCAAAGGCCCAAGCGGTGGCTGAGCTGCTGGAGCCCAGAGGAGCCTGGGAAGGCTTCACGGTGTATATTTAGTGCCCTGTCCTTTGATTGGGGACAAGAGACACACAGATAATGCCAGTCTGCATGTAAAACCACGCGCATCCGCCCTGAGGTGCCCCCTCCTGTGGCACGCTCTCCTCTCCCACGGCTATGCATGGCCAACACAGGTCAGAGCAGACAGGACGCAATCTAACCTGTTATAGTACTACACTGCAAGTTCACTAGATTTAATGAGACCAGTATTTTTTATTGAAACACATACTGTGGATACCAGGGACCATAGACTTTTACAATCGTTACCTTTATCTTTACAGGCCTCAAAGTTATGTGTCCCCCTCTGTGATATCGGACCATTCGCACCGAATTTCATGTGGGATTCAGTCCAGTCTTTGGGCATGTATGAACGAGACACCCTTCCACCTCTTATCCATGAGGGGTGCCAATAGTTCAACTTCTATCTCACTTTAAGAGAAGTGAACCATGCCTCAAATTCTTCACCTTCCCTGTAAGATCTCAGCACCTGACAGCTAATTTATGTGTGTTTTTCATGAGAAGTAATGGTTTGAAATATATCATGAACTCTGTCTCGTAAAGTTTTTCAAAAGCCTTCCAGTAAAGAGAAGATATAACGTCATCTTATATACAGTATACACTGACACAGATCATTTGCCATAGCTTTTCACACATTATATCACTCCAGATCTAAACTGCACTCTCTGTTATGATTTGTAAAATTGCCTACTAATTATGCACATCTAACATGACCACAATGTCAGCCTCTACCAATAAAATCTACTGTCCCTGCCAAGCATATGCGCGGCTACTGGTAAGATTCACTACAGCATTCAAAGGCCACATTACTGTATAGCAGCACAATTTTAGAACACTCTAAGCTGACTTGTACTAGCATAAACTTATTTATACATTTAATTATGTGCTTCCTTTGTTTCCGGTATAATGTAAGTGCCTTACATTCAAGAACTTAAAGAATAAATTGAGCAAAATCTAGACTCAGGAGTTAAACCTTGCTGGAATATTCTGGAACCAGCCAAGTATCACTGATGCTGTGCTTGTACGTCAAGCCAAATGACAACAACAAAAAATTTCGTCACCGGCTTTTGATCTCTCGAGAGGGGACAGAATTCCAGAACGCTTTCAAGCAGGGTCCTATGCTAACGTTTCCAAGGTGACAGATATGGCGGATCGGCAGATCCTTGCCCATCTGGGCCAAGTGTGGCTGTCCGCCCAAGCTCAGAGGACACTGAGTTCAGCTGTGTAATTTAGTTCAGATGAGGTAAAGCAATATTCCTCCATTAATACAAGCCATATTCCTCAAAAAAATGATCTTGCTTTTTTCTGAATTTCTCTCCTCCTTACTTTTTGTGCCTTTCTCCTCCCTCATCGTGTCCAAAGACGTCTCTGGCACAGGATGAAAGACAGAAAGTGGGAGAGAGAGCAAGAGAAAGACAGAGACAGAAAGAAAGGAAAAGAAAAGATGAACACTGGACATTCTAGAAGTTGCACAGCATGACCCATGTGCTATCGATGCATTCCCTTCATGAAGAAATCTCAGAGGAAAATCTCACTAATGCAGCATCTTGGGCAGAGACTAACAACATGAAATTCTGCATCAAACTATCATTCAGCACAGTTGAACCGCTCAATCGTGTTATTACAACTTATTTGATAAAGATGACGGCCTAATGAATTCCTTGGCTGGAGAGCATCAAGTGATTTCATCCCTTTTTAGCTTGTCCTCTGTGCTTTGCATGTGCAAATATTTTGGTTTTCAGGGCCTAACTATAAGGACATGACCCAGCCTAAATACACAGCTGAATGATAGGCAACTTATATCAGAAAGACTGTATGGCCAAGCTAGTTGTTAAGAACGGCATGATCAAGCAACCTGAAAACTAAAGGTAGTGCAAATGACAGATTCATAAGATCTGTTTCTAATTATCATTATCTGTGCATAATTACTAAATGACCACAGATTAACCTGTGAATAGAATTCTGACACTTAGCACTTTTTTGATGTGCTTACTTGCTCTGGCTTTTTTCTTTCTGTTGCTCACACTCCCTAAACTCATCACTTCAGTCATCTGCATTGCAAGTGACACTCCACTTCCTCTTCTTCCTCTCTGGTCCTCCAACAGTCGGTCACAATAACCGATGCGGGAGGTACTGCTCATCACGGTGTGTTTTTATTCCCCTTTTAGCTTTGGTGCTGTGGAATGACAGTGCTATGCTGATCTAACTGATGTGTGCACAGTCAGCACAGTCTCAGGCCAGACCTCGGCCGCCTTACTCTCTGACTGTGATAAATGAATAATAATGAGACAGAACGTATTCTTGCCGTTAGGTTTTCACTGGTTCTCCATCAGCCTTTTTTAAATGTTTTTTCTGGAACCTTCATTTTTATTCATTGAATGCATAGCACTGATGTGATGTCACGGTTGGGCTCAGCTATTGGCTGGCGGTTCTCACCCACAACTCGAGTGGGACAAAAACACACCAGCATAACTTCTCTTTTAAGAGGGAACATGAAATTAGTGGTAAATCATCTCTGGCAACCATGTCATTACAATATTTTTTTCTTTTCACCAAAATGATTTCAATTGATCTAAATTTCCATGAAATCAAGCCCAAGTCTGGAATAAGTGGCTCCACATCTTAAAGACAAGACAGCTATCTGACCATCTAACCTAATTTGAGGCCAACATTTTTTTTTCTATAGCAAAGCTGCAATTTTTTTCTTAAACGTTTGTCTCTACGAACTATACAGACAGATGTTTCCATTTTTGGATCATCTGTTAAAACTGTTAAGTATTTGACAACATTTAAATCAACCAATAACCATAACCATAACCTATGTATCATTTTAAGTACACCATAAACAGAGCATCATCATTCAAACTAAAAGATGGCATTTAACATTACATAAATCCCTTGCTCTATTTGTGTAACTCCTTCATCCATTTTGTGATTTATAGGTAATATTTTATTTCAAGAGTCTACTGTAGTTGTAGTTTACAAAATCAAGTCAAGTCAAGTCAAGTTTTTATTGTCATTTCAACTACATACAGAGTACACAGTGAAACGAAACAACGCTCCTCCAGGACCATGGTGCAACATAGACAGTGCATACAAGACACAAGTGCAACACAAACAAACAAGTGCGGACAGACAACACAACACAGTACAGACAGAGAATAATAAATAATTGCCGGTAGTGTGCAAATTGTGCAATGTGTAATAAATAGAGTCCAGTGAGGTAGTAGAGTTATTATTATTATTAGTTATTACTCTAACCCCAACCCCAAATCTTACACTAACTTTAATTTCAAAACAAAAACATACACCTCCTCCTAAATATAAATGTTACTCTAAAGTTGATAACTGAGAGAATCAGCAGAAGGTTTGTTAATCTTTGTCTGTTCATCCTCTATAGAGGACCATCAGAATAAAGTCTGATTTAATATATTAAAGACTTACTACTTCTTCGCACCGGACAAACTAAACCAGTACAATTCAAACTATGACTACACTTCGTGACTGTACCTTGGAGATAAATGAACCCGTCCTGAATAAACGATGCTCATCATAACTGAATGAACTCACTGGTCCAACCTGCTACACAAAAGTCATGTAAACCAGTGCGAAAAGGGTAAAGGGGAGGTTTGACCTGCTGCCTGCAATGCCACATGCAATCCATGCACAGGCCCAGATGTGCTCTCATGCTCGAAGCTATCATTACGGCCACACATGTGAGTAAACATGTGCCAGCAGGGAGAGAGTGTCAAAGCCCACATGAGCAGCTGTCAATGCGAAGCTCCTTGTGATGGGCCAGGAGAGGGAAGAAAAAAAGAAACAAGCAGCGTTAATTCTGTACTGTCAAAACAAAGGAGTTAGCAGAAGGATTGCCATAACAACCGCTCTGGGCCATCTGTAGGCTACAGGAAAAGCCAAATCATCCACACATTCGCCTGCACCAGCTCTCTACTGACCTCTATGACCCTGAGCTGCGACAGAGGTGCTGGCCTAAAGTCCTCTTTAACCCAGTGTACAGTGAGACAGGACAGCAGGGGTGAAGCTATACCAAAGGTCACTGTCTCAAAGCTGTTTTTAAGAGGAAAGGGTGGGTGCGAGCCTTAGCCCCATACACTCTGGTCTTGTTATTCAGTTATTAATCTTATGGCTTATCTCACAGCAACTGATATACACAATTCAGCAATTGATTTGTATGTTATCTAGTCAATCAGACATAACACACACAGCCCTTAGGGTTTAATGAGCTAATTGGGCACACATCATCAGACAATTAAACAAACCTAATGTGTCCACCACAAGCTAGAGTAAACACAGATTTTAGTCATTTAGTGAGTGTGTGAATGAGGTGCTAACTCCATGCGAGTGAGGGCAAAATCTGAGCCCTGTGTCCCTTCATCTCTGTCTGTTTTCCACAGACACATGTGTGGAGTTTGAGCCCCACGTTCTGGTGGGGGTATCCAGCACACATCTACCCTGGTGGAATTTGACCCTGCATTGTTAAGCGCATCTGAGATTTATGGAGCTGCTACAGGGTTTTGCATCTGGCAAGCAGATGGTGGCATCATGCTCTTCTTCTTCTTTTCTCTTTCTCTCTCTTCTGTTCTGCATATCAGTGCTGATTCTGCAAAGCCACCACACGCTTCCCCCAACAAAAACACACGTCACTCATGCTCAGCGCACACACACACACACACACCATACACGTTTACATTTCAGTTTCGGTCTAAGCCATCACTCAGTCTTCCCTTTGTTAAAATCAAGCTCCAATCAGCACAGCTCTCCGTAAACTCATTAAATGGGTGGTGTCCCCCCTTGACTACTCACAGCTTCCCACTCAACACAGACACTGAATAACTCTCCAGTCAACCTCTCAACATCTCCCTAAAGCCATCAACCAGCCTTCAAGCATCTTATGTGTCTCTCCAGCCATATTTCCAGCCATATTCTGATGAAAGATAATAGAGAATCAGACAGATACCTAAGATCAGCTTAAAAGCAAAGCCTACTGCCATCATCCAACTGCTCCCTCTGGATGCTTCTTCCATGTCCCGATTGCAGTTGCCTGTAGCATGGCAACTGTTAGGAACAGAGGGCACTACCATGCCTTTCAATTTTATTCCTCTTGTTTCCTGTGAGGCCTGGAACAGGACTTACAAGCCCCAGAGCCACCCACATGCCCCTAAAGATTCACATTTAGTGCTTCTCACTTCTCATCAGACATGCTGGGCTGACAGAGGAGAAACACATGCATGCATGTTCTCTCGCATTCATGTGACACTGTTTTATATGAATACATGCACATGCATTTTTGAGCAAAAGATATTAAATTATAAATAATACAGAGCATTTTAAAAATTACTGTGTTTTTTAATTATTAATCTTTGATCACAAACTTATATGCTTCCTCCAAATGGCTACATCTTTTTGAAGTGCAGCATAACGCTACTTGACAGCTTAACACGCTTGGACACAAATGCTAACTCCCTAATCTGTTACATCAGTTAACAGATGCCTATAGTGTGCATTGCTAGGTGATGAGGAGAGGGACAGCCATCTGGAGAGAATGAGATCAATTATGCTCTCTTCGATTACCAGCCATAAATAGCTATGCCAATGAACCCCTATTCTTGTGACGACAAGCCCAGTGCTAACTTTAATTGGTATACAGACTTCTTAGTTATTGTGGAATCATATATTTACCATTCTGGATAGAACTACAATGTATTCCCTTTTTTTTACAGCTTCCTATATGTGTTCCAACAGAAGTGTACATCCCTTGCTATTATCTAAACGACTAATACCAGCAGTTGAGTTTTCCCTTTTCTTTTGTCCCTCTCATATGCCCGCTACATCACTCCTGAGGGTCAACACGGTCAGACTGACTAGGGTGGAACACGAAGCACAAACATCTTGACTGTCAATCAAAGTCGAGACAGTAAAACACCAGCAGGGTAATGTACCGGTACAGCACACAATGTGGTCGTCTTCTACAGCAAAGAGATTTATCCAGACGATAAACACAGATTAACACTCACACGCCTCCAAACAGCACCAAGGGCTGCATGTCTCATCTTCTACCCATAATCCCTCAGTTTTCAGGCTCAGCGTCTGTGCGTGTTGAACAGAGTGTTCATGTGTGTGTGGGCTTGTGTATGTGGGAGAATGACACATTTGGAACACTGCCAGAGTGAGTCAACTCTGGGTGATACAGCCTTCATTTGGTCTGGCGTTCAGAAGGACCCTTGGCTGAGGGGAGTTTAAAGAAAGAGGAGCAGAACAGAGCCATATTGTCACTGCAGCATGATATTTCATTTTCCATCTTTTAAAGTTGGTCATACTTCAGCTTGCCGCTAGCGCCAAAGTTAGAACTCAGTTGGATTAAACTGGTCCTAGATCAGTCTAAAATGTGGATCTCAAACCAGTCTCCAATTAAACATAACTCACTGATCCCAGAGCATGGAAGCAGACAGCCATCCATAGTTGCAGCTGTTTAGCTGGAAACACATGCTGATTTACTCCATGTTCATCCTGGCTCAGAAGTGCAGGTCAGCTTATGGCTATATCAGACAGCACCACGTCAAATAATAAAGTGGTCTGGCTGATTGACTCATGTGCATACAGTACACTGAGGTTTCAGAGGGAAAAGGGAACATTTCTGGACAATAATGCTTAACAACTGCATTTTTTTTAAATGACGGAACTGACTGACACAAGGAAAATGGCAGCAGACTGTTTAGACATCTCCCTACGCTCCTACTTTGTGTATGTCAAGAAGACTGAAAATCTGTCCCTGTGGTGTTCTTTTAGTGCTCTCTCTCTCTCTCTCTCTCTCTCTCTCTCTCTCTCTCTCCTCTCTTACACTCACAGCTGTGTTTAGGCCATTTGTGAGTGTGTGTGTGTGTGTGTGTGTGTATGTGTGTGGTTGCCCGTGCCGTTCCACATTCTCTCGACTCTGCCACATGATCTCAGCAGGAAGGCGTCTAATTCGGGTGAAAGCAAAGGATGCAGTCTGGAGTCAGGCCACTCTAGAAGTCTCTCTCTCCCTTTCTGTTTTTCCCTGCTGTGCAGGGTGGGGTCGATTTTACTGCCATCACAAGAAACACTATTGATATAGGAGGTAGGCCGGACGGAGCCCCAGGCAAGAACTTTAGATGCGTCAAGTGCCCAGAGAGTGAGGAAAGCCCAGAAGACCTCCCTCCTTCCCTTCCCTTCCCTTCCTCCCTCCCTCTCTCTTTCTCGCCTCATCTCTTCCCTCAGGTATGGAGAGACTAATGCCTGTCTGCAGGAAAAAGTGAACCAGATGAGAGCTCTTTATCACATCTCCCCGGAGCACAAGACAAAAAAAAGGCAAATAAATGCCAGTTATAGACCACAGTGGCTAAATTTACACACACACACACACACACACACACACACACACACACACACACACACAGCACAATGCACAAATAACCTTCATAAACATGTTTGCGCAGAAGTCTTAATAACTTAATAACTAAAGTTACAAACTATTATCTATTGATAAAATAAATCTGAAGAAATATTTTCCATACTGTCACAGTTCAATATAATAAGTTGTATTTTCTGTATCTCATGATCTAAATAATCCAAACACATTCAGTGATGTTGAGGTCTGGACTATGTGATGCCTGTCGGCAGCTTCTTGACAGCTACCCATCCTTTCAGGCCCACTGTACTTTTCACACTTGAGGGACGGATAGAAACAGCTGTGGATTTGATGCCCAGATTGGATGCAAAAGTGGAGCTTGATTTTCTCCTTTCTCAATATCCTTTTTGGGATCCAGTCTTGGAAATTGTTCTACTTCATAAATAAAATATCCTCAGGTCCCATGAAAATTTATAGTTTTTGCTAAATGGCCACTTTGACTGTAAATTAAAATAAATGAAGGGTGACCACTGACTTTTGCATATGTGTGCGCCACACTGTAGAGGCAGATACACACACATATATGCTTATGTCTATACACATGCATCTCTATACGCAAACTTACTGCTACCACACACCCTAAGATTACGGAGGAATTTGGCCACAGCACCCCGCAACATAACTGTGTTAGAATTCGAATTCGGCTTCAGCCACCAACAAGAGTATTGCAACAACATTTCATTACGAATGCCTAAGGAATAGAAAAGCAACAGCACTGTTGTTCAAATCCCAAAATAATACTGTCTCGGTCAAAAATGATCTGGAAGTGCCAAAAGTAGAAAAAGTAAAAAAGCACAAAACTGAAGTACAAGTTAAATTGGAGCTGTACATAAAATAATCACACTGCATTAGCACTGATATGGAAAAGATCTAGGATTGCTTAAACTCATCAGAGCTGCAGCTATCAACTACTGGTGTTAACGAGAAAACTACTTTTTATGAGTAGATTAATATCTTAGAGCAATACACACTGTGCAGACAGGATTTATAGTTGAACTCCTAAAGTGCATCTATTAGTGACGCTAGAGTTCAACAGAGATGGTTTGTTAGGACTGCTAGACCACACACACACACACAAATAATGCATTGATGTTGACAGCAGGACTTTAAGAGAATTTATTTTGCATCGTAAAAATGAATATAATTTTCCCTAAAGAATTTGTTATCCACTCTCGCGCTAACATTTTGACCAGAGACATGATTCTGATCTCTGAATGTGCTCCATGATGACCTTCCACAAACCAGCTCCATCCACAAACTCGGCACAATACACCCTTTATGAGTGCAAAAATATGAAACTTGCGTGCTTTATGACTGACTGCCTTGGTGTTGGTTTAAGATGAAGGCGTTTAGGAAAGCATTAAAAAAAATGACATATTTACCACATCAAAAACATCATGGCTCTGTTGATATTACACAGTGTTTCAAAATAGCACTGTTTGTGCCACAGGGAACAGCACAAAGGGAGAAGTCCTTCTTTGTAGGTCAAACAAAACCTGAGCTGGGAAAGGAGGACTGAGTAAGGGTGGAGAGGTCTGCTACTACGTGTCAAGAAATACTGGGAAGCTGTGTATGAGAGTGATTTTGGAAAGGTTTGTGTTTTGTGATACTTGGTCACTACCCTATCATGGTCTGTGGGCTCGATTTCCACATGTTGCTGATTTCCTGCAATTTACTAGATTAGTACTTGGTGCGGCCCATACACGAGCCTCACAACTGTGTTCATCAGCGAGGAAAACAAGAACAAACAACCTGCGGCACTGCGTCTTCCCACGCAACGCTTATCTAGAGCTGCCATCTCCATAACCACAGCCAGTGCCGAGCCAGCATTAGCCAGCACTTAGTTTACGCTCAGCCAGCATTTAGCCAAAATTAAATCAGCTCTTATCCCACACAGAGCCAGCATTCAGACAACATTTAATCAGGATTTAGACAGCACTCAGCCAAAGCACAGCCAGCATTTACCACTTGGCTGCACTATGCATTGTATCCACTACTTCATATGTCTTCAGCACACGTGCAATAGAAGCACATCTTTCTAGCATTTCCAATAAATGTGTGTGTGTGTGTGCATTTCTCTCTGCATCTGTTCATGTGTTTGTTTGTCTGAGTGAGTAAATGTACACAGAGTCCAATTTAACGTTGTTGGTCTACATATGCATGTTGAAAGCCCTGTTTACATGTATGACTCCTCAATGAGAGTATGACACAAAGCATACAGTTGCAGTAGAACTGAGAGATTACACACTGAGAGTTAAACACTGAATTGAAAGATGGATGGATTGAGCTAATATAGAGTACACACAATAATCTAGCCGCAGGGCTGAGTGAAGTGGGCAAGTCTGGATAGAGTAGAAAAGACAACTCTAGACCTACAGGTCACTGTGTGTGTGTGTATATATGTATGAATATATTGTAAAGGGTGAAAAGAAGAGTAGAGCAGACTAATGAAAAGTAGAAGTGGAGTTCAAGGCCAGTGTAACAGCTGTTCAAATTTACCTTCACTTATTTCCTCTGACTTTCACCTTCCACATGCATCCTAATATATACCATGCCCCACAATATCTCCTACCTTGTGTGTAATGGCTGGTTTGACTGGAAATTCTCTACAAAGTCTCATACACTACTGTATTCCTCTTTTAAAACCATAAACTCATTTATTTTGTTGTATGAAAGTAGCAACACACTATGATTGACAGACATTTTGGGTCTACTTGTGTTATGATACAATAAAAATAAGTTTTATTTGACCTCCATTTATGTGTAGTGATTTGATTAATTATATGCTGATTTAACCAATCAGGCCACTCTCTGCAGGCAGTGACCAAGTATCATGGCATTCTGGGAGCAGATTAAAAGAGTGGTGTCATCAATAGCTACACAAGTAAGTGTGTGAGTGACTGTGACACACAAAAAGATCAAAGTGCCATAAAACAATAATCAAATCTAAAACAAATCTCCATGGCCCACAAGGACAGTGAGTAAAGTAGACAGTAAGAGAGCAACTGAAGGAAGAAGAAGATATATATAAAATAGGTAGGTAAGATGGTAAAAATGATCTATGTCGGTTTGTTTAGAATTAATACGGTCATCTTGTGGTGATAGCAAAACTCTCTTCATCCCTTACAGTATTTCTATTCTTTATCACAGCTGGCCAATCTCATCCCTTTCTTTTCTTGCACTCCCACATATGGTACCTCTAAGACACGCTTCAACATTAAATGTCTAAGATAAAATGCCCACAAATACAGTAATTTTAATTCAATTTCAGACACTTTATTCATGACATCCAGTTCCTCAACTGTTCGCTTTACATCATACAATGACTCCTGAAAAAAGGGAAAACAGCATCAGATAAGCAGGGAAAATCAATCTTCACTTCAAAAATGGATGGATTTGATTTTAACTCATCCTTCCACTGTGAGAAAAAAACTATGGGTCTGAAAGGATGTATAGCTGTCAAAAAGCCCTTGCTAAAAAAGGAAATAACAAAAAGCACATTTGCAAATCAAAGAAGCCGCAGGTGTTGGAACAATGTACTGGCCATCTGAGTCCAGACTGTGACATCACTGAACGTCTTTAGTATTGCTTGGATTGAGTGGAGCAGAAAATGTAAATACACACCTGCAGATTTCTTCTAAAACAATGACAATGAGTGTGAAACAATGACTTACTTCTATTTAATAAAGAATAAAATCAATGTAGCTTGGTTTTCTTTAGTTTTTCACATAACTGTATGTACAGCAAATGTTATCAACAGTGCACAGCACTAGGCACTAACACACAAGCTTTTCCAGGTTTAGGTCCATATTTGATGTGCTAAACACATTCTCCACAGTGCTTTCATTATAATACAACACAATTTGGCTTGGCTCAGAAAAAAAAAAAGTTGTCAAATAAAACATTTTGAATTAAGTGCCTACCCCCTGACAAAATAATCTCCAGTAGTCCCAAAGCCTTGAATTTCTAAGCATTTTTAGCCCAGTCATTTGAGCATGGGTGCATTCAACCCAAGATCCAAAATCCAACCCACCAACTTTACTCTGATAGAATGCACCCAGATGTCTAGTTCTAGTCATTGACAGCGGTATCTATGAATGATGGCTAAGGAGAGACCCCTGGAAGAGACTGAAGGATCTAGGGTAACCCTAGATCTTCTTTATTGGCTATATTAGTGGACAGCTCCAGTGTAGTACATACAATTCCATACTCCACACTGGGGAAATACAGTCTAACTGTGGTTTTCACAAGTAGTCTTTTTATCATGCAGGCTTGCTGTATAGTCAGGCTGGCCACATACAGACTCATGTAAGCATGAGAGTCAGAAAACAGCATGATCTCCCTGGGTAAAAATCTACTAGTACTGATATGCAGTAGACCTGCCTAGGAAAGCATCTCCATTTCTTTGCCTATGTAAAAAAATTACCATGGCTTGACACTGCCAAAAGTTTATCTCCCAAACTCAAACAGACGCACTCAGCGTCCTGGTGTGTACGCGGGCACAAACACACGCACACACTTATACACAGTGACAGGACAGAGCACGCTCCTGTGGAAAGAGCCACAGGGAAGAAAAGAGGAGGAAGGAGAGAAGCGGGAGGGATGGGGGAGAGAGCGAGAGAGCGAGAAAAAGAGCAAGAGAGTAAGAGAGAGTGAGAGAGTGAGAGAGAAAGAGAGAGTGAGAGAGAGAGAGAGAGAGGCCTGTGACAAATATCTGAGATTCCAGCACCTGGTCCAACCTCACAGAGTGACCTCCCTGTATGACTTACCTAAAAGGTTCCCTGATTGCTGATCCGAGTGCAGTAAATATGGGAGCAAAACGTTATTTATAGGCAGCCTGACAAACGCTGCACTGTACAACTACAGGTGAATTGCATTCAGTACTGTGTGGAAGTCTGGGCCCACACATCTGGACACAAAAAATTTGATTTCCTGATATATATATATATATATATATAATATATATATATATATATATATATATATATATATATATATATATATATATATATATAGCATTACTTCAACTACCACCAACCAAAGCAGCCTGACATATTAGCTAAGATTCGGGTTCAGTACTTTATTAAGTATTCAGAACTTCTTTAAATAACGGTGGTGGAATTTATCAAAGCAGTTGCTGGAGTCTACTGACAAGACAGCTGTTCGGAAAGAACTTTTTGGAAAACAATACGTTCTTGTCACTTTTTAGTTTATTGATGTTATTAATTGTCATGGTGTATGATTTACATTTCTTTTAAGTTTTTACATTTTTCTTAAGGTGGCCTCTAAGTCTTTTACACAGCAGTGCATACAGAACTTAAAGGAAAATATTGGCTCTATACCAATTGGCAAGGATAGAATTGCCTCCCTCTAAACTCCCTATCTCTCAGGTTGCCAAATTTATAGTCATGTTCACATCTCTCACACAAATACCTCAACGAAGACAGATGTAGAAAATGTCAATAAATATAATTTATATTTATTGCTGCTACTGACTGACTTGCTTGCAAAAAGATGCCACACGAATACAACTAAGGCATAAAAATCATACACACTCAAACTTTCCATTGCTTAACATGATGCATTTCCAATAACAGCAGTAACTTTGCAATCAAACTTAAGCTGGTCTCATTCCCCAGTCATAAAAAATGTACCCAAGGAAAAGAAATGATCTTGCTGTCTCCTTGAATGGCTTTTTCCATTGCCAGGCAAACTCTGAATAAACAGACGCACATGTAGCGTCAAATACTATACGTGCGCAACAGAACAGTTGACAGAGCGTTAAAGGAACACTTTCTTCCAGAAGAGTAGCAGCAATGCCTCCACATAAACACACTAATCCAGCAAAAAGAAACATCCTCTTAACAATCCTTCAAGAGTGTTTATTCATACAAATTGCATGTTCAAGTGATTTTTTTAAACAGCTGCCAATGATGCACACATGTCTTTAATTTTCCATGCACAGACATACGAAGCAGTAAGAGTAGACCCTCACCTTGTACGCTGCTTGGTCACTCCAAGCTCCAATGTGTGTGCGCATGCATGCATGTGTAGCTGTGTTGCCTTCTTTCACTCTAAATGACTCCTCTCATCCACAACTCATCGTGTGGTTCCTGTTACGCTACAGCACAGGGAGAGGGAGGGAAAATAGAGGTGGAAGAGAGAGAGGGAGCGCGTGCATAGGAGAGAGAGAGAGCGCACATGAGAGAGAGAGAGAGAGAGAGAGAGAGAGAGGGAGGTTTAAAAACAAAAAACACACCCCCCTGGTGTGAGAAGAGTGGGGCTCCGGAGCTACATTCTTCCTCTCCTCTGCAGTACCATCCTTCAAAGAGAAATATCCAAAAAGTGCCTCTAATTATTCTGTCCACAGTTCCAAAAACCTATCTCTACCTTCTGGCTACTTTTGTTTGACATTTTCTCTGTCCATTTAACTGCCTTGCTTTCGCTCCTCCTTTTCTCTATCCCCACCTCTTTCTCTGTGCACCTGGATGAGGGATACACACCTGTCTCGATCTAATTAAAGTAGGTGATGATTCCCACTGGAGGTGCTGAAATTCTCTTCTTCTTTCCCACTCACTTCTGATGTCAGCACCTTATTAGCATACTGATGAAGAGTCTCCTCTCTCTCTAACTCCCCCTATTTTTCCCCTTTTTTACACAAACTCACTCAGTACTGTCTTTCTTTCACTTACTCATCTTTTCCGTCTTGCACATTTCTTCTTTCATGCATATCCTCTGTTTGCATTGCCCGCTTGCAGAGATCATGCCAAATGCATTAAGCTTTTATCACTCCTACCCTGCTACTGTCATGCCTTGCCTTGTAGTTAAAAATGGAATGCAGGTTCTAAATCTGAAGACCTTTACAAGCTGAGCACAATAAATGTGTGTGCTTTATACAGACATCAATAAATAATTGTGAACACAGCAAAAATGCAATATTATTTTACTCAGACTCCCGTACACTCACTTGACCAATCGCTGCTGTCGCGTTGGCATGGCACCAACCAACATAACAGACTGACTGTGTCCCAGCAACTACAACCTTAGGTAACACTTTATTTTGACAGTCCGCTGTAGATGCTTTGTAGAGGCTTAGTTTTTAACATTCAACACCTATGCCTATTAAATGCAACTGCCATTGCCTGTGAAAGATTTCATTAAATCTAACCATAATCCTAACCTACAACACAAACCTAAACCTACTCCTAAGCCTCACCCTCACCACAATGATGTTGATGATCAACTGAATATCACCAGAAAACTTGTTAATAATTTGTAAAGTCATCAACCTGAAGATCAGCAATAGGGGACCATCAAAATAAAGCATAACCAAATTTTCTTTTTCAAAAAAATGATCAGTTTGTGTTCTGCTTTTTCACGGGTGGTTTTAGAATTTCCAAAAGCACCTCTAAACAGCCTCAAACCGAGTTACAGACATTTGAGCTATATGTGAAATCTCTCATAAAGTTCCAGCTGTTAAATTTCCAGCAGTGAAACGCTCTGTTCTCCTTTTGCTTTTCCAAACTGAAAAGTAGCCAACCCAATTTCACAGTTTCCTCATTTTGTGAGGAGCAAAGGATGTCTTTTTGCACTCAAAGGCATTTTGTCCAACTGTTTTTTTAGGTGTTTTTTTGTGGAACAAATTAAATAGTCAAATTCCAAAAATGTTATATCATGTAATGTCTGGTGTGTATAGTTTCTATGTAAAAATTGTATTTGATTAGTTTGAATTCTGTATCATTTATTTCCAAATTCAATTATTTACATATTCCAGCGGCAATAACTTTGAGTTTGCAGAGACCAGTGCAATCAATACCAGTGCAACTGAAAAACTACAAGCATCAAGAAGTCTGCTTAATATCCTCAAAGAACGGCATCATTATGGGTTTGTCATAGTGTTTCAATATTCACTGCATTTTGGATTTAGTGCAATGACGAATGCTGCAGAGGAACACTAAGAACAGATACCAAGACAGATAAAGTGAACAGAAAGAATTTTCCAGCGTCTTGGCCTTTGTTGCTGCATATGGCAGGCTTTCCCCAGCTGCAGAGGACACCTCTCCTAAAGAGTTTATGACCTTGACAGTTTCCTTCCAAAATGTGCAGAATGCAGCCCACCAATTGGCTCACACTAATGTCTATTAAAGTCTCTTCCTGTTGACTTCTCTCAGAGTATGACTTTTGCTAAAAGGAAAACAAGAACCAGAAGATTCTGAGCAGACCAGGCTGCTGGGTCATTTGACTATGAAACAACACTAGGAACAATGGTACCCTCTTGAGCTTATCTAGGCTCAGCAGCTCCTAACACAAACCACTGCAAATGGAGCTGCATAGGCAGCGTCAAAGGCAAACTTCCAGCAACACCTTGGACCAACTATGGAAAATGTCAGCTCGGTTTATTCAAAAAGACACCTTGCAGTTATTTAAAAGGACAGCGTGCAACAAATACTTCATGTCCTTTTCTGCTTCAATAAAAACGATTAGGCCCATAACTTCAGAGAATCAATGGCAGCAGTTGCTTTTCAGATACAATTTACTGCAGCTCTTTATACCCGCAACCTTATTCCAAGAAGCCTTAAGGTTTTCCTAAAAACCTGTCTATTGATAAGATTTACCGTGATTTGACTGAATATTAACACTAAACACAACTGGAAGCTAACTCTAACTGGGTCTGAATGAGGTACCACATTAACAGAAAACAAACATGACCTAGATCTCATAAACAAACCAGCAGATGCTGTGGCATTTTGTAGCCAGGACTGTGAAACTTGATCCGGAGCATGATTCTGCATGGAATCCTGCAACGGAACCCTAATCCAAATGCACATCATCCTCCAAAGCTAACAGACAGAGCAGTGGAATTATATGCTCTCTCTTTCTTCTGCAACTCCCTTTTCCTCTTTTTGCCTCACACTCACTAGAAGAGTCAGGAATATGGCGAGCAGGCTAAATAGTGATGTAATAGTGACCAGGAAATATAAATAAAATCTGTGAGAGAGTTTTGGTTTAGGGGGAAACAGTAATGGTGGCCAACAGGGCAGTGACCCACACAAAGACACACACATAGCATCTGCAAGTGTCATAGATTTTGCATGAGCATTACAGTAATGTGATTTTATCTGGCTACAGAAAGGTTTTTTAGGCTTTGCTGGCAACTTCCCTGGAACAGTTGGTCTTACTGTAAACAAAATATTTCAAGGATCAAAACAACCACATTGCTTCACTCCATAAATGCTGGAAAAATGTCTACATTTTAATTTAGATGATGTTAAATTTAGTTAATGTGTCTGCATGTCTGTCTAAATGTATATGCCTGAGCTGCAGCGAAGCATGACAGTTCTGCAAAAGCACTCAGCATGCAGCAGCTACCAATCTACTTACTGTATTACCATACACAGTAAACATGAAGGCACGTAAGCAGATGATTGTACTGATTACTCACTCTGTTTGCATTAAGACCAAAAAGAAACTATCAGCATTTAATTTCCAGTCAAAACCGGTATTAAGTAAAAGTTATTCTTTTTTCAGACAATATTTCTGAGGAGTTTAAATATTTTATAAGATAATCCACTTGCATACTTTCCGTAAGTCAAATAAAAGTAAGTCAAATAAAAGTACATTAAATGGCAGTTTCCAAAACCAGACTTCAAAATATTACTAAAATATAAAAAGAAAATGTGACTCCTAATAAGTGTGCAAAACATGGCAGCCTACTTCACATATGACAAAATCCACAGGTGTTTCTGTCCATTCTTCCACTGTGAAAAGACACCACCATAAGTATGAAAGGTGTAGCTGTCGAGAAGCCATTACTAAAAAAAATCAAACAAAGAAGATGGTGCTATTATCCAAACTAAAATTTGCAGGTGTAAAATATCCCTTTGATTTGTTTGGATGGTTGGTCCAGAATTTCATCTAAAATCTTCCAAGAGCTCCATGATTTTTAACAGTGTAATTCTTATAAGCCATTCACTACCATGTTTTTGTATGTACATATATAGATATCAACCACTGCCTTGTTCCTGCAATATCTGTTCTTTTTATCAGCACCATCACTTTGTAGCTCTACAATTACTGACTGTAGTCTATCTCTATCTCTGATTACTTTATCTTTCCAATTTTACACTGTCCTTCAATGGTCAAAACCCCTATGAGACCACTATAGGGCAAATATCACTGGGGTGGTGAATCATTCTTAGCACTGCAGTGACACTAACATGGTAATATGTTTCTCTTATGCTGATTGGAGAGAATCAGACACAGCTGTGCTGCCGTCCACTCACTGTCTACACTACTACACACACCTACCTTGCTGGTCAACCTTACGGAGGTAAAGTCAGAGACAGTAGTTCAGCTGTGGCTCCACAGTTTGTGTCAGTCATCCTCTAGTCCTTCATCAGTGGACAAAGGATGCTGCGCACAGGCTGTTGTTAGCTAGATAGTTTTTGGCTGGTGGCAACCACCAAGTGACAACCGTGTCACTGCAGTGCTGAGAATGATCCACCACACAAATAATACTGGTCTGTGTTGGTCCTGTGGGGGGAATGACCATTGAAGAACTGGGCAAAAGGGGCTTGTGAAGTATGCAGAGAAACAGATGGGCTACAGTCTGTAACAGTAGAACTATAAAGTGCTTCTATGTGCAAAGTGGAGCTGATCAAATGAACAAGGAGTGCAGATACATGGAGGTGGTTTTAGTGATATTTATACACACATCTCACGGCAAGTGGTATACTATCACAGAACACAGCATGGTGCATGTCCTTCTGAAAGATCAGTCTTTCCCAGCTTGAAGTTCGGTGGGAAAACATAGGGCAACTCTTAGGTAAGAGGTACGCCAATTTATTGTGCCTGCAATAAGTGTTGGTGATGAGCAAGAGGACATATCAGCCAAAAGTTAAAAAAAGGAACCAATTAAGGAAATTTTTGTAATTTCCTTTTTTGTATTTTGTATAATGAAAGTTGATTTCGTAAAATAAACCTTTATTTAATTAACAAAAGTACAAAGAAAACATTTCCAATGTATTCACTAACCAACTTCACTGGACTTTGTAAATACAAACAAATTAAAATATTGATGATATTCGTTTAGCCCTAAAAACAAGCTGAAACATGTGCTCATCTGACCACAGCAGGCATTAGGATGAGCTTAGGCCCAGAGAACTCGGCAGTGTTTCTTCATAGAATTGATATGTGTCTTTTTCTTGCATAACATAGTTTTAAGTTACATTTCTTGATGCAAACTGTGTTAAGTGACAACAATTTTCTGAAATACTACTGAGCCCATGTGTCTACATTTAAGTAATGTGGTGGTTTCTCACGCAATGCCATCTCAAAACTCAAAGTTCAAACACACTGAAGAGTGGTATCTCTTACAAGTTTGTCAGATTTCCTGCATCTTTTCACTATATTATGTATGGTAGATGTGAAAGTGTTTCTTTTGAACTACTTCACAATTCTCTCAGGAAATCTGACACAAAGTGTTGAGCCACAATCCATATTTGCTTGCAAAGACTGAATAGAAGCTCTGTAGAAGCTCTTTTTGTACCCAGTTATGATACCCTCACCTGTTACCAATTCTCCTGTTTATTGTGGAATGTTTTAAAATGGTGAAACTTGATATTCTATAAACATTTCACTTTTGTTTAGGCTCTTTTCCTCATTTGTTTATATTAAATGATTTCTGTTAAGATTTCTGTGCACTGTTCTGTGTAAATTAATAACTGAAAGACTGAAATGCGTTTTCTGGTTTTTCCTGATGAGCAGCTTGAGTACTTATTGTTTGATTGACTGGACATTCTGAATAAAAACTAAATCAAAACTAAAACTACAATTCCCTAAAAGTTCTAATAAAGACAATGGTGGACAAGCACCATTCCTGTTAAATATGTTTTCTGCTTTCTGCTGCATACAAACAGACGATCTGGCTGGGATGGGGAAACACTGATTTTTGCACAACAGTTTTTGTTGACTGGCAATACATTTATGATTAAAGACAGCACATAGAATTGAAAGTACTGAGTTAGAATGTTTTCTGGAACTAAGAAGTCATTAACTGTCCAACGTGTTTAGTTGAGGCACCAGCAGACAGCATTCGGTGCAGAACAGACAACTGCAGCTCAGCATTGTTTTTTCTATATTTTTAAACAGTACTGGCAGCAATAAACCACTATGCTAATGGTGTTGGTACTGGTGTATTAATAAAAGGTATTCAGGGCAGGCCAGAAAGTCCACATGACATTCCCTGGGAAGCAGACCAGAGGACAGCCTCATTCTGGGTTCCATGTGCTTCTGAATCAGACATGCATAGAGAACAATGGATCGAAGACACAAGACCAATCTGCTTCCATTTAGGGTGGAACATTTGGCTTTGGGATAAAGCGGTCCCATATGACTTGTCCTCTTCAGTCTTTTAGTTATTAATTGGAAACAAACTGCCATCGATATTGACACTCAAGGATTTGCAGGCCAGGAGTGACTAAAAAGACAGAGACAGTGACATTTCAGAGACAGAAGTATTGTATTATGTAGTATGTATTAAATGCTGCATCAGCAAACAGTCCTAAATCTAAATGTATCTGGCATATTTACATTAACTTCAACATAGTGAAATAATGGGCAGCAAGTTCTTCATATGCCTGTACTGTATCAAGTTCTTTATGGCAATCCCTGTGAGAGGAGTAACTGATAGAAGATGCTTTTTTGTGTTTTTATGAAATCCATAAGAATTTTTGTGCAGTTTGTTTCTTCATACCCAAGAGACCAGGTAAACGATCTACTTTATATAAAAACTAGTTGCTTCTATGGACAGTGAGTAATCAATGATGAATACTTTTTCACTGATAGATTCTAAACAGGTCTATGAATAGATCAGAGCTGCATACTACTTGATCAAAAATGATCACCGCAGCCAGACCCACCACAAAGGTTTTTGTTATACAGTGTCAGACCATACACATTCTCTAAGTAACGCTGCTAAGACAGAGACAGGGCCTTTTGGGGTGTTAAACAAAAAGGACTAGAAAGAACTATTTGCATCATCTTTGTTATGAGATGCAGCCACTTATCCCAGCCCACCAGTGGATTCAATGTTACTGAACATATTGTAAAACAAAGGGACCACAAAAAGCTAAGAGGAGGAGAACAAAGTTTAGTTTTGTCAGAAAATATTTCAAAGTCTCAAGAATAGCAAGAGGCCTTTGTTAGTAAGCATTTGCTCTTGATAAATAATGAAGAAAACAATGGATAGAGAGGACATACCAAATAAATCAGTTTTGCAAGTAAGAAAGCCTTGCAGGTGCTATGTACAAACCCCATCAGTGAAAAAAAACTTATTTTCTGAGATGTTAACACACAGTGAGTCAAGCTGAGTTGTCAAATACTTTAGCAACACTTCAGAGAGGCAGCTGGTCATAGGTTGTCATTGATGTGCAGAATTGGATACTGGTGCATGACATTATACAGACTGGCGAAACTACATTTAGTAGTGCAGCTGGTTAAGTCTGTGTTCTCTGTTACGACAGGAGACAGTTATACCATTGCCCCTTTGGTGATGCCCCAAGTTAAAGAAGCTAATGAAGACCATACTGATGACTCATTAGAACCTTCAGCTGATGTAAGTCAACTGGAAATGCACCAACAGCAGACTGTAAAACAGATGCTAAAGAAACAATCACACTCTTCAATCAGATACTGAGCACATCAAAAATCCTTAATTGAGTATTAATTGCATGTTTATATATATCTCTGTATCAGAAAATAAACCAGTACGTATTTGTAGCAAAGGTCTTACTGGAAAAATCTAATTATTATACTTCACCCCAATATGTGACCAGGAAAAAAGATGACAGTGACACAAACCATAAAGAAACTAACTACAGATTACCAATACTATGCTCCAAAGTATAGTGGCAATAACAGGGACACTCCAATTCAGTGACAACAATCTGTTAGCAAGGCTGACAGCCGCACGGTGCTAATAGGTTGCTGAGTACTTTAAGATTCACTAGCTAGGCAAATAAATTGTTGATGCTGACTGCTTTTCCTGCATGCCAGAATGACACTGGAATAACCCAATCCAAACTCCTATAATACAAGACAGTCAAAGATAGAGATTTAGTAAGCACAGAAATAAGACATGGTGGCATAAATCACTGACCAGTTACTGACCAGTTCCAGATCAGAGCATTCAGTCCAACAGCTGTGAATGGAAAATGTGCCTACTCAGGCCAAAACAAAGAAAGATTTGCAGTGGTGCTAGTGCATTTTGTGTTGATTAACCAACATGTTTGCAAAAGGGGTTTTGAACACGCACACAAGGTTGCTAAATGTGCATTTTAAGGGCTGTTAAGATGCAAAAATGCAAAGTGCAAAAAAAAAGGATTGAAACTATTAAAATAAAATTAACATACCAAGAACTGACAGGAAAAAAAGATTTTTAATGCCAAGGGGGATGAAAATGTCATATCCAATACACAATTTTCTTTTACTATTTTATTCACTTTTATGGTCAGAATGTTTAGCGCTCAATGTTTTTACACTCCTGTCGTACTGGTATGTTGTGCCATAAGACAGGTCTGAGATAACATATTGCCTGGTAAATATAATGAAATTACCAGCACATTGCTGAGCATTCATCCAGTTTGATAACAGGCTGTTTTTTCTGGACTTACATGCAGCAGGAATCTCGAGAATTATGCACTGCCTCAAATAGAAAAACAAGCTGTGAGACAAGAGTACCACTTAAGACCACAGTAAGAATTCAGGCATTAATACTTAGTTCTGCTGTCTTTCTTTACATTGTAAAATGATTGCCTTCCAATGCATACTTTATTTTCTTATTTTCTGTAAAAACTGTTGCTAAAGTTCCTATAAGTTTGGGTTGCTGTGCATCAAGACCAAGGCAGTAACTCTGAGGATCACCAAGGAAATCGACCTAATATGGCAAAATATATCATAAGTGAAATCAAGAGCAGCCATACAAGCCTATCCATATGCTATATGTGAAATAATTATATGTTCTTTTTTTCTAGCTTTTATTTGGTAGGTCTCTAAGAATTTCTACAGATGCTCTCAACTTTCAACGACAACTTTAGAAAAGAGGCCTGCAAGAGGCACATATTAATGAAAGAAAAGATCTATGCTATGTTAACTCCATTCAACCATACAACCATTCAAGAAGAAAAATAATGACAATAAACAAAGATGCATGGGCTTACAAGCTGCTAACTATACCCTGGTAACCAACATGAGGCAGCCCAGGAAACTCACCATTAGAAGAAAGGTGTTAATTGTTTAGACAGCATATTGGGTGAAAGTGAGATGTGCTCAAGGGGATATCCACAAATATGATCACCAGTGAATTTTGGGGAGGAAAACAAAGTGATATTTAGGGAATTAACTGACTGAAGTTTGAGGGATTATTAAGAAAGATGTAATAAGAGGTGATAATAAGAGGCTCTTGAGAATTGCTTTTGGATATGTCCAGGGCTCAGCCAGAAAGAGTGGGGGCAAATACTAGGCTGGTGAAGCCAATCCCAAAAGGAAGGCCTCACCGGGAGTCTGCCCACCAACCTGCTTTTGGGATCCCCCACAAAATCCTTTGGACTAGTCACAGAACAAACCTAAGACCTAGTGAGAATAACTGGTGGTCAGGTTGCTCTAGCTGGGGGTTATTTGAGCTGAGGGTTGCTCCATCGTAATACTACTTTTCTATAATTGCAGATAAACTATAAAAAGTGACTCTAAAGAAACTCAGACATAGAGATAATGCCCTAGATGCTAGTTCTAAACAGCCACAGGAAAAAGCTGTTTTATGTTGGTCATAGAAATCCTATGAAAGGGCACAAAGCAAACACTAAACTGTCTAATAGTCTATTGGTGATGTATGTAGGTGGTGTGCACTGTGCCACAAATTTCTGCTGGTAGACCCACTGGCCATCTTCTGCTACTCTACTGGAACTGCTGAACTGTTCCAGTTAAAATTTGAGGATGAACAGTTCCAGGGTAGGTGTGTATGAGGGTAGCAGTGCTGGCATTTTCACACCAGCTCCTGGCTTGGATGTTGTCAAGTTCATTCTCTAGAGACTGGACGTTGGCTGGCAATATATGGGCCCTGAGCCCTCAGCCTGATTCTGACGCTGCAATATATTTATTTATTAAATTTCTCTGGTCTCTGATTTTTACTGTTACACAATGAAAAAACAGAGTTGCACTGGGATGCTTACACTGACAACAACTGAGAGAGATTAGATTTTGCAATAGATTTTGATTTGCTTCATTTCCCCTCAACACAACCTACAAAAACTCATGAAGCAAGCAGTATTTTATAGCCTATAAAACTGCATGTATTTAACAAAATATTTCACAAAAGCAGCAACAACTAAATATAATTCAAATTTTTCAGTACTTTGCGTCCATACTATGCTTTATTACAGCAACTTGCTATCGCTTTTTCAAAGAAATGTACAATGATATTTTTTCACATTTCTAAAGTTCAGGCTTAGAGGTTGGTTGCATTTTCTGTTTCTTTTAAACAAGTAATTCCAAAACATTTAATCATGTTAATGTCCGGCCTCTGGGTCTGTCCACTGTTGTAAAAACATCAGAAACGTTTTCTCACTAACAACTTACAGCTACACATCTTTGTAGACTCTGTAATAGCGCAATAGTGAAGCTTGCATACAACCTTTCTCTAAAAGATAAGCTTTAAGTACTGTTTATCTGAAGGACACAGTTTTGGTGGCCTATCAGGTGGTCTTGCACGTTTATTAGGATTCACAACTGCTTGAAATATTTACATTTTTTGAGCTTTAGTACTAAAAAGCTTTTTTTTCCCTTTTACCTCTTGAAAGTATATCCTAAAATAATAATTATATATAAATAACTTGTTAATTTGACTGGAAATTAAATAAATTAAATAAATGATTTCTGACACAGTACTGTCCAATCTGATATATCTGCCTGATTCACCCTTGTTATAAAATAAAATTCTGCTTGATTGTCCACAAGTTTCACTTCATAACAAAAATTAGCTATTTAATGTGTGTCATTAAAATGCACTTCCACAAGCAGGGCTGCTCCCATGTACTGGTCTGTGGGCACCTGCGTTTGAGTGCCGTATTAAGGGCTGGTGGTCTGATTGGTCCACCGTTCCATAATTCAGGACACTGATCCTAAATGTGGATTCTGTTGCCCTGGCCACAGAGAGACAGAGAAGGGGCCACAGACCACAGCAACATACAATTATCCCAAACAAGAGAGCTAGGCCAAGCTCTTTCCACTGAGCTGAACAACAACAGCACACACATGTGTGTGTGTGCGTGCATGCACACACAAACACATATTTTTGTTTCTGTGAATTGAGGGCCATTGCACTTTCATTAATTTCCTGAAGGCTTACCCAAACCGAAACCAGAAGTACTAATCTAACCTTAACTCTAACTCTAACTTTAAGCTTACCCTAACCCTAACCATAACCTAAACTTAAGCTTACCCTTAACCTTACCCTTACCTTAAAATTTTGTGGCCCCCAGCAGTATATAACCAGGTTTTGGTCCCCACAATGTGGCATAAACCACACACACACACACACACACACACACACACACACACACACACACACACACACACACACACACACACACACACACACAAGCACACTTGTGTGCTTAAACATTTCAATCTCAAATTTCCAACCCTTACTCCTACTTACATAAATGCTTCTCTCTCTTTCACAGACACATCCTTCATGTCTCACACACCACTCAAACACACATAATCAGTCACACACACACATACACAGGACTGCCCCAGAAAATCACTTAGACCACATGTGTAATTCTGACTTTAATCAACTCAACTTCAAAAAAGAGCGTTAGTCACATCAAACACACAAACTTTCACACAGACACACGTCCCACCACTTCATAACAATGCTATTTACAAAACATATTGTTGCTTTAGCTTCACATTTCCACCCACTCTCCTTTAAACGCAGGCTCCTGCGCTTGGACAGTTCTCTGGTAGTCAGCACGCAGGCATGTGTGCAGTCCTGGCACGTGTAGGCATTCCTCACATGCCCCTGGAGGGGTACCTGAGTGTCTCTCACCTCACAGTCAGATAATGCTGTATATTATAGCAGTGTGACGGGTTGCGTGCATGCATACCGGATTAGTTGAGAAGCATTTCATCAGCTCTGGAGGCCAGCCAACAATATCTGTGCTCACCCTATTTTAGACAGGTTCACCCAGTGGGACAGGGTAGGGGTTGAGTGATCAAAGGGGTTGATGGAGCTTGGGCTTTTTATGGACACTACACAAACCCATATGTTTCAAATGAGGCCAGTCTGTCTGCAACCTGGAAACCAGCTCAGTGGCACATTATATAATACCACATATTTAATGCAAAAAACTCAGAGACAGCTAATTCAGGCTGCTTTTGGAGGCATATAAACTGCAATTTGTTCCTATTCTGGTTGTTTCCTGAATAAATGTAAACACATTTGTCACAGTAAGACCATAAGAACAAAAAATCTGATGCTCCTGGGCATTAGACATGGTGTATTGAGTGAACCAAGGTACATATCAGCGAGAACAAAAAACTGCTGTAAACTCTACAGGTCTTCATCCATTATGGATGTGTTGAAAATAAAAATGTGCTTTTCTATGAATATAGCATACACATATTTGAGTTTAATCTGGTTTAAACCAAAATTTGCCATCTGAATCCTTAGAGAGAGTCAGTAGACTGACCTGACAAACAGTATTGAAAGCATGTTCCACATAAGCATTACCCTCTCAACAGGACCTGAACCTTACACCCCTCCATCTGATAACCCAACCACTACTACAAAACCAGACGTTAAAGCTGAAAAATTGGGTTTAACAACAATATTTAAGCACGGCTGAGAGACTAGAACAGTGCAGACTAGGCTTTACCTAGTAGCAGCAACCTTGTGCCGGTCCACACAGAAGTGACCTTAGGAATTTGCACCATGAGGAGCTGTACAAAAATAATGACAAATAGACTGAACCAGAAGTAGCATTTGGAGTGTCTTCAAAACCGCAGAAAAGGCCTCAGTGGGCCTATGAATAAGATTCAAATCTAATTCAGTTGAGAGCAATGTGGGCTTGGGACAGAAAGGGACATAAAACGGTTACAGATGGAAGGACTTGTTTTCAAAGTGTAAGATAAAGTCAGAGTCCATTATAATAAGAAGCTTTGATTTGAAGAGTAGAATCAGTGCATCTTTGTGAAATTTTAGGGCATGCTGGGGACAAAAGTTTATTTACACAGATAAAAAATCCATTTGTAAAAATAGTGCCCAGTGAGTTTTCTATTTTATTATTGTTATTAACTCTCCATAACCTTTTTAGCTCACTTTTTCAAATAAACTCTGTCAGTTTCAGCTCTCTTCCTCTCTGTCTTTAATTCCGTTTCAGTTTGTTTTAACATGTCCTGTCAGGCCATTATGACCAGGTGATAGCTACAGGCTTCAGTATGACATTCCTCACAATGTTTCATTATGGCATAGAACTCTACGGCTTGACAGGTACCGGGTAATGTAAGAACTCAAACGTTTTTTTTTTATGAAAACACAAGAAAGACGTAGCTTTATTTGATCACGTAATTTTGTGAAGATAGAGTGCCTTTGCAAGTCATAGCAAAGGATGCCCACATGTATAGACCTATGTATTTGTGCATGACAGAGTGAACTCTTAGTTCATACATTAGCATCCTGCATCCTTTTACTTTTTTCCCAGGAGTGTAAATATATCATCATGGTCCAAAGAAAAATGTCCATTTTTGTCCAATGTTTATTTTTCTGTATCATTTGAATACAGCAGCTGCTGTTTACATTGTTTAAAGATCATGATTATGGACTTATAGAAATGTTCCAAAATAACACTGAAAAAAATCTCGCTCAATTGACTCACACTAAAAGTGAAGACAGTTTCTGGCCTCTCTTGTAAAGTTATGAAATCATCATCTTACATTTTTATGTACTTTTTTTTCAAAGCTTTTTTTAATGAGTTTTTTTTATTCTTAGAAAGTTAAGTTTTTTTGAAGGTTTAAGCGTATTATAAGATAAATTAAACGAGAGAAGAGCAGGAAGTAGGACTGCATCTCTGTCTATCATGGCCACATGGTGAGTTATATCGCACTGATTTAAATTAATCTGAAAAAAGTCTGAAAATTAATGTGCAACATTAGGAACTGTCACTTGGGGTTTTCATGTCAACTTGGGGTTTTCATAAAGCAATATTTGATTGCTGCATGTGTAAACTGTTTAAAGCTCTGGTTGCTAGTCATGTACCGGCTGATGTTTTCATGTTCTAAACTAGGTAAAAAAATCTGCCTTAGCTAAAACTGTTACTAACAAAACATTTGGTGAAAGGTCTGGTTGCTTTATCATTGTATTGGTAGTGACAAAATCGAACGTTTAGTCATTTGATTTAATCAAATAAACATAATTAGGGAATGGGGCCATTCAAAGCAAAAGGATTTTAAGAACAAGACAATTAAAAGTCCAAAATGTGTTTTCATCAGACTTTGAACCAATTTAGAATGATCCATATAACAGATTATATGTTTTACTATCACAGCTTCATTTTTCATTCAAATGAATATTTGAAAAAAGGCACACTGGCTGTTTGGCATGTTTGCTTATGTTCAGCACGCGATACCAGACTGTTTGGCATGCTGTAATAGTCAAAAGGCTTAGAAGTTTGGATATACATTCTACCCAACAGGAGGGAACAGGAATAAAAAAAAACAGACAAAATAAAACCAAATTAAACAAATTACTGAAGCACAGTGATTCCCCCGTGCAAACTGGTGTCCAGTGCACTGACTTTCGTCTCAGTTTAGTCTTTCTGTATGCAAACTGTCAGTTGGTTTGACAGTGATTATCTACACAATGTCAAACTTGTCCTCAAGGAAATTAAAGAAGCACTGTTTAAACAGATGGAATATCTTCCTCTTGTTGGAACTCGTGGATGATTGTCAGTATATGTTAGAGAAATAAGGCATTGACAAAGAGTGAAAAATGACAAAGATCTACATGAGAATGATGCAGAACATGTCTCACGGGAATCTGGACTGGTCCATTTATTACATGTCAGACATGTACCAACTGTACTGTGAGTAGTCAGTGGGAAAGGGCAAATTGGTGTCACAACAGTATTTGTTTAAATAACTATCATATTTTCCTTTTGGAATTAACGTCCCTTTGCTTGTCTAGCTGTCAATATGCTAAAAAAAATTCAATATGAAAATCTTTGAAGGTCTTTGTTGGCCACTTTTTTGCTAATGCGTAAAAAACACAAATGCTTATATTCCACCTATTTCCAGTAACAAGCCTTTTGATTAAATTAAATAAATTAATTTAATCACTAACACGTCAGCCCATAAATCTATGAAAGTAGATTAGGAAAGTAGGGCAGGAAAGTTGATGAAGAATAGTCTGTAAACATAGATTATGAAAAAAAAGGTATAGCCTGTTTCTAAAAGTAAACTAAAGTTAATGAAATTCTTTTACTAAAATGTTCAACAATGTTTAGAAATATCTATCAGAAGAAAATATACACAAAGTAGACTAGATGTGCAGAGAAACTTTATTAGAAGATTATTTTAAGAACCCAAAAAAAGCATCTTTAAAAGATATACCACAAATACTTGTTTATTAGCTATTTTTAAATCAGTGCTGATTAGACAGACCAAACTGATAAGCCAGGTATTAATCTCAGCTTTTTAGAAGTTTTTTGAGCGATGATGGAACTAAACACTCTTCTCAGAACTGAACATATTCACCTCAGTTTTCACCTCATATTGACCACAGTTTTGTTTACCCTATCCAAACACAGGCAAAGTCTTAAAACCAATAAGCCTGTCATCACAACCAGAGGAGATACTGAAAAGCTACAGGGCTGCTCTTAATCCACAAACTGAACTGTTTTGACGAACTGGGCAACAGACGAATACACAGACACCATGACATCATACATCAGTTTCTGCAAGGACAGCTGGATTTCAACAACAATACAGGTGGAATACAGCTACAATAAACCACAGCTCAGACAGCTTTAAAAGGAAACGAAGGTGTCATTCAGGAGTGGGGATAGAATTTGCTATAAAGAAGCTAAAAACTTGAGAAAGCAAATAAAGCAGTAAAGAAAACATACTCAGAAAAACTGAAATTGCAATTTGGCATGGGATCACCATCTACAAAGTGAGAAAACACCCCCTCTCCTGAATGACAGCCAGTTCAACAATGACCTTAATGAGTTCTCCTGCAGATTTGAATGTGCAAAGGACAGTTTTTAGCCTTTCTCTCCCAGTCCGCTGCCCTCCTCCCCCACCCTGGCTCTCTCAACTCTGGCTCCTGCTTATCTCGCCATCAATGTGCAGAATGTCAAAGAGACTCTTTAGTAGACAAGAGATGAGAAAAGCTGCAGGGACAGAATTAGACTCTCCACCCAACCTAAAGCACTGCTATGACCAACTAGAATCGATTTTCAAATCATTGGATGTTTGCTTTGTTCCACTTGCTTCAAAAGAACTATCATCATTTATGTCCCCCAAAACATTACTGGTCGTAATGACTACAGTTCTTCAAGGTCTTTGAACCCCTGGTTCTAGTCTACCTGATTCTACCATAGTGCCGAAGCTGCTGCAGGACAAACTGTCCTAGCTCTCTGCGCTATATTCCTTGACCACTATATTCAAGGATGTAAACAGGGAGACGAACATAGTCTGCATAGCCATGAGAGCATAGGAGAGACTGTTCTTTCTGAGACAGCGGAAGACATTTAACCTACTGCAGAGTCTCCAGGTCAATACAATGACTATCGAGTTTGTCCTCACATCATCCACAACCATTTAATTTGGTTCCTCCACCTCACAAAAACAAGCCAAACTCCAGCACATAATTTGGAACAAGGATCGAATGTTCGTAACCTTCCAACGCTTGAGAACATCTACAGCAGTAAAGTGATTAAGCGTACTGGCAGAATTCCAGCTGACCCCTCTCATCCTGAATACATACTTGATCACAGTCTCTGTGCTTGTCCGGTCTGTTCAGTTTGTTACATGCCATACATGTGTGCCATCACCATGACAAATTGCTTGTATATGTAATAAACTTGGAAAAATAAAATTATCCTAATTCACTTGAGCTATTATTTATACAGAGATCATTGGCTGATACAAAAGGAGATAAAAACACAAAATTGAGTTTAAAGTTTTATTGCTTAAGTGTTCCTGCTTCTTTACCATTGAGATACTCATATACTGTATATTGCTGCTGTTTTTCATACATTTATTTTTTTCAGGGGTGGGTGAGCTATAGTGTCCAAGCTTGTTATATAGAAAAGTCAGGAGCACTACAAAGTTGAGCTATAGGAGAAGAATTGCTACAAACTTCTACAAAAAATGAAAATAGGTTTTGAAAAAGTATTTTGGGACCTTCTCAAAGTTTAATAACTGGATTTTCTGTGCTGTTTGAAGATTATCAGAGGGCAGAGGCAGTTGAGACACACAGAGCTTGAACAGCAGAAAGTGTGTATGGAGTCCCTATTGTGAATACAGCTGAAATGGAATGCAATGGTTCTGCACTGGAACCTGAATGCTATGTACAGCTTTCCTTCTCCACTTCTGCTATAGCAGCCCAACTAATGCCAATGCTAAAACTGCTGCTTATCTATCACAGAGAGCAGAAAATCAGTGCCAGTCAATTCATTTGCAGAACAGATCTGAACCACCGCAAGACCTCAGTGAGTTTCCTAACAGCAGTGAACATGATTCAGGAAAAAACAGAGGAGTTAGCCATTCAAGCACCCCAGCGGAGACAAAGTCCATGGCCGGAACAGACACCCTTGTTTTGGGGCATGATCCTGTTAATGGCACTAGAAACTCAGTCTGACGTGAGCTTCCGACATTGGTGACTAAATACACAACAGTGAAACGGATCATTGTTCATGTTGGCAAGAAGGACAGAAGAAGGAGTCTGAAGTATTAAAGGGACTTTAATGATCTCTTTAACACACTGTTAAATTTATCATTTATCATTTATCAGTGGCCTTCTGTCTGCAGGGAGCAACAATTTGATCTCAAGGCTACTTGCTATAAACATTAAACACATGCAAAAAGCTGCAGACCAAACAGACTGAACTTTATTGACGATGTTAAATTTTTTTTAGGAGAGAGAATTTTATAAGAGGGGTGTGAAAACCCTAATGGGGAACTTCATTATCCCCTCTAGTGAAGACATATGTCAAAGTCATGTCAAAGCACTTACTAAATCACCTTAAAACCATCAGAAACATTAAAGATTTTCTGACCAAACCAGACTTGGCTGACTAAGTGGTGGATACCCCTTAAGAAATTTTCTCAGGCACCACATACCCAAGCCCTACTTAACTTAGCAGGTTTTCAACATGTTGCTAATTTTTGATCTGCTCTAATATCATATATATTAATATCATAACACTGCCAACAAATACACAGTATGAGCAGTAGACAGCAAACTAACTCTCATCAAGGAGTGTGTCTTATTGTCTGGCACTTTACTTGTACTTCTGAGGGGCATCGGGATTGGGTGTGGGAGGCAGGGGGAGGTGAACAGATGGTGGAGGAGGGGTAAACATTCAAGATTAATTACTAATTTGCAACATAGACAAGCTCACTTTGCAGAATTCTGTCATACTGTCTATATTCACATTACAGATTATTTAATTGCTTTCACCCTTTTCACCAATGTCTTTATTTGTGTCATTGCACTGCTACCACTTTCTGAAGAGCCTGCAGAGCTTAGGCAGGACCACTCATCCAACCCACACTAATGACATTATCTATCTGTCAACAGATGCATTAACAACAGGGTGTCACTCAAGACTGTGACTCCACCTAAGTGTCCTTAGTCCTGCCTGCCCATTAACCCTGCAGGCACCAGTAGCTGTCAGTCATTCATGAGGGCAGGGAAGAGGGAGGAGCTGGGAAAGTTAGAGGTGACAGACAAATATCCCACCCAGCTTGACTCTGCTAAAGTGTAGCCCTTGCTGTCTACAAACCTCACTGACAGGATTACTTCACAACCTTACTCAAGCTCACAGGACCATACAGCTGACACAACAAACAGCAAGGACAGAAAACCCAAAGCTTGCTACAAAAAATATGCTTTTAAGTGATTTTTAAATAAAAAAAGATTAAAAGGAAGCAGAAATTGCAAACTAAGAAAGGACTTATTTGTTACTAAAAGGGATTATTAAATGCGACGTGCTGTAGGGATAAAAGGCAGGTTTTTACCCAGCTACACTGGGAACACATTAAAGACCTACTCAGTTTGTATTTTTTTAACATATACGAGATGTATTCTGTGCCTCAACCATTCAAAGACTTATAGACTAGTAACACCACTTTACAATCTATTCTGTAACTAACTGGAAGCCATTGTAAAGATTTTACCTGTTTAAAAGTCCAGTTAAAGGCCCTTCAGTAGCCTACCCTGGTGTTCACTATTTTACTATTAATACTATTAATAGTAACTGTCCTTATTTAATTAAATAAGGACATTTTCCTTACAGAAAACTCACATATGTACAGTGTGGAAAAAAACACATGTAATCACACATTTTTTTTCACATGTATGTTTTAACATGAGCCCATGTTTCTTTCACTAATAAACATATTACATATGATCATATATTTTATCATATATAGACACAATCACATTTGTTTTTACTTTTTGTAACATGTAAGGTGCAGAAAAACACATTTTATTTACATGTAAAATTCATGTGAATTTTCTGTGAGAAGGTGATGGATCTATTGGGCTGTAATCATTTGATGAGAGAGCCAGCTTTGTAACATCTGCATAACTTTGATAATTAATGTTGTTGTTCTCTATTTGCCCCACAAGGATCAGATAAAGACAGAACAAAAAAGGTCAACAAACTGATCCCTGGGGGATTCTACATGTCACAGCCACCCTATCAGATTGTATCAGCATATTCTGGAATGAGACAAAAACTCACACTGAAACGAGTGTCACTTCTGCAACAGTACAAGATTCCACAACTTAACATAAAATCCACCATAACTTCTCAAAGAAAACGTGAGCTGAAGCTGTCAGAATGTCCCTCGCAGTGTTCTGGCTTGAACATCATCACTGTGCGTAGATATTAAACATGCTGTGTGTGTCTTAGAATTAGATGTGCCTAATAAGAAACAGTGGGTGAAGATTTCTGGAATAGCAATGGAATAACTCAAGCTGTGAAGTCTGTCAAAGGGGGGGTCACAAAATATTGACAAACTTTTGCAACTGCCACAATTATGATTTGTTTAAACTAAATAGTTGATTAAGATTAATAAAATATTATGTAACTTTGCATCAACATTTACAAAAATATGCTACTAAGACCATATCAACTAAATTTATACTTTGGTCAGAAGTGTCCAAACTTCTGCTTAAAATGTTCTCTATGTCCTCAGGAAAAGGCTTGTATCAACAATAGCAGTCTTAATATCCACCAGTCACTCCCTGACCTCATCTTTCAAACTCCCTACGCATGTCATTCTGATCTCCAAATGAAGAACTCAGTGGAAAGCCTGTTTTCGTATGTTTGATGTCAGTGCGCTGCTGTATATTTTCCAAGAGGACAGTGACACCCTCTAATTAGCTGTGATATACTACTGCATAAGCAAGGTCCCCAACAGGGCACAAGATTATTAATAGACATTTTTCATTTTTCTGATTCTGTGAAAAAGCGCCACATGGAACAGAACGTAGTGTCCTACCAAACTATTACAGAAATACTTCAAAATAAAAAATAATATAAAAATAATTTAATATTGTCAAATAACTTAAAATATTATATACTGTATTAAAATATTAGTATTATACATTTTTTTAGCAGGCCTACGCTTCATCTGTGTTCTCTTATAATACAGACATACAAAGGAGAACACAAAGGTTTCTTAGACCATTACTTTGTTCGAAAGTTTTTCCAAATCTTGGTCATCACTTGAGACCTCTTAAGCTCACACCACAAGGTTTTCGTTGGAGTTTGCATAGGGGAATTGTGATGCCAACCCATTTTTGTGCTGAATTTAAAGGTTTTCAGGAAGATTTTGACCTAAAATCTTATGCTATTTGAAAGAATGATGCTGATACTAAGATTCTAGTGCCTTTGGAAGATAAACGACCATTCATTACAAATTCACCACCATACTTCACACACTTTACATCCTTCTTTACATAAGCTTTTACACTAAATCCACATCTGGAGTTTGTTGCCAATAAAGCTCTATTTTTGACATCTGACCATAGAACCAAGTTTCAATCAAAGTTCCAGTAATATTTAGTGAACTCAGTAAAATCCATCATGTGATTTAATGACTGTATAGTTTTTTGTGGCAAGCCTTCTATATAGTTTGTTGGCACTGAGGTGGTGTCTAATTGTAGTTTTGGAGACTTGGTGACCCCAGGATGAAACCAACTCCTTCAGTTTTCCAACCGTGGTTTCTGAAGCAAGTTTCGAGACCATTCTCCTTACTGTGCATGGGGAAATATATACTTGCATCCGTTTGTATTTTTTTTTGCTGAGATAGAATGATCGCACTGAAAGTCATCTCTAATATTTAGTATGTAGATCAAGCAGATAAACAACAAAGACATTTTTTCCATAGCCCTTTATTCACTAATCTTTCTAAGAGTGCCAAATATAATGGAGAGGACTGTCTATGACAGGAAATCCATCATGAATGACTGCAGGTCAAGTACAGAGGCTGACCAGGGAGCCATTTTTTCTACACTGTCTCCCTCAAAGGCTTCCCTGACTAAAATATGTTACTGTAATTCCCAGAGGACATGATATCATTCTCATAAATCAGGGCCATTACAGGTGCACCGCTCATCAGATCAACTGCCAGACATTCATATCACTGAATTTATAAGGAATTATTTTAACAGGAAAGTGATCATGAAAACGATAATACACAAACTTGATAATGAGTTAAACTTTCCATAAAACAAGATAAGGGGGGCAGTCTGGTTTCAAACATAAAACTTGCAGGTGCAAGAGAGACCATAAATTAGGAGGGAGGAGAGCTGAAGTTCCTGTAAGGTATAAAACATGCATATCAATATATCCCAGTGTAGTCACAGAAGAGCACATCCTCTTAGTCTCAGCAGTATATACAACAGAAACCGACACTACACAGGATTCTTATTAAAACTCTACGACATGGTTTATGCTCAGGAGTATTTACAGACATACAAATCAGTAAGCCTGACACTTACTGAATAGGAGTGTGGATGTCAAATAAACAACTGAACAGTATGATACATTTCATCATATGTGAGGACAAGACTGTGCTGAAAAAAAAATCCATTTGTCAGACTCTGTCCTCTCGGCCTCTGACGTTTTTGAAACTTTTTTTGTGGCTTCTAAACCTCATGTCTTTGGCCTGCACTCACACTCTATTTATGCAAGAAAATAAAGCCGAAAAGTCGGCCCCTCCTAAATCTGTAAACTGCAATTAAGCTAAATTCCAAGTTTATTTCCAAATGCCGTCCTCGCTCCAGACCATGTGAGAGACTGGAGTCTAAAATTATCACACTTTGGGCCAGGCGGCCCATGAGAAGCCAGTCCATCTACTGTCCTCTCCAAGCCCTGAGCACGTCCTCAGTATAATCGCACTACAATGGGTTAACCTCAGTCCTATTGTCTCTAGTGCACACATATATGCACAGCAGAGGAAATATAATATATGAGGTTATATAAGCAAACTTTAAAGGCAAGGAGAATGGCAAAATTGTGCCGAGCAGACAAATTGAAAATGCAGATCAGGCATGTTGCGAGTGCGGGTGTATATGTGAACAATGAAAAGATTTTTCTTTTTTGTACAATATGATTATTTGAATGTTCACAAAGTTGGACTGTGTAGCAAAATCAGGTCAGTAAAATCGAAAACAAGAATAAGAAGCAGCAAGTAAGAAGGTAAATAGATGAATAGATAACAGACTGATCCAGAAATAGCTGTATATAATAAGATAGACTACCATGGGGCTACCAGAGGTCAAGTGTTCTGGTTAATATGATGCATCACGCACCCCATATTTCGCTCCTGCTGTCACTTTGGAGCACTGTCTGAAGCAGGGAGCAGAGTGACAGGCGTATAATCGGAAGTCCCAGCAACCGTGTCATTTCACAGAATCTTTGCTGGGAGGGCGTTAGTCAGAAAGAGCAAAACAAGATTTACATTTTTATAGGGGAGTAAGACAGTGTGAAGCCAAGATTATGCCTTAGCTCAGTGGTCAGTGGTGGAAAACGTACACAAACACACATCCACACACACACACAAACATTCCTTCTCTCAGCAATACATGCAGACAAAAATACAGACATAGGTACAAATATATGAGGTATCTAAAACATTGCTAAAAATAAAGCATATGTAGTTTAGATACATACATATTAAAATCAAAGCCACAGCTAACGAACCTCCCTGAACTTTTCTCATTATTTTTTTGGTTACTGAAGAGAAAAACACT
Source organism: Megaleporinus macrocephalus (assembly GCA_021613375.1). Lineage (NCBI taxonomy): Eukaryota > Metazoa > Chordata > Actinopteri > Characiformes > Anostomidae > Megaleporinus > Megaleporinus macrocephalus. The sequence goes on from CM038702.1 coordinate 50,450,736, forward strand.
CTCCTTTGGCTTTAAACCTGACACATTAACTCAGCTGACGTCACTGCAGACAACAGTAAAACTGCTGTAATTGCAGACTACGATGACTTACATATATATACAGTGGTGTCCGAAAGTCTGATGCCACATTGAAAATGTGCATTTCTCTAACAATATTTTAAGCTTTATTCCTTGCGAATATTTTCATTAATTTATTTCTTTACCATTGATGATCAGAAATTAGGAGCTCATCCTTGGCTCTGACACTTTCATAAAAGATGTGGCTCAGTTTTGGAAAGTCTCTTCCTAAACATTCTAAACCAATCAAAAACAATGTTACAGATAGATTAAATGAGTTTTTTTACATTTATTTATTTTACCTTGAATGACTTTTCTTGGCCAGTGAATCTTATTTAGCCCAGCCAGACTGAAGAGCTGTTGTTAGCAGATCTGAAAAAAGATAACAGCACATGACCCAATGAAAATAGGAACTTCTGACAGTTGCATTTCAATACGTAGTGCAACCTTGTTTTCCTAGATTTGGATTCTATAAAAAAAACATTCAACTGTTTGTGTTCTCAACAGCCTTATCATTTTTGTTTTGCAATGTTTACTGTTTATTCCTCACAGGCGTGAAAGTGTCCATTTACCCACAAGCATTCTGACGCCTCCCTCAAGGAATTTATTAGAACAAATGCCGATGCACTGCTAATAATAATAATTATTATTATTATGACTTCAGACAGAAGGGTAGAGAGACAGTCTCCAACATGGCACCCAAGATCTATTAAATAATATAAAAATTCTGTGCAAAAGAGGCTTAAGCCATTCTATAAGAAAAAAAGGAACCTGATATGAGATCTGCTGCTTGCCATGGAGTAATCCATGCAGCATGCAGCCAGACACGCCTAATTCCACTAAAGTTCAAAGCCTCACAACACATGTGGTGCCAACCTGCACAAACTTCACATAAGCTCCAGTGAGTGAGTGATAAAGAGAGACTAAGAAGCAGATAGAGCTCAATAATTTCAAATCTCTCTTTAAAAGAGAATAAATGCATAACAAGATCTAAAGAGATGTCAAGAAGGAGAAAGGTGTGACACATCGAATGCCACAAGGCAGCCCTAATAACATAAATATTCTATGAACTTGATGCACATGTCACTTCTAAAAGCTGTGAGTGAACAACAATGAATGATAATAAACAGAGATAACTGGTATAAACACTGCTAAATCAAGTCATCAGACATAAAATCTGAAGTTAAAAAAAAAGAGCACAAGCTTATACAGGCATGTGAGTGTGTTTGTGTTTTGGATGCTGTGGTAAACAGCTGCAGACAAGATGAGCTCACTATCCTTAAGGGAATATAGCCTTCCGATGAATGAAGACACTGCCTCCAGACAGAGAAGCAGGGCCAGCACTGCAGCAGACCCTGGGAAAGGTCGCTATTGGCCGGGAGGGTGGCCGAAACTCACTGGGGTCGAAGCCCCTGACTCATCCACGCTCCACGGTTCACAAAACAACAGTTCCAACAACAGACACAGAGTGAGTCACAATCAACTGATAGCATGCCAGAATATACTCAGTATGGACATATTGAATATAACACACACACAAAGTGTTTAGTCTAGAACTAGGCTTAATCTGAGCCTAGGACACTGACACTAATCTACAAACAACATACAAGCCACACTCAATTAATAGCATGCCAGAATGTACTTGGAATGTGGACATATTAAGTGCAGGGCAAGGACTAACCTATCTATAAACTTGCTGTAAAAAAAGCTGCATAAACATTCATATCCAAAAACTTGCTGTAAAAGTCTAGTTCCAGAGATCATTAACACATACATATTGTTTGTTTTCATCTATTGAATTGTACCCATTACACAGAGTAGCCTACACAAGCAAAAAACACTTATTCAACAGACATTTATTAAACAGACAATGAGACACACAAGCAGACATGTGAAGAAACCGGCAGACTTTCACATCTGTGCCACATATTGAAGTTTCATGCCACAGATTCCTCTTGAATTATTACCATTTTAAAGGTGGAGGGTAAAAAAGGGACAGATATATGGATGCAGCGATGATCAGACAAAGCAAACCATTTTTCCATGCGCTCATATGGGGGACACGATCACAGGTTTAGACTTGCATGCAGTTCTCTGGGTCAGCAGCCTATAAAATGCACAGTCTGTTTGGGAAATCAGGGGCCAAATTTATGAGCACTGTATCAAATCTCCTTGTTCCTGTGAGATCTGAAGGATCACCCGCTATAGCTCAGAATAAAACGCAAAGCACAAACATAACCCACTGAGCCAGACTCGGCAAGGATGAAACTACCTGAATTCTCTGAGCTTCACTGTCCTCTTCAATATATGGGGAAAACCATGAGCAGTTTCCACCCCTTGAGCCAGATTCAATCAAAAAATGCTAGACAATTCCAGCTGAAACTATTTATCAAGTGTGTGTTGGATAGAATGTTCTATTTACTCCACAACAAGATGATGTTTGGAAAAAAACAACCAATTAGTTTAGTGATTTACACAGAACAGTGCATAGTAACACCAGTTATCCTCATTTAGATGTTCTCTTTGCAATAAATCACATGGAACTTACCACTCATGTGTTTGCTGGGCCCAAGCCTAAGAACTGTTCAGTAACAAACAAGAAAAACAAAGGTTTCACATAGACCGTATCAGTTTTAGTTTTTTAATGTATTGAAATTAATTCATTTTATTTTCCTTTTAATTGATCTCCATTTGGCAGTATTCTTGAACTAAATTGGTAGTGCCACACAGTATGTCATTATATCTGTGAAAGGCATATGTGCATCGGCTATTTTTGATAAGCACTGTTAACTATGGCAAAGAGAGATATTTGCGTAGACTAAATACGTAGATCTGTTTTAAGTATATAATCAAATAACTATGGCCAAAAAATATGCAAACCAAACTATGTAATAAAACCAATCAGGGTTGGGCAAAATACCCTAAGCATATAGTTATGGGTGAATAATTAATACACATGTATTTCCAAAAGATTAATCAAATTAATATTTGGCTCATCACAGTGATCTATAAGTCTATTCAGACTTTATAGTAATTGAGTGCATGCTGTGTTCGTCTTTTAAAATAGTTACTTAACACATATTATTTCTTTGAAAGATGTCATGTATTTCTAAAAAGTATTTTAAAAGCAGTGTTTCAGCTGAAAACATTAGATAGTTGTGGGGCAAACCGTGTCCTAAGGACTCTAGCTCTCACCTTAGGGATCCTGTCTGGATTTTGTAAGGTCCTGTTATTGGCTTCTGTGTCTCAGACAGACTCCCTTAAGAGGCAGTGGTAGGAGACCCTTTAATCTGTAAATACGTTTTTGTTGCCTTGGCTGTGTGCGTGTCATTCTGTGTCGGGCTGTGGGGTGGCAGGCGGCTTTTTCCCTAGTGTTGTGTTCAGTACTAGAGCATTTACTTCACAGCGATGTTTTCCACCTCCAATTTGTGTGAACACTGCAGTACTGCCCTTACTGCCCCTGAAAAAATTTAACTTGTACTGAATAATGATAAATAATTTCTGTCTTCTGAATGTGTTTCCAATATTTAAGTATTATGTTACTTTCCAACCCTGAATAATTGCAAAAAATGCAATTGTACAGTACTTTGTTGTCTGGGAAGTGATGCAAGGTAAACAGTGTCAAATGCTAACTACAACTGGACATAATCTGGAACCTTGAGTGACCTCCGATGTGGGAACACAGGGGTTGTACTGTTTCAGAAGCAGCTGTTTGGAATCCTCTCCTGACCGCAATGATTTACAGATTATTCATTCCAGGAGTAGTTCCCCATATTATCGTAAATACCAATCACAAAGCCTCAGTCTAACCTCAGAGCAATCTGAATGGGAGCAAGATACTCCTGCTAAAATTGCTGTAGCAAACATGATATATTCTATTAATTTCTAAGACATTTTTCACAATTTATATGGTACTTTTCTTCGTTTACTTTGATATCAATTATCTTTAATCGCGCAGCATGTCATTTCTTGATTTGAATGGTTTCGGTAACAGTCAACAAGGCCTGCAGAGAAATGTTAGATGATTTTCTTTTATGCTTTTCAAATACACCACACATACATATACACACAAACACTTTACAACTATGCAATATCCAACAGCAGTAATAAAGGAGACAAATTCATAGACATCTGCATCATGCTATGTATTTGTGTGCGTGTGTGCTTCGGATCCTTGCCCTTAAATTCACCCTGGCTGCTGAAAAGGTGGACAAGTCAAGTGTGTGAGTGTAAACACGAGCTTGGCTGTTGCAGTGTAAAGAGAATCCCATGCTGTAAATCAGCTGCTAGTTGAAAGCCAAACAATACGAGGCTAAAGCTAAACACCTCACTATGGCTCTAAACTGGCCGTAAGTTAACAACTCAATGCGGCCATCAGTCACTTAGATGTGAGTATATAGCCTCTTGGTCAGATTTGGCGATTTCAGCTTATTACTTTAGCTACATCCTCCAAAGTAAAACGGACCAGACAGCTATTTACAATGTCGGCAAGACTAGTGAAATCTACAAGATTAACAACACTGTCACTCATTACTCAACATTTAATGAGAAATTGATGCCAGAGGTAGTTCCCCCTCATTGCAGGTACTGATCATGACTTTGCGGTCAAACTTGCTAACAATTTACATTAAAATGATGTGTCACTGCCTGGAGCACAAGGTTTTATCCTTTTCATTCAAGCAGACACGGAGGAGAGCCAGTGGGGACCTACAGGTTGGGAAGTCCACGTTTTATACAGCAGACTGGATATATTTTGTCATTGGGTTTACATGCTTCCTATAATCTCATAACATGAATTCAAACACAAGCCTTTATTGAAATGAATAGCACACTGTGGCAGTGCTGCAGGGAGAAATTGTGAAGCTAACATATGAGGAGTGTACTATATAGCATGCTTTTATTTAAGCGTGGGGAATTCCCTGTATCATAAATGTCAAGCAAACTGCTATTACACTGTGAAATGTATATTACCCGGTAAGTTAAGCATTTATGAAAGTGAACTGTAGGCTGTGTGTGTGTTGCGTGAGAGGGAGAGCATGTCTGAGTGGCTGTCTGTAAGAGTCACAGATTAAGCACTTGTCTGAGGACACAGACAAAAGGACAGAATGTAAGAGTAATGAAAATAAGTCACAGAGAGAGTGAGTTGAATAAAGAAAACAATGTCTTTGAATCTTCGAAACATTTAATCAGTCACAGACAAAACAAACACAAACATGGCAGTTCTCTCTGCTCTCTCTAATCTCCACACACCCACATCCTCCCGTGGAGTCTGAGCCTCACGCCCAAACCCTGGCCTCGTAAAAAACACACCAGAGCATGCGCTCATCATCACAGAGACTTTCACTGCGCTAATTACGCCAAGAGTTATTACGCCAAGTCCCCCCAGAGTCCCTACAGCATCATCTGGAGTTGGGTCACCATTGCTTCCGCCAGGCCGTTAGAGCACCATGGGGGATACACCGCATCATAAGTCTATCCAGTTCTATTGACTCACAAGAGAAGTGTTTATTGGGATCCTTAGGCCTCCACATATCCCAGCTGAATCATTGTCTGTGAATACTACACACTTTAGGGACTTGACTTGTGCATCTACAGAGAACACAACACCAAAGAACTTTTGAGTGGTAAGTACTTGATGATCTGTCAGTCAGGACTGCTGGGTAGAACAGCGGGGAAAAAAAACAATCCAGGTCCTATATCCAGAATTTAAAAAGGGAAAAAAGGAAAGAAAAGAAAAACTAACATGGTCAGTGAGCAACAACAGACGCTTACTTGCATTTAAGCTGACTGCAACAATATACATTTGTCTAGAAACAGGGGCATTGGCTGGGCAAAAAGATCCAGGCCAGGGGTATGAAATTGTACTTTTTAAAATGTTTTGGTAGTTTTTGTATAATATGATCTACACAACAAAATGCAGCTACTCCAGAAAGTTGATTGGCTTATCTTATACACAAAATCACAAAAAAAAGAAAAAAGTAAGTGCCCATTCTTATCATTCTTAAAGGTGTTTGGTAAATGGACCAGACATACCATGGTCTTTGAACATTATTGTCTCATCCCTCAAATATAAAACCTGAATTTCAAAAAACAGAATAGTAAAATCCTAGACGGTCACACAATAGTCATGACTCCTGAATATTCAAGCCCCCAAAATGTACATACAACAACAACAGAGCAACAGCAATTAAAACTGTACCATTCCAGGCTGTGAAGAGGATTTCACCACTTTTCCCTTAGGGAAACTGACCTATCAGCAGACAAGGTTGCCGCCATCTTTACCCAAGGCTGAAATTGCAGGTACTCAATAGAAGAACACTGACGCCCAATACAAGAAGGGCCAAAGTCGTCTCTATTTTCTGAGGCGTCTGAGGTCCTTCATCTGCAGGACTATGCTGAGGATCTTTTATGAGTCTGTAGTGGCCAGTGCCATCCTATACCCTGTTGCATGCTGGGGCAGCAGGCTAAGGGGAAGCAGACGCCAACAGACTTGATAAACTGATCCGTAGAGCCAGTGATGTTGTGGGTGTGGAGCTGGACTCACTGACGGCAGTGTCTGAGAGGAGGACCCTGTCTAAGCTGCAGGCCATTATGGAGAATGGCTCCCACCCTCTTTATCACACAGTGATGAGACGCAGGAGCACATTCAGTTCAAGACTCATTCAGCCAACATGCACTACAGAACGCCACAGGAGGTCATTCCTACCAGCGACTATCAGACTTTATAACTCCTCCCTTAACGTACGACACCTCTCACATGTACAGTGATACCAGTAGAACAATAATTTAATTATGTGTGCAACAACTCAAATGTGCAATAACTTTCCTACTTCTAAAACTCTTACTGCTGTATACAGTATATCTGTACTTAATATTATAGACACAGTCACTTTACATTTTATTCTTCTATTGTATTATATGACTTATATATTCTTCACAAAGCCCTCACACACCTGGAGGGCAAGGACATGATCAAAACTGCACAGTCCATCTCAGGAGCAGCCGTCCCCTCACTACAGAACATCTACCACACCAGGGTCACCAGGAGGGCCCACAACATAATCAGGGACAGTACACACCCCCAGCACACACTCTTCACACTTTTACCTTCAGGCAGACGTTACAGGAGTGTGAAGTCCAGGACCACAAGACTGACAAACAGTTTCTACTCACAGGCCATCAGGCTTCTGAACACCTCACACACTACCTCTCTAACCTCTCCTATCTGAACTGGTTTTAACTGGTCTGCTTTAAACTGCACCTTACACTCACTGTACTGTCAGAATACTGTTTACATTCACTACTCACACAAACATTATTGTTTACATTTGTTTTTTGCAACTTGCACTTTATGGCTGCTGCTCTTCATACTTGCACATAAAAGCACACATAACTTTTATTTTTTATTCTTTAACTATAAAAATACTTTTATTCTTCAACTTATATTGTTATACTTTGTATATTATGTATATATATTTTTTATTTCTTTTATTTGTTATCTTTATCTATTGGTGAATGGAGGAGCAGCAAAGTAAGAATTTCATTGTACAGTGTAACTGTCTGTTCTGCTGTACACATGACAATAAAACTCTTGAATCTTGAATCTTGAATCTGAATCTTGAATCTTGAATCTTGAATCTTATATATGTGTACATACTACAAATTTCTTTTATGTTGTAAATTATTATTAGAGTGTATATTCTTCTAGATAACTGGCTGCTATTGTAAAAACTGCAATTTCCCCCTGGGATCAATAAAGTATTTCTGATTCTGATTCTGAATATTCTATCTCAATATCACCTACAATGGCCACATGTTATTACTCCAGACATTATCTTAAATCTTGGACAATTGAGCAGCTTCGCTCAGCGTTTGATACTAAAGATACTGAGATACCTTTATTAGCATCACATCCTCAACCTACAAGTAGCAGCCATGCTGTATGACGGTATCCATTTTTGGACAGCTAAAGCCAGATTATCTTAAACTGAAAGTTTCATAGCAAACTAACTTTAATGTACTTTATGTTATTGTTGAGACTGAAAGTAAACAGCTAGTATAGGTAATAGGCCTGTCACAATAATGAAATTTTGGCTGACAAATAATAGCAATTAACAATTCAATTGTTCTTTTCACACAACTATTGAGGTATAAGCCAGAAGTGGCCAATTGAACTGATTAGTTGTCTATTAGTTATATTGCTTGCTAGCTATGTTGGATTCATAACTAATACTCATTGTGTAGTCCAAATGTCACACTACACTATTTTAACTAAATAGCTAATACAGCAACATTACTCAGCACCGCTCTCTACACACCAACATGTTTGACGTCTCAATGATACACTGCAATTTTTCATTTCAGCTTTCTCAGCCCACCCAGCACACTCATTTAACATTCTGCTTGTTGCAAAAATCTAACAAATGTCAGAAGTTATTGTAGCCTTAAGTAATTGCTGTCATCCCAAGCAATATTCTAATAGATAATGCTAGCTACTATCAAGCTCCTAGTAACGAGTTAACTAACTAAATAGCATCATTTAATTTTACTGCCTGGGTCTCCTTTAACATGGTGCTATTGTGGGAGCCATTGTGGTGCCTCGCTTTAACCCAGCAAATAAGATCACTAAAACAATAAAAAGTTTAGTGTTTAGGACAAAACATAATAATAAAATGGTTTAAATGGGTGCATTAAACTGCATCTGGTCATTTTCAAACCACATTCCCTCCATGAGGACAGAAAACAATTTAAAAAAGTAAAAATCATTCTATGGCCCCTTTAAAACCCTCTGCACATTTACTTTATCCACTTCAACCAGGTCCTCTGCACTTCTTATAAATGTTGTGCTCACAAAGAAAAAAAATTACATATAGCTTCATGTATTTTAAAACACTAAATAGTCATTAAGTAAAACACCCCTTGACTAAAACCAAACAAGAAGCAATATTTTAAATATAAAAGATAATTTTGGATAATTTTGTAAGTGTCTAGATAAACATTGTTTAAGTTCTGCAACTGATCCCGAAAGGCCCTACCAAATATGGGTAAGTATTTTCACATACAACATTAGGTTGGGTTGGGCTTAATTGTATAGTTGCCTTTTACAGAAATTTCAAGCAATTATGCATTTTCTCCCTTGCACGCTCTCTCTCGCCATTGCATTGCCCCCTCTCTCTCTTGCACGCACTCTCTCTTTTTCAACTGTGCACTTGCTCACTTGCTTTTTCTCTACGTTTCGGTATTTCTCTTCTGTCTATCATGCCAAGCTCTCTCTCATTCTTTCTCTTCGAGTGTGTGGAGTGGGTAAATGTGCCCTTATGTAATGGTATAAGGTTGGGGGGGTTTGTTTAGAAGGTGTCCCTGCAAGAACTAGACTTGTTCATAGCAGTAGAATACTGTATGAACGCGGACATCCATTGATGACAAAATTGGAAAGGAACTTGCAGTTCCTAGCAGAAAAACAAAGAAAGCATATGCATTACTTAGATGTATGGCCTTCTAAAGTAAAGTGCTACAGGGGAATCCTTGATGGACGGCTATGTATTTGATCACCAGTAAGAAATGAGCCTCCCAGTCAGCTGCAAGTAACAACTTGATGCTAACCCAAGCTTCAGAAGACAACACACACCTGCAGCGCTGCACTGGCCTGCAGAGTGTGTATTTCCGTTCAAGTAAGTGAGTGTGTGTGTGGTGTGCGTGTGTGTGTGTGCGTGTGTATGTGTGTGTGTGTGTGTGTGTTTATGGGAAAATTCTCTTTAGAGAAAACTTCCATATGGGATAAAAACATATGACGCTTTCACATCCACTCATTCTCTCAGTTCACATTTGAACTTTGCTTTATTCACTCAATCCAAAGCAGCACCACTTTCAAAGTATTAGGGCCAGTAAATGCCTGAGACTAAGTGTTTCTACTTATTGTTAAAAAAGGAACAGTGAATTACTTCCAGGAGAGCCTTAATGCGTTCCGTACTGCTTTTGGCCTGTTCAAACTCTCTTAACTCACTGCAGAGCCTCTAAACACCTTTTCCAGTACTGCCTCCATGGCTACTCCATTTGCCTTTGTCCCACACTGTCAATCACTCATCCCCTCAGCTTGCTGACACATCATGGAACCACTTATGCCCAACACTCATGCACTGGAGCAAAAAGTCTGACTGGTTTCAGGTATTTCCTCAGAAATCCGTGAAAAGAGACCAAGGTTTGGCCTGAGAAATGCATATGTGGCAAAGCAATGCATGAGTGTACACTACGTTATCAAAACACTGTTTATAACATAAAACAATCTGCAAGTTGTGAGTAAGAGTTTCTTAAGAATAATCTGAAATTACATTGGCTATGAATTGAAGGCTTAGTCAGGTTGAAATAATGCCTTAGCTGCCCCATGCATACTGCTATAGCTTACTGAGGGGAAAAAGATAGCATTCATTTTGTGAAACAGTCTGAGTCATGGTCAAACATAGATTCTCCAGCAGCGCTAACTACCAAAAATTCTGGGCTGCTATAAACTAATTAGCTTTAGGTGTGGGAACGGTATGTGTCAGCCCTGACCAATAAAGCTTGCCCTCCTTTCTCCTTTAAAAGAAAACAGTTGTCATGACATTTTTCCAAAATGGTGGGAGCACGCGATCTGAGAAATCTTCACAAAGGAAGACAGTGACTTGTACAAAGAGTGCTGTTTAGGTATGCATACAACTCAAGTGCCTCAATATGACCACGTTGTTAAGGACGTTACTGAGAATGCAAAAGCAGTGTGGCTTTACTGTCAACTTAAACAAACAAGTTACTGTTAGTTAACAATTAGTCAAGGAAACAATTGTTGGAATATTAAATGTACACTGCCAACTAGCTACCAAGGCAGTACACAAAAAAAAAAAAAGGGCTTGAGACAAAATGTTTAGATCACAAACAGCTCTACTAAGTGAAGTGCTCCACCCTTTGGTTCTACTTTCTTTGACTATCAACTGTAAAAAGAAAAATAAAGACAAATTATCAAATCACAGGACAGGTCATTGCTTCTTAAGTACACAAAAGGCCACTAAAATGATCTACTTATTAATTAATTCGTTCGTTCAAAATATAAACATGTAACTTACTTGTAACTTACTCTATTTACTAGAATAACATCCAATTATCACAAATTTAATGGCTCTACCAATAAATGTGGCACAGAATCACCAGGGCTACAAATCAATAAGACTCAAGGGATTCAGTTTTCCTTTAATGAACAAGCTCCACTGTCAGCTTTATTAGTACAACAGCAGTATGACTGCACAACCTACGAAGTCCCGCTATGCACAAGCATGTTGCTGTGTAAATCTCTTCTGTCTCTGCATTGGCCACCCAATGATGGTACAGACTCTTCAGGCTCTGGATAGATTTGTTATCTGCTTTTAAGTAAACATATTTGTCTACTGTCTTCATTAAAACCCACCCTGAAGATACTGCTATGACTTTGAGCTATTCAGGTTATGTTTAGCCTCTCTGTTGCTTGCTAATGATTCAACATAATATAAAAAAGTCCCTTTTCCACTCTTCTATGGTAGAAGTAAAACAAAATTTTCTTGCTTTACACTTTATATTTGTTGTTAGTGAGCCTAGTACTTACTGAATCTGTTTATAGCTTCACAGGGTTATTTTGGCCCAAGGCAAATTTCATACCCAATTAATTTTAGCATAAACATGCTTGTTAAAAAACAGACTTCTGAATGGCTATAACTTAAAATAGGGCTTTGTATAAAGTGCCATTCAAAGTATTTCATTTTCTTAGATAAATGTAATAGTAATAAGAAATTCCATGTACATGCACACAGATAAAAATATTAACACAACAAGGATAGCAATACTCAACAGTGTATTAAGATAAATTGGTGAAGAGGAAGGAGAATGGCTACATTTTATGGAAAGGCAGCTGAATTAATGATAGACAGGTACAGACAAGTGTAGTATGCAGAATATATTACGCATGATTTTTATTTGTCAAAAAGTGAGCAACCAGCAGCAGTGGTTAACTGGGTTTTAAGGGACTAAACAAATCAATTATATGAACTGAGAAAAGACAATCTTTTTAAATGTTGGACTGTACACAGTTTTTTTTAGAACAGGAAAAAAGCTCATCTGGTGACCAGCACTGCCAAGAAATTCATTCACTGGTGCCAAACAGTGCCCAGAAGTATCCACCAACATGAAATAAAACATCCCTACCAGGACCTAGGTCAGAACAAGAAGGTTTTTTTTGTGAATGGAGCACAGTCAGTGGAACACACACAGCAGAGTCTGCACACAGCTTACTCACCTCTGACTCACTGCAGAGACGGAGTGTACCAGTGCCAGCATGTGTCATCAGAGAGAAGCGTATGGAGTGGATTGCAAAGTGAACCATCTGAACAATTAGAGAAGGGGAAAACGCACATATGAACAGATGCAAACACATAGAACTTAAATGTTCATGTTTTCATGTGTGTACACATGTATAGTTGTATACATACATTTGAACACTTCTGATTTAATAACATGTTTTGTTGATTTTGTCTACAATAAGCTTGTCTACATTTAAAAAAATGCTCCGTAATCAATAAATACTTTAAAGTGGGCAATAAGATTTGTGTAACAGGATGACATCACCATGTAACAGAGAATAGGGCTGGAACAGTAAAATACATTCCTTTAAAAAAGTTCAGCGATTCAACTTTGCAATCTTGACGAACTGGCTTAGTAATTAGTTAACAATGTAAATGAATGAACATGAATGAACATGAATGCTTCCTTTTGATGTTAAGTTTAAGCAGTTAAGCCCATTTTTGTTTGGCCTTTAAAATAATCAAAGCCTGATGAAACGGTAGATCACCTGAATACTCAAACAATCAACAGAGACAGTCTTAGATTAAATATTCGAGTTCTATTGATTTATGGTAACTAACAAGGCAACAACTGTAAAGTGTTGTTCTAATAATATGCTCACTAATAACAAACAGGCTGCACAAAGCCTCACTCAGAATTTTCCTGTTGACTAACACTGTGGATTCAGAGAAAAGCAAGGCACTCTAGTTCAAGCTATCAAACACATGGCCGTGTTTGTGAGGGAGCTCTGCATAAAGTGAGGCTGTCAGCAAGTGCTTCTTGGATGCAGAAACACTTTCAGAATAAGAAAAACGACCAAAATTGATGGGGATTGGCTGGTGAACCGAACTATTCCTGAACCCATCAGTCACTGAAGAAAGCATTTTGTATCCAGACCGCTCGTCTATGATTGAGAAATGTTCAGAGGAGGGGTGTCTCAGTGTCATTTTATCTGCATCACCTTTCAAACTAAAACCTACCAGTCTTCTCTACCTATAAACATAACATCCAAATATGGTAACAACAAATACACTTATGGACTAAGTCAAGCAGAGATCTAATACATCACATTCTCCTGTCTCCACAAATACCAACTTAGTCATTCACCTATTAAATCTTTCCAATCACTCATACCTACACGCTGACACCATTTGCCGCATGTTGATTCAGTGCTATTCAGCTCAAGGATATTCCGTTGGCAGAAATATCACAGAGCATCTCCTGTCCTGACCTCCCCACCCCAGCCCCAGCAGCACATGTGGGGTGTCTAGACTGTGATGTGGGGTTGGTAATAGAAGGGTGTGTGTGTGTTTGGGTAAAGCACAGTTTAGTCTGAGAGGCTGTGGGTTTCCCTGCATGCTGAATCATTAAAAGGCAGCCTGACTGCACCGAATTCTACTCATCACTCCACCACATCAACTCGGCAGCTGTGCTGCTGATTAACAACACTGCCATGCCTCTAGAGTACACCACAACACATGCATGAATTTACACATACATACACAGTCATCCCCATCAACACTACCCCCAGCAGGCAAACATTCGCACGCCTCCACAAAAATCATTCACATATGCGTGCATGCACACACACACACACACACACACACACACACACACACACACACAACACTGTCACACAGAAATTCTCGAAATTCTCTAATTTACTCTAATACAACTTTGTTGACTCTCTGTAAACTAAAAGTTTACTACACCAAAGAAATTAGATTTCTTTCTATTATTTTTTAAATATTTGTCTTTAAAAAGTCTTTAAAAATGTTCAACATAGCAACAACATAAACATAGCAACACGGCTTTAACACAAGGCAAACAAAAAACTGCACTGTTTTATAACACAAACAGATACATTACATACAATTGTCTGTGCGTTAGGGGCTATTAAGCGCTAATTATGAAACAACTTCTGGGGACTTACAAAAAATCATGTATTATTGTGTCTTTTTTAAACTAATATTGTATCCCATGTAATTGTTTACTGATGTTAGAATGGTCCAGCCAAATCTATAAGGATCGATATATAGAAATCTAAAAATGACAAAAGGTATAATTGGCTTACTGGCAATGTGGTAAATTGCACATGCCTAAGGCTCTCCACAGGAGGGAGCTATTAGCACCCAAGTAGGTTTTGTGTGCATTGTTGAAAGAGAGGAAACCGACACCTTCAGTAAACATAAGCATTACAAGCTTCATATCTCTGTATTTAAGCCACAGCTGTCATTTGTGGTAAGAAACCCAGTGTGCGGAAATTAATGGATGTTTCCGGAAAAAAATTAAGCGAACCCACTGGAATTATCTGGACAACAATCAGACCACATTTTATTAGTAATCAATGCTAAAATCCAGGTTATTATAAAGGGCTCACTTACTTTCAGACTTTACCCTGCTTCTCTCACTGCAGGTTTCAGTATCATCTTCCTTTGTCATTAGAAGTTTTAATCTATATGCTCACCCACTCATGAATTTTACACTGGGGTCCATGGTCTTTGGAGGCATGTTGGGTGATGATAAGCCAGCCTGTGTCAGTTTTGGACAGAATGTTTGTGGACTTGGGTCAATTTAGAGTCAAAACATCATGATGTGGCTGGGGTCAGGCTGGGCTTGTGACTGTAATCAGGTGAGAACCAAAATTCTGGGCCTGATCGAAGCTCTAGTGAAAATTAGCACCACTGTTATGTTGACAGTCAGAAATAAAAGAGAACAATGAGTACTTACAAAAAACGTAATTTTAAAACTTATCTTGTGGAGACAACAAGCAATAACAAGAAGTACAGTTAGTAACCCCAACCTTCACTTCAGTAACTAAATGAATTCATCCTGATATTATTAATTTAGGTTAGCTAAACTTTCACTCTGAAAGTGTAGAAAGCAAACACACGCTAGTACATAAATACCACTTTAGAAGAGCACTAACACACACAGACAGCAACCACACACACACATACACATAAACACACAGGCTAAAAACTTCAGCTATAACAATCACACACATATTCATTTCCAGATACGAGTCCTCAGGGACGTCTAGACGAACTGTGAGGCCGTTAACACTTGTTTGCACCCTTTCCTATCTGCGGCTATCACAAATTACTCAAGAGGGGCCAGTGCCTAGCTAAGCGTTCCGCACGCTGTTGGGGGGAAACACACAGCTGAGCCGTTTAAGAGAGGGTGTAAATTCTAACACTTTATTTTGAGGCCACTGCTCTTGAGGTGATAATAGCAAGCCAAGAGTTATACTGTTGTGGGCAGAGACAGAAGCAGCTATAGTATGTGTTGGGATTTAATTTATTACTGCTGAATTTACTGTTCCCAACACAAAGACACTTACTCCTGCCTTGACATTATAATATGGGTCTAAGCAGTGTGCACATACAAGTTTCAAGTTTTCATAAGCATAGTGCAATATTCTAAAACATGTATGCTAAACAGCTTTACCATTTTTTTCTAAATACAAATAATTTTCAGGTACATTTTTTAATCCTAAAGTTATTAATCATTGCTCAAATGCTGTTTAATATACAATGTACAGTACTGTAAAATGCAGCAACCCACTGTTAAAGTATGTTTGTACTTGTCTTCTGAATTATTCGTCTTTACTCTAATGGGGTGCACCTTTTTAATGAGGTGTGCTTGTGTGTGTGTTTTCCCAGTGAGAAATGTGCTAAGCGTGTGTTGGGGTCTGCACAAAAGGTAAAAAGTAAATTAAAATTCCCAACTCTGCTAAAACAATGAGGAAGTGTTTGTAGTTGAGAAGGGCATAGATTATACCCTGTTCATTTGGACTAGTGGTATAACTGGGCTTGTATAGGCCCCAGTGCAAAGAAAAAAAAACATAACAATTAGGAATAATTAATAACAATTACACTGACCATATACTTTGTTTGTTTACTGGCCTTTGTCTCTCAGTCACGTTTATGCTCTCAAGGCATGTCACTTCACTTAATTTCCTATTGCCAGACCTTCTAAAGAATCTAGGGAGACTCTGGTACCTTTTCCAAAATCCAAATTAGAATAATTTTATTTTGCCAATTATGTTAATTTTACCACTTAATATGGCCATGGACTGCTTACTGCTGTGAGAAAAGGTAATTTGACTGACACAGAACAACCAATCACAAGCTTGCTATTTGGCTTGGCATACAGAAGGAGGCAGTCTTAAAAAATAACAAGACATAAACAGTCACTTGGACAAGCTTACAAATAAGCCCCTTATCGTCTAGTCAGCCTACAAACATTTGTAAAGGAATGGGAGCTTCATGGCTTGGGATCCATGGCCGAGCAGCTTCATGCAAGCCTCACATCACCAAGCAAAATGGAGTGGTGTAAAGCACACAGCCACTGGAAACATGTTCTGTGAAGTAATCACACTTCTCTATCTGTCAGTCTGATGGATGAGTCTGGGTTTGGTGAAAACCAGGACAACCTTACCTGCTTGACTGCGCCATGATGACTATAAAGTTTGAAAGAGAATGGAAAATGTTATGAGGTTAGTTTTCAGGGTTTGGCCTGTTCCATAGTTCCAGTTCCAAGTTAATTCTTTATGCTTAAGCATACCAAGATATTTCTGATAACTGCATACTTCCAACTTTGTGGGAACTGTTTGGGGAAGGCCCTTTGCTGTTCCAGCATGACTGGGTCCCAGTGCACAAAGCAACATCTATAAAAACAATGTTGGTAGTGTTTGATGTGGAAGAACTTGGTTGGGCTGCACAGAGCCCTGACCCCAACCCCATTGAAGACCTTTTCGATGAATTAGCAGAGAAACTGAAAGCCAGGCCCTCTAGTCCAATATCAGTGTTTGACCTTATAAATGCTTTTTTGGATGAGTGTGCAAAAAATCCACACAAGCCAAGATTTTGTAGAAGAAAATCTTGTGGAAGAATGGAAGCTGTTACAGCTGCAAAGGGGCACATCAATGCCTATGGATTTAGAATGAGGTGCCATAAAAGCTCATGTAGGAGTAACGTGTATGAGTCCCAATATTTTTGCCCATATAGTGTATTATGAATAAGAGTGAAATGAACAGACATCAGGGCTATCTGTGACCTGATAGAAGCTGACAGTAGCTAAGTTGTGAGGTATGTTGTTAATAAAATGGATTTTTCTGGGATCTTTCATGGGTGTCAGTATCTGTATAGGGGGGTGCTGGGATTTTACTCTGATTCAGTCATAGTCTGCATAAAAAAGCATAATAGATATGAGTTGCAAACTTAAACATCTGGTTCACTGGTTCCTGTAATTTAATTAATTTCTTGGTGCTGTGTATCACACAACACCTCATTTAAACTACACATGAGATAACAGTGTGCAGTTGAAATGACAAATGTATAATATGTTCCAGATCATATAGAAAGCACATGGAAACAAACAAAATATTTCATAATCTATGGCATTCGGTATATACAGATGACCAAGTACGGACAAAGAAGCAGAGCAGCATACACAAAGTAAAGATTTCAAAACCTCATTCTATAACTAAAGCAAAAATTATGCATTCTTCCTATGTCTATGTGAACTAATGAAGAACAGGAAAGGCAGAAATGTCAAAATCTTAAACATTCCTCCATGAGAACAAATTCTCTATTAACACTCGCTATTAATTTTTGTTCTGTATCTTATCTCTACTGTTAGAACAGACTAGTTTGCAAGCACATCAAGAGCTTCTACACTATAAATT
This sequence comes from Megaleporinus macrocephalus, assembly GCA_021613375.1. Lineage (NCBI taxonomy): Eukaryota > Metazoa > Chordata > Actinopteri > Characiformes > Anostomidae > Megaleporinus > Megaleporinus macrocephalus. The sequence goes on from CM038702.1 coordinate 50,468,821, forward strand.
CATTATTAACAATAACATACACATCAAACTCTGGTACAGAAAGCCAATTTTTGAATGTGCGCATGCATGCATGTGTTCACCTTAAAAAAGATCAAACATAGTTGTCTGAAGCAGGTGTGAATTCATGAGGATATGCTCTTCTCTCATCAGCAGCCAGCAAATCCCCCCAGCCAAATCAAAACATTTGATGCTATCTCATCTTCTGAATATTGCACCAATCAGAGAGAGGAACAAAGTAGTGACAGCTAACAGGATCTTATCACCACTCTGCTTATTAAACCATTCATGGCTTAATGACTCCTCAGTCGACTGCACTCTTTTGAATAAGTGAAGCCTCCCACTGCATAGTATGTGTGGTTAACCGCTCATCAGTGCAGCCGCGGCTTTGTGAATGGAGTGTACACTGGAGACACTGAATACAGGACAGCCCGTACAGTTACTGTCACACCACAGCATCGTTAGTATGATATAGTGAAGTGTGCTATAATGACTCTGATACCACACACTTTGTCTACCACACACTTCCCACAGATTTTCAAATCTCTCACACACACACACACACACAGCGTATCATACATTACTGATAGCTTCTCTACACTCCTCATCTCAATGAAAACACACACACACACACACACACACACACACACTCTAGAGTTTGAAAAATATGTCCTAACCTGATGGGACCCGACTGCTCAGTACCTTGCAAAAGCATTGTCATCAGATTCATCGGGAATACAAATGACACTTTAATGTTTTGTGCTGTTATATTTTTTAGTTTAACAATACTGAGCATTTAAAATGAAATAATCACAACATTGATTTTATATAAGAAAATATTCTGCGACAAAAAAATAACTAACTAAAAAATGCATAAGAATTCAAGCCTTGTGTTGTGGACGCTCCAAGCTTACAAAGATAAAAGATACTACCCAAAGAAAGACACAATTCGTATACAATAGGCATCTTCTTGTAAATCATTTAACAAATATTCACCTTTTCTGGATCAACAAACCCTTTACTCTAATATCTTTGATCAGACTGTGAATCTCAAGGCAAGCCAGAAAAAAAGAAGAGCACTTTAGACTCAACATTCAAAATATAGACACACACAAGATGGACATCCCAGTGAGCACTGCTGAATCAGAAAAAACACTTCAGAATCTGTAGAGTTTAACAGAAATCATCAAACTGGGAGCTAAATTGTAGGATAAAAATATAGCATCAAAAATACCATACCAGCAGTGAAGTATAGCGGTGGTGGCATTGTGTTGTGGGGATGCTGTTTTTCAAGTGGGTTGGGGATTTTGTTAAAACTGAAGGCTGGGCAGGTGCAAAATACAGGAAGATACTGCAAGACAACCCGCTTCAGTCTGCCAAGAAATAAAGCTTGGCAGAAACTTTACCTTTCAGAAAGGCAGTGATCCCAATCACAAGGCCTAAGCAACACAGGAGTGGGTAAAAAAGTGAACAAGTAAATGTTGAAAAAAGTCCAATCCATTAGAGGATATGTTACAATATTTATTGATTGATTTGCAGTATACGGGTTTGCAATTTGTGCAAACATCATTTGTAATCTGGAAACATTTGATGACGTTTAAGGGGTTTTAAAACTTTTGCAAGACACTGTATATGTTATGTACATATACAACATTTTAAAAGTTTAATATTTCACACTGGTGTTTAGACAGTCAAGTGTCAAGTGTTCAGTCAAGTGTTCATCTTTAGCTCTAGTTTAAATTTTACCGTATTATTCATTTCTTCTTTCACCACTTTTCACCACTGTTTTCAATCTGACATCATACAATCGTCAGTCACGTCACACAATCGTATTGCTGACTGAATTTAGTGCACCCAAAAAGACATTTATAATTCATTCGCTGGCTAAAATGTTGTTTATGTCACATGTCATGTGTTCTTTGTGAGTTTTATGATTAAGGCTACCATTTTGCTGCATCAGCACTACATTATAGCACAGTTAGTAAAGTTTATGCAGACTGGAAAAGTCTTGTTGCATCGCTTTCATGATTAAAAGTCGATTTTATTACATTTAAAATATAGATATGATTTGACATTATTTATTATACTTATTATTTGTATTATATATTCATACTTGCTGCTTTGCAATCCTCTTCTTGGGCTACATTTAAGTTCAGACAAAAATTAAAGCACACATACAGATGTGCTACTTTGTTTAGTACACATCTCCATAGCTTTTCTCTGCTCCATGTGTCACAGACACACACACAAGCAGACACACACATTTAAACCAATGAACACTGTTTACCCTTATTACTGCCAGTTTCCACACACACCTAACTCCTGTTTGCTTGTCCCCTCATCTGAGACACATGCACATGGAGTATATCGCATTATGCTAACAAAGAACCTCCACACTCTACTCAACTTCTCCAGATTTTAAGCTAAAGCATTTCTGTAAAACTGCAATACAACAAAGAAAGATTATGTCAGCTGGGTCTCTCACAAGCCTCAAAATGCCCATGTTTAAACTAAATCTAACATGGGATAGTAAAAGTACACCACTGTTAGCTAACACTGAAAGTCTCAGAAAAGCTTTTCGCTAACATTTCACACACACACAAACACATACACACACACACACACACACACACTATCATGCAAAGGAAATCTTGGGTCAACCATCCTTTTCTCAGACTGTTTCACACAAACGAATTGAGATACAACTCAGCAGATCGGAATTCTAAGTGAAGCTAATGCACGCAACTTCCAGACCAGCCACTTCACTGGTATGTAATTTTGAAGGTCTGGCTGTCATACTGTTTTCTCACACAATGACCTTAAGTTGAACCACATTTCTAGAAAGGATGACTAATATCATCCTTCACACCAGTGGTCTTTGTCAGTACTTCTGTCTACTTACTCAAATCTCAAGAGACCTTGCTCCTTATCAGCAAACAAACAATGACTAAGAGATAAAAAAGCAGATATCCCCACTAACCAGTTTTTTCTGGATTACATGTAACCTGTTGTAAGATTAAAAAGCTAGAAGCCCAGGAACACAGCTTTTAAAACTTATTCAGACTGTAGCGTATGAACTTCAATGCCACATAATTGTATCGTATGTTTATCTATTTACATTTCACTTACTTTTGAATTATATAAATTAACGTCATCAAGAACTGATGGCTGTACCAAGTGTGTGTCTCACCTCCAAGATGAATGTCATGTGGAGTTATCCTCATATATGAACAAGTGCCTATGTGACATGGGGTTAACGCTGCTCTGAGGCTATATAAACGTGTGGGTCTTTTTCTATTTGGCTGGAGGCATGGTGTGTGTGTGTGTGTGTGCGTATGTGTGTGTGTCTTGGCTCTATGCATGTATAGCTGAGCTGAAAAATGACCCTGGACAGCAGGGCTACCTGTTATCACTTCAAATATTTTCCTTCCACATACCCAGCGACTTAACTTCAACAAATGACTTTAAATTAGATTAAACGAAGAAAACGACATTTGAATCGCCCACTGACGAGAGAAGACTGTCTCTAAGTGAACAAGGAAAAGCCCCAAGATTTAATTGAGACAGTCAGTGTTGAAAGTTAAAAGGTCATCCATCAAATGGCAACACAACAAGCCAGTATTACTTAAAAAGAACAGTTCTGTGCATACAGGCTGTGTACTTTATGTCTCCTCTAAGACAAACAGAAACGTGGACCTAAGCCTTACACCATCTGAATTCACTACAGCACATGATGGAAATTAGTGAAGTTAGGGCTTTATATCAAAAAACAGCCCTGAGGTTGTTTCAGCGAAGTCTCTCAAAATTTGCGATCTGATCTAACATTGATTTTGGCCTTAAATATAGTAATGAGAATACAATTTCAAGAACAGGAAGGAGCTGATACGAGATCATTGCGCGTTTTCTCAGATCCATAACAGAAATAGCAGTGGAAATAAGCTCCCACTCTCTGAAACTTATAAAAACCTGATGGGTCTGCCATAAACAAAGACTTATGTCACCACGTTCATGGTCTTCAATCTGTTTTATATCACTTTAAATGAAATAAAAACACCAAGCACACTTGTTTTTTTTCTGAGTTCGCAGTCCGCGATCCAAACAAAAGTGAACTCCAGTTAAATGAAGAATAGAAGAGTCTGAGATGTCTTTGAGCACTGTTTTCTCATGCTGGTCCTGGAGTAGCTCAACCTTTAGAATATTCTCAGCTCCATCACACTCATGAACTCTTTAACAAGTCATTCATCAGCTTAAAATGGGTGTTCATGAGCAGAGAAAACACAAAAATGTGTAGTGGTAGGGGAATCCAGAAGCAGAACTGGGAAGTCTTATAGCTTCAGATGACCTTTACAGTATTAGGTGAAGCCAAGAGTGCCATTTATTAGGTTGTTTATTAGGTTATTGCAAAGAGCAAAATCTAATTATCCTGTTGAGGGAAAGGAAATCTGAAAGTTTCTCAGACCTGCTTCCAATAAGCCAGTCTCACCAGCAGGCGTGCTGTTTGGGTTTTCTACTTATAAAACATCATCAGGGCTTTTCCTGTTTTTCCTTTGTGTCACTAGTCCCATGCCAGTCACCAGACAAATGAGAAGGGAAGCACTACGACTAAAAAAGAGATAAAAAAGCAAACCTGAAGTTTGGCCGCCTGAAAGTTAAAGGTTTGATGCCAGACAGTTTAATAGTACTGTAACATATAATTACATTTCTGGAAAAAAAAAACCAAAAAACAAAAAAAAACACTCCCAGAAGAAAATACACATCTCGAATATGACTATAATGAGGGAAAATGCCTGACATACATCTTATCTTCAGGTTTTGTACAAGAAGTTCTTGAACCCCTATGACTAAGCCAAGACTGACATAGTCTCCAACACCGCATGACTCACCAAATGAGTAATTTCATCTGATTTATAGACACGACTTTTAACTTTTAATTACTTTAATGTAATAGACGAGCAGACTTTAAGCGACCGCATTTACTCAGTGATTTACATATTTTATTTTTTCAAGTTGACCAGTCTGTGTAATTATGAGATAATTGAACCCATTTAGCTATGAATCACCAGAAATTCCAAATGCAACTAAACTTATTCATTAACACAAACATACAACACTGTGATTATTGAACCTTTCCGCACCTAAAACACTGTTCAAATTTGCAGCCCTAAAGTCTCAACTATCTTTTATTTCAATGTAGACGTGACAAAATAATGACTGAAACAAAGAAAAAACTATTTGATCCTTCATAAACATGTAGTACAGCAAGAGTGATTTTGAAGAAAAAGTAAAAAAAAATTGTCACAAATACAAGGGACAAAATGTACAATTAAGAACAAATAGGTTGTGTACATATGCAAAGGTGACACTGATGCTTTGGAAATAGGTTGAACAGACGCACACGTGCACTACACAAACAGACTTGTAGCCACATGCACAAAAAGCGTGGCAAGACAAGGGGGTTTCCCCCAAACGAAGATTAAAAGCTCTTTTTCCATTTTGCAATGGAGTGAGAGGTGGAAGGTCCACAGAGATGATCTCATTACAGACTAACACACAGCAGCTGCCCCTCTCTCCTCTTTCCCTCTCTCATCAATAGCCTTTTTTCTCTCTATTTTCCAGACATTCTCACCAATTTCCCTAAGTGTTTTACAGACACTTCACAGGATTCTGGCTGATTTATTTTATTCCTGCAGTATTCCACTGACTGTCTGACCCCTGATGACTCCTCTGTCATCACAGCAAAGCTCTGTGGCCTTGGCCCCTTTTCTAAGCCACTGCTCCCTGGTGTCTGTAGCACTGTTAACACCACTATGAAAAACACAGTACAAAGACTGCTTATATAAACACACAAACAAACTATCACTCTTTCGTTTCTCTTTGGTCTTCTGTATTTTTTCTACTATTGTCATTTTGCCCCACTTAGAGCTGGCCTATAAGAGATAGATCAATCCTGTGATAAATCCGGATCAGATAGGGTTGCAGTAGCAGAGATATAGAGGAATTAGTCAGATTTGCTCACTGGATCAACTACTCCTGATATCAGAGACTAGCACAGCTTCTGTCTCCACATTTCTACATATTTTACTATTTGCCATACACTTTTTAAGGAAATCAAGAAAAACCTTATTGTCTTTTGATAAATTGCTAAAGTAAACTACAGTAGTCTGCAAAATTAGACCACACTTTAATTTCCTATTAAAATGTATATGTCGGTATAACCCCATTTTTCCAAGAGTTGGGACTGAATTGGATGATTTGAACCTTATGTTGTACTGAAAATAGAACAAAGACAACATATCAAATACTAAACTTTATTTCTTTTTTTGAAAAATAGATAGAGACACAGATAGTTCACATTATTATGAAAATTTTTTACTTTCAAAGGTGGCAGCATTATGGTCCTAGGAGAGACCTTGCTTTTGCTGTGTGGAATAGTCTTTCCCTCGACATCAGACATACATCTGCGTCCACATCTACGTCTTGAGACCCACTTTTATTCTCTAGCTTTGTTAAGTGCTTATCATAGGTAGAGTGCTCATGTATTTGTATGCATGTTTTATTATTTGTTTTTTTTATGCATTTATGTTTTGTACTTTTTAAATTTAAAGTTTCGTCTTAGAAAAGTGATAAACAAATAAAATTTACCTCCTTTACTTACTTTAACCAATATGAACCAGATATGTCCGTTTTATGCCCGCAACACATTTTAAAAAAGTTGGGACAGGGCAACAAAAGTCTAGTTGGGTAATACTGAAAAAACTGCTTGTGGAACATCTCACAAGTAGTTGTGTCAAATGGTAACAGGTCAGTAACATAGTTGGACATAAAAAAGTGGGGTGGGGATGTGTGAAAAAACTGTAACTACAAATGTGTACATGTTTACAGTCAGTGTTGCATGTTTTTGGGCTCCAAAGTAAGTAAGATGATTCTCCTGACGTACATTTGTTAATGCTGCAAACATGATAACAGAACTAAGCAATTAAACGTAGCATTGTAGTACTTACATTCTGGACTCTGTATGACGGAAAGCAATATTATATAAGTGTTCGTTGAGATGCTTTTTTTCAGACTCAGTGTGTGAATAGGCCTTAACATTTTTTTTGCGGGAAGTGAGTCTCACCTAGTGAAGTACCAATTATCAATCTGTAGAAGCAGATTATGTATGCTGCGGCACAGTGGTGTAGTGGTTAGCACTGTCGCCTCACAGTAAGCTGATCCAGGTTCGATTCCCGGTCCAGGCCATTCTGTGTGGAGTGTACATGGGGTTGGGGCTATTTATTATTCAGCATCAAGAAAAAAGCAGAAAACCGAAGACTCAACAACTAAATAGTTTTCAGTAATTTGTTTTTAGTGTGTAAAAGTGTCTACAGCTTGTTACATCTTTCATTCTTTTTGAGAAGCTTGCTATTAGTTTTTGAAAAATACTTTTTTATTTTTGTTATAATCTCTAAAGATCAGTTTTAGAAGTTAGCTGCATTGTCTGTTTCTCACAGTCTAAATAATATCAAACACGTTCAAGGATGTTGAGATCTGAGCTTGTGGTTGATTAGTCCATTGTTCTGAAACACCAGTGGTTTCCTTGTTTTATTTGCAATTCTATTCTTTCTTTTTTCCAGTGACAGCTTACTGACAGTCACATATTCTTTCAGACCCATAGCCCTGTCTTCTCACGGGATAGACAGAAACACCTGCATATTTTTTCAGATTTAAAGTAAGAGCACAGTGTGATTTCCTACTTCACGTGCTAGTACAGCTGAAAAATATGACAGTATTTATTATTATTTATTATTTATTATAGTTGAAGTATTGCAGTATGACACTTTGCCACTTTATTAGGACCATATACCTTCATACACACATTGTACATTTTAGCAAGTCCATCTATTATAAAGATGCACTCTGCAGTTCTACAATTACTTTAATTGTGGCCCAACTCTTTCTATGTGTGATTTGTTAGCTCTCTGTATTATGTTAATCAATTATCACACGATCACCACTGATCATGGTTCATGTGGGTTGTGGATCATTCTTAGTTTTGCAGTGACGCTGACAATTTTAGTTAAATGATTGGTAAGTGTTGAGCCGATACACAGCTGACTGGGCACAGCTACCTTTTTGATTCACATTATAAATGGAAAACTATACACAAAAGCTTATCTGTTGCTGCACATTTGGTGTTAGTCCTTCATCAGGGATCAGTGTCTGCCCCAGGATGATATTTTTGGTTGTTGAGCTATTCTTAGTTGATCTTTAACAGTGAATTGTACAAAAACTACTTAGTGACATCTTCTCTGTATAGCACACACACACACACACACACACACACACCACTGATAGATGGAGTAAAGGGGCACTACTAATTATGTACATAAATAGATGAACTATAAGCAGCAATTGTGGAACTACAAAATGCAACTATATAGTAAGAGGACCTGATCAAATGAACAATCTGATGATGTTTATATGGTGGTCTGCTAGGTCTTGTACAGTTGTTTGAAGTCACATTCTAAGAACCTTTTAATAATTTTGTGGCTTAGTTTTAAAAAAGTGTGTTTTTCTTTTGATTTATTTCTTTACACGTTATTTTTCGTTTACAAGTTGTATTTAATAGCCGTTTTGACTGAAAATAAAAAAGCTGACTGACGTTTAAACAGATTTGCATGTAAATACTGTTTCAAAATGTACTATACTATACTTACGCAGTCCATATATGAAGAGTTTCAAATGTGAAAAGTGATTTTATCATTTTTGTGTTGGAGTAGAAGATGTATCAGTGCATGAGTTTTCAAGGGAACCAGATATCAGAAAAGTTGAATTTTTTTTGTCACTAAGGATTTCTAAGAATTTCTGTAGATTTTAGCACAAACTGCTTTTTGAAAATGTGTTTCTGTTTTTACCTGTACACAGTTAAACGTGCTTTGTTGGTACAACCTAAAAAATACTTATTATTTTAGAGTTACTCAAATAATCATCATTTATAGTCATTTTTAGATTTAGTTAAGTGGAAAAAAATGGTTAGTTCTAGTTATATTACTTGTTACCACATGAGGAAACTTGTTTAGGTTGTACCGACAAAGGACTTTTTACAGTGTTGTTAATGGGACACCCAGTAAGAACAAGGGATAAAAACAAGGGGAATTGGTTATTACAATAGTAAATACATCAGTACGAGAAATGTAACAGTATTTATAAAACATCAGTGTTCAGTTTTTAAACGTTTGGACATTTGTTCATTTCCTTTATAAGGTTTATCAGAGTAGGTAGCTGCCGTGTCCTCAGGGCTTTCTCTGCTCCTGTTATCTCATGCACTGTTGTCTTACCAAGGCATTGCTGCAGCATGTTCCATACCCTGGCATTCGCAAGTGCTCTGGTATTTGGTATGTTTCTGGGCAGCATCAGGCCAAAACAATACAGTCTCTGTCTTGAGACGTTGATCTTGCTTGGTATTTTTTGCCAATGTTTGAAGGGCTATAATGAGTATATCCTTAAAGAAAACAAGCAATTTGTTCTCTTTGCATGGGTTGTTGTGATTGCAGAGAGCTCAGTCAGTAGGATATTGTTTCTCCACCACACTGGGTGTGAACTTGGCTGAGTGCCACAAAGAAGAAAGAGGATCTAGCATACCTTGCCTACATTGAAACATATCAACTAGGTGTGTAATTATATACCAGTACATTTAATTATGAAACAATTACATTGATGACTAGATTGTAATTCATGATTAGGTCTTGTAACTTACCATTCTGCTTCCCACCAATTATCACATTCTTACATTTGACATATTCATAATTGTTATATTCTCAAAGATACTTTTCTCTGCATGATAAACAAAAATCCTCAAACATGTAATTTTGCTGCCTGTATTGACTCCTTTGTGTGCTGGGAAAACAATACACTGTAGAAGAGATCTCTGGGTGAATGGAGTTCAGCTGCAATCCTAGACCTGCAGTCTCAGCCTAATTAAGGCTCTACTGGCTAAAACCATGTGTGCCACTGTGAAACTGACTTGAGCACCTTTGAGGTGACATTTAACTGCAGGTTTACACTGTCTGTTTCTCTTTCCAACAGCCGTAAAGGTGCTATAACTTTTTTTTCTATGATGATTTGCGGAGCTTTTGTTGATCCATCTTAACCCTCTGTTTCTTTGCCAAGTCCTAAGACTGTTTTTGTTTTGTTCTGTAAAAAACGGTACTGACTTTGGTATAAGTGTCATAGGTTGTAAAGATTTCTATGGTCTCCAATGTGTGATCCAAAGCAGAACATGGGGGACCTTTAGCACACCGCACTGCAAATTAACAGCACCAATGGCTTCTCCAGACATGCCTGTTCATATGAGAACCTGTGAAAGATTTTCACCAGCATGAATCTAAACAGAATTACAAATGAGTCAAGCAGAGAGAATGGCAGCCCAACACTTGCCCCAGTGTAAGGAAAAAAAGGGTAGCATGACTTTGGTCATACAATAAAAATATGTGCATGATGTGGAAAAGCTTGGCTTTTTTATGAATCAGTCAGACCCTAATCCTTAGTGTTGAGAGGCTTGCACATTTTTGACAGGATTACTGTATCCTCTATCTTTTTAATGGCACCTTTCCATGATCAGCTCCAATGTTCCACAAAAACAGAGCATTCATGTCCAGCTAAACAGCCGCACGGAGACACGTCTTTGAATCTCCGTCAGGGACAGGCTACACCGTACTGCGCAGCAGCCAGCACTTAGCACGCACGGTGTGTGGCGCACTCCTCAGCCACAGTTGTGTTTGTTTTGGGATCAACGCTCTCTCTCCCTCTTTCTCTCTCTGTTTCTGGTCTGCAGCCCTGCCTGTATGAAATGGGGAATCTCCAGTAAGAATAATGTGATGGGTTTTTTATGTGTGGATTCTTCCAGGCAAACTTAACCACAGCCTAGACCCAATACTCCCCGTGCTGGAGGCCCCCCAAAAGCAGTGGTTCTATTTGGGGTTAACGGATCTCCCTTTTCCCGGCATTAACAGCATGGCAGTCCAGTCAACCGAGCTGAGCAGAAATGAGTCACGAGCAGATGATGGGAAATCTTGTGCTATTGATCCAATCTAGTGGAAACTGCCAATGGGATCTGAACACACATACAACTGTTATCACTCTTGGAACAACAGGCTGGGTAGTAATAATAATAATAATAATGATAGGACCACATAAATTAGGCTACTTTACACTCAATAGGCCACCAAGTGACATGAAAGTACTACAGTCAAAAACTCTAAAAGGGTCATCAGAAAAGGTAGTCCAAAAAATAAAATAAATAAAATAAAATCAGTTAAGCATGTTATGATGTACATACAATGCAGAAACAATTAAGTGTTTTTGTAGCCTTGTGTGTATCTATATTGGGTTGTTTTTATCAAAGATTCTCGATCCATTTGGAGAATTTGGCAATATCATTCTAAATCTCCTGCCAGTTTGATCATGTCCTTGTAGGCCAAGGTAAAATGCAAGGCAATTTTTATTACTGGATGTCCTGTGATTTTTTTTTAGACTGACCACACACGTTTATTCAGAGTACAGTTCAGATTGGTAAGCACTTTTTATTGATGTGTGATTAAAGTAATAACAAACAAGACTTTGCAACTCATACATGTGTTTGCTTGTTCAATATGGTAGTTTGTGAAATACAAAATATCATTGTACAAATATTTTTTAACAGCAGAGGAGCACATTAAACTGTAAAAATAGCCACATTTTTGCACCAGTCCTAACTCATTAACTTAAAAAGGCAGTGCAACCTAATTTCTAACAAATGCACATATTGCATACATACTCTGTATCTGTAGATATTCAATAATAAAGTATTTAGTATTGGGCCAAAAAGCTTGATTGTGACATATTTTTCTTTTCCAATCCCAGTCTTATCACATCCTCACAGTTTTATTTAGAAAAGGTATAAACTACAAGCGCAAACTGGTATCAATATAAGATGATCAACGTAAGATTGTTAAGATCTTATAAAAGAGACCTTTGAGCAATCATTTAAGGAATACACTGTACTTCAGATCTGAAATAGCACAGGGACACTAGCTAAATAGTGACAACCAGTGAGCACAACATGCAGCATCCAAACTAAAGTAAATACCACTGGAACAAGTGAAAAACATGGCTGAACAATAGCTTACTATAAATTGCAGTTCCACAATGGCTTAGGTCCGACAGCCACAGAGGCACACTAAGAATGGTCACGAAGTCACACGTATCCAAAGACAGACATAGAGCCACAAAGAAGATTGAATAAGTTCATGCGGTCACTGCTTTAGTGTTATGGAATACTGTAACATAAGAAGCTCAACCACTAAGTGACCAATCTAGATTTAGCTAACGGCAGGACATGTTGACTTGACCACATAATAACTTATGTAGTGATAGACTCCCCATATAATCTCCAAATCATTTTGTCTAGTAAAAACATAATTTGACTAAATGATAACTCATATGAAGTTAGACCCAACAAATGAGATGATTTGTTCTTTGTTTTTTATTAAATATCTTATCACATCTGCTGTGATACAACACAAAACCAACACTAAGTGATAAAGGAGAGTCACTCTCACAAGTTGGTTTTACAATGCAATTCAACAAGACATATAACTATTTCAATTAGTTTAGCCCTTCAGGTTACAGCTGTCTCATTTATTCAAAAAGCCAATGCAAGACCAGTTTTCACACCAGCTTTGGGTTTCTTTAGCCTCCGATATCAAGATTAGATATTCTGAGGTGTGGCTGTGGCCCTGTGCCAGTGGGAAGTGGGCACTGGCAGGCCTAGTGGTGGATTGGCACTGCTCCAGGCTATAGCATGAGCATCTGGATCTGGTCCAACACAGCTGGGGAGAAGCACGAGTCAAATGGCACACTAACCTGGGTCACCAGCACCACAGCAAACTGCTGACAGATTTATCAACCTGCACCCAGGCACAATAGCTTCCTGTTTCATACACCTCATTTCCTCTCCACTACCCTCCCTCCGTTCACTGCATGTCCTCTCCTGCTATACTCATTTGCTCTTTTCTGCACTGATGGCCCTCAAATCTAAAGGCAGATCACGTTTCTTTAGAAAACCCAACCAAACAGCAGATTTCAGACTCCAGTGTGGTTACAATGACGCCATAAATGTCGGAACCACACTTGTGTGTTTAATACTGTCAACAAGATACACCACATCCAACTTAGTCAAAATATCTTAGTCAAACATATGCATATGGATTCTTTGTTTAGTGTGTCTTGGGCATACATATATAATATATAGAGGTCCCTTTTTCTTAGTGCAGGTTTGGAAAGGCAGAACCTTCTGCCAGTTTGGATTTGGTGCGACTCACTGGGAAATGTTCAACACGGAGCTGATCAAGCCAAAACACTTAAAAACAATCAGTTGAGATGTTTCCCCTCATCTTAAGACTACCTTGCATACCTTTCATAAGCAATAAGTTTTCCAGCCACATACTGTGCTATAGCCAACAACCACAACACATTACTCAAACTAATTACCCAACATCTGGTGATAATCCCATTCCTACAGCTCCCAACTGAAAGCCATGGAATGCAAGGCTTCACTCTGGACTACTGTGCAACAAGTTATGCAAAATACACACTAATAAATGCCAGCCATTACGCCAGTCAATAACCGACTTCATTGATGGCACAGGGTGAAACACCATGAATATATTAGTGGCAAGTTCAGTTTTCAGAACATATTGAACCAGAAATAAAACTGGAGTCCAAGGGTTTCATTTCATAGTTCATTTGCATTTTGGAAAATATTAAAGGTGCCATGGAATGGAAAACTAGATTTACATTGAAATAGTTAAATAAGGAAGGTTTGGCAAATTAAACTGACACACCGTGAACCATTAATACTCTTGTCTCCTGCTTCAAATACAAAATCCATATTTACAAAAGAGTTTGGTAAAAGAGACCGATTCCAAAATCCTAAACTGTTACGTAACAGTCTTATTTATATTGGCAATCCACAAATTTGCATACAGCAACCACAGAGCAAATTTCACTCCACATTTCACTCCAAACAGCTTTTCAAACATTGGACAATATTGAGCAGGCTTTGCTCAGCATTTGATACTGAATAGACTAAAGAAAGGGGCATTTACATCTTTGTTTAGAACCCCAACAGCAAACTGTAAGCACCAGCCATGAATTGGTTAAAACAGATCATCTTCAGACTGAAAGTTTTTAGTGAGTAAAAACTTAAAGGGGATTAACTTAATTTGTATTGATGTTGAGATTGAATGCAAATAGTTATCAGAGGGTCATATTAGCTACTAACAAGCTTCAAGTGACCAGATAGCATAGCTAGCTAAATGGCTAGCTTGTCTACACAGAGATTCATTTTATTTTCCTGTTTGTGTTTAGAGAGCTTGTTTCTTTCTAGGGTCAAATCATGGGTAAATGAGTGTGTAAAACCACATTTTTCACCTTGACCAGTCATATCTCTTCTATGCAGACATCAGAGAAAATTCTAAAGGTGCTTTCTGTGGCACCTTTAAAAATGCCAAATGCGCTCAACCCAAACAAATCAGAAAATAATCACCCAGCAAAAATGTTGCTATTTCACAACTAAGAATGAAGGAAAATCCCATCCTAGACTATCTGGTTTAACATTAAGTCATTTACAGTGTTGCCTACCAATACTGATGATTTTGTTCTATTAACTCTGGCTTTGAAAAAAAGAAGGAACAACGGTGAGCATGACAGAGACAGCAGAGAAGTGCGCATCCCCTTTAAGTCTTTGCGAAGGTGATCGGTGCACCTGCTGCTGCTTTCACACAAAGAGCTTACTGTTCAGAACTCCTCACCTGTCATGAAGGTAGAGGCCCAGCACAAGCATGAATTCCATGACCCTTCTTTAGGCTAGCTTAGCATCCCCTCTGTCTTTCTGCCCTCTTGTCTACTATACTTTCACCAACGCCTCCCAATCAGTCCCTCCTTCATTCCATACATTTCTTTTGTTTGTATATTTGCACTCCCTTCTCTGCAGTGCTCTTTTTTGCTACTGTTTTCTTACATTTTATGTAACCTGTGAACCATGTTTCTATGTGAATGCAATTTGGGCATGGCTCAGACAGATCAAAAGTAAAAAATATCAGTAAATATCAGTGCTTTACCAACTGAGGTGTAATAGAGTTTTCAGGATACACAATATGTCTTTCCAACATCTGATATATTGGAAAAGACAAGGTAGTACAAAAAAAATAATTATATATTATTTATATTATTATATAATAGCTATATATATATATATATATATATATATATATATATATATATATATTATATATATATATATATATATATATATATATATACACACACACACACACATATATATATATATATATATATACATACACACACACACACACACACACACACACACATATATATATATGATAAAATAATGTATATTAAACACATTGTATATTAAATTTTCAAAATAGGATTGGATCAAACACAGTATCAAAAGAGCATATCAGACATATTCTGACATAATTTATCACAATAACAATAAACACTGTCATATCACCCTGCCCTACTTTTCACCTGGTCTGCATATGTATATCTTTAAAATTAATTAGTAAATAATTATATAATAATAAAAAGCCATTCTTTTATTTTAAAAAAGCATGTAACTACAGCATATGGTTTCTTCTGACAGACGTTATGTGTCAAGATGTATGTGAAAATATCAACCACAAGCAGTGTTCTGCATGAAGGGCCTCCCTTACATTTACATTCCCCGCAGACACACACACACAAACACAGACATTTCCACCGAACCTCAACTCTTTCCTTCAGTTCCCCTGCCTCCCTGCCTGTTTGCATCCTTTCTCAGCGCTAAACCGTGCGTCATGGGGTTTCTGGGATCCCTTCGGATCCATAAGACATACTCAAGGCGAGGGGCCAAAGCGCTCTGTCAGCTTTACGACTGCACCACTGCAGTGCCATGCAGCAGGCCTGAGGTGCTTTGCACCACAAACTTCTGGGAAACTAAAACCGAAAGACAGGGGGGAGAGAGAGAAAGAGGAAGAGAGAGAGAGGGAGAAAGAGCAAGACATAGGATTCCGTCTCCCCTCGCTACCAGCCAAAGTTAACAAAAGCCTCCTCTCGTCCTCCCACAGTCCTGATCCCGTGCTGTCCTCCTGCCCTAGGGCCTCCTGCTGTTCTGGATCAACCAGCACAGTGTGGAGATCTAATTATACCACAGCATAGTGATGTGTCAATCAGAAATGAGCTAGGAAAATGGACGACTGCAAAGTTTTTCTGCTGATGGCTTTACCTTGAGTATACAAACTCCAGAGATGCTCTAATCTGGCAAGTATAATGCAAACATATGCATGTCCCTTTTAAATGCATCTTAAAAAAAAGATAATAAAAATTAGCACAGATGTCCGTTCCTCACAGAAAGAAAAGCCTGACAGCAAAGCTTCAAATTATAGGAAAAATAAAAGATGAGAGTATATCTCAAATTATCAGTTGAACAGAGCAGGTATGCTTCTTTTATGTTTAATGGACTGTACCTGTAATATTGTGTGCGTGTTTATGTGCATGCACGCGTGTGTCCGCACTTTCAGGTTAAGTGGCTGTGTGGTCTTAGAGGATGCCATAAAGTTCCAAGTCTCTTTAATGACTTCATCATCATCATCTTCTTTTTCCATCATATATTAGACTGCTCTAGTCTAATTAAGTCTATTAACTTACTCCCCTGCTGTGTCTATAAGTGAGCATACTTCCTTCCATGTCAACATACATAAAGATGGTACAGCTGTTGCAACTCACTAGAGGCACCCTTTCAACTAGGTATAAATGGCTCCACCTAAAATAAAAACACACAAATAAATAACTTGGTAAATAAAAAATGAAGTGTGTCAGAAAAGCTGGCACTGTAATACCACTGTAATTGCAGTAACACTCAGAAGAGAAAGTTTTATCTAATAGCAGCAATTACTGCATTTACTAAAACAGATAGTTCAGCTTTAATCATCTCTCATTTTAAACACCACAGAAACTTAGTCATACTAAAATAACGACAATATATCTTATAAAAGAAAGCTCACTCAATACACTGCACTAGTTTCCAACCAGCGCAATAGTGAGAGAAAGAAAAATAAGACTCTTATGACCCATTCAAATTTGTCACAAAAGATTTGCCACATTTTTCCAAAGACTGGTAATGAAAGTCTCCCCAGAAAAAATGTCTATAGCAGTAATGTTTAAAGCCCACATTTAACAAACTCCCAGCTGTGTCCCTGTCCAAGGTCCAACCGTAGTCATTATAAAAGGCTTAAGGATTACGCCTGCCATTGTTTTATATGAAACTAATGCACCGTGTTTAAATTATACAGACCTGCAATCAGTGTTTTATCACATTGAGAAAAATTATTCTATACGTGCCTGGAAAATCTTGTAATGTAGAAATGGGGAGATGGAGAAAACAGGCTGTTCCCATAATACGGCAACTTCTTATGTTCTTCTACAAGCTATAAATACAATGAGCACAAATGTACAAAAGGCCCCTCTTTACTATTCCATGTTACAGTTACAATAGTGAAAATTACTGACATTCTTATGTAGAAAATGTAAATGAAGAAAAATAATATCAAGTAAAAGTAGTTTTACTCATGCACATGAGCTATTATTACAACTTTGTCTTAATCCAAGACTGAGCGATAATTTTAAATAGAAATAGAAAAAAGAAGCCAAGGGAAAACCTAAGACTACAGTTTGTAAGTAACATTGAAAGAGAGAGAGATAGGGAATATGAGGGAATATGAGGGATATGGTATCAGTCTGTTACCTGTGTCAAACACATTGCTGGCGTTCCAAAAGGGAGCAGACACAGCCTGAGGTCTACTGCCACACTCTCCTACAACCTTCTGCTTTCTTTACATTTCAATAGATCACTTCAAGATGTGGGAGCTTGACTGCCTATGTGTATGTTTGTGTGATATCGGAGTGCCTGTGAGCATGTGTGTGTGTGTGTGTGTGTGAATAAGAGAGAACCACTGTTTCACCTGGGGGTAGTGCAGCAGGCTGTTTTCAATGCCACTGTCTCATGACCATGTCCTCAGCTTGGTTTAATTAGAGCTACTGTCACGCTTCTTTTAGCTTTTCTCCTGGTGGGCTTCATTCCCATGCCTACTGACTCTCCACACCACAAAAAGGACTTTTTATTGTTCTTTAAGTCATTTATTTATTTTTATGCAGCTGGAGCCGGAAAATATGGGTTTGCTATCGTGTGGCCTTGTTCACATTGTAATAATCAACATTTAGCCTGAAACTGCAAACTTGAGAAAGCAAGAAAGAGGGGAGCTTCTAATCCTGCGCTCTTACCCATTCACCCCAACATCCTACATTACTCAAAAATTTTTCATTCTCTTTAGACCACGTCCTGATTTCTTTTTCTCCCTGTCTCTCTGTGTTTCCCTTTCAGCGTGACTCCCTATGCCTGTAGCTGTATATGCTCTCTCTTGCAGAGACGAGAGGAATGTAACTTCTGCTTTTTAAAGGCTTTGGCAGCAGTTGTGGCCCTGGCCGGGCTCAGAGGAGCAAGCGTGGCTGCAGATGTATATCAGCCTTATCTGCTGCTAATAAATCTCTGCAAAAGTCCTCCAAGGATTTGGCACTTAAAGCCCACTCTCCCCCACCCCTCCCCTCACCAAAAGAAGTGAGAACTTTGTTATTTCATCAAAGCTAACTGCATGCATACTGCACACTAGTCTGGCAAGGCTCTCACAGCTTTTGAGGAACGATTCAAACCAAGCTATACTACTGCTAGCGTAGTGCACCATGACTATTTCTGGTGTCAACGGTTTGAACTGCACTAGGGTGACGTTTCAGGTATTTCACGACAATTTCCCTTGAATATGTGTTTAGTGTGAACAGAAAACTGAGACGGTGATCATATTAATACTGTGAGCCTGTGCGAAAGCCCTTATGTAACTGTCCACTCCAGTGCCTTTCTGTGCCTGCTTCTCAATCATCAGCCTCTCTTCACATTTTTTTTCCTTTTTGGCCAAACATATGTTTTTCTAGCAAAACTCTCCTTCACAAGCCAATCTACTTTTCCAACAGCACAGATGCTGATCAGCATATAAATACTATTCAGAGACTGAAGTAGGAGTGAGAAGTCTTTAGTGCCGTCTAATGGATTGTGACGCAGTGGAATGCTGGTGCATCTTCAACAAGAGAAATGGCGTGTGTTGGCGGAGCAGTGGAGGAGGCCCAGGGGTCTTTGATGAGGCAGATAGGACAGCTTAAATGCTCATGCAGCTACAAGCGCATCAGTAGAAGCAGGAATGTACTGATGAAACGAAGAGCTGCAAGCCAGTTGAGGAAAAAGGGTTACTGTTCCACCATCTAACGCAAACAGTATTTTCTGCAGGGTTTTTAAAAACACCACAGACAAGACTGCATGTTTGAAAGAGAAACGCAAAAAGCAAAATGAGAAATGACAGGTAACTTAAAACACAGTTTTTGAACAGGTGGTATGAACACACATCTCTTTAAGGTAGTTTGAATATCTAGAGGAAGAAGAAAGACAGAGAGAAAATGAACAACAGGGGAAAAGAACCCACAGCAGGAAACATCTGTATCACAGATATCAGAGCCGCATGAGCCAAGTAAATGGGGTCTGATGGGTTTGTCAGTAAGCATTAATACTGTGCTCTACTCGCCTCCTGGATGTGGCACTGACACCTAGAAAGGCTAGAACGACATGTGAGGTCATGAAGCACACTACTGCTTACTCACAAGCCAAGGTTAATAAGTAAACACGAATACACTCACACATACCAGAACACACAAATGCTCACTATTGCACACACTGTCATCCAGAGCTCCAAGCACAACTGGAAACAGAATTATAAGTTGTGGAAGCAGACAGGATGGTAAGGTTCCTACACTAGTTTGCTGAAATTGTCAATAATGAAAGATGAAAGATTTCTCTATGCAATTAGTTTGTGGTCCTTTTGGCCTTAACAAAGAAGCGGGAGGTTTTAGTATCAGCTAACACACTTTACACACAGTTTGACATAAAAATAGAAATATCTTTTTTGCTGCCTTGAATGAAAAGATTTTTTTAAGCATTAACACCCCCACAGCAACTCTCAACCCACAGAAGGCACTCCACCTCAGCTGGAATCACCTGGCACCTGCTACAAGTAAACCCAATTTCTGTTATACAATGAGTCATAGACATGCTGGTCGAGTCACTTGTAGATGAACAAATGCTAAAAATTGGCTGTCATAGTCGTATTCGGACATGATCTGAGGTACAATAGCTTAGCTTCTCTGCCAAGTTACTCTTACGGTGTGCCTGTGTGTTTAGAAAATCACATAGCCCAGCATTTGGTGCGAAATGATACCATATGTTGTGCTGAGGTAAAAGTGGTTCTATTTACTCACAACAGCTGCCCCACCATTCACCTTCGCAGAGAAGTCTCTTTTTATTTTTACAGACTAAAGTAATCCATACAGGCTTCTAAATCACATTCATTTGTCTATTCAAAACAAATAAAGATCTGGACATTATTAACAGGTTGAGAGACGTATTAAGGCCTGCATTTTCCAAGATAAGTTTACTCACTGTCCATTGGGTGTTTGTTAGTGACGTTGGCCTAGAATCTCCCATTCTAAACTAAACTAAGCAAACTTCAGATGCCAAACATATCATAGCTGATTGACTACATTCTGGGCAAGTTTTTTTTTTGTCATTTTTGCTTTAAATGTTAGATTAACTAACTATATTATTAAAAGAATCAACCAGTGACATTTACAAGAGGCGGTCCTTTAGGGGTGCTCTAGAACAGTATAGAACAGCCCTGGTTCATTACTGGTAACAATCTATATTACAAAGAGACTACAGCACAGAAACATCTGCATATTTTTGGCTTATGTTTGAAATCATTCATATAAAATCTCTTTAGTAAACATTCAAACTGGCAATTAAATGCTGTCCTAGCCTGTAAAAGGTTTCTCTTTACTTTAAGCTGTTCCACTTGCAGATTGATTTCACAGGCAGAGACATTGCACAGATCCTTCAGTCACTTAAATACACGTTTGTTCTATAGTGCTGGAACAGTAGTCTGTATAAAAACATAAACGTTAAGGCAAAGGAAAGCCACCTCTGTGTGGAAGTCCCATTGCCTTGATTAGAAACGTATTAAACTCTGACAAAAGCCTGCAGTTAGCCCAGTGAAAATAAACTTGGACAGCATGAAGTGATTCATTAAATATACAGAGGACTTTTAAAAAGCCATTAATGATTGGAGCTGAAGGAAGGGAGGGGGTTAGGAGATATTTATCAGTGCATAGAGAAAGAAAGAGAGAGAACAAGCTCAGACTGTGAATGGCAGGAGCAGATACTCCAGAGCTGGGATCAAAGTCTAAACAAATCTCTTGTCTACATTTTCGTAAATGTAGTTAGAGCCAATGTCTTCAGGACAGACGCTAAAATGACTTAATTTGGAACATTACATTTGCATGTGGGTGTGAGAGTGCGCTTCAGGACGCACTGAGCTGCTCCTACAAGTCTCTCATGATTCTTTTTTTCCATATTAACCAGCTGCAAAGCTGTACCTGTGTCTTTATCACCAAAGCAGGCTTTCCCTGGGCTGGGAAAGTGACTGATCTTATCAGACGTGTACTGAGGAGCCATGGGGCTGATACAGAGGGGATGCTAGCATACCTTTGCTTCTCTTTTCCAGGGGCCCCTCCATCTCCAGTTCTCAGTAAGATCTTGGAGATACAGCAGCCTCTTTTTTACCCCTGGCCCCGGGTGCTGTGGTGAAGCTCAACCTCAGCAGGATCTGAAGAGAGCTTCTCTGTTTTATATCCATACATCTTGTCCACTAGTACCTTGGCGGGTGTGGACAAGCAGTGTGGTATTGGGTGGGATGCTGGGAGGAGAATGAGTGATTTGAGTGAGAATAAAACAGTGATTACTCATCCTACATACTGTATTTCCATTTTAGATTTTGTATGCGATCAATTCAAGAGATTAAGCAAGAGATTCCTTTTCTCTTCATTAGTGCAGGCTGATCTAGTGTGTATGCATGTTTGCTGCAGGGTTTGATGAACAACATAGCGACAGAGAAGCTCATGTTAAAAGCATACAAGAAAAGTGCAAGACAGTGAGAGGGAGAAAGAAAGGGAGAGTGAACACCAGAGAAAGAGAGAGAAACTAGCCATGTGCTTTAGCAATCTACGTCTAAACCAAACTGGCCAACTGCTGTCTCTCCAGATGACAATGGCCCTTTTCATGGCATCTGTCACCCGTAGCCCCTGCTGACACACAGGTCACGGCCCCTCTCTTCAAAGCAGAGAGTGTCTGTGGGACTCGTTATTACCTTTTCGTGCCCTGGCCAAGAGCATGATGCCGTTGGCCGAGCAGCAGGGAGTTACAGCACTCTAATAAAGGTAGGGATATGTGACACCAGCCCTACAGCAGGATTAGACCCAACAACCTGCATAATGGGAGTTAATTTAACAGCAGTCAGAAAAAGGGCACATAAGGAAGAGGGGATGTACGCAATGTAAAGTATACACATATGGACATGCATGTGTGCTCCTTGGCTTTGGAACACTGGAAAAATGGAAGATTTTCCTGAAGGAGGTACTGTGTGGGATTTAGACAAACAGCCAGAAGAAATTACAGTACCCCTTACTGATGGCCTTTAACACTTTCATAACACACAACCCCCCCACAACCCCCCACTGCACTCCCTGGAGAATGCTTTCTCAATGACGTCCAGGTCATGGACTCTTGGTCATGTGTGTATGATCAACTACTTCCACGTTATGTGCTCCAGCTTTCCTCCATAACACTGGTTTAGGTAAACTTGCACATCAATTACCGCTCACACAAGACAGTACTTAGATAGCAAAACATAAATACCCAAGTTCAACGCACAGTCAGTCTGGGTTCGTTACAGTGTGTGCACTGAAGGTAAAGACTTACGAATAAGTAAAAGTCTGGAAACAAACACTAAATTTTGATTCCCACCCAGCATAAGTATCAATCTCCACAAGGCACGGGATTCACACCAGAGCACTCTTTATAATCAGCTAGAAACATTTCCACAGTAGGCTTCTATTTGTTTATCAAGGCTGAACTTCAGACTAGCTTGCTGAGTTGAACTTTATGGCACATTTTTCAATCTCAGCCCTACAACAAACTTTTATAATAGCCATGAAATATTTATATGAGCTGTTATTTTTTCTCTGTTCATCCAGCAACAACACACAGCAGATGTATGCACATTCTGGACAACCAGATTTGAATGATGTTCTGCCAATCGGATTAAACACTATAAAGATCCTAATTCTGTCTGATCTGCACTTCCACCAAGCTTCAATTTTACCATAATAAACTAAAGGACTGTCTTTAGCCAACAGACGCCAGCATCAGCCTTGTAAGCACACTGCTTTTCTATAGTCAAAGTTGGAATATTTTTATACTCTGGCCTGTAACAGCACCTCTGTTCTAACACACAGAACACAAAGAAGATTTGAGTTTGAGGCCTGTTATGGATTCCCATGGGTGCAGAGGACACACACTTGTGTCCTGTATGCACAAATACAAACACACTCACACATGTACATGTTAATGCAGACATCAGATTGACTGAGTGCTAAGAACTTGTTCAGCACGGTACCAACCTAAACACACATATGTACATACACAAGCCAGTTACATAAGACAAAACACAGCTGACCTGCTGGGTATCCCCCTGAGGACCTCCACTCTGAAATCTCATTCATAAACTTTACACACTGGCAACATTGATAAATGGCAGGAGTGTACGAGCCTTCCTAGTATACACATTTACGGTGAAAAAACACTCACCCTACAATCCACACACACTTTCATTCACAAAGTAAACTGAGTCTAAAATGTATAGCATACCAGTTAAATTTTGGATGTGACTGAATGTATGTTTCCCATCATTTTGCAGCATATGGGGTTCCACAAGCAAGTTAGAAAAGCATCCCAGGTGGTTCTGCATGAAGTGGCTTGAGACAATGCCAAGAGTGTACAAAGCTGTCATCAAAGTGAAGGGTAGTTCCTTTGAAGAATCTAAACCCTTTTTATGAGTAGGTGTGTCCAAACATTTCACTGGTTCTGTGTACTAGCCATCCTCTAGCCCTTCATCAGTGGTCAGTTTCTCACCACACAGTCTCTCTTGGCTGGGTATTTTTGGGTGGTGGACTCTCTAGCAGAAATGTAAAAACCCCAGCAATGCCTCTGTGCTACATTCGTACCAGGCACAACACACATTTTGCTACTATCTATCAGAGCCACTGTCCTAAAAACGTCATAAAATGACTAATAATGTTTCTAATTTACAGTACTGTGCAAACGTCTAATACACCTTATTCAAAGCAAAGTATCTTGGCCATACATGTGCATCTGCCAGCAAAATCACCTCATATACATCATTAGAATAAATATATGTACAGTAAAATGCAACAAAAAATGTATTTTTTAGGAAGTAGTCAATATCTTGCAATAAAACAAAAATATCTCCAGCACGCTTGATTTAATGTAAGGAAGCACTGATTAGCCAAACAAGATACCGAAATCATTACAAACAATTCTAGGCTTCCACAAGGAGAGGTCTGGAAATTAAAATGCAGGTTGGATATTCTTTATCAGGCTTTTCTGATTGAGGGTAGAATTCACGGCTCCCAGTGTCTTTCTTACTGTGAAATTGTAGCGCTTCAGATGTTTGTCTGGGTTTTTTGTGACATCCTGGATGAGTCATTCATGCACTTTTCAAAAAAGTTTGGTAGGTTGGCCATTCCTAAAAAGGTTTACCATGGTTCCAAGTTTTCCACAATTGTGGATAATGGCTCTCACTGTGGCAATAACTATGAGACCCTTAGATAACTTTTGCATGTGCATGTGCTGCTTTTTGAGACCTTTCTTAATTCACATTGCCAGACAGGTACTATTTAAGTGTTGTTTAGATTCAACAGGTCTGGCAGTAATCATGCCTGGGTGTGGTAGTGAAACTGAATCTAATAGTCAACTGAATATGCTTAAGTTTTCGATTTAGTAGTTAAGGGGGCAATTACTTTCACACAGAGTCAGACAGGACAAAACAGCATTTTTCCCTGAATACATGAAATCATCATTTAAAAAACAACATTTTGTGTTTGGTTGGGTTACATGCTCTAATAAAGGAAGCAGTTTGATAATGTGAAACATTTAAGTGTAACAAATATGCAAAACATAGAAAATACAGAGCAAACTGGAAAAGTGGCAAAACACTGTAAATTTGTATTCTCCACAGATTCGACTGACAACTAATTTTATATTTCTGACATGGTGTGTCTACCACATTAATACAAAACCATTGTTACATTGCACTACCAAACTCTAAAATGATCTTTAATGGAACACACTCGCACAAGCGTCTACCGTTAATCATAAATTTAGCTAGAATCATGCTAATAGCACATTATAGTTGTTAAGCTAGCTGATGTTAACTTGGTAAACTCTTTATAAAAAGATATTTTTCACTGTGTACAGTTATGTGTACAGTGTACAGTGTACAGTTATGTGTACAGTGTAAAGTATCAGCCAAAGTATCTGAACATGTATGACATTTCCTATATTGCTTTCGCAGATTAAACTCTGGACTGATTTTTTTGTGCATTCAATTGGTGGGAGCAGAAAGGTGGATTCAGACGGCCTACAACTCCCAATGTCAGATGCGCAAACTGAGCACAGTGCACTTATTTCTATCAGATAGTAAAGAAAAACCTTCACTAAGCACAGTTGCAAAATGAACGGCTATCCTTACATGTTTCCACTCTGTAGTCACTAGCTTTGAAATGTGTACCTATCAGGTAAAATCAATACGTTTTACTTTTGTATACTCAACTGCTACTTTCTCTATTCCACCCTTCCAATCCTAAAATTAAAAGCCATAGCTGTATTTTCTTAACAAAAAGACTCTCACTGTTATTGTGTTCATGTTAAAAAAGACACATTCACATAACTACCCAAATTCAACTCAGTTGCCACAGTTCTTTCTCATGTACATCAAGAAGCCTAAAGAACACATTTACCTGCATAAAGAAGATGATGGTTCAAGGAAAATAAGTGGAAAGAAAGTATACAGCGTCACTCCTGCTTTAGATCAGAAAAAATCAACAGTTGTTTCTGTCCATCCCCCGAAGGGAACCCAATGCTATATGTACAAAAGGCTATGTAGCTGTCAAGAAGCCCTTGCTGAGAAAAAGAAATAGAACAAAAGGAAGAAATTTTGCCTTAAAACACAGGAACTGGACATGTGACATACTTAGTAAGGCTGTAAAGACACACTGTAATTGGGATTACTCAGATTGTGAGAAGCAGGAAAACCGACTTCTAAGACTAAACTTTGGAGGTATTTGCAAGACAAAACATTCCTGCAGAATTCTTTAAAGAATTGAAAGCAACGGGTAGAAAAAAGAGGCTGTGATTAAGTTGTGGACACTTTGAACACTGTGAAAAATGTGATATATATTTAGTTGTTGAGGCTTTTATGTCATTTTCTGTTAAACATGTTTTCTTGATATGGTCTTACCTGTACACAGTGCGGCAGATGCACGAGAGGTATGCATTAGACCCCCCTGAGGGACCTAATTATTGCTTACAAGACCAGAGAGCCATTAGCACATCAGCCCTCAGTCCACAGCACAGGCCTCCATCCATACACAAGTGCAATGGCCCCAAGCATTCATGTGGTGAGCTGAGGTCCCCTGAGTTAGCTCTCTTACAAAACATGAGACTGACGGACTCAAGAGCATAATGAAGTATCATATAGTGTGATGATATTTGCTGATGGATCTGAACATGCTACGGCTTATGTCAGACACAGAGAAGATGCACAGAGGAAAGAACCCACTCACTCACTCCCTGATCTGCCTTAAGTTCTAGGTACGACATATTCTGTCAAACAAATCCTATCAGTAATTACATAGGGAATAATGCCAACTGGCTGATTTATTTTTAAGTTATAGAATGAGGAACAGAAGCCTGGAGCTGCTAGTGCGTCCTGCCATTAAGTGCTCAACCTTAGTTGAACCAGTTTAGTGACAGAAATGTAGACTACGCTAGACTACACAGAAAGCAAAAAGTTTACATTACTTTCATGGGCATCTTGGAGGCTCTTGTTATCCACTTACCAATGTACAGTTGTACGTTCAGTGTTTATCTCCTCCAAAGTTGGAAAAAATGAAACATGTTTTATGCCTTAAGCTGATTTTTTTCCACTCTTATAAAGCTGTACAGAACCATATCATGTCAAATGTGAACTGACAAGTTAACTGAATAAAGACAAAAAGCACATTAGAGGACTTGAGCAGCATGTCTGACATATGAGATGGAAGCTAGTCTCAGATTTTTAAAAAAGACTTCTAACTTCTAAATTCTAAAATTTCCCAGTTGGAGAATCATACTTGAAATCTCAAGCTTGCATCACACTAACTGGAGTGCAATGACCTCATTAAACACAGATCGTATCAGATAAATACATTCAATGTCACAATACATTAAAAAATTAAAACAAAAGAATACAATAAGATAATACACCTGACCGACACGCTTATGTAAAAGGAAACAGAAGTAATTCTGCATACTGACAACTTCAGGTCCACTGTTTTTCCTCCTATTTAGCCATAAAGTTTCCACAACCACAAAATACATTTAGTGCAAGCACAGTGAAGCAACAGGCCAGTGGAATAGATGAAGAAAGCCCATATTGTAAGATTAAATGCATGGCCGGCACTGCAGGAGAGAGGTTCGCCACATTCAATTAACCTCATATGGAATCTCGTAACATTGATGAAGTCATACACATTCGATCCTCCAACTTCAAGTTCTGATTTTTCCCCAAAAATAAGGAGTTTCACTGCAGTACACAAGTCATCAATCACCTCACCGCTTGGCCTAGCATCCAAGCAGTTAAAGAAGCAAAAAGAACACACGCGCACACACACACATCTGGGAGGCAATAGTCACTCACTTACACAGTGACTGAACTGCACGCAGACCTGTCACTGCTACAAAGACAGTGATAAAACCTCATCAGTCCTTTACCATACATAATTATGATGAGATCCCCAGCTTTGGCTTCAGTACTTCAGCTAATGTCTTTAATTAGTCTTGATCTAAAGCTATATGATGTACTAATGTTGACCTCTTTTTTTTGGCAGGGAAGTGAGTGTTCATTGTTGTGCCTTATCTTGGCATGGACGCAGCACTATGGTGGAATTGGCAGGACAACGTCAGAACTGTTAAGTGCATGAGCTTTGCAGGTCTTAAAGTGCAGTAGATGGAGCTTGGCTGGTTCTCCTAAAGCTTCACATCACTCACACTAAGCACCCTGTCTGACTCCAGGACATTCCTGTTTGTTCAGAGCACAGGGAGAGAGTGACGATGGACTTTAGGGTCAGCTTTCACAGCTCATACATCCCCAAAAGAGTACAGCTGAGCTCTTGGCTACAAGACTACATTACTGTTGATAGCACGCATGTACAAGGAGTGCTTCCATCTGCTAACGTGCTCACTTTATAAGTGTGTAGCGCGAACCCAAAGGCAAGAAGGAACACCTTGTTGACCGAGGCTGATTTACATAGAGGTGAATCATCTAATGATCACAGTACTGTACAGCCTGATCTCGCAGCTGATAAGTGAGTCAATGTCCTGGTCTTTTATTGGGCTTTATCCCCAGTAGATCAAGAAGAATTGTGCTCTTATCTTTTCATTATATATCTACATTACAAAATGTATTTAGGTCAAAAGCAAAATAGTACATAGATGCATAGATAGAACTCTTAGACAATCAACAATATCAGGTCAAAAAATAATAATATCACACTTCAATTGTTGCAAATAAACATTTGCCAGTGTTTTATTATCACTTAAATAAATGACATTTGCCAGATCTAAAAGAGTTTCTTCATCTGAGTTTCAGACAGATGTTGCTTGCACTGCAGAAATAGAAACCATTCCCCAAAAACACCTCATCAAATGCACAGTGAAGATCTGCAGTATCTCACTGCACATTACAACAAAGTGTGACTAAACTCAATGGGTACTTAACGCTGAGACAGGAAAGGCTGGAGAATGGAGAGGAGCAGCCCTGTTCTGTGTTTTTTACAAATATGTGTTTGGTGAGTTCTAGATGAAAAGTGTCAATGTGTTTTTGCTGTGCCAATTGAGTGCTAACAGTGTCCCTTTGCTTGCTGTTAATTTCCAGAACACTAAACCTTCTCATAAATGTCAGTGTAGAGCATGGCTGGCGTATACCAGCATCCCTTTTGCAGCAGAAATGCTGATCCTGTAGGTTAAGTATTTGTAATCTGGAAAAAGAGAGATCGCCTCAAATCCAAACTTTCCACAAACAGAATTCTGTGGGACGGATGGTAGAAATGGATACTATGTTCTAAGCCTCAAATAATGAATCTACCACAACAAATTATCAAGACCCAGAAAAAGTACAAATATTTTTACATCTTTGAGTAAAGTTGTTAATATGTTGTTATATAAATCAATAAGTATAATACTTAATGTGGCTGTTTGCTCACACATAAGCAGAGAGGCAGACAAAGAGAGAATGTGATCCTGTCTATAAGAACTGTGTGGAAACATATGAAGCATATATAAAGGCATGGAGTTCTATTATAGCAGTAAAATCTGTAAAACCACTACGCTAGTTTAAAACCTAAGAACTAAAAACAACATACTGGTTACACTTTAAAAAGTATTGTTCATAAGGCTATGACAACTACATAAGACTATCAAGTGACATAACTCAATAGGCATTATCTGTCATAAAGCTTATGTAGGTGTCATGTAGTCATATGAACAGTATCCTACAGTAAAGTGTTACCAACAAACTTCATTATGCTATATATACATAGACCATATGAGAGTGAAATAATGAGAGGAAATCACTTCAGCATGTGCACGTGTGAATTCACATGTTTGTGTTTATGTGTTGCTGACAGCGGGTATTCCTTCCTGAGATTGGGGAGTCGGGGGTGGGCGTAAGATAGTGTGGGGAAACTGTTGTTGAATCTGGTTTGGTTTATGGTGCACTTAAAAAATTAGCTCCATTATAAAACCGCTCTCACACGCTAAATTTTACTGCTTCCAAATTTTGGATGGAATTGCAGGAGACAGGAGTATAATATTACAACTCTGTGAAATGCAGAGCAGAGACATGGGGAAATAAAACAAGAAAAAATAAATAAATAACAAGCAAGAGAAGTGAAACAGTGGAAAATTATTATGAGATGCCACGTGAGACAAACAAGACAAAGCAAGACGGACAAGACGAAGGTGGAGAGGACAGAGATGCACAGAACAGCTGTTGCTGTGCCAGAGAAAGAAGGTCATACAAACAGACAGGTATAACCTAAACCTGATTGAGCTGGCATATCTGGTGCTACTTGGCCTAGCAAGTATAAGCCAATGTGGAAACAATCAGGGCAAGTCAGTAAAAACAATCTGTCTGTCTCTCTGTGGCAGATTTAAAAATGCAGACGGGTGCTGTGCCCTGGGCACAGAAACAGACAGACAGTCACTCGACTCACCACATCAAGAGCAGAGATTTGAAGGCTGTCCCCACGATAGGCAAGCTGATACAATAACAATGCTCCTTTTGTTGGTGTCTTAAACCGCCTGTCGGGGGCACTTTGATTTGTAAGGCATCACCTCTCTCAGAATACTGCAAGAGACACTCTGGGGACATAAACAGCAGGGACCAGTGTTTGGCCCAAGTGCATGGAGAAACACACCACCCTCTGGGGGATGATCATCCAGACAGTTGCAAAAAATACTAGGTCAGCTGTGGCCTTCAGTGAAGCGTTATGGTATGTGTCCACATTTATTAGGCATGATTGGCAAACAACACAAAAAACAGGCGATTTTGTTAAGCTAATAATAGCTGTGTGTCAATGTCTATGAAACTACAGCAAAAGACACAAGCCTTGGGAAATCAAGGCCTGGCTGTGCTGAAAGAATTGCCAAAAAAACAATTACTCGGCTGTTAGAATAATTTACACGTAACACATGCCCTGTGGTCAAGTTGGTGATTAAGAACCTCTGGGTGGAGGAGAGTTTAATGGTGGCCTGGTGAAATGCTGAAATACAGAGTGTAAAGGCACAAGTTATTGCAGCCATAATTCAGTATAGGATGGATTACACCTTGCAGAGACCGCCGCTAAAAGGAACACAAACATACACATATGTGGACACACACATAAATCCAAACAAAGTTATACACACTAATGAATTATTTCATTTTAAAAAAGTGTTGAAAATCTAAATATAGTACCACGTACAGGTTTCAACCTCAACACAATCTGGCTTTGTCCTGCAGTGGTAGTGATTTTCTAAAAGTCTCCCGTTATTATAGCTACAACGCTGTCAGTCCTAGCATCGAACCAGAAACAGCTCGCGAAAGGATTTTAAATAATATGAGGAGATCAGATCAAAAGAAAGTGTCAAGACATCAGAGGAATCAATCACTGACCATATGCGTGTGACATCAGAGAAACATACATTCAATATTACACATACGTATATCATTTATTTCTAATAAGTAGTCCCCTGTGGGAAAGTCTCTATGCATACTTTTAGGCAGATGGATCTTATTTGTTCTTTATCACAGCATTGTGAAGATTAAAGAGAAATAAAAAATTGTGGAAAAAAAAGTTTAATGAATTGACCATGAAAAACCTTTAAACATTGTCACATCAGCAAGCCGTCTATGGCCACTGTTCTGTTGCTTCCCTTAAATACTGTTGTATGGCTTCTGCATGGATAAAGTCTCCTATGAAACGTCTGGCAGCTTTACGCTCTCATATGATATCATCTCAGCCGGAATATTCTCAAGATGACCCTGTAGCTGAATCCATCTAAATAAATCTTGATATGTTCACCAAAAAATGGAGCTTAAATTTTGGAAAATGAAGCTAGGGTGCTATCATAAACATGAATACTCAGAGGTGAGGACTCTCTCCCTTCTACACACATATCGTCTTCTACTCTATCTTCCCTTTCAGACACCCTCATTCATCACTCAGTGACACTCCCTAACCTCTCCATCCTGAGAGAAAATAATATTTATTGTAGCTGTGTCCATCAGGCTAATGGACAGATCTTCTTATTGGGTGGTAGGAAATGAGGTTCAGTCAAGCATGTCATTCAAGCGATATCCTAGAGAGAGGCTGTGTGTATGTGTCAGTGAGAGGGTAGGAGACTGACAAAAGGGTATACACTACATAAACAGAGAGTGACGGTCACAAAGAAGGCACAGTGGAATATTTAGCAAACTGTGGATCATCCTCACCTGGTTTTTAAATCTCTTCCTTGGCTCATTTGATTGGTAGGAACTGACGCAGTTGGGTGCTTTCCACCAAATTAACAGGGCATTCATCTTCCAGAGAGGGTGAGCTACAGTCTAAGGCTCCACTGCTGTCAGTGAGTCTGTCTCTATACACACTGGTCAATGGAATGCTCACTCCTATTATAATCCTTATTGCAAGAGGCCCTAATGACTCTGACTCTGAGGCCCTGCCCTGAAGCTTTTGGTGAGTGTAATGAAAGATGGCTCTCCTCATACTGTCGTAGCCTGAAAGCCTCACAGCCTGCTAATAATCACTATAATCACCCTGTTCATTCCTCATCTCATACACAATAGCCTACTATTATATACAAATGGTGCATGCAGTGTGGGTATGTGAGCATCTGGGGGAGAGTGTTCGACTGAACAGGGGACAAGGCACTTTACCATTTTTTTTTTCTTTTCTGTGTGTGTGTGTGTTTGTGCTAACGGGGCTATAAGCATTGTCTTATGCCAACCTGGCGCAAGCCATGATTTAATAAGAGGCCATGCCACAGTTAATGATTAGCAATTACACCCAAACACAGAACAGCTACTGTTGAGCTCATTGGGCTGTAGTTCAACAGGGGCCGGCTCTATAAGCCTTAACCCCCAGCCAAAAGCAAGGCAGCAGAAGCCAAAGTCAAAACAGCATTATCATATATTCAAAAACTTCTGCCACCACAGGTTGCTCTATGGGAAAGGTAAAATGAGACTGTAAGTGTACTTAGTAAAATGCACTGCAGAAAGTAACAAGTACAGTATGTTCCACTTTTAAACTCTTACATAACACTATTTAGGGTACATGCTGCTCCATGCTGAGAGAAGTCACTAAATCCATGTGACAGAGTGAGGAACCTCCAATCATCCAGTAGCCCCTAAAGGAAAATAGTTAATTAGCAGTGAGGTGGAGATAAAGACAAAATCACCTTTACCTAGAGAACTCAAAAGAGATCAATCTCAAAGGGTCTTGAATCAGGCAAAGGGTGAAAGTAGGTGTGTGTGTCCCTCTCAAGCTGGAGAAGAAATACTTCATTCCAAACGAGGAGCTCAGGGGTGGAGGCCATTAAAGATAGGTAGCAGAGCAAGCCTGAACAAAATAGAATTAACACTATTTTCTGAAAATGAAGCTGAGGTAAACAAGAGTCGGACTAACAGCTACAAACTGCCAAAGAGATGCATCAAACTGTAGATACAGTGAAACTTGTAACACTCTCTCTCGCTGCAAGGAGTCTCTCGCTGGCAGAAGCAGAAAAAATAACTCTGTTTACTCTGCTCATTCCTGCCGTCCCTGAGGTGCAATGGAGCATGATATAATCCAGTCTGTGTCTAATGTTTATTCTTCATTTCATATTCCATTTAATATGCACCTGGACGGCATTCTGGGTTTCGAAGAGATGGGCTGGAAAATGAGCATGTTGTGATATGGGAAGAAGGTTTCTTCTCTGGTACAAGACTCTATTGTGCAAGTGCAAAAAGGATCTATTTTAAGCTCAGTAGGCTCTCTCAAAGGCAGCTTGATAAATTAGGTAATATAATTCTCCATTGAAAATGTGCCCAGTTTACTGAAAAACATACTATTTCAGGAAAAGATACAACCTTAAAATTCATCAATGGTAGGAAGAAATTACCATTGGCGTCCAGAATAAATATTACATGAATAAAAAAGAGCACTTTCTGGTTACATTCTGTAATAAACGTACTAGTAACAAATGAAACCAAGGGTACAGTTTGGCAACATTTTACTGGTATATTTGATATATAGTAAGTATTTTATTTTCTGCATTTTACTCATGGTATCAAAGCCCTAACAGTTGCCTGTAGGTTGTTTGCTTAAATTTCATAAAGAAATCTCAGACAGCACAAGTTTATTAACTGTATTAATTTATGTAAACTTTAATATAATCTGATGCAGTGATATATTTGAAAATATCATAATGCTGAATTTACTCAGCATTTAGTATTTTACATATAAACAACTTTTCTGAGAGGAAAAACTTATGACTAGTAAATCAGAATGTAGTTTAAATGGAATGACTGCAAGTTAAACTGAAATTTAATGTTTTTGTTTATACTTCAGAAAATGTATTGTTTTGCTCACTACTTTGTATGAATGTACAAACATTCTCATTGTTTTCGCTTAGAGAAAGAGCTGTAGTGTTTCATCAGAACACATACTACAGGCACAATGAGCATGCACTTCATAGTGATTAGGCTGACACCACTCCTTAATTCATTACTAGCTATATGTGACAATCCAACCAGTTACAAACAACAACAAAACGCACCATATGGCCAAAAGTATGGACAACCTTTCAAATTTTTAAGTTAAGTTGTTTTGGACACACTCATTACTAACAGGTGTATAGTCATGTAGTCTCTGTCAAGAAAAACAC
Source organism: Megaleporinus macrocephalus (assembly GCA_021613375.1). Taxonomy (NCBI): domain Eukaryota; kingdom Metazoa; phylum Chordata; class Actinopteri; order Characiformes; family Anostomidae; genus Megaleporinus; species Megaleporinus macrocephalus. Next base: position 50,503,634 of record CM038702.1, read on the forward strand.
TGGCCATAGAGTGTGTTATACTGAAGAGCACAGTGACATTAAAGATGGCACTGTCATAGGACAAAAGCTTTGTCACAAGTCTGCAATGCTGTCTGCAAAGGCTCGTTCAGACGGCGTGCTCTGAAATTAGAAAAGTCGACGGCAAAAACGACTTAATTTAAAGCAGCCATGTATATCTCACGGGGAGAGGCTGGAGCCAATCCCAGCGTCATCAGGCAAAGGCAGGGTACACCATGGACAGGACGCCAGTCCATCACATGGCCAACGCACACCCACGCACACACTCACACCTACGGGTAATTTAGAGACATTTTCTAAGCATGTTATGATGCACTTTTTTTCAATAGCATTTTTAATGTAGCCCTTGTTTTTACTTGAAGTGAAAAAAAAATTATTTATTCAATTCAGGATTTTAAATAATAAATATTGAAATACTGAATGGTATTTGTAATGTGTTGGTCTTTCAGTTGCGGATGACAAAATGCTGATATTAGGCTACTCCACTATACAGAATATGACATTGAATCATAACACATAACAAAGTTGGAAATTATGAGGGCCTGGGACCTGGGCCTGAGGAAATTTCCTCTATCTGGACCATACTGAATTCTAATTAAATACCCCTGATCTAGGAGCAACAACAGCTCGGCCACAAAGCAGTAGATCACAACAACTACAAACTGATGCCCATGTTGTTTTTAACAGGATATCCAATAATGAGTGTGATGGTTAGGTGTCCACATACTTTTAGCTTACTTTTACTTTTAGTGAGAGAAGGTTAATGTATTTATTAGCTAACAAATGTATTGATCTGGCTTTTTTACAGAGTCTTTTTCTTTTTACAGAGCAATATGGTGCAATATGGTAGTTCACCAGTTTGAGTACTCTGTATATGTTCATTGACAGTGCCTCAGCAGTTAACTCATCATTCCTTAATGTAACTGCAGCACTTGATTTTGTTTAGCCAGATGCGGTGCAGACCAAGCACCGTGACTCACAGCGGAGAAGCCTGTCATGCTGATCTCAGCCTGAGAAGCAGCAACAATATTCTTTTTTTTTACCCTTTCATTTGGCTCAAAAAATCAGCTTCTCCAGTGTTTGACTTTCAGCGCATCTTCCACAAAATTTTGAACGTCCATGTTAAATGTTATGCTAGATGAGATTCATATTAGTAAATGTTAGTAAAACTATAAAATGCTACAGTTCTGGGTCTCACTGTGATTTTTGCTGTCTAAATTGTTCAGTGTTTCAAAAGTAATTAGATGATGATTTGCATTGAGAGAAAAGTCTAGGAAATGTCATAACTTTTCCAGGCCTGGAAAACAATATATTCCAAGACTTTTTCAAATCCTGAACATATTAGGTTTTGGCCATTTCATTGTTGCAATAAGCCATTTATAGGCTGTAAGAGTGTAAAAATCATACCAAAGTAAGAACAAAGCTAAAATCTTAGTAAGCTAGTGTAAGCTAATGTCAGAGACATTAACATTCCACAGACATATGGACTTTGGATGTAAGTCTAATGAGATATTCTCATATTCACATCTGATTCATCAATGGCCATAGAATCAGATGTGATCTCCTTGATTGAGGCACTGAAATGTCTGTTTAAAAAGACACTAAAATCTGATTATGAAGTGAAAACAACCAAAGAAATTTTAAGGTGGCAGTAAATGAGTAATTCTGCCACATGTATTTTTCTTTTTATTCCTGGATCCTAGATATAAGAATCGCTATTTTGACCCTAAAACAAAGCTAAAAGCAATGGAAATGTTGTGAGAACAGGTGGAATGTATGACCAACTGCCATGACAATAACTGCTCTGCTGGTGACACAGCCCACATGCCACGAGGCAAAAGATCCAGGTCAAATGGAAATTTCCTGGTGGATATGTATGATGAAATTATTAAGGAAAGCAGTAAATCAAAGAAGAATTAAGTTTAACAATGGCTGAGGTATGCCTACTTTATTACCTTCCACTAATTTCACAAGCTTTCAGTCACACAAATTAATTAGACTAAATCCTAATTTACTATCTATAGATAGCTCCATCTCCCAGTAAATAAGCACATAAAATGCAATTGAGCTTAGACTGACTGTATTACTATATATCAAGAATTCTTTTTGGGTTTCCCGATCTCTCCTGTGCTTTTCTTAGATTCAAAGTAATCTAGGGTTAGGAATGAAAGTCCAAGACACTAAAGATACTAAAGGTTGTTTCCCTGTCCTAGCCCAAACTGCAAAAAAATATTTGTTGGCCCCTCCAACCCATGTTGATATATGAAAGTTTATTCTTTGCTGGTCATGTGGTTGATGAGAAACATAAAAGGACTGCATGTGAAAAAGTAGAAACACTTTTGTTTGTAAAGAAAAACCTGCTTCTCATGCTCTCCAAATGGCAAAGCACTATTTACTCCTTTTAGTTTTGATTGTTTTAATGTAAAAAGCAGTGGAATTAAGCGCATGTTTCCATTTTTATATGGGACAATCCAGCCATAGATTCCGCATGGTTTTATGTAGGCCACAACTGTAGAATGTTTCTATAACTACAGTTCAAAGAGGAAAAAAGATATTTGGTTTTCTTTTGCCAAGTACAACCTCTGTTTGGAATTGGATGTTGCTGACTGTATAGTTATGTATGTAATTATATCCTTTCTTGGGATTTTCCAGTTGTAAGTTTTCTTATACACTTAATTGTTCTTGTTGCTGCCTGTACCAATACCCAGGCTAAGAAAGATTCTTACTTTTTAAAGGAAGATTCGAAAACGAAATGGAACGAAACCATTTTTCCTTTGTGTAAACTGCAACATTCACAACTATCGACATTTATGATATATTACTGATCCAGTTTTTTAAAAGCAGTAAGAAAGCATTAAGATGTGACATTCTTTTAAATACAAAAAAAGTTTAAACTATCTGCTTTTAATATTGGTATCGGCCAAGAAACTGAGTAGGTGCATCTATACGTACTTTTTTTCCCAATGTGAACCTCATGAGTCTGCTGTCAGTCACTGATGGCTAGGGGGCGCAATTAGACGCCGGTATATTTTACAGGCTCTCACAAGTGTGAATATGTGGGTATTTGTAGAGTTTAGGGCAAGGGGCGTGTACCAGTGTGTTTTTGCAGTCAGATGGGTTGAAGCTCCAGCCATACAATACACACCTCTGCAAAGCTTAAAATCTGTCAGCACCAGCCAGCAACCCTATAACGCATCTCTCTGTTCGGCCCACACTTTCACTCTTCTGTTTCCACACTCTTTCATGTACACATGAACACACATGCACATGTTTCTACTCTAAATTTAACTTCATTCAAAGGGCAATTTTTCATTAGTAATGAAAGCAATACATGCTCAAGTGAAGACCAGCAGATTCTCCTCACCTGAGCAAAATTCTGTTCTATACTCTTCTGTCCTCACAAATATAGCAACACAAGAAAACACACACAAACCAGGTCTATATTCCTTGGCCAAGGGGCAGAAAGCTGCCAGGTTAGCATACTCCAAGCAGGAGGGCCAAACAGCAACAGAGAGGAGGGAATGAATGGCACGGTAGTTGCACAGCACCTGTATTATGAGGCTTTACACACCTCAACTGTACACACAAGATTTCATCCAGCCTTCTCAAACAGACTTCTACACACACGCTCATACACACAGACCTCTCTTCCATCCGTCTACAGGTTTTAACATATCTCCATGTATACAGGAAGTCCAGATAAATACATTAACAAACAGAGCTGTTGTCCTTGGCAGGACCAGTTTGTTTGAGAATACCTTAGTATATTTGGACTGTCACTCCAAGCTCCTGAGTCGCTGGTTATTTGGGTCAACTCGAAATCTAAATGCTTCTTTTAAGGGGATTAAGCCACCAGTGAACCAGGGTTTGGCACAAGCTAAATCAAACTGGAAGTACCTGATGGCATTAAACACCATACATTTATCACTGTCCTTTTATGTTGTCATAAATAGGGCTGTTAATCATGAATCACAGCTTATATTTTTTAAAACAAGCAGGGAAGGGACAGGGATTGAAACATTCTATATGTAGAGAGACAAAACAAATGCCAATATTGTTTATACAGGAATTAAAGCTGTAGATAACTTTACTGTAATTAAATCATAGACCTCAAATTTCGAATACAATACCCTCACTTACTTTTCCCTAGTCGATGCTGGTGAGTATGCTACTCATGTGCACTTCCCAAAACCCACATGGATATATTCACTGTGGTTGGCAGTGCATGTTCAGCTCCAGCATAGCGGTTTCCCCTCTAAAAACATAGGTGTCCTTGACCTTAGAGTGCACCCCACAACCAGATATTATTCAACTGGCTCTGACGTGAGTCGATTCCCGTCTAAGCTGCACTCGACCCAAAGTCCAGGGTAACAGTTGATCTTCCTGGCTGGATCCCATTTTCAAGTCGACTTGAGTTTGTGGCATTGACTGGTGCAGTATGCTCTCATACTGCAATGCCAGCACACCAAATGCTCCACTGCTTTATGCTGCCAGAAGCATCACTAGACAGCCATGTTCAATGCCATTGGGTTGTCATGTTGTTCGGCTGGCAGGTCCACAAGCACCTGTAGTATCTTCTTCTTCAGTGTTAAACACTGCTGCATCACAATGACGGGCACCACCCAAATGTAAGGCCTGGCGACCACTTGCAGCTGTGTGTAGTATGGCTCCCACACACCTTCACCATTGAAACATAGTAAATCGATGCACCGTTTTTCTCTTGCTGGGCAGTGAAACAATATCTCTAACACAGCATCTCACACAAACAAATTAATGCAACACTTTAAGGTATTATAGACATCTTCTGAACAACACAATGATTCAGCCTAGTCTCCACAACATCTAACTTTACATAACACCACCCTGAACAAAGACTCTGTCATTCTCCCCTCCATTCTGTTCTTTTCTCTGGGCCAAAACTCAGAGCAGTACAATGAGAGTCCCCATCCAAATGACAGCTCTGGTCCAGAGACATGTTTTGAATTTGGCCTGCTGTTTTTGGGATGGGGAAAAAGACTGGAGGGTTGAGGGTTTCTACTATGCTTTATGAGTTTTTAGAGATATCTGGAACAGAAATAGCCTTTTTGTTCTACAAATACATCACGCTTAGACAACTTGGACACCATATGCATATAATCCTTGTTCATGAGCAAGCTGTGAGGTTTAGGACAAAGGCAGGGAAAAATAAACTGTTTCTCTTCATTAGTCCCTAACTACATACACACACACACACACACAATTTAAGCAATTCTCTCTCTCGTGCTTCTTCAGAAATTGCTCATCTGAAGTTTTAGATTTACTTTGACAGTTTATACTCAGCTCCAGAACAGACATGAATTCAAGAACACAGCCTAATTCACCGGCCAAGTCGAGAATGACCTAATACCAATGCAGACAAAATAATCCAATCATGCGGTGAACTTCCATGAACCATACAACACAACAATCATCAAAACCTGTCTTTTATTAAAGCCAAAACAATAACTTGCAATTACTTCACAGTGTCAACGATTGGGCTTCATATTCAAAGCATAATTCAAATGAATAACAATGACATAAAATTACTGATATCAGAATCGATAACAAATCACTTGTTAGAGACTTGGAGTAGACCTGGCATTTAATACAGGAACAAGTTGTGCCATTCATGTGTAGAATACGTGGCTAATTAACTTTAATGAGTCAGTGATTAATGTGTCCATTAGAATCACAATCTCTGTACTTTGCCAAGTATCTTACACATACAAGAAATTTGTCTTGGTGAGTGCACACATGTATGACATGAAACAGACCAGACAAGCACACACTGTTAAGTTGTTAACTAAGAGAAAAGTATAATAAAATACAATAAACAGAATGAGGAACAAGCATAAGAAAGAGTCACGGAAAGAAAGAGATATGTGAATATGTGTACTTATACATATGTGTATATTCTACAGGTCTGACCAGACACATGTAATAAAAATGATTACAATAGAATACAGAATATTACAGAATGATACAAACACTTCTAAAATTACATTAAATTAACTGTTCTGCTGCCATGATTGTGTGCTGGAGTTCAGATCCTTCTTGTGCTGAGGAGAAACCAAACCAGTTGGTTACAGATGAGGGTGGATTTGATGATTGCTGTATAAACCTGGATCATCAGGGTCTGTGGCAGGTTGTATTTCTTTAGCTGTGCACCTGCGCGAACACACCTCACTGCTTATTGTATTCCTGCTTAGTTGTTCTTTTATTACATGAAATCTACTATTGCAGCATCTGAAGGTATAAGAAACTGTGCTACACGATAATGTAGCTGAAAGGAATACTGAAGGAGTTGCTACAAGCTTCAAGGGAGAGGTTAATTCTAGATATTATTAGCAGAGACAAAAGCTTTCCCCGCCAGTACTTTATAACATGCAACTTAACCACTAATTCTTATATCGTAAAATATGATCCATAAATATAGAGGGCAGTTTACAGCTGTGACAGTCCATGTAAAATCACTTTGGCTTTGAATTTTAAATACAGCAAAACATATCTATGACAGGATATACCTCACAGAAGCTCTGGATAAAAACAATGATGTGAAAGTGTAGAGATGCCTGGGGTAGCAAGAGACATTAATCATATAGTAGAACACACACACACACATACGGACACTGTCAGTGTGAATATTACGAAGTCTGACGCACACCCCCCTTTCTAAACTCATCTTTCTGTCATGGTGAAAGCAGCCCTTTACACACTGATGGAGGATTAATAGCAAACACATGTTAGGGGGAGGTTAGTGTCTTCCAGTGTCTGCACAAGTGGAAATTAGTGGAAACACTCGTATGGAAACAGTTCTGCTCTTCTTCTCTTCAATGTCTCACCCTCGCATCAACGCCCCTTCCAGTTGGCCCACATCATCAGTCACAATTTGACCTGATGCATCTCACTCACCTCACTGGACTTTAAACACATTGCAACTTGGGGGACATAACCGACTAACCTTCTCTGACTCTGTAGTCACTAACCTCACATCAGTCACACCTGTAGCTTAAGCAGTTTGAGCTAGATTGACCTGCCAAAAAGATTCCACTCCAAAAAGGTATTTTTAAGAAAACAATAATGTTTCCTTAATAGAACAGACTTCATAACAATGGATTTCTGAATGCTAGCCAGCTTTAAGGGTGTGCATTGTTATTGTTCAGATCAAATAATTTTGTGCAACAAAAAAATAGAGAGAAAAACATTGCAGGCCACTTTCAGCTTTACTGTTTTACTGTCAAAACCAAGTTGCAGACAGCTCCCCTGTCACAAAAGTAATGGATTTCATCTTGCCAGGGACATATGAGAGCAAATATGTGACCAGAACACATAAACGGCATGTTTTTCCTCCACAGGAGTATAGAGAAAAAGATTGAGAGAATAAGAGGGAGCATAGAAAAGAGTAAGAGAGCAGGAGAGAGAGACAGAGAGAGAGAGAGAGGGAGAAGCCCTGAGCACGAGGCCCAGAGCGTGCCTGTCTCCTCGGCTCAGGCTGACAACCCTAAAAAACTGAAATGAGCAGCAGAGAGATGCAAAAAAGTAAAAAGGACGAAACAGTCTTATTTACTGAGTATTTAAGAAGTTCTTCACTGGAGCAAACTATTAGTTCAGGCACGTTAAGTAAATAACAGAATAAAGGCACGTTCAGAACATAACATAATAACTAAGGATGCACAATGATAAATTCAGCTGATATTACAAATCAGTAACTTGTGATGTATATTTCTTGCACTACAACATTAAGGCAACCCTGGGCTACTGTCTGCACAAAAAAAAACAGCCCATAACAGTGCATCCCTAATAATAACAACAGTAGTACACTAAAACTTCATCTGCTCAAAGCTGTGTAGTGGATGCATAAAGATAAAATCAAATATTCCCAATGGCTACAAACTCTCAATGTGTTAAACAGCTATTCCTAAATTAAAATGCTGACCCTGAGTGGTAATAACACCATTATTAAGAAAAACACGCAGACTTTATGGCATACTTCAAATGCTGTGTATTTTCTGTTTCTCCAGCTGGGCAGTGCAAAAGCACATTAAATTTCTTTCTCAAGGGCAAAGTAAATTATATCCCTTTCTTTGGTTTGCAGGCTTTATTGACAGACTCTTATGGCTGACCAAAGCAGTACATCACCCCAGGAGAAGACCATTAAGTGCAGAGGATTAGGAGGTGAATGGACTTCAGCCTTTGTCCCTTGGACAAGGAGGCAGGCTCATGTGTGACCTCAGCTTCTGCTGCGGAAATTATCCCTGCAATTACTCAGGATATATTCCCTCACATTAAAGCCATCCACGCCACTGCTTTATGACCAACGGAAAAATGGTCTTCTTGTTTTTGTGTTATGACTTCCATTTTCTGCTATTGCTGGGAATAGGGGGATACCACTACTCATGTGAAAGGACAAACAACCCATGTTTGAGTGACTTGTGAGGAAGAGATGATGAGAGCTGTTTGGCTGCAAGGTACAAGAGAGAGAAAGAGAGGGATCAGATTGAAGAAATCAACAAAGGTTGTATAGAGGAGAGAAAAACAGGCTGTCTTGAACATGCCACTTCACATTTAATCCAAAAAATACATTACTTGTTAACGCACACACTGCCAGTGCCAAGTGTGTAAAGACCAAGACAAGATTCTTTTTCAGTTTGTTCATTGTCACCGCAGCACCAGCACACAGAGGCTGTTTACATCTTGCATCAACAGGCTTTTTCACTTTTCACTTCATTGCACGTGATCAGATTACGATCGGATCATTTAAACCACATTCAGAGGCTGTCATAAATAGATCTTGACCAAGTTCGACACAAGTGTAAATAGAATTTGTTTTCTTTAACTGCATACAATTACACAGAAGTGAAAATGCTAAGTGCTAAGTGCCGACCAGCTGTTACAAACAAGGAAACACAAGATGGAGGATACGTGCAAAAGGAGTTATCCCCAAGCCAAGCGCATTTTTGCACTCTAGACGAATTTAAGTGAAGCTTGTCAAGTTGTACGGTAATAGGGGGAAAAAGTAAATGTAACTGAAATTAAAATAATGAATGTACAATCATATGCAAAAGTTTGGCCACCCCAGGCAAATTTAAACAATCTGTAAAGAGAACACAGTTTTCACACTGTAATGTGCAATTAAGAATATATTTGCTTAATGTATCATGTTTAGGGGGAAAAACTAAACTGTGGCCTGTGCAAATGTTATTTAATTTTTAACTATTTAATTTTCTTCAAGCATGCTAAACTTTTACCTATAGTCACTTATTTTCACTTAAGAGACATGGAATTTGACCAGGTGTGTGTGTGTGTTTTTGTATAGTAAATGTAGGCAGGAAAGTGAGACGGCATCTTATTTAAGAGAGAGAGAGAGAGAGAGAGAGAGAGAGAGAGAGAGAGAGAGAGAAAGAAATGAGTCACAACAATGTCTGATACGATGAGCTAAATTATTCATTAATTTTTGTATGAGTGCTACTGATAGCAAAAATATGTCAGCAATTATGACTGATTAGTACCACAAAAGAAGGAATGGGAAATGGGATATGTGAGTGAGAAGAAAGTTGGTGGTACATTAGAGTAGCCTAGTAGGGGCTGAACTTAATTTGCGAAGCCAGAACATTAATCTATTAGTCATTGAATTAGCCCACAAGTTGGGGGTCTTAACAGTGTAAAACATACATGATGGTACTGCTCAGCACAGATGAGCTGCCAATGCTACTTAATTTAACTGTCATCATGATTGGCACTTCTCTACTTGTTAAGAGCTAATATCATCACATAAAAAATCTACACTAAAAACATCCTAGCTGTCTTATGTCATTGAATGTAAAACAAGATCATTACAAAACAGTTTTAGCTGCTCTAAGAAATGTATCACTGTAACATCGCTGTACAAACCCACGGCTGTTTTCATGACTAGAATCAAAATGTCTTCTGTCAGCCAGTAACCAACAGAAAAAAAAACGTTTATAGCACAAAAACAGCTAAATCACACTTATCAACACAACTGCCACTAGGCCTGTGTTATAGAGACTTCTTATACAGTTAACACAATTACCAGTCGACTTGTGTTATAATGACCTTTTATACAGGTAACACAATTACCACTAGGCCTGTGTTATAATGACCTTTTATACAGGTAACACAATTACCACTAGGCCTGTGTTATAATGACCTTTTATACAGGTAACACAATTACCACTAGGCCTGTGTTATAATGACCTTTTATACAGGTAACACAATTACCACTAGGCCTGTGTTATAATGACCTTTTATACAGGTAACACAATTACTAGTAGACCTGTGTTACAGAGACCTTTTATACAGGTAACACAATTACCAGTAGACCTGTATTATAAAGACCTCTTATTTAGGTAACACAATTACCAGTAGACCTGTGTTACAGAGACATCTTATTCAGGTAACACAATTACCACTTGGCCTGTATTATAAAGACCTCTTATTTAGGTAACACAATTACCAGTAGACCTGTGTTACAGAGACATCTTATTCAGGTAACACAATTACCACTAGTTCTGTGGTAATAGAGACCTCTTACAGAGGTAACCATGAAAAAAAATAATTATGCTAAATGTTAAACCAACTTAGGGGTGTTACCATTGTTTTTGATTCACTGTTTCATCCAAATTTTTTCTGATGGTCCCTTACAATGAAGCAAATATCGCTTGTCATGTGAGCTCGTCTTAATCGTTGTCTAACAAATCAACATAATAAAGGCCAGCTCAGCTGTGATTGCAGTATAGAGTCATTTTTAATTTGGCCACAAACTGTAATCAATCTAGTAGTGAGAGAAATTATTCTCAACATAGTACTTAACCATGGTCTTAACCATGTTTACTGTAAGAGGCAATAGACCAATGAACTAAGCTGTGCCCATGTATGATTCTGCATGCACATGAATAAGACTAACCAACTGTTGATCAGCCAAGCTGTACCCGTACACCTCTGCATGTGGGAATAAACACTGTATACAGTCTCCTGACTGGTGAATGGTCCTGAATGCAGAATTTCTAACAGTAGGAAAGAATGATATTGCAAATGCCACACAAACTTTACCATTCCAGAGTTTATGGTCGCTCAGTTCAGCCTTTTTTCTCTGAGGACAATTTCAACTTGACACTTTACATTGTGGTGTGAGGAAGGTTATAACACACTGTACTATAAAGGCTTATCTTTTTTAGGTATAATAAATGTGGCATTAATGTAGGATGTTACATATCACAATGTGTTAACTCTGACGTCTTACTATTTTTTGCATAAAATCTACTAGATGATCATTTACACTTTTATTTAGTTGTCATATTACTCATATATTGTATCCACAGGCTTTCAAAGGCTAATTTTCAAACAAAACTGTAGAAAACCTTTAAAGTTTGATCTAGAAAAGAAGGTCTTAGAGCACAATTCTGTTATTTGTTTCTTGGTTTAAAAAGCAGGTACAGTGGTTCAAATTTTGTATGATGATAAAGAACTTACCTGGAGGTTCTGATAACATTTACTGCAATAAATATATGGGTTAAATGTAAGATTGTCATTAAATACCAATAACCACAATGCTTGTTTTTTAGTCACAACAGTGGCAAACAGCGACAACACTGCAAAAAAAAGGGGTGGATGTCAAAACTGTTAATTACATTGTAACAGCGCAGTTCTGTGACCTATGTTATCTCATGGCCAGTAATGCCAATACCAGTACTTCCCGGTGGCATTCCATAACGCTGTTGAAATGTAATTATGTAATGATCTGCTTGGCTAGCTTTCCTCTTAGGCTCAGGTTACTCCAAGCCCCTGAGAGTGGAAGAGGAGGAGAAACGCTCCATTTACCACCAGTGCTGTGGAGCCACAGTAGGGTTCTGCACAGTCCAGTTGGTCTTCCTGACACTGTGGGCTGAGCTGAGGGAGTACTGCCTCTGGCAGCCCCCAAGGCCCAGAAAAACACACATTACTGTTCCATTTCTTCTGCTTTATTTCCATGCTCCCATCTTGTTTTTTTCCCCTCCCTGAGCTCAGGAAATTATGTGTGACTGCTGTTTGTAAGGGTGTCTTTTACAGACTGGACTGTTTTTTTGTTCAGTTGCCTCCTCTGGTATTGCTACTTGTGCTTGGACGAAAGTTTGAACTGCTTCTGTTTGAAAGGCGTTTATAAAAGAGCCAGGCTTCAGGGATTTACCATGCACCAGGGATATACTTAAAGGATTAAGGATGGGACAGGACATGGAAGGCTACACCGATCACTTAGCTACAAGATGTTTAAATATGTTACAAAGATATTCTTCTTTGTCTTGCTCCCATAACCACTCACCCCTACAAATACATTTCAGACAAGCCCAGGATGACATCAAATCATTCAGTGCAGAATTCTCCATCCAGTGCCAAAAAGGCTCCAAAACTTTCCACATGATCTTTTTATTTCCTGAATCCAAGCCTGATTGTCCAACATTATTCCACATTATTCAAACAATCTCACGATTTTCCCTTTATATAATTCCACTTCACCATGCTCTTTTACTCAGCGACAATCAAGACAACTCTTCCAGAATGCTCCTTTTTTCAGGGCAAGGCTACATTCAACCAGTCAATAGTTATTTTTACTTTCATATTTACTACTTTAACATTACTGCTTAAAAACTGAAACAGAAGTTTGATACACTGCATATTTACTGCCTGAGACAAACTCTATTTGCCCCACAATACACCCAAACAATACACCTAATACATCTGAGATGTCAGAAAATATCAGCACTTGCATAATAGCAACGCAAAAAAGGCATATTAAAAACACAGGGCACTGCTACTGTTCATCAAGGGGTTCTAAAAGTCCACATTAGTAGATTTCCAGTTACTTCTAAAAAACTATACTTGGGGCTTAATTCCAAATAGTAAAACCCCTTTAACTAGTCATTCCTTAAACTTGCCCTAATCATTCCATTTTTAACATTCAAGTATAAATCATTTTCTAGCATAGCGGCTGTAGTACCCTTAAGTTATTATATAGCTATTAACATTTAATGGCAGCAGGTCTATGAGGTGACTGGTGATGGCATGTCATGGCCGTATAGCACTCTTCCTTCTGTGACTCTAATATTCCTGCAATGGTGCACTCAGCACACAAGTGCAATGGGATGAAATATGATGACCATTTGTCAGCTCTCTATGTCAGCTAAGCAAGACTCAAGACTGGCTACGGGTCTTAACTGCTCCAGCTGCATGTCTACCACTCAGAGGGAGAGAACGATAGATACAGAGAGAGAGAGAGAGAGAGAGAGAGACAAAGAAAGGGAGAGAGAGAACCCCGGCCAGATATATAGTGTGTTTTACTGCTGCTGGCTTGTAATCTCACTTAATGCTCTATACTTTTATATACACAATATATCAGTCAGCTGCCTCAAAACACACAGATCACCCATGTCACCCATGTCTTTGCTGTATGTGCCATACGGGAGTGAAAATAATTACTATGGCCTTTCTGGCCACACATTCAAAAGAGTGCCCCTTTATTTACCATTTACAGATGCACAGCAGGAGCGAAATGGCCTAAGCACACTGTGAGTTGTTCATCTTTGAGAAGGCATTATTTGATGTTGTTTCAACATATGATGTGTTGGAATCTCTATAGTCTATATATTTTGCAAACTATATGGACATCATTCTTTCTAGAAACCCATGCCCATATACATCGTTTTTAAAGCACATGATACACCAGAGGCCACGGTGTCTAATCCAGCACAGCCATCCTTTCTGCATCCAGCAGAAACACATGCAAAGCAGCTGAACAAACAGACAATATGTTGCAGCCCTCTGCACACAATGTGAGGTGATGTCATGTAACAAGACCCAATAATGCACAGCCTCGAGCAGCTCAACGCTGATGAAGCCACGTTTGGACGTGGAGCTGAAGTGCCAAAAGCACTCTGCTGTCACCCATATAATTGCCAAAAGTGTTGGCAACCTTTTCCAGTGTGTTCTCTCACAACATACGGATGGACTAGGTTTGTGACCCTTGTCAAAGCCATGGCTCATTAGTGCATATTAACACCATCACACCTTCCAGGCTGTCAATAATCCCACACAACAAACAGCAGCACTGGGACTCTATGTGCTCTTTTGCAGTGCAAGCTGGATCTAACACATACACAGTTTGGTAAAGCGCTAGTAAAGTGCTTTTGTTCAGACCGATGTCTGCATTCTGCAGCAGGCCAAAACTGTGCCCTTGTGAGCAATGGTTGCATGTGTGTCATCTGTTTGCCTGATACACAGGCAACAGAATTCACAAAGCAGAATTTAAAGCATGTGTGTGTAGGTAAGAGAGAGGCTGAGAAACTTAGTGTGAAGATGTGAGTTCTCACATGTTCGCTTTGCTCAAGTTCATGCGTACACATAATGTACACATAATTCTATCCACTCTCTAGCCCCAGAATGCTATCAGCTATCCATCCATGTCTAACTATGCCATCTAGAGTCCTATTTAAGTTGAATTCTGTAATGTAATTTATATGGGAGTTAACTGGCCAAGTCACAATTTTATTTATGAAATACTTTTTAACAAGGTCAGAATGTAAAAAAGACAACTAATGACCAAGACTAGAGTAAACAAGCTATTTTTTAGCCTAGACTTTAAAACTGAGGCTGTGTCCTGAACACTGACTATGGTTATTCCAACTCAGAGGCGCTTTTTATGGAAAGCCTTTGGGTTATAAAAACATGACCTAGCATCCTCTATGGACAGCACATTATCATTAATTTGTCATTTTGTTTTAGTAGATTTTGAACTAAGAAAAAAAAACATGTCTGAGTTGAGTACACGGAAGTTGTTTAAATCTAGTGTTTTATGTTTTTTACAAAGTATTTTATTTAGTTGAAATTTATAATCTGGTTTGGCTGATATATACAATTGTGTGCCATCAGTTAACAGTGGAAATTAGTGCTGGGTTTACTAATAACGGTACACATGTTAAACATATATAACGCAAGTAATAAGGGTCCTAAAATAGAATCTTGTGGAATGTCATACAAAGTTTTGTTTAAAACAGATGATGCACTATTTTAATACACAAACTGCTAGGGATCAGTCAGGTAAGATATGAACTATGAGTTATTTCTTTTACTCCTGCTACAAGTTTCTCAAGCATGTCTAGTAGCATATCATTGTTTTTCATATCAAATGCTGCACTACGGTCAAGCAGACTCAGAGAGGATCCATTTCCTTGGGCAGAGAATAATAAGAGATTGTTTATGATTTTACTGGTGCTTTTTATGATCCCTGTGCTAAATAAAACATTACTGTTATGTGACTCCTATGCATCTAGACTACATTTCCAATCAGAGGTTTAAATACAGCTCTTTCAGAAGATCTTGATATTTAGCCAAGGTTAAGAGAAGAGTTTATTATTGATAAAAGGGGCTTGGTTATTTAAGATTAAATGTCTTTGAGTAAACTTGTAGGAATCGGATTTGGTATTCAAGCAGGTTTTGAAGAGGAAATCGTTTTGACCAGCTCTGTTTGTTGAAGTAAGGTAAAGGATTCCAGTCTCTCTGCAGTAGTTACACTGTGCTGTACTTTGTAGAGCAGCAGCTTTATAGTAGTTTGGTTCTTGGTTAATTTAGATACTGTGCTAAATAATAATTTAGGATTATACTTATTATTTTCAAATAAAGAGGAAAGATCCTTCAAAACTGACTGCAATATTTCTAGTTTTATCTGATCTAAGCTTTTAGACAAAAGACACAAAACACAAAACAATATGTGCAAAATCAGTATAATCATTGAGCATAGCAGCCTTATGTTTTAACTTTAACACCTTATACAGCTTACAGCAGAGATATTCAAGCGCCATGGATATACAGCTTTGATGTTAAAGTTAAATTACAAGTGCCTACATTCCCATGAGCTGTTGGAGCTCAGGGTGTAGATATGGTGGGGTGAGTGTTCTGGTACCTCTTTCCAGATGGTAGAGGCTGGAACAGAGGATGATTGAGGTATGTGGGATCAAAGGATATGTCGATGGCACCTAATGTTGTATACGTTCTATACAGGTGGGTGCGTTCATGTGCTGCAGGGTTTTACGTTCGGCAGCAGTGACTCTGCCATCACGTACCATGATGCAACCTGTCAGGACGCTCTCCACAGTAGATCTGTATAAGTTACAGAGGAGGTGTGGTCACCCATCCTAACAAAGTGTGATCTGCAGATGAGGAAGTCTATAATAGAGCTGAAGGTAGAGCTGAAGGTCAAAGAACAGCATTCTGTCATGTTTGTTCCATCCAGGTGGCTAAATGCAGTGTGCACTGCCAGAGAGAACTCAACAGTACATGCTGTTTTTATTTGGTAAGCAAGTTGATTGGCACTCAAGGTACTGGAAAGACTGCTCTTTATATCAGCCAGGAATAGTCTCTCAAAACTCGTCATCACTATGGGTGTGAGAGTGACAGAGCGGTAGTCATTCATGCCTAAGATGGTTGTGGCTTTAAAGCAGGCAGAAACAGTAGACTGTGCCAGTTAAAGGTTAAAGATGTCCGTGAAGGTGGCAACCAGCTGGTTGGTAAATGCTTTTAGGACCAGCCCTATAATGTATATGGGACCTCTGCTTTTCTTGAGTTGAAACATTCATAAGTGCTCTCTTCACCTCATCTGTAGCCAGTATGACAGCTGGGGATGGTGTAGACGTTCGTGTAGACATGATCCAGGAAGTTTTCCACTTGTGTTGGACAGACAGTAGCAGAAGAGTATGTTATAGGACACTTGACACAATGCCATGGGGATGAATAAATATCATTACTAAAATGTAGTTCATATGAGTAATAATCAGAGACTACTGTGCTCAGTGGGAGAACAGCTCAGTGTTTAATAAATGTTTCATGATTAGTCAATAGAACTGTTTAGTAAGGAGTGGCTTCCGTTATATTTTGCATTAAACTTGTCTAAGATAGATACAAATGCCTTGCTTAGTGAATCCTGTTGTTTGTCAAGGTGAATAATAAAATATCTGGCAAATAATTACTGTATTCAAGAATATTATTATACTTATAATAGACAGTCAGCAAATTCCTGTAAAAACTCACTGGTGAAACTGAATTCTTATTTGTAGCTTGATCACTTGAATTAAGAAACAGATTTTAAAAAGAAGCAAATTTCTCATAGCAGCTAGCAGACGGTCTGTTTAGCCAGTCTGTCTGCTGCCTGCCCTTGGCCCTGGTTTGTCAGTGACTGGCTGTCCTACAACAGCTAAATGTGCTATGTGACAAGAAATGAGTTCAGCACTCTCCTGCAAGGGGTGGATTGTCTACAAAGCTCAATTTGCTTTCGGAGCACCACTTGGACAACCAGCAGTTTAACAACCATAATCTGCTGTTGATCTTGTCACCACATTGAACTAGGACAGGGCCAGAGCATACTGTGGCACTGTACGCTGTCTAGACTAATTTACATACCTCTTTTTCTTTTTGTTAATTCTGGCTGCTGCAGGCAAAAAACTTTAATACCTATATAAAAAACCTAAGGTGAGCCAAAATAAGCCCTGCTCGCCACCTTTACTCTAATT
Source organism: Megaleporinus macrocephalus (assembly GCA_021613375.1). NCBI lineage: Eukaryota > Metazoa > Chordata > Actinopteri > Characiformes > Anostomidae > Megaleporinus > Megaleporinus macrocephalus. The sequence continues at coordinate 50,521,222 of CM038702.1, forward strand.
TCCAGATGCACACTTCTAACTGTATGATCTTCTCCATCAGGGAAGAAACTAATTGAGATATTTTCATGCAACGTTGAGACAGAGAAGTGTAGTAACAGAAAAAAGAAAAGCAAATGCTTGTGATTTGACGCTGCTTTGCTGGCTAATTCGAGTCTTTCCCAAAACAGCAACAGAAACAGTAACTGATGTACCTGTCAGTGCTACATTAATAACATCAACATTAGGACTAACAGCACCGTTTATTAACAAGTTCTATAATTATATTAATGTGAGGTCAATTTAAACATGACTACTATTATTGAGAGAAGGTGATTCACTGTGGAAATGCTAACGATTAAGTAGTAATCACTTCAACTACAGCACCATCACAGGTGACGAAACGAAGATAGCATTTAGGCCTCTAAAGCATGATTGTACCACAACCTTGCATGGCTGGAAGTGGACAAATTTACAATCCCTTGTCTCCAACCTGATGGAAAGAGCAGAAACCACTATATGGGGCCAGACCTTTGAGAAGCCCAGCTAAAAGAGGGAGGAAGAGGGTCAGGCTTTGGAGAAAAATACAGGAAGATTGAAAGTTAATAGAACACACACAGATTCAGACACAGGGGGTGGACTAGCTCTGACCTCTACTGCCTAAGCCATTTAAAATACTACACACTCACAATTCATACTGATAATGCAGGCTATTCTTCTATGACATAAGCTGAAGTAAACAAGAGCATATTCTATTTTACCTTCACAACCAAAAAAGCTTATTGCTGTTGCAACTTTTCAGTGTGCATCACTGCTATAAAATGACTCAAGAGCAAATATGACAGCATCACATATATAAGAAACATTTTATAGAGTCAACAGAAACAAAATATAACTTTTTTTTCTTCTTTTTTTTAACACAGCAGTCAAAAATCCAGGGGCTTAAAATTACTGGTGCCCTGGTAACCGTCTCAGTGGTTGACGGTTAGGGAGTCTCTGCTTTCTCTTGAATACACAAACAATGGAGCTTTAAAGTCTAAATGCTTTTAACAGCTCTGTTTCTGCCCCGCCAGGCTTGGGGGTGTTCTTCTGTCATTTCTGTGCACTCACATTTTTTTCTTGGAAAGGTTACTGTTGAATCATGATTCAAAACTCAAAAAGGAAATAAACACATCTGATTGTCAATAACTTCACTCAAAAGTATCAAAGCTAAATTTGTAATTCTGGCAGGCAGACAATACAAACATTCTGGAGTAAGTGGTAAGCAGCGGAATCTCCACCGGATCGGATTGCTGTGTATCCCCTTGAGTCTGCTGGGCTGCTGCACCACATGTCAGCAAAAAAAGAAGGTTGATGAATATTGGAAATAGGAGTGGAGTTGTGGGCACACACATGGCTCATGAGAGTGGGAGGGAACTCAATCCTTAGCCAGGGCTACCTACACACTTCTGATGTAACATCCAGCGTTGACAGCTGACTGTTTAGAAGCCCTAAAAATACATTATGCAGTGACTTGGGATGAAAATTTTACAATATTTACATAACATTACCTTGCAAGCTTGCTTCAAAATGAAACAAATTGCTAATTAGTTGAGAGATAAAAAAGTTGAGATACAAGTATTTGAGACACTGGATTTATTTAGCAAATGGATGTGCAAAACTCCACAGAGACACAGCGAGAGCCAAAGAAGGCGAAAAAGATGTCAAAGATTTAGGACAGTGTCATGCTTCTCTGAACATTCCCAGACAATAGGACAACACACAGCACTCATTAAATTTATTTACTTCTTTCAACGAACTTATTGTTTTTAACAAGGCCAAAAGGAGCACTTAATAAGCAGAAGCCTAGCTTTAAAACGAGACTTAATTTCTCTATGACAAATGGCTGTTTACTGTGGTCTTTTCTTGAGAGAGATGAAATCGGGTGTCCAGCATATGTGTTTATTCCGTTGTTTAAAATCGTGCTTGTGTTTACACAGACAGAAGCTGTGTGGTTACTATTCACCTGGCTTTGGCTTCTTTGTAGGTTGTTTTGATCAGGCAAAGTGTCTGTGTGAAGAGAGGAGTTAGGGGTCTGGCAACCAGCTACTAAAAACAGAAAAACTGTGCTTCTCCAAATCTACCTGCATTAAAACTCATAGGTCAGGCCAAATCCTTCCCAAAACCACAGTGTTTCTGTGACGGGGCAGTCGGGGCTCTCGGGTATAGGATGTGCTCTGATCTGACGGGGCTCAGGTGGATCAGCACAGTGGCCCACGGCCCACTTTCCACTCACTCCATTCAACTTTCCACTGAGGCACTAAAGTCTCAGACGGAATAAACTTCATCCCTCCCTAGGCAGGCCGAGCACAGACTGCATGCATACGCTCCCTGCTCTCCTATCCTATAGCTCTGCTTATAGTATTAACATCTGTCTCAAGAGTTCTGATCATAAGTGGACAGAGGGATGTACAGCTGTTTATACCTGGCTGTTCCATGAGCTTAGACTGTGTCTACAGTGACTACCTGTGATCAGATTTCATGATTGGAGGAAGAGTGGTGCACACATTTACGGCATCCATCTCTTGCTGCATTTGTTGTCAAATGAAAATGTATATGTACAGACTGATCACTTGGATCGCATGTGATAGTTAACAAATTCAACAGGAGGCAAGAAAACAACAAAAACAGCTACTTTCATTTCTGCTGTTAAGTTGCAGTTGGACAGGCAGTGCTTTGGTGCACTGTAATGCTTTACTATAAATATGCATCCCAAGTCTCGAGGTGGTATGAATGACTGCATAACAGTGTTACTTAGAAATGTATTTACAGTGTCATCATTATAAAACATGTTCTTTAATGAAGGTGATTAGTGGGGTTGGCAATATGGTACATGAACTTTATTTAAACTCTGAGTACCTCTCCTTTACAATATAGCCAAGCTAATAAGGGCCAGAAAAACTTTTTTTAAAAATATATTCAAAAACAATACGTATACACTAACCAGCCATAAAATTAAAACCACCTTATATTTACACATATAGTATATTTTATCAGCTCCACTATCCAAAACGATAACGATAATTATCGCAAAATAATAATTCCTCAATAGAACTATAAGACAGTCAATAAAAAGTCTATAGAATTAAGTTCTGTCCATATTTTGAGGGACAACATGAATAGCCAATAAGAATGAGAATAGCGCTGCCCCGAACCAATCACGTGGCTGAACCAGAGTTCCAATCATCACAAGTTTGGTTAAAGCACACAGCACAGAGTGTAGGCGTAGTGGCATCTTAACCCACGTGTTAGTAATTTGGTTAATGCAGGCGTTCACACTCGAGTAGTGAGAACAAAAAAAGAAGCATGAGAAAAACGCATGGCCATCCTACACTTAATGTATTAAACGCACATGATCTGTAAATGGTAAAAAGATTTAAAAAGTCTACGCTCTGACTGAGAGGTAAGGTGAATGTTTAGATAAACATATGGAACATTATATTTAGAAGTACAACCCTGCATATCAATACGAAGACAACATCCTGGTTTATGAAGCATAGCATGGGGTCTCAGGGTATTATTTGAGGTATGAATTCCAGGTTGCACAAGGAAATTCTGCAACAGAATAACTGGACACATGTCTGTAAGCTAAAACTCCAAAAACATGAAGATGATCCATGCAATTAGTCCTATGACGGTAACAGAATACTATTACTTGAGTAACTATAAGGACAACAACGGGAAAAGGTTAGCAGTCTGGAATCTGGAATTCTGAAAAAAAGTAAAATAATGAAATGAAAAACACAACAACAGAAAAAGTCTCTTGGTTTTAGTATACTGTCATCTCTGATCTGCCCATGAAATCGTAATTATTATTCTAAGAAAACTGACAAGGAATTGGGAATGTCCCAGAAATACTACCATCCAAACTTTGTCTGTGGCTGCTTAGAATGATGCCTTTTGTACTCAAACAGAAAAAGACAGAAACCTGACCTTGGTCACACTAAAAAGCCACAGCATGATATGAAACAGCCCGATCAAACAAGAAATCTAAAAAACACAAAATAACTGATATGATTGAAAAATAGGGCGAAATACCTCCAAGCAGCTGCGCAAGTCTGATCAGCAATTAGCAATGGTAAGCATCCGGTAAAAGTTGTGGCGAGTTAGTTTGCACTAATCAGTAAATGCAAAAGTTTGCATACCTGTTATCAGTCACTTTAATTACTGAGAGCATTTGGTTGATAAAGACATGACACCGTATTTTTTTCTCACAAATGCTTCTTTCTTGGTATTTCTGTTAGTTGTCTTCTAACTCTGCTTTCTCTATCCCCTTACCTTTTCTCTACCTGTCCCTATCTTGTTCTTGATCAATGTATTTAGTGCACAGTTGTAGCCAAAGGTGATAATGGCAACAATTTTGGTTTTCACAAAGTTTGCTGCCTCAGTTTTGTAAAACCTGTTGGCAGATGTTTGTGTGGTATAATGAAGTCCAATTATAAGCATTCCATACATGTGTTAATGTTTTATTGACAAATACATCCAGTTTAAGCAACAACTTCATATATACAGTGTTGACCCTTCTTTAAGACTTCTGCAATTCGCATTGGCATGCTGGATATCAGCTTCTGGGCAAAAGCTTGAATGATAGCAACCCATTCCTGCCTAACCAGTGCTTGGAGTTTAAAGTTTCTGGATTGTTATTTGTCCACCCACCTTTTGAGGATTGACCACAGGTTCTCAATGGAATCAAGATCTGGGGAGTTTCCTTGCCATGGAACCACAATTTCAATGTTTTGTTCATCGAGCCACTTGGTTTTCACTTTTGCCTTACTCCTGGATCGTTGGGAGAAATTGTTCTTGGAAGATGTTTTGTTACAATTTCTGACTCATGGCAGAGTTCTTGGAGCGAACCCACTTCCCTGTATGAAAGCAACCCCACACATGAATGGTCTCAGGATGTTTTACTGTGGGCATGACACAGGACTTTCTTCTCCAGACAATCATTTTTCCAGATGTCCCAAATAGTCTGAAGGGGTTTCATCAGAGAAAATCACTTTACCCCAGTCCTCTGCATTCCAATCCCTATATTTCCTGCAGAATGTCAGTCTGTCCTTGATGTTTTTCTTGGAGAGAAGTGGCTTCTTTGCTGCCCTTTTTGACACCAAGCCATCCTCCAAAAGCCTTCTCTGTGCGTTCAGATACACTCACACCTGCCCTCTGAAATTCCTGAGCAAGCGCTACACTGGTGGTGACGCGATCTCGCAGCTGCATCCTCTTTAGGAGATGGTCCTGGCGCTTGCTTGACTTTCTTGGGTGCCCTGAAACCTTCTTCACTGCAACTGAAGCACTCTCCTTGAAGTTCTTGTTGATTGGATAAATGGTTGATTGGGGTGCTATCTTCCAAGCAGCAATGTCCTTAATTGTGAATCCCTTTTGATGCAGTGCAATGATGACCTCACAGAAGAAAACTTAAAACACCTCTACCCTTTTTAAACAACCAGTCTGCTCTTCTAATGAGCATGGCAGAGCAATATTAGCTGTCTTGTTCTCATTAACCTTTTCTCCTGAGCTAACAAGATCATCCCTGAAATGATGTTTGCAGGACATTTTGTAGGGTCGGCAGGGAATGACTTTGCAATTAACTGCATTTTATTTGATCACTCTTCACAGTCTAGAGTTCATACAAATTGCCACCATAAAAAATGGGGCAGCAAACTTCGTACCATTCTCAAAACTTTTGGCCATGACTGTACCTTTAAGCAAGTCTGGTTAATGTAAACAAGGAAGTCCCTTATGAGGTTGACATCACAGCAGTTTCTCCATCCAAGCCAAAGTGAGTCTGCTCTCTTACTATTTAACACACCAATGAAAATAGCGAGATCAAGGAGCTGTTCCCCTTGTGTGACCCTGAACCACAGTAGCCAACATTACGCATTCTCCAACTTAAGTCTCTGTGCATAGAGCCTCAGCACCACAGTACAGGGCTTAATTGGCCTGAAAGCAGAGTGATGTGATTGGGTCTGAGTGGCCTCATGAGCTTACAATGAACTGCACTGAGCTTTTACATCATACACACATGCACAAGTTTTACAGAGGCTGACACCAACCCTCAGTTTCACAACTGTTCTATGACAGATTGACCAATCAGGGTTATGAACAAGATGGTTAGCCTTATGTTATGCAATGAGGAAAAAGGGAGTGTGAGCAAGAGAAAGCCTAGGTCCTAATTACATCAAAGTGATGTTTTCTCTTCTCATTAGTCACCCGTCCCCCATCACCTTAAGTCTTTTTCTCTCTCTCCCTCACAACTGATCTGTCGCCCCCCAAACCAGATTGCTGGCTGCTCATTTACCGCCTTTGAGCAGGCCAAGCCAATTAAAAGTCCTATTCATGCATAAGCAGACAGCCAAGCCTGCAGGGGAGAGACAGTAAGAGGTAGAGAGAGAGAATGGGATGGAGAAAAAAGTAGAGAAAGCAATATGTGTATGCTCATATCGGTGTGTGTATGTGTGCATGTCTGTGTAATTAATAACAGATACCCAAAGTTAAAATAACAGTGTTAAAGTCACACGCCTTCAAGCTGTGAAGTATGGAGAGCGTACAGTGGAAGAAGGGTTCAGAGTACTTCTACTTGTATGCATGCTAATTTGTTTGCAAGTATAAAACAGTATAAATCAGATACAATTCATAAAAGTTCACAATGAGACATACATTTACTGAGTACACTCCTTTTCAAATAAAGCCACCATGTATACTAGGTATGTGAATCGTTAAGCTGACAGCAATTCAATCTAATTCACCATTAACCGGTTGTCAGTTCGATTCAAAAGCAGTTTTTCTCAATTTAGAACTTGATTCAGTACAGTCTATAAGACTTTCCTTATAATGTTCCGGCAAATAATTAATCAGTGAAATTATTCCGGTAATGTTTAGTGCAGCAAAGGTAATAACAAAGGAACATGCTCTTAATAGGCTTGGACACAGGCTATGCTTAGAATATAAACAAGCAGTGTTTATGTGGACAAATATGAATGGTGTATACAAGAATGGTTCTTACATATGCAATGTCTACATACTGTCAATGACTTATCAATGATATTTTTTAGTTTCATTTTTCACACACTCACAGTAAAGCTATAGTGGTACTTTATCTGTTGCTCTGCATAAAGAGAGAGGATGCTTTTTAGCTGGTGTCCCTCAGGTCAGATGCTGTGTTCTGTTTTGTTTAGTATACACTGTGCACAGTGTTTTTTTCCAAATAACGGGCGTTGTTTGGATTCACTGCAGCTTTATTCTTTACTATAATCTGTACAATATTATGCTTTTTAAAGCTGGCTTAGATTTGGAAAATATAGAGCATCACTTTCTTACCGTAATCTGTTTTTGTTTTTTTCTTGCGTTATTATTATTATTTATTTTTTTGTTAGGGCACACACAGCTGATGAGATTTAACATTGAAAGTGGGAGAAATACTTTTTAAATGGCAGTTGACTCAACTACCATGGTGGATGGACATCTCTTTACTTATTTCCACTCTCCTAGTTCTCTCAATTGCTGCTGCCTAAATCACTTCTTCAGTTACATCACTTACCAACTCACACTACAGGACTAAATGAGTCATAAAAAGCAAGCATCAAAAATATCTCCAGCTCTAAAGGTACATCACAAGTATCAAACTTGACTCCTCTTTCATATTACCAAAACATCTGCATTAGTTTTTATAAAAGCAAAAAGCAAGCAACACAAAAAAGAGATGCACTGATGCACCACGACAATAGAAGTAGTAAAGCCCCGTCACTGCTCATGTACATCTAAACTATATTTGCTCTTTAAATGTCTACATTGTAAATGAGCTGTTTATATAAAAAAGAAATGCCTGAGCATTCTTCATTTTCTCCACCATTTGCACTCATAGTTAGCTTGTAAACACTGCTCGACACACTCATGTACTGTAATGTGCTAAATTTGAAGAAGGATATCAGTGATACTTTTTTTTATCACAGTGATATATTTTTGTGTATTTGTGTATGTCACATGTTTGATTTGTACAAAGATTTCTAACCAGTTTAATTATGAAATGAAAAAGTTCTATTTATTGGTATTTTTGCATCTTATTTTTTGTTGCTTTCAATGAACAATGCAGTTGAATTCTAGATGAATGCACACTGCAGACAGATATGGAAGTATCTATTTTTAAACAGCTAACCAGATTAGATCTAAGATATATGAGCATGAACACAGCCCTACCTGTAAGATTGTCCTTTCAGAAGATCCCAAGCCATAATTCAGAGCCTGTAAGACAGACAAACCCTGGAGTCAACAGATAACAGTGAATGCTTTTTTTTTTTTTTTTTTTTTTTTTTTTTTGCAATTTTTACATTGGTTAAAGAAACTTTCATGTGAGCATATAAAATAAAATACTACAAACTAAAGTACAAAATTTAAATAAAAGTAAAAAATGTAAACTATAAGGGTCAATATTAAATTAAGTACTTCTTATATAAAGTATTTTTAACTTTGTTCAAACAAGCCCAACAAACTGCAGAATCCACAATAGCGATGGCCTCTACAAATAGAGTACAAATAGAGATGCAACTAGTGCGCATTAACAACCCTACTAAGTGAGTTATTTGTTTCACCCTGCGAAGAGTAGGCAAGAAGCACCTCCAGTCTCAGCAACTGCTTAAATCTTATGTGGAGAAGCAGCTGTTGAGACTGAATGATTACAATTGTCTTATTATAAACTTCCTCTCTACCTTCAATAAAGCAGCATTAACATATAACTGCTTCAGAGGAACAGTATATCAACAGTATTTAAAGCTGCCACCCTGGAATTTCAGTCTTAAAAGAGCTGTAAAAGGCATTCATCACATATGTACAGCTCCAGACCAGACTAATACAAACACACTCATGTTCTAACCTAAGGCACATAGGCTTGAACAACAGAACACTTGAATACTGAGCATTTTTATTCATAAATCATGCAGCATAATAATATATTGTTAATAACCACAATAAATAATAATAAGAAAAAGAATGCTAATAATAAGTAGTTAAACACAGGATCTATGTCCATCAGCCTAACATATTTAAATCCTTTAAAATCTCTATACATAAATGGGCCCCTATACGCCAGCCTTTTTTCACTCATTCATCTGACTCGCTTCTCATTTTCATTTCACTATCTCACTCATTCTGCCTTGGCTCCTATCTTTAAATGGTCCCCCAATAAAACGTAGTAAAGCACATACACCTTTTCTATCACATGCATCCTGTACATTGCTTAGCGCCTAAAACACATACACAGTGGTGGGGGTAGGCAATATGGCAAAAATATTATATCACACACCATATCTTTTTACAGCATGCATCATGATATTTAATCCACTTTTTTTCTCTTTTTGGGTCAACTCAACTTAAACAAAACATACAAAGCTCCGGATTTTACCTGATTGGAGGACAATTATACATTTATTATACAACATACGACAACTAATACTCAGTAAGGAAAACATATTACAAACACACAGGCTTATGATCAGCTGACATTTCCCAAAACAAACAGGGCTTAGATTCTCCAGAAGCACGAGTCAGAATTGCACAAAAATATACATACGCAGTATATACACACTGAACATATGGATCACACTTTGGCATGTATTCATCACACTCAGACACTCCTCCTTTATTGTAAGAAAAACATGCACACACATACACACATATCCTTTCACCACTTACATTTACACAAATGTAAACTCTAACACATACACATGCTGTGAGTAGACTCAGAAAGCGTAGAAGGTGTATGAGAGATCAGCTCGGCTCGGAAGCCTTTCTTCCATAAGTCTTGGCACGAGCGCATGGAACATGTAATTGAATGAGGAACGGCTTCTCGTCGAATCAGGACACTTTTCTGGCTGCCCAATAAAAGCATGAGGTTGGTGTGGGTTTCACTCTTTTGTTGCTTTTATTCGGCCTGCCGCTCTTTTATTTGGTTAGACCCTCACTGTTCACTCTGCATTAGCCCTCTGCCAAGGCATGCATAATGTCATGAACTTGTGTTGTTCAATATTGAACAGAGGAAAAAAAGGAATCAGATATACAGTAATAAAGAGTGGAAAAAATTGCATGTCCAAGACCCGCTGGCTGCTACAGGAGTCCTGCTCCTGCTCGTTGACTCCTGCCAGGATTAAGGAGCGCAGAGCTCGTGGACCCAATTTGGCTCCGCAGACCAGACCACAAGAACACGGACTGTCTGTGCTCCACTGCACTCCATATTGGGTTGAAATGCTGAGGTACTGAGGGATTTAAATCCTTCAATATTAAACACACATACACACAGTATCACTTCATTTATTAATTTATTTATTTTTATTATGCTGTAAATCGTTAGTGAGCCATTGATTTTTGGTAAAATCACTTGGAGTAACATGAACAGATTTTAGGTAAACATCATTAATATAGATCCATACATTTTTAACAGAGCTCACAGTGAGTAATACATACAGCAAATAAGAAAGACCTAAATTCCACAAAAGTGAAATGCAAAATGGGGCAATTCATAGCAAGGAATGTATTGAAATGTTTAAAAAGTAGTATGCCAATATGCAATCATGCTTAGGTATAAAACATGCAGGAAAGATCTAGTCCTTTACGAGCAAGACTGGGTCAGAATTTGCCAAAAAAATGCAAAAATAATCCAATAGCTTAAGAATAACGTTGCTCAATGAGCGACTCAGGATTTTAGGTATTTTACCCTCTATTAGGCATAATATTGTGAAGTCTTGAGCAAAAAGAAGACACAGGAAACAATGTTTTAAAGAATGTTATTTTATTAAACACAATATCAGTAGAGAAACCACTACCCTCTTAATAGTAAACAGTAGACGCACATAAATTGCCTGACAAACCAGCAAAGAATAGCATCAGCAACACAATCAACACAACTCGTATATATTTATTATTTAAGTTGCTTTTACAGCAAGTCGGCTACTACCATGAGGATCTGCATGGGTCCAGGACCAAAAAGAACAGAAAAGACGAAGCCAAAAGCCAAAACTGAATGGTTATGATCACTCATACCACAGACAGCACTGCATTAAATGCTTTGGTAAGTGATATCACCACATGGGCTTGGGAATACTATGACAAACTGTTGTCAACACTGTTCTCAATGTTTAGAACTGCTGATGAGTTCATCTGAAATGGACTGATGCACAGTGGAAATGTGTATCTGACGAGTCAACCTTTTAGACTGTTTATGGAAATTCTTCTTTAGAGCAGTCTGGTCTAAAGAAGAAAAGAACCATCCAGCAAAAAGTTCAAAGGGAAGGAATGGGATAACTTGCTGGGCTTGCACATCTGTGAAGGCACCATTAACACTAAAAGATACACATTTTTGAGCAACATGCACTACGTTGGCTTTTTCAACATGACAATGCTCAGCCACATTGAGCATGTGTTACAAGAGTGTGGCTGTGTCTTATTAAAAATGTAAGGAGCATTATAAATTGCAAAACAACTTGTACAATGAAAGAACTGACAAAAATATGTGGTCAAATGGTGTCTTCAGGCCCAAATGATTAGTAAGGTGTTGTTAAAAAGTAAAAGTATAATGTACAACAATGGTAAACATGCTGAAATTCATCCAAAATTGAAATGTTTTTAAATAATAAAGGCTAAACAGAAAGTGCTAATCACTGCTTTCTGTTTTTATTAGCTTTTCACATACTGTCCCAATCTCTTTAGAATTAGGGTTTGTTAAACTCAAGTTTCCAAATATATCAGTTTTTTGCAGACTGTGGTTTGAGTCAAACACAGAAGAAGCCAAGGAGCCTCTGCGGCTTCATTGCATGTGTTGACTTTGTTTTTTAAAATCTAGTAAACAAGGTTTTTAAAAGCATTAGTATTTTGTGCTATTCTTAGAACCATAAATAGACAGCTTGTGTTCTTTTGACTTTTTTTTCCAAAGAGGGGTCACACAAACTGGAACACTGAAGACAGCTTCAAACCAAAAAATCGAGTTTGAAATCAGACTGTTTTTTTGGTAAAGAGCCAAAAGGTTGTACCCTTATTTGGATCTAGTCTAGGCCCTGCATGGGTGGCTGGGTTTCACATCATACAAACAATGGAGTGTTCTCTGGCAAAGACATTTAAAATGTGTCCCTGTACTAACACAGAGAAAGCTGTGCTGCGTTTGTGCATGTGATGTATAGCAACCAAAAATGTCAGAGAAATGAAAAATACTGACACTGGCACACACAATTTCAGCATGCACAGTTATTTATATCTGGAATCAAATCTTCTGTGTGTTTGTAGCAGAACCCAGCATCAGAAAGTAAAATTACAACTGAGGATGGCCCAGGATCAAATATGAGCACAGTATTTTATATGTGGGATTTTAGTGTGTATACAAGACGCTGAATGTTCCTTCTGTACTCTGTAGTTTGGGTTTCAGTTGTTTCACTTGTAAATCACAGGTCTAATGCTTAGTGCAGCTCTGTGTAGGGGAATTGATAAAGATAAACTTTTCTCATGTCATCTGTAAGGGAAACACTTTTCAACACAAACCCCTCAAACCACATCCGCATCAGCGCACACATACACATGCACACACACGCACACACATGCAGAGAACTACCCTGGTCTTAATTATTTGCCCAAGGAGCCTGATTGTGGCTATGCAACAGCAGTTGAGAATGCTCTATGTTAGTTTCAGTAATGCCCTGGGACCTCTCCCATGATCCATGAGTAATTAGTAGACTGCTCCATTGCTAGGTGGATATGTAAATGTTCCAGTTCATGACAGTAAGAGCACACACATTTGCGTGTACTGTAATCTGTAAAGTATTTTGAATGGCCTGTAAGAGGAAAAAGTTTTTCTTGTGACTAAGAGAGGAAACAATGGAAAAGCACAGTCCTTATAACAAACAATGAAGAATTATTTCAGCACCTTTTGTGAAATATATTAAAGGGGATGTGTTGTACGTCAAATAGTCTTTAATTAATATTCCAGCCCAAGGAAATTCAGAACAAAACATTCAGAACAAAAATCATGTCATTTTGAGGTGTGGATCTTTGGATCTAGAAGGGGTATCATAATCATCATAGTGCTGGGTGGTGTGACCAAAAATTTAAATCACTTTTTTTTTTATATTCTGGAAGTTTTAGGGTATATCACCTTGCACTTGCATCCATCTGCCTTGCCTGCTACTTCATCACAGCCATCACAATCAGATTCCCAAATAAATTCTACTGTTAAATTACAGCCATTTTAAGACTACAGAAAGTCACAGTAAATCACGTCAGTATTTTAGATAAACAGACAAAGTCTGTTTACTCAGCAACAAGTGTTGTATTTGTTTCACCTCATATCATTTAACTTGAAAACAGCAAGTTTGGGAAGAAGTAGTAAATAGATTCCAAGTGTGATCAAAGTTTTATTTTATAAGTCTACTACAAAAACTGCTAAGACCCACTTTGTATTTCTGTTGATCAGCCTGCTGTTATTTTGTGTGTTAGCATAAAAGTTATGATCTAGCGAATAGGAGTGATATTAGTACTTAATAAAATAAAATTAAAAGATCAATCAGTTCCAAACATGCAAAGAACACCAAGATTTCAAGAAGGTTGAAAGAGCTTGTGTCAAAAATGGTAAAATTAATTCAGTCAATGCACAAATGCAACACAAATCTTGACATGTTTTTAGCCATATCCTTCAGCAGCATGCCAGCGTCTGGTGTGGTTTTCTTATCCTTTTGAACACCAGCCAGTAAATCCAGCTAGTGGCCTCTGGGCAATACGTTTATCATGTTTAATGTCTGTGTACATTGGCATGTGCTCCTACAACTTTTGGTGTAATTTTTTCAGATGATACACAGAAGTATGATTAGAAACCACACCGGAAACTTGTCTTAAAATCTGTGTTGTTGCTTATCATAGCCATCGGAAAAATGCTGAATCTGATCTTAACGGCCTTATCCACGAAAAGCAACACTGCCTTAAACCATGTTTCTCAAAGTAACGACCATGGAAGCACTTCGACAGTCTTCAAACAACTCATCCAATATAAACACTAAGTGTGACTTAACCCCAGCCAACTACATATCAATCCCACTGACAGAAGTAGAATCCCTCCAAAACCAAATTTCATAGGCTCCTACAGTAAATCCAAAACACATATCCTCCAGGATGCCGATGCACTGAGCACAAATCCAGACGCAAATGACACCACACTTTCCGCACCTGAGGGCGGAACATACACACATGTAGAATCAATCATAAATAATCATAATAAACGGGAAGAGACAATAAAATCCCCTATGCTGCTACTTTAAATGCAGTCGTAAAAGGAAAAATGTAACCATCAGTGGTTTCAGCTACTTTTTAGAGACAAAGGTCAGTTTGGGAAAAATAATATGTAACTCTATACTTGTACTCCAAAATAAGTAGCCTATTCATTTGCTGAAAAGTAGATGAATGCTCTTGGTTCCTATTGGCACTGATTCCTCCTTGATCCTGACACTGCAGGGGTAGCACAGCCTGGCCACAAGACAGCAATGAGCCAGTTCTGCTTGCCATGCTTAAAACAGGGGAAGAAAGGAAAAAACAGTCACAGAGGGGCTTGTTTTTTTTTTGTAACAACTCAATCTGCCAAAAAAAAGTGAGATTTATTGAGGAGTGCGTCTACAATAACACATAAAATGCTGCTGTGTGGAGTGGGGCTGGCTTCTTAGGAGCTGATGCTGAAGGCCTCCCAGGAAAAGGTCAGTGGAAAGAGCACAAGTGACTCTGGCTGTATGGATCTAAGTCCAAACTCAGGTTTGGTGCACTGAACTGATGGCAGGAAGAAGTGTTTTCTCTCTTTCCCATTCTAGTTCACTTGATATACCCTTGGGGAGAATAACAACAAACAGTAAAGCTTCTGACAATTGCTGTTCTGGACATAATATGTAGTTCTAGTAGGTCTAAAAGCCAAGTAGACTACTTTGAATAAAACAATTAGAAAAACTATTATATATATATATATATATACAGAGGTTAGAAAGAGGACATGCGTACTGTAGCAGAAATCTATATTGCCATTATGTCTACTGTTATAAAAGCAGCTGAAATAGAATCACTTAGCAGTTATACACTGTAGCTTTGCTTCTGCCAATGCATTCCTGGGGAGAATTCCCTGAAATTTGCATGGAATTTCTTGGAGATCTGACAACAAGTGGGTTGTGGGAAGAAGAAAACAGGATTGGATTCCATGTTTATTTTTTAGCAAAGGCACTCAATAAATCTGCCTGGGTCTGAGGTGACTGCATAGAAGAGCAACAACAGAGCTAAGTACAAAGGAACACAGCCATCAAGACCAGCGAACAGCCAAAGCCTGAACGCAGAGTGGACCTCTCACCATCAGTCAGTTATGTCCCAAACCACAGTAGCTCTATCGTTCCAAAGCTCTCTGGAATATCAACTTCTCTGTGTTGAGATCAAGTGATGTAATTTATCAATACGTCCATTAAGAGAGACCACCAGAGTTCAATAAAGCAAGTGTGAGTTTTTCATTATAAGCAAGGATTTGGCTTGCTCGCCAAAAAACACAAAATCAGTAGACCTCAGAACGTGTGTCAAAATATCACAATGATGCACTTCAGTTGCAGTCATGCAAAATAGCCTTCACAAATAATGGATTTAGGGTCAGAAGCACACAGGCTTACCTAGTATTCCTTTTAGAAGACTGGTTCATTGCTCTGTAATAGGGGTCTACTCCTTTCTGCCTAGGTATGGTACGACACAGAGGTTGTATGAAGGTTGGCGCTTAGGACTTGAGCACTTGAATCCTATAGGAGCAAGGTCTGCGGATGGCTGTCACTCTGTAGGGTGTGAGGGTGGGGTGAGGGTCCAGAAAGTGAGCTGAAGGGACAAAGAGGAGCCTGTCTCAGCAGGGATGACCAGGCCAAGCTGCGATTGATGGGGTGGTGTTGAGAGATGGAGAAGTCAGCCAAACAGACTGGCTTTCAGAGCCTGGGCAGAGCCAAGGGCCTGGTGGGGGGCCATGGCCCCCATCATCACCTCCCAGCTTTGGTGTGGGCAGTGGGGCTCCCCAAATCAGCCCTTACCGCGGCTTTAATATACAGGAGTGAGAGCTGATCCCTCCAAACAGGCTTCAACAGAGCCTAATGTATGCCAGCAGTAAGATCTTTGTCACATATTAGTGAGAGTAAAACTAGCTGTTCCTATCGGGAGACAGAGGGGATCAACACTGACAGATACAGGGTGCCATAGAGACAAGGCGAAATTGATTCTGCCTCAAAGGAAAATGTATATATATTTATATGTAGGTGATTTGCGTCCAGAGTTCATTTCTCTAGTGAGAATGTGCCACAATATTGTAACAATTGCCTCATGACGCAATGCAGAGAGACTTTCTATCAGACACCAAAAATTACACCTTTGACAGCTTTACCATAAACCAATTAGATAAATGTATTCCCCAGTCTATTAGAACCTCCAGTACCAGTAGCTCTGTGTTTTTGTGAATGAGAGCAAGAGCTTCTGTAGATATTCTTTCGTCCTTCACCACCTACCCCCCAGACAGCAGTGGGGGTGTAGGTCCATGCAAAACAGACAGCATGGATAGAGAAGGTGACATATGAATTGCCCATTGTTTGGAAAACATATGGCAAAGATGTCAGGGGCTTGGTAAGAAGAGACACCACCCTGTCGATTCCCACTGGGAAGTTTAGAGGTAGAAACCTGAGTCACATTAAAATAAATTCTTCTCTGCCCAAAATTTATGCTTCTGTGGCACTTAGGAATTACTTTGAAATATTATAGAAAACAACAATATATATATATTCATTTCACACCGTATGTAATCATTTTAATTAAGTATTTAATTAAGTAATTTAAGTATTGAGCAGTTAACCCCTTACTTGGTTAGACGTCACCCACAGATTTTATTATACACCTCTAGAAGTTTAACGTCTTTTAACTGCCCATATATATTCTTTAGCTTTGTTTGCATATGAAAAGGGGGAACAACAATAGGCAAGCTGCTTTTATTGGCAGTCAGTTACATATAACCTAATATTTGCCTGTAATGTCTTTTATGATTTTTACCTGAAGGGAGGCTGGTGGCTGAGGCCTAATGCCAGAGAAGATAGGAGTACCCCAATTAAAGATGAACAGAACAATGGCATTCCATCTGCTCCTGATAAAAAATGTCATGTAACAGCAGCACACTTGGAGTTCATCACAATGCCTCAGGTGTGATCTGCCCCCCACAGGCCTGGGGGATAATAACATGCCTCCAAATAATAATGCTACCAGATGGATAGAGTTCACTTTCAAACAATGAGGTCTCGTTGTACCCCAGAGCCTTCATTTTACACATGATGGATCTAATACAGTCTTTTTACGTAGCCTCCAAAAGCACATGGTGTTGATCAAAGAACAACACTCTCATTCACTCAGGAAAGGTAATGAAAATCCTGTGTGGCTGTACGGAATTACACACACCTACACACAGTACCCTTCACCTTTCATGTACTCCCAATTTAAATTGTCAGCACCCGTTTCCGAATTCCTGGGTTAATGCAAAAACCTGCCATGAGTTTGGGAGAAAAAGTGCAAGTCTGGAATACAGCTTTCATATAAAGAGACACTAGTTTTCCTGCACATGCTTGGGATAGGGCAAGGGAGTATGTATGTCATGCATGATTCAGAATAAGAGCATATCCTGAATCCGTTCTACTCCAGACTGGGTCCACATTAAAGAGTACAGGCAGACCTGCTCTCTTCCTGTAATACAGCACAGAGAATATGAAATGACATATGGATGAAAGCTACAATTAAACAAGCTCAAAAACATTCTAGAAAACCTTACAGGCTTTTCCACAAAAACAACAACGATAAAGTTGTTTTTAAAGAAACTGCTCCAAAAGACGGTTCTGTGACTGTTAAAAGTAGCTCTTTCTTCTGTTCCAGTGGTTACCATTGGGAGGAGAAAAATGGTCTGAAATGAACACGGGAGCACTCTGCCAATCATCTGTTTTATTGAGATGCTAAGCCAAACGTCCATGTTTGTAAAAAAAAAAACAAACAAAAAAAATATTATTATTGTTGCACATTTCCACATGTGACTGGCCCAACCATGACCGTTCAGGGAGTGATTGGTCAATAAATCATTAACAAATATGGCATAGAAATCAGTCAACGTCTTTAGGGTCCTACTTTCTTTTTTCAAAAAGACCTAAGCAAAAGACAAACATTACAAATGAGCAAATATTTAGCCTGAATTCAAGGTACTTAATCTTGTCTCCGAAAGTCTACAATACCTCATGGCTAATAAAACGAGAAACTAATGAAGTGCATAAGGGTGCAGTCAGCCAGAGGATCAATGAGGAGATGTTGTTCAGGGGAGCAACATTGGGCTGTCCTTGAGCCGAGGAGCTGGAACAAGGTGCTGAACTGAATTAAGCTGAGAAATTGGAACAGTCAGGGCAGGCTTCAAGTGTTAATGCTGAAGGAACAAAAGTGTTGTTTTTGAGCCTCCAATCCTCCTGAAGAAAAGCAACTGATTTGGAAGCATGTTGAAACTTGCTTTAAAATGTGAAAGTCAAACTGGGCCATTCTCATAGTATCGCAGAACCCTAAAGAAGCTGTGATAAACACACCCACTGGGTAATGAAAAATCAGAATAGCCCAAGTAACTCAGGTATACAGTCACGGGCTGACTGTCCATGTCGAAGGAATGAGATTTTAACCAGTTAGTCACACATCTTAGCCCTTCTAACTGGATTGTACTCAATGAGCAGAGTACCTAGCCAAGCAGTAACAGAGGAACTTATTAGGTAACATTTCCATTCAGGATGATTTAAACCTGAACCCCAAGAACCAGACTCCATGGAGTGTACCCATAATTAAATATACCAATCAGCTGATGGAAGGGCAAAAACGCATTCCAAGTCAACCACTCAAGTTACAGTCCTCAGTCCTTTTGACCAGACCCTACACTTCTGCGGTAGAACCACAAGCCCCTGCTCTGCTGGGTGCAGTGGAGGCCCCCCTATATCTGCTAATGGTGCTGGGGTAACGTATCCTCTTCCCTTAGGGGAGAACAGGGTGTTTGGGAAAACTGGGCACTTGGGCGAGGAGGTCTGATTTCTGATTTTTTTTCTGGAAAACACACCTCCCTCTGTGCATAATCACTTCCATGTGTGCAGCCCAGACTGAAAATCACAATAGTAAGGGGAAAAAGATATGTGATTATGTTAGACATCTTCAAAGCCTTTGGTTTTTTGTGTGTGCTGCAAAACAGTTCGCTTAGATGACCATTGAATCATCTACTCTCTACAAGCCACATGTGCAATGAAAATAGCATCACTCCCCAGAAACCCATCAATAATGACTGCCACCACCATCACCACTCACACTGCACATTCAAAACTATTTCAATGAAGGCTACAGACAGTCCTCATTACTTTCTCAGAATAAATCACTGACTTATTAAGATTAATGAGAACATTCAGCAAGATGGACTAGCAATCATAAATTTCATTTAAAACTTGATGGCCATCTCAAGAAAATTGGCACAGGGCCATGTCTACTGTTGTGTAGTATCCCCTCTTCTTTTAACCACAAATGTCTGATTGTTGGAGTTTTGGGAGAGGAATGTTGTTGAATGTTGCCATTCTTGTCTGATGTAGGATTCTAGATGCTCAACAGTCCTGGGCCTACTTTGCCAGATTTTTTTGTTCCACCAAATGTTTTCTTTTGGTGAAAGGTCTGGACTGCAGGCAGGCTAGTTCAGTAGTTGAAATTAGCCAGGCCTTCCCTGAAAGAAACATTGTTCTAAAACAAGAATATACTGTGCAGCACTGATTGCGTCTTTCCAGAAGTGCAAGATGCCTTCGTCATAGGCACTTATGCAACCCCATAGCATCAGAGATGCAGGCTTTTGTTGGTTGATCACAAGCTGTATGGTCCCTCTCCTCCTGAGTCTGCATGACTAATATTTTGATTTATCTGACCATCTGACCATATTTTGCCTCAGATCATTTTAAGTGAGTTTTGGCCCACAGACGACGGCAGCATTTCTAAATGGTATTGGCATATGGCTTCGTCTTGTGCATGATACAGTTTTAACTTACATTTGAGGATTGGAGTGTTCACAGACAGTGATTTCTAAAAGTGTTCCTGAGACCATGCAGTGATTTCCAGTGCAGTATAATGCCTGTTTTTAATACAGTGCTGTGTGAGGGCCCAAGTGTCACAAGCATCCAATATTGATCATCAGCCTTGTCCTTTGCGCAGAGGGATTTCTCCTGATCCTCTGAATCTTTTGTTGATATGTACTGTAGATGGTGGGATATTCAAAGTCTTGCAATTTTACATGAATTTTTCTGAAATTGTTCCACAATGTTTAGGCGCAGTTCTCCACAGATTGGTGAACCTCTGGCTATCTTTGCTTCTGAGAGTCCTCTCTCGAATGCTTTTTATATAACCCATCATGTGACCCGCAAATTGCTCCTCCAGCTGTTTTTTATTACTACCATTTACTTTACCAGCTTTTTGTTGCCCCTGTCCCAATCTTTTTGGGATGCTTTGCTGCCATGCCAGTTCTACATGAGTTAACATTTTTCAGGAAATGTAAAAATATCCCACTTTCAACATCTGATATGTATTCTGTGTTCTAAAACATGGGTGTATGAGATTTTTTTTTTACATTTATTTACATTTCACTCCGTGCCCAACTCTTTTGGGGTTGTAATTTGCACTCAAAACAGTTGATAACAAACACATTTTAACAAAAAAAAAGCCCTACAATAATTGAAGACACACTGAAGACAGCCTATATGCTATATTAGTCAAGCCTTGAAACTTGATTTGTTTCCTGGTGAAATCAGTGTTACCGTGTTTTCAGTGCTAATTCTTACCAACAGTTTAATCTCTTGGGTAGAGTATTATGCTTTTGTGCAGCACTGACAAAGATACAAAGGGTCTAGCCTATAACTGTCCGACTGCTCCTATTTTGACTGTTACTTTTCACACACAGGGGCTGCTATCAAGGTCGCCTTTTGTCTTCTTTTATTTTTACTCTTTCTCTAAAGTCTAGGCACAGGACCTCAGACAAAGCCAAATCATATCACAAATAATAATACATGGCTTACATCATCTCATCCGACTGTTTGTAGATGACATTAGACTTAAATACATCCATTCCTCAAGTTATATAGTCCATTTGGAAAAATGTCTGGTTACAAAATAAACTGGAATAAATCATAATAATACCACTTAATAGCATCACCAAGGAAAGCATCTTTCCATCTGGTCTAATCTTTACTAATTCCTTTACATATTTAGACATTAGGACTATGCATTCTTTATCAAAACTGCTTAGTTTAATTATTTAAGATTGCTTTACATTGTATGGTTATATTCTTGAACAATAAAACATTTAAAAAAAATTAAAATTATAAACAAAATGGCCTAAAAGCAATAAGCACCCAAGCAAAACACATCATTCCAATACTCACAGCAGCAGAATTACCCATTGGTCAATCTGACATTCCACCTGTTTGAAGAACAGTTACACACTTTTACAGAAAGCAAACAGGATTCAATTAAATTTTTTCCCAACATGCTGATTTATGCTTTACAGTTTACAGTCTTAAATACCTTTGTTATATGTATCAAATATACACATGCTTTACATTCTGCAATCATTTTTACTATCACTACGTGCATGCAGGAGAAGAGAGTGAGCATGTGTGTGTGTGTGTCTTTTGTATTATTACACATGCAAAGAGCCGTTACTCAGATAAGAATGCTTTCACAATGGAAGACCTACAAATGGACCATTTTTATTTCAGGAAGATGGTGTTTGCATATGAATGTTAACAAAGGCAATATTAAGTACACGGACAACCAAATCAACATCAAAACACTCCCAACTGTCCTGACTGTCTACTTGCACCCAGTTTACAGTTACAGTTTAATCCAGGCACAACTCAGTCCAGTCAACCAATCAAACATGGCTGAAATAACCTAACAAGGCTAAACTTAGTAAATTAAAGTAAATCAAACTTATGAAAATCATAGTAAATCTTAAAAAGCTATTTTAAACTAGGACCAAATAGGCTTATTAAGTTAAATTAGTCAAAACAACATCTGTTTATTTGTTTCCTAGCTTTGTCTCCTAAAATCAGATGCATTGACATAAAAGATCAAATGACACACTGTTTAAGTTGCACAAAACAAACAAAAACAGGAAGTGGGAATGAAGAAAAAATAAAACAAAAGAAACTTCATCATTACAGTGTAAAGTGATTTCAGATCATAGAAAATCTTTAATCTAAGACAATGCTACCATGTCGGATCTAAATGATTTTAAATAATCTCTGGCTTTCACCTGCGAGAGGCTGCGACACACCCCCTCACCTCACATCCCAAGGAATATACCAGTCTGCTAAACACTGCTGAGTAAAAAAGAAATAATTATATTCATATGGAGCCGGGCTTGCACTGTTCCAAAACCCCTGTGTGATGTGGCCACTGGACCAGAAACTTTATTTTTGTTTTGTCCCCTTTTTTACGAACGTGATGTGTCATTAAAACTAGTGAATTTGTAGCAGCGAGTTGTGATCCAAGCAATTCATTAGAGGATGGCTGTGTTTGAGAGCACAGCATCTGAATCTGCTACAGTGACGGAGTAGTGTAGACTGAAAAGCTTGTACACTCAACTGCTCCATAACAGCCTCTAAGCATCCTATTCCACATCTGCACACGATAAAAACACAATGCCACGCTCAATTCTGAACACATGATGCAAGAACAGACAACATAGAGAGGGATATTTCATGTGGTTAATGACACAGACAGAAGGGCTATGTTGAGGTGCAAAGGAACAAGACACATATGTCATAATGACTCTGCAGTGCGGGCCTCACGCGAGATGACTGCCGTGGGGGGATCCTGCATGAGACATACTCGACAGCTATTTATGTGGACAAATGGCTTTTCGTGGGTCTAGTAGCACATTAATGCCAAAAGGAACATCATCAAAATAACTCAAACCCCTAATTAAATGAAGAGATGGCATGGCTTTCAGTAGGCTGGATGTGTACTGAAGAGATATTTTTGAGAAAACAGCTCAGCAAGGCCCTGTATCTTCCTTTCAGGCTTCTTTCAACAGTGTGTCAGGCAGTACTAAAAGCTGTACTAAATGAAGCCTGACATGAACTTGACGTGCAACATGTGTCAGTAGCTAACATTCATTAAAACACTAGAGAACCTTTGCTCTAGGCTTACCACAAATGGAAGTTAACACAGTTTAAAGCAGAATATGTATTCTCTAGATTTTTTATATGTTCTGGTAGCAGAAGAATAGGGAACTGCTCCTGCCCCAGTAACAACAAAGCATTTTTCCTTATTATCACTCAATTTTACTCTGACAGTCCAAATATACACATATCTATATATATATACTTGTTTTGTAAATAATTTTCAGTGTAACAACCTTTTCAACCATATTATTTTATATCAAGGCTAGTACATTTTTAGTAGTTTGTAACGTTGTTTTGAGGAGATTAGACATTTTTGTCTAGAAAAAAAATACTGAAATTCAACAAAATATGCAAACATGTTACACTTTGCACACATGCCTAGTAGTGGGCATGAGTGGATGGTAACTGGAAACAACTGGTCCTACATATGATCAAATCATGGTGCACAGATTTTTGAAACTGCTTTAGACATTCTAACGTGTCTAATAACAAGTTAATTTGAAAAAATGCTTCTGCACAATGTGCTCCCTGAACTTTCTGGTGAGTTGATGCAAGATGCAAGGTGGAACAAGGGTCAAGTTAGCCTCTTATCTAAATTACCCATTCGACCTTAATGGAGCGGCAGTTACATTCTGGCACTACTTAGAGTAGAACAAGAAATTCAAACAAAAAGCCAACTTTAGAATTTTGATGCAGCCTCTAATCATGGTAGCCTGCATAATCTATAGTTTCTTCACATAACTGTATGGATGGAAACACAACTTAATCTGCATTTTTCTGCCAAAATTTCATGAATGCAAAATGTTTGGATGGAAACCTGGCTTGTGAAGTTGGCGAATATGCAGCTCTGGCTTGGAAAAATCATTTGGAGGTGCAGGCTTTTTTTCTTTTACAAAGAGGAGCCGCATGATTTGAGCACTTCCTGATCTATCTACTTCTAACGCTATAGTGAAGCCTACAAAAAACAAGACGTACCTAGGTCCTGGCATAGAGCTGAGTCCTTACAGGCATGTTTCTTAGTAATCGCTGTTGCATGTATGAATAAAACCAATAAGCAGAATTTAAATTTTAATTCTTTACCGGGCACCTGCTCCTTGTAATTTGGAATTTTGTAACTGGTTTAAAACCACATCACTATATTAATTGCCTGGCCAAAAATTTGCACTCTCTAATATTTTGTTGGACTGTTTAGCTTTTAGCACTGACAAAATGAGCCGAACCACTCTATAAAGTCTTCTTTAGCGTATCACCAATACTCAGGACTCTGAAATGTGTCTGGTGGCACATTTATGCATAAAAACTTCCACAATTAATCTTAGCACTGTCATCCTGGAATATGTCTGTGCCATTAGGAAAAAAATCAATTTATGGTATACCTTGGTCAGGTAGTAAATTCAGGTTGTCTTCATTTTATTGCCGCGTGGCTTTCTTATGTTTAATTTCAACCCTTATGTTTAGTTCTTGTTGCATTGTGTGTATGGAAATGCGTAATTTCCTTTCTGTAATTATTAAACACAGCCTTGAGGTCAAGTAATCTATGATCCCAGTTATTCAAGATTAGTTTTAATTACATTTCTCTTGCACAGTTGATGGTTCACAAGTATCCTTTCAGGTGTTAATAATGCATGGGACAGTTTATAACCCAATTCCTGTCATTTCAGCTATTTCCTTAGTTGTTTTCTTTAATAGATGCAGGCTTTGACTCTTCTGAAACACAGCATCTTTTCCATGACCATGTCATATTGTCACAGTCTTCCCTGTTTTGTCCCTGTCAGTTATTGTTTATGTAGTCTTGTCAATGCCATGTGGTTCTGTTTATGTTTGCCATGTGCCCTCTTGTCTCCGCCCTCCACCAGTTCTGTGTTTCTGCCCCCTCCCAGTTGCTAGGTGTCTCTTGTTTAATGTCTTCATTTAAACCCTTTGTTTTGCCCTGGTCATGTTCAGTTATGGTTGTTTATGTGCGTGTCTCTGTGTGACAATCCATGTGTGTTGTAGTGTTCCTGTGTTAAAGTTAAGTTGAATAAAATACCTGCATTTATATCCGCCTCTCCTGTGTGTGCCTGCTCGCACAGCGTGACAGATATGTCTTTGGACATGGTTGTTAAAGAAATGAGAAGCTACTCACCGGCTCAGTTTGGGTTAAAAGAATTGTTGCCAGCTAAAGCATATTAACCTCTGCAGTAATTATACAATAGCTATAAAGTATTTGCTTATTTTAATCAGCAAAGGCTACATCGCAGCTACATGGCTCCATTGGGGTACAATGCATTACAGCTATGAGGCTGTCTGGCCTGCTGGTGTTTAACTACATGAAAATCTGATTCTTTCACAGATGAAGACATTTCTGGCCTTCAATATTTAAACATGTTGGTGACTAACATTCAGTGATTTACAGACAATTCACAGTCGTTAATTACAACCAATCACAATAATCAATCTCTAGCCCTATCACAAATAGATAGTGCTTAGCAGCACTTGGATTCCAAGCAGCATGTGGTACCTTGTGGTAGTACTGTTTCAGGTTGGGAGATGCTTGTAACATGTGTAACCAGGGGTATAACAATACATCGAGACACTGTGAGATTGCAATGCAAAACTGTGATAATGCGCATATGCATATATTTAGTTTGTTAGTCACACGAATAACCAAGAAATGATTGTGACTAATGGGGATTCCAGTCATCAATATAGCCTAAACAGGCTTTTGTTTTTGATCAAGTCTTAGCAGCACAACAAACAATAACACTCCATCACCTTGTCAGTGTCAGTGCAGTGCTGAGGATGATCCACCACCCACATAGTACTTGTTCAGTGGTGGTTTGGTTACAGACAGATTATGCTGCCAGCATGATTGTCAACTGACCAGTGGGCTTCCACTCTCTGATAAAACTACTTTACAATGTATCAATTCTCTAAACTGAGCATGACGTAACAGCAGGTTCTAGCACATAAATTTCATTTCATGTCACACACACTTTTCAGAATTCATTTCTATTAATGTCACACCACAAAAAACACCGTCCATCCAAACCCAGTTAATGGCAGCTAGACACATACACAAACATACCCCTATGCACTCATCCGTCTCATCTGCAGCAGACTTACTCGGAGCTCAAAAACTCAGCATGGCAGGCCGAGCATGAACTTCGTCCAGGAACAAAGGAGGGGAACAGAACTAATAATCCTGAGAATCAAACAGCATGGCACACTTTAATGAGGCAAGTGGACATTTATGGGAGACGGCTCTCCCAGCCAGCTGGATCCCCATGCACAGGGGTGTCATGCTAAGGGGACACTTTCCATGAGAGCAGAGTTGCTCAGTGTCTGTATGCCTGCACGTGTTAGCACCACTGAATCTCAAATCTCACAACACAACACTTTCTCACTGTTGTCCTTTTAAAAAAAACAGCCAAATAAGAGTTGGCAACATGACAAGAATGAGTATGTGCAGGTCCTGAGTAAGGCTGAAAATATTTCTCTCAGGCCTAGCTATTAAACAGGTACTCTCTTGAAACGTGTATGGACATTGCCATTTTGATTTATCTGCAGATCAGTAGCCAGAAGATGATGTAGTTTCAAGGGAATGAAAATGAGACAGTACACCATCCAGGTGTATAGAGACCCTGATCTGTTGCCCATAGCAACTACATCCCTCTCATTCTCTTTAATAACCAATGAGTGCTCGGATCTCCTGAGCCCCTAGTTTTACTTCTCGTGTTCTCATTTTCTTCCCGCTCTCCCTCTCTTGCTCTCTTTCTTACCTCCATTTTTTAAACTCTCTGTTTCTGTGCCTCTAGTCTGTCATTGATGATACTAGTCCATCTGAACAGAACAAGTGTGAGTGATTTAACAGACACTACACAAGGTCAAGGATGAAGCACAGTTTTTCCCAACCCTGACTCCCTTCTAGCTGGGGCTGTGATGTCATAGCAAATGAGTGTTTGGTTGCTTTTAATTAACCTAACTGATTTACAGACAGCTCAAAAGCTCTGTATTGTTATATTACAAAACTACATTCCTGATCATTAAAGTTGTACGACAAGATCAAAAGCTGAGATTCTATTATATCATTTCCATGTCACCTGAAGTGAAAAACAGATATACAGAATGCAACAGAGAATTACCTTTTTAACTACAGAAAGATAATTTCCTGTGTACATTGCATTTTATGTTTTTCCACTGTAGTGACTGCTTTTCAATTAGGCAGGAACTACTCTCCATACTTTAGCTCTACATGGTTTGCACACACACACATGCACTCACTCACACTGATTTAGCTGGGATGGTTCTACATTCTACATCTTACAAAAGAAACACAAAAAAAAGACAACTGTTCCCTTTCTCGTCAAAAACATTAACTGCTTCCTCTGTTGTTCTGACATATTATGGGACCAGAGTCAGTGGTGCAGATCTGAACAGACAGAGATTGTTTTCATATCTAGCTGTGATTCCATTAAAACAGCAACTCGAGGAGATGAGGAGGGGGCAATGGATGGAAAAGTTGAGTGAATTGGAGATGGCCCATGTCCAAACACCTCTGACGTGAGGATCAGTCAGTCCTGAACCTCCTCAGTCGGGACTCGGGAGTTCAGTAAGTTCGGCCAAAAATGAAGACAGATTCTCTTCATGACCTTATAATAAACTGCCACAGCTCAGTGCTGCAAACACAAACTCATAAAATATGGTCTGAGCTCAGATACACTACTACATCTCTCTCATCGGTCATGATAGAATTCCTTCACAGCAGACGGAAGCGCTCTGGCTTAAAGTGTGAATGTTGTTTAATCATTTTCCATAAATTACATTACATTGTAAAGAATAACACACTTCTTAAACCCAGTAACATGGCCAATAACAGACAACATCAGGGGGTACCTCAAGTAAATGCTCCCTGAGCCGTTTCTCACCTACCATTAGCCACTAGCCATGGGATGAGAAAAGCACAGCCTGTGACAGGGAAGGCTGCAGGAGCACGAAAAGCAATGGATGGAAGAATGGAGGCCCTGAGATTCCATTGTGTCATGATGTGAATTGGTGTGTAAGGAGTAAGAGGCGTGCGACGGAGGGTTATAGGCAGCAGAGCTGGAACCGGAGGACAAACTGCAGGGCCTCATAAATCCTACGCCACATCCTGAACATATCAGACCTCACGCTCATGCTACCATGCACCTTTCCAAAGCACACAGGATATTGGAAATTACATTTGCTCAACTTTATTCTGGAGGATCAGCACGGGAGGAAAACGAAAGGACGAAAGAAATTTATGGTGCTGGAGACCCGTGTTACTTTGAGCTTCTCTCTGAGTCTTCGGTACAGATACTATATCACATGACTGCAGAGAGGTTCTTGGAAGTCCTTGATGTAATGTTTTTTAATGTATAGGGAGAGATAATCTGTAAGAGATTATGCAGCGTTTATCATTCAGTATTATTCACCAGAGCCTTTCGCATTTAGGCCTTAACATGTTTTTCTCTCATGGTTCTCCTCCAAGCTCCTACTGAATAAGGAACGACTATCCAACCACACATTTCAACAACTGATTTGAATATCAGGGCAACTACATCCAAGCTTTTGTTTTCTTTGCAAAAATAAATGTTTGAGGGATTAAATGAAATAATTGTTTTGGCTTCACTTTACGATGGACCCATTAAACATTCACTCTGGCAGTGTTGGCAGTGGAGTTTGGCAGTGGTTTACAAATACTGGAAAATAGTTTTTAACATGCTGCAATATTGTATTTAAGCTGAAACAGAAGTGATGGAAAATAGATGATCACCGTAAAAGACCAGTTAGGCTACAGACGTCACAGGTATAAATCATACAACAGTGGCCACCAATCCTCTTCTTTGACATATACTTTTCTACAGTCTAGTTCTAATGTGCTCATCTTACATGGCACATCTGATCAAGTCAATCAAAAGCTTTTGAAGAAGTTAATTAGCTGGAGCAGGTGTGGCAGATTATGGTTAAATCAGTCAATTAATCAACATTTATTTATATAGTGCTTTTTACAACCAGTGTTGTCTCAAAGCAGCTTTACAGAAAAGCAGTTTATGAAAAAAGAGGAATAAAAGAGAAGGATGGTAAGAAAAGGATGGTTAGAACTGGATGGTTAGGAAGGTAGATCTCCAGCAACAGGGTTGCTGACTACTATTATAAGCGATAATATAAGATAGTTGTTAGATATTTCATTGGTGCTTATGGCCTTGCTTTTATAACATGTTGATAAAAGAAATACAGATTTCCTGATTTTACATGATTTTACTGATAACCATTTCTGTGACAATCATACACAAAGCAGCACATACATATCTCTTCTCTCCCTAGTTTAGTAAACTGAGGGTCAAATGTAAGTGCAACCACAGGAAGAGCACAAAATGTGCTGCACACAAAACTGCAAACTGTAAACAGGACCGGCTACTGAGTTAAAACATGTCCACTGAAATAATGAAGTCATCAAAAAGCTAGAAAAGAAAGAAAATAAAAGTTCAGTGACTACCAGACATTGTTGTTAATAAATGCAGTACTTTGCTGCCAAAATATTCTTCAGGGGTGTTATTCTATTCTAAAATAGAATTTGTGTAAGATGTATTATGCATGCATACTGTGGTTGCATTTTAAAATAGGCATACAGAGAAATAGGTCACAGAGAGATTCTGTCAGGTTTCACTGATAGTAAGCATAAAGTGTTCTCTGTCAATAATACACATCAATCAGCATCTGGACACTAATGTGTAAAACAGGCCCTATAACTGAAAGATTAATGCAATACAGCATATGACCACATTCATGTGGAATTTAAAATGACTAGAACTATAAACACTGTCAGCTTGATCACAGTGAATTAATAACTCAGATCACACTCAAACATGCATCCAAACCAGCAAAATACTCTTTTAAATCATCCAAACATGCCTATGGTCTCCCCCCTGTGGCAAAAAAATGATATTACCAGACACAAAGAGTTTCTACACTAAGATGTCAGCCTAATAACAAATGTAGCAAAGCAGAGTGCTGGAGCTTATAGGCACAACAAGATAAAACTTTTGCTATAACATATATAGCAGAAGTAAACAATGTAAAACTCTCCCACCAGGGGGCACATCATTCAGAATATACATAAACTAAACGCACCCTGCCCCAACCACCCCTAATCTACACACACACACACACACATACACAGCACAAAACTACAGTTGCCAAGGTTTTGGTTTTGAAAGGTAAAATTCCTTTCCAAATAAAACACTGTTATCAGGCAGCTCAACTCAGCCAGAGTATTTTGCTCTGGCTGGGAGGACTGGGGTGATTGTACTGAAGAACGTGATACACTGAGTTTACTGAGTAGCGTACACCAACAAAACACTGTAAAACACACCAACCATTTTAACTAAAGTTTGTCTACCTGCTTTGGTTCGTCTTCTCACGATGCTTGTTAATCAGTCACTGCTTTTGAGTGTTTCCACTGCCTATAAGCCAGACATAGTCACTCAGATACTCAAAAACAGCCTTGATACAACTAATTAAAGTCCTGAACAATTTGTTGCAAAACAACTGCAGGTTTCTTTAGAAAAAAATCTGCGTATAGCCTACTAGAACAGAGAGAATGACAGCCAACATTAACAGTCCAATACACCTAAGAACAGGTTATATCAGCAGTTTTCAAAGTTTTTTCGTCGAAGGTCCCATTTGTGGAGAGTAAGTGCCACTGTGTTATTTTCACTCAGAGTGAAAGGTACAAACAGCTCCGTCCATGGAACTACAGGTCCTCACCATGATCTTGCCATCTCATTCAAGATCTCCTTAAGCTTTCCATCTGAGGATGCAAGAAGCCTTGGTGTGATTCTGGATGACCAGTTCTTCTCAGCCCATACTGTGAATCACGGGGGGTCATGCAGTCTTCTCCTTTACAAGCACTGGGGTAATTGAACCAAAGAACATGTTACACTAACTTTAGCTGATTCAAAAGTGCATTTCCACATGAGTAACATACACCATTAAAACGCTGCAAAACATAATAACCATTTTAACTAAAGTTTGTCTACCTACTTTGGTTTATCTTCTCACAATGCTTGTTAATCAGTCACTGTTTTTTGGTTAGGTTTCCACTGCCTATGAGCCAGACATAGTCACTCTGATTCTCAAAAACAGCCTTGCTCCATCTAATTACTGAGTCCTGAACAATTTGTTGCAAATCAACTGGAGGCTTATTTATAAAGCAAAAAATATTTTCAAACTTTTCCATTCTGGTGTCTGTTAGTTCCACAGTACTGAAACTAAAAGGCTATTAAGGAAATGCTTACATCTGCAGATCCTGAAGCCCTCTGCATCCTACATCAACTCTCGATAAAACTGGACCTGTAGCTCTTTTACAATACATTAGTCCACATAGAATTCACATTATAGCTGCTACCACAACACCGGAGGTATTTTGCACACTGGTTTTGGCAATCAAGCTCTTAGGAATTTGCTTCTTCCACATGTCTGGCAGTTTAGTTCTCCTTTCATATTTAAAACAAATCTCAAAACCAATCTGTTCTCTCTAGCTTACAACTTACCATTTAGCTAATCTATCCTTCTCTTTACAACTTCACCCTGCTATTACATCTTTGGATTTTTTAAAAGCACTATGTAAGCATGTATAATAATAATAATAATAATAATGATAATAATAATAATAATAATAATTATTATTATTATTGTTATTATTATTATTATTATTATTATTATTATTATTATTATTATTATTATTATCTTACTTTTGACAATAACTTTGTTGATGTTACAGATTTAACTCATGGAAATAATGTTTAAACTAGGAATTTTATAATTGATTTGCCACATTTGTTAATCCAGTTATTTAAAGTAAGCGTGCCTTTATATGGTCACATTTTATGGGAATGCACGCATTGAACCGGGTGTGCATAGGTCCTGGAAACTGATGCTGAACCCTGATAGCTGTGCACACAGAGAGCGGATAAAATGGTGAAAGTAAAGGGGTCATTAGAGGCACAAAGGGGTTATTTTATTTCCCAGTCAGTAGTGTTGTGAGTGGAATAGGCTGCTCTGCAGAAGAAGCTATGGGCCGTCTGATGGCTGGGCATCTCTCAAACGGCATGCTGGCATGCTCTATACTTCCTTCTTCCATTCTAAGGGATAGCCTGAGGGACATTCTCAAAAGCTGTCCAGTAAAAACTACCTTAACCCAATTTTTTTCCTAGGTTTCTACACTAAAACATACACTGACCCCAGCTAAACAAACATCTAAAGGTGCGTGTGTTAAGTGCAATCATATGTGTTAGCCTGGGACATATTTTACATTAGAGAGATTTTAATAAGATAATGTTCTCTAGGAATAACCTGAGGCAAATGTACAATGCCTCAGTACACACAGAAATTGAATTCTTCATTAACCCTTCCTGGACCAAAAAATAGCAGTTACTTCTGCCTTTTAATCTAAAAGCAACTTCCCAAAGTTGCTGTCACACTGTTTTAATATTTAAAGAATATGTTCTAGCAACAAAAAGCGCATGAAAATCTTGCACTTAAGTTACCTTTTGTTGCACATGTAATCAAATCAACAGCATGGCCTTCATAACCTGAATTTATTCTGCATGTGCATGCTCAAGTAAACTGCAATATTATGCTTTATTTATACTGATAGAAATAAAATTATAGAAAACAAAGTCACATGCAGAAAGCCTGAATTCCATATGTTAACAGTTTCCTATGCCAAATGTGTATATACACATATCCCAAATACCCTGGGGATAAAAAATTATATTGCTGAGGTCCCTGTATTACCAGACTCTTTTAATGTCCAAAAACAGTGTAACTTAACTGCATTTGCCACTACAAAGACAGAAAATTCAGAACCGCCTTACATACTGAATTTACCATGCATAACTACAAAGGTATCTTGCACCTACATAAAACAAATCAGATGAAAAGATACAGTAGCTAGGACCTGTGTTCATTTAAACAAGCAAAATTAAACACTAAAACAGAAGGATTTGTTCTTACCACTGTGACACTCACTCAGCTAACATTAACAGTCCAATACACCTAAGAACAAGTTATATCAGCAGTTCTCCAAGTTTTTTAGTCAAAGGTCCCATTTGTGGAGAGCAAGTGCTACTGTGTTATTTTCACTCACAGTGAAAGGTACAAACAGAATAAAGAAACACCATCTAAACTTAAATAGCAGTCTGGAGTACTACTATGAAAGTATGTTGATTCAGCAAGAACTCTGCATATCTAACCTAATTATTCCTCCTCTAACGATAAAGCAAACTAAATGAAACAGATTGTGTGGTAGATAACATGTAACTGATATTACTGAGCCTACACAAACAGCCCATCCCGGTCTGAACAGTTTTACTACTCAGGTTTGCAGTCCCATCTCAGAATGTCTGGCAAACATCTCTTCATGGATGACATTTCACCACCTAAAGCTCAGTCATTGCTAGGACTGCTGTTCATCCATGGAACTACAGGTCCACACTATGATCTTGCTGTCTCATTCAAGAACTCCTTGAGCTTTCCATCTGATGATGCAAGAAGCCTTGGTGTGATTCTGGATGACCAGTTCTTCTCGGCCCATACTGCGAATCACATGCAGTCATGCAGTCTTCTCCTTTACAACATCCGGACTTTCTCTCTCACGATGCCACCTAGGTGTTGGTTGAGTCTACTGTCATTTCATGGCTAGGCTGCAACTTGCTTGGCAGGCCATCCCTTGCAACTGATCCGGAATGCAGCAGCACAGTCTGTCTTCAATCTTCCTAAGTTTACTCATGCCACTCCACTGCTGTGCTCCCTTAACTGGTTTTCTGTAGGGGCTCGATTCAGAACAACCCCTATGTACCTTATGGCAATTGTCAAAGGTTGATCTGTACCTTGAGCCTTTTAGGTACAGCTTGGCTTGACCCACGATCCTTCAATAGCCATAGAAGACAAGCGTCAAGACTCTTCACTGTCCTGGCACCCAGATGGTAGAACTTCCACTGACTTTTGCTGTTTTTAAATGCAGACTGAAGACTTTTTGTGAACTAAGTGTGCACTAATCTACACCTAACTTTTTTTATCTTCTTTCTAGGTATGAGTACTAGGTATTGTTAGGTTTTGTACTTAAGCTGTATTTAACTCAGTATTTTTCTTTCTAGGTATCAGCACTGGCCCTTGTTTGCACTGGCCCAGTGGCATTGTTTGCGCTCAAGGGTAGTTTGAACCCTAACATATTTATATTAGCTGGGATAAGCTCTTAGCCTAAGCACAAGACATATATGTAAATGTAAAAGTAATGAGAAAATCACACTCTTTCAAATCGCAGTTTCAATTTAAAAATGATTATTTGGTCAGCCGTATATTGAGTTGGCAAAAAAAGTCAAGGTCACAAAAAGGATTAGAGAATAGAGCAACACTTGTCAAAGCAGACCACAAACTAAGCCTTTTCCAGCCCTGTCTGTCTGTCTGTCTAACTAGAGAAAGTCTTTTTACAGGAAGACTTACCAGAACTGTGTGAAGAAAGAAGAGGAACAGAGGAACATCCACATTTCAACAAGCCATAAGGAAATGATTGAACATTTGTACAAGTGACAAACTGTTTATGCATGAGGGTTCATGACTAAGACAAAGCAAGAGAAAGTGTATCTGTGTGCGTGCATGTGTGTTTCCTAAACAAAAGAGCCATGTGACTGTCATCCAAATCCATTCTTCTTTGGTTGGGGTTTTCAGATGGCGCCCCAAAAACTAGAACACTGTCTCCATGTTGCTGAGCCTAATGAACTTAAAACATATTAACAATGCTGTTGATAATCAGTATAATAGTAATTAACATATTATCTCTCTTGGTGATGTAAAACATACAGTATCTAGCCCTGGATGCACACACACAAACACATGCACACAGAGCCAAGGAATGCAGTGACTTTCAATCTGGATGCATTTTGAAGCAAATGAAAACAGAACGGCAAAGCTTTGAGGCGGCTTTTGTTGTATTCTCCACTCTCCCATGATGATTCATCATCATTCCATTGTGTTTTCATAGAGCAAAATGAATGCAGCCCATTAGTGTGCGTTGAAATCTATTAGCTCATAACCAGAAGCACTATCATGACATACGTTTGTTTGAATGACATAGAAATTGATTCCATCCCTATCCATGAGTCACTTGTAACAAACATATTACTTTGTAGCCCAGATGGCATTGTGAGACACAATTAGAAAACATGCCCTTCTATGATAATCTAAACTTAGCTAACAACAAGAAACTAGGGGTCGAACAATATGTTTTCTTTCATGGCCGATAACATTTATTGGTAATCAAGGATACCGATAACAGATATTTTGTAACCGATAGACAGACAGAGAGACAGACTACAGAAGGGCTGGTTGGTTTTACTCCATCAGCCAATCCAGTAATGCTGTAGACAGGACACTGAGCCAGACAGTGTTTTAGTTGATCACAATTGTGTCACATATGCACATAAATAACAAAAGGTGCTTTTGTCAGCGAGAAGCAAATTCATATGCCATAATCAGAAAAAAAGTATTATCGGTTGGGTTAATGGTCAGTCAACCGCTACAATAATCACAGATAACACACAGTGCAACCTATTCAATTTACCACAGCATTTTGGCAGTCTTGCTTTGAGGTAGTACCAGGAGTACCACTACCAGGAAGTATGGCCAAAACAATTTCAGATCATTTTGATATGTATATCACAGTGAACATTCACACCGTAAGTAAATGCACAAGGCTTCAAGACAGGGAAGTCATCTGGTCATCACTGCGTTGCATGATTTCTCAGGCAGTAGGGCTGCACAATATCGTAAGAAACTAGCACTGCAATACTTCATTTTTCTGCAAGATATATTTCCATATAAAAAATACACAAATTTTCACTAGCTCTAGAATTGCTCTATGTGGAAATATGTAATAATTATAGAATAATTGGGAGAGTGAACTAACCATTCTTAAACATTATAGCTATATAGATGGTTCCAGCACACCAAACACCAAAGCAGGTGAGTGCTGTGACAATTCTTCTAAATTGTTTTTAGAGGGGAAAAAAGTGACATTAATCATGTATATTGCTTACCTTAAAAAAGGGGTTCATCAGCATGTCAACTTTAGTTGGGATTAAATATAGGACAGAAGCTATTACAGAACAACAGTTCATTATGATATCCATTAACTCTAGATAACAAAACAGACTAACCAGAACGGTGTTCTAACTTTTGTTTTAACAGTCTGCTTCTACCGTTTATGTACAAAGAGGCAGCGTAGTTTACTGTAACTAAAACTAGCATAATGATGTTACATTTACATACACTGCAAACAGAGGTTTTAGGAACAGCACTATAAAATAAAGTTTTACACAAAATTCAAAAGAATATCCCCAGCCTCCCCCAAATCCCACTGTCAGCCCATTTACAAAGGCTGACTACAAAATAAAATACCTAGGCAGACATTTTCCCTTCATATGTTATAGAGTCTGTCAGTCAACACATGCACATACCCTTAATTTATGCAGTCTAGACTGAAGAGGGTTAAATTACCCACCAGAGGCATTGACAGTGTACAACACAGTGCTATCTCTTCATGGTTAACCACATAAGAACACACAACTATCCTTTAGCATCATAAATCACTCATAAACACTACCCTAACAAAAGTGTTAAAAGATTTAATGTAGACACTTGCCAGATATACCTCAAGTCATTCCTCTATATAGGTACGGCTGAACAGCATAAGGGGAATTTTCGATGCTCTAATCATTTTCCATTTCTTTCCATCATACCTTGACACTTTTTAGAGTATGCATGCACAATGCAACATTTATACCTGTTTAGAAGCCTTAGTGTATGACACAGGTAATAATGTATGCATCTTATAAGAACTTTTCCTAGGAAAAAAATGTAAGAAACGCAAGCCATTATAACAAGTACAATGTGTATTATAATTTTTGATATAAACTATTTGATATTATATTGGAACGAGATTGACAGGAAAGTTAAATAATCTCTTTGGTATTTACATGGAAAAGAACAGTAGGTATACTGTGGGCTTACAGCAGGATTAGAATGTTTACATTTTGGCAGAAGGGAGGAAATCTTAGTGGGTAGGCCTGACTAGTCAATTCCAAACAGAAAAGGGTAGTTCTCTGATGTGGACTGATGGGGGACTGACCTGTCTAGGATCTTTCAGCCATAGCCATAGTGATATCAGAGAGAGGAAGTGCAAGTGTTATTGTTATGAACTCGAGCCTCTGGGTGGTCGAAATATTTAACGAGCCATCACACACACACGCACACACACACAAACAACACACTAACAAGGCTACTTTCAGACTTCCAACTGTACAATAAACACAAAGCTCAAGACCAAAGACCCAACAACAATAAGTCATATTAAAATAGGAAAAGTTAAAATCTGACAACACCACACATACAAGAGGTGCAAGCAAAAATAAACATGCAAACATACTCATATGAACAGCTTGCAGGCAACCCAGATGTTCCAGCCCAATCATGAATGAACTAAAACACAAGCACAAACAAGCCTATAAATCCTTAAAACAACTATTGCCTCAAATAATAGCAAAACAGGTTATATACACACATCAGCGGTCCAAAATATACATGGTAAAACAAACACATGCTTTCACATAGTTAAAATAACGCAAAGCAAAATGTATGTACATGGATGTGTGCGTGCGTGCGTGTGTGCATGTGTGCCTTAGGCCTAATGCTGGCACGTAGCCACATGGCTCCGGTAGAAAGCAGACCTGTCCAGGCTGCAGGAATGCACCGCTCCACCCAAGATAAGCAGGTTGCAGCTGAGAGCAACCCAAAAGTGGAGCATCCGAATAAAAACAAGTGGTAGCCAGAAAGAGACAACACAGGCTGAACTGGGTTCACATTCAGTTCAGCTGCCATTCAGGGCCATTCATAAAGTTTGCAGCTTTTACTGGTGCCGGAAAGTCGACAGAGCTTCTGACCACATCAAGTATTGATGCTCGTCTGCATTTCAGACATTTTCTAATATCATCAGTTTATACGCTGTCACACAGAGCCCTGCTAAAAGTTACAAATTCTCTATTTCATAATAGGCCAAGACAGGTGGCCAAACTCGAGACAGGAATCAGGGAAATGTATCCACAAAAATGAGCCACAGAGCAATAACAACAAATCACAAACTAGCCCAAACAGTCTCTCAACTAATGGTGTGAGGGGGTGTGTGACCGTGTCTATGCATGAGGGCGAACTGTTTTTGCCCCGCCTCGGTACTACACTTCGTTAATCACTTGGTGTTTTAGGTAATGATGCATTGAGGGGGACACATGAAACAGCACTTAGCATAGTGAGGGCTTTTCATGATTCGTTTTCGATAGAGATCCAGTCCTAATGGCTGTAGATGCTGTCGGAGTGCTGTGTCACTAACAGAATTACCTCAGCTCTTAGCTGTGGCAACCGGTGAAGTTCTTAATCAGAAACATGTTAAATGAAGTGCTTGGAGCTACAGTGTGTTTTTCACAAAGCCTCAGGCTTTCAAATGTCTTCAAGTGGCGTGATTTCTTGGTATCAATTTGAGCGCTGTCTTCACTTTGGACAACAGTACAGGAACAACATCACTTTGTGGTGATTTCCAAAAGATGGAAACAAGCTTAGCTAAAAGCATAGTACTTGGCAAACATAATGCTACAATAAGCACAGGGAATAAACATGATCTAGCCTGGGTGGATGTATTACAATCCAGATAAAGCATAGAGAAAGCTTCTCACGCAAAGCAGGACATTGTGTGACACACACACACACACACACACACACACACACACACACACACACACACACACACACACATTCTCTCAAAACAGAGCATGCCAATAGTATACCCACAGGATGCTAAAGGTTGATCCTGTGTCCCTTGA
Organism: Megaleporinus macrocephalus; assembly: GCA_021613375.1. Taxonomy (NCBI): domain Eukaryota; kingdom Metazoa; phylum Chordata; class Actinopteri; order Characiformes; family Anostomidae; genus Megaleporinus; species Megaleporinus macrocephalus. The sequence continues at coordinate 50,560,391 of CM038702.1, forward strand.
TGATTCTGGCTCTACTTTAGAAGAGCGTACCAACATTTGTCCTCTTTCCCTCTGGTTATTCTGTTCTTACCAGTACAGATTTTTCCACAAAACCTCAGCTCTCTTCATCCTGAGCACTGGAGGATACTTGGAGACTTCTCATCACAGTGAAGTCACAACACATGGACGGAATCACTTGCACTTGTTTCAGCCTGGGCCTGAGACCAACCTTCATGGTCCAACTGCAACCCACCCTCCCAGTCCTCAGGGACAAGGGAAGACAGCACAACAGCCCAACCAAAGGTGTATACAAACACAAGTAAACAACAGCAGCTGTTGATGCGATGTGAGTTGTGTCACTACATATTAGAATACATGCACATTGAGCTGAGAAATAAAGGAACAGACACGGCTATGGAAATACTAAATAATGCATTTATTGAAGTACCTACTAAGAAGTCATGTCACCCTTTGTCTTTACAACACTGGAATGCTGTCCAAAACTGTGCATAGTAAGCCATAATGAAAAAACTTCGGTTCTTTGGAGGGCTATGCAAGACACAGAAAACACCTCTTGAATTCTTTCAGTAGTTTGCGTGGTGGCATTACTACCTTAAAACGAGGAAGCATCATCAGGGAACAAAGTTTGCTCAACTGAGTGCACCTGATCCTGTAAAACGGCTTTATTTTCTCTGTTCAATATACACGACAAAGACCAGTCACTGAACTTCACGACTCCCAGAAGACAGCTGCTCATATGACTTTGGTTTACTATGTCAGTGGTTGCTAGCATGTGTTGCAGGCAACCTTCACCTTTGTCCAAATGTAAACACATCTGGATATAGGAAAAAAATGAAACACTGCTGATCAGACTAGATATTTCGGTTCCATTGCTGGAGGGTCCAGGTTTTGTGCTTTCTATGTCATATTTGTGCACTGGTTTTAAACACAAGAGGAATGTCATGTACCACCAGTACCATGTATTCCAGCTTGCAGTTGCTGATTAAACTGGACAGGTGCTCATCAGATTTGTATAGTGTAATGGGTTTGCTCGCATTTGTGAGTAAAAAGTATTCTATGTATGTACTTGCACACATGCAGTCCTTTGCTACGACTGTGTTTAGCTAAATCACAGTGCCAAACGTTTCAGTAGAAAGACAATATAGCAACAAACTTTGCAACATTTCCTACTTATATCTGCCCAATAGGAAAGGTTGCCCAAGTATGCACTGGCTATTTTTTATTTGTTCTTGTTCTTATGCAGGATTTAGACCATTAAATGCCTGCACAATGTAAATGGTGTGTAACTAAGTAACAAAAATAAAACTCTAAATAGGTTTTGTTTAGACAACAGCATAAAAATGTCATGATTAAAACCTCATGCGCTGAAAGATAATGTAGTTATGCAGTGTTTGTGCCCGATGAACCTGTAATCTGTAAATGCTCTGATAACTTGGCCTCACTGGACTGATGCCTGGTATAACTTTTATAACTATAGTCCCACCTCCTTTATAGATTACATATACTACCAACAGACATAGAACATAGAGCTTACACCATATAATAATGGTCTTATAATTAATGGCTTAAAGCTGATGCATATTTTCCAGAGACTTCGGCTGTAAGGTGCTTATCAACAATGCTTATCATTATAGCCTTCTGAAAGTGAAGAGTTCACTGTAAGTGTGATGACTGTGAGCAATGGTCTTTGCATCTCAAAGCGCTTCCTAACATAAGCACTCCCTAATCCCCCCTAACACCTGATAGTCTCCATATTGCTGGTATAAACGCTGAAGAAGGAAGAACGAAGTATAAGGCACTTGCTTCTCTCGCAACTGACGCTAAAGCAAAGTATGCTCCATTTCAACATGCAGGAGCAAGTGGTAGTTTGTGTTTCTCCCCAGCACTCAGTTTATTCCTTTTTGTTCTCTTGTTTTGCGCTAACACTCAAAATCATTATTTTACATTGATTAAAATTTTTTCCGTTATGCTGTAGGTCTACTTAGATTCCATCTCGAAACATTTTCCCAAAAAGCAGCAGAATAATATACAGATTCATCATGCATATATTATTTTTGTATGAAGGCTAATACTTAGCCAATTATTTTATCCAGAAACTAATAATTAAGATGGTTTAGTTTTTTTTGCCACAATCACATTCAAAGCTCTAGAAATTTCCTCAGATACTCAGATAGTCATAAAGGCTAGTACCTTATTGTTGGCTATGAACAGCTCTGAATTGCAAAAAGACTCTTAAATAAATCACACTAAATAAGCAGTGCTTGCAACATGTCTGCAACAACTGAAACACTTTGAAGAACTTTGAGATAATTGAGGAACAGACACTGCCATTGCTCCATATAAGACGCTTAAATTTCGTACTGCACATAACCATTAGAAAATCCAATGCGAAGTCATGAAAATGTCACTGAGATTTGTACTCATGTGCCAGTTGCTCTTAGAAAATGAGGCATACCTGTGCAAAACAGAGATGGAGCAGCGCTGCTGTGCGTGGTTGCCCCTCCACTTCTGCAGTCAGTCACAGCTCCTGCCAAACAAACACACATCAATCACATAAACACATCAATGGCTTTAGCGCCTCATTAATTTGCTGCAGTGCTGGAGGAAGGAGGCCTCATTCCCAGGCGTAACAGCTGGGCTCCACACCCTGGAGCTGGACCCAGCCCAAAAACCCAGCTTTAGGAAAACTTACAGGAAATGCCCAATAAAAGCTTAGAAACACCCAGAAAGTGCAGTTTGAAATTAACAAAAAAAGGAGAGTACCACATTTCCAAACAGACAAAGGAAAAAATTAATAAATGAGTGAGGGCACATGGGCCAAAAGACTCTAGATAGGTGTACTGCATCATGCAACTGTGACAAGCACAAATATGCTGAGCATGCACAGTTAACCTTAATTTTGGATCAAGATGGCAAGAGAAAAAGATCTTTCGTGCTTTTAAACAAGAGATAGTTATTAGAACACCTTGGGGCATCTACATTTAGGTCAGCAGGAAAAACATTTGTAAATAAGGCTGGAAATGGTGGTTGAAAGCAAACATTCAATGAAAGTGAAGTTGCATTTGTATGATATACGTGAGAAAAACCTGAATTTTCTTTAAGTGACTGTATGTGCCAAGAAAGATGTGATGAGACTGTATCAGTGACAACAGACTTTATGAAGAGGGATATTATATTAGGGTTGCAGTGCATAAACCCCCCATTATAAGAACAAATGTACATTTTAGACTTCAGTAGTGCAATAAGTACAGTCACTGGTCTGCGGAAAAAGTGCTACGGTCAGATGTAGCATCCTTTACCATCATCTCCACGAGTGAGCAAGTGCATGTGTAGCATACAGTAAGAGAACAGTATGGGCCTGATCGCTTGTCTCTTACAGTGAAGGGGCCCAGTCGGTGTATTATACTTGGGCGGCAAGTCATGAGTCCACTTCTTTCCACTAAGAAAAGTCTCATTGCAAATCTATACAGTTATTCTGTTACTCTGATTGATCACCTTCACTCTATGATCTAACATTTCCATCTTACTGAAGACGTCTCTTTCAGGAGGACAGAGCACCGATCCACAAAAAAATGGTTTGATGTTATGCATTCTCCAAATCCCAAACCCAATAAATATCTTTGGGAGATTGTGGATGATGCAATAGAACACGCTCTACCATTATAATCATCGAAAAAAACAGTTAAGAAAGCATCTTGTGGAGTCCATACCAAAGTACACCAATGCTGTTATGGTTGCTTGTGGTAGGACCACGCCTTCCTATGACACTATAAGTGTCTGTAAGTATATAAGAGTGTATGTGTATGAGTGTACCACATGATAAAGCAATAAACATTTTCATATTAAAGGAACATAAAAACATGGGCAAGAGTCTTTTACGGCAAGTCATTGGGACCCATCAGAGCAAGTTCTACATTACTGCTCAATTCCATTTTACTATAAACACAAGCCTTATTAAGTTATAGCAGTGCTGAGACAGACATGTAGAAATCAGAGCCACGTCTTAATTTATCTACTCATTTACATCAGCCAGCAGAGCCATAAAGAGGCATACAATATTAGACGCCAATGTTTTATTGCACTCTATAAACAACAACATATTTACAGAAACCAGCCTGTCCAAAACGAGACACAGAACACTGAAGATTGAGCTAAATTGGTTCTCCTGGCTTCAAAGATATTAGTAAAGAGAGAACGTAGGACAACAGAAATAGAGAGACAGAATAATGTCCTAGATACTGTGTGATGGATCAGGGTAAACATGTTCACTGGCAAATATTTTAGACAAACCAAAAGCTCTACTTTTCCTCTGCCAGTTAATTGCACTATTTGAGCCTTGAACTTATTAAACACTGCATTCTAGTGGTTGTGCTGTTAAGGGCCTCAAAACAAAGCAGTGATGATACTAATGAAATCTGTACACAGGGGTTAAGAACATCAGTGTACCAGCATGTACGTGACAATAAGAAACACTAAATAGAAAGGATAAGGTTAAATGTATTAAACACATTCACCCAAAGAACACTATTTAGAGTCAATAAAGTACAGTGACAACAGTGGTGGAATGACCCCTTGCTGTTCAGTTCCTGATATATTCAAGTTCAGTTTCCTACTTTGGCATCAGGGTTATGGTTTGACACCTTCATGTCACTTCTGGAAAGGTTCACCACTGTTCCAAGTTTTCCCCTTTTCATGGATAATGGTTCTTATTGTTTGCTGGAGTCTCACATTCAACAGCTTCTTGTCTGAGTTTTCCAGTTCCACTTTAAATGTAAGCTTAATGTCATTGCCAAGTGTATCTGCAGCAGCATTTAAGGTGGAACAAATGCTAAAAGTAGGCTATTGAAAAATGCATAGAGTAAAGGGATCATAATGAGGTTAGTGGGGTGAGTATTTCTTTCAGGTAGGGAGGTGCACTCCCGTAGACACACTGGTGAGTAAGGAGGGAAACTTTGTATTAAACCTTGCACAGAGGGGAAGCTAGTGAAGATAGCTAGCCACGCTGCTCTGAATGTACTGAAATCTCTGAAGATTCTTGCTAGTCATTTCAATTGTGAATTACAATAATACACACAGTTTTTCAGTATCTGATAACGTAAGAGTGGGACAAAGTCTGACAATATTTCTGAGATGGTGAAAGGACAGAGGTGTCTGATATGGGCTTCAAAGGTGAGTTGAGAGTTAAACCTTAGACCAAGGTTGGAAAGAGAGAGTAAAGCTGGAAATGGGGAATGACAAATTTTTTTAAAATCCACATCTTTATCTCCTCCAGATCTGCAGTGTTAATTCATTGACAGGTCGACAGTGATGATAATGATCACAAGGCTGCAAAATAGAAGTATGTATTAAATTTCACGTAAGGCCATATGTCATAGACATAGCAACGAAATAAAGTTGAATTACAGACTAATAGCATGGCCACAGGGTAGCACGAATAAAGTAAAAAGGATGGGGCTAAGAAATGACTCCTGGGGGATTCCGCAGGTCAGTGTGTGTCTGAGGCCTTGCTTTGCTAATGGAAGTATACTCTGTTCTGACAGTCAGATTAGGCTGAAACAAGGTAAAGCCCATGTCTGTGAGTCAGTAGGTCATTTGTGACTCTAACCAAAGCTGTTTCTGTGCTGCCAATCCAGACTGAAAAAGGTTTTTGTATTTAAGGTAATCCCAAAGATGGGTGGCAACTACTTTTTCCAGTACTTCGGAGAGAAAAGGAAGGTTGAAGTTGGGCCTGTAATTGGCAAAAATCTCTGGATCAAGAGTGGGTATTTTCAGAAGTGGTCTGACTATGGCGGTTTTTAAAGCAGATGGAACAAGGCCAGCCTGGAGGGAGTGGTTTATTACAGTGGTGAACAGAGGACTTATGGCAGAGATATTCGCTTTCACTAGGGCTGCAGGAAAGGGGTCTAGAGTACAGGTGGAGGGTTTCATCCCCCTGATCAATCTCTTGCTGTGAGACTTCTGGGAAGCAGTTAAGGGGCTTGGAGACCTTAAAGTCTAAATAGACAGTCTAAAGAGGTACAGCAGAGGAACAAGAAATGACAGACTGAATCGCGTCAACTTTCTATAGTTTCAGTAAGTGAGGAAGCGTGTGGTTTGAGACGACTGATAGTGGAGAACAGCTGCTTGAAATTTCCCAAAGTATTTTTGATGATGTTTGAGTAAAACTTTAACACACCTCTCTAAGAGACTTCGAGTAGGCTTTTTGGTGAGGCCTGAAGTTGTATTACACCGCTCGACGGCACACCCAGTTGCCTTTACTTTCAGTAGTTCACTGGTGAACCAGGGGGTTGAGTGAGAGAAGGTAACAGTTCTGGTCATCCATGCCATTGATTAACTGACTCATGAAAAGTTTATATAAAGGAGATGCTGTGAGTTGACTGTCATGATTTATAAGTTAATGTTTTCCAAATTTCTAAAGCAAATTTTGCATTTGGGGAGAGAAAAATGTCAACTCTATAGAGATAGCCTTATGATCAGATATAATAATAAAAAATAATAAAATAGACTGTTGACAGAGGTGGAATCAGTAATAGCCAAATCAAAGTGTGACCCCCGATAAACAGCCCATTAATGGGATGAATTCAACTGCAAAACAGCAGGAGGGGTTGTTCATATGAATGCTCACATACCTAAATGTTATAATTTTGGCAGAGGTTGTAGAGAATGTCAAGATAAGGCTGTAAATCTCAAGATAAAAGATGGGTATTAAAATTTTCTATGAAGTGGCATTCGAGATTGGCAACAATGTGCATTTAGGACCAACACCAGTGAGCTTTAAAGTAGTACTATAATGCAAATAAGCTATACAGTAAGCATGCAAAATAAGAAATATTATATATATAAACACTAAAACCTACCTAAAATTTTGCCAGCAGCTTATATTTTTTACAAAAATGTAACAGTTGTCAGGCCAGTGAAGATTGACAGCATTTGCAAAACAACAACACGCTTAATGTTTTTGATAGGAATCCACGTTGGAGTAAAAAGGAAATGGGGCGAATGTTGTTTATTTAGTTGTTTAACAAATATTTGGCAGTGTCATATTTTAAAATACCATAATTTTGAAATGCCATCTGTAAAATTTCGATAAACAAAGCTAAATTCTTACATAGAGTATGGTTATTATAGTTTAGGGCCTTGCAATTCACGGCTGCAGACACATGTGCATTTGTGACATTTTGTGCAGAGTTTGAGAAAATACATGCACGGAAATAACAGCAAACACCAAAGCTGTATTCACTGTACTTTGTATCTATTTCTCAGTAACCAAAAAGTACTACTATAACACATACCAATCAATGGCACAACACAGCATTACTTTAAAGCAACATAACCACAAAGTCTGCCAGTGAATACATTCTGTAACTAAGACTTGTGTGTCCCTACTACACCTTTTCTTCAAACTGATGGCACATGAGTTTGGTTGGACAAGCCGCCTGTCCTATTTAATGGTATGGAAAACACTGAAATGAGAGCTGAGAAGTAGAATATACCATTTATATTCAATGTTGTGAATATGTACAAAGCTAAGAAGAATCCCTGTACAGAATTGCATTGCAGCAGCATATGGAAGACATTGCAAGCAATTACAGTACAGTAGTTGTGTTACTTATACAAGCAATATGTACAAAAAACCACAAAATTCTGGAGTGCACAGAGCTCATACACATGAGGATAAAGTGGTGGCACTGAAAGAGCACTGTGTACATGCAAGCTTGTGCATTTGAGTATGTGTGTGTGTGTGAGAGAGCATTTGGGATACATTACACTTTGATAGTAAACAGGTGCCAGAGGCAAGAAATGCACACATACACAGTGCCAATGAAGTGATGGTGTCACATAAACAACCAATTAACAATGGGATTAATCATTAATTGTTTAAACATTGTGCAAGAAAAATAAATATTTATCGACGGTCACCTGATTTTTACTGCTATCTGTAGCTAATTCAACGTACTCTTAAATTGTGTTTACCTTTTTGCCTTTTCTTTAGCTTCTTGTCAACACAGAAAGCCACAAACAACTGCGACCGAGGCAAATGTTCATTGTGCTTTGAATTTCTGTGTTTACTGACAAGCCAGTGTTATTGCCATTGTGTGCCAGTGACTACTTTTGGTTTCTGGCATCATACAGAGAGCACACACCATCTGTGGACACTTCAAGGGTGCTGCGGCTGCATACTGTGCCATATCAATTCTTACGTTTAATGGAGAGCAGTCTGTATTTTGGTCATCTGTTCTGAAGGAGGATTTGGTGGTTTGGTTCTGGCATGATGAAATGTCGGCACGCTCATTTCACCGCAGGCGTTTTTTTTTTTTTTTTTTTGATCTGTTGTTTAGCACTGACTCACTCGAGCATGAGAAACTGATTGTTAAAGTGCTGACAAAGCCATTTAAAAGTTTAGGTCCAATTCTGAAAGTTTGAGCATGTGTCTAAGCTTATTATTAAAGTCTTTGGAATAAGACTTATGGGTTCAATCTTAAGCATATGCTGATGGAGGCCTACTTTTTCACTTATTAACCAGACAAAGACCTTGTCTGCACATTTTATTGTTACAGCCATATTAATCTTTTGTGCTTAAGATATACTACTGACTCCCACATTCCTCCAGCAATAGCTTAGGAGTAAGCACACATCTTTCACTTTCACTGAGCTTAGTCCTGCTCTGTGACACTGTGGACTTCTAATGCCATCAGCATCTGCACATATTCTGATCATCTGTGGCTAAGGCTTCCACTTCCCTCGGTCTGTGTGTATGTGTGTGTGTGCATTACTGTGTATCTATGAGTATGCTTTGATGAGCTGTCATGCATCAGCATAATTTTGGTGGGAGTGCTAAATACAGGGCAACATACTGTAACTGCTTTCCATTTTGTCCCCTGCAGCAGTAAACACAACTCTGCTGGGTTTTCACCAGTTCCTCTTGAATTACCGTCTAGTTTCATATCCACCAAAGTAGCTATTACCATATCTCTCACGGATCGCTCCCAGACGTTTGCTGAAAACACGAAAAAACACTATGAGTCCTGCACTGTTGTACAGCACAGTAACAGAAGTATTCCAAATGCACAGAGTATTTACTTTATACTCTTGTGTATTTAACTCAATGTAATTTGCGACCATGTTGAAACGTCATTTTCTCTTTTTCCTTATCTTGTCTTCAGCAAGCAAGCAGACTAGTGTAAAGGAAACTATATTTCCTGTGAAGCATAAATTTGTTTGCATATTCTTCCACTCGATCATGACTGTAAGCAATATGAAGAAAAATTAATTTCTTTCAATGAGTCTACACCTTTTCTAGAACTGTATGACAAAGATGAAGAATTAGTGTATGAACAATTTCCCTATGAGAAACAGCCACCCTGTGAGTAAAATGTATTGGGGAAAATATTTTTGCTTTTCTTAAAACATCCCTTCATGTAAAGAAATGGCTAAATATTAGATAGGTATCATATATTGCCTGCAGACGCGTCAAGCTTTTAGGCCACACAGAGACAAGTACAGAGTTGCATGCTTATGCACAAATGCACACAGATCTTGTATACATCGACCTTGGATGCTTTCTTAAGCTAGAAGTTCTTTTGAACAAGGGTAACAGAAATTCCTGCCACTTTATCTAAAAGACAGACTTACCTTCTCTTTTAATCCACAAAATCATAAACATGAATAGTTATAATGCTTATCACAACAAATGCTTGTGCATATTTTAAATTCTCATGACAAACTGGTCTCCAAAGTAATCCATACTTATGCTATATCTATCATTTCCTCCACACCAGAAGTTGGGAAACTTCGATGCAATTTGGTGAAGTGATCCAGGCCTGTGGGTTGCTAGGTCATAGAACACATTCAGATATCTGCTATAGTCTTTAAAGTCTGCCTGTGATCTGTGGAGCCAAAAGCAAGATCAGCCTACACTCTTAAAAATAGAGGTGCCTTGGAGTGGTGCCTTAGAAGAACCAATTTTGGTTCCCTAAAGAACGAATTGTACAATGTTTTCACCCTCTGCCTCTCCCATTTTTACATACTGTCTGCACTATAGGTCTGTCTGAGAAACTGTGTATAGAGTCCAATGTGCTTTTGATGCAAACAGAAATAAAAGCTCTTGATACTGGCTCTCTATCTCCAAGCCAAGAAACATTTTGAAACATTTGCTTTTAGGAGCATATACCACCATGTGTTTAAATGAAAATTTAGCTGAAATAATAAGAGATATTAATACTGTGACTCTCACTGGAACGGAAATGAGACATAAAACAATTGTAAGGAAACAGGTCTGAAAACATGCTGGGCTGGGACAAGCACACCAAAACCAATGCTAAAACAATGGCTGCATATAGAAACACAGCAGCGTTGCGATATTGTGTGCGTGTGTATGTGTAATAGCACAACTATTCTCTCTTGGTCCTCTAATTATCCAACCACTAATAGAGCAGCCAGATGTGTCTCACAGAAAACACCTTTTTCTCTCATGCACTAACACACAAACATCCGTGTAGTACTTCCACCAACAGTTATAAGCAATTACACTCTAGACCTAAAAAGGTCTTCCTTTTATGCATTTGCTAATCACAATACCCTTGGCATGAATGTGCACGCTCAGTCAGCAGAAAATAGCACAGAAGATTATCTACAGCTTCTAATAATCTTAATGAAAATGATTCAAAGTAAATCAATTCTTGGATCCCCTAGATATGATGTGTATGGACTGAGTCTATATGACTGCAGCAAACACAACTATTTTTCAGTTTAGTATTGAGAGCTTGGTTTGTTATCAGAACTACCAACAAGGCAAACTCACTATTGTGTTTCTTGTCACATCAGACCTCTGGCTGAGGCTTGACTTGCTATCTCATTAAAAATCAAAGCATGCTTATTGGACCAGGATGGGACTACAGCTGATCTAGCCAAGAGGCTGCCTCAACTTCAAGCAACCACACAGTGTATTTAAGATATTGTATGTGATTTATTTTGGTGCGCAAGATTTAATGGACCTTCTGCTTTTCATTTTCCTACCTCTTTCCTCGCCACAAACTCTGGAGTGCATTATGTAAAGATGAAGACAATGACAGGCCCTGATAGGCTGTGGTGCTTGTATGGAGATTAAGTGAATTGCATCTTATGCTTTGGACTGTTCCTCCAGGGCACACATGAGCTCATTGGCCAGCCTTTGACTGTCATGGACTGCAGCAAATGTTTATAGGGTTTATTCAAGGGACTGAACTGTAGTTCCTCTCGTTCCACAATGACTGAAGTAGAAAATACACTCTCTTAAGAGAACTACTTAGCAACATTTTATGACTTTTTATGACACTTCACACTCACCTAGCACTTTATTACGAACACTGTACTAATAGTGGGTTGGGCCTTCTTTTGCTTGGTATTATTCACCAAAATGTGCCACAAAAACACATTAAACCACCTCCACCAGCCTAGACTGCTGACACAAGGCAGCTTGGGTCCATGGATTCATGCTTTTGGTGCCATATTCTGGACCCCCACCATCTGTGTGCTTCAGAGCAGGTTATGTTTTCTCAGTCTTTAAACTGTCTAGTTTTGGTGAGTCTGAGACCACTGCAGTTTCAGCATTTGTTCTTGAAGTGGAACACGATGTGGTATTCTGTTCCATTGTAGATCCACCTCAAAGTTTGACATGTTGTGCATTATGAGATGAGATGCTTTTCTGCTTACCACAATTGTGATTACCGTAGCCTTTCTGTCAGCTCCAACCAGTCTGGCCTTTCTCAGTTGATCTCGTCCGCAGAACTGTCACTCACTGGGTGTTTTTTTTTAATTGCACCATTCTGAAGAAACTTTGGAGACTGTTGTGCATTAAATGTTCAGTAAATCAACAAACAGTCTGGCACCAAGATCACGCTTCACCTTTCTGATGTAATTTCTCACCATACTGATGTGAACATTACCTGAATGTATCTGCACTGCTACCACATGACAAATTAGATAACTGCATGAATAAGTAGGTATACAGGTGTTCATAATAAAGTGCAGAAGTCAGAAAAGTCATCTGTGAGGTCACAGGACAAAAGTTCTACATTAGAGCCTGGTAAAATCTTTAATAAAACAAAAACATTCCTTGGTGAAAATCTCATAAATCAACAAAGCAACAAAGAGACTTGCTATTTCTGTTTTCAATGAGGCCTTTTAGTGAAATTTACAGTCTTCTAAAATGCTGAACTGTTAATGTAGAGATTAGAACATGGTTCACTGAGAAAGAAGAAGCCCTCGCACATGATGGGAGACATGAGACATGCTTGGCAAAGGCTCATTTCAGCAACTCAGGGCCAGGCTGAAGCGAATGGGGTCAGGAATCCAAAATGGGACATCCTTTTGGCCCAGTGTAGTCATAAAATACAGAGCACTCTTCCAACATTTCTTCTGCTCTTTTACCAGCACTAATCAATAATGTCAAAGCTGAAAGCCGATTGAGCTCATCTTAACCTTTACCATCTTCTTACTAGAGACAGAGCATGAAGAACCATGGCTGCCAACATCTCAGCCCCATGCTTGCCTTGAAGTAAGTTTCCTTAAATTATTTTTGCTCACTCTTTTTCATGTTCATCTCACTCCTGCTTCAACATAGTCACCCAGAAAAACACCAGCCATAGTCACCAATCACCAAATGCATGCCAATTACTTCACAATTTAACACAGACGCAACCTGGTAAATGCCCCTCACATATTGAGCTCTATCAAAAGCAGGCTGAGAGAGACTAGACTAGGGGAGGGCTGTGGAGGGAAAGGAGCTGTCAGCAATTTAGCCTGGGACTTTACACTTACTCACAGGGCATGACCTAGTGTGTCTGTCTGGAACATGGCGTGCTGAGACAGCGTGTGAGCACCACTGTTGGCTTTCTGCTTCCCATACTAGTCTCAGTCGCACCCATTTACATAAAAAAACAAACAATTTGACCTACAAGATTTTTTATGTAATAATAATTGTTGCAAGGTATGAATACAGAAACAATTCAGACAACACAACATCAGCTTTGATAAGAAGAGTTCTCCAAATATTTACTCCCCTGAGCTGACCTCTTGCTACTTCGACGCTTTGCCGTTAAGAGTAAAAAATATCAAACATTTTTGGCTGCAACTGAAGCACGGCATGAGTGCTCCGTCTGGCATGGTCATATTTGTAACCATAACAAAGATATGAAGAGGGAAATCAAAGGCAGCGTTTCCCAAGCAAGTCAAGCTTTGTGTTGGGAGAGAAAAAAATGGATTTACTTTCATCACGTGAGAGTTCTCATGCATTAACAAACAAGAGCTCTTTCTCCCATGGAATAAGAACATGTTATTCCAAACAGGCACCCAGGGTCCATTCCCACTCAGAAAACAAAAGACTATTCAGCATTTGTCACATTTAATAAAAAGGCTTACTCTGCTGCTTTACTGAAATCAGATAGATTGAAATCCAGTTTAAATGTAATTTGCATCATTCACCGTTGTTACTTTTAAGCCTACATTTGTCAGATTAATGCACGAAAACTACAGGTCACTACCCATGCATTTCATTTTGATTTGATTATTTTGCATGATATTGTGAATAGGATTACTAAAATGTGTCAATGGCTATTCAGTTAGAGCACATTCCATAGACACTGCATTAATTATGCTAACATTTAATTGCAAAGGCCGGTTCATTTTATAAGCTTTATTGAGGCACAATAGTTTTACCATATGCTCAAATGAAATGAACTCCACCATTTGAGATGTGCATCCAAAATCTGTTTTTTGTCAATATAATTGCTTGATTTCCAGCAGTATGAAAAATGACCATGCTGAAATGATACACATATTTCTGCCATTACTGTTTGTCTTTACTTGACTTTGCAATGCCAGTTTATTTAACAAATTTCTTGATATTACTATGTGTACACCCACTTAGACTGTAAAGCCCAGACCTCATTCATAAATGCTGATTATTTGCCTCATTTATAAAAAGCAACTGAAGCAATTTGGCTTGGACTCTTTCCTCTTATTTGCTTGGAGACCGCCACTGTCTTTCTCAATTTTGTGGTTATGCTGAATGCTTACAGACCTGTGCAAGATTTGGAACTGCAAGCAAGATCATTATCTGCTCCCACACAATATTTATAGGCCATTGAACAAATATCCGATCAGACACACTGTAACTATTTGGATTTGATCAAAGATAAACAGTCATAACGTGTAAGTTGGAAGTCCAATATCGCTCTTAACCGAAGTACTGTTTATTTGAGGACAAGATGCCAAGCTCATTAAACAATATGACTGAGGTGAGAGTGAATAACACCACAGTGCATGCATATACATACTAAACCCGCAATTGGCTATAAGGAGGGGAAATTTGCACTTTTTTAAATTGTGTGACAAAAAGCCAATAAATAAATTTATAGGTCTGTACCTGCAACATATTATGCTTATACTCTGCAACTTTTATGAATTTACTACTACCGTCTACCACTAAATGCTGCTAACCTTAACCACCCATCTCCAAGCAACTTCACATTCAACAGGACAAAAAGTATGTTGCTGAACGTGTATGTCTAGCTATATTCATTGAGTGGATAGAGTGGCTAATATGAACCAAGCGAAGAGCACTGAACCCGAATATTGTTAGGCCTAGAAACAACTGTTTATAAATTAGACAAATACAGATACAAGTGGGATATGGCGGTGGGTGGTGACCTTGAGAGTAACACTGAATGAATCCCACACATCCAAGCTGTGCAAGGTGCAGCTGGTGTGTCTCAAAACTCTGAGAGAGCACAGACTGAGCATCTTCCCCCTCCTCCCTCACACTTCTCCCACATCCACCTCTCCATCCACAGATATCAAAGCCAGTTGTAACTTCTTATTATGACTTCTTACAACGGTTTACTTACTGCTGCTAAAATAAAAGGGCAGGGATACTCTAGTTTAGCTAAACAGTCACTGAGGTCTTTAACTAGATTAGCTATACAGTCACTGTGGTCTTTAACTAGATTAGCTATACAGTCGTTTTTCTTTTCTTTCTTTTTCTTGGAGGCTTGCGAGGAAAAAAGTTCTAAACTTGGTTAAGTAGGTTAATTAGATTCATATGACCTCACAGATGCCATGATTATCCAACATCCTCACATGAAGGGGCTCCTCTGACAAAATAAGTCAATACACAGTGTTTCACCTCATGAAAGTGGCTAATGCTGCTGTTCTTTCGTCGACTTTTAGAGTAATCTGTTAGCCTTGTGTCACAGCGAGCTAGAAGAGCGTTATTAAAAGTAGCCTTCACTCGGCCGTTTGAGGATGCTAAATGAACACCGGTCGACTGAACCTGTCAGAGTTGTTAAATTCTCACGTCATCGCCTCCCGAGTTCACCGTAAGGACGCGCGCGAGGTTTTTATGTGAACTTGCCCGTTTGCCCCCCGCATTTCTCCGGACTACGAACAAAGAGCAGTGTAGCGGCAGAGATACACTCACCCTTGTTCTCCACTTTAGAAAGGCAGGCTCAGTGAAACCGTGCAGTCGTTGTTGACGAGCGCAGCGGAAAAGCTCCTCCATGGCTGCTGCGCGAGCTCCCTCTCTGCAAGCCCCCCTCCCTCTCTCAATGGCGGAGAAGTTAACCTCTACATCCCCAACGACAGAGAGGGACTAATCACCTCACATCACCTTAGCACAGGGGTTAGCAGAGCCTGAAGGTGAAAGAAGAATCAATGTTATTTAGGTCCGTTAACAATTGTGCACAAAGTCTGTTTATTTGCTAAGTTTAATATATACATCCTTTAAATATAGAATATAACATAAAATAGGCTGTACTTTTACACAGACTACATTTATGGTCTTTTTGTTCTTTCATTAATAAGTTCTCTGCAGACGAGGCTTAGGTTACAGCTTTTGATTCATTTGACTCATTGTTCGTAGCCTCCACTTATCTGATTCAGCGAGCGATGTTAAACTGAAAGGAGCGTTCAGCATCAGGTATCTGATATGCAGTTTGCATTTTGGCAGACTTAAATAAAACAATAATGAAGAAATTAAACAATGTATTAGGTTTTGGCCGACTACTGTGAATGCAAGATTAACGACTGATCTTAACTCCACCATCTGCACCCAAAATCAGTTTTCTGTCAATAATTTCCAGCAATATGAAAAATGACCATGCCATGTTCAATTCAACTATATTTTATTGAAAGTAGTTTAATGTTCAAGACTGAAGAACCGTTCAAGTTACTACTATAAGGAAAGCCTGTTTTAGTCTAGTCCATGTTGCAAAATAACACACTAGACAGTAGTGTACAAAATGTATGTTCTTTATTTACATAAAGTGAGATGCATTACATATTTCAAACAGGGATTTAATCTGTAACTGAAGCAAAACCTGGTTTTAGTCAAAGCTAAGCTACTAATTAAAAAATAACTGGCAGCATATCTAGCAGTAATGTACACGGCTACATGAATAAATAGAAGCCATTAATATCATGCCAGAGAAATTACATATCCCAGATAGTGAATCAGTCTTACACTGTGTTGAAAACCTATTTTTAGTGTAAATACGTAAAAATAACCAGCAACTTGGCATGGAGTAATAGTTTATTTAAGTAACTTTCAAAAAGAAACAGAAACTGCAAATGGATTTTAAGGTTCTTAATGATCATGGGCCAAACACGTGAGAGATCCTCAAAGAGGAACCAGCCTCCCCCTTAAAACAGCCTGGGCCATCATGCTTTCATATCTAATACTGGTAATACAGCACACTGAGCAATATTGCACTTAATGAATAAGAGGCTGAAATTTGATATAGAGCTTAAAAGATATATTTATATTGGGGTGCACACAATAGAAATCCCCCCTGTCCCCCATAATTGGATCTTTAGACAGAACATCTTTTGAGTGTTTCTGCAAGAAACTGATTGTATGATAGATCCCCCACAAAACAGAACCTGTCTGATTTTAAAATGTTAGTATAGTATATGTATTTGTGTTTTTGCATATTCTACATATGTACGTGTGTATCGCCAATTACAAAAAGACCCATCCCAATGCCAGCCTTGCGGCTCATCTTTGTCACTTGTCTTTAGTATCCCTCAACATTTTCAGCTTCTATTCAAGTGTCAAGTTGCCAGTTATTTTTAAGTATCAGCTTGGGCCATACAAAAACTAGGTTTTATCACAGTGTGAGGCTATTTCTTTTTTTTTGGGATATGTAATTTCTTTGGCATGATGTGAATAATAATCTCAGAGGAATTATAGCTTCTATTCATGTACCTGTGTACATTACTGCTGTATGTGCCGTGTGGCCAGTTAGTTTTTAAGTATTAACTTAGCTTGGACCAGACTAAAACCAGGTTTTCCTTACAGTCACAGATTGATGGCTCCTTGTCTTAAACGTTAAACTACTAGTTTCAGCTCAGTAGTTGAATGGAACTGAAGGAACATCATATATCTGCTGAATTTAACATTTTATTAGCTTAGTCGCGTTCTTTACATTCACAGTGTGCCCCATAGTACACCTTTTAAAAACCATTACTGTTATACGCGATGAGTTTAGAAGCCGCATAAAGAAGCTAGAGCTAACTTCAGTCGAAAAAACACACTGCGAATAAGAAGCCAAATAAATAGGAAGCCGGGAATAATAGCTAACTCAAGCCGCATTATTTTTTTACACAGTGCTGCATGTTCATGGAGTCGTTAGCTTCGTTAACTTTATTACAAAATAATAGAACATAAAAGTATTATCGTTTGTGGTCATCTAACTGCCTCCTTAGATTGGCTGGGGTAGATAGCTAGCTATAAAGTGGCTTAAGTCGCGATACAACATGACCGGCGGACATTAACGTTGTAGAGCCATCAAATTATCAGACATACCCATCAAAATACTAAATAATTCAAGTAAGACACGGGCATGTTAACGTGTCTCGGTATAGATATAGCTCTATGTAGTTTTTCCTCACCTGTCCTAGCGAGGGTCCGCTGAATTCTGATGGTTTTAATATCTGTGTCCGTTAAACTGTCCGTGGAGTTCAAATTTTAAAAAAGGCCGATTGCGCGCGCGTTAGTTACGAAACGGCTGGATTCCGTGGAACAGTGAAATGTAGTACTGCGATTTGTTTTGCTTTGTTTTGTTTGTGTGCTTGTTAAGTCGTATTTGTCTTTTTTTCACTGTTATGATTCAGGAATTTAGTACTTACAGCATCTTCTAACAGAAGACATAATGAAGGAATGCTACTGCAGTTCAACTGTAAGGAAGGTGAGAAGGCTGGACGCGATGGGGCGTAAACAAAGCTTCAGATTATATAATTATTAGAACACAATAATATACAAAAATAGACTTTCTCAAGTTTTATGAACAATGACAATAGCAATAGCATAGTACTCTTGACCATAGTTGACAAACTTACAAAGTCACCTACATGCACAGCTTAATCACCTCATCGTCCATTTTATCAGCTCCACTTTCCATATAGGAGCACTAGTTCAACAGTTACAGACTTTAGTCCATTTATTTCGCTGCATATATTGTTAATCTCCTTTCTCCCTGTTATTCCCAAATTTTCAGGACCCCCACAGAGCATAAGTTATTCCAGTGGTGGATCATCATGCCGCTACGAGATGATCAGGCACAGCAGTGCTGCTGGAGTTTTTAAATACCCTGACCACTCACTGTCTACACTATTAAACAATCTTACCATGTTTGTCCACCTTGTAGATGTAAAGTCAGAGACCATAGGTCATCTGTTGCTGAGCAGTTTTGCCACAGGGCACTGTTGGCTGGCTGTTGCTGGTCGATGGACTATTCTCAGTCCAGCAGTGACACTTAAATGTTTAAAAACTCCAGCTGCCTGGCTCTGACTGATCCACTAGTACCAGTGCACAACACACTGGATGAGACAACATTTGTTGCAGCTGAAAAAATAAAAGATTATTAGAGAGTAACAATGAGGAGGACAAACTAGCTGCCTATCCGGATTTAAGAGCTCTAAAATCTAAACAACTGTCAGTAATTAGAACTAGATACTGTCTCAGTTTTGGACTAAGGTACTGATCTGTAAATTGCTTAACTATTTAGAATGAGTGTATTTAACTGATATGCAGCAGCAATAAAATCAAAGGAGTACTCAAAGCAGTAGGTCTTTAGGAACTAGTCAGTTAGTTCAGCAAGTTAAAGACTAAACATGGAAAAGGAGTGTTTAGCTACTAAGCTGCTCTTAAAGGGAGTCAGAGACCAACAGAACACCTGAAAATCATCATATCCCCCCCCCTGTAATTGCTAGAAACTGCTATCCTGTAACAGCACTTTATTATCCTAATTTAATGTATAATTTATTTATTTAATGTTTTTTTTCTCTTTTCAATCAACTGTGAATTCATTCAATTTATTCTTTTTTATTATTGAATTATTTTTGTATTTTCAGATATAAAGAGGTACAGTGGAATCATTCTCCCCAGCAGTCTATAAAGGAATAGCTCTATTATGAACTCTTAAGACAAGTAGCAAAGAAGGCACCACAGGGACTCTGCTCGGACTTTGTGAGGTCACTGGGACAGTTGACTGTGCTTTATAGCGTCCCTCTTCTGGCTCCCTTGTAGGAATTGTAGACTCGCAGGGAGCCAGAAGGGCATGCCAGACTTATAGTAAGAGAGACTTTAAATGCACAAGTAAGCACGTTATTGTGTGATGTTGTGCTAGGCTGTAGGGCTGGTTAGTGGGGCCTTGCCGTGTCAGCTAGTCCTGGCCAGTGATTTCTCAACTGCTGTGTTCAATAAGCATTCACTTAAAGTGCTGTTTCCCACTTTTCCTTTTTTGCCAAGACATCACAATACAGTAGACAGTCCTGCTACACAGCACTTTCCCCCTGCTTCGTCCTAGTGGTGTTCCAAAACACTAGACTATACTGTTTTTGGAATATTATCTGCACAACATTTCAAAAGAATCATCTCAGAAAGCACTAGGGCCAAATTTGTGCATTTCAAAAAGTGGTAGGAACATACCTGATATAGCTAACAAAGGACTTTGGGATCATTTTGCTCTCAAAAACGATGATTGAAAGTGAGAAGTATGACCTAAAGCAAGGCAGTCCAAGTGCTCAGCCAAAAAACAGGATGAAATTAAGTAATTCTGAATAATGCCTGCAGAAAAAACAAGTTTGAAATACAGAAAGAAACATAGAAATGTGTTCCCTCTTCACAAGTAGGAAAAGAGTGGCAAACTCTAAAACATCACAAGGGCTGTGGGGGAAAATGCAGGCTCTCTGACGCATTTCCTATAATAGCACTGGAAAGTCTGAAAAAAATCAAAAGGTCTAAAGAGAATACCACAATTAAATAAAGAGAAAAGGTGTACAGAGCTCTGAGCTCTGTGGAAAACACAGCCTCTTTGCTACTAAAATCTTCATGTCTTGGCCCTATGGTGCATCATCCATCTTTTCCCAACATAACCACAGGACCTACGATTATGAATTACTAACTGATAATAGATCCATTAGGCAATATGAGGGTGTAGAAGGGAGGCAGGCCTATGGGAATTAGTTCCAAGAAGCAAATGCTGTAATTTGCTATGATAGGTTTTAAGTCTGTCATGTTCTATAAACCACTAAATCTGAGTTTTTAGATTGCTCTGTAGCTGCATCTACCACAACAAAGTGCATGCACATGAAATGTTGTGGAACAGTGGCATAGCAAATGCTCTAGACTTACTGTGTCCTCAATCCACTCCCTTGGCTGATTTTGTTTTCAACAGATTAACAAGTGTTGATTTATCATCCCTGGAAACAAACCACTGGGATATTTTTAAAATGGTTTTCTTGTTTGGACCTTTTGACCGTGTTTTTTATTTTTTTTTTTTTTTTATTTTTTTTTTTTTTTAATAAATCCAATTCCAAAAATGATTCCCTCCACTTAATGTATCCCCTATCCTTTCCAAGCTCATAAAATCAGAAGAGGGATGGACAGACAGCACAGGGGAACCCAAACTGAAAATGGAGAGTCTGCAAGGGAGGGAAGAACTGTGTGCTGGAGCCAAACTGCTGCAGAAGTGTGTGGGGTCAGAGTGGGTGTTGGGGACAGGCCTGAGAGAGATGATACACCACTCTCCATCTTCTTTTTGCATCTGGCCATCGTTCCATAATCATCTGTCCTCTGTTCTTTCATTATGATTGTGTGTTTTGTGTTTTTTCTCTCGTAGCTGTTTATCAGTACCGCAGCCTCAGGCCCTCAGATCAGCGGTGTCTGGCCTCAGGCCTAGGTTGTAAAAGCTGAAGAACGCCGGCCGCTCCATTCTGGGAAGTTTTCCACTTTTTTAAAGAAGGAGGAGAGAGGACGGCCAGGTCCCATTAGGGAAGGGGGAGTAAGGCAACAAAAAAAAAGCCCCGGTCAGTGGGGAGACTGCAGCTTCAGTTCTGATGCAGACTGCTGAGGGCAGAGGAAGAGAGGGAGACACAAACAGACAAGATGAGAGAGAAAGAGAGAACAGAAATCTGAGAAAGAAAGCAAGGTTCACTGAGGGTCCTGGAAAGATAGAAGGAGGAAGCCAAACAGAGTGGTAAAAAGACACAGAGAGACGAAGGGAAAACAAAGGGAAATAGAGGAGATGGTTTTATCAACCTTCATACGAACTGTTTCTTGCAGGCATTCCAAAATAAACCATTACATCACAGAATGCGTGGGAACTCTCGCTAAAGCTCCAAAAAGGCTCTTTATCTCTCTCTCCCCCAGTCATTCTGATACCCATCACCAGAGACCCACTCTTTCATCTGGAATACACACACTTTCTCACTCTCGCACACAGAGGAAGCATTACAGCGAGAGTGGATTCCTAAGTGAGCAGTCCGGTCACAGTGTCTTGAGCTTAGCTCAGAAAATGCATGGTGACCTAGCGGAAGTTTCTGATCCCTCCCCCTTCCCAAACCATTCTGGATCAGCGCATTCAGTCCCCTGGAATATAAAATTAACAGAAAACAGACAGCCTGTTTAACAGCATTCACACAGCCACATCACTCCAACCCAGCATGCCACTGCCTTCTGAATTTTACAATACATCATGTCTTTAATATCCTTAAATACTCAATGACAGCACTGGCACTAAACTCTGAATTTTCCTCATATACAGCACAACACTGTCATAACTCAACCCATTACTGCATAACACACAGTAATATGTAGAAAGAAGACAAATTTTTCTGATAGTGTGTCTGTTTTCTACTGAATTCAATTTGGCAGCTACTGTTCTACTTGCTGACATTCGAGACAAGTGCAGAATCAGTATGTGGCAACCAGTAATTTATTTCTATATATACACACACACACACACACACACACACACACACACATATATATATGTGGGTGTATGTATATTATATACAAACATACACACGCACACAATGAAAAAGCATTTCATACTATATGTACATGGACATACAAATACACCTTTATCATATTTTCTCTGTACAGTATTCTTCAACTGCCTCTTAAAAAGGGCCACAAATATTTCTTCTTGTTAAAATATGGTACCAGAAATAAACAAACCACTTTCATGGCATAACCATCACGAAAACAAGCTGGAGAGCAAAGACAGATGGAGGGCAGGCCCACATATGAGCCAAAATAATCGACAACAAAAACAATACCAAATGAAAGAATTAAATTAGACTAAAGCACATTGACGCTATAGGCCGACGTTGATGAGAAAAAAAACCCTTGAGAAACATGTGAGAAGCAAAGCTCTCATTAGCAAGCTTCAGTTTTTACAGAACAACACTTTTGTCCTAATTGGAAGGAGATTAGATGAAATGCTTAAAGCCTAATAGCTAGGCATGCTCCTCAAAGCTGTAGTTAAATAAACCCATCCTGTGTAGCAGAGGTGCTGGAGTGATGGACCACAGATGCAGAGGGAGGATAAAAAAAAAGAACAAACATCCTCCTTTCTCCTGTCCACTTTTGGGCCAGAGCCTGTAACACGTGAAGCATGGAAGAGCCTGCAGCACAACCAACAGTGCTGGCGTGTTACAAAGCTGGACGGCCGGTTTACCAGGCTGTGATTGTCGGGAGAGTGCCAGTAGGCAGGCTGACACAAAAGGAATTTGTGCAGTATTTATTTGAACTAAGACTCTTTGCCTGGGTTTAGACTCAAGTCACTGATTTTGTTTGAGCGAGGGCCCACTCCATTTAGTCTCAGGTTCTCAGGTCTTCTGTTGTAGAATCATGTTAGTCTGTATGTGTGTATGTGTAGGAGTATTGCGGTTTGTGAGAGCGTGTGCTGGTCTCTCAGGTGCCCACAGTGTTGACGGGCATCTGGATCTGGACCACTTCTCCATTTTCACTTTGCTGTATCTGAATGGCCTCCTTCACATCCATCTCTGCTTGTAGCGCTGGACCTAGTGCCTCTGCCTGAGAGAGAAAAAGAGAAAGAACGAGAAACAGAGGGTTAAGATGAATGAAGCTTATAAAACTGGACAGGTACATATGACAGGTACAGATGTGATGAATAGAAGAGAAGTGAAGCAAAGCAAAGAAATAAGAAGAAAAGAGATGCAGAATGAAAAGCTTACAGGCAGAATAACACTGTCATATACTGTCATGTAACAATACTGTCAACACGTACGTCAGTTGAACTGGGTATTACTGTTTGTACAATGTATTAGCACAGTCTTCACTTACTTTTATCCCCTCCATCATTTTAAACTCAACTCACCTAAAATCTTTATCAATATTGTTTTGTATGAGAGCCATACCAGTAAAGCTTCACTGAACTGAGCTGAACTGAAGAGAGGTTGGATTAAGGCTACGCTTTATCTCTGTCAGCCCAATAAAAACAGAGCGTGTGAGGTAGAGCAAGAGGGACGAGGATGAGTCACATCTGAGAGTGGAGTATGTTGAGTGACTCATTCCTTCCTCACATATTCGCCAGGGGACTCGATTGCACACCTGCACAGCATAGAGAGTCTGCAGTCGAGGACATGGCCCATGCACAGGCTCCTACTAAAGCCTTTGTCTCTCTCTCTCTCTCTCTCTCTCTCTCTCTCTCTCTCCCCCCGTTACTCACAGCTGTGACTGCAACTTGTTCTGCTTCACCACAGCCTACACTACATCAGTCTCCAAAGTGCTGTAGTCTTAAAACCTGGATGTTTTGACATTATGCACACAATAGCTGTGATTTGTGGGCTCTGTGTTCTGTGCCAAGCTCTCAAAACACTGCCTGTTCCACAAGAGGGCAGTCAGGAGAGTTTCTGCTAAAGCACTAGATGTGAAATTAGTTTTCATATAGCCCAATAGTTATGGTAGTGTTCTTGCTGTGTTCTATTACGAACATGTGAGATTAAGTCTCAGAAGAGAAATCAAACTATAAATTGGTTCTGCGAGAACAGCAGTAACATCTGGAATCCAACAGAAAGCTTGTCTCAAACACTCCACAATGCCAACGAGTGACAATCAGACCTTGTCTCCAGTCTGGCACACTGACACACTCACAGTCACACACACACACACACACACACACACACACACACACACACACACACACACACACACACACACACACACACACACACACACACACACACACATTTAAATCTCTCAATTTAGCTGCAGTGAGTCCCCGTCCAGCTGTGCTGTCCAGTGGTGAAACATGACCCACTTCTGACCCAGCATCAGGACAGTGTAAGAGCTTTCAACAGCATTCAGCACGTCAAGATCCATCTACGCTGTACAGGGAACAGCCCTTTCTGCCCAGAGACATTCCTTTACTTGTATCCATTTTGTTCTTTTGTGATCCAGTTAGTGTTATGGAAACTATTAAATAAAGAAAGGCAAAAATGTCGTGGTAAATAAATAAAGAAGAATCAAGTAATTTTTCAAGTGCTCATGTAAACGCTAACACATGTTTTTTGAGACAGATGAGAGTGATTCTCATACTTCTGCACTTCATACACTGGGGAGAGCTGTATGGCCACACTGACCTTATGACCTCAGGAGAAGGAGCCAGTAAGGGATATTTGAAGCGTTGTCCATTACAGGTATACTCCGCCAACAGTAAGAAAGGGTTTCTAGAGGCAAATTTCAACCCGCAGAGATCCCATAACCTTAAAATCATCCAAATGTTCTCAAGTCTTTGTATGATTTAAAACTTTAAGGGTTTAACTGAAGAAATATGAGCCTATTTGTTGGACTGTTCTATGCCTTTCCTGTAATGCTACTGTCTACTGATGGCGTCCTCTCTCAGTGTGAGGCTTTTGCCAGTCTCGGTTAGATCCATGAAGACTACCTTCAAACGTAAATATGGTCAATAAATGTTCTTTAGTAATAAATGTTCTTTAAATCAGGCAGACAGTTTAAGTGGACTCTTGATATGAATTCGGAACTCATCAGAGAAGGCTGTCAAAGCAGGCAGACTTTGTCATGATGGTGGATTTCTGCAGCCCTCTGACCACAGCTGCTTGTTCAATTCCTTTTCCCCCTCCTGTGAGGTCAGAACATAGTATCACACAGAAGAGTAGCCGCCTGTAAACGTCTGTTCCATTTTCTCTTTGTTTGATTCTATGTAACGCTCTGTATACAATAGTCTGTTCAACCTGATAATCCTCAACTATTAAATACACTTCCAGATAACTCCGAAGCATAAACAAACATGATTGCGGCAGTCTCTCCAATGAAAGCCAGACGACCCAACGCGGCACGGCTCAATGCATGGGGTAAAAGCGAGCACGCTCTCTAGCGTACCCATGTCATCATAAAACACTCCTAACGGATCTCACACTGAGGCATTGTGGCCCAGGCACATAGAGAGTCAGAGCTGAGAAGGCATGGGCGTCCGTTCCAGGAGGGCCATGACTAAAGCCTTGGCCTGCGGGTGGGGTCTGGTCTGGGGAACTCTGCAGGGGACCAAGGCCAATTGCTTAGCCTCTCTCACACACTAGCTCTCTGGGCTTGGCACAGTGCACTGAAAGAAGACGAGAGGCTGCATGCTGAAGGCCAGCCAAAGTAAGTGTGTGTGTGTGTGTGTGTGTGTGTGTGTGTGTGTGTACTAAGGAAAAGTAGGCAGAAATGATTTTGTGAAGAACAGTTGTTGGAACAGTTAAATATCCAGGCCTAGCATTAAGCAACAGCCAACTGAAAGAACATACTGACTGTACAATAGTTTGTACATGTGTATCCACATGGGATTCCTATTCCTAGCCTGTGTCCTGTCACTGAATTCCAGTTGATAATTAATGCCATGATTCATGAAAGAGGAAAAGCTGTGCTTCAGAAGAATGCACCATGTTACCGGCAACGAGTGGGGGATGCATACTCATATAAAACAACTGCCAGAGTAAGAGTAACAATGACATGACATTTAAGATCATTTAGACAATAGTGCAACCCAAAGGTCTAACCAGTTGTTTTGCTCTTGCCAGCCTGGCCACTTTAAAGGCTCCACTGGGACTGCTGTCCCTCCTTCTCCTTCTCATGGCCTGCATTCCCCTTTACTTCTTCACCACACCAAGAGATTCTGAAGCTCACACTCTAATTAATACTTTAACTTTTTGACTCCTTTTTAACATTGCATATTTTGCATGTTTGTATGCTATTGTTAAATGTTTACAAAATGCAGAAGGCAATGAGTAAAAGTGGAAGTGGCATTGCATCTTTTTTGACATTGAGAATAATATATTTGTCTTCACGTAACTGTAGAAATGTAGCTGTAGCACATATGCAAAGAACATGAA
Source organism: Megaleporinus macrocephalus (assembly GCA_021613375.1). Classification (NCBI taxonomy): domain Eukaryota; kingdom Metazoa; phylum Chordata; class Actinopteri; order Characiformes; family Anostomidae; genus Megaleporinus; species Megaleporinus macrocephalus. The sequence goes on from CM038702.1 coordinate 50,587,067, forward strand.
GTCTTAGCCACATCACTCCATGCATTATAAACACTTGTACTCACCTTGTAACAATCATTAAACCTTGTGAAACTTTTGTATGTGTGTAAACGTGGCCCTAACATCTTTGAAACATGATAATGGCATCATAAGGAAATGATTAGAGCACTTCCACAGATAGAGGGTATGTGCAGAGAGAGAGGGAGACAGGGGCAAACTGGAGGCTATTTATTATTTCTTGCAAAAACAAACTGATGTGATGTGCTGATTAGCAAAGCCGAGTGCAGGAGCGGTTCACCTCCTGGTTCAGAGCAGCTCTGGAAACCACAAGGCAAGGAGGCAGCCAGGACTGCAGGCTTTATAAGAAGTACAAAGACCACATCTTCCATATGTGTCTCTGGTCCTTTATATAAAAACTCTTAGTAAAAAAACACTTGGTAATGGTTGATTTCTAATTGTACACATGTACAGTTGTGGCCAAAAGTTCTGAGAATGGCACAAATTTAGGTTTTCACAAAGTTTGCTGCCACAGTTTTGTAGAACCTGTTGTCAGATGTTTGTGTGGTATAATGAAGTACAATTATAAGTAGAGATGGAAGGATCGATCGGCTATGTATCGGTATCGGCCGATTTTGAATCAAAATATGTGATCGGTCGATATTTCTCCAATTTAACGCCGATCCCGAGAGCCGATCAATGGCGTTAAACAAATTAGCCTATTTTCTGTATTTCCAGCTAGCGTTTCATTCAGTAAGAGGAACCCCCTCCGGCCAGGTCACTGCAATTCCTTTATCAACCGCTAGGTGGAAATACATACCCTCTAATTTTCGACAAACTGACTGAAGCAGCGACGTCGCAAAAAAAGAATGTGCTGAAAGTAAACATGTCCGTCTGGCAGTTGTTTACTGTACGTGACAGGCTCAATCAGGACGTTTTTAAATTAGTAAAATCAGCGTGTCTCGTTGAGGAACCAAGACAAAGACATTTAACACTACTAATCTGATACGACACTGCACTCGGCTGAATACAGTGAGTATCAGCAAACAGCGGAACTGTCACGCGTAGCTAGCACAAAACAAACAACCCAAAACAGATAATAACCAGTGCAGACCAGATCTGACCGGTACAACAGAACAGCAGCAGCAATTCAAGATTTACATTTAATGATTACAGATTGTCGTTTAAAATAACCAGAGTCTGTGTTTATTGACTGCAGTTTTTACTGCATTTATTTCATTAGCTTTTTCGTTAAAATGAATGATTGCAGTATTGGGGATATTTGTTTGATTTACTTTGTTTATTTATTGCAAATTTTGTTAAAAATATTATGCTGTTTCACATGAGCACAATAAAAATGGTAATTAACCAGTTTCACCCATGTTTCATGACTTGCTTGTGCTAAAATAACTACATGTAGCCCTGCCGTGGCATAAACCCCACCCTCGATCGATATCGGCTATTGGGCGATCTTGCTGAAAGGTGATCGGCGATCGGAATTGGCCTCAAAAACACTGATCGGTCCATCTGTAATTATAAGCATTCCATACATGTGTTAACATTTTATTGACAAATACATCCAGTTTAAGCAACGACTTAATATATACAGTGTTGACCCTTCTTTAAGACTTCTGCAATTTGCATCGGCATACTGGATATCAGCTTCTGGGCAAAAGCTTGAATGATGGCAACCCATTCCTGCCTAACCAGTGCTTGGAGTTTACAGTTTCTGGGTTTTTGTTTGTCCACCCTCTTTTTGAGGATTGACCACAGGTTCTCAATGGAATTTAGATCTGGGTAGTTTACTGGACATGGACCCAATATTTCAATGTTTTGTTCATCGAGCCACTTGGTTTTCACTTTTGCCTTGTGACATGGTGCTCCATCATGCTGGGAAAAGCATTGTTCATCTCTAAATTGCTCCTGGATTGATGGAAGAAGTTGCTCTTTGAAGATGTCACTGATACCAACAGTTGGGGGTTAGGTGCCTTCAATCGTGGCCTGTTGGTCCAGGAGATCGAATGGACGGCATTCCTTTCACAAGACAGGTTCCCTAACATTAAGCCTACAACTGCCTTTGCCTCACTGTGCATTCAGATACACTCACACCTGCCCTCTGAAATTCCTGAGCAAGCTCTGCACTGGTGGTGACGCGAGCTTGTAGCTGCACCCTCTTTAAGAGACGGTCCCGTCGATTGCTTGACTTTCTTGGGTGCCCTGAAACCTTCTTCACTGCAACTAAAGCACTCCCCTTGAAGTGCTTGATGATTGGATAAAAGGTTGGTTGGGGTGCTATCTTACAGACAGCAGGCTGTGAAACTCTTGATGCAATGCAATTCACGTCTTCACGTGTCCACATGGTTAACAGAAGAAAACAGAACAAAGCACCACTACCCTTTTAAAGGAGTCTGCTCCTCTAATGAGCATGACAGAGTGATATTAGCTGTCTTGTCCTCATTAACCTCTCCTGAGCTAACAAGATCATCACTGAAATGATGTTTGCAGGCCTTCTCGTAGGTTCTGAAATGCAGTGGCTGGAATGAAGTAATTTAAGTAATTGTTCATTTTCTTAGCAATTAATTGCAATTCATCTGATCACTCTTCACAATCTAGAGTTAACACAAATTTCCACCATAAGAACTGAGGCAGCAAGCTTTGTGAAAACCAAAATTTGTTCCATTCTCAAAATTTTTGGCCACGACTATATACTACATGTCCAAAGGCTTGTGCATAGTGTACAATTCTACTACACCACAGAGAAAATCTTGGGGAGCTACTAACACTGGACATGGGCTTCGTTATGGTTGTTCATTCTATTTGCAATGCTTTTCTATGACAATTATACAAACTGTGATTATACACTTGTGTTGGCAATAAGTGCCTCTTAAACAAAGTGCTCACTATGTGATTTTAGGATTGGCAACATACCACCCAAACCACAGTGATCAATTGGTGAGAAGTGCTTGTGTAGCATGAATGGCTCACTCTGCAACCAGTTAATTAATACGACAGCAAATAATACGACAAGCAGTAAGATCATCAATAAGCAACAGCCAAGGACAGTGTCCAATATACTTCATCAGTGCCTTGCCACTCGACGGCTGTGTCTCTTATCAAGTAGAATCTAGAAGTAAACCGTTTTTAATCATCATTTTTGTGGAGTATGACAGTTTTTGTTTATTTACAAGGGCATCTAATGGCATGCATTCCCCCCTAAAATATGTGCACTGTCCTACAAACATGGAGCTAAAACCATGCATCGGAAAAAGAAGAGGGTTGCGGCAGCTTTCATGCTCTACAAGCGCTGGAAATGTTCTTTCACACATAACCGTTGTTAACTGGCTGTCATCCAAACCAAACTATTTGGGCACATCCTTGCTGTGCACAGACAATGGAAATTAGCTTTTGCCTGATTGGTCAGCACTGCATGGTTGCCACATGAAATTTGCATAATGTTAAAAATAGTTTTCACTATGCTTGTTCAAATTCACATGCAGTGGAGAGGTACAGTCAATTAACAGAAACCGAAATGATAGCAAACATGACAAAATGCATGAATAACGGCAAGGCTGCTGCTAGTGCAACGGTTAAGCTCTGGAGCTTCTGAGTGAATGTTTATGCTGTTTTCATTTCTGAGCTGGCTGCTTGAAAATGTTAAGCATACATTTTTCCTTCTCTTCTTTCTTTTTCTGCATTAAAGGACGCTTTTGGGTGTATAGTGTACCTTAGTGTACAGTTACAAATATGTTGGTAAAATAAGTAAAAAGCAAATAAAAAAATTATGAAGCCTACATTTTCTAAAAATGGCAACTACTTTTTGGTTCAAGCTTATCTGAAATGGACTAGTGCAGAGTGGATAAGTGTATCAAGGTCTGACAAGTCAAGCTTTGAGATGTGTGTGTTTTCCAGGCCAAGGACCATCCAGAACCTTACCAGCATAAAGAAAGACCAGTGCTTATTTCAACACAAACACTCACAACAGCATGGCTCTGTAATCAGATAGTGCAGGTGCTAGACTGGCCTGTTTGCAGTTGCGCTTGAAATATGTGTTGCACTGTGAAGTGCAAAATATGAAAAAAAGCCCCTTGCACAGCTAAAAATTATGGCCAAAAACAATTGAGTGAATAATAACAAATTATTAATAAATCAATAGCAATTAATCAATATTGCATGTTTCAAATTAAAACAGGACAAAATGAATGTCATAGTCTCTGCTTTCAGTTTTTATTTGCACAAACTCTCTTAATATCACGATGCATGTGCATGTGTAATGTTCATATGAATGACTGACAGTTGTGGTGCTGACTATGAGAAGGTGCTATTGTGGTGAAGAGCATGTTAGTGTGTGTACATTTCCCAACCTGGACAGCTCCCGTGTGATCAGTGACAGGCCCCAGCTGGACGTACTGGACCTGGATATCATTGCCTTGCAGAGGAGAAGCCTCCACCGTTCCAGTCCCATCAGCAGACGCAACTGCAATGAGCTGAGGCCCCCTCAAAACCTAAAGAGATAGACAGAGAAAGAACGGAGGAAGCAGAGGAAGCAATGAATGGCCTATAATGAAGAGCATTTGACTGATTCTGCTTGTTTAATAGCACTACTTTCTGTATAGCAGTACTTTACCACTGCACCAGACATAGACAAAGAATTTAAAACTGATTAAATGGGCTAAATAAACACACTGTGCACCCTCAACACTCCTAAATTTAAATGTGGCCCCACTTTCCTAGCACCACTGAATACACCTTCATTAGCTTCTCTCATCCAAACACACTAACGAACGTATGCATGCAAACACAAGAGACCCAGCAATCGTTACAATAACAATGGAGGAAAAAAATGCTCACATGCATTTATAACTGTGGCTTGCATTAGCACAAGCACACTCGATTAATTAAAACATAGATTTTCTACTGGCAGGAATTATCTCTTAATAACACAATACTTTTCAGGGCCTTATGTTATTGCTCTGGATTACTTACTAATTACCCTGCCATGTCAATGGGACCTCACATGTAATCTACTGTGCAAACTTGATCTGATTTGGATGATCGGATAATTCAAGCAAAAAAAAAAAAAAAAGAGTTAAGTGAGGTTCAGAGTGTTAACAATGTGATGTGACACAATGGAGCAACTTCAAGGTAAGGAGGAGTACCAGCAGCCAGAAAAGCTGTAAGGACTAATGTGCTACATTAATACACTTATTTTTGTCAGTAACAAATAACATATAAATTCTTGTAATCGCATTATAGCTACTGACTACTGCATTACACAAATATCTCTAGGACACTAATATTAACTACATTAGATGTGTGTCACATAAATGTTCTCTATATAGATGATCTGTGTTAATTCCTATAAGTAAGTTCCATGAGCACATGCTAACTGTGACTGCACAGCTTTAATTGTGAATGTGACCACTGCAGCACGAGCGCAGGAGGCTGTTTACCTGCCGAACAATCTGTCTGAGAACTAATCGTGCTAATATGAGCCTCATTCTGGAAAGAAAAAGCCACACACTCACCTAATCAGAAAAGACCTGATTATCATTCAAGTCAGCTTTTGCATTTTAACATTTTATTCACAAAAAATAGGTTGAGACAGCTGTTAAAAAAAAAAATCCAAATGTATTAGCCTTACATCATCTTAAACAAGCATTAAGCTGGGTCTTGTTCATTAGCATAAATAATAAAACTGTATGTTTCTTTCTAAAGAAAATACTAAAAGGACTATTTGGATTTCCTTGTACTTTCCAGTTGGTACAGGATTGTTTGGATTTTAGGGAGCAGCATAGAAGTAATTAGTAGGGATGCATCAATACCATCTTTTTCAGACCAAATATGAGGGTCTATTGTTAATGAGAGTCTGATACCATAATGAACTACTCTGAATAAAGTAGTTTGTAATGTGAGTGACTGAAATGTAAATGTCATCAGTTAAATCGCTACAATCTAGCTGTTTGAATGATGTACATTAGCTACCTCTGCTAACTAAATTAGTTACTACTTTTAAGGTTTCCTTCCTCATCAAAGCAGCTGTAAGTCTGACCCCTGCTCTTTGTCTGTCTCCGTAGCACAATCAAAGGGCTACTAAGACTAATGCTAATGAGTTAGTAAATTATTTTTGGCTGGATGGGCTGTAGTTAAGTGTCTTCTAAAGCCAGACAAACACTGGGTGATTTAAGAAATCTCAATCTTTTGTGAATAGCACTGTACGAAAACGTACATGGTATGTGAAACACAGCCCATACAGACATTTACAAATAACGCAGTTTCATTTTTAAAAAAAATACAGCTTAACGTTTACAGTAAAACCATGTTAAAACACTCAGAAATCTTATTTTTATATATATTCTGTTAATTGCTTTTACAAGTTCAGACATCAACAATATACCATTACACAATACAATTTCTCATCTTTCCATACCCTCTACCCCAAGGCATACATGTGCCTCTTCTAACCGTTTCGAGTATAACATTGTTAACTACATAAAGAAAAGAAAAACTAGGTCATTTATATAAAAAAGGTAAATAAATATATAACTAAATAAAAAAACATGAATAAATAAACTAAGATGATAATAATCTTTAACTAAGATACTCTTCTGGGCCAGTTTAATATCTGAAATATATAATACAGAAATATATCAAGTTTCATTCAAATTGGATATTTGCAAACCTTCAGAGTATGTAACAAAGGGTAACCAAGTGTCAAAAAACTTTACTTTTTTTCACTCTCTAATAGTGAATTTTATCTTTTCAATCCAATTTAGAAGAATTAAACGTCTCGCCAATAAGGAGTAGAAGGCAATAACACACTCCTTGTCTTTAGTAAGAGATAAACTCTCAGGTTGTGTACCAAATAAGGCAAAAAGGGTGTGTGGATCAATCTGAACTCTATATATGTCACTGTAAGGCTTAAGAATGCTCTTCCAAAACTGTGCCAGTTTAGGACACGACCAAAGGAAATCTTATTTTTTTACTTGAAAGTAAAGTAAGGTAGTGAAATGGCAGCATGCACCAACCCCTGTCCTAGACCTTCCAAAGGACTGGGGTAGCTCTAGCGGGCTAAATACGTGAAAAACTGACATTCTGCTACATTGAAAGTTACTGAGTTGGTGAAGGTCTTCATATTTACAAAATTACACAATGCAAATTCCTTACCAAATAGCAGATAGTGTTTATGACTTGTGTGAAATCAGTAACAGAAGTAGAATTAGCACATACTGGACAATGTGCCATGGAACGGGGGATGGGGATGGGGTCTGTGTGTGTGTGTGTGTGTGTGTGTGTGTGTGTGTGATCTGAAAAATAGCTTGTGAAAAGAGTGGATAGCTTCACTCATACACACACACACACACACACACACACACACATGCACACAAGTGCCAGATATGCACACAATTAACAAGAACATACAAACACACACTTACAAAAAGTGACTGCTTGCTCTGTTATTGATTTTACAGTGACGTGCACACGCGAGCCACATTAATAAGAGAAACTCTGGCTCATCACCTCACAGACAATAGCATGGGTGCATGTCCTGTGACTAACAATTAAGAACATTTGCTCTAAGACTGTCCGTTTGTTCAAAGGAAGCATTTGAGGTAGGACAACAGCTGAGTAACATGACTAATAGCTCGGTGAAGTCACTACAGGGGGTCCTTTGAGGCTCTCATTATCATTAGCTTCCTGTAGCTCCTTAATTGGCCTTTTTTTTGATGACGATAAATAGTGTGATACCAGTCTCACCAGCTGGGCACAGAACTGCCATCCATTCCCAATTAGGAGGAGAGGGAATCTGTTTCTCAGCACAAAATCCCACACTAACCTCAATTAAAGACGCAATGCTGGCCCAGGCTCCCCCTCCCACCGCACCCCCAACCTTGGCTTTGAAGCTGTGAGTCATTGGCATGTTTCGAGGTTGTGCCGAACCCTCACAGTGCCCAATGTGTCTCCAATGGTACAGAGAAAAGCTGCCAGTTTCACCACAGTGTCTCCTGTTCCTCAACCAAACCACGGCACGACCAGTCAGACCCCTATGGTAACAATTAGGGTAAGCAAACCATGCTAGCTGAATTGAAATGCCGGCAGTGAGGCACAGAGTGATCCAGTTCAAAAATATGTGAACAGAATTGTATATGGAAAGTCTGATCTTGGTGGGACAAAATCACAGGTAACTGATATCTACTGATATCTGCCAGTTTAAATACGTAGAAACCCAAATGACCTGCATTTTGTATATATTTATATGCCCTGCAAGACCTTGGTTACTGGGCATATAAATAGGGGCGTACCGTCTTGCTGAAACACACTGTTCTCCAGTTCTCCTAATGCTGTAGCATGGAGTATTCCTTCAATACAATTATGGCATCCAAATTAACCCATGAAAACAATCCCAAACCATTATTCCTCCATTACCAAACTTTAAACACCAAACACAAAGTTCTCCTAAAATTTGATAAAAAAAAAAAACAAAAAAAAACCACCTTGTATTGTATCACCAGGTGCCGATGCATAGCCCTAATGGCAACTTTTGATTGAAGCTTTGATGGCCCAATAAATCAAAATAAAAACAAATCATGTTCATCTTCAATCTCATGTTTTAAAACAAAACTCACTTAAAAGCATGTGAGTATTTACGACTGGACAGCCTTTCTGAGATTTACTGGTCTGCGCATTTCGAGTGCCTCTGATGTTGTGGCTCTTTTTCCATCAGCCCTAGACCACAGGATGTTCTGTGCTAGACACGAAACAGCAGCAGAAAAATTCTAATGCCGAGATTGTTTTCACACATTGCAATTGGGATATGTTTTTAAGATACCTTAAAAAAAATGTTTGGCATAAACTTATCATTTATGAAATTCATCACCATAATATTCCAAGAAAGACCACGGGTTCTCTAGACCTTTCAAATCACAAAAGAATCAAGCATTACAAAGGAAAAGAGCCCAAGATTACAGTCTAAGTGTTGTTCTTTTAAATAGTGCAAGAAAATACATGATGCAGGAGTATGTTTTGCACTAAGTGCCCTGAAAAATAACTATTCTGCACCACATTAGCAGGCTACCACAAGGATCAGTTGTGCAGTACATTTACACTCCCAGGAGAAACAAGTAAGACAAAATTGTGTTGACAGTTGCTATGAAGTGCTTTTAAACCAACAGCTACAGCGCCCTTGGTGAGAACTAGAACACACTGACAATTTCACTTTTGCTGTGTTCAGCAGTTTGAGCTGGGATTTTTGTCACGCACTAAAAACAATATGAAACAAGAGGCAGAGATGGCACCGATCAGATACTAAGTAATGATACTGAACCAGAACAATGACACACACCAACACTGTGTGATATGAGGCTGTAAGCTGTGTATTTGGTGCCGTGTGGTAGTAGAGCGTTTTAGTAGTTTGAGAATAACATTCTAATTTTAAACGCTCATCTCAAAGATCACTTCCCAGGACTAACATTGAACTCTTTCTTTCCCAGGTTGTGTTGCCCTGCTAGCGACACCATGCTGCTTCTGGACCAGGCAGTTAATCTGCAAAATGGAGGAATTTGCCTTAAGTGCAAGTTTTACCTAAAATTAACAACATTTAAAGGGGAACGATTACGCTTTTCTGGTTTTCTCTTGCAGCTTTTTGTGCCTGTAAACAGTCTGCAAAGTTATAAAGTCCAAAGTCCATGCCAGCGGGAGAAACTCGACTTTTCTCAGCTGCCTAAAAGGGCATGTTGGAATTCCAGCCCTGCTGATGTCATCTCGTACCACAACTGCTCTGGTATTTGGCCAATCAGAATGTGGATAAGCTGACCAATAGAAGCATGGAGACACAGGAGCTTTAACCTAATGTTTCAGGCAAAGACGCACAGTATGAGAGAAGTAATGCTTGTTTTTTTGTTTTTAGGAAGACTGAAGTATATAAATCTATTCTAGTAGATTTTAAAAATAAAAACCTAAACACTGAAACTATAGGTCCCCTTTAAAAAGGGGTTAATGTTGCTCCTTTCACACAGGCTATACACACGCATGTATGTAATTAAACAGTATGTTTGGAAAGCTCCTAGGTCCAACAGTTTGTAATGACAATGAGATTTTCACACAGACTCAAAGTTTGTCATTACGTTGCTCCACAACCGCTTTTAATTATTTACCACAGCCAGCCAAGCTGGTATAGATGGCTTAGTGCAGCATTGTCTCATGTGTCTACTACATACAACAAAAAATAGGTTTTTTACTATAAAAAATATTTATAGTACGCTCAATTTGCCTTGATTTATGCTTGTAGTGAAGGCAATCAAAGGGGCTGGAGATGCAATAACAAGCTCTAGCTACCTCATTCAGTCATTGTCAGTCAGTTCTCAGCATGTTACTCACTGTGCGTAAAATTATACACTGAATGAAAGCACATGAGACTGTTGATTCAAAGACCAGTAGACCAGTGGGACTTTGGAGGCAAAACAAAAATAAACACATAACAATACAAGTTTTAAATGACAAAAAAAATAAAAATAAAACAAAATTCCCGTCGCTAACGCTTATGTGGAGCTAAGCACAGGAACTGCCCGGTTGTTGTCTGCAAATAATTTAAGTGTCAGCTAACCACTCTGTGTCTGACATGAAGCTGGAGTCAGACTTATTTTCGAATGCTCCCTGTTTCACCATGTAGTAGTGGTGTAGCAGTTATGCTAACACCTCAGGCTGCTTTTCAGGTTTAATCCCATTCCATTTTGATCCATCTTAAATTTCACAGGTGGATTACATCACCTCTCCAATTGTTCCAGTCTTCCCATTCCCATTACACGCTCGCACCTCAGGCGTAACAATATTGATACCTGCTGCACCATTTAAGGTGAAATAAGATCATTCGAATAAGAAGCTGGTGAATAGGAAGCTACTTCTCCTGATCTGTGCTATGCAAAGAGGGGCCAGTACCATCGGTCTATGGCAAAACTGCAGAGGAGGGAAATGTAAATAAAGTATTTAAAAAAAAATTATGCTCTGTGTTTAATGGCTGTTTAGTGCTAGCTAAAGCTAACAGCTCAGGTACTACATTAACAGAGAAATCATTACTCGCAGCTGAATCCATAATAACATTAACATAATAGAACGTGAAGGCCTTTGTTTATATATAGACGATTTCATTACACAAAAAAAATTAAAAATCAATGGAGGCCTTTTTACATGTGACACTCCTCGTCTGATTTGTTTCATGCAGGTTAGAAAATCTGGTCCAAATGTGTGTCCACAGAATGGATGTTAACAGATCTGAATTTCAGAGGTCACCCTAATGAGGAGCACATTTAGGGAGAAGGTGGGAGGACGGCAAGCCCTCTGTCCAATTTAACAGAGATCACACACCAAAACCCATGCACACACATATACACGTTGCCTGAAGGACTTGTTTTTACATTTCCCATTTCAAATTCCACCACTAATCTGGTCCTCAGGGCTTCAATGAGGCAACGCCTGAAAAACAATAACACTGAGAAACTAACACAGTCACTCACACACACCCTGGGTGACCTTATTCAAGGCCCAGACCTAGAATGCTCTCCCCTCCACTCTCTCACAGCCTGTTGTCCAAATGTGTGTTTGTGTGTGTCATCTCCTATGCATGTGCCCTTGTGTGTTTGCATGCATTTGTGTGTGTGTACGTGTTTTGGAGACTTCACAGTTGACAAACAGTTCTCTAAGCAAGCACACTAAAACCAGCAGGAACTATAAACCCATGATTGGGACCCAGTTGCATTTTCAGCTGCAAGGGTTCAACACAATGAGGGTTTTATGAGCCTTGGAAGCATGTTTGCGATTTCTGAGCACTGAAAGCATTTCTCGTCGACAGACTTCCGGTCCCAAGACTGTTCCCAAATCAGCTCAGTGCTCCTCACTCTCTCCCTAGCTCCAGCCTAGAGATCAGGAGGACAAAGTTCCCACACTTTTAAAGAGAGACAGGCTAATTCAAAACACACATCCAACAGAGATGCACTCCTGCTCGCAATGTCATCCAACCAACGCAACAAATTTAAACTCATCCGTTTAAGTAATTACAGGTCCAAATAGTAACGAGGAAAAAAATGCAATCACCACAACACACAAGCTCACAAGAGATAGTAAAATATGAAGAGTAATATGCAGTTTCCAGGCAAACTGTTCAGACACAGGATAAGATATGTGCCAAGTTTATTCTGGAAAAAGTTCCAACAATAAATAAATAAATTATTTTTTAATTTACCACAAACTACAAGAATAAGCACTCACACAACACCCAGGTGTCCCAGTTCAGTTTTTATCAGTTGTGAACTGGTAATAAAGATTTGTAATTTATTTTTCTCTACCAGAAAGTTTAAAGGAGCATTTTATTAATTATTAATTAGATTCAGTTTCCGAATAATTCCATAATTGAGATGTAAACAAAGTAAAAAGGGTTTTAATCAGAAATGCTTTATATAGAGAAACTTATTGACTCTGTATTGTGGTGACGATGAGAATCAGGGGTTGCTATGGCTGTTTTATTTACTATCCAAACAACTAGTGGACCTACACATGGCTTATGACAATCAGTCCTGACACAGGATAACAAACAAAGTAGTTAAGGCAAACAAAACATGTAAACTAATCAACAACAACAAAACAGTGACACAACACATAGTTTGGTTCAGTCCTCGTTCAGTGTTTGTAATTTGCTGACTGATTCATGATCTCTGATATAGAAATATGTTTTCTCTTCCTATCCTGGAATAAAATCCCCCCAAAATTCCAAATGGCTGGTACCCTCATTCTTCTGCATTATTCCAGTCTGTCATTAACCTGTTGACAACCAGAAGGATGGCCCAGAAAATGTGATCAAAGACTACAACTTCTCAAAACACAGACAAAATTAGATCACCAGGTCTGCTTTATCTATTTAGTCCAGACGCTGGGTACAGGATGAGTCAAGTACACTGCATAATCAAGTGCGCTGAGACCCACACACAGAGTAAGTTGGTTGCTAGGACCAAAAACAAACAAGAGAGAAAGGGGTTTGAATAAATCTTTTGGTTATGCAGTAATGCTTTCAGCAGTAACATAGGACACCAAACACATCGAGCAACTGGAGCAAAAATGACGGAGAATAAGACAACAGCAGCTTAATGCAAAAAACATTCAGCCAGGGCCCTGCATTGAAAACCAACTGTGCAAACAAGCCTCTTCCCAAGCTTCTTTTCTCTTTATCTGTGTTCCAATGTCACTGCTACACATGAATCTTACTAAAGTCAATTATGAGAGATAAATGAAAATATGCGATACACCCCAAAACAGATTGAAAGTGGTAAACCCGGTAAAGTTGTGAAGTTCAGTAAAGCATGAACTTCACAAGCGCGGCTAGATGAACACTTCTGAATTAGGTCAGATGGTTCCCTTCTAGTAGATGAAGTCGAGAAAGCACGTGAAGTGCAGGGATTACCAGCATAACAGAAAAACAAGTCCATAATTATTGTAAATAAGCAAACTGCAAGATAATTGTCTAAAAAATAATCAATATTTTGTTCTTTTTGGTAATTAAGAACACATTTGAATCAAGACAATTCAAGTCATTTTTTTAGTATCGCATCACTGCAGAGATCGTTTACCAAAACACCAGTTTTCCCTTGAGTTTTCTTATTTTCTTCCTTAAAATTCACGGTTCTTACAAAAGAAAGGGCTATGTCCCAATCTTCGTTTACAGCTCCCTCCAGCACCACAAGCTTGCAAAGTTACAAAAAAGAGCTTCCTCCCTGTTTCTACAGCCATTACCAGTCAACAACATCTGCAGCAGGCAGACCAGAGCCAGAACAGATGGGGAAAAGTCGAGAAAGAAAGAAAGAAAGAAAGAAAGAAAGAAAGAAAGAAAGAAAAGTTAAAAGAAAAATGGAAAGAAAGGAGACGGGAAAATGTAAAGAGAAGGGAAAAGTTAAGAAAAATAAAAAGAAAAGAAAAGTGAACAGAAAGGAGAAGAGAAAAGTGAAAAGGAAAGAAAATATGAGAAAACAAAAGAGACAAGGAAAATAATTAAGGATAAAATCATAGAGGCCACAGCACAAAATAAGCAAACTCTCAGATAATCTGAAAATAATCTGAAACCCGGTGGATAATCTCCAGAGCATGTCTGAAAGCATACTTTGCTACAGAGGCCAAACAAAGGTGGAACGAAAACACACTCATTAAACCTCATGTGCAACATGAGCGGAGAACCTGGAAGAACGAGAGATCGCTTCAGACTCTTACACTCTCTTGTAACTTCATTGTTTCCAGTTTATCTCTCGTTTACCGCAGTAACAGCCTCTACTCTTCTGGGAAATCTTTACACTAGATGTCAGAAAATTGTGGCAAGGATTTGATTGCCTTCAACCACAAGAGCTCAAGTGGGGCTGCTACAGTGTGTCCCATTCTATTGCCAATGCTATTGTATATAAAGTGTGCGGGCCTAGTGTTCAAGTAACAATAAACAAACTGTTAAAGAAGCAATATGTAAGATGATGTACTACATTCATATGAATTTTAGTTAAAATTAAAATTATTCAGAGAATGTGAAAAAATAACTGAACATTATGCCAAAGAAGCCTATGTACTGTGCTGCAAACATATCTACAAAAATTATCAGGCAGTTTGGGCCAGGAGAAATATATATATACACACATTATACATATAAATCATGTGCATGTTTACAATGTTATATTAGTTACTATTAGTTTGTGTCTGCTTTACATAAAGGTACGCTTAGTATCTGGCATAATGTTTGATAAGTTTCATCTCCACTGCCATCTCATTTCTTAAAGTATCCTTTCCTCCCTATTAATCCATTATTAATGCCAACTTTCAACCTAGAAACACTCCACACCTTCTCTAACCATCTCCATCCTTGATCTGCAGCTATAAAGCTGTAAAAACACATTGTTCCCAGCACCGTGTACACTCCCCTTTCAATCCGCCCACAGGCATCAACGAAAGCTCTCCAGTGACTAGAGAGGGCAAGTAACATAAGCCCTGACTGAATCTACCTTTTAGCAGCCGTGGGCTCTTCCTTCCCCTGCACTCCGCAGGTCTGCTGAAGAAATCCCTTAGGATTCCACCATGTAAAGTACTGTCTCATTCAGAATAAATAGTCAATGATCAGCTTTATTGAAGGTCAGCAAAGTTTTTGGGGGATGCTATTAGCCAGTTAACATCAGTGTGGGGTCTGTCTGCAAAGGAATCATGGATACATCTGAGATGGAACAACAGCTGGTCCAAAGATTATATACACCCAGCCTGGTTTTATGTTAAAATGTTAAAACCAACATAAGTTAAACAGCAGCCAAACAGGCTCAGGCAAGCATCCATCTGACAAAAAGAATGACTGTAATTTACTACAAATTTAACAACACACAACTACAGCAGCCAGCCATGCAAGTCCTCAGCACTAAAATCAAGCTTTATTTTGTTTGTCAGTTTGTTTGTTGGTTTTAATCAAAGTTTGAACTTTCTGACAACTTTGTCATATTTCTATGATCTTGTGGATGTAGATATAATTGTTTGTAATGATAAAGAAGCAAAAAACAGAGGTGTGCATAGGCATGCACATGCTACAGTTTTTAGTTCACAATGTGATAGTATGGGAAAAAACATGAATGCTACTGTAATCTCTGTTTTAACAGAACTGGATATAGTAACAGTTTGGCTCAGGTTTGCAAGTAACTAAGTGTATTATATCATATTTAAACCTGAGTGCCTTAACATGAGCACACAGCTACAAATGCATTATAGACGTGACAGAAGAAGCAGAGTCTACAGGTATCTTCATATTCGCAGCATTTGCAGTGAGATCAGCTCTGGTGTGGGTTTTCACTAACTACAGTAGATGATGTCAGTAGATGATGGGCGGGACCAATGAAAAGACATTTCTTTAACAAACTAATATGCTGGCACACCGTCCACTGAGGATCATCCAGTGTTGTACCAATTTGCCCAGTGGTAACTCAGTGGCCCATCTGAAGAGGCAGCCAGTGTGTAAACATAGCATTCCCCCATTAGCTATTTTTAAATATAAATAAGTTTGAATGTATTCCTTTAAATATTTGTGCCTCTTAAAAACAGTTGGTCTCATTAATCTTTATGTTTGTCTTAAATTCTTAGTTTTAAAATCTTAGTTTTTCTTAAATTTGTTCATGAGCAAGGTCATATGTCAGATTCACTGACAGTATTTGTGTCCTGAAACATTTGAGCTCGTATAGCTATACAATTTATTTATGGTGAACACCAAATCTTTATGTCTCATTGACTTATGGATTACTAAATGTCAAAATAAGTCTGAATGTACATCACTAGTCGTAACATCCAAATACTTTTTAGTGTGCTGTAATATCAGTACTGCTCCAAAGGGGACCTTTAACAATGTATGGTTCCATTCAAACAATTTAAGCCATAATATTGGTTTCACGTTTCCCATGGAAGATGTTGGATAGCGACGTAAGTAAATAATAAGTGTCTTTGTCATTTTTGCAACAGTGGATGATTTTACAGCTTCTCGCTCTTCAATACTTATTGCTCCATCCAACTGGAAACAAAACAAAAGATAAAATGCTTGACAAGCACTGCCTCCATCTCGCTCTCCACTCATGTCAACAAGCAGAGACAGCCAGTCCATGGTGTTGTTAACGAAGCAGACACAGAGAGAGAGAGAGAGAGAGAGAGAGAGAGAGAATGCATATATATGTGTGTGTGTGTGTGTGTGTGTGTGTGTGTGTGTGTGTGTGTGTGTGTGTGTGTGTGTGTGTGTGTGTGTCTCCTTGGCTCTCACTAGTGTGTAGCTAAAGGGCCAGCTGGCTGATTGGTCCTCTGGAGCAGACACACAGAAACGCTACCAGAGACATCTGGAGTCCCTTACCCATAAGACCAGGGAGCCAGACTCCAAACGCCTGCCCAGAGCAGTGCACTCCAGTAGGGGCATCAGGTTCCTTCAGTACCCTGGCTCCACCAAGCAAACACAGGCATGACTGCATAGACAAATCCATGTGGACTATAAGCACGCACACACCCACATCTCGAGCAACATTCATGAACTCTCAAGACCCACAGTTCAATGGCCTAGTCCTAGGCAAAAAAACTACAATACGTTTGTGCCAGTGCAGCACCAGCCCAAAGGCAACTAATGATCTAATGAATACATGTGACTGTTTACAACCCCCTAAAAAATCAATAACAGCCTTCTTGTTTATAAACTTGGCTGAGGAAACACTAATTTTGCTGAGCTTACATAAGCAAGCCTTGCCTATCTTTGTAATTAATATTTACTGAATAATAAAAATGTCTTACCTCTTGCTCAACTAATTATCTGATTGTCTGTTGCCTTTCTTAATTAGGCACTTATAAGAGGTAAGGGGTCAGTGAAATACAAAAACGGGCGCAACAACATTGAGTGAAAAAGACAATGCAGACAAATATATATTTGCACAATTTTTATATAAAACAAATACATAGTATGATACACCAACAGTGCTGAAAGGCTGCATGTTGGGGTGGTGATTAGATTATTTAATATGGGTGCAAGCGATGGTCTAATATGAAACATTATGTTATATATATATTTACTTGTATTTACTCTAATATTAGATATTTTCTAAATTAGAAAAGTCATTTTCCAGGTGTTTAAATGTTTAAAAAGGAATGTATGTACACAAGCAAACTCATTCCCAGTCATTCTCTTTGAGAAGTCAACTCACGCTATCAGAAAGTCACAACACATTCCACTGAACACAAACTCCTATGAGTTCTCTTGATGTCTGAGAGTTTCAGAACAAAACCTCTGATCACATCAGCGTCCAGAGTCGACATATAAATACAAGCTGCTCCTTTAGGAGATAAACATCACATACACATCACAGCTCTCCTGTTGCTGGTTTGATTTTTCCTTAACGCCTGATTCCCACTACACGACTTTGAGTCGTCGGGTCTTTGCGCCGTTCACACTACATGACCGGTTGTGCTGTAATCGAGAGTCTTTCGGTTGTTGTGGCTTTCACACTACATGACTGATCGGCCTCTCGGGATCATGAATTACAGGGTTTTCACCCTGGGGAATCGCCCACTCATCTGGCTGCTGTCCAAAAACACGTGTTTTGTCCCGAGAACACACAAGATCTATACGCATGTGAGAACTAGCGATACCACGTAGAACATATGTTATTTCCAAAACAGACGTCAACAAACAAGCAATACAAGCTGTTACTGCGCTGATTTGCAGTGACAAAAGAAAAAAGAAAAAGGAACAAATATGGATGAGAAGATGGATAAAGACACGGGGCCAGCAGGGACGGTCTATTCTGCAGTGAGAGTTGGACCTTGGCGCTGTTCTCTCTCTACATGATCCCATTGGCTGTAGTTAGATGCTGCTGTTGACTCCTAGTCGCTGACCGGCCTAGATATTAAACATGCTAGATGTTTGCCGGGCGTCTGCGATTAGTCGGCAACGGCCTGGCGTGCATCTTTCAGCGGTGCACATTTCACGACTGAGCGAGCACCGAGTGATCGCCGATTTGCCTTTGAGTAGAGGTTTTTGTCTGTGATCTACAAAAACAGTCGACGACTGAACATCAGGCTAAAATCGTGTAGTGTGAACTAAACATCAGTCTGTAAAAAAAATATCCCTCTTACTTTCTGTCATGACACCGCTGGGAAGATGGGCAAATTAATTGAGAGTCTAAAAGGTAAACCTTTCAGAGGTTCAGTTATGGCAGCCACTGGATCACAAGTTAATCCTGGAGAATTTAGGTTCTTAAGCAGGTACTTAGCCTACTAAGACTGAAAACATCTGGTTTTAATGTTACCATTCAGGAAACCTGAAGCTCTGGCACACACACACACACACCAGTTCACAGATATGCACAAACAATGCATTCAAACACAGGCACGGGCAGTACAGGGAAGTGACATCAGTGCGATTCACAGACTTACAGAACAACAGAACACATACACATATACGTTTAAGGTAAACTAGAGACAAATGCTGCATCTTCAAGTATAGAAAAAACACCACACCATATACAAAAACAGATATGGATTAATAATAAAGATCCAATGTCTTCATCATTTCAAATGCATCTACTTTCACTAAAACACAACATTGCACTTATAGTAAACATAATCAACACTATCCATGCAGTAGTCGTATGTTCCACATGTGCTACAATAATCATATAGTGCAGTAGAAATGTTAATGATTACTAATGAGACCTGACTGATCCAGTACGAATCTGCAACACCCATAGTCCATAGAGAACTATGAAAGAGTCTCAAAGAAATGTAATAACATGGGCATCAAATAGACAAGGTCATGTACTGGTTCTTATTGTTACTGAATGTACTGCTGAACTGTACTATACTGGGCTAGGGTGTTTTATTAAGGACTATATGGGATTATTTTGGAAAATTTCACAGACGCTATATGAATCGGCAAGCTAAATCCCTTACAAATCGCATTATGGAACTTCCTCAGGCAAACCTAATCCAGCTTATTATACTCACACACACCATTCCACTGCACAGCCCAAGACCCAAGATGCACTGGTCTGTGGAGACATTAGCTTAAAGGCAATGTCTGTATCCGGTTTAGGACAAACAAAGCCTCTAGACAGCTCTTGGCCTAAAAGGACTCAAATCTTTCCAGCACTGCACCTGGTTCAATGTGGAGGTGTTGCCCAATCCTCCCTCCCTCTTCCTCTCTTGCTTTCTCTCACTTTCCTTCCATCCTTCCCTCCCTCCTTCTCCCAGTCAACTCTAAAGGGAGTAATAAGTGTCAGTACAGTACTCGACCTCAACATCACGCTCCTCAGCATATTTGTCCCAGCAAGAAAGCGAGTAAATCAGGACTCGCGCTCCGACGGGGAGAAAATGCCGAACATCTCACTCTCTGTCCAACCAGCATGCGGGACGAGGAAATGGACCTGGCCCGTCGAAAGGAGAGATTTGTGATGAACGGGTCCGTGTTCCAGTTTGTGTTCTGGGAGGCAAAACTCTCTGCACTGCGTGTTTGGATGAGAACAAAGGTGCAATAGCAGCCCTTGACAGCTTTAAGAGTGGCGGACCGTTCGGCCGCACTCGTCTCATCCTAATGGAACCTCAGGGCCAGCGACTGAAGCATTGGCCTGCCAGAGACAAGGTCATTGCCGGTGGCTGCAGTTAGGAGAGAGCGATGAGATATAACCCATAATGAACTGCATCTCCAGAGCCTAATACTGAGTGAGCGGTAGAGACCAAAACCTAGAGAAGCTTTTCTGTCTGCTCCCACAGCCTCCACTAAGCAACTCTAGGGACACATTTGTTCCCTCCCACCAATCTCCTCTCTGCCTCCTCATCAGTCTTTTGCTCTTATCTCTCCGGCCGGACGCATCCACTGGCTCTGCGGCGGAGGGATCAGAGAGTAGGAGCTGGAAACATCAGATAAGAAAGCTTGGAGAGGTCACAAAGGGCAAAGGATTTTTTGTTTCCCTCAGCAACAGCAGAAAGCTTTTACGTGAGGCGGCTGTTGGATTTGTGTTGATTGCGGGAATTGGACAGGAAAGTGAGTGTTGCCCAGTAATGCTGTAAATTTCAACCCCTCCAGTGAGAGGAAAAAAAGCAGGCAGGGGGAGGAGCATAGAGGGCAGCCTGCTAAGAGGTCTCTTCAACTTTAAAAAACAGACGACCTTTTGTCCCTGCAGCCTAAATGTTCCTGCAACAATCACACGTTTGCCTATTCCAGACACTGGGGCCTTTACTAGATTCATAAAAGCCAGCTATAGCTTATTTCTTCAACACCACAGTTTACATTACCATCGCCAATAACAGGGACGTTTTCTCTGTGTTGCTGAATAACCACACTCCCTATGTTCTACCACTGGAGCTCACAGACCACCTTAGCCAAAGAGCTCTTTAAACTTTTAGGAAATTCATAGAGGAGTGAAAGGTCAAAGCAGCATGGCAGGTCCAGGCTGCCGAACACGGCTGTGTGCAGCTGGAAACGGAAAACAAGGACAGGCCTCCAGAGAGGAGATGAGAACAAGTCTAAGGGCTCCTAGAGGTGAAAAGAAAAGATGGGGACGGAAAAGGGGCATGGTGGAATCCTTGGATGGGACAAAGAGACCTGAAGCAGAGCGAGACGTGGAAGAGGTCCAAAGAAATAAACCGTATTTGGACTCAGGGCTAACAACCCCGCTCTTTCTCCGTCCAACACACAAACACACGAACAGAAAGCAGAAGACACAGCCTGCTCTGTGCTCTCCCCCCAAGAGCCCTCACAATCTCAGAGCTCTAACATCAATAAGGCAGCAAAGGACACTGCCACCAGAATAATGTTGACACTTCTAACCACTGTTCCAATTTCTCTCCACGGGAATCACGCTCACAAAAGCAAGAAACGACTCCGGAGTGTATGCGTGTCAGTGTGTTTGTATGAAGCCAGACAAGGTTAGAGAAATAAGTCACTGTGTGTTTGTCTTGGCCTGAACATGGCATCACATCATTTTACAGACACAATCAAAATACACTCCAGTGTCTGTCCAAGTAATTGGAGAGTGACACAATTTGTCCTGTTTTGACTCTGTGCTCCAGCACGCTGGGTTAGAAAGTAAACTGTGAGGTTAAAGCACAAATGCCAACTTTAATGCGAGGATATTTGCAACATCTCTATTGGGTGAATCACATATTTCTTTATACATAGGCCCCCTATATACAGAGAACAGCAAGAGACCTCATGTGCAAATGTCACATTTGCAAAGGTCACAAGACCTTTTTGTAAGCTCTCCTGTGCCTGACCTAAAGATCAAAATACACACAGCAAGCCAAGATACAACTAAGCAGCCAACGGTGCAGTTATTTGCCACCACAAATGTGGTTGTGATTACTTTATAGTTCAACCAACATTGATGCAAATATTAAAACTGAAACTGTCATTTTCATTTAAATTGCACATTCTGCAAAAGTCAGTCATTTTTGCATTTCAGATTCGGTCGCAGAGCCCAAAACAACACACTGTGTCACAGCACAACCTTTATGAAGGGTGACATAAAAACGAAGGAAAGGAAAAAAGGAAAACAGTGACCTAACTGTCTCACTCATAAACACTCATAGGTTGTGGTTATGGTTCTTTCACACGAACATGTGGGTATGTTGCCAAAGACCTGGACACGCACAAATGATTCAGTTAAAAAAATTTTGATTACATTTAAAAAAGCAAAACCTTAAATATCACCTAAAACACACATCTATTACATACTGATACAATTAATACAATTCATTTCAGAAGTGGAAATTATTCTGTTAAGCAATTGCCTACTGGGCAGACTGAAATACAGATTGGGTGTACAAATGTTTTTGACATATACACAAGCCAGCAGTCTTTTGAAACCTCTTGGACGTGAGTGGAAACAAAGTTTTTTTCAGAGGCACTTATTCATTTAATTCTGAAAATGCAAGAAGATTACAACAAACAATTTTTGTTATCTACTGTTTGTAGAGCAATGAGCTATGTCTAGTAAAACTGACCAAATTTTAAAAAAATCAAGTTGCTTGGGCCAAGCCCAGTATACAATACCAGTATTAAATGTTATTCAGAAGTTTTGTCTCGATAAAGTGGAAACAAAGTTAAGACACAAGAGTGAGGACAGAGAGAGAAAGAAAAGGAGAGAAACAGATAAATAGATAGAGCCAGACAGAAAGACAGAGAACAGTGGTTTGTCTTACCTGTCCATCCTGCCCAACATGAACCTGGTGAATTTGTAGATTGCCCTGCAGAGCACACATACAGACAGTACTTCAGGTCAGCCACAATACGTTTACCATCTGAACCATATTTAACACCAGCATACTAGGGATGGCCCAGTGTGTGTATAGTGTCGATACTAGCAGAAAATGCTGGATTGGATATTAAGGCAAATGTAACAAATGCAGCCTGAAACAGCCAAACAGTTTGCACAGTAAGCAGTAAGTGATTTCCTTTTCTGTGTGAATACGTCATGATTTCGGCTATGTATTTATTCTCCTATTGTAGTGCTTGAGCAGTCTGAGCAATGTAAACATGGTACTTCTGTATGCTCATATTAAGTGTAATGCATAACTAAACATTTCAAAGCTTCGTTGTTACACAAAGTCAAAAAAAGAACTCGAGGAGAAGGCGATTTATAAATCCACGCTGACCTGTTTTCAAACAATACAAAGACAAGATATATAACGTATCACAGCATCAACCTCATTTTTCTTGCGAACATAAACTCATTTCAAAATTGATGCACGCAACACTTCATTTAACTCTTGAAGAATGTGAAATGTAAAAAAAAAAACCATCTTCAATAAGTGATGCAATCATGTCTGTCTAGACACAGCTGGATAGTTTCTTTCCTGCATAAGTATTTATGTTGTTTATGAGTAAGAATAGGTGGAAGATCGCCACAAAAACATTTTTTTTAAGAACAACATTGATAATCAAAGGGATTACAGGATTTCAGGTAGTTCACGCTCTACAGTACATAACCTGAAGAAATCTCTGTGAGTCAAGAGCTGTGGTTATCAATAAACACCACTTGTTTCTCCATTCTAAAATATTACAACTGTACTGTTCACAGTGGAACGCCCAGCTCCTTTAAAATGGACTAATGTCCATTGTGGCGTCCAATTAGTTAACTGGTTTACTGAAATAATGAACATGTATTCTCCAGATGGTTACCACAGTATTGGTGAGACAACTTGCAGATCTGTCAAAGCACTTTAGACAGAAAGATATATACACATTTAGGGCATCATATGAAGCCATCTTTCTCATGGAGACCCATGCTTATCACAATGGCAAATTCTGCAAAAAACTGGAATAACTGGTATCTTTAGTCTCTCAACAGTTATGAAGTGTTGTTACCAGGTAAGGTAATGTAACGCGGGGGTAAACATACTTCTCTTCCATCTTCGTGAACATGTTGTAGGCATCAAATTTAGAATGAACTTATATTTACATAATAAAAATAAAAAATGTTCACAGAGTGAGGTTAAACAAATGTATAATAAAAATTAAACTTTTATCGGATTAGGCTACTTGGTCAACATATGTTTGACGGGAGAATTCCTTCTGTATACATGTGAACTTCATTTCGCAAACCAGGAGTGAGTCGTATGCACAGGAGAAAGAACAAAAGGTTGGTCAAATGAGTACAGCACACAGCAGCAGTAGAGAAAAGCACAGTCTTAACACTCATAACAAAATCTGATGTGGAAGCCTTGCCCAGACTATTTTGGGAAGAAGTGGGAGTTGGGGGATCCCCCGTATTTTCTCAACTGAATGCTGGCAGGTATGGAGCACGTGAAATTCTGTATACACACAAAAGCACACTCACACACACACGCATGGACACAGACTTCCTCTCTCACACACAGTGGAGATGTGGGCAGTGGGGAATAACCTCAGAATGGCTCATTTCCTTTTCAAACTCTCTTAAACAAATGGCTTTGATGAGACAGGCCCAGTTTCTAATGAAAACACTCTTTGTGAATGGCAGTTGGAAGAAGTGGGATTTTGTTGCTAAGCTTTGAACTCCAACAACAAACAATATCACTGAAGTTAAAAGAGGGGGAAAAGGCTTTTTCTGGCATCCTTAATGCTAACTGGGAAGAGCTATACAGCTATATTTCCTGTCTTTTTTCTTCTTGCTCTATTTCGTTACAGAATCTGCATTAATGGCATGCCTGTTTACATTTGCATGTATTTACACTGACTTAAACACTCTCTTGGTTCCATCTCTTTGAGTATCTATACTTAATATAGAGACCACTGCAACATTACCCCTCAAGTTAGATGGATACACTGCTATTGATGTTGTTAAGGCATATGAATTATATGAGTCACTCTAGATAAAGTGTTTCTAGATCAGTTTTCCAACAAGCTACTAAGTGCAATGTATTTTTGACAGCCATAAAGTACACAGACTAAATGAGAAAGTTTAATCTCAAGTATTTGTTAAGCTTAGTTTGCGCAACCATCTCTGTTATTCACAAGAGCTTCCTCTGTAAATCTAAACTGGAATGCTGATGTTACAACTATTAACAGATATGCTATTTGTTTTAGACTTCCATTTCTAAAGTGAGCCAAATCATTGTATAAAGTGCTTTTCAGCCCAGCCAGTAAAAGAGCCATCTGGCTACTGAATGGAAACAAACATATTTCTAAGAGACCATGAAAACCATATATTTTTTCAGGAACGGAGCCAGTGGTATATTTTCTGGGAAGGTCCAGCAATAAGACTTTTTTTGAATAGAGCCATATGAAGCGCTGGGGAATACATTTAACATGAAACTAGCATTTCAGTTTGACATATCGCTCCTGAGGATGCTATATTTTGACTTATAGATTGAACGTAACATTTATTGGGCATGAATTTATTCATAGAAAAGAGGTATTAAGGCTTTGACTGATTTTGATTTCAGTACTGGACAACTTGGGCCTGTTGGCATGATGCACTATCCTGCAGGAATATCCCATCACTGTGGGGTTCATGAAATCCTTAAAGGTCACCAAACAGTAACATAGCAGGCATCAATGTTTAGGGGGAAGAGTGGACCCAACCCATGCCATGTGAAAACACTGCACATCAGTATGGAACCACCACCAGCCTGCACAATGTCCTGATGACAACTGGCTTCATGAGGTCTGTGTCATGCAGAAACCCTAGCATCACCCTGAAACAACTGGTACCATCGAAGCACCCCACATGTTAACAGTGACCTGCATATATGCAAGATACAGTGGCAAAACAAATTGTCTTTGAAATGACCCGTTTTTCTGCATTAATTGGTCATAAAACGTGATCTGATCTACATCTAAGTCACAAGTATAGACAAACTCAATGTGCTTAACCTAATTTTACACAAACAATTATAATAATTTATGTCTGTATTGTACACATCCATTAAACATTCATAGTGCTGGTGGAAAAAGTAAGTGAACACTTTTGCTAATTACAGTGATGAATTAGCAAACCTGGAATCCAATCAATAAAACAAGATTGGAGGGGGCTACTGTAGAGCTACTTTGACACTCAAACTTCTGGAGTTTGCTATTCACAAGAAGCATCTGCTGATGTGAACCATGCCTCGCAATAAAGAGATCTCTGAAGACCTACGATCAAGAATTGTTGATCTGCATAAAACTGGAAAGGGTTACAAAGTGATCTCCAAGACTTTAGGTATTAACCAGTCCACAGTTAAACACACCGTCTACAAATAGAGATGATTTAGTACTGTGGCTACTCTCCCTAGAAGTGGGTGCCTTGCCAAGTTGACTCCAAAGGCACAACGCAGAACGCTCAGAGAGGTAAAAAAAGAACCCTAGAGTAACAGCTAAAGACTTGAGGGAATCATTGGAACTGGTTAACATCTTTGTAAGTCTACCATGAGCAAATCGCTGAACAGGTATGGTGCCCATGGCAGGATGGAGGAAGCCACTGCTTTACAAAAAAAAACCTTTAACTGCACGCCTGAAGTTTGCCCAGGAGTACCTTGACACTCCACAACGCTACTGGGAAGATGTCTGTGGACTGATGAAAGCAAGGTTGAATTGTTGAACACGCAGCACGATGTATGGTGTAAAAAGGGCACTACATATGAAAACATCATCCCAACAGTGAACTGATCATGATTTGGGCTGGTCCGCTTGCCATCATTAAGGGGAAAACTAATTCTCAAGTTTATCAAGGTATCCTACAGAATAATGTCAGGGTGGCTCTGTGCCAGCTGAAGCTCAGTAGAAGTTGGGTGATGCAGCGGGACAATGACTCTAAACATCAAAGTCTACTACAGAATGGCTTCAAAAAAAAATCCGCCTTTTGGAATGACCCAGAGTCCAGACCTGAATTCAATAGAGATACTGTGGAGTGACCTCAAGAGAGCTGTTAACACCAGACATCCTAAGAATATGGCTGAGCAGAAGCAGTTCTGTATGTAAGAATGGTCCAAAAGTCCCTCTTGAACATTGTGCAGGTCCGATCAGCAGCTACCAGAAACACTTGTTGGAGGTTATTGCTGCCAAAAGATGTTCGATCAGTTATTAAATCCAATGTTTTACTTACTTTTTCCACCAGCACTGTGCATGTTTAATGGATGTGTCCTATACAGACATGAAATATTATAATTGTTTGTGTGGTATAAGGGTTAAGGACATTGTGTTAGTCTATACTTGTGACTTGTGAGAAAACCAGACAATTTCAAAGAGTTCACTTACTTTTTCTTGCCACTGTATGCATGTGGGGCCTCCTGCATTGAATATAGATGTGAATTTGGCCAGAGTTGCTTGTCTGTTTTCACAAACAATTCTAGCCAGATGACGCTGGTCATGATCATTAAGCACCTGTGGGCGGCCATTGTGGGTGCTAATGCTTTCCATGGCCCCTTTTTCAGTACACACTTGAAGCTGTGGCTTGAGGAATGTTAAATGCCTTCAGAAAAACAATGTTTCATCCGTCTGGTACAAGTCTCGCTCAAACTCACATTAATTACCTTGCCATGAGCACGCTGGCCAGTGTTTCAACTCTCTCACAAGATAACACCTCACAACAGGTGTGCATGTTCTCAAGCCGACCCCTGAGGTAACATCACTTCTTTATTAATTTACATACTTTTATTTCATGACTTCTGACATGTCAGCATATGTGTAATGGAGAAAATAGAAACATTTGGAAAATGATAATCAACCCCCTTTGACCAGATTAGCCTTGTAAGTTCAGATTTCACTAAAACCTTCATATGAACTTTCATAACATACTTCAAACCCCAATCATATAAATCAAGAATCTCCACAGGTTATACAACAAGAAGCTGTACAAAAAAGAGCAAATTACATGCACCTACATCAGAACAGAGTTCAATAGTTGTTCAATAGCAGACTACAAGTGAAGTGCAGCTCCACTGCCTTAAGCAATCCCTTATGATTAAAAATGAACCAGGAATGCAGTTCTTTGATCAGCGTCACCCTTCATTCAAGCCCCCATAATAATAATGATGTAAACCACAAAAACAACTATAAATCAAGGCTCTCGCTCTACTCTATCGCTTTAATAGTTACATTAACTATAACCATAAGGCAGACATGCAAAAAGATAAGCAGTAGAGAACAGTGAGGAGAACGGCATGAGAAAGCCTGTTAAGAGGGTACGTCAGGAAAAACAGTCAAAAACAGCAAATGAAGGTGAGAAGGATGACAAAAGCGGAGATGAGGATGTGGGAAGATGAAAGGAAAAAGGTAAGGAGGAGGATGAATGAATGAAAAAGGAGAAAGGAAACAGGACTGGTTGATGATGAAAGAGATGTGAAAGATGTAAAAAACTGGGTCCGTAACAGCAGACACATCTGTCCAATCTCAGCCTTCCAGCTCAGGAATTCCACTAGCTCTATTCCTTTCTCCTAGATATCATCTCAATGCTGTTCTGTACAACTGGCGTCACCAGGGCTAACACATGGCTGACACAGATATTTCTGCCACAGATGTTATGTAATTCATATGGAATTACTGTGTACATGTATGATTCCAAAGCTTCAAAAATGAAAGACATCACGCTGCATTGAGGGAGCCAGCCATCCGTACTAAATCATCATTATTCTTGTTGAATGGAACAAAAATTCAGTGATTCATAATCACACGTTAATAAGCTTCAGACGTCTGGGAACACTGGAGCTTCCATTCCTTTAAAAGAAAACTTATTATGAATCTGTCACGATGTGTAAGCTGAACGACTTGAACGAGAAAGAGCACTCCAATTTCTCAACATCCTCAACGGGCCATGGAGAACAGGGTGCCATTGTTTGAAACAGGGAGTTGGGAAATAAACTTGGAAGCTTTGAAAAGTTGGCTTATTGTAAAATGGAAAGGGTGTGCCACATTTAGATGTTCTGATATCACCAAAAAACTACAGAGTGGTGAAATCATGAAGTAGGAGAGAGGAAGAGAGAAGAAAAAAGAGTGAGAAGCAGAAGAAGAAAACTATTTTATAAGTACGCACGCTTACCTCACTGTCCTGTGTGATCTGCACCTGCTCTCCTTGCGGCACCTGAGCTATATGGAGGTGCCCCTGTGGAATCTGGAGAGAATAAAACAGAACGAGTTTATATGCGTGTGTTCTGGCAGTCATGCTGCAGGGAGAAAGTGAGCTCTTGCTTCTCTGGTGTTCTGTAGAACCGGCACTCAAGTGGCAACACAGGGAGGCCGGGCCGGGCCCGGTGTGCTTTACATTTCCTCCAGTGCATTAACAGTGCTTGTAAACTTCAGGCTCAGCTGCTCCCACTAATCCCCTGTATAATATCAGGAGTGTAATAACTTTTGAACAGTAGGCCTTGGCCGCTCATTCAACCTCTCCCTCTCTCTCAATTTTAACCACCCCTCCACCTGCTGGTACTACAACAGGAAAGTTACATCACCACCTTCTTTTCAGTATAGCAAAGGAATATATACAGTATTTATTTTTTTGGTTTATTTTTGATCCCCATTAACTGCTATAGAAATAGCAGCTATTCTTCCTGGGGTACATCAAACATAAAACACACATATACATTGTATATATACTGTGTGTGTGTGTGTATATATATATATATATATATATATATATATATATATATATATATATATATATATATATATATATATATATACACACACACACACACACACACACACACACACACACACGTGATCTAGATATAGATTGGAGGAGATGTACCTGCTGTATAGAATCATTAGTACTACTTTCATAACGTATACAGGTCAGAGAAAGTGCTGTGTGCGAGCGTGTGGGAGGAGGTGACCAGATGCAGCTGTTTGGTTCAGAGGTCATGAAAGGGCTCGCCTGAGGGAAACTATAGGAGCGGGCACAGAGGAAGCTTTCAGCTGACAAAGCTCAACTTGATTAAACACTAACACACACTAAGAGTAGGGCCACACATGCTGTCTTGTGAATGAGCATGCATGACCATGTGTGCTTGACTGTTTAAGGAAGACTGCATAAAAGTTCAGATGTACTTCAAAAACTGATTACGATGTGCACTTACCACTTGTACTTGTCCATCCTCTCCTATACGGTGGATCTGAACCTGCTGAGCTGCACCAGCCAGAGCATACTGCAAAGCCTGCTGGGTAGAGGTGTCTATAGATGCTGTTTCTGTTACAGAGACTCCCTCTGTAAACAAAGAAAATACACAAATACACATT
This sequence comes from Megaleporinus macrocephalus, assembly GCA_021613375.1. NCBI lineage: Eukaryota > Metazoa > Chordata > Actinopteri > Characiformes > Anostomidae > Megaleporinus > Megaleporinus macrocephalus. The sequence goes on from CM038702.1 coordinate 50,617,248, forward strand.
ACATTGCTGCACACAGCTAGAATAGAAGTTCTCTGTAGGTCGATAAAAGGATATCTGTGTCAACTGGGTGGTTCAGTGAGAGGAAGAAAGAGAGGAATTATAAACACTAACATCTAAGATGGGAAGGACAAGCTGATGTCTAGCACTGTCTGAATATGTGCCATATGTTTATCATCTCACAAACACACACATAAGAACGGGCTACATACTGTATTACCACTTGGCCGTTAGAAAGCATACATACATGTGGGCTACACATACTGCACATTTACATGAGAGTGAAAATACAAGCATACACACACACACACACACACACACACACTCTTCAACACAGAGGAATATCCCATACCCCAATTCTCAAACCCCCTGGAAAGGGTCCAGATTACTGCTTGTTTATACAGCATAAACCATCTCCAAAAACACAACACGGACTCTGCAGTGAGCAGTCCAAACACACTCGTACCCCTGCAGCCAAAAGTAAACGCAGGCCCATAGTCTAAACACTCACTATCATCACTGCGGCAGTCACACCCAGCCAGGGTGATGCACACCACTGACCAGCTGCCACCACACACATGCCTTACGGACTGCCAACGCACACACACACAAAATGTGACTTTCTCGCAAAAACTCACACACAAACACGATACACCTTTGCTCTTTTAGACATGACTCACAGTGGTACTTTTACACTAATGGGACAGGGCAAGTCAGACTATGATCAGGAGGCTTGATTCCTTCGACAAAAACAAAGCAGTACTGTTTTGACTGGGAGCAACAGGACCAAATATTTGGAAACCAGAGAGGGTACCTAAGACCTTGGAATCCTGCATTAAAGCTGTCTAATTTAATCTGACGTTTCCACCATATTACATAGAGCACTGCGCAGAAGTCAGTGAGCACTTACCATTTGTTGAATTTTCTAGTCAAAACTGCCAACAAGCACAAATTATTCATTTTTCTTTCATTTATTTTTACTCTTTGGCAAAGTTCAGACGTGCAGTGATGTTTTTTTGTACTATGATTTGCGTTTGGTAGACAGAGATGTTAACCAGTTCCAATGATTCCCTCAAATCTTTAGCTGTTACTCTAGGGTTCTCTTTTTACCTCTCTTATCATCTCTATTTGTAGACAGTGTGTCTAACTGTGGACTGGTTAATACCTAAAGTCTTGGAGATCACTTTGTAACCCTTTCCAGGTTTATGCAAATCAGCAATTCTTGATCGTAGGTCTTCAGAGATCTCTTTTTTGCGAGGCATGGTTCACATCAGCAGATGCTTTTTGTGAAAAGCAAACTCAAAAGTCTTGAGTGTCTTTCAGTAAGTGAAAGTAACTCTACACCTCACTTCATTCTCGTTTCACTGATTGGACTCCAGGTTTGATAGCTCCTGACTCTAATTAGCTTTTGTTGAAGTCATTAGAATAAGGGTTCCCTTACTTTTTCCACCAGCACTGTACATTTTTAATAGATGTGTCCAATAAAGACATGAAATATTAGAATTGTTGGTGTGGTATTAGATTAAGCACATTAAGTTTGTCTATACTTGGGACTTAGATGTAGATCAGATCACATTTTATGACCAATTAATGCAGAAAACCAGGTCATTTCAAAGCGTTTACATACTTTTTCCTGCCACTGTATTTAGGAAAAAAACTACACAGAAGCCTCAACAACAAAACATAATAACACACTTTTTCCACAAATATCTGCAAAGAAATTTATGCACATGTCCAAAGTTCAGTCTTAGAACTTGTCATAATTTAAGAGGTGGTTAGCGCATTGCTCTGAGAACAACAGTGGCTACATTGTTTGATTTTTTATCATTTTGACTGCATTCAAAACAAATGATTCTTGAGAGCAACACATCCTTTCAGACTCAGTCGTGTTCAGTCATCTTTTTACAGTGGACAGTGGAACCCCTTTAAAGCAAACTACTGTTTTCACTTTTCCCCCTGTCTTTCGTCTTTCTTGTACATGTGGATTAATTAAAACTAATGTTCTCAGAAACATTTCTCAAACATACAAACAGTGTGTTCTTAAAAACTGTTTTGACCAGAAATTAAATAAATCAAGTGTGGTCTCTGACTTTGGCACAGTATTGTATGACTGCATATAGCATGTGTGCTAGCTTCACCATTCATGCCCACCTTTGTCATAGCTACCTGTAAGACAAATGTTTCTATGTATCAGGAGGTAAATAATAGCTGTGACAACTAAAAATGAATTTACTAGTAATGAATGTAACTTTTTAAGGACCAGACTGAGAAATGCCTGGCTCCTCACACATTATGCCACGCCTAGTTTTCCTGCTCTATAGCGCTTTTGATTTCTGCACAGGTCGTGTGCCAGGTGGCTTATAAAGACGAGCACTTAGCCTTGCTCGTCCTGTCCAACATTACAAAATAACAGTTTAAACTAATGGCCAGAGAGCACCGTTTCCGCTGGACCACAGGAACACAAAGAGCCCGCCCCACAGGGTGTGTGTGTGTGTGTGTACACTGCAAAGTTGTGCATGTCATAGCACTCCAGTGCGTGTGTGTTTACAGGACACTGTGGTGGGCTTATACAGGATATTTGGGTGTGCGCCAACAGGTCAGAGGTGGTGGCCCACAGATCTCGAAGAGGAAGGAACGGGACAGGAGGCGTTAGGCCGAGATTACAACCATCTGCTGCGCTCTAGCACTCTGCTCAAAAAGGCCTGCTGTCTCACACACCAGAAGTAAGAAGTTAAACTCTCTTTAAAGCAGCTGGGCCCCACACACAGCATCAAAATCAAACACCAATGGGTGACACAGTGCCAGGTACTTGGCACGGCTGTTGCCATGGTTACCTCCGCTGGTGCGGGCAGCGGGGGCTCTGCGGGAAAAGCTCTTGACGGCTAGGCTCTGTCCCCGCTGCTTCCGCCTCCATGCCGTGCGGCACTTCGAATCGATGCTCTGCTTGATGCGGTACCAGTCTGACTCTGTGATCGCGAACTTGTGAAACAGGTGACCTATACACACAAGGAGGGCAAAGACATCTGTAAGACCCCCGATTAAAGTGACATTCTTGGGAAAAAATGTAAAAGTTTCCTTCTTTAGCCTATAATGCTAATGAAATTGAGAACTAACAGAAGCTTATAACCATCAATTAGCAGTGTGCAAACTACAGACCTAAATAATCAAACACTAAAGTCATACTAAATCAAATCAAGCAATCTTTAGTGAACTTGTTGTTGGTTAGTGACACTGCATCAAGGCTCCAGACTAATGTTGTCCTGTCGCCCCAAAGACAATAAAAATAGCCTGCGTGACGATGTTTAATCTGTTTTGGGATGCTTTGGGGACAAATAACTTGTGTGCATGTGGGTGTGTTAACACTTAAGGTCTGTAAAATATATACAAGCATAAGATCATGAACATGCCAGCCATTCACACTGACTCTAAATATAGCAATGTTTGATCCAGAAACTGGTTTTAATTTGCTTTGTAAGTGGCACTGTTAGCTTAGCCTGACAATGGGAATTCATATAGAGTATTAGCATCAAGCTAAACATTGTGTCTATATTGTTTCACCATTCATTACCTGTAACATGGACAATTAAAGTTTAAAGCTACTTCTGTTCAGTGAGTAGCCTATGTTGTCACATAGTGCTTAAGATTCAAAATTATGTTTCGGGGCTCAAAAATATAATCTTGCTGTATTCTTATTCTAAAGGCATGAAAACTTGACTAACAAGTAATGCAGTAATGAATATTAATGTGTAACAATTTTGCTATCTGAACACGTTCTAAATGTGCAGTGATTTGTTTTGCATCTCACATATATATATATATATTGTTACTCATACTCTCAGAAGCATTCATAAGTAAATGCATGAACCTACATGCACATAATGCATTTATGCGCATAAATGTGTATGCATGCATCGTGTGTCTGAGAGCATACATTTGCATGCATGTATTCTGTTGCTATCTGACACTCGTTTTGGGGAATCTGTAATATAGAAATACAAACATTTAAGACAGAAATGTAATAAAAACAGAGCAAAGCAGATTTTGAATGGTCCATTTTCACAGATAAAGCTGATGGTCATAAGCTCCCATTACGTATAACTGGAGACTTAAAGACAAAGAGCGTCTAACCACAATTTAACATTTATAATCATTCCAGGTGTAAACCTGTTTGCTACAAATAAGATCTTAACTGCACCAATCAAGCTGTTTAGAGTAAACACAACTCCATGTTAACTGGAAGGGAATGTTTTGCCATAAACTGAGGTAGGTTTGTTTAGAGAGCTGAAAGAAAGTCACACTTACAGCATGCGAGTGGTCAAGTGGTCAGAGGGTGGGAGTCACTGGGTGTGGGGCTGTTATACAGATTTAATACAGTAATTGAGATAAAAGTGGCTATCGCTGCTATAATCTACCACATGACTCAACCATGTGCGTGTGTGCATGTCTTCAAGTATAGACAAGTACAACAGGTGCTCTATGTGTAGCCTTGGATTACCTGCACTCACATTCCATACCTTTAGTCTACCATATATATATATATATATATATATATATATATATATATATATATATATATATATATATATATATATATATATATATATATATATTAGAAGTCACAGAAAAGCACTCATTTGTATGCCTTCATTAAAAAAATGGTTTGGTGCGGTAACAGCTGCCGGCTGGTAAAGAAAACGCTCTTCCTTATTAAACCATGACAAAATAGCTCCTAATAATGAAATTCAGTGTACTTTATCATTAAAGAGCAAATTCACTTTAGTCCACTTTGGTGAACAGCATAATGCCTATAAAGGTCATAGCTGAAACGGTGCTTTAATAATGCTCTCGTCAATCATCACAGTCATCCACTGAAAATCATTAGCGCATTAGTTAGAGCAAGGAACATGAACTGAATGACCTGTGTGCACGCCATTTACGATTTTCTGTGGTATTCAGTCTGTTCCATATCACAGCTGAAAATGTGTAATGAAGAATAACTATGACCTGTTTCCACCTGCCCTGAGAAAGAAGACAGGAGTTTCCTGCTGAGTTCATCGTAATTTTGTACATAGGATGGCTTAACTCCCACATTAAAGCTGGACCACTGGGCTTTGCCTTTTCTATTAGAACAGACAGAGCGAGAGAGGTAGAACATGCCAAAACACATCAGGTTACAAAAGGGCCTTGTACAAAGAGCAAATGTATTCTGTGATTCTTCAGAATACTCGTTTCCACAGCTACGCTTTCTCTATCAGTACCAATTGGGCATGTTATATGCCATTTCAGTGATGAACAGTGATGTACAGCTGTGACCATATATTAACTCTGTAATCAAGTTGATGTTTTAAATGAAATCAGCCACAGCCATGGGTGGAGTGCCTGGGGGGGTTGACTCACAGCGAATGCCGTAGATCATGAGCGGGTCCAGCTGCTTCTTGCCGTGCTTGCCCTGGCCAGACAGGTTGGAGACAGCCTGCACCTCACGGTGGAATAGGTAGTCCAGGAGCGTGAGGGCCATCTTCTCTGGTGTGCGGCAATTGCTGCTGATGTGCAGCATGTCAGCCGCTGACACGGGGCAGCGCACACGCATTTCCGGATTATTCTCATCGCCCAGCCATGTCCCTGCTGGGTAGTCCTCTGCAGACACACATGTGAGAGGGGAGAGAGGGAAAGATTTGTTCAGTTATGGATTAGACGGTTTTGTTTATTTTCTGGCTTTTGGATTAGCTGGCATGATTGTAAGCCATTTTTCTGTTTAAAGGCTGCAGTGTTTCTGTTTACCTTGAGCCTCACAATTTATTTACTTAAGGAAATAAATAAATCTTGAAAGTGAGATTAAGAACTGGGTAAATATTCAGTGGGCAAGACGGGGGTGTATGCGGAAAAGAGCCGCTGAAGCAACACAAAGTAGGGGACTGCTATGCACACCAGACGGGCGTACATAGCACGTCTCTGAGCAGTCTGAGATTAAAAACAGGATCTGAGCGTAATACCCTACGCTCTCACAGACAGCAGATGTCTCTAGGTCTAATAAGTCTACAGACTACGAATAGGAAATACATCTGAAAATAGGTGAACAAGAAATAATCACTTTCACCCACCACCACTTATTTTAACATAGTGTTCAGACTTTATACAAAACTGACCCCTAGTGGTCAATGTAAATACATAAAGAGAGGGAAACACAAGACAGCTCCTGATGTACATACACATTAGGTGCAGAATATCAGAGCTGTTTCTCTGAATTCAGTGACCACTAAGCGACTGGTGAGACCCTTAAAAGAAGGGCATGAGGGATGATGATGTCTTTCAGGTTTAAAACCCATTAAATGACTTGAAATCCAAAACTCAAACACTGTACTCATCCTGCCTCTGTTATGCTATATTTAGCACAAGTTGTACACAAACACTGCTTTTTATAAACCTGCTGTTGGACCTCAGCATACAGGTGTGGAGTGAAATTACCATAACAGTGCGGCTATTTTAACATGTCTGTGGACCTTGTAACAAAAACAGGTGATGTTAAGGGAGACAGCGATACAGGGTTGATGGCTTTGATCTGGAGTAATTTGTTCCAGACTGAGTTGACACAGGGGGCTGACGGGAAAAAAATCCCTTGTCAATAACAGGCACTATAAAACGGGATTGGAAATGACAAAACTGGAGAGAGGGAAAGACATGTGGAGAAAAACAAAAGGATTTAAAAATCACATGCTGCCCCGCAGCAATCCACTGACTCAAACAAAGTGTCATGGAAATTCACAGCTGCAAATATGTGGATATACGCAGAGGAATGTTCTTGAGGCCACCCTCTGAACCACAGCTCTGACAACAAATAAAACAAGCAACGACAGAAACCTTTCAATCAGAACCTGCCTTTTAACCTCCTGTTCTATAAACGCATGGAGCCTCTAAAGCCCTGTACTGACTATCTAACTGCACCCAAACATAAACTGTCCTACAGTTTCAAAAAAGCCATTAAACATTCAGACATTAAATTTCAGGTTTTTGTTGTCACCTATTTGAACCCTAAGCATTAACTAGTGATTAATTTGTAATAATCTAATCTATACATCATCATAAGACATTACACTGTAACTAGTAATTAATCTGTAATAATCTAATCTATACATCATCACAAGACATTACACAGTAACTAGTAATTAATCTGTAATAATCTAATCTATACATCATCACAAGACATTACACTGTAACTAGTAATAAATCTGTAATAATCTAATCTATACATCATCACAAGACATTACACTGTAACTAGTAATAAATCTGTAATAATCTAATCTATACATCATCACAAGACATTACACTGTAACTAGTAATTAATCTGTAATAATCTAATCTATACATCACCATAAGACATTACACAGTAACTAGTAATAAATCTGTAATAATCTAATCTATAAATCATCACAAGACATTACACAGTAACTAGTAATTAATCTGTAATAATCTAATCTATACATCATCATAAGACATTACACAGTAACTAGTAATTAACTTGTAATAATCTAATCTATACATCACCATAAGACATTACACAGTAACTAGTAATTAATCTGTAATAATTGAATCTATACATCATCATAAGACATTACACAGTAACTAGTAATTAATCTGTAATAATCTAATCTATACATCATCACAAGACATTACACAGTAACTAGTAATAAATCTGTAATAATCTAATCTATACATCATCATAAGACATTACACAGTAACTAGTAATTAATCTGTAATAATCTAATCTATACATCATCATAAGACATTACACAGTAACTAGTAATTAATCTGTAATAATCTAATCTATACATCATCATAAGACATTACACTGTAACTAGTAATTAATCTGTAATAATCTAATCTATACATCATCACAAGACATTACACAGTAACTAGTAATTAATCTGCAATAATCTAATCTATACATGATCATAAGACATTACACAGTAACTAGTAATTAATCTGTAATAATCTAATCTGTACATCATCATAAGACATTACACAGTAACTAGTAATTAATCTGTAATAATCTAATCTATACATGATCATAAGACATTACACAGTAACTAGTAATTAATCTGTAATAATCTAATCTATACATCATCACAAGACATTACACAGTAACTAGTAATTAATCTGTAATAATCTAATCTATACATGATCATAAGACATTACACAGTAACTAGTAATTAATCTGTAATAATCTAATCTATACATCATCACAAGACATTACACAGTAACTAGTAATTAATCTGTAATAATCTAATCTATACATGATCATAAGACATTACACAGTAACTAGTAATTAATCTGTAATAATCTAATCTGTACATCATCATAAGACATTACACAGTAACTAGTAATTAATCTGTAATAATCTAATCTATACATCATCACAAGACATTACACAGTAACTAGTAATAAATCTGTAATAATCTAATCTATACATCATCATGAGACATTACACAGTAACTAGTAATTAATTTGTAATAATCTTATCTATACGTCATCACAAAACATTACACAGTAACTAGTAATAAATCTGTAATAATCTAATCTGTACATCATCATAAGACATTACACAGTAACTAGTAATTAATCTGTAATAATCTAATCTATACATCATCACAAGACATTACACTGTAACTAGTAATTAATTTGTAATAATCTAATCTATAAATCATCACAAGACATTACACTGTAACTAGTAATTAATTTGTAATAATCTAATCTATACATCATCATGAGACATTACACAGTAACTAGTAATTAATCTGTAATAATCTAATCTATACATCATCATAAGACATTACACAGTAACTAGTAATTAATCTGTAATAATCTAATCTGTACATCATCATAAGACATTACACAGTAACTAGTAATAAATCTGTAATAATCTAATCTATAAATCATCACAAGACATTACACTGTAACTAGTAATTAATTTGTAATAATCTAATCTATACATCATCATAAGACATTACACAGTAACTAGTAATTAATCTGTAATAATCTAATCTATACATCATCATAAGACATTACACAGTAACTAGTAATTAATCTGTAATAATCTAATCTATACATCATCACAAGACATTACACTGTAACTAGTAATTAATTTGTAATAATCTAATCTATACATCATCAACGCATTAAGTAGTCATTATCCATCCATCCATCCATCCATCCATTATCCTGCTAGTCGGGGTCACAGGGGAGCCAATCCCAGTTTCATCAGACGAGGACCTGTACATCATGGACGGGTCGCCAGTCCATCGCACACACACTCACAAACATACTCACACCTACGGGAAATTTAGAGTGACTGATCAGCCTAACATGCATGTGTTTGGACTGTGAGTACTCGGAGGAAACCCACTCAAGCACGAAGAGAACATGCAGCTCCACACAGAACAGCCCGGACCAGGAATCCAACCCGGATCATCTTGCTGTGAGACGACAGAGCTAACTACTACATAACCATGCCCCCCTAACTAGTAATTTATTGGTAATAATCTAAGATATACAACAACATAAGACAATATTACGCATTAACTAGTAATTAATTTATAATAATCTAATCTATACAACATCATAAGACAACATTACTTTCCAAAATAATCAACACAATATTGTGAGCTGCTTGTCTCACCTTCAGAGTTGAGAGTGATGAGTGTGACGTTGTTGGTGTTTTGTGCTGAGGATTGGCCACTGTTGGACACAGAGTCGCTGACATCTGAGCCACTGTCCTGTTCCTCCTGACTCTCTTCTGGCCCAGGGACCTTCAGCACAATGGTTTTTTGTCTTCCTCTGCCCACCGTACTGCCAGCCAAACAGTCAACTGTTAATGGCTCACAGTCACTAGCATAAGACTTTTTGGCTTCAACCTCAACAGGTTGAAATCCGTGTAAATCAAGAGTTCTGGGCACAATCAGAAATACATGTATCGTCTTTAAAAAAGAAATTTAAAAAACTTAATGCACAGAATCTGTGAGTAGTTGGTAAATGAATGTAATTGTTTTTAAATGTTTTCAAAAACCATTGTATTAGAAGAGATGAACCGCTGACCGATTTATGGGTGCATACTTTACAAAGATGAGAAATATGAAGAACTTACTTGCTGAGTAGGTTCTCCAGAGAGTCTGTGGTGCGCGGCAGAGTCTCCTCTTGGCCTGTTTTAGAGCGCTCACTACTCACTACCACATTGGTCTGTGGCACCATACTGAGAACACGAAACAGTCCGGAATCAGTTAATGACATTAGTCACAGCATGATATGAAATGGGTCTCATTTTTCAAGATTTATTTGGAGTGAGTCAGCTGGTAACCCCCCCTGCTAGAAGAATGCAGGAAAACAGACAGAAAAACAGACTAGCATATGTGCTGTGATAAACTGTCTCCTGCTGCACTCACCAGCGAACTTTGTCACAGGTTTGTGTTGCACCGAAAGGAGATCCAGCCACCATCGGGACCTGGATAGGCCCCTGGTTTTTCCCCATTACTGTGTCAAGCTTCTCTTCCAAAGCCCGACATGTAGCCTCCAGCACCTGCAGTTTAGTCTCCATGCTGTCCAGTCTCTGGCAGATGGCCTGGCTGATGGACACCAGCATTGTCTATACAGATAACACACACACACACACACACACATACATATATATATGTATAATCATGTCACTCTGATCAAACTTTCCTTCACCTCTCATTTAAGTGAGTACAGAATATCTGTAGTAATAAATAGTGAGACCCTCGTACTATTCTCACCTTGAGTGTTGCATCCTGATTACTGCTTTCCATCCTCGCCCTCTTCCGCTCGGGCTTATCTGCCTCCCCGTGGTTCTCCAACACGTCTAAACCAACATGCCAACACACAGCAAGTTTCACATAGGAAAATCACACACACTTATTTAATAAGGTTTTTCAAATACATATCATTAAAAACCTTTTTTTTAAATAGAGAAAACTAATTTGCCTTCATTCATCACATCAAAGATTAATTTAATTAAAATATGAAAACAGATAAAGAAGGTAAATTATTAAAACAGTAATAATTCTATGTGGCAGGCCTGAATCTTGGTATATGGAATAAATCTATGCTTGACTTCAAGAATTTTGGACAATATGCCAGAAACCGATTGGTGACATGTTCACATGATCTTTTTAAAAAATCAATCTATAAATCAACAAGAGAAGAAGGTTCCCCACTTTACAAGTAGAGGTAGGGTGAGCAGCGTAATGCTTGTTCTGCCATTTAAGAACCATCTTTGTGTTATGATGCTTTCAGGAAACCCAGACCAGATCATTTGTCAATGCAAGGACAGGAACCAATATGAGGGATCTAAAAATCTGTCAGCCTCAAATGGATGGACCTATGAACCCTGACCAAGTCTGATGAGCTAATTCCCACAAAATATTTGTAAATATTAACCACACACCAGAGACAATCATCTCTTACCTCCGTCATGGTCGTCATGATTTAAGTCTGCCACAGCAATCTGGACTATCTCCACCAGATCCTGCTCCGACATCATTCAAGCCTGGGTAGCAGGGTAATGAGGAATAATGGTGTATGACTGTTAGTAAGTGCTGCACAACATAATATTTAATGACAAATAAAGTAACAGACATTGCTAAACTCTATGCTATGCTTAACTTGGCTGATGTGCAATTAATATATCATTGCTGTCCAAGAAAAACACTTGTTTCCATTTTCGTCTACGTTCATTCTTCTGTATCATTTGAACACATTACCCGTTCTTTATATCCTGTAAGATTTTCATGAAGAATTGACCAATAGAAATGCTCCGAATTCACCTCTTTAAATTAACTGGCATTGACAGTCAAGAATGTTTCCATTCTCTTCTGTAAAGTTACTGTTTTGGAGATTTTCTCTGGACAGTGACAGGATATCAATAACGAGTATAAAAGAACTGAACGAGCTGTGAATTTTTATATGATCAATTCTTTATTCGCTGGTCCAAAAAGCAACAAGAAAACCTCAACTGATGTAATTACCAGACTTGGTTACTTGGCACTGTCAGCTGCACATATTTATCAACGAAGGTTCTGAGTACTTTGGAGTAAACAGGGTCCCTCTGTTAAGGCAGGAGAGGCCATGCTATGCAAGCTATGATATCAGCTGACAATACTACTTTCTGACTATTCATTACAGATCTTCTGCCAGACCATCATAAGGAAATGTCATTGTTAGAGCACAGGCAAATACAGAATGCCCTTTGGACTTCTGACTTCTGTAACACCCTGACAGTTCAGTTTTGCTTATCGGGCTTATCTTACATTTTCTTTGCATTTTATTCTTTTCTCTGAAATCAGCTTGTGATTTTCGTGTTTCCACAGTAAAAACAATCCCAATTTATTTAAAATTTAATTTTAAATATACTTTATCCCTTAGAATTACACAAGCTGTTTTTGGTGAATGAGCTCTGATTGGCTGCTCTCTTGTCTGCCTAACTAAAATAAATGCAGTCTGGGGCTGAAGTACACCTTAAAACTTCAGGGCAGAGCTAAACTACTGCAGGCTGAAGCTGTTTGTTTTTCTTTGATTAAAAAAAAGATTCTATTCATGTTGCATTACTGCAGATGATACTCATGTGTTGAGTTTTGTTAATACAGGTAGAAGCATCACAAAACCTTATTACATTTGTGTTTTTGTTTGTGTACCATTTTAGTCTGTTCATGTGTGGCTGCGGAATAAGAGAAACACAAAATACAGTTATCAGCGCCCCTAACTCAGAAGCTCATTACAAAATGTGAGTTTCCCACTAGTAAACATGACACTGCAGTGGCGCTCATGTGTGCTCATTTCACAAATATGATAACCCTGACTTGAAAGCAGCATTAATAGACATATGTATGTGACCAATCAACCTAACATGCATGTGTTTGGACTGCACAGAGAGAACATGCACACTCCACACAGAACAGCCCGGACTGGGAAACCAACCCGGATTGTCTTACTGTGAAGCGACAGTGCTAACCACTACACCATGGTGGTGCCCATAAAGTATTGTACGTATCTTATTTTGAAAGAAGTAGATGATGTCTTGTGCTCAAGTTTGAAGAAGAAAGTGTAGTTTCAGATTTCTTCTGTACGGTCCAGACACTGTACGAAATTATTCAGTATCTTCTGCAGCAATCTTGATTAAGCTTAATGAAGTACTAAGTAGTTAACGCAGGTATTAGATGATAACATTAATAATACTGGGCTGTTTCTACAAGGAAAAGCTTGGAAAGGGTTAAAAAAAACCTAACCACTACTTATTGTATTAATACTACTTATATAGTTGAGTGCTTATTTTAAATAAGAGCTTCCTGTCCTGTTTTTTTAATTTTATAATGTCCGCAAGTACTTTTGCACAGAACTGAAGGTTATATATGGACTGTATAGACTGAGCAGTGAACTCTTATTTACAACAGGTGAGGAAAATTCATTTTTCCACAATATTGGCCCTTTAATAAGGAATACATGTACAGGAATACACAACATGTGATGCAAAACTGTAAAAAGTTATACTGCATTACCACTCAAGATTTATCTTTGTTTATTATCCAGAAATAACACACTGTCACTGTCCAAAGAAAAACATGTATCCAAAATGGCAACTTCACAGGAGGGATGAACAACCTACTTTACTTTAATGTAGGTCAATGGAAGGCAAAGCATTTATTTTAAAAAAATATTTTGGAGTATTTCTATTAGTCCAAGCATCACACTGTGTAAACAGCATCTGTTTTCAAATAACACAGAAAATAAAAATAAACAAAAACGAAGGTATTCTTTGGACTGCAGTGATATGCAATGCAGATCTAAACACACACTATAAACACGTCACAGTCCTGAGAAAAAACATGTATGTTCATTGGTCAATTTTTCATTTTCTATATCATTTGAACACAACAGTAGTTCTTTATATCCTGTGAAAGTTTCATGGCGAATGGATCAATAGAACCACAACAACAGAACCCTCTTTATATTAAAATGTTATAAAATTATAAAATGTTCTGTCCTCCTCTCTCAGGTTACTATCTTGGAAATACATCATAACATTTCTAGATACTGCAAGAAACTAATGTCCTACAGCAAATACGTGTCATTACTGCTATTTGTTCATTATTATACAAACATTATTCTCGCTGCGTTACAGCTCATTTTGCAATCACCTACAACCATTCTGAACACAGTTTAAAGGTTTAACCCGGACACAAGAAAGATATTTTTTATTAGAGTTATTATATCTGATGTATGTGCAACGAAACTCGTTGTATATGGTGGAAAACATCGATCCCAAACTTTTGACCAGAAGCAGAACTGATGCACTGTATCTGAATAGCGGCCAATACCAGCAGACTCGGGGAGCTGGAGCGAGAGGAGAGTCGCTAATACGCCTACATGCTTAGTGTAAATAACGCTCTGCACAATACCTTCACCGCTATCGTTAACTATGTCTCTAAGTACATGCACAACCCAGTTATGGCATAACTAACTGACCCATGTTAGCGTTAACAAGGTCACCCCCCTGCTCTGCGCTTTCCCTGAGCTAACCCGAACGCTATGCTAGCTAGCCGGCTGACTGGCTAGCGTCCTCCTCCTATCATGAAACTAAAGTTTTTGTCCTAAACGTCGCGGCTACTTGTATAAGTAGCCAGTTAAACATCATAGAACACGTTTCAATCGTATTGTGGGGTCTCAGGCTTTTACGCAATCACCCCAAATCCCACTAAGACAACCCCCTGCTAGCTCAGCTCGCTAGTAAACACAGCTAGCTCCGGCTAATTTGCTCCAATATGCAACAATATCGAAAGAGAGCGAGGAAACGGGTCCGGGCCTTGTAGCTATAGCATTAGTGCCCCCCGGCATAACGCGTACAAGGGACAAAAGAAAGCAGCAGAAACGAGTATTTCCTTCTATAAAAAGCGTAAAATATGTGAACAGCACGGCGGCATCCGCAGCACTGGCCGTGCGCCGCGCCGCAGCGGGTTATATTACCGTGTGAAGGATGAATTCTCGTGTTGTTTGTAGGGATTCCGATAATGGCGTCCTTCCTCGCGAGAGATGAAGCCCTCACGCCTTCACAGCTCTCCGCTTTCCCTCTCCGCTCAACTGCGCCCCCCTGAGAGCCTCAGGCAGGACCGGGTACTGAACCCTCGCAGGCCTCAGCAGCACTCACTCACTCACTGCTGCTTCACAGCCGGCTCACTCACCAGACTGGGCAGCACTGCATGGCAGGGCGTCTCTCGAGGTGTATAGAAAGGCCTGCGCTGGGAGGGAGAATTTTTAATGGCCCCAAAAATATCTGCACATCATGAACGGTTAGTGTTGCAACAGCCAGAAAATGTTTTCAGAAAATACCTATTTAGTCAAACTGGAAAACAGTCAACCTGCCTCATGAGCTGAGATTTAGTAATGTACATTAAACTGTTCAGCTGTAAATATTTTAGAAAATATTATGTGTATTACGTATATTGTTATGTATATTGAGTATGTAAATACAAAAACATTTATTAAAAAAGTATTGCAGAGAAGACTATTGTTGGCCCTGTTTCTATGGGGTTAAAATAAATAATAAATACTTGTTAGCATAGCAGCCCCACTTCACGTAAAAGCCTTGCTTTTTAGTGTATAATAAATATATCTTTTTTTAATTTCCAGTCAAATCTAAACATCTGTCCAATGGTAATTTATTTCATATTTATTTGTTGACATAGATTTAATTCCAATTTCATTGTGCATTTCTTCTTTGTAGCTACATCAGCTTCATGGCCAAATACAAAACTAAAGACGCAGACTTTGGGCACCAAACATACATTTACCAACTGATTATGTGTGGAGTAAAATTTCTGAAAGTTGTTATTCCGATGGGTATTCATTTAATCTTAAAGACAGTTAGACAGTTAGTCTTTCTAAAGGCTTTACCAATGAGGAATCGCTCTGAATGAGTGAGCTGAACCGCAGTTACTGAACTGTCCAATAGCATTACTGGTGTAATTCTGAGGACATTTCACTGCTCACCCTAGAATATGCATCCTTCATCAATGAAGGCTTTCAAGTGGGTAGGGAAAAGTCCACTGTCCTTGGCTGATCACTACCCGCAAACTCTGAGGTCTTGGAAACACTGCAGTGAGTGGTATGTGCTAAATAATAACATCACAAGGTAACGCAGTAGATTGATTTGTTTTTTATTGTCCATCAGTTTCATCTCTCATTTAAACAGCTTTTGATCAGGGTCGGCTTGCACAAAAAGGAATTCCTCAACGGGATTGTTTGATCCAGACGTCCAGCAGCTGTCTCTGCAGGTGTAGACCAAAACTGTCCCAAACTCCAAAACAAGTTCTGAAAAGGTACAGAAAGAGATAAACACCAGACTCCACACAGCACACGCAATCATTTTTTACATCATCTACTGTGTTCTGTATCAGAGTGAAAAATTACCTTGAAAAAGAGATACAGAACCTTATCATATTCATGTTTAGATTACATTCATAATATTGAAGATCTACCACAACTGCAAGCAAAAACCAGTTTAAAAGAATATGAAAAAATTAAGAAAAAAGTAGAAGTAGCAAAATCATTTCTATTAAAAAAAACCTGGCAAATAAAAAATATACTTTAAAAATTAACCAAAACATTTCCAAAATTCAGACAAACCTGAACTGATATCTGTACTGTGGAGCAAGCTGACGAGTGCGGGCATGAGCTGGAATTCAAAAACTCTTGGACTGCCACAGTGTGCACAGGGTGGCACCATCTGATTTACGTTTGAAGGAGGTTCACCTATAAATAATGGTGACCCAGCCCAACAGTATCTGCAAGAACAATGCACATAACCAAACATTATAAATAATAACAATAATTAACTACTTGAGTACAACACTGTTTTAACAATGTAGTACTAACTGCTAATCCAATCTTTATAGTGTTCATACCTCGACAGAAGTCTACAGTTCTTTTAATGCTGTACTCTGGAAATCCTTATTTTCCTCCACTGTTTTTACTTTTTACGCTATCACAGATTTTAACCTGTCTAATATAACTGTTTAATAGGTGCTGGTGTGCTTTTTAGTGTGCTTATTGTGAGATGCACACTCATGAAATCTTACAGGAATTAGGAATTACAACACAGTGTTAGTCATTAAACTCATACACAAGTCAGTGCAACAGTAACAGCTACTAAGCTGCTAGTTTATAATTTGAATGTTTAAAGATGGTGGTCTTTCTGATGTCAAAGCCAGAGTTGGTTGTTTTTTTTTAGAACTTAAAATGTATTATGTTACACAAATACTGAAATTTGGGCAGCATATCAAAATCTTCATTAACACTCTGTGTAACAAACTGTGTCTTTTATACAATTAATTATTTTCTTAAACTAAAGTATAGGCCTGTCAAAATCAGGGAATTACAGCTGATCATTGATTGGCTATTAAATAATTGCGATTTACAATTAATTTAATACAATTTCATCTATTTTTGTTAATTCCAAACCTAAAGTTGCTTATCAGTTATTTTGCCTCCGACCTGCCGACACAACACAAAAGAGCTCAGGCACAAATCAATAAGAATTACTCCTAACTGCCTTTTAAATGTGTACCAACATCAGTAATTAGCGCTTCTGTTGTTTTCTTAAACCTCAATAAATGCACTTGTCCTAAATCTTATCTGTATGTGTTTGCCTCAATCCAACCTTTCTGTTGGTTGTGAAGCAAATATGTGTTTGTGAAAGTGAAACAACTGTGGAAAATAAAAGCAATCAGCACATATAATTGTAATCAAGCGATTATGTAACAGTGACAGGTCTGCTTTAGAAACATCTGACTCTCCAGCTAAAGACTATGACATCTTTATGGATTTCTTTTGGAACTAAAATGGCCAGCAAAGTGAAGCAAAGTGCACACAGAACATAAAACATATCATAACAGAGGTCACTGCTACTCTTTAAATCTGTTACACTAGCAGGTCTGTGTAGTCCACATACCGAAGAACTTGTTCTGGACAGAGTGAGATTCTCTTCATGAAAGTGGAGAAGACTGCATCTCCATGTTTAGCCTCTGCCTTCTCATACTTTTCCTCGCCCCCTTCACCTTCACAACTGACCAACACAACCACAATATTAAAAGAAACAGACCATTAACCATTACACTGGCACAACATGACACCATTAAAGTACATTATGATTAGTATATAAACAATATCAAAGAAACTAACTTGATATGCAACATTACACTTGCACCCTAATTGACTAATTCATGAATTTGGAGATCAGACTCTCATTTCAAAAGTCAGATAGATCTAGTATATCTAGCTTTTTGGTGTGGCTTAATTGTTACACCTAATTCTATGCACTATTTTACAGTACATTTTTCCTACGACAAATAAGAAAATTCACAGATTTCTAAACAAGGGGGCCTATTCTGTTATTCTGTTACTCTGTTTTTCTCTTCCTTTAGTGTGTAATAACTTTTTTTGCTTATGGTAAACGGTCTGCAAAGCTTTAAAGCCCAAAGTGCACGCCATAGGGAGAAATTATTACACACAGAAACCACTTTCCTCAGCTGCCTGTAACGCCTCGTTGTTACAAGGTGATTTCACCTCGTATCACAATCCTTACTGCTTGACTTGCCACGCCCTCATAGAATGCATAAAGAACTGACAGGTCCATTGTATGAATAGCCACTGCAGTGAGAGAGGCAGAACATATGCCTCTGATGGCTAATCCCTCAGAAAAAATTGGGTGAGCTGTCCAATAGGAACATGCTGGGCTTATCAGGAGGTGGGTCCTAAAGACTCAGAATATCTTTCAGACAGAGGGTGAATACAGATGTACAGAATGAGAAAGATATTGAGAAATATTAGGTTTGAATACCACAAAAAATACTGGGCTTGGGGAAAACTGGAGCATGCAAATCTATTATAGCAAATTCCAAAAAATAATTAGGAACACTAAAAGTGAGCTTAAAAAGAGCCCCCTTTTTAAAATATCTAGATATCTTACTGATTTCAGATCTCTTGCATTGATGGATTATTAGGAATTTAAAAAAGTAAAAATCAACAACACAGGCCCGTGGCTTTATGTCATATGGCTTGAAATGACCTCTTCACTTGAAGAGATCAGGAAGTGAGCTGCCCAGCAATGAATTGGGAGCATATGTTTTGTTGGACATGAAAACATTCGTAATTAGCTCTCTGCTTTGATTTGATTGGCAGAGATCAGACAGGAGGTGAATTATGAACATGTGTGGTGAAAAAAGCCAGCCAGCCCAGCACCGCTGTGTTTATTTGTGAACTGGCGAACGCTACAGTGCTCACTTAGATTCATTTCATTTATAAACTTCAGACAAGCAAAATGGAAATTAGTTCAAAGAGTTTGTTTTTAAGCACCACATTAGTTGCACTCAAAAGCACAACTGTCCCTGAAGTTTACCCCAAGCTGATAATTATGGTTATTGTAGGCTTGTGTCTTGACTGCTGATTGCTGCATAATTGTCCATAGGCGCTTAGGCAATCAACTTTCTACCTCTACAGCCTAATCAAACATCCCTCTATTTGGAATAGTGTTCACCCTCTATCAACGGCTCGTCTTGCAGCAAAATACAAAGTACTCAAAAAAAATCTCCTCACCTTCCAACGTCCCCAACAGCTGCTCCCTCTCTCTCTTCATATTCCTTAAGCAGTCTGTAGGCGTGTTCCAGATCATTATGGCCCAAAAGATCTGTCTCCTCCACAACACTGATGTAAAAGGGCTGGAAAGTGGGAACATCAGTAAGTGGCACAGCTCCGCCACAGTCCCCTGACCCATTTAAGCATAGGCCTTGAAGCCTACTGCTGACATCCAGTCCAGGTGTAAGGCTGTCTGTCACTGGCTGAGCTGTGTCTGTTTGAGCCTGTGACCTGCTCTCAGGTTCAGTGTCCTCAGCCTCCATCCCCCAGTCATTGGCCTCATCGCACCAGTCTGTTGTGAACATCACAGGTTGTTTTGCTTGAAGACTTTGTGCATCCTGGCGCTCTACAGGTTGTTTCGTCTCAGATTCCAAGAACTGTGAACGTAGAGCCTTCCAGCTAGAAACAGGAGAAGGCAAACGGGATTAATATTGTTAAACTGTGAGGAAATAAAAAATAACCTCATGTTTCAATGCATTCGGGAACTATTCCTTACCTCTCTGGTTTGCCATAACACTGCGCATTAGTGCACGCAAATACATTAATGGTGCGGTGATATGGAGAGGCCGCGAGGGGGCAGTAGATCTGCACAACATGACAGAGGATCCCTTCGCATAGAGCGCACTGGTGACGCGCATCAAATATACCAGCAATCAGGTCCTACAATCATAAAAAGAAGACACGAGAAAGAGATCATGATTAAAAGGGACGCTGACTCAATACATCACGGAAAACACTCCTCCTGATATAAAGTCACTGTTCAGCATCTTATTTTGGGTATCACAGCCTGTCTTGAACCTATACAGTACTGAATATTTTATATTGTACAAACGCTTTAATTTCAGATCTTTATTTCCACTATTCTAATTATGCGTGGCAAAAACTGTTCACTTTAAAACAAACATGTTAACAATTCTGACTTCGTTTGTGATTCCAAAAATCAGATTGAAAAAGGTTTCGAGCCAGCCAGGAGTCGAACCTAGAATCTTCTGATCCGTAGTCAGACGCGTTATCCATTGCGCCACTGGCCCGATACATGCAATGCTGTTCACCAGGATAATAAACAGGAGCAGCGAAGCGTTACCCCACGTTCACAAAAACAATACATGCGTTATATTAATGAAATGTTAATTTGAGGGGTTTGGTAACTGAACTTAAATAACTATACATTCAGGATGTGTCGAGCTACGCCCCCTTAATTCGCTGTTCAGACGCGAGCTATCAGGCTAACCAAGCTAGCCTACTCAGCTAGCTAACAGTCAACAACTTACACTAATGTTACACTGTTACAGGTCATGTCAGACAAATAAACGTAGGTCATCATCTTCGTCATTGAGCTAAACGGACAATTTACCATCTGCTAAGTGTTTATTAAGCCAACAACAACTGAATGCAGATAACGTTATAGCTAGCGAGCACACCGACAGCTCTTTTAGCACGTAGCACCGTTTTCAGCTCTTTAGACAAGAAAGTTGGAAGCGGTGTTGGTCTTACCGGTCTGCCTCCAATTTTATTAGTGTAGTAAAACGTGTCTTTCTTCTTCTGAACAGGGCCGTCACAAACCCCTATAAGAGGGGACTCTTGCATTGTGTCCTCAAGTCAGCTAAGGCTGAAACCACGTGTGATAAACTCACAGGGACGAAATTACTTGTGTAGCGAACTGAGCCAACTAAAAGATCAGTTCCTCGCCAAGACTGATAAACGATAAAAGAACAAGTATTATAGAAACAGCCTAATAGTGTGACACAGCGATGTTTCCATCCTGAATACTGTCACATGAATCGTACAACGCGGTCCATCAGTTTCGGACATCACGCGTTAAAACTGGGATGTGAGTGTTTCTGCCTATTTCAGTATAAAGCTGAGTTAAAGGTGTGTTTGGCTCATGCAGACAGTCTGAGCGTCCATATGGACACATGGCTGGTGCTGTGAATTTTAAATAAAACTGACATTTCATTGTAAAGCCTCACACTACTGAGCTGTTTCTTGAACAAGTACATAAGACCACCCACTATGTGCAGTTTCAGCATTTCACCCCAAACACAGCAGCTGTTATCATGCGCTGGATCAGGGGTATATTTCACAAAGCAGGACTTTAGCAAAGATTCAGTCTAAAAGAAAAAAACATGCCTCTAGAGTCCTCGTCTTTAGGCTTAAGTGACTGAGAAATCCTGCTTTGTAAAATACCCCCAATGGGGCAAAAGACAGGGGTCTTTAGGATCACTGATCCTTTTTTGTTATCGTTAGTAGTTTTTCTTCATAATTAATTGGTGTCAATCTGTGAAGCATAATTTACACCTGTGTGAGGTATCAAAGGAGCTATAAATATCACCACAGAAGAGTGACCCTGCTGGAAAAAAACAGCTTTTAACCAGCTTGGATTTTAGCTAGTCAGGCTGGTTTAGCTGATTGACCATTTTGCTGACTCAGCTGGTCACTGCTGAAAGACCAGCTAGATTCAGCTGGTCAGGGATGGACGACCAGCCTGACCTAGCTGGTCAGGGCTGAAAGACCAGCTCAACTCAGCTGGTCAAATACTGGAAGACCAGATGACATTATATATAAATATAAATCTTTGGGGGACTGATAACATATTTTGTACTAGATTATTAGACAAAACAACTAAAATATTTGGCTATAACACCTATTCTAAGAATTTTTTCAGTAGTATCCATTACTTCACTAAAGCATCATTTACTGTATGAAGTATGAAAGAAGCTATAAATAGATATCACCGCAGAAAAGTGCTTACACAGGATTCAAATCTGAACCACAGAATTTAGGATGATACTGCAACAGCCAATCAAATCGCAGTTCACTACACATAAATATGCAATGGATGGAAACTTAGAATCAGTCACATCCCAGAGCCCTACTGACATTTCAGCAATCAGTTGGCCATCAGACCAGCTTTGCTTTAAGAGAGATGTTTAATGATGCCTATACCTCAAAGATCACCACAAACATAAGTCTTGATCACATCTAAGATCATGTTACTATTTAAAAAAATAATTTAGGTGATGGACAAGCCATTCAAACAGTGCTTGAGGTGGACTGTCCACAGTGATTCGTGTCTTACACAAGCAAGCACTGCTCAGTAGGACTGCCAGTGGCCCTCTACCACAAATTTACCAGGAATGAAAATCTCGAGCCAATCACAGCTTGGATCCTTACCAAGATCTCCTCCTCACTCTCGGCTGGACCGATCAGGGAGATGGCAGATGTAGTGCTTGGCAAGCCCTTCTTCCAGACTATGTCCCCATCAAACCATCTCCTGCTCCTGACGCCAGTGTATGTAGATAACAACAACTTCAGCAAGAACAGCAACAATGAGTGTCCTTGTTAGCCAGGCGTGCGGTGCGGTTCAAAAGCCACTTTGCTATGACCCCGACTTGTCTCATTAGCACAGGACTCCAGACTGGAGCAGTACAGCTCAGCTCAGTCTCAGCTGTGAATGCAAGTTAGCATTATATGCTCAGTTAGTAGCAAAAAGAGCATTAGCTTATCATTTGATGTTCTTCATTCTGTGAATGATTCCTTTTTATGTGCTTCTTCCTAACAAGTAAACTTATATATGTTTAGGTAAATGAATGCTAAGGTAACAATGAGGCAAACTTTTTCAATGTTTTTTCAAATTAATGTTTACAGCAATTCTGTCCAGTAACACTGACGGCTAACAGGAAGAAATACAGTTTTAGCCACTCCCAATTATACTTTAGCTTTAATTCAGCTATAGAAGGCTTATTTTTCTTTTGATCCAAACTTCAGAAAGAAGACAGACAGATTACTTAATGCTTGCACAGTTAACTTTCTTTATTGTTACAGGCAATGGAATTATTAATCACATACTGTTTCCTACAGATTTCAACAAACACAGTGACAATACATTAAGCTGTGACTACTAAACAGGATACATGAGACAGGGCATCACTTCCATACACACAGTGACTACACAGATCCCACTATAAACATGTTCAACAGGATAAAGGTTGTCAGTACAGTGACAATAAGGTGAAAGTGCTGATTTAGTTTGAAAAAAGCACATGAAATGTAAAAATAAGTTATAGGGCAATACAGTGCAGTCTAGCAGTGCACTAAGTGGTTAATGCATAACGCCCTTCATAGCAAACAAATAGTATTAATTTTTTAATTTATTTTTAAATGTGTTTTGTTGTGCATTTTTATTTTGTTGTAAATGTTCCTTAAATACTGATTGCCCACATGTTGAAAAGTTAAAAAACCCTTATAGAACAAACTGAACTTACTCTTCAAGTCTGAGCCAGAACAAGGTTCAGGTAGTTACTGGTTACACAATGTCATTACTAACTCATGTTTACACAGAACTGGTTTCTATCCTTCCACTTCCACCTCAAATGCAAATACATTTATAAGCCTCTTTTTTGTCAACACCACAGCTGTTAAAGTGAAGGCATTGAGAAATGGTTACATTATTTAGGTCCACCTACTTCAACAACTGGAAGACTTCCTCTTTGACAATATTTTTTCATCCCTTTGTTACCTTATCTGTATTGCTTTTTTTCCTGAAGGGTTCAACCCCACATACCTCACACAGTTTCTGCTCCTTTAAGCACACACTGTGTGAAGATGAGGTGTGGCAGGTAACGCTGCGAGAACGTTAGTTGCACTTCGAGGACGGCTGATTCCATGGCCTGCTCACTTTATCTCTACTTTCTTCAGAATGTGCAAAGTGTTGCGAGACTGAAAACTACAGAGTAAACAACCTTGATGGGATTAAATGTATAAAAAGGGAAATATAGGCTAATCGATACGGCAATAAAGGTATGTTTTTGGGGTTTTTGTATCTTTGATTTTATTATTATAAAACTTAAGAAAATATAAATAGTTAATAAGTTGTTTTCATTTAAATTACTCTTTTTAACTTTTATAATATAGAGAGTTGCTTAAAATAATGAAATATTTACTGTGAACAACCATGATGTGAGTGGAATTTCTTCATAAATCAATCATTGAAAAAAGTAATTCAGAATAATTTGATGTAAAACAGTGCACATATTTCTTAACAGTGGTGGTGATAAGAATCAGGAGTTGCAATGTCTGCAATGTAAATATAGCCATTTTATTTACTATGGAAACGACCTGTGAGCAGCCATGACATTTCATATGTTGACAATGATGGTAAAATGATGTTAAACCTGGAGAACAACTTTTTCTTGGGTACTGATTTTCCTTACAGCACCACATATACCACATATACTCAAAACTATAATAAAACAATGCAATAACTTCCTGTGAGAAAACTTTCAGAGACACAGGTTCAAACACTGGACGTCTGGTTCCTATCACCACCACTGTGAAGAATTCTGACTCACAACAGAGCATTTTACATCCAACTACTATGAAATACTTTGTTTACATCCTAACTATTTAATTATAAGTAATATTTTTCACACTTTTGGAGCTTCTCTTTAAAGTTTCTCGCAAAATCGTAATAGGAAGACTGAAATAAGAAAAATAGTAACAGTGCAGATAAGTTAAAAGCCTTGTTTCTTGTCTGAGTTGATTGGCCTTTGTCATGGGAAGTAACTTCCTTCCCCTCTCCATTAGTTGTTAGAGTAGTGTGAGTCCTGTGGAATGCAGTAATATCACAGTGTTTGAACCGGAGGGCTCGGACCACAACTAAAAACTGCAACTTAAGTGCGATTCAGCAACAGTGAGTGTTATCACGATCCTGAAGTTGCCTTATGCATATATAGCCTATTTCCAGTACTGCTCTGTAAGGTTCTTAGTTGTTTGGCTGGTAGTTGTGTAGTAGTGGGTAGTAGTAGAACTCCGGTGTTTAGTGGACCTGCTACAGCCGTAAGCTTTAGCATGTTGGGAACATTAACATCCAGTTCTCACTTTTGTTCCTTTTGTATGGGTTAATTGTAACGACTCTGAGATGCAATGACAAGACAAACATATATCTACTCTAACACTATATACTAGGTTTGCTGAAATCCTTCTTATGTATTGAAACTAATTTACAGGGATGTCTTTCTAGCTCCATAGTCCCAGTGCTCTGTTTAATAGAAATATGTTTCATAGTAAAAGAATGTTATCGCCAGACGCACACCCTATTTAATGAACTGTTGCAGCAGATGTCAACATTCTTTGCAGTTGTTTGACTATGGTGGTGGCTGAATATCAGCTTTTTCAAGGCAACCAAGTTTTGGTGAAGCCGTTCTGTATGTGTGATGCATTAAAAGCATGTTAATTAGGGGAAATGGCATTTTAGCTCCCAGTGAGTCTCAGTTTATGCATGCATCTCAATTTCTCTTTCTTCATTTTTGCTTCTTTTAATAAATGAACCCAAGGATTGTTTGAAAACGTGTAGTTACCATTCTATCCAATAGAGAGCGACAAAGAGCAACTTTTCTTCAAGCTGCTTATCTTTTTTCCATATGTATTCGCAGAGGGCCTCAACCATCAGCCATGGCTTCTACATTAAACCCCACAAGCACTAACACTTCAATCTCTGTAGCTTCAACTTCCATTGCTCTCAGTGTCACCAACATAACAACCAGTCCTTCCAACTCTACCACTACAGCTCCTGGCTTTTGGCCCTCTCTGCTAGACAAGATCCCATGTAAGTATCTCCAAGCCCTGGGCCTTTCGATGTCCCCCTCCCCTGCCCTGCTCACCCCCCGCCCCAGGATGGTGAACTGCCTAGGCACCTGTTCCATGCAGCATATCTAATTGCACTCCCAGCGCACATTTCTAACCTCTCACTTTTCACTTGTTGCAAGTTTATCTCACTTTAATCCTGCTGGCTGTGCTCTTGCCTAATGCTTCAGATGTGTGCCATAGTGCTGGTCACTGCTACACCAGCCTTGCTGGTCTGCTTCTTCAATATTGGGGACAAACTTCTCTTTTTAAACCCCCTCTCACAGTGCCAAGATGGGCCATCTATGCTATTATCGCCCTCGTCCTCCTGGTGATATTAATCTGTGTGCTGTGCTGCTGCGCAAAGTGCTGCTGCAAAGGGAAAAAGAAGAAGAAAAAGAAGCCAGATCAGAAGATCAACCTTAAAGGGCTCAGTGGAAGCACTACAACAGCACTGGTGAGATAACAGGCATTTTAACTGCATGCAGATTCTCACTGGTGGGTTTAGCTATAGGGGGCAGATCTAACTGGATGGCAAATGTGATTGACAGGTGCAGCCTGAGACGGACGATGCAGAGTATGGATCAGTTGATGAGAGAAGAGGGAAGCTGCTCTATTCCCTAGAATACAATGCAGCACGCTCAGAGGTCTACTTAAAGGATGAGTTTGATGAAAAAAATAAATGAGCATAATTTATCATCTATACCAAATCAGCCAATCAGTCAATCAGCCAAGAAATGTTTGATATCTGATGTCTGCAATTCTAGTATACAGCAGGAGATAATAAGCAAACATTGCTAACAGACACTGGAGTTTGATTGTCACCAAACTTATCTCCATAAAAGCTCATCTCTCAACCTGCTTAAAACACATCCAGATCTGTTTAATGCAGACACATTGATGTGGCTTACAAAACCATAAGACGTACTTTAATATATAAAAAACAAAAATGACGTCTCTGCAAGGGTGAATGGTGGGGCAGCCATGGTACGTAACACGAACCTCTTTCACTTCAGCAAACATGTGGTATCATTCCACGCAAGCTGCCTCTGAACACAGATTAAGGTAACTTGGCAGAGAGGCAAAGCGTTTAATAATATATTTATATATATGTTATATATGTATTTCTTATGGAAAGTATCACGTACCTGGTGATGCCATCCAGGACTGAGTATATCTGCTTTGAAGAGCGGAAAAAAATGATGCCAATGCTTGAACTGAAGGTAAAAAAAAGAACTGCATAAAACAATGAACACTCTTGCTTGTTTTTGGGTTGTTGTCAAAAGCCACATCTATATTTTTCTGTTTTGTCTTTTGTTATACAAAACAGAAAGCAACACTTCTTTTCACAGCTTTGTCGTTATTAGAGATACTAATAGAGGTTCGTTATTTGCATTAGTGTGACATCCGTGTTGTGACAGAGGATGAAATAAAGTGTGCTGTTACTGTTTTACAGTTGACACTTATTTACATTGGTTTTTAAAAGACTTTTGAAGACAAAAATGTAAGAATATGTATTTACTGAGATGAGTTACAATCCAACTTCTGCATCTGTGAGCAACGTTAGCCTAACACTAAGCAGATGTTAGATAGCAAACATGCCTTGGCTTATCAACTGTATCTGTGAAAAGTCATGTTAATTATACTTCTCCTTCAATTATTTGTAAGAAAAGGGTTGTGTTTCCAAACAGGAATTGCAGTATTTTACTTTACATTCAGTCACACCTGCTCCATGTGTTGGATAATCAATGCAAAGGTTTTCTTTCCAAGCACTCTATAGGCCACTTTCCACTTTTGTTTTTTTTGTTCAGGTTATATATTGTTGGAAAAACTAGATGACTAGGGAAAGAAAAATGTGTATTCCATTATATGTCAGCTGTTACTCTTCTCAAAAACAGGTTATATCCAAAACTGTTACAAACTGTCCTTTTAGATGTCTGTTGGAATAAAGGAGGCTGCAGAGTTAAAGGCTATGGACCATGGAGGAACATCTGACCCTTATGTCAAAGTTTACATTCTGCCTTACAAGTCCAAAACCTTCGAGACCAAAGTGTTCAGAAAAACTCTCAACCCCGTGTTTAATGAACACTTTAAATATCAGGTAAACTGTTTCCCAAAAGCAACACTTTTACAGCTCTTACTGGCTAAAATATCCTGTAATGAATTCAATAATCAGGTCCAGTTTGATATTTTAGAGACGTCTTAATATTATATTTTAATTGGTTTTGAGAATCACCTAATTATCATTTTTCTCCTGGCTGTTTGTTCTGAGTTTAGATGAGTCAGAAGGAGCTTGGTGAGTCTACGCTTGTGATGCAGGTTTATGACTTTAATAGATTCTCCAAGCATGATGTAATTGGTGAGCTGAGGCTGGAGCTTTCTGCTGTGGACTGGAACCATGTGATCGAGGAGTGGAAAGACCTGAGCGAGCCTTCAAAACATGAGGTACTGATTTGACCTTCGTCCATCCAGGGCCTGGTTACATAGACTATAGCAGGCTTCCTCGGGTACCGCAGAAACTAAACTAGTTTTAAAGAGAGTAATTACACAGTAATGATCACAGCAGCAGTGATTCCTGATCAAACAAATCAGTTAAAATGAAGGAAATTAGATTAAGCTTGTTATTTTGGGTCACCAACACTCAAAAGTCAGGACCAAGTAAATTTGAACACTTTTAAATATTAAAAAGTTTTGCCTTTACAGCAAGAGCATCTGGGAGATATTTGTTTCTCTCTACGATATGTTCCAACTGCAAGTAAGCTCACCGTGGTGGTTCTGGAGGCCAAGAACTTAAAGAAAATGGACCATGGAGGACTTTCAGGTTAGTAATATCGTTTTCTGCTTAAGTAGAAATTCAGGCATGAGTCTAAGTTGCCAGATTTCAGTGCAGTGGTCATGCTGACGTAAATCCATGTACTTGTGATTCAGACTGTTGACTGTATTATAGATCCATATGTTAAAGTCCAGTTGGTTTTGGAAAAGAAGAAATGGAAGAAAAAAAAGACGACAGTGAAGAAGCAAACATTGAACCCCTACTTCAATGAATCCTTTACCTTTGAGGTGTCCTTTGAACAAATTCAGGTAAATCAGATTCAGCTCACTGTTCGGCACACTAAATAACCTGAGTTTAAAGGAGCAATTTGTAAGAGGACAGTCAGATTCATACTCCAAACAATGGGGGCAATAGATCACCCAAAAATGCACATTTCCTCCACCTTTGTTTCTTAAACTCATACTAAACGTTGCATGTTCAGCATCAGACCTCATCCCTTCACTCCCCAAGAGCACCTGTAGTGCTGCAAAGCAACACCTGTGTTAACTCTTGCTTTGCTTCTATTTATATCACTGCTTTTGTTTGCTTAACCTGGCTTGTCGCTGAGAGTGAACAGTGGCTATACTTGCCAAAAGTTTCAGCCATGTTGCTTTGGTTTATTGGCTCCCTGCTCTTGAATGATCTATCTGGGAGCAGCTCCTCCAACATGACTGACAACAGGTTAGAACACACCATCAGGGCAGCGCTACTTCTTCATTCTCTCATAATGAAGTTATTTAACTTGACACTGTAGTGACTCACTATCACCTCTAAGAGGTACAATGTGGCAGGATGAGCCAGGGCTGGCAGGTTGCTATTTTAGTTCATTTTTAAATGTTTTACCACAAAGTTCTTACATATTGCTCCTTTAATGTTATGTTTAGGTTTATTGTTATGTTATGTTTTAGGTTTGTTGGACATAAATTGTACATACTTGGCCACATCCAGCAATTAAACTTTACCTGTCTCTCATATCGGCTAAACAGAAAGTGCAGCTGGTGATCTCTGTGTGGGACCACGACAAAATGAGCAGGAATGACGCCATTGGGAAGATTTTCTTGGGCTGCGATGCTACGGGTAATCAGCTGCGCCACTGGGCTGATATGCTGTCCAACCCACGCAGGCCAGTGGCTCAGTGGCATACACTGCTCTCGGCTGACCAGGTGGACTCAACACTGGCCCTAAAACACACACTGAAAATTCCCTTCACCAATAAGACTTTCTGAAAACGTCTGCACTGCAGGTCTGCGCTTCTCCAGTTTTCAGCTTATTGTGCGGTACTTTGTTACCAGTTTTAAAAAAACTTGTTACAAATGTGCAACTGCTTTATTCTACATATCAGAGAGAGAGCTTGTCTTGACTAGTTTTGACTGTAGTGTACTGTATCATGTAAAAATGACTTTAGTGAAAGGAACAACTTATATTTTATTAGTAATATTTTATAGAGTAAAAACTTGAAAGAATATTATGAAACTGTTCAGTTTTATGAAATTGTACACTCACAAGTGTAAAAGTCCTAAACTATTAGAATATATTATGCTCTAAGCCCAGAAATGCACATCGCAGATTAATGTCACTGCTGTCGGAACAAAACCTCATGTCTTTTTTTTTAGCTTTTGATTTTAATTTAAATGCTTGTTGCCCTTTACATTGTGTGTAAATGTCATGAAGAATGGACCAAAAGCAGAGGCTTAAAATGACTTGTGGAAAAACGCCTGGTTCCATTAACTTACATTAAAAGTAATGTATGTTTTTCTTTCTCCTGTAAAGTTATAATTTTGGACATTTTGTGGTTTTAGTACCAGCATATATATATATATATATATAAATTCAGATGATGACTAATTGATTATCTATTAACCTTGGTGAACATAGAGTCTTCTCGCATCCACAACTACTTCTGCCTCCATGTTATTTTCTAGGAGTTACTACAGGAAAGACCACTGGGGACTGTTCTCTACTACACTATCCACGCTGATTTCTCTGGTGGCAGTGCACGCACGCAAACAGATTTCTCTGGTGGCGATAATAGATAAGGCTCTGTATGCACAG
This sequence comes from Megaleporinus macrocephalus, assembly GCA_021613375.1. Classification (NCBI taxonomy): domain Eukaryota; kingdom Metazoa; phylum Chordata; class Actinopteri; order Characiformes; family Anostomidae; genus Megaleporinus; species Megaleporinus macrocephalus. The sequence continues at coordinate 50,648,422 of CM038702.1, forward strand.
TGTCAGCACACATCTGGTTTAATTATGCCATGTTAATGAGCTGTGGCCACACACAGCTACAAAGATGTCCAAAATTCACCCTGATAAATATATAGTCAGGGGTTTTACTTGCATGTAAGCTTACATACATACAATTGCTCACTTAAGCTGACATTTTCTTAGCTTGGAATTTAAAAAGTTACTTTTTTCTTATGTTGGGCTCAGAAACGTTTGCATAAAACAGAGTGCTGGAAGAGGAGAGGTGGGTAGAGATTTACCCCAATAGCAAAACAACTGTCCTCTTACAGGGAACCCTGACTATCAAGACATACATAAACCAAATAGCTATGTTCTGTTCATTTACTGTGATGAAATCATGTGTGTGCAATGAAGTCAGTCCGTGTGGAAAATAGCACAAACTTGTTTCTGTTTAGTAGTTTTTCTAGTTTCAGTAATAATAAATAACGTGTTTTATACAATATCTCTGCTATATAAAATATTTTGAGACATGTGCACCATCCATCCATTATCTTCCACTTTATCCCGTTGGTTGGGGACGGGGGGCGCTGGAGCCAATCCCAGCGTCACTGGGCGAAGGCGGGATACACCATGGACAGGTTGCCAGTCCATTGCATGGCCAGTACACATGCAAACACACACTCACACCTATGGGCAATTAAGAGTGACTGATCAACCTAATTGTGGGAGGAAACCGGAGCACCCAGAGGAAACCCACTCAAGCACACGTGCACCATATTGGGGCCTATATGTTTTAATAGACAGGGTTCCCTTTAAAATTGCAAACATCTGCTCTGCAACAAGGTGGACGCCAGTGATGTTGCAGAAATTTGAGGCTGGCCATTCGGTTTTCTGGGGGACTGGCTAACCCCCCTTAGAACCGTGCATGTGTGGAAGGCTGATTAACAGTTATAGAAACTGTTTGGCTGAAGGTATTGCTGCTCAAGTGTATCACATGAGTTTCTGAAAGCTGAGGTTCACATACTTTTGTCAATGAACGCATTAAGTGTTAGCTTATTTACATCAATAAACTAACAAAAAATCAGTTATCTATTTTGGGTTCAACTTTAAACATCTGTAGAAATTCACAAAATAAAGATTTCAGGCAGCACTGTAGGTCTTTAATGAGCTCTCTTTATTGGTTGGGTAATATTTTTTCTTCTACCCTCAACTATGACCAACTTCCTGTATTCAAATTTTAAGTGTTGAACACTCTGTTTTCTTGACATAGATCAAGGCTAGCCCTGGGCTCTAAAGCATTTTCAGTAAAGATCCATTACTAGCATCTCGAACAGAAACCACAAATGCCATGAAACAATCTCGACTGCACAGAAAAGGGCACCCTGTAGCATCAGAGCCGTCCAGCAGGCATGACCTTCAGGCTCTTTTCTTGTCCCTGCTGTGAACACTACAGCGCTGTGATCCTCACAGAGGGACAGCACTGATAAGTGGATGGCTGAGACAGCTACTGACAGGCTGGCACTAGTCCAACTGCCTATAAGCACTGGGACAAACTAAGGCTTGGAGAATCTAGGGAGTAATATTTCGCTGCTACATGCAGTCTAGTCTAGTCTAATCTGCTTCCATTCAGTGAATCAGTGAAAGGGGCTCAGGAATCTGTTAGATTTACATTAAGGCTTAGTTAATGCCTCAAATTGGTTCACATGGTAAACAAATGATTTAATCTGTCTCAGAAATATGGAAATACATTGTCTCATTTAGTTCAGTGACAGGTCTTTGTGTTTTGGCATGACCATAAATGGAAGGCACACGCCGTGTGAGGAGTTTTTAATAATCACCACCCACACTAATTTATGAATCGTATTCACATGCTGCTAATCGCACTTGTCTGTTTAAAAAAACTTTGTGTGTGTGTGTGTGTGTGTGTGTGTCTATTTGTCCGCTGCCTTCATTGTGCTCAGGCCTATGAGAGTGATGGTCTTAAGAGATTCACATCTTGTCTGCAGCTGAATGCGAGAGAACAACAGCAAGCTCTTTGAAATGTAAATGATGCAACCCACTGGTGTGGACTTCTTCGTCTTTATGATGCATCTGTAAGGGTCCATTAACGCCACATCTCCTTTACATCACATGCAGTTTGCCAGGTTTCTGTTCAGTCTTCATATTAAAAAGCATAGCCTGTGTGCCAACAGCTCAAATGGGCCAGATTGAACTTTGCAGAGCCCATTTAAAATTGTATATTAATAAACATATATTTTAATAATAAAATGAACATTTCACTATTATTATAATTTAAATTTTTAAATAAGACTTTGATTTAATGTGTCTGCATTGTTATAGGAACATGTAGGATGACACAATCTGTCAACTTTCTACTACACACACCCCTTCCTCCTCCTTCTTCACTCATCCCCCATTTACTTACCAGTCTAGAAACATTTTTAGGTAGAGTTCAACATTAAACTTTATTCCTTTACTCACAAATAGCATCTCCAGTGGTGGAAATCAACACAAGTGTTAGGTCTTGTTCATTGTCACTTGTTTTTGTTTTTTAAATGTTTTTTTTCTTGCCCAGAGCTGCTACTTCTTCATCTGCTCACGCAGCAACTGATGGCCGACCCAATACTACAGTTATTTACCTTCACCTCCCCAGCTACAGAGTAAAGTTACAGGGTCAGCAGGCTAGCATGCTTATTCATATCTCATATAGCAACACACTATAAAGATATCTTTGACATACAATCAAAACTTTTATTGCTTTACATCCCTCTGATAATTCTAGTTATTCTTTTTAATGTTTAAAACCAAAAATCCTAAATATTGATTAAGCAAACTTACATATTGCTCCTTTAAATTCAAATCATGCTGTTCACTCCACAGATCACATGTGAAGTAACTAAAAAAGAGCTGTAAATTTACTGTATTTGTGATATATATAATGAATTCTGAAAAAATGAATTACTATAGCAGGAAATGTGGTCCATTTAGCTCTTTGCATTGTACGATCACTCTGAGTAAATAGGTGGGGGGGGTAGGTTGTCTACAGGGGGAGGTTTGAGCAGGTAACTGCTGTGACACAGAGTCAGCACAGAGCACAGGGTGACATCACTGTCAGGCAGGGTTTCCTAGAAACCCAGAGAGCGCTGAAGCAGTCCAATTAAACAGTGATAGGAGGCAGAGGGCCCTGAGAAGTGATTGCACTGTCTGATTGTCCCCAGCGCTGATAACAAGCTGTGCTGAGCTCCCTCAGCCACCTGACAGCTTTGGGCCACAGCATCAGCAAGAAAGCAAACATCACCAGGTAAGTGAGCATCTGTGATCGCCTAGATTTTGTAAAACAGCTAGAATAGCCTGTTTTCTGTCCCACCTGCTCATTTAGTAAGAGTAAGTCTTGATAGTCTAAGGCTTCAAAGATAGATGAAAGAAAGCAATACAATGCATTATATTTATTATTATTATATTTCCAGTACATTCTTGTTTCTCCAAGCTCCGAATTTACATCGTGTATCATTTTCACTATATAATTAAAAGTGCAGAAGAAATGTCTTAGAAAAAGCCCTGCAGAGAGCCTACAAAGCAGCTGTACTACATTTCCCGTCATGCTCTCTCGTCGCTTGTGTGAGGTCACTGGTCCACGTGAGCTCCATTCAGCTGAGCGCAGTAAAGGCTGAGTGAATGGCTCGGGTTCGTGCACTAACCTTCGTACTTTAATGCTATTTCTGGCCGCCTGTGCGTCGGAGCGTACGTGGTGGGGTCTTCTCGCGCTGTTCTGCGACCCTCCTAATGTGCTTCTTGGAGTATTTTGCATGCATGGCTCAGGAAATAACGGCAGCTGCATCAGCCAGCCAGTCTCCCAGAAATCAGCCCGTTGATGATAAAGGTGCTCTCTCTCTCTCTCTCTCTCTCCCTCTCTCTCCCTCCCTCTGTCTCTCAAGACACATCCGTGTTGGTCCGCAGTGAGCTCCAAATGATTTTAGCCGAGCCAGCAGATCGCAGTCTGCGACACCACAGAGTTACGTAAGGATTAGTTGAAATGGACGCGCAGTAGGACGATGCAGAGGTTGTTTAACGTGATTGTGCTGCTCACACTCCTGTGGTGTTTCCCACCCGCTCAGTTATGGAATGCAACATTGCGGGTAGCGGGGGTGGTTGTTTTTCCCCCTTCCTTCACATAACAAGTTAGTTATTGTGTATGCAGAAAGAACGATCAGAGAGAGAGAGAGAGGGGTCCTCACTAGACATGCTTTTAATATATACTTATATAAGTACAGGATCCAGCTGTAATTCATGTGTTATCAACAGGAGGCAGAAGATGGAAACAGTGAAAATATGGAACTGCGATTTTATTGCACTTGACCAACTGGATAAGAAAATCCACGCCAAACAAAATGGTAAGATGATTTAAAACCTCATATTCAACCTCATCTTTTGGCCAAACGAGGATATGATAAGCTCTAGAACTCATAAATTTAGCATCCTCACCTTTGTTTGAAATCTGATGGGTGTTATATTGAAACTCTACTCTATTAGGGTGCCTGTATGTGAAGAGTTTCATTCCAAAACCAGGTTTATATCAACTTGTAGAATTTGGGATGTAATAGATCTTTATCTTATTTCTCTAATGACTCAATTTATTAAGTTCAATGTAGCTTTGATATTAAGTCGATGTTACACTCGCTCCCACCCAACAGTGCAGATTATTGTTTTGGGAAATAAGAAAATATCCATACTCCTGAGTATCGCAATATTATGTATTGTGATACCTCATTGGTTTTAAAAAACTCTTAATGTATTGATTTTTAGTAATAGTTTACATGCAAATATTTGTGGCAGACGGTGGTTCATTTTGCATTGCGTTTAAAGTAGGGGTGAGCGATATGGCCCTACAATAATATCACGATATCTCATGGTATTTTTGGGATAACGATACTCTTGGCGATATGACAAAACATTGAATTAAATAAAAATATTTCAAGAGTACACTACTGCAACAAAATGAAAATTCAATTTTTATTATTGCATACAATATGATATGGCACACTCCTAACTGAGATATTAAAAAAAAAAAGAATTCATCAGATTGTAACAGAAGTCAATGATCCAGAATGTCATGATACTAAATAATGCACTCCAAATTTCTCCATATATCCAGGACTGAAGTAAAATGAATGATGCTGGACAGATAAAACCTGACTCTACTAGATATATAATGGGAAATGAGAAAAGTGTGAATTTGTCTTTTGCTAAAAACAGTAAAACGTAGTACCCTGGTGTGATAATTAGGGATTGGTGATGTGACACGATATTTCAGGGTATAATATTATTCACGATATTCAAAAATGTTGGCGATATTATTGTGCATGATACGATATGACACACCCCTAGTTTAAACCCCCGATCACTAGATATCAGTGTTGTAATCTATAGCCATTAGGTAGCATTTGCCAGCCTATGCATATAATGCTGTGTATTTTACATGGTGACACCTTTCCTAAAGCTTTTTCTTTTCTTTTTTTTTATTACAATGTGTTACATTTTGTTTACAGTGTCACAATACCTTAAACCATAACCCCTGTGTCAAGATACATATCTGCAAGCTCCTACCAATATAATGGAGGGAGCTCTTATAACGTGTTTTGAAACAAAATCCTTTTATTGTTTTTGTGCATTGCAGAGATTTTGCATCTGAAAGAGATTGAGAACAAAGTAAGAAGTACTTTAAAGCTGTCACTGGGAGAACTGCACAGCATAGCTGATAGCTGACGTCTGAGGAACCTCACTCACTTAATTCTACATTTGGCTTTCTAGGCATGATCGCCAGGAATCTCCTCAACGCTCTCAAGATCCGCAACAACTTACAGCTCCAGCCCATTTCTCGTTCAGCATGTGCAACTGGTGAGGAAGAGCAACCACTTCAATCAGTTTCAGTGATTTCCATTGCGATGCACTGTGTTTTGTTCACATACAAAGCTGGCTTTACAGTGTTCCTCATCATGTTGTTCATATTGGCATAGTGAATCACGTGGTGGTGAATTTTCCACATGGTCTGATTGAGAAGGTGCTAAGCTTCCTCAACTGTAGTAATTACATTTAGTGATCAAACACAGACATAGACACACCTTCCCTGTATTTCTGTATATGTCTTTAAAGTCCATCCCTCTTCAATTTGTCATATTGTATAGAATATATATATAAATTATCATGTTACAGCCATAACTGTCACATCTTTACGCTTGCTTTTATGCTGTTCCGCTGCTTTAAGGCTTTGTTCTTTCTCCGTGTAAACAACCAGCTCATTTGTTTTGAAGAAGCATGGGCAGTTGTATTGTGTACTTCCTAGTACAGCGCAAGCTGATGTACAGGAAGAGTGCGCAGACACTAATGCTTTGTGTTGCCACAGCTATTTGAAATTGCACTCTGTTATCAAATGCGCGTGTCGTCAATCAGCTGAACAATAAAGCATTTGAGCAGCAGTCTGAAGTGAGATATGTGGGAGTATTAATGCCTGCGTCGTGTTGCTGTGGATCAAAAAGACCCTTCAGTTCCCTTAATGAGTGTCCTCCTAGAATCAGTCCAGACAGACAGGGTTAGCGCGGCTGCTCTGAGACAGGTGGCTTGTACACGGGCATAGGTCCGGGTTAGCCTTTTGATTTCTGTCAAGGGGCTAGACTGCAACATCTCTGAAAAAGAGTTGCAGCTCTGTTGAGTTCCTTTATGTTGGAGGAAAATAGTGAGTCAGTTTTGGAAATATTGGTGTAAATGAGTAAAGTGGTTTAAAATTGTGTGTGTGTGTGAGTCTTTTTACCAGACCATGGACATATTTAACATTTGCTTCCTGTGTTTTGCTTTGTTATATCAATGAGTCCATGACATAGTTAAGGTTGCCTAGTTTAGTTAAAGCACAGATGCAACCAGACACTGAAAACTTTGACCATTAGTTGCAGTCCATAAACTGTTCTGGATATTTTAATGCAGGTTCCTGAAGATACTTCCTTCTTGTGAAGCATGACACAATATCTCTAAAGCATCCTCTTTAAATATAAAATATGCCTAATTCTCTGATTAGGGCAACAACTAATTGCTGCAGATGCATTCACTGTTGAAATATGTCTTTTGAAAGCGGCCTCAACTAAGATCAAGTGTAGTATCTTTTCTTATCAGTTTAATATCTGATGCGTCCTCTATATGAGGACCACATATTAAATAGATTTTTAGAGCAGGGAGAGGGAACAGGAGCTTGCTCTGTCGGCTCCACGCATCGACCTGGTATTGCAGTATCTTCAGGAACAGTGCCCCTCATTTTGGGGCAGTCTAGGGCTGGAGGTTAGGGAACAGCCTTGTGACCATAGGTCGCCGGTTTGATCCCATGGAAAGGACTGAGGTGCCCTTGAGCAAGACACCTAACCCCTGACTGCTCCCTGGGTGCTGGGGTAGGGATGTCAATTGCTCTGGGCAAGTGTGCTCACTAGTGTGTGTGTATATATGTGAGTGTTTCACTGCATGAATGGGTTAAATGTGGAAATCTTGAATTTCCCTCTGGGATCAATAAAGTATCTATCTACCTATCTACCAAAGTGCTGAACATAGCTTTTCAATAAAGGAGGCTCAGTATTTCACTTAAGGACTGTGGTTCTTGTTTTGACCAGTCTGACTGCCTGTCAGACAAATATGTAGATAACTTTTATACTACTTCTTATCCTCCTTGTTTATTTCCCGTCTTTGTCCATGTCAGGATCCTGTCCAGATCTGATCATGAGTAGGAATGAGCAACCTGACTCACGGCCGGTCCCCATGGCACTGACCCCACAGCTGCCCCCCAGAACCCACCGGCCCCTCTGCTTCTCAGTGTCCTCTGACAGCAATGGCCGCTTTAAAGCTCTGGAGACTCAGGAATGGAAGAACAACCTCAAAGCTCAGGTATGGACTTGCGTATGTCTCTGGTGTATCATACCAAAGTTCATCTAGCCAAAATATGATCTTGGGAGCACTGAGATTAGCTGTGTTTGTTTATGTGGTTGCTTTGCAGATGGAGCAGGCCCACAGTGCTGGGGCTGCCAGCAGCACAGGTTCTTTGGAGAGGGCCTCGCTCTTTTGTGCTTCTGGCTCCACCACCACCTCCAGCTCTGGCCTCTCCAGCCCGGTGGAGCAACTCACCAAGAGTAAGTCGTCCAGCCGCTTCTCTCTCTTCTCCCCACCGTGGAACAGTAGCTCAGAGTCCGACTCCAACCCTCCATCCCGCTCCGGCTCCAAGAAACTGCGCAACTACAGCCGCAGGGCAGGACCCGGTGGGGTCAAGACTGGACCCGAGACCCCGGAGCCCAAGCACAGTGGCCCTGAGCACTTTCAGTACTCGGAGCCAGTTATCTCCAAGGTGACGGACTACATCTACGTGGGGAACCTGAACGCGGCCTACAGCGGTCGGACGCTGTGCCGCAACAATATCGACAGCATTATCGACATGAGCAGCCTGCCGGGGGAAACTTGCTTAAGCTTGATCCCGTGCACCTGCTCACGGGGGGCCAAGCACAGTTGGTCTCGTCTCAAGGTGGACATCAGCGAGCTGCCAGAAACGGCGCGGGATGGCCTGGCCCTGCGCCAGCGCTGCTTCGAGGACATCAACGAGTGCATCGACGCCTCCACGGAGAAGAGGAAACGCGTGCTGGTGCACTGCCGCGACGGCTTCTCGCTCGCCCCCACCTGCGTCATCCAGTACCTCATGATCAAGCAGAACATGAGGCTGATCGCTGCCTACGAGCTCCTGAGAGCCAAGCACCCGGTCAACATCCGCGAGTGCCACCAAAATGTACTGGTGAGCCTGGAGAGGGCTTTGCGTCCTGGGGGAAACACGGACCCCGAGTGCTTCAAGCAGGCCATCTCGCGCAAAGTGGCATGGACCTAACTGTGGCGTCATACACTATACGTTTATGTTCACCTTTTCCAATTCTGGCTTTTATCTATTACGTTTGTTTTTTTGTGTGATCGGTGAAAGGCAGCTTTTTTTTTTTTTTTTTTTTTTTTGCATCGGACAGTCTGTCACAGGGCTGAAGCTTTTTTTTTTTTTTTTTTTTAAATCAGTGCACTGGGCAATTCAAAGCTTAACTTATACTCAGTTCTCTTCCAGACTAAACCTGAGAAGGTGAGAAAACAAGCAGAAGAATTAATGTACTGTATAGCTGCTAAACATGGGAGGGGGGTGGGCTTTCTGAGAATATGTCTCCTGTGGTTTATGACTAGACTCTCAGTTCGGTGCTGAAGTCTTGTATGTGTGCAAGGAAGGGGCTGCAGCCATAGCACTCTGTTATAGTTTTATGTTTCAGGGGAACATGAAAGGAAATCTCAGGAGACCCAATGATGTCAAACATGGCTACATGATAATGCTGACCATAGATGAGGTCTGCTACACCACAGATGTGTTTGACTTCTCCAGCTGGACTACCTGTGTTCATGAAGTGTCAGTCTAGTGAGGTCTTTGGCTGCTGCCATTGTAAACATAAACACAAAACTTTGCCTGCATTTTAATCGTCTGAAATGTTGAAAATCTCTGCATTTTCCAGAGTCATTGGACATTCTGAAGAGTATGTAGGTAAGAGTTGTCCTCCATGAGGAATCCAGTCACTTGCCAACTGTCAAGTCAAAATCATCTTTGGAAGAAAATTAGCTTTGGTGCTTAAAGTGTACGTGTGTGCAGTAAACCTGGAACTAGGCTGTCTGTATCTTTGGATGGATTGCCAGCATTAGTGTTTACGGATTTGACAGAATTGTGTCCGACTGCAAAGACCTTGTATTGCACTAAAAGTTGTAAAGAAACTGCACAAGTGAAAATGTTTATTAGTTGACGTTCCATTTCTTTTGGTTCCTGATTGCTCAGCACAAATAGTCATTATTTTTTGGATGAATATGGTACATATAGTTCCTGTAGTGTTCTGATAAATTGACTTCTGTTGTATTTTTCTTAGCCATTTAGGAAAACGTAAGAAACTCCTCAGAACTATGTGGTATTGCTTATACTTGTCAGCAGTGCTTATTATATTTAAAAAAATTAGTGAGCAGTGTGGTGAGGGGAGAATCTCCCGAGTTTTTGGTGCCTTTGTTTGAAATTGTCCTGTGTGACTGTATTGTGACATTCACACACTATGTATGCAGTTGTCAGACACTGACACGTTGAGTTTTACGCTCTGAGATGTTCTGTATAAATGCTACTCTTTGTTCTGCTGTGAGTAACACATTGTGATGTATGGCAGAGCACACAGTTCTGTTTAGTACTGTAAAGGTTTCGTTGCAGTGGTCATTCTGTGCACAGTGACAGTATTTTCAATCAGTGTGGTGATGGCTAGTGCATCTCAGTCTGAGTGATCTCTTTTTTTTTTTTTTTTGGGTCCCTACAGGTCTGCTGTTGTTCACTAAAAACGGTATCAAAATTGGAAACTATATTTAGCTTAACTTGATTTCTGTTGCTGTATATTTCTAACGGATGCTACTTTTAAGGTCTAACTTGATCTCAGGTGAACTTTATTGGCTTAGACTATAATGCTCTCTGTTTAAGTTAGATACCAGAATAATGTGACAATGTATTTTCTGTATCATGGTTTTTAAAGTCTTATGCATTTGTATATATAGATATTAAAGTACAAAGTCAAATCACTTTTGACTCAGTGTCCTTACTTACAATGATTTACTGTTTCAGTAAACACTTGTTTGTTTGTTTTTTAACCTAAACTGTAATTAAAACACTAGTGGAAGCCATAATACATCACTTAATCAATCGTTAGTGGGCTGTTCTCAGGCCTTTAGGTTACATTGGCTTCAAAGGTAACCGCAGACAAGACATCAGCACTTGATTATTTATACTTAACTGCTTGGCTCTCTTTAAGGAAACAGCTACGGTGTCCCTGTCGAGAGTTGTCATTCAGCAGGTTATACCTCTGACCAATCCAACCAAAGCTCCCCCCTCTCTATTACGCACACACTGCAGTGTATTGGTTATAATAACTCTCATGCTTTAACTATCTCTATCTCCTCTAGTTCTTGCTGAGTATACCATCTTAGTTACTGCTTCTGTTCTTCCAGTAGGTGGTCTAGTAACAGAACTAACAGAACTTTTGCTCTCCTGTCCACTTAATACAGATGAAATTATAAGGTGTCATTTCCCCAGGCTACAAGAGGTGGCATATTAGTATCGGTAGCAAGATAAAATTTGTATATAATGCTAGAACAGGGGAATAAAATGAATCTGATCTAGTCCTATAACAGATCTATCCTGAAATAGGGCACCCATCATGTTGTGTGGTGTGTTGTTAGCTGCCTGTTTCTTTCTGTGGTGTAGTAGTTTTAAATGCTTATATTACATAAAGTGCTTAATTAAAAATAGCTCTTCATAAAATGTAGTAGTTTTAGTTGAAACAATGCTTGATTGGAAAAGTGCTAGCATACTATCTCTACTGTCTTCCTATCTGGACAGTACAGACCTGGGAAATCAAGAGGATATTAAATGTACTACATGCTTGAGAAAGCTGCATGTGTTTGCAGATATGAGTCGAGGTGGGTTGCTCTGAATCAGGTCCCTAGGTTGTTTCCTTTGCTGCATACCATCAGGCTTTTAGTTTCCATTCCATTACATCCACGGCCGTCCTCTCCTCAGCTCTTGTTTCTGCAGTTGGATTCCTTCCTGCTGGTCCCCCACGTCCCTAGTGCTCCACCGCATCGACGACAGCCCTGCACCTATTGCCCTGTTTACTTTAGCGGCTTCCCAACTGCACCTCACAAAACTACTGCATCTCACCTCTTCTACTAGAAGCAGCCAGAACACTGTTGCAGCAGTAATAGAGCAACTTCTACCAGTCCCAGTAGGCCCGGTGCAGCCCACCCTCTCCATAACAGGCATGCTGTTTATGTGAATAATTAAAAATAAGAATCACAATCTTGAAGGAAGGGTTATTTATATTGATGGGGGTGAAGGGAGGAGTTGGGTCTAAGATATAATGTTTCAGGTGGTTGCTAGCCCATTGGCCTCGGAGTGAAACTACTTCCATAAAGAGGAAGATGGGATTTCCTTGGCCATTGGGGAATGCAATATATACCTTCACATAAAGCCAGCTGCCTGCAGCGTTCCCAGTCTTCCCCCCTCTCGATTCTCTCGGCTGCGCGCTCCACTCCGCCTCCTTCCACACATAGGTGAGAGCTTCCGTTCTGTCTTTCGCTCCGTCGCTGCTGTCTTCCAAGCCCTTGTGCAGCGTTTGACCTTTTGGATTAGCACCTTGGCGGCTGGGACGGTCCTGTCTGATCTAATTGTGTCTGGTCCATTGTGCACAGGAGGAGGATTCTCATGTGTTGATGTTGTCCATAGCAGTAAATCTGTGTTGTGTGTGGTGATGTTTGTGATGTGCTGTTCTTGTCGAGAGTCTTGCATGTGTGAAGCTTGCTTGGAGAACTGTTTTAATTTGCAAATCTGATATGCCATACCTAGATGTCATTCCTTATTTTTGCTGTGAGAGTTAAATGGCAGTAGTAAGAGATCTGTCTACATCTGTAGGTTGATAGATTGCACATTGAAATGACTTATTGAAAGTGTGCTGCTCTGAAAAGTGATATGGCCAGATTTATCTTCTTGTCGCTGCGAAATTCTTGATATGTAAATGTTGAGCTTTAGATGACATTTCAGATCCTTAGGGAATGTGACATGTGCCACAAAGATATCAGAAGCTAGCCTGAGGCAAAGGTGTATGCAGAGGGATTTGTGAGAGTGAAAAGGAAGATTACAGAAGATTAGCCCACATTATCGCCATTCTAATTCCAGCAAACACTTACGACATGGCATTGTCATGTGCATTGTACTGGCTAGATCCTTTCCCTTGGGGCATTGTGAGAGAGGTGTTGATTTGCACTCTGTGCCTTATAAATTTGGATTGGATAGAGAAGTTTTTAAAGCTCTTTTTCATTTGTTTTTCTTCTTTTTATGGCTCACTTTCTTACTTTCTTTTACATATGATTGTCTATATTTGGTTTTATATATTCTTTTTTTATTCTGTGTTAAAAATGATTAAACATTAATGCCTACCCTAATAAAACGCTGTTTTAACATATTTTGCTACACCCAATAGGCTTAGAATGGCTTCTTGTATAAATTATTAGTTGTATTGTCTTTTAACATCAAAGATTCTGTGTTTGAATTTATTAAACATGATCGCTTAGCTGATTAAAATGCTATTTGAGCACTACACTGGCACTGCACTGAACAGTTTTGCCTTTTTTAGGAATTTTGTATGAATCCTTAGTTTAATACACTTTATCTATGGTCTGTAATGTCTTAGCAATGTTGAGGTTGTTCTAGAAGGGTGGGTGGGCTAAACTGAGGAGGTGTCATGTTTCTTGATTATCATCCAGTGACAAGCTTACCATAACAGAGACAAGCCTATCATCTGATGAACGTCACCACCACCCAAATATAGCCACTGATTCTCTTTAGCTGATTTAACACCACCCCCTAACCCCCCATTCCCTTCATTCCCCTCAACCCCACTCCAGCCTCCCTTCCCCTCAACACCCCGCCCCCCCTCCCCTATACACACACCCCCATACACACATTCTACTCCACCCCTCAGTTTCAGGCCAGGCCCTGGTCCTGAAAGCCACTGTCAAAACATGATGATTCGGGATGATTGAGTGACAATTTTGGAATCTAATAAAGAGTGTTTTTTAGTGCTAGCTGCTTTACAGATTGATTTTCTAAATCTTGTATGCACAGTGTGAAAAGCTGTACACTATGCATAAAAGTCTGTTGAATGTTTGGAACAGATTGGTTCTGCTATATACAGCATTACTAAACTAAACATTTCAGTATGACTTGATGGTTCTCCATTACAGTTTCCTGTTGTAGCTGTATTAAGCTTTTGTAAGCACTGATGTATGTTCATCTTGTTGCATGTTGGTGATACTGTGGAACTCATTGCATGTTCTTATATACTACAGGGTGTGAAAACAAAATCCAGCCAAGATGTCGGAGTAAGTAAACACTTATCCTGTTCTGAGTGTGCTTTACAGTTCCCTCAGTTCATTTAAATAAGCGGTGGGTGCATGTTCGTAATAGGATCTAGTGTAGCACATTTACAGGGGTTCACATTACCGTGTGTGTATAAGTGGAAATTTATTAGATGATAAAGCAGGCCATGTCTGAGTTGTCACTGTTTGTGTGTAAATCATGATTTACCTCACATTTTTATGGACGTCCTTATCATTCCAATCCAAACTCTTAAGGAAAAAGATGTCATCGAGTCGCAAGCATAATCTGAAGGTATGTTCCTTCCTGTGACTTATTCATTTATTTATTTATCTCTAATTTTCTTGCAATGCTAGGTTTTGCTAATGTTTATGATACTTGTTGGGATGCTAATTCTGTTTGTATGTCCTGTAGAGCTTGATGCTCTCCATTGCTAAAGGTTTACTGGAGGTGGAAGCAAAGGAGAAAGAAGAGGAGAGGAAAAGGTACATGGCAGAGACATGCCCTGCTTTATCCTTGCCGGGAGGAATGCAAGCACTACAGGTACTAATATAAACACACACAAATAGTTTTTTTTAATATTGTTAACACAAATTTAGAGTATTGAATTTAGAATATCAGCCTATCTGGTGTAGACCACCCATTCAAAATGGCAATTAAGTACAGCTAAATATAAGACCTTGCATGAGGAAGGGGAAAGTTAAAGCAAACTAAGTGAGGAGAAACAGAAGCTTCCTAAAAACAGATGCTTCGTAAACACTCCTGCTTTAGATCTAAAATAAATCTAAGAGTTTACTGAAAGGATGGGTATCTATAATGAACACTGATGGATCGGTTTGTAACTGGGATTGTGAAACACAGAGAAAGCAATTCGCTTCTATGACTGAATTGTGGAGGTGTTTATGAGAAGCTGCAGGTTTCTTCAATAAAAACCCTGAAATCATGTCTCTCTAAAGGAACGAATGCGGTAATAAAGGCATAATTGAGCCACTAAATATTTACAAAAGGTTTACATTCAGTGGTTAAACTTTCTGTGTAATATTCTGTTAAAAATGTCTGAGCCCACATTGAAAAAAACAGAAAGTTGTAAAATTTTGAGGAAATAAATAATATAATTTAAATTAGTAGAAAGTTTTAATAAGATCTTTGTACAAAAAGGTTGGTTATTTTCTTAAGTCTTATGCCTTCCATTGAAGCTGGTGCTAAGGAGGGTTTGATCTACTCACCACAGCCTCCTTTACAAACGTGTGTGAGGTGTCAATTCCAGCCTGAGTGGTGAATAACAAGAAATCCAGAAATCCATGTTTACATTTTAAAAATGGTTCTATTTGAAAATAATATATTTAACAATGAAAAAAAAAGCATTTAAAATGGAAGCATTCTACAAGTGTTTTCTGCTGTCTTTCTGAAAATGAATAATTTGTACTTTATGGCAATTTTGACTGGATATTTGTAAAGTACTATGTACATACCTATTTTCTGTAATGTCAATAGAACTTGAAATGATATGTTTGTCTGCAGGAGCTGTGCAAAGAACTTCACCATAAGATTGATGTGATTGATGAGGAGAGATACGATTTGGAGAGCAAAGTCAGCAAAAGCGCAAAGGAGGTACAGCTAAGACCTCATACATGACCACAGTTGGAAGCTTTCCTCTGTGTATGCCATTCAGAACTTGGCTTGCTGGTTATATGGTGGTTATTCTGGTCTGTTCTAGATTGAGGACCTGAAGATTAAAGTTCAGGACCTGAAGGGCAAGTTCAAGAAGCCAGCTTTGAGGAAAGTACGTCTCTCTGCTGATCAGATGCTTCAGGCTCTGCTAGGCTCCAAGCACAAGGTGTCTCTGGATCTGAGAGCCAACCTGAAACAAGTGAAGAAGGAGGTCAAAGAGGAGGTGAGTGCTAAATGTCTGGTCTTTATTACATCTTTAGCATTAAAAACGTCACCAGGTCTCTCAAATTGCGTATATATTTGTTGAACTTGATATGATGGTTTCTTTCTTTGTGGCACAGGATAAGGAACTGCGTGATGTTGGCGACTGGCGTAAGAACATTGAAGACAAGGCTGGTATGGATGGCAGGAAGAAGATGTTTGAGTCTGAGGCTTAAATTTTCAGATTTAGTCCGTTCTTCTGCTTCTGTGGATTTACTATTGTCGCCTGCTGCTCGTTTCTCAGAAAGAAAACATCAAGTTTAAATTAGCGCATGGACATAATCATTGATAAGGCATGTAGAAAAAGGTACAAGCAAACCTGCAGTTAATTTTATTTCTGTATTACGTTTCTAAGATTTCTACACCCTCAATCATATTTTGTCTGCTTATACAGGACTGCACACAGAACATTTGTTTTAAATGTTTTTCCAATGCGTGAATAAAAATTTGGAAGTACTTTTGTTACTTGTGTCTTATTTTACATTTAATTCCATGATATACTATTATTATTATTATTATAATTATTAGTATTATTATTATTATGTAATGGGCGTTTTTAACCATATATTAAATATTATTCTTTTTCTGAATAACAAAACATCCAAGTTTGAGAGAGACCTGACAGAATAGGCATATATAAACACCAATTAAATCATGTGAAAAAATAGCAAAACAAAGTTGTGTGCAAATTGTTGGTTCTCTTTGCGCATGTAATGACTGTATAACTCTTTCTGAATTGCAGTTAAAGGTAACACTCTGCTGTACTGAAGCAGTGCTAACTTAGTCACTGTTGTGATGACACTGTGTTTAACCACCTGTTAATGTTTTGCAAGATTATTCATTATGATTGAAAGGGTGGATGACAATTCCTCAGCCTGATTCTTCTGGTTAAGGTAAGACAAGTCAATCTCTATTACTCTATTACTCAGTATAAACAATAGAAAACTATCATTTCCAGATTACTCATGTAATGCTGATGTTTATTTGTCTAAGAGCAAATGAATAAATATATGTCTATGAATCAGTACCAAAGCATCTGCTAAATAAAAGACAATAATGCCTGAACAACGATCTTGAAGGATGGGTTATTTATATTGGAGCAGGGAAGGAAGCCTAGTGCTGTATTTCATGACCTTGTCAGCTCATTGGTTTGGTCGGTAATCCATTTCCATAAAGAGAAAGGCAGGATTTACAGAGCGATCAGAGAATGCAATATATACCTTCTTTACACTTCAGCTGTGTCTCTGCCTGAGAGTCGCCCATCCTCAAAAGCAAGCCTTGTTCCTCCTTCTGTCTGTGAGGTGAGAGCTATTCTTTCCTTTATTCTGTCTGGCTGTCAAGTCATCGAACACAGTGATTATTTGTGAAGATGTATTAGTTACGCTTGCTGGTCGCAGTATTTGCAATGCTGTGATTTAATTATTTTTTTTAGTTTAAGAAACAATTTTTGGGCACAGAGCAACAGCAATGCACAGATGGGCTGATGTGTCTATAGTTGTTGGTTCTTAACTCATTTTCACAGTTTTATTGATGAGATGAAACAGCTATGGAACTGTCTGTCTACATTAGTGAACGGCAGTCAGGGACCGCTACAGCATTCGCATGATATACGACCTGATGATGTGGCACTTTGAAAGGCAATACCACCTCCAGCAATAAATTTTGAAAGTGATACTCCAATGTTTTTCTACCTGTCAACACCTACATTCAGTGATGCGTAATTGCCGGTTTTCAATAGCATCTCATTTAAAAGACCAACTTTACCTTTAAACTAAATACCACAAAGACAGGAAAGTGGCATTTGAAGTGTAGAGAATGTTAATTAATTAAATTTAGGCCAGTGATTTCTCAACGTCTGTTTTATGATAGCTTTGCATTTGGATTTTATCATTTCTTCAGGCTCCCCAGCCCAACGTTTGGCTTCTAAGAATAGCCTCTTATTTCTTCTTTGGAGGGAGTGGAAGGCTTTAATGGCCCCGCAACTGTCTTCGCAGCTTTCTAAGCATGTAGTAAAGGAATGAGGTGAGCTTTTGAGGGCAGTTAATTAGCATCTCAGTCATCAGTTAGTCAGTCTGTCTGCTGCACAACTCAAAGCTGGATAAAGAAGGGGTCTAGTAATGGACTCAGCTGTGAAGGGAATAAAGGACATGCTGTTATTTCAGAACTGTGCTCTAACGTCTTGGCCATCTTTGGGATGTTCCATACGGCTGGCTTGTCTCTAGGCTCGCCTACCAGTTGTGGTATCGTATTGCAATGACCTCTCTGAGAAAAGCCTATGATATCGGTCAAGGAGGGATTTGGGAGCAGACAGCTTACTCAGATTTAGAATCTCTGTTCTTGGAATTTGCATGTGACACTTAAAGTTGTAACTAATTTGGTCTAGGTTAGATAATCTTGAATATACTCACCAGTTCATTGTCTTCTACAAGTAAAAGTTTTGAGATGATGATGGCAGTGTCTGATGTTTGTGTTCAGATGTGAAGTATCAGAGAGTTTGTTGTTAAACTGACAAACTAATTATTCTGAGCATGACTCTTCAGATTTTTGTACTGTGTACAAGTCAAAGATAACACCTCTTCAATTAAATATCCTGTCAAGAAGGTCATAAAGTACAAGTTATCAATTTTTCATTGTCTGGAATGAAGCAGAGTACTATGATTAGCACAAACCTAACACAACAACTGAACATAATACTATTCCTTTACTATTTAGTGTGTCCACTATTAGCCTTCATTCTAGCGTCCTTTCTTGTCGGGTGACTTGATTCCAGTTTTTTAAAGAAATGTGCATAAAATGTTTACCACATCTCCAAAGTTCAGTTGAGGAAGTTGTTTCTAATGATCCAAGATATCCCAAACGCATCAGCTTCTTTATTTAATCGGCAAATTTTCTTTTCTTTTCTTTTATTTAAAGCAATAGCGTAGTGGTGCAGTGGATAGTGCTGCTGCCTAACAGCGAGGAGGGCCTGGGTTTGCCTCCTCTGGGTGATCAGGCTTCTTTCTGTATTGAGATTGTATGTTCTTCCTGTGTCTCCAGTTTCATCTCACAGACCATAGATTTGCAGGCAGGTGAACTGGAGATGCTGATGTGACCCTGAGTGTATGTGTCTGCCCTGTAATGGACTGGTGGTCTGTTCAGGGTGTTTCCTGCCTTGTGCCCGCCCCCCATGACCCAGTTTGATAAGCAGTTTAGAAGAGTGAGTGAATTGCCTTTTCTCAGAAAGGGCTTATTGACAGCTACCCATTCCTTTAGAATCATAATGTTGAGTTGTCTTCTCACAGCGGAAGGATAGATAGAAACATCTGTGGATTTTTTTTAAATCTTAGGTACGAGTGGAGCTGGATTTTCTCTTCTTTCTTGAAGATGAAAGTGGAAAGAAATACTGTTTCTCTGGTGGGGATGGTTTTGATGGTCTTTAAGTTTTTTTTTTAAACTCCAGTTTCGGAAATGTATTTTTCTTACACAAGTTAATTATCTCATATATAATTTCCTCAGAAATATCTCCTCAAAAACGAGTACCTTAAAAGAATAAAAGTAATGGCCCTTTTGACTAAAAGTTAAAGACATGAAGGATGGTCCCTGACTTTTTGACAGCACTGTACTTTCCTTAAAACTTTTATTCTTGACTAACTGAAACTCAGAGATATGTACCATAAACATCTGTGTTCTTGTTTGTGTTATTCACATCAGGGAAGAAATACAAGCAGCTAACATGACTGAGTAAGTGGAGCCTGATTCTCAGTATCTGCTATTAATTATCATTGGTTCGTTTGTAGCTATGTCTCTTTTAAAAGTACTACAAGGAAGTAAATGTAATGTCAATCTAATATAATGTTTGTTTTATTTGTTTATCTAAAGACTAAATGAAAAAATAAACATCTAACCTCTTATTTTTTGTTTATATATTAAAAGCAAAAGAATGTCCATGAGTCGAAAACACAACCTGAAGGTAAAAACTTTTAAAAACTTTTATATGAAGATTAAAATCAAACTAATAAGTTTTATAAATGGGATGATTAAACAAGAATATATCAAAACTTATAATGTGCTTATTGTTATTGGCCCTCAGAGCTTAATGCTCCAGGTAGCAAAAGACTTGCTAGAGGCTGAGGTGATAGAGAAAGTGGAGGAGAGGAAGAAGTATATGGAAGAACACTGCCCTGCTCTTTTGTTGCCCAACAGCAAGGATGATTTACAGGTAAAACCTATAACAACTTTATAATGAGATCTGAAAGACTTGTCACTGACTCACTGTGACCTTGTTTTGATTTCATGATGTCCAAAAACATGTGTTCTTGTGATCCAGAACCTGCCATCCAACACCACTACCTGTCCTCACTAATGTTCCTGTGGCATGTGAAAGCAGTCTAACTCTCATAACTGCTGTTACTGCAGCAGGTGTCCACAAACTTGCACTTATAGTGTAACAAAATTAGGAAAACCTTTATTTATACAATTTTTACAGGTTTCTGTTTCATCATAGCTGAATTACAGTGAGTCTTAATTTGAGTGTATGTGTTTATATTATCAGGCCCTCTGCAAAGAACTACATGAAAAGATTATTGTCATTGACGAGGAGAGATACAATCTTGAACACAAAGCCAACATGGTTGTTGAAGAGGTAAGCTCTCTTGTGCTTGTCACGTCTCTAATGCGGTGTTGATGCGCTTTGTTTTTCTCTTACTTACTAGCTTTTCTCTGTCTCCAGGTCAAGGACTTAAATATAAAGATTGTGGATCTTAAGGGCAAGTTCAAGAAACCTCCTCTAAAGAAAGTGCGTATGTCAGCTGATGCTATGCTTCAGGCTTTGCTGGGCTCTAAGCACAAGGTGAACCTGGACCTGAGAGCCAACCTGAAACAAGTGAAGAAAGAAGTGAAAGAGGAGGTTGGTCAATTTTAAGATTTTAAAGGAATTAAAAACTAAAATGTAGCTAAAATCTAAATCATGCCCTGAAGTGTTCTCTCAATGACTGTGTGTGTGGCAGGCAACCAGCCCCCCTTACATTTTTACTGGGTCCTTATATAGATACTGACACAGCTGTACACCTAATGACTCACAGAAAGATCCAGTTTCTTAACAAAATACCTCACCACTTAGCTTCCATCAACACTGCATAGGCAGCTCTGACATCTATTTATCGTCTTCATAGAGCAACATATACCTACTAACCAGCTCAGATAGGTTCTTCACAACCATGCAACATTCTCAGAACTGTATTTGTGTTTGGAATTATAAGATTCTGTCTGGAACGGAAACTTCCACAGACTTCCACAGACTACTTCCGACAGCCTATCTCAATTTTTGTCAATTTTAAGTTTTCTACATCTTTTGAACATGGCAATGGTTGTTTACATTGTGTGAAAATTTTAGAAAGTAAAGTATGTTTTTGGACTTTCCTGTAAAGTTGCAATTTTGGAGATGCTTGTTTTTCATTGGACAGTGTCGATATGTGAAATACATAAAATGTAGGTAAGTATGAAGAGTGTAGTATAGGACCTTGTATTTATTTTATCACATTTTTGTTCTGGTTTCATAAGCTACATCAATATCAGCTTAATAATTAATAATTTGACAATGACAATTAAGACATAAGTATCTAAACAGGTTGACTTTCGTTAAAACTCTCTTTGGTACTATGGGTACTGAGTAAATTAACTGTACTATGTACACTGCATGTCTATGGGAAGTAGTCTGATGGTAGGATAACTAATATTAGATTGTACTACATTAACATGGGGGGCTTGGGAAAGCAGAAAAAAGCATGAAGAGAGAAGAGGCTCCAATATGCTTATTTCTATATGTATTGATATGTAATGGAAAAGCTGTTTTTGAGGCTATTTATGCCTCTCTGCCCCATTTTCCCCCTTCTTTTATGTGCAGTGGCCTTTTTTTGTCTACGTTGGTCACATCACTGGCAGGTCAATGAATTATATAAAACTGCATACTTAATTATTAAATAAAAAAATTTTCATTTTTAAATTTAATCACTACTTTATTTAAAAAAAAAAGTATTTTAATTCAGTGGCCATATTTGCAACACCGCCGGGAAGTTATTTCTGGCTGTGCAAGGCCAGACTCCTATCACTTTAAAAAATACATGAAACTGATGATCAGATGATCAATTTAAAAACACTAAAAAACATTTAAAATCGCTAAAATCTGACTAAAACATTTGTTTGTAAAAGATAATCGCAAAACGCGAATTTGTACTTTGAATTGACTGGTGTACATAAATAATGCTATGCTAAAGAGTTGCTGTGTGGTTGTACTAACAACCGAAGATGCACATATTTGCAAAGTTAATCAATGAACTGTATTGTGAACTTTAAGTCGGTTGTCCTACTTAGTCCTTTGTTTTGTAGAGTTGATTTGAGAACATTGATACTGGGTTATTGTAAGTAACTGCTTTTCATAAAAAAACTTATATTTTCAAATCAGTTGGTCACATTTTATATAGTGTTACTGCTCATGCAGACAGATCTTTACGACATTAGTTTATCTAGCGATTTTCAAAAGTAACAAACCACCACAAACAGGATTTATTTATTTGTTCCAACTATAATCAACCACACCTGCTCCAGCTAATGAGCTTTCTCAGAAACACCTGATTGGCTGAAGTAGATGCAGGTGTTTTAGTTAAGAAGGGAGGTGAGGCAACATGTTGGGACTAAGTTCTTCAGAAAAGTCAATCTCCAGGAGGAGGTTAACGACTGCTGCTCTAGAATATCCTCTCCAGTTCATACTGTTCTAGAGAGTTCCTCCCCAATTTATCTTTTTTATGTCTAAGATGACTTTGTACGCTTGGTGTTTGTTGCAGGGATATGTTTTGGCCTGTTAGAGGCTTCTGCTGTGCTGGTTAGCTATTCTGCATGTGTTTATTGTACTGCCTTCCTACTTAGCTTAAATCACTTCTTCCTTCTTTCCTTTCCTTATAGGATAAGGAATTGCGCGATGTTGGTGACTGGCGTAAGAGCATTGAGGACAAGGCTGGCATGGGTGGACGGAAAAAGATGTTTGAGTCAGAGGCTTGAAAGGGTGGACCAGAGCATGTGGAGTTTAGCCCATTTAGCGTCATCACTGATTTCATATTATTGAACTGTTCAACTATATCATGAACTGTTTCCATTTATTTGATGTACCTGCCAATGTTGTATCACCATCTGAATCCAGTGGTTCCTTTTACAACGCTCCTTTCTGAAAGGAACCCGAATATTATGTAATTTTCTAATCTAAATAAAAGTGCTCTTCTATAATGATGATAAAATATAGTGATTTTGAGTGATTTTCACTGATCTGTGCGCAACAGAAGACTTAACAATTTTACAATACGCCTCATAATCCGTTCTGCTTGTGTGCTTGCTGGTGGTTAGTTGTGAGAAAGGTAAGTTCCACCTTTTTGAAGCAATGTATGTGATCAATTTAATAAATAATTTGAAGCACTGCGACATTATTATTTTTTTCAATCATATACAGATGCAGATCATGTTTCTTCATGCTTGGGCAACTTTTCCAGTCTAGCAGAGGTGAGTAATGCATCAACGTGCATCACTTTATAAACACTAGTGTGTGTGTGTTTAGTCCTGCTTATGAAGATCTATCTTCCAGTTTATCACCACTCATAGTCCAGTATACATGCTAATAATATTTAGGTGTTCCTCTTATCCTGCTCAGGTGTAGATTATAGATAGAACTAAACTTGGCATGAGGACAGCATTAGGTGCTGCATCAGCATTTTTCAAGGCTGTGTACTTGAGAGGGGCCCTTCGTTCTTTCTTTTTTATTTCTGCAGGGATTGTGAGAAGTGGTATTTAGGGTAAAGTTTCAGATCCATGCTGGTCTGTGTGGTGTTCCAGCTCCATAAAAAGAAAACTGCAGTGTTTTGCTTAGTCATCACAGAATGTTATTAAAACCCTCTGCGCATTTCAGTAGCTTGTGGGAGTCTCAGATCTGGGTCCTCTTTGCCATCTTCTCTTCTAGGTTAGAAACACTCATCTGGCTCTTCTGAATCCAACTGGTTGTGGCTTTAGCAGGAGGAAGATTTTAAGGATTTTGACTCTCGTTTTGTGGATTAGAACCAAACACCCGCTATCAGGACCCTCCTGATGACAAAGGCAGAATATAACTTGATCTAGTATAACAGAAGAAAAGAAATTGTGTCTCAGGCTTTGGTCTGGTGCTGGAAACTTCATATTCCAGCTGAGTTTCCATTTATTCGGTGATGTGGTAACTATTATGGGGCCATTGCAATAATGAAGATTTAGAAACTTTATTATTGCCAAGTGTTTGATCTTTTTAATTCAGAGCTAATATCTGGTCTGAGTTCAATTACAGTGGTGTTCTTTCTTTACAGTGTTCAGTCTTTTTACAGTGTTCAGTTTCTAAATGTATTGATGTAGACTCAAATCAAGAGACACACTACTGCTTTAAATGGGGAATGACAGTAATGTACAGTTGCGGTTCAATGAGTTGTTCTGTAGCAGGACATTGCACTCCTTAATTTTATAAAGCAATGATTTGAAACCTTACTTCTGCATGAGCCTTTCAGTATCACGTATTATTACATAATTCCTTTAATGTTATATGTTGTACTTCATTGTGACATCTGTATTTCTCACCAGTTTAAACTTCAAAAAAGGACAAAGAATACATGTTCATGCTTCATAGTGAAACTAACAGTATACGAGTTTTAAGTCTGACACTGATCTAGACAGAAACCACAAGCGAAGCCTCTGCAAGGTCCACCCTCCTTAATGACAGTTTAAAAAATGTTTTAGACAGCTGTCTTCCATCAACTTTCGTAAAAGCAAATTTGGTCTATTTCGAGAGTAAATCCAAACAGTTCATGCCTGCATGTGTTGCTTGAGGTTTCTTTGTGGTTGTCTCTTGTGGCCACCTGAACGAGGCTGATGAATCTCAAATGGCAGGGTTCATAGGACATGCCAGGGTGTAGGGTTATAATGTGTCCTTGAAGACAAGCATGCCCCCGTAAGAGGGACTTCAACTGGACAGCTGGCCGCTAACACTGCCTGACTTAATTTAGAAGTGATTTCCTTCTGTCTGTAGAAGAAGACTTGCCTCCTATAATTCGTATCACCTTTCACTGAAAATCAACACTTCTGTTCTGTTTGGCCAGTCTTGTGCTACATTGGTACTTTCTACACAAACAGGCTCAACTTTGTCAAACCACTTGCTGTAGGTGACTAATATTAGCATTTGTATTGAGGAGGAGTGAAAAACGTTGACACCCTTTAATGTGCAGTTGTACATTGTTCCCCATGTTTAGTTAATTTCTTAAAAGAAGAATTTTTACTGAATAAAAGATCTTTAGAGCTGCTAACTGCTAACAGCACAACTAGCTTTAAATAGTCAATCCAAAGCATATTTAAAGACCTAGAAGTGTTCTTACATGCACACTTAAAACAGAACATGGTACATACCTGGTAATGCATGCATCTTTTTTATAATTTTTTTTTACCATTTTTGAATAATTTTTTACCTTTTTTTATCATTTTTTTTACAGCATCTAAGGCAAACAAGAAACCAAGATGTCTGAGTAAGTCCTCTATATTGGGTGAATTATTGTTACTTTATTCTTACTGTCTTAAACAGTGAGAATGTGTTTTGGCAGTATTAGTATTATTACATTATTACAAGGATCCAGGCTTTTGTTCCAAAATGTATTAATTAACACTTTCAATGTTCTTTTTTCTCCGCGGAAAACATCATTGAGCTTTATATATAGCTGCCTCTTCTAACAAATTTTCTTTTTTGTTTTTCTTGCTGAAAAGGAAAAGGATGTCCTCAAGTCGAAAGTATCAGCTAAAGGTTAAATAATTTGCATTGCTAAGCATTGAATCACATTACATGCTAACACTGCAGCGGTTTTAATGGCCATATATTTGAAATAAAAATTAATGTTTCATCCATGTTTGGCAGAGTTTGATGATCGTTGTTGGTGATAAGCTGCTGGAGGCTGAGGCGGTTGCAATTGAGGCTGCAAAGAAGGCTTATTTAATGGAAAGGTGCCCTGAACCGAACTTCTCACTACCTATGGCAGAACTTCAGGTGTCCTTGGGTTATTCTTTTTTGTAAAAAGGTCTTTGTTGTTGTGTGGACTTTTTCTTTTTTCTAGAGAATCAAACCTAAGAAAGGTGCAGTGTGAAGTGAAACTGCATGAGATGTTAATGTATTTCCTAATATGTGATTTTCATAAATGATGGGTTGCAGGATTTATGCAAAAAGATGCACTCAGCGATTGACAAAGTAGATGAAGAGCGATATGACTTGACTATCAAAATAGCCAAAACTAACAAGGAGGTATAGTAACACACTGTGACAGAATGCTGATAGCACTTGTTTGAATCTGCTTTAGTGCTACTACAGAAATATTTCCTGTGGTCTGTAAAAGATTCAGGACCTGAAGAGATTAGTGGTGGACTTGAAGGTCAAATTCAAGAAGCCGGCTTTGAAGAAAGTGCGATTGTCTGCTGATCAAATGCTTCAAGCTCTGCTGGGCTCCACACAGAAGGCGAGCTTAGACTTGAGGGCCAACCTCAAACAGGTGAAGAAAGAAACCAAAGAGGAGGTGAGTAGACAGCACTTAAAACAAATATATCAAATCAGTGTCATTATCAAACTCAAGGTGAAATTCAAGTTCTATTTGAATTCATTGAAACAAGACGCTTTGGCATATCCATTTGTAGTGGGATGCAGTGAACCTTGTGGTTAAGCCCCGTTTTCTGGTCCTGTTTTTGTTCCCTTGAATGAAGGAAACTGTGGGTGACTGGCGTAAGAACATTGATGACAAGGCTGGCATGGATGGCAGGAAGAAGATGTTTGAGACCTCCTAAATGACCTTACGGGATTGTGCAGCTGTTTGTTTCTGAACAGAAGGTAGACAGAACAGTCCTCTTTCTCTTTCACTGAATCTACATTACAGGTCATTAAGAATCTGTGTATGAAATGTAGTGTTCTTCAAAGCAAACAGGAAATGTGTTTCATTTCTTTGTCTGAACAGCAAATGCTGTACAGTCGTGAGTCAAGTTAATTTATCTGAATAAACTTCAAAGGGCTGTTAATGATGCCTCAATCTGTGTGATCTGTTTGAATGTTCTATGGCCATTTCAGAGCTTTTGGTACAAACAAGGCTGCAATTAACAGTTAGTTGTATGATCAGTAAATCTGTTGACTTTGTTTTGATCATCAGAAACCTGAATATGAATCAAATAGTAACTTGCTTAAAATTACTGTTCAGTTTATTTATCAGTTGAAATTAAGTCAACACTATGGCTAAATACGAACAATTACAGTGTTAGAAAAGAGTTTTACTGTGGTCTCCAGACGAGCTCACTGGATGTTCTTATTTTCTCAATTCTAGCCCATGTTAAATTATGTATTCCCCTATTTTGTTAGGATATATAGGATTTAGGGTTTCTGCTCTAATCAATGCAGCCCTATATCTAACATGATAGATATTCGATTAACCATTAGCTGGTCTCCATGGCTCAGTGTTTCTCACACTTTTTACACAGCGTAACCCAATTACCCTTGCGTTTGGTTAAAGTTTAATGAGGTTCAAACCAATAGGAATGGTCAACAAATACTTGTCTTGTTGCATAAACTTCCATTACAAGTTAATAATGTTAATGAAGTGGCTATTTTGGAGAAAGGGTTTGCTTCAACAGTGACAATGTGTTGTGTTTTAGATGCTGGTATCCTAGTCAAGCAGCACAGCCATGCAGGGTGACCAGCTAAACCATCACCTGACCAGCACAAACAAGTTATTCTGTTTGGCAGAGGGATCAGAAGCCACCGAATACATTTACATGCATTTATTAATAATATCATAATCTGTTACCTGATTATTTAAGTGGTCATGTAAATAGCATACTCCCATTTCTCAGATTGAATTAAGGTGCAGAAATCTGATCATAAAATCTAATAAAGAGAGCTGGATTTCAGTAATTGGGTTTCTCAGTGTATGTATGCTCTTTACTATTTCTCTTATAAATAACAATATTTAACCAGAGACATACACAAGAACATTTGTTTAATAAAGGACCCACGAGACAGCAACTAAACACTTTCAGAGGAATCTGAAACCAGCTGCATGCTGGACAAAATAAAGGCTTTAAATTCTGGATGAAGCATGTTCGTATTTTCAGGTAGACTGACTAGCTGTTTTTAAAAAGCTGTGGCATTAGATTTGAGTTTTACTTTACAATAACCTCACGTCTTCTTACGTGTTTACTGACTGGCTGCAAAGCACATGTAAACTGGTTGATCAGATTATATAACAAAACAAAAAACCTAGAAATAAATCAGTTCTGCACTTATAGGATAATTAAATACTCACTGTTGGTATAAATGTAATCTCAGTCTCGGTCTTTATGAAACATGCACAATGCCAGTGCGACTGAGAGGATGGCTGTAGTTAAAAAGGAGTCTTTGAAGAAGATTTTAACAAGTTGTAAGGTAGGTTTGCTTCAATTACCCCCCACCCCCACCCCTTTCTCTCTGTCTCTTTCCCTCTCTCTCTGTCTCTCCCTTTTCTTTCTTCCCCTTTTCTGTCTTGCCATACCAAATGTCTCTGTTACACATTCTTTGCTGATGTGTGTTAACACTGCTCAGGTTTTGAGCATTTTCTAGCATCGATCAGTCTAATTTGTTCTGCTAATGAGTTAAGTACCCGTGAGAAGCATCTACTCCACACAGCTCAGATAACATTCAAGTGAAGCTAATTTCTGTTGATGAGATGAACAGAAGGTGCCTGGTCTTAAAAGTCTTCTGAACACAGTTTTGATATTTTTACACAGACACCCAAAAAGACATCTGAAAATGAAACAAGGATGGTGGTCAAAAGATCTTCAGAGAAATGCTGACATCTCTTGGTCAACATTGGACCTACAGGTATGATGCACAACACTGGACTTCCACAGCATTACATACTCTTGAAATGAACATCTGTCTGTTCATACACAAACACATCTTGAGTAGAATAAAGAAATGGCTAAGTCAAAGTCCTGACCTCAGTCCTATAGAATCAACAGTTATTGGAAATGTTTAGTTGCTGGTACTGCTGCAGACGCGGTTCACACCAGATACTGAAAGCAAAGGTTCACATCCTTTTGCCACTCACAGATATGCAATGCTACATAAGATTCCTCAGTAAATAATTTACCATGTCTAATATTATTTGTTGCGCTAATGAGAGTGGATCAGACACAGCAGAGCTGCTAAACACTGTGTCCACTCACTGTCTACTCTAGTAGACACTCCTACTATGTTGGTCCGCCTTGCAGATATAAACTCAGAGAAGATACATCATTTGTTGCTGGACAGCTTGTGTGCACAGTTTGTGTTAGTCATCTTCTAGTCTTTCATCAGTGGTCACAGGATGATGTGGACTGGATGTTGCTGGACTATTATTTGTCCAGCAGTGACACCTAGGTGTTTTAAAACACCAGAAGCACTGCTGTGTCTGATCCACTCACACAACCACACCAGTGTCACTGCTGAGAACGATCCACCACCCATATTATACATGCTCTGTGGTTGTCCTGTGGGCATCCGGACCTCATATATACATATAAATCCCGGAGCAACAACAATCTCAAGTTTTAAAATATATGTATTAGCACATAGGAATGCCTTATGGTCTACTCAGGCATTCACAAAAGGGCAGATCAATTACATTTAAAATGATGTTTTATTATAAGTCATTATAAAAATATATTATTCACCATGAAAATATCCTTTGAGTTTGGATTACATCACAGTGCACCAGGCGGCAGGGAAAAACGTATTAACCAATAATATCATGTCTCACTCTCCCTTGCACCATAGACCCTTTGTCACAGAATAGAAGAAAATGTGTTATGATTTTTGATTCGCGTTTAAAACTCAGGAGTTAAAACTCTTTGAGTTTTTTTTAACAAACAGTCTCAACCCGCACTGCAACCAACATGAAAATGTGTTGTCAAGTGTAATATCAGAGCAGTTTAAGAGGCATGCTTGAAGCAATTGTTTATGCCCAAAGAAAATTTATAGCAAACAACTCGCAAATGTTTGACATGGTTTGTTTCAGCCCACCTTACAGACAGCTCCACCCACTTCCCCACCCTTTCTGGCTTTAGGTCATGCACACCGGTTTAGACTCACACTTTGAGGGCGTCATCTTACATTCTTCTTCAGGCCATGCTGGAAGGAAACCTCAGGCTGGAATCATGTAACCAGCATGCAAAACCCAAAGTGATGGAAGCATACTAACACAAAACCAGCCAGCTGGCATTGCTAAACCACTAAAATCACTGTTGGAGCAAAACCTCATATGTCTGTTTTTTTAGTTTTTTAACATGAACAGACTAGAAGAAATGGAGTCTGATTATTATATAAATAAATAAATAAATAAATAAATAAATAAATATATCTGTGATTAGACAATAACCAGGTTTAGCAGCTGACAGTGCATATCAACAGCTAATGAAAGCCTAACAATGATAGTGTATTGTTTTCTGGAATTCATCACAGACGAAACAGTGTATGAATATGAATAGAATTAAACACTGTACAATAAATCGTAGGTGATATAATGATAATACTTCAAAGGCGACAGCAAGGGGCACATTTTTTTTAACTGAGGGGATGGCATCAACTTTCATCCCCCATTAAACTGAACCCTGGATGCTGTTACGACCTGTTCTAGGGTCGCAGAGCGCAGAGAACTGTAAACAGCTGGAATGGAACTTAATTCCCCTTCATGCTTTCACTAGATTATACTGCCCAATCACGTAATAGGAGCACATATGTTTATTTAAAGGACTTGTAGGTCCAACATTAGCAGGCTTTACTTGCTTCTGTGCTGATCTGTGTCTTGTATGTAATTAGATACTGTGATTAGATACATTTTTTATGAGTCTTTGTGTCCATTCTTTCATTCATTCACTTACACACTCACTCACTCATTCACTCGTTTATTTGTTTTTGCATTTTTAAATTTATTTATTTATTTATTTTTTTACTCTTTTTTCCAGCACTGCATTGAGATTTGGGCTTTTTTTTTTTAAATGAGCCTCAGTCAGAGATGTGCTTGATTTCAAGCATTACTCAGTGGGTCTTTAAACAATGAGAAATGCCAGGAAAGTAAGCCCTGAAACATATACATCCCTTAAGCAATCTTAAGTGCTCATGGGATACATTCGGCAGTAGTCTACAGTAAGCTGAAGACAGGTGTATTTGTAATAAGGCCAAATTGATTTATGAGCTGGGAGTTTTTTATGTAATAAACTTACAGCTTGTATTAAATTATAGTCTAACGATGGTCCACACAGTTTTTTATGGAATCCATTCTCTTCATGTACATTTTTCCCACTAGGACTTATTCTGTAGACATCTGGAAATTTTGTCTTATCTATTTAAAGCAAAGTAATTGGAAGAGATTGGATGCTGTGGATATTTCTGGGGCCTGGCAGACTAATATGTTTGGTACCATGACCATAAACAGGGGTGGAGGTGCATTTTATTGCTGGTCCTTGCCAGCCTTATAAACTAATCAGGCCAGTGTTTCGGTGCCAGTGGCTCTCCTCACTGAACCATTCCTCCATCAAGCCAGTCCCACTGCCACAACTTCTCTTATAGGTGAGGATAAGGGTCGCACTTTCCAAAGTTTGCTGTCTGTTCTGCTTTGCTCTGACAAGCTGCGTGGCCATTGCTATGCTGATGGATTATTTGGGGATACGCAAGGAAGATGAGACCAGAAGATAAAGAGTTTTTTTTTTGTTCTATAAAATTGAGACTTGCTAATGTTGTTCTTTAGACCTCTGGATTATTGTCTCTGTCTGTCTAGCAATAGTAGATTATTTGTAGAACAACAATAACAAAATCTTTGGGTTATTTTGCTCATCTGACAGAAAAATGAGCACAACTCTGATCAGATCATATTATAATTTGGTACATTTTACCAATGTTATCAATGTTACATGAACAAAACGAGAGTTCTTCATCTTAGATTAGCACAATGATAACAAAATGAAGAACTGTAAATAGGATTTCTGTACTTAAATCACAGTTTTTCCTAGTCTTATCAGTATATGTTGCATATCTTGTAGGGTGAAAATGAACTTCAGTGAATCCTTATTTTGTAATACATATTCAAGCAGACTTGCTAATGTGTTCATGACAGAAATGCTGTTAGTTTAGTTTGTTCAGCTGTTGCTGAACAAACAGCAGTATGCCTGTAATTCTGTGGATACTATACAAGTATGTAGTCAATGTGAAAGGCATGGAAAAGTTGCTGGAATATGAGAAGTGCTGCCTTGATTTGTAGGATGATAATATTAGCCTGCTGGTGATATTGCTAAAGGATGTTTGAGACTGGAGGTAGGGTGGGGGTGTCATACTTTTACTGTTGTAGCCATCTCTTGAGATTGTTCCAGAAGTTGGGGGGCATATTAGATGTCAGAAGCTGAAATGCATATTTAGTTTCCCAGTTCAGTGGGGTGAACGGAAGGCTTGGCATCATTCTAGGAGCTGATTTAAGATTGCCACCTCCCATACCTTTAAAAAACACATGGAAGTCTAAAGTAATGAATGGCACTGCTGCTTGTCAGAGATCTACTTCTGGGTTTCAGTGAACAAAAGAGGATCACTCACAGCAATCGGTGATCATCAGGAAATATGTCATAAAATCTAAAAAAATGGACCTAAACACTTTTTAAAGTTTGTAAAATGCCTTTTTTCTTGTTTTTTACAGGTTGTAAATAAAAGAAACCGCCAAAATGTCTGAGTATGTATAATTTTTATTATTCCCAATCATCTTTCAAAGTTACACAGTTATGTTTAATCTGTGTATAATATTTTTCAGTGTTATTATTTTGTTAATGTGTAGCCAAAGACATATACCTTGTATGTGCAAACTTCTAAATTATTTTGTTTCCAAATTATGTAGGAAAAAAATGACATCAAGCCGAAGGCATCATCTCAAGGTAATCATATGAAAACATATAAGAATTTATGTCTTGTGAGCTACTTATGTAAAAAGTTTGATTACAAATGCCCCTCTGCCAAAACATGGATTTATTCACGTTTTTGCAGGTTTATGTACCAAAAACGACCCTAATGCATTTAACATGACCATTATAGAATATCTACAGAAAACAACAGGCCATTTTTCTTAAAGTGTCTCTAAGGCCGATATATGTAAATGACCTCTCTTCTGATTGGCTGTTCTGCCTCATTCAAAAATCAGTCTGAAAGATTGAAAGAGTGCTTATGACTTCTTACAACTTCAAAACATTGCTCAGCCAAACCAGGTATTGGATGATGGCTACAGATAATGTAGTATAATTCTGAGCAACAGACACTGATACTGCTTTTTTTTTTAGATAAGTAGCTTTTTGCTGCACAGATTAAAATACAGCACTGTGCAGAAGTTTAGGCATTTGGGGACATTATTAAATTTTAAAAGCTGTTTTCTAGACAGGAAGCTTTTATTTGCTCAGCAAAACACATTATTTAAATATTATAATAGTATTAATACAGTAAGCAGTGGTTTTACATATGTTAGTGTGTTTATTAAACCCTTCCAAGCTTTTCTTTGTGGAAACAACCCAGCATCTAATACCTGCTTTGACTACTCAGTACTTCATTAAGCCAAATTAAGATTGCTGGGGAAGGAATTTAATAAATTCATACTATGTCTGGGGCATCCAGGAGAAATCTGGAACAAAATTTTGCTCTTCAAACTGGAGCTCAGGATATTGTCTACTTCTTTCAAAGTAAGACAGTAATGCTATTTTACATTGTTTTTATGCTTGTTTACATCTGTTCTAATGATATCTTCTGTTCTTACTGGTGACAATACACTTATTGCTTAGATAAAGGACGAGCTTTTTGCATAGAAGTGTAGTTTTTACATCTAATTTGCAGATGTTCCTAAAACTAGATGTATGGTTAAAATTAGCCTTATGAGTAGGTTAAAGAATATGTTTTTTTATTCACAGAGTTTGATGCTGGGCATAGCTAAGGGTTTGCTTGAGAAGGAGGCTGCTCAGGTTATAGTTGACAAGGCTGCCCACATGGCAGAGCACTGCCCTGACCTGTCCCTGCCTAGCTCAACGCAGGAACTGCAGGTATGCCACATTGTTACCCAAGAGTGTTACTTTTCTACTCATCTCCTATACAATTATGATAGCCCCCCCTGTTTATCAGAGTTTAAGCAATTAATGCAATTAACATTCTACAAACATCATATAGTTTCATGGTGCAGTGCAACATCTAAAGTATGATAAAGAAACATACGCAGATATTCTCTGTCTACTGTCCACACATTCTCAGGAACTGTGCAAAAAGCTGCATCAGAACATCGACAAGGTTGATGAAGAGAGATACGACATGGAGGCCAAAGTACACAAGGCAGACAAAGAGGTATTTTGATTGCTCATTGATGTGTATACCATTTCTGGGTTCCAAACCTTGTTTGACTACATCTTTGTTTGTGTGGCTGCAGATTGAGGATCTGAAGATTAAGGTCATTGACCTGAAGGGCAAGTTTAAGAAGCCCACTCTGAGGAAAGTGCGTATGTCTGCCGATCAGATGCTTCAGGCTCTGCTGGGCTCCAAACACAAGGTATCTCTGGATCTGAGAGCCAACCTGAAACAAGTGAAGAAGGAGGTCAAAGAGGAGGTGGGTCATGTGCAAATTATTTAATGGATAACATGTTAACTATACAAAACTGGGAATTGTCCAAAATGCATTTTCCAAGAACTCTTTGTGGGCAGACTAATGATTATGAAGAAGGTGGACCAAAATTTAGCGAGCTGTTGATGATGCCAGCATTGTCACTGTATTGTAGAACTTTTATAACAAGAACTTTGTTAACCGATTCCATTTGTTCATAGGTTGCAGATGTTGGTGACTGGCGTAAGAACATTGAGGACAGAACAGACAGAAAGAAGATGTTTGAGACTGAAGGTTAAGATGGATGCAGATTGTACAAGACGGGCATTGATGGCAGAGAAGAAGACCTTCGAGGGCGAGCCTTCTGGACAGTTTCTTTATTTACTTACTCTGATGCCTTTGCAGGGCTGTGTAGTGTCTCTCCTGTTTGCAGTCATTTCATTGTTTATGCCGCTGCCAATGCCTAATAGTTGCATTTGTTATACATTGCAGAGTCACTGCCATTAAATGAATACTTTTAATGAAAGCTGTTATGATGTTTGTTTTGTTAATTTATTTCTTTTTTGGCTGCACTTCAGTGCTACCAGGCTCATGTGAAGTTCATTATAGAACAGCTTGAACATATTTTAACTCGCTCATGCTCTGGAGGTCACATCGCACTGATCCATCCTAGACATTCTTTGTTTCTTTCTACCTCTATCTTCATTTGACTTATTTTC
This sequence comes from Megaleporinus macrocephalus, assembly GCA_021613375.1. NCBI lineage: Eukaryota > Metazoa > Chordata > Actinopteri > Characiformes > Anostomidae > Megaleporinus > Megaleporinus macrocephalus. Next base: position 50,683,701 of record CM038702.1, read on the forward strand.
TCTACTCTCCGGACTCTCTTCTCTACTCCCACGCTACATGTGGGAGTCCTTCTTTGTTGTACAGTGATGCCAGCATTTTTAAAATCTCAATTGAGAAGTATTATAATGGTGGCCACTGGCTTTCACACACGGAAGGGTGAGCAATTTTCAGTTATTCTTGTCCTTTTTTGTTGAAATTGGTTACCTTGAATTAAAATTTGACTGATTTCTATTGCCGTTTTTCACTGCCACAGACATGAGCTTATTTATTGTTTTAACACGTCCAAGTATATTGAGCTTTGACTGTCTTGACAGTGTTGCTTGAGGAGGACCCAGCGCCTCCTCAAGGAAAAGGAAATTTACGAGGTTGGGCTGGGAGTATTTCAGGAGCTCGCTGGCCTATTGGTCTGGGAGGAATCCACTTCCATAAACAGGACTTCTGGGTTGTGCTGAGCCATCAGAGGACCCCATATATATCCTATTTAATTTTCCTCCCACTGGGGCTTGCCAGTCTTCCCTGTCCTTTTGCCAAGTGTGTTCTACCCTCGTTCTCGTGTATAGGTGAGCATCTCTCTTGTAGAATTTATTAGCTAAAGCACTTATTAAACCATTACTGCAAGTATTTGAAGTTTAAGAAGCAATGGAAAGGTATGTAAAAATAAGTTATAGAAATAAAACAATATTGCACCTATGGTAAGTGTCTTTCCTATTGCTTATGGCATTGCATGGGGTACGTCAGTACCATTCTAAATGAGTCACTGGGAGATTTGAACTACTGCCTAGTACTACCTCATTCACCGCTTAATTAATTGTCATGAAGTTTGGAAATTAAGCCATTTAGACATATAAGCATTAACTGTATTACTTAAAATTGAAAATATCTCATTTCTGAGCCTTCTAGTTGAAGTTTGGGACATTATTTCGCAGGCAGTCTTGGTTGTTGTGCTTTCATAGTCATTGCTGAATTGATTGCATGCATAGGAAAATGTCCTAAAGCATGCAAGTAATTTTCCCCAAATGAAAGATAATCATTAATCATTTACTTATATTTACACAGTGCTTGACATCTGTATGTTGACAGTAGTGCTTAAAAGAAGCTGACACGTGATCTTTGTAGTGGCATTTCTATGTATAGTGAATATATTTTAATATTTAATATATTTGAATAGCATCTTGAGTACTAATAAAGTTAAAGTTTATAGAGCTGATCACCTAACACGGTTTGGAATTGCTTTTTAAGTCTGGTTTAAACAAATTAAATCTTAAACTAAATATTTCATTAGCCCCATTGTTGTTGTTGTTGTTGTTATCATTATTATTATTTATTTATTTTTAAATATTATTATTTCTCATTTCTACTTAACAATATACTTTCTAAAAGCAACAAGCTATGCATGTATTTATTATAGAGCAGCCTTTCCAAGCTTTGTACAGTAAGTAATCGTATGGTTTCTACTTATGATCAGTTCTATTCTTAACTTCTCTTACCTACTTAGTTCTACAATCTGGTAATGATATATGAAATAATAGATTGATTAATGGTTTTAGATGTTCTCGACCTTTGAGAAGGCTAGATCTTGCAGAAGATGATATCTGACACTGCTTGGCTAAATTTGGTGTTCGCAGACATATGTCCAGGGTGTGTGCGGTACAAACTTATGGTGGAGGATAGTGGGAATTTTTATAAGAAGAGTTGTAAAGGTTTAAAAAAAACAGACCTCTGTGTCATATCATGTGTGAAGTCAAAGCTAAAAGGAGAAAAGTTAAAAGGAAAGTTAAAACTCTCTCTCTGCTCTTTGCTTTACAGGGTGTGGACACAATAAACCGCCAACATGTCGGAGTAAGTGCTCAAACTTCACTCAGTTTGCAGTGAATCTGTTCTTATTATGAATTAATTTGCTGTACACATGATGTGTTGGTTTATAAACACTTTTAAGCTCTGCATTTAATCAATAACTACTGTAATAAAAAAATATTTACATATTCCTTTACTAACAGGAAAAAGATGACATCCAGCCGCCGGTACAACTTGAAGGTAAAAGCTGACGAGATGGAAGAAATAAAACATGCATAAATACATTTTTTAGGAATTAAAAGAAAGAGAAAAATATTGAATCTAGAGCAATGTCCTCAAGTGTACCCATACTCATTCCACTCTTTCTCTTTTCTTCAGAGCTTGCTGCTCTCCATTGCTGCCGGACTGCTGGAGGCTGAAGCCAAGCAGCTTGTGGTTGATAAGGAGACTTACATGAATGAGCACTGCCCACCCCAGGATCTCCCTGGATCCACACAAGAGCTGCAGGTATGAATTCTATAGATTTAAACCCAAAGCACAACAAACTGGAGATCTAAGGTATAGATCTAGATCTGTTTTGGAACACTTAGTCCAACTTCAGTGTAGCCTGTAGGCCATCATAGTATAACACAGGATTCAGAGCTCTTCAGAGGATTTTAAGGTGCTGAAAAGTCAATGCAGGCTCCTGTGTTACTTGTCCTTTCACAGCTGGTTAAAGACAAAAAGATACCAAACATTTTAAAGTCTGTAATACATCATGTAAATGCATCTCTGAATACTATATTCATGATTTATAAACATAAAACATAGTGCTGTATTTATGTTTATAGTCTAGTATTGCATTGTGAATTTAGTTGGTTTTGGATGGATAACTCACATGAGATTGTGTTATCATGGTATGTACACATTCTCAGTCTATAAAACTCTCTCTTTTCCTGCTTTAGGACTACCTGAAGAAGCTGAATCAGTCCATTGAGAAGATTGATGAGGAAAGGTATGACCTGGAGGCCAAGGTTATTAAGACAAACAAGGAGGTAAAGACCATACCGCACAATCCACCGTATCTCCTTACATCAGCTATGGCTTTACATAGTTTTTCATGGTCTATGGTTTCTGACTCAACATTAACCTACAGATCGATGACCTGAAGATTAAAGTTCAGGACCTGAAGGGCAAGTTCAAGAAGCCAGCTTTGAGGAAAGTGCGTATGTCTGCCGATCAGATGCTTCAGGCTCTGCTGGGCTCCAAGCACAAGGTGTCTCTGGATCTGAGAGCCAACCTGAAACAAGTGAAGAAGGAGGTCAAAGAGGAGGTGTGTATGAATTCAGGGTTCAGGGCAGCATGTATTGTTCACATGTGGCCATTTCATTTTCTGTGACATTAACAGTTTTCCATTTGTGTCACATGGTTTATTTTCCACAGACTGCAGATGTTGGTGACTGGCGTAAGAACATTGAGGACAGAACAGACAGAAAGAAGATGTTTGAGGCTGAGGGTTAAAATGGATTGTTGTCTTAAAGGTCTTAATTTATCTCTGGCAGTAGTTATGTAACCCACCCCCCCACTCTCATTCCAATAAAAGTGGTTTTCCGGGACATTTTTCACACTTTAATGTCATGGCGTGTTGTATACATGGATCTCCTGGCTTTTGTCCTTGGAAATAAATATATATAAATAAACACATGTATATACATATACAAGCAACACTTCTTTTTGAAGTTTGAATATAACTACATTATCCCACAATAGTACACATCTGGAAATGCTATATCACAAGATTCATAGTAGATGACAAAAAGTAGCTGTAAGACAAACTGGTGTAGTGATAACGTCATAATTATTAAATTGGTTGAATTGGCTGAGCATGGCAGTACAGGTTTAGAAAGGTTTTTGAAAGTTAGTTTACAGAGAAGTTACATCGTACGTTAAGCTGTCACAGTTTTAAAATGCTTCTTAGCATATTTTATTTAGAGTCTGCAACTGTACAAATGAGAAGATGGAGAAAAATATAAATAATGTTAATACATTACATAATGATTTCATGGATGTCAATGGTTTACACACATTAACAATCATCTTTTCAATAAATCCTAGTGTTATTTATAACACCTGGTTTGGCTAATCAAGGCTTCATTATCTTATTTCAAGTGCGCTTGGGACAAAAGTTAACAAATCCCTGTGATGGCTGGGACATCCAGGAGAAACCTGGAACCAAACTTGTTCTTTAAATTAGCTTGTATTAGCTTTTTTCAATATTATGACATTTTATTGTTTTTCTTGAAATGCATGGGCAAAAACTACCAAAATAAATTATTTTAAATAAATGATATATATAATATATTCTATTATATATATTTAACAGAATCCAAATAGTAGTAAAAGACCAACACTCAATGTGCCTCACAATGTTTAAAGTCTGTAACTATGCTGCCAATCTGTCTGCTCTACATTTGTGGTCTCCAACCCTCCTCCTGTAGAGCTACTTTCCTGCAGAGCTTAGTTCCAACCACAATTTGCCACACCTGCTCCAGCTACTCAACCTCTTGTCCCTTAAGTCCCTGATTGGCCGCATCAGATGTATTAGAGTCATGTAAGCGGTGGGGCAGCTTACTGGATCGGGTTGGAACCAAACTCTCCAGGAGGGTGTCATTCTTCCCTACACTAACTGCATGGGCTTAAAATGATTTATTATATTAGTTTACACCCTTCTCCCCCAGGACTTCCTAAAAACTGCATATATGTAATTTAATCTAATACTCAAGTATAAACAGCAATTCATCAGTTACAGTGTCTTACTAGCCTGACTCTATGGACAGAGCGTCTGACGATGAGACTGTAGGTTATGTAATATGCTCCTTTGCATCCATGTCCTTGCTGTTTACAGTTAGTGTCCTATATCCTTAAAATCCTTGGAATTTTACTGGAGTTTTTCAAGTTATCCTTTAGAGAGGCTCTTTTCACTGACGGGTACACACCTCGTTTTTCAGGCACTGAGAGAGGCAAAGCCCTGGCTATAGAATTAGCCCCACCTGTTTCAGGAACAGAAGTGTGTTGTAAAGACAGACCAAACATAAGATTTATCTTATTTAGATTTAGTGGCATTTTTCTTGATGTAAGGTAAAGTCGATTAGTAGCGTTTCTCTTTAAAACTCAATATAAAGAACTTAGTAGTGTTATTTTTGAGGCTCGATAGAACCATCTAAAAACATATTCTGGAAAACAAAAAAATCACATCTAAATGTGATAGGTTAAATAAACATTCATCTAGAATATCCATTTTTATCCATTCTATCATCAAGACAAGCCTGAAGACAAATCATATTAGACAAATCATTAACTACAAAAAGTAAAGTTACAGGCCAAGTAACCATCAAGTAAACATACATGCAGCTGCTGACTAAGTTAATTTATTGGTGTATCATGCAAATAAAAACCATTTAAAAGGTGATTAATGGTCAGATGACCTGTGCCCTGTGACTGTTACCCTTGTCCACTGCCCTGACACTTATCCGGTGTGACAAATACCCCATGGAAATCAAGGGTCCCAAGTTGGCTGACCATTTGTGGGGCATGTAGGGTGACTGATAACCTACTGCTAACGTGCTGACCCTGGCTTCAATGGCAACAAACTATTTAATGTAACAATTCTTCTTGTCGAAATGCTCTTTTAAAGTTTGGTAATGATCTCTTCTACACATAAACTGACATCTTCCGCATCGTCTTTTTCTGTCTGCAGTTATAGAAATGAGTAACCAATTCTTCTTTTCGCCAATCTTTTATGAAATCGGGCAGGTTATTACATTTGTAAATATGCTACAGTATATTTGGACCAACTGGGTGAACTAACAGCACCACCTCGAGGCAGCGTTGTATCTCTAGTTTGTTAAGATTACCAGAAGACCTGAGTTTGCAGATTGTGGCTGAAGCAGCTAAACAATGGCCTTTCGCTAAATGTGTATTTAAGCAACACACAGAAAAACAACATCTTGATTGAATTATGATTTTGAGACCTTCCAGGAGTTCAAGAGATTAATTAGTGTGTCTTCACCGCTAGGGCTAAACTACTGGATGTCTTTTTATTCATTTTCTCTTAGCCGCACTCTAGGTTTAGATTTGTCATTTAATGGTAAAGGCAATCATATTCAAAAGAATGTGATGATGATGTAACTCTTTCTCTACTACCTGAAAAAGTAGATAATCTATTCTACTCTTAACTTTAGCTTGAATAGTTTCCCCCAGTACTAAACAACATTTAAAGGCAACTCTGTCAAGACAGATAGACTCCAATAGGGTGTGCATATCCAATATCATTCAAATATATTGTATACTCATGCAAAGCATTTTATTTATTATAAACAAAAACTTTTACTAGTAAGCTTGCAGTTTTAATGTTGCATTAAGTGGTTGCTCATAATAATTATAGTAATTTTCAGCTCTTTTCCAGCTTTAATTACATTAATATTACTTAGAATAAAACTTTTTAGATCACCATATTTTCTGTGGAACTAACTCCAATGCAAATATATGACATCACAGTGAAATAATGTCCTCCTACTAGTAGAGGAATTTGACCTATTTGTCATTTTTTTTATAATGAACAGAAATATGTCACATTTTAATAGTACTAAAATTTACACTGTGTTAAGATACACAAGTCTTAGCAGGGTTTCCTTTAAGCTTGGTAATGTTTTCCAACTGTTTAAATCAGTACCAAATGGAACAATATTGGCTCTTCACTCTGTCTGTGAGTTTATTAAGTCAATTTGTTCAGTTGTTTAATGATTTGTTGTTGTTAAGATCACTGAAAGCTTGATGTTTTTATTGCCTGGGAGTGTTTCATTTTTTCTTAATACATTGTAATGACTGTTCTCGCTTTCATGCTGTTTACACAGATTCTGCTTAGAATTATTTCTTCCACTGCACTGAATACTGGTGATTCACTTTCCTTCGTGAACACGCTGTTTGAACCTGGTGCCAGAAACACCCAATCCTTTCACTGCGGAAAGTAAAACCATTCCAGACACACTTCTCAGACCCCGTCATGGCAGTTAGTCTCCCTCGATTGGACTCGGACACCTGGTGCCTCCATGTATGGTGAGGGTAGCCTGGAGCTAATGGCCTCTGCTGTGCCCACTTGTTCAGTGTCTGTCGCTCTTAGGTTTCCTCTCGAAGCTCAAATGTAGAACCAAGATGAGTTGACCTGCTAAGTATATCTCCTGACCCTGTAGCACTGAATGCAAGAGGATACCAAGCTATGTTAGGAGCACAAGACTTGCACTGAGCCTCACTAAATCTTAAAACATGGCTACAGATGAGGTGCGATTTTAGAAACGTGAAGGAAATGAGGCGTCCACTTTGTAGAAAGCTGAATTTGGTCGCATTTCCATTTTAACCCATTCGACTAAATTTAGTGCGACAACAAAAAAGTGATACAGAACTTAAAGTTGTAATTGCTAGAAAGTGATTAAATGGTTTATAGTCATACCCTGGATAAATATCTAACAGTATGCTTTTGATTTGTTTTAATTGTATGCCATATTAACTTTTATTCAGATTAAGATTTTAAATGTTGTTAATTATAAACAATTAAAGAGGAAGTCCACTCATTTTTAAAAATTCTTCATAACTAAATGGTTGAGCAATCAACAAAAAACATACAGAGTGGTTTGATCTGAAATGCTCTGCTCTAGAGTCAGAATTTTCACAGTGCTGATAATAAAGCCTGATAAAGTTTGATGCCTCTAAAAGCTTTCTCAAAGACGGTGATGCACTGCCTAATGAGACAATTGATTAAGTTTTGGTCTACAATGTAGTCCATTCATTTAATCCATTCATGGTGGAGGGATACACTGTACCCAGTGCCCTAAAGCAAAATAGTCCCCTAAATAATATTTCATAATTTCCACTATTCTACCATCATCAACATTTCTAAGAAGTCACGTGTAGCTTCATGGGTGGTTTTGGGTAGTAAATAAAATAACTATATTTGTATTGAGGACATGGTGAATGCTGGTTCCCACCATCACCCCTGTAATAAAGTAATAGTTTCTCTACAAGTTAACCCTTTCACACCAAACCGATTCAAATAAATTTGTTTACACCTCAAGCACTGAAACATTCCAAAATTTTTTTTCAGATTTGTACTCAAGCAAGCTCAGATGGACCAAAGAAAATGTAAAAAGTTACGTATGAACATAAAGAGGTTAGTGTGTCATGAACCCCTATAGAGTTACATGTTCATATGACTTAAGTGATGATCCCTTTAACTCACTTTGTCCAAACCCTAAAACAAACAACAACAACAACAAAAATCCATAACATAGCGTTGATATTTCTTGTATGACAAGCTCAATCATAACAATGTATATCATAAATAGAAGTCATCAGATAGCATTTAATACATTTTGGAATTAAACCCTTTATATAAGCATTAACATTCAATACAAATTAATATTTATTAACAACATATAGTAATAGTAATAATAGTATTATATGTAGTAAGAGTTATTAATAGTATAAAAGTATAATAGTATAATCCTAATAACAATACTAAAAAATACAATCATGATGCTTTTTCCAGATGGTGCCATATTTGAAGAACGATATTCAGATATTAATATTACATTATATTAGTAGATATGAATGTACTTCAGATATAAATAAATAAAGAAATCAGCCTGGCAGGCTTGCTAATGCCCTGCACATTATTTTGCCAATGATGTCATGACCCTCTGCAGACTCTGGCTTCTTTCAGACGACTGAACATGCGAGAAAACAGGCGTCAGAAAAACAAAACAGCTGCTTCCACTCGTTACAGACATGCATGCATGCACACGCACAGCAGCACTACTCACTTCAGACAGCTGAAATCAGTATTTATGAGGTGTTGTTACACTGAGAGTCATTATGTTCAAGTTCTTAACACATTAAACACATTAAACTATACAAAAGTTTCAGACATAGCCTAAATAACATGGGAGAGACTTTTATAAAGGAAAGAATTAGTAGTACACTGCAAATCGTGTTTGTAGCTGGCTGTAACGGCTGTGTTGGCTCAGGGTGTTGAATGGATGGCCTCTCAGGGCTAATAAATTCCCCGCTGATTCACTGAGCAGGTCAGTTCTACCACCATCTGGTCAAACGTAGCAGAGAGAGAATGTTTCATGTGACTCAATATGTCATCTCTACACCACTGCAGTGTCATAACAGTACTGTCACTTGCTTGGACAGTCAAAAGAGTAATTCTGTACAGTTGTTATGACAAACCACTGCCAGATACTGACTGTTAAATTTGAATTTATGAAAACAGACTTAAAGGGGATGGGGGTCATTTTTTCTGTCCTGGAGGAGCAGAGTTTTGTGCGTGTTGATGTTTTTCCAGCCCAGAAATGTCCTCTAATCTCATTATTTTATTAGGAGTTCAGTCAGGTGTGTTTAAGGAGTAAGACAGCAAATTGAGCTGGACCTTAGCTCTTCCTAAAACTGATGACGTGTGTTTTACACAAACTGCATTAATAGTACATCTTTAAAAATAACTGCCATTTAGTACAAGTTAGAGAAAAAAATGATGAACATTTATTTACAGGAAGTTACAGGAAGAAGACTTTTTTTGTTTTTGGACTTTGCAGAGATGTTTTTCCACGCCCCCCAAAGTTCAGTCTTAGAAGTTGATTATTTTCTGCATCTTTTTTCTGTAAACACACACAAACCACACATTCAATAATGCTGAAGTCTGGACTCTGGTGCGGTCAGTCCATTGTTCTGAGAATATCCGCATATCCGTATTTCCTGTGGAGCAACTATGGTGACAGTCATTATTTATTTAAAAGGTGCAGCCAAGGATTCATGTATTGAAACAATGTGTGGCCTCAGAATATGAATTAGTTGCCACTTCTTATTAAGAAATAACCTCCATGTCACCTTAGTAGCACTGTAATTTCTTTTTCTTAGTAAGATCTTCTTGACAGCTACACATCCTTTCAGACCCATAGCATTGAGTTGTGTTCTCACAGTGGAAGGAAGGACAAAACACCTGTGGAATTTTTCAGATCTAAAGCAAGAGTGGAGCCTGATTTTCCCTTCTATCTCAAAAATGTTTATCTGATGGTGACAGTTTGGTCTTGCTCAGTTGTAAGGAGTCCTAGTTTCTCTACACTTTCCCTTCCTTATGCAAGTGGATTACATTCTAATCAGTTAATTAATACATCCTGAAAAGTTAAGGACTATTCTATATGCCACATCAGGACTATTCTACATACCACATCAGTAAAATAAGTTTTTACTAACAGAAAAAAACTTAAATTGGGAAACATTCATGATTTTATACCATGCCATTAAAGCTGTTATTTGACTTGAGCATGTGTTTATCCAAAATCATATAGAGCTTTATCATTGGACTGTGGGCCCCTGTCTAATGTCTGTTTTGTGCTCTGATGTTATCACCGGTGAAGAAGCAGGCCATACAGGAAGTGTGGAAATAACCCGTGTTAACCTACGCTCTTAACCCCAGCACACCCTCCATTTCCCAGACTGCATGAGATCATGGCATTTCTCCATAGTCTCAGCCTGCCTTAGGCTCTTTTGAGTAAAGTCACCCGGTTTAGACTCTGTTCATGTCTGCGTGTGCGTATATGCTATTGTCTGGGTCTTGAGAAGGTCGGCTTGTGTTAGCGTCCTGGTTGTGGATTTAGTCTGTGCTGTGCTCGGGGGGCTTGATACTGCACAGTTTTCCCACAGACAGAAGTTACGTCAACCAGGCAGAACAGGAGTGTGCATGTGTTCAGTTTCTTGGAAAGCAATGTTAGATAGGTTGATTTTCCAGTGACTGATATTGTTTATTCACATGTGCTCCTGTTTCTTAATGTTGCCACTAGAGGGTGTACTTATTCAGGTCATTCGATCTGGTGCAACATGCTCCATCTAGACTTGCCCCTCTGTTGGAATAGAACGAAAGCCCAAACTTTCATATAGTTCTATGGAATACAGTCATCGGTCATTTCTCATCAAATGACTTGTTACTGATGCTACTGATTACCTATGTAAAAATAAACAAACACCCTTTACCTACAATTACATTCAAACAAATAGGAAAATATAAAACAAAATATAAAATATTCCATAACTTCAGCAAAAGCCACGTTTTATCCTTTTCTAGTATGCCAAATTCTTCAAAGTAATTGTGCACAAATATGATCTCTGTAGAGGATATGTTCACTGATTTTCACTCTTTTACACCAGGGACATCCACACTTGTGCATATATATTGCATTGTCCTTCTTGTTGAAAAATAATTGTGAACATAGAACAACTAACAACAATTCTATTCTTTGATATGTTTTTCTTTGTTGTTTGGTGCTCTGCAAAGAAAAAGTGATTTTCTGAGTGCTGATTACAAGCTGATGACTGCCTGAGCGGTAAGGGTGGGGTAATGAATGTGCTCACTGTGTTATAGTGAAGAACTCAACAGTGCCCGCACAAGAGCTAGAATTAGAGAGAGACCAAATTTATTTGAATTTTAGCTTAAAGGCCAAATAAATGTGATTCCAACGCACTGTTTCATTTCTAAACCTTGCAGTTCATTTTGCTAGTTCAGTAGCTTCTGTTTACCTGTTTTGGCTATACTCAGATAAAGCAAATTTCCACTAGCCTAGTAATGAGGATTTCAATGTTATGTTAGCAAGATATTATTAAACATACCAGCTTGTAACAAATGTTCATAATCTTTATGTTGGCTCTTTCAGAGAAGATTTAAACATAAAATCTGTCTTTGAAATGTTTTCAGAGCCTGTTAGCTTAGCTAATGTAATATAACTAATGGTATATACTGTTACAAGTAAAGCACATGTGAAAAGGTAGGGTTATCTTTGAACTGCCATGTTTGCTATGTTATATTTGGCTGCTTTCATCAAGAATATAAATATTTCTTATATTAAAATCTAAGCTGGAAAATGGACATCACATCTGAAGTATTACTGGTGGGGACAGCATGGTCTCAGTTCAGGTCTCTCCTCATTGGGCATACGGAGTTAACAGAAATGTCTAAATTTAGATAGGCTCCCACAAAAATGTGGCTCTGGAAGTAAAAAGAAATCATCTGGCACCTCACAACAAATATCTAAGCCTATAAATATGTGTTGAGGTTTATACAGGGGCATTAAAGGAAAATAAATATCGGAGGGAATTTTAAGAGGGCTTTGAGAAGCTTCTTACATCGAGATGGTAGGGGATTCTTGTTCTCTCTAGAGGCCTGTGTTCATGTGAATGGACCCTTATTTTCTCTGTAGGGTCTTAAGCTGATGTTGTAGGAAACCAAACAGTTTGCTCCTTGATCTCTTGGTTGGAGGTGTGTGGATTGTTCTGTCTAGAACATGATGTAGACCACTGTCTGCCGATTCGGTGAGATAAGTTTGTTGATGCTCCCTTACCACCTACTTCTCCTGGAGGGTAAGGAAGAAGATTAGAGAGAACTGATCTTTATCTGCAGTATGACGGAACATTATATGATGCTCAGAGCTAAACAATATAAATGACTTAGGAGTTTATTTATGCATCTGGCCAAAAGAAAATCAGATGAGTGTTCTGTTCCTGTTAGAATCCAAGGCTGTTAAAACAATAAGCCTGTTTTTGGCCAGTTTTGCTGTGCTGTTCAAAATACATTTACAACTATAAAAGAGAGGAGAACACCAGAGAAAAGATCTGTGTAGTGTTTTTTACATTTTGGTCCACACAAATTTGACTGTTTCTCATTCAGTTTAACATGTTGTGGGCACGTGTTCCACAGATGCCACTGTTGCCAACTTAGAAACGAAACATATTCATGCTTTTCATCAAAACCCAGGGATCAGACATTGAGTAGCATACTTCTAAAATGTTTATGATATGTGTAGTCAGACCAAACATGGTTCTGTTGGGAATTAAGCTCAGGCGTTTCAATGTATTCACTTTTTCAAAGCATTCTGTTTTTTGGCCTTGGTCTGGAGGAGCAAACAAATGAAAACTTGTTGCTAGCTTCCAATGACGTCAGCCCTATTTGCACCCACTCACCAGAACGCTGAAGGTGAGTCACATGGCGAGTGATTATCCTATTAGAAATCAGTATCACCTTCATGTTGTTATCTCAGCCTGTCGGAATGCATCTGCACACTGTTTCTATTCCCAAACCAAGGCAGGGTTAAAGACCTCTAGAGCTTGGTGCTGGAAATGGACTATTGGGGCATTACTTTGGCAGCCTGTGAAGCATTGCCTGTATGCTGTAAAGCTTTAGGTGGGGGCAGTAAAACCAGCTCTACAAATGTAAAAAATCCAAACAGACTGGGAGCTTGAGCAGCAGGAAAATGCTGGAGCTAGTTACATTCATTAGGTTAGATAACAGGCCAGCTTGAAAAGTTTGCTAGTGTAAAAAGAGGCCAGAACTTGTGTTGCAGTGTTGTTACATAAGGCAGAGCATAATTTGAATATTTAGCTTTTAGAATTTACCAAGAAAGAAAGCCATGTTCACTTTCGTTTGGTCAGGGCAGACACTCCTAGTGGGCATGAGCTGTTTATTTGACTTCATTATTTACACTATTTGTCGCATGGTTACCTTCGACAGATCCATCAATACAAATGGGTTGATATGAGGTTGTGAAGTATTTGGAACGTCTGAAATGATAGCTGATGGCATGGCCTCTTCTCTCCAGTGCCTGGCCTATAAAGGAGCAGTGAGACCAGTCCTGGGCAGGCTAAAATAGATGGAAAAAGTGAGAGTGTGTGGAATGTGGCATAAAAGCCTGACAGAGAAATACTCATCAGTTCAGGCTCTTACAGCACCATGTTCGGAATCTCACTCAAGGCTCTAACAGCAGAGCAGGCTTATAAAGAATCCAGATTCTTGACCCCATAGCTAGATGCTCACAGTGTAAAAAGGTTTTCAGTGCTCAGTTATAAAAAAGATTGGCTTCTGATTTCCCTTTTTCAAATGTTTTCTGTTTCTAAATGTCTTCATCTATTACTTTATTCTAGTATTGAACACCCATATGCTAGTGTTTGAACACCCAAGTCAAATGACATGTTTGGTTGATAGTTGAAGTAAAACTAAGCTAAGAGTTTAAAGCATTCCAACATAAAATTATCAACAGAATGTAAAGAAACAGTTTAACACCGTATGCCAAAGGCATCTGTGTGTTGTGTTGCAGAGATACCCACTGACATGCTAACTAGCCAGTTCTGTCTGATAATACCATTTTGTACCTTAAGAGGAGATAGTGAGTCACTGGGTTTACCATCAGTCCAACAAAAGAAGATGCCGAAGTAGCTATGCCCCAGCGGCATATTCTAATCTCCCACCAATCATGCTGAAGGTGCTCCTCCCAGTTATATCAAAAGGACAGGTAGCCAATGAAAGAGACGGTAAACACAACAATGACTGAAGCTCTTGGCAACAGACCAGTGTAATATGGCCGCTGCCTGCTCTTGTCAAGAATTTACGTTTGGCAGAGAAAAAAGTGATATAGGGACGAAGTTTGATGCTGAACTTGTAATGTTTATTCTAGATTGGTAAGTAAACAGTTGTTGAGACTGTGATGTTTTGGTGATATGCTGCTCCCTATTTCCTTGGAGTGTGAATTTGACAGGTTACAAATTGCTCATTTGCTGTATCATTTCTACTGATTAAGTAAGTTTAACTTATTTAAAAAACAAGAAACAAGAAATAAATCATGTAGAAATATTTATTTAATTTTTTGTCCCTAATATTTTCAATTCAGTAAATAAAACAGTACCTGTGCATTAAACAGAAGAAGTGATAATTTCACTTATATAACTAGTATGGCCAAACCTCTTTATTTAACTGTATGTGTGTCATGAAGGCTGAACATATATAATAAAGGTTTTGTTTACAGGGGACTATGAATTATCGCATACAATGTAATAAAATCAATTATTTGTACCATCTCCCTGACAACTATTGCTATAACTGTGCAACTTTTTTCATCAGGCTGTATTCTAGCATCTCTAGAACTTGTGCTAAGTGACTAAACAGAACAGTAACACAAAAGTACAGTTAATGAACCACACAGTGCAGTACTGAAAACATTTTAATATTTAAAAGAAGAAGTTCTGAGTAATGGAAGTTGCCCTGTTTCCGTTGGGCTAACACTAGATATATCACTAAAGCTAACAATGGAACTGAGAAATCTTCTGTTTGTTCAAGTAACACATTTCCACGTATATTAGCATAATTCTGGTTTATTCACTGCTATTGCTGTTCCCACTACAGGGTGCTGTGGGATGGTTTTTTTTCCACAGACTGGGACTGGCTGATAGGTGAGTTGTCAATCATTATTTTACAAAAGGCCAGTTCGGTTTTAGGCCAGTTTTGGCAATATGGCAATAAAATGTTTACAACCATATGTGGTAAATTTGTATATGTAAATATTCTTTGTACTCATGTATTAGATTTATATAAGATATATTGCTGTAATCCATCTGTTACAGTAAATACATCTTCTGTAGTTACTGTGTTCTTGCATGTATTATTTATAGGAAGACACTTAATATGAAGTGAGGCCATTCAGCTTTCTCAGAAAACTCTCTTACAGGTTGATACGCAATACTGCCTCAATCCTTCAGTCTTGTTGTAGTCTAAAACTGTAACAGACAATTTTCAATTCTATTTTATAATAGTCTATTTTATACTGATTTATTCCAATCTTTTTTTTAATATGACAATATAGCAAATAGATTTATTTGATAAAATTAGAATGTAATATTTGAGATTATGCTAACAAGGTAACAAATTCCTCCAACATCTTAAGGTTTTACTGACAGTCTTTGTAAAACTGCAACACACAAGGTCAGTTTTCATCTAAATCTGATAATAATAGCATTAATGTGGGAAACACATCATAACTGCTAATACAGTGCAAACCTAATTCTGAAAATGCACAAGGTCACTAATTCTTCTCAGTGGAGGTCACTGGTTCAAGGGCTACTTATAAAGTGAATTACAAGGTAAAGTACTGGTTTATTTGTAGACTCACTAGACAATAGCGTCAGCTTTCAGATTTTTTCTGAAATTCTAAAATATTAGGAGTTCTCGTAATCCAGCTAATCTATATTAATATATAAAGCCCTAACACTGATTATGTGGATCTATATTAGTTAATAGTTTATAAATATCTGCATGTTGCTTCTGAAGACTGGTCTCTGCAGGATGGTAGTGTGAAACAGATGCTCTTCATTTTTTTTCAGTGTTGTTAAGATGTTCAACAGTTTAAGTTGGTGGCTGCAGCCATTGTTGTTTTGTTGTGACTAACTAAACTCAAGTATGTAGCAGAGTTCCCCCTTGAACTTTCTGTAAGTGAAAAGCACGTGTTTATCTACTTTCTACGTTCATATATCACATGTCTCAGTAATTCTGTACGTGTTCTAATGAATCACAATAAAACTATGCTCATTTTCTTTTATAATGCCATTTTAATCATATATATTATATATTAAAATTAAATTATTTTGAACAACGTCAGTGAGTGTATTTTTTTTCTTGTTGTCAGTTATTGTTGAGAACATTAATCAATAAGTGTTTTTGTTGATTATTTTGATTTTAAAGGAACCATGTTCTTATGGTCTTGAATTTCTGTGTCAGGTTAGCTGTGTTGAACTGAGGAGGTAGAAAGTGATGGGTATGAGTGTGTATGTGTGTGTGAAAGAGAGGGAGTACAGGACTGTACATTCTTTCTTTTGAGTCATGAGTCAACCCTTAGGCCTGTTAGATGAATGGATTTATTTCCTGTGATCAGCAGAAGGTTCTCTTTCATCTCTGAACTGAAACAAGCAGTGCAGAAGGGGGAGGAAGGAGAACTACAAGGTCAGAGGTTGCATTTATGTCCACAGGAGACACAGAGCACTCCCCCCATGACCGTACAAGTGTTCCGGAACGATTCTTTATTATATTATGAACTTGTTTATAGACACTCATTGGTTCGGTTTGTGGGGTGCTTGTTTTACAATGGCTAGACTGGCGTCTTAAAAAAATTTATGATTGTGCTTGTTGCGTAAAAGTCCAGCGATTTTGTATCCAAATGATTGCTTTGTTTGCATAAGTCATGAACAAATGCCAGCAAGCGTTTCCACAATTATATCAAAGTGCAGCATCAGTTCTGAAGAAGAACCAGACATCATTGCATATACAGGCAAAAAGACTTAAATATTAACATACTTTTATAAGATGGGTTGTGCTGCCCTTCCAAGAGCAGATGAATCTGATGATTGCACATTTGGCTGGTTGTGAACTGCTCTTTTTCATAACTGAGGGGAAAATATGGATATGCTACCATTTAACCAACTTTCATATTCACACAACAGATCAGTCAGATATGTATTTAGGCAATGTTAGAAAAGTATTTTTGTATTGGTTTGTTTTATGAAAGGAGATTTAAATCTGAATAATATCCAGCCTGATTTACTAAACAACATAGGATAAACTCTGAAGCAAAAAGACACAGTTAGCAAATTCGCCAGTAAACATCAGCTATACAGCTTAAACAGAGAATAGCCTTTGACACAAAACAGACACAGTTAGCCAAGAAATCCAATAGAGGTTAATATTAGCTAATGAGTCAGCTAACGTTAGCTACAGAGTTGTAACTGCCAAATCATCTAAAATTTAAATTATTGTGGAGAAACAGTGATACTAGGCTACTGTCTCTTCTGGAAATTGAACAGTAACATGAAGAGCTTCATCCCTTCATTCAAAAACTGAAACTGTGTGCTTCATTGTACACTGGCTACAATTTAGGTCATAGTTCAGTATGTACTGCTTTTGAAGATTCTGATCTTTTAGGGTTTGTGAATAAGTTTTTGCTGGAATGCAGCTGCTCCCTCAGCTCGGTTTTCATCATGCCAAACAGGGATGACCTTCATTTTTTTCCATAGCATGATTTTTTGGGAAAAAAATGCTTTTTTTAAACAGGCACCTCTCCACAGGCCTTAACACAGGCTAACAGAAGGCCCAGCACCACCTAACTCACAGCTTGAAATGGGAAGGCTATTTGATTTGTTGGCTTTTCGGACACAATGGATCAGAGCAGTCCTACAACACTTACCTTCCGGCCAAATGACCCTGCCGCCTTTGGGTATAAATAAGAAATACTAGTTGCATAGTGCCTAAACATGTGTTGTATTTTGGCTAAGTTAGCTAACAGGATGGCATTACTACTGTCTTTGCTGTAGTCTGCCTCATAGCTGCAGGGTGCTAGTTAGCTTGATAACCCCCCATTAAGCATGTTAATGATAGTGATTAGCAACTTTATGCTGGACAATAACACCAAAATAAAGCTTCTTTATGACCAGAAAGGTGACAGATTTCACACATTTCTGGCGATTCAAGGTAGATCTCCCGTCACTGATTAGAGATGTTTATTTAGTTTTATGGGGCTGACTGAAAAGAGCCTCATCAACCTCTATTTCTTTTACTATATAGAGCGGCACCAGTTATGGACCCGCAATGACATGACAAATGTCCGCCTGACTTGTCACAGGATATGGGCTCCTAATAGCTATAAATAAGCAGGGTGTTATTATTTTAAGCTATTAAATGGTCAAAGACCTCAGAAGTTGATCTATTACTCGATTATTATATAATGTACACTCCAGTCTCTACTTAATGCAACAATACTCAATACCAGTCAGATTCTCTACCCTTCGTTCCTCTTCACTGCCTTCCATCTTGTCCCAGCATTGACTTTTCCACCTAGTGTTGCTCTCATAGATAAGCCTTAAATACATAGTAACCGTTTAAAAAAGACTATAAAACTGAACCATGGAGTGAAGGTGGCTTTGAACAGTGGGGCAGATTTACTCATATTTGTGATTACAAAGGTTTAAAAGATAATTGGTTAATCACTGGCGAATATACCATCCTGGAAATAGTTATAAGAAAGGTTTGTTGGAAAAACCTTAAGAAACAGACCCTTCAGCTTGCTGAGTAGTTTACTTTAACATACGATGCTGTGTCTCTGTGCTGGTTGTGTTTAAGGCACTTGCTGTCACTGCTAATGTTTAGAGCTGAGTCTGAGTGGAAAGAATTAAACCTGCCGAAGTCTTTCTCGTCTTCAGTGAAGCAATAAGTGCTAGTTTCTTTAGTCTTTCCATGTAGGGATGTTTAAGGTCTGTTCTGCTTTTCTCCACTTAAAACAAACCCCCTCTATCACCGACGCCTTTCATACGCTTCAGACTTCGATTCTTTTGGAATATGCTTCAGCTTTCACACGGAGCGTGTTCACAGATGTGTTTTTAATGCACTTTTTCCAATGAGATGCGCTCCAACTACTGAGCCTGCTGCTCAGCCCCATGCAGCAGTGAGGGAGGCTGAAAACTGACAAGCAACTATAAAAGGTCTGTTCTACTCTGCATGACTTCATCCCTAAGCTCCACACGCAACGCCTAGCCCATGCTGGACACCACAAAAGCAATAGGTTGATTTTAGTCACATGATTCTGGAGACAGTCAAAATCCAGATGGAGTTCAATAAGAGAAAAACAGAATGGATGAGATGGAGGCGAGAAGCTCGTACAGTGCTAGTTTACACAACATTATGAAAAGGGAGAAAATCACACCATAAGTTAGATGTAGATGATTAGCTGTTATCCAGACAGCAGATGTAAGAAATAGCTTCACCTCAAGAAAACAAACGTACAGAAGTATTAAGACATACAACTTTGTAATGTTTGGGTCAACTTCAGGACCAAGGTGCTCCACAATGACTGTCATTTGGATTTCCTTTGCTCTCCTGTCAATTAACCAGCAACAAACATTTATCTCATTCCCCTCAACATTTTTCTCCCTCATGAACAACGACTTTTGATATTTGATAAAAGCTTTTTGTGGTTTCTCGGTTTTGAGCAACTGTAAACGACATTTGCAGTTCTTGCCATAGCAGAGCATTAAGATGATGTCATTTGCAAACAACCTATTGACCTCCTAACAGTAATTAATCATTAAACATCTTATTCACTGCAGGTAGTGAGACATTCTCAGCCTAAACAGTGAGTAGTGGGTTTAAACACAAGAGACCTTGATATATGTTAAATAAACCAGACCTCAAAGTGTGCATGTGGTGGGTAGTTCTCCCCTTAGAGAGGCTCTTCACTCTGGCCTGGACCTCCCTGATGCCCCGCTGTTTGTAGAGGTGGAACTGGGAGGGAAGGCCTGGAGGTGATGACATTCCTATCAGGCCCAGCTAGAGGGAGGGAGAGGTGGGAATGCAAGAGAGGTCTAAATTCAAGAGTTTATTTATGTCAAAACACCACAGCTGTGCTATAACTACAACAGAAATCAAGGAACAGGGCCAAGGCTTGGGATGGGAAATGAATGTAGGGGGAATGTGAAGTGGATTTGATAAGTGATGCAGCTGTGATTGTCTTATTTTTGTCTAAACATCATACATCAATATCAAGAAATTCCCAAAGTACTTAAACCCCAGAATGCTAATATGTGTATAATTTAATGTTATTCTCTTTGGAACAAACAGTTTACAAAGGCCACTATGTCAGCTGTGAATTCCTGAGATTCAAATGTCATGTGTTTATCAAAAGAGCAGAAAATGAAAGAAACAGGACTTGCAACTCGCTGTGGAAGTCCATTACAGGTATCCATTTTTTTCTTGTTTGCATATTTTGCGCTATTGAGCCGTGACATGTAGCAAAAGTCATGCCTCTGTTTATCTAGCAACAAGACATTACAGGCACAAGGTCAACATGCCCACTGCTGGCAGTGCTGTACAGTAATTTTACCATTCAGACTTCAAGCAAGTACACATTTTGCTCTGAGTTTAATAAACTAATCATATTGCTGAATCAGGAATGAAAACTATATATTGTATAACTGAATTGACAAAGACTGGGCTGAGGTCTGACTTTTTCCAGCTGGTGCTTTGAGCTTTCTTGAATGTAACAATGTAACATTTTTTAGGAAGTCTGTAGGGGGTCTGTTACTGTATGAGCTGCTTGGTTTGATTAACTAAGTATTGCTCTGAATCAGGGGTAATTCATTCCAGCCTGCAATTCTGAAAAGCACACTTTATCTGCAATCTAAAAATAAATAAGTAAATAAATAAATGAATAAATATATAAACTACTGTATGTGCCATTAGTTCTTAAGTTATGATAAAATATAACATGTGGCTGTATTGAGGCTGTATCTACGTGAAATGCCAAAGTAGCCCACAAACTAGGTCATAGTATAACAGATGACAACTGTGGCAGTTTTCCAGTTGCATTTTGGCTCTGTTGGACAAAAGTAATTTTTCAGTAGAGGGAAGAGGGAATTATAAAGAGGGAACTTGAGAATTAAAGTTGATGGTTTTGGGTTTGGAGTGATTTTGGATCATTACTATTAGTTCTTTCATAATGAATTTTTAAAAACAGTTGAAATTTTCAGATGATGGTTTCTGACAGTGACTTGTAAGTAGCGTTCTGTTTCATTTCTCTTGGCTAAGCAGGAGTTTTCAACTAGAGTGAAAGTGATGTAGGATTTATTGTGTAAGGGGGGATCACAGGGACTCATTTAAACATGCAGAGTCATCGCCAAATAACTGCTATGCAGACACCCACTCCACAAATACTCTGTGTAGGGTGCCAAATCTTCAACTTCAGTAGTAGCTGATGGATGGGCTTAGATCATAGATCTCCACCACCCAATACAATGCCACTATTTTTAAGGACATCCATTCTTTTCAACAAAGCCAACAAATAATAGGCCCTGCTGCCAGATAATAGGGATAATCTGGCATATCCATGAAGGCAGCCAGTTCAATACATTAATTAACATACCCAGTGGATAAAACCAGAATTTGACACCTGGGCATTCCAGACTCCACTGATCACAGAGACTTGTTCTGGGTAATCTCTGACACCTTGCCTACAGTCCATTAGCTGTTACTGATCCCTGTCCAGTGACCATAGCTTTTTTATAACAAAAGATGAGAAGTTATAAAACAGCTGATCTTCTTATTTGTGGACTTATGGTTTCAGCCCCAGCAAACTGGATAGTCTTCTCAGGGAGATCCACAGATTTCAGCAGTTTAAGTCTGTGCAGTCTAACAGATCCACAGAGGCCATTCTGTACCTGTCCCAAAATTCCTGGCCACTCTTCCAGTGTGAGATTCTGCCTCACCTGCATGGTAAGTTAACTACCTGGTTTCTCAAAGGTGGTGGGAACCTACTGACCTTGTAGCCCCTACTGGTCATTATTTTGTATAGACCACTTGGGCTATGTTGTCTGACCATGCCTTTACAAGTAGAAACAGATTTGACACTAGAACAACCCTTAACACCAGCTGGTTTAAGTGCTTTAAGGTCACCATTCTGGACAATTACTCACTGAGTCCTTGCTAGTGCCAAACTGCATCCTATGTCTTTGCATTAGAGGTCATATTCAGGGGCACAGGAGTAAGGAGAATGCTTAATGGTGCACAAGTCGAGATTCAAAATACTCTACATCTAGTAGTAAACCAAGAACAGTGGAGCAGTTTTTAATCTTTGAACTGGGCTTCCATTCCCACCCATCAATACAGAGCACCCCTCCAAAATCAACTGTGCTCAGTTTACTTTACACTTGATATGGCCTATATCTCAATACAGCACACTGAGTGTGGTCCTTTTTCACAGCTACAACAACAATTACTTCTTTGTATAGTAGTGACATTTGGCCTGAATGAGCATTAAACTCCCATGTGTCCTAGTCTGCAATGTGGTGCTGACCACTAGGAAGTTCAACTGCTTGGCAAACCTTTAAACACTTGACATTTGGTCCATACTGATTTACAGCTGCATGGAAAGCTAACAGTGTCTTCATAGGTTGCGGCATAGGTAGCTTACCGGGTTCCGTCACGGTTTCTTAGCTGAACAGATGGACACGGGGTGGAGAAATGTGACGTTGGAATGTATCTCATAAAATGATGAATAGGGCTTCAACACAGGCAAGCTTTTCAGTCCTAATTATAGCTTTCCATTTGGTTTATTAGCCACATGACACACTTGTTCTGATACCATTGTTAAAACGTTTTTTAATCATGTTCTGCATATTTTCCAGGTTGTATGTACTAGTATGAAATAAAAAGCAATTCTCCAAGTCTCCAAGGCACTAGGGCTTCCATACAGTGATGTTTAACCATCACTATACAAAGCTTGTGTTTCTGTGTTGCAGTCTTAACTGTTCAGCCACATCTGAAACTGCCAGAACAGCAGTAGACCCAAGGGGATGAGTGCTATGGAGGCGGTCATCATCCTCAATAAGCTCAGGAGAACAAGGAATGAACCAAAAAGAAGCCAGTCTGTCTCGGGTCCATGAGGCCATCATTGCAGGAGTCCATGGTTACGCCTATAAACTGAATGGTCTGTGCCAGTCTCAAGTTCATTGTGCCTCAGGACAGCTGTCTGTTAAAGTTCATTCACGCCAGTTGTCCATTTCACATCCACCTTCAACAGCCTCAGTGTGTCCTGGACATCTTTGGTGAATGCTTTAGGGTAGAAATTATTGTGATAATAGGGATACTTCTATATATCAATGAAGGCGGCCAGTTCAATACATTAATTAACTTACCCAGTGGATGAAACCAGAATTTTAACATCTGAGGCTTGCAGACTCCACTGATCAAGGGAGTGATAGCCAGATTTGTTCGGGGTAATCTCTGAATTCTTGCCTACGGTCCATTAGGTGTTACTGATCCCTGTCCAGTGGCCATTTTTAGAACAAAAGAAGTCATAAAACATAATCTTCATATTTGTGGACTTGTGGTTCCAGCCCCAACAAACTGGATATATTTCACAAGGAGAACCACAGGTTTCAGAGATTTAAGTCTATGTAATCTAACAGATCCACAGAAGCCATTCTGTACCTGTCCCAAAATTCCTGGCCACTCTTCCAGTGTGACATCCTGCCTCACCTGAATGGTAAGTTAACTACCTGGTATCTCAAAGGTGGTGGGAACCTACTGACTTCGTAGCCTCTACTGGTCATTATTGTGTATAGTAAACTATGGCTGTATTGTCTGACTGTGTCTTTACAAGCAGCCAAAGGGTAGATATTTGAAAGGATATGCCTAAAAGAACCACCTGAACAGCAATTGCCAGAACCATCAACCCCTATGCCTGATTGCCATGCCAGCTTGTGTTTGGGAGCTTTGTGGGAATGTTAAAGGTGAGTAGATGAATAGTGGGAGGGGCACCTTGTTTGTGCCTGAAGATAGACATCATGCATTTTCTTGACAGGCTCTATATCAGCAGAGTCGAACAAAGACCTCAACATAACTATTGGACCCATGTACACCAGACTTGCTACAGGCCTTAACAATGATATCATCTATACATTAGCAGTTAGAGTTAGAGTACAATAAGTCATCTGGGGAAATCAGAGGAGAGGCTGTAACTGAGTTCTACCACAATCACGAGTGCTTTAGCTGCTGTACTAGACTGCTGGTGTGAAAAAAAGCCTCTACAGGCCTAATCTTCTACAGGCAGAGAAAACAAACTCGAGAACATCAGAGTTTCCTAACAGAAAAAAGTATGCTAGCCTTGGAGTCAAAGTAAGAAATTGCGTCTAAATGGCCAGGGCACAGCACACCATAGTGAGTGATGAATCAGGGATAGTATCCTTAGGGTATTCTGAGCCCAGAGGCAGGGAACCACTTCTGGAGTCCTTAATCTTTTTTTGAAAGCCCTTGTGTTGCACTTTGTATGTTGGATTCTCATTATAATAACTGTCTGAAAGGTTGACCTCTGAACACAGCTTCATTCCAGCAAGGCTTTTCAACCTTTGGGACATCTAAATAATGTTACAACTGATGCACAGGTCAGTTAGATTGCATGTCAGGTCAGAGCTGGTCCTGACCTCCCTGGGGCCCTAAGCAAAATTCTGTAAAGGCACACTGCTACCTGACCCATGAGCCATGAAAAGCATTTGCAGTTGCCAGTCACAGTGAAAACCCCACTACAATCTTCTCTTTTATTATCAATTACCTTCATCTGTCAGTCTAAGACTCTGTAGTAAACAGAATGAGTTATAAATAAAAAATATTTTATATTCAATCCACTTCTGACAACCTTCAATATACCAACTGGTTATTGATAGTACTATGTACTATGTCTTGGCTTAATGCTTGATGGCTATTGTATACTGAGGGATGTGTATACATATCACCAATATGCCCAGCAAATCAATCTTTTAAGTTCAATATATTTAGTCAGTGGTCAATGTTAAGTCTTTGCATTTTGCATTAGTGCGGAGTTGTAATTAAACCTTGGCTGAGAGACAAAGCATAGACTGTTAAAGAATGTTCCAGAAAACAATGTGCAATGTAATAATGCATGTGCACATTGCAAGGTATATACTAAACAACACATACATAGGAAATTGGTAGTAGTAATAAAAACATAATAACATAAATAACAACATGATAACAAACAAACAAAAAACATTTTATGTGCATGTAGCAGTAGCATGCCTGACCATGTGCAGTGGCAGAAAGGCAATTAACATTATAAATAAGTAAATTATTAATTCTCTAATAGGCAGGACAGTGTACTAAAATTTGTGTACTCATTGGAAAAAAATTAGTTGGATTTCTGATATCTCTGATTTTCAGAGACTCTTACAGAATACTTCTACCCAGTAGAAGCACAGAGATAATAACTTAAGCAGAATTTCAGAATCACGAGTGAAATAGATCTATATCTCAGTTTTAAGGGAAAGTAATGGTAATGCAATCAGTCTATTAGATCAGTCCAGACATAGTCACACATGCCAAACCTCCTCCTATTGTCTGAGAATCTGATGGGTTTGTTGCTTAACTTCACAAAGAACTCTGTACTCTGACAGGAAAGGGACCTCTGACTGACCAGTAAGGGCCGATCATTTTTAAAACACGGCTCTAACAACAGCATATATGCAGGGAAACAAAGTAGTTTGCACTAGAAAGTCATTCACAAGCTTATTTAGATGTATTTTTTTGGTGTTATAGAGATAGAACTGAGATTTGTATGTGATATCTGAGAACTTAAAGAAACAAAATGAGACAAAAACAGGTATGTTAATTGCTGATCTGCGATAGGTGAGAAAATGGCACTAAGTTACAAATTTCTGTTGAAACTTGCTTAGTTTTTGTCTAGGAGATATAGAACACCTTAAAAAAGGTACCATTTTAGATTTTGCTTCCCTGAGGGTACAATGACTGAGGTGTATTGTTAAAGAAGTCAGAGCTAGGTGGGATAAAGTCTAGAATGGAACTGGAAATAAATGTGTGCTGTATTCAGTGTGTGGAGGACAGCATAGTTAAAGTTTATATATATATATATATATATATATATATATATATATATATATATATATATATATATATATATATATATATATATATATATACACACAATAAAGTATACACTGTGTACTAAGTCTTTCAATACATGGCTCACTTTATGAAAGTACACTGTAAGTAGTGTTGCCAATGAATATATAACCATGTCTCAGAAGGAGTAGCAATGTTGAGTAGCAGGAGTAGCAATTAAAACATATATACATGTGTGTATCCTGTATTCCACAAATCCATATGGTTATCCCACATTTTAGGTCGGTAATTATATAAGCTGCAATTCAGATCTGTCATTATATACAGCAGTCTCCTTTATTGATTTTTAAATGCTCAGAAATATATACCCATAATTCATTTGATTGTGGTTGCAATTATCACTAAAACAATGGATTTTCTAGTAAAATAATATAAAAAAAATTACAAACAGTTAAATCTTCATATTGAATGGCCAAATCAGATTTAACAAACAAAATTCTGAGGTCGGTACAAGCCCACAATATAACACAAAACAACCCAAAACCATGGCAGGCAAATGCCACATATAAGTTTCTTCCTGTTGAGGATGTGTCAACATTTCAACATTTCAAGAAAAGATGTGTTCAAACATTTGCATACAACTGTATTCCTGTATTCCCTCCTCTTTAGAATCTCCACAGCACCATACTCCATTTCTTGACTGAAGGCTGTTTGGTTTATTTATTGTGGTCATAGCTGATTCCATAATTTAGTAAGATTTCATACAAATTAGCTGACTGTAACAGAGCCTGTTCTCAGTCAAGATGTCTGTTGGCTCACAGCTGGTGTGAAATGTGTTGCACTGCTGTAAATATCCACCCAGCACTCGTGTCCTTGATACACAATGAGTGACGTCATGACATGCTGTCTCCTGAGTTTCGCTGGGAAGGTGAGGTAACTCTTCCTGTTCATGCAGCTTTGCCAGGTCCGTGTGAGATTATTGATGTTCCTATAAGAAAATTGTAAATGTACACTTATACTTACCAAATGTTTCACCCCTCTTATTCCTTTTGCCCCATTTTTGTAACTCCATCTTTTTCTCTCTCTCACTCTCTCTGACACCGACACACATTCACACAAAGCAGTGTCTGATGATCCTCCTTCCGTGTCTTAATAATGCCCTTACTCTGGGCGCTCTGCCATGGCCTGGATTGAGTGCCAGAAGAATACACACTCGTATATCTGTCTCTGTGTCAGAGAAACGTAGCTTTCAGCACAGACTCTGTTCATTCAGTTCCCAAATGTGACACCACAAGCTTCTTTCACGGTGAAATCCTCCAGGAGAAAATATTTTGACCTACTCAAATTCTCATTATCATGTGGCTGCTTCATCTTACCATATAAGTATGGATTTAGCCTGAGCTCTCACCACAGGTCTACTGATAAAAACCTTTTGGAAGCTGATACCTTTGCGTTTGAGGCCCAAGTGTTTCTAATGTTGACAAGCGCTCTCTCTGTGTGGGTGAGATAAAAGCGTTAAAAGCAAGGGATGGATGTGTTTAACACACTGGGGCCTCTGTGTTTCTATTGTCCGACATTATCAAGACCTTAACAGCACTTCAGGCCTGAATGCTGTGTTCTTTGCCATGGCAACAGTGTTAATAATGTTGTTGGTCTGTGAAATGAGGGGGCTGTATATGTGTGTGTGTAAGTGTGTATGTAAGCGTGAGTGCATGCAGCGCAGCACAGTGGGGGGACTTTGGACATAAAGGGGCGATTGCTGGTATGAGAGTTTGTGGATTTCAAGGGAGTTCTGTGATTCGCAGCCGAAGCACAGAGAAAAACAGCATTCGTTACTTTGGCGTGTGCTGCTGACTGAGGTTGGTGTCCGTGAATGTGTCAATGTAACTTCTCCACAAAATACCCCTTAGCGTAAGCGTAATAGCGTTAAGAGTTACAGAAGAGTGTTTCTAGTCCGTTGAGAGGTTGGCGAGCACAACATACTTACACACATCTAATATAATATATCTGACATACAGTGGCATGCTTGGGCACCCTTGACCAAAATTTCATTGTTTAGAAGCTGCACTGATTTATAAAAAGACATAACATTAAAGATTAAATATGATTTATTCTTCATTTTAAACAAGAATAGTGTATTTTCATTTTGGTTTGTACAGTTTTAGAATAGGAAAAGGACCCCAAGAGATTTGAGCTAACAGATATCATTTACCAAGGTTTCAGATCTTAACTGGTTTGTTGGGTCATAGCTTGTCATAACTTGTTAATAGTCATCAGGGCAGGTGATTTTAAAGCTTTGTAAACACTCTGACTCCTTAAACTTTGTCCAGTAGTCAACAGCTGAGGGCTCCTCTAAAAAGCTGATAAAGAAGAAGAAGGCTATAAGAAGATAGCAAAGTGTTTTCAGGTAGATAGTTCCTCAGTTCATAATGTAGTTAACAGGAACAGTGGAGGTTAAGTCGAGGTGTGGAGGACCAGAAAACCAATAGGATTGCCAGAAAGGCAAATCAAACCATTGTTTCACCCCAAACTACCTTTAGCAAACTCTGGAGTGGTGGTGCACTGTTATACTGTGCAGTGACACTTTAATAGAGGAGAGTCATCAGAAGAAAACACAAAGAATCTCTTAGAACTAGAAGACTCTTCCGAAGGAGAATGAAGGAAAATCCCCCAAACAAGAACTAAAAGGGTTGGCTGGTACAAACAGCCTACGATACTTTTTCAAAGATGATCTTACTGATCATGCAAAACGCTTTTCCTTAAACTGTGAAGAATAAAATTAAAAAAGAAAAATCTTGCTATTAAAGAAATGTATGCCTAAGATCTTTTACTCGCTTAGCTATTCACAGTAACAGAAATTTTCACCAGGACTGCAAAACGTTTGCATGTCTTATTTTCTGTATTCTAGACCTTAAAGCCCTAATCAAGGAGGTCTGAAACAGTGTTACAGCCACCCAGGTACCAGCCCTGAGTTTACCAATGGAGAGCTTGGTAAACAGATAGATTACACGTTTTAATGAAGGCGGTTGCATTGTTTAAGGCAAACACTGACAAAGCAATGCATAACAGTGGCGTCAATGTGTGTGAGAGGTGTAATATGACACTGGATGAGGGCTGCTTTTTATCAGGATCTTCTGAAAGTACTGGAATTACACTAACGTTCAGAACACTCCCCCCGTCTTGAACCATTCACAATGAAACAGTTGGTTATTGCACAATGAGTGTTAATATATTAGAGCAAGAGAGCTAAACAGGCTTCTTATACTGACAACGCTTACATGGAAAAGTTATAGCCAAAGAACTGCATTAAAAATCAAGGCTATGCTGGATATGATTTTGGAATTCAGTGACTGAGTAGTTCCATGCTCAAATAAAAAGAAAAATAAGCACCATAATTCTTGCTGTATGTTTTGTTTTGAAGTGTTTTCAATAGGTCCTGTTGGTCCCATGCCTTTGTAACAAGAGAAAGAGCGAGAGATCGAGTGAGATTGAGTTCTGCCGAGGGGACTGGGGGCTCAGGGGGGTGGATTAGTGGCATGGGGTGGAGGGTATCATCTTACATTTCCCTCAGGGACAGCCACATGACCTCACGGAGAAGGGAAGGGAGGGGAAAAAAGATGTTGAACTACGGCCTGAGCTCTCTCAATGAGAACCACATGCAGGAACGAGGGGGAGAGAGGGAGGAGAGGAGAAGAGGAGGAGGAGGAGGAGAGGGAGGAGGAGGAGAGGGAGGAGGGCCGTGACTAAAGCCTGTCTCTCAGAGAGGAGTGTGTGCCGTGTGGATTTCGCCTGATATTTTCACCAGGCAGCGCAGAGGAGAGGACCTGAGAGGAAGTGCCTCAGTGCTCATAGGAAGAGTGCTAGAGTGTGCATGTGTGGAGTCCAGCAAACCGGAGGCAGACACAAAGGAATACAAAAAGAAACTGCTCTGTCAGCTGTAAAAGTCCAGTGAACCGACAGTGCTGTTGTACTCCAGACCAGGGAGGCAAACAAAAAACAGGAAAAAAGATGTCAAGTGCAATTCTGAGACGAAACTCCAGCAAGCAGGGCTTGCAGAACCTCCTAAGGTGAGACAAGAGTCTTTTAATGTAATGTAATTTCATCATGCCAATAGGGATTTGTGGCACAGTGGCCTAGTGCCCTCTGTTAATTGGTATTCTGGGTATTCAAGGTTAATGACTTAAGAATAGGCCAGACTTAAAAAATGGGTGGTGATCTGCGTATAACTACTAATTATTTCTGACTCTTTAATATCTACTTATATTTCATTGTCGTATACTATACCATGGGAGATATTCTTTAATAGCCAAAAAGAAGTGGTCACCAAGCTTGAATTATACCTTCTACAACAGTTTGTTAAACTTATTCCAAACTATTCTTCTAAAACATCCATGTTCTTGGTCAGTTTTCTGGTCACTTTCACCATCATCTTTACTGGGCCCATTTGTGGTTGGCTGTGTGAGTTTATTGTTTCTTCAGGAGGTGCCAACTGCTTGTAGAGAAAGAAACGTGTGAGGTGAGTGTTGGATGGCTGCAAGGTCCTTCTGATTAAAGCTTGGGAGAGGTGACACTGAGACCACATCTGAAATAATGAGAGGTGGCCAAACTGACACTCTGCACCTGGAGTTTAGAAGCTTGCTTGACTTTTGCTGCATAATTTGGGCAACACAGGAAGAGTCTTTCAAGAGTCGTTCTGTATTCAATGCGGACTTTTCTTATTTTACACATTAATACCATATACATTTAAAATAATGGTTTCTAAATGGTTCTTGGCGTGGATGCACAGGTCAAATATTTTGCTTGATATATAACCTTCACACTTCATTGAGGTTCTTTAAACTTTAAAACCTCACACATCTCGTTTGAAAGATTCCCTTACATTGATGAGGTCCATTTTATGGCTCCAGAGAACCCTATTGGCAGTTTTAGGTTTAAGAGTAGAGATTTAGGTTAACTTTTAATCCCATGCTGTCTTATTTTAGAATCAAGACTAAACGCTTTTGAGAGAACTTTGAGTGAGTCAGTCTGTATTCATATGTGTAGAGACAAGACTTCAGGTGGATCAGGTGTGCTTTGTTGAAGGTATTTCTTCAGCTACACACAGGTTGCATTGTAGAGGGTGTATTCATTACTCAGGGCTTTTCAGAGCTGCCAAAACAGTCCTTTCTCACAGTCAACGAGGTGGCTTTGCCGCAGAATGCCCCGTATTCCTCCATCCATTGTGGCTGCTCGGACATACACCAGACACATTGCCAATGATGACATGTATACAGCACTCCTGATATTGCATATACAGTTCACAGCTTTTTGAGAACCATTACCTTCACGCTTTCACCTTCCTTGCATAAGTGAATAAGCATCTAGAAACAAGCTGGTCACAGTACTCCGTTATGAAGGTGGTTCTCTACGATGTTGGCAAAGGGGTGTCATTAATCTGCACGTCTTAGACACTCAGCTACGGCTTCTCGTGTGTATGTTTCAGCATTTGTTGGTAATGGAAGGCAATAGATTTGAGTGATAAAACGCAGGAGTGTCTGGCCAAGCTGTATACTTATCAGCTGGTACCACTGAGCATAAGAGAGATGGATTGTTCTGGCCTCTTGCACACTCGTACGGAGGAATTTCACTTACTTAAAGCAAAACAATTGCAGCTGTTAGCAAAACCCTTTCAAACAGCCTTGAAATTTGTGGTCTCTGTCATGTTTACTACCACCACAACAGTGGAGCCGAGGAAGTGTGTCATAAAATAAACCAGATAAGGAAGAAAGAGAGTGAAAAGCAGATAAAGAGTGCTTGTGAGCTCAAGGCCCATCAAGTAATAAGCGGCTTGTGAGTTTGCCAGAGGGGGCATATGATGTATCACAGTGATCTGGATTGAATCAGCCTAGTTAGAAGTCTCCCCTATCTACGCCAGCTTTGATCACAGAGTGAGCTCAGGCATGAAGCACGCAGGTGTGAGCTGTGATCAGTGTGCGTCTAGTATGGTGTCTGAAGAACAGCGGTCAAAAATGTCCAGTTCTTGTGATGGTTATGGATTTCTCAAAGAGAAGCTGGTTCTAAATGCATGCTAACACATCTATGTATGGATCTAGGGTCTATCTACGTCCACGAATAGAGTTTATAGTTCAATAGAGAAAGATTACAGGAGGTGTAGTCTATGGACTTAATGGATTCACCCCCAGACTGAAATGTTTACACGGATTGCGCCTGACTGCTGACTGATCCACATTAATAGATTCTCTCCGTGTGTGCTGAACCCTGACCTGTATGATCCCTAGGCCTTACATTGCCCTCTGTTCTGTTTACGATACTGTGATAAGAGCAGCAGGAATGCAGGTTGGAGGGGGTGGCTATGGGGCTTAACCTTTCGAGTGAAAGGGCCAATAAACTCTCTGCCATCCCCATGGCAGAGTGCTTTTACGAAAGTTGACGGGCTTGTGGAGCAGGGAAAGGTAAACAGTCCTGGGCTTCACTGCACTGGACATTGTTTAGATAAGCGCAATACGATCCATCTCTTCCAAATGTCTGTGTTTCGGTAGATTTCTGATTCACCGCCCGCCAGCAGGTTGATTTATACAGAATATTATGCAAAATCTTAAACGACTCAGTAATAGGCTTGGGCGAGACACCCACTGCAGCTAGACAAGTGGAGCCTGTGGGGTTCCAGACAGCAGCCAAAAGAAATGGGCTGTGCACACTTTCAGCTCTGTTGGGATCTGGACACTCAGACATATCATGCTGACTGGCGTTCTCAGACGCTCAAAGGACAAAGGCTTCACTCGACCTAACTGGCCACACTGCCATCATAGATGTTTGAGATGTTCGATTGTTATTGTGGGACGTGTACAGATATTACGCATATTTCAGAAGATACGTCTGACTTTTTGAGCGGCCATTTGTCTTCGACTGTCATAACCATCCCTTTTTCCACTATTTAAATTACAAGTTTGTGGATGTAATAATTAGCATGAGTTATTACAGAGGGACTTTCCATATGTTTAAGCAGTGCTCTGACTTTCCACAAGCTGCTCCGGGTACACTAAGTGACTTGTGTAAGGGAGGTTGTCAGCAGGGAGACATTTGAGTTGTTCGTCTGGGTCAGTAACTCTCTTTTACTCTCAAAATGTGGCTCGCTACAATGACATCATCTAGCTCAGCTGCTTACAAACCCACATGCCCTAAACCTCAGATGGCCTTGCATGTAGGAACAGGGAGGAAGTCCGAGCACTCACTGGTTGACTTGCAAACAAAAGAAGAGAGTATTTATCTAGTTGTTTTTTTCCCTGAAGACAAAGGCCATAGAGAAAGAAGCGTTAAGGCATTTTTTGTAGCAGAGGGTGTGTATCTTCGGTTTCCTGGGAAAAAAAGAAAAGCACTGTTGGAACAAGATGGTAGAGCTGATCTAGCAGCCAGGGATCAGCTTAATTTGGCTGAAAGACTGCGTTTTCCTAACCTGTTTTTCAGGAATCATGGTCGTCACAGCATGTTGGGTTGTCATGTACCTTAATCCTGGGTTTCATTCATATTTTCTATCTAACCCTATGCACTGAAGTTCTGAAAGCAGATACGGGAAACAGAACTAGGTGCATTCATGGTGGTACGTTTATTTGTGTTTTATGTGGAGACATGTCCTGCTGTGTTTCTTGCGGTTGTAAACTGCTCCTAAACCCATGTAGGACTCCAGGTGCGGTAAATGCGTGGTATTGTAAATATTTTCTTCTCCGTTCTCTGTCTATAAATACCGACCTCAACTCACAGCTCTCGGAAATGTTCCTGCACTGCACTTGCAGAGGAAAGTAGGGTTTGTCTTATACTTTCCGTCAGACTATAAATCAAACAAAATTGCCACTCACTGTTGTTAAATGCAGATGGCGGATGAAGTGTCTCACTGTTTAAAGGGTTTGAAATCTCCAGCTTGCTCTGCATTAGCTGACAGATCTTTCATAGTGTCACTGTGTTATTTTTCTCATCTTGACGCGAGGCAGGTTTCTGGATCTGGAGATAGTTTACAGGTTATTCCCACTGCGGTTGAGGTATGAAATTCATAACTTTAGGCAGACTGACGCTGCAGTAGTGCTTTAAATGTGTATGATTTGAACGTATCAGTACCACATGTATAAAAACTTGTAGCATCAACAAAAATAATGGTGAGAAGTAGGGAACCTATATGCCCATATGACTCTAACTGTATCGATGTGATGTATTGTGTTAGTGTGCTTTTGAATGAACCGAAAGCACTATTTTTGTTTACAGAATGGCTATAAAATGTCTATGCTGTTGTGAAAGCTGCATTTTTAACTGTGTACGCAGATCCATCATTTGCACAGACAGCCAAGTAGGTCAGTTTGACAGGAATGGTGTGAACGGTTAATGTTGTGGTGACAGATTTCATCCGCACAGCCAGCGTGAGTTTCAACCTGGCATACGCTAAAGTGACCAGTTTGGCTTTTGCAGCCATCGACTAACTGTCTCCTGGTACATGTTTGGGCTCGCTCTGCTGTGAATTAGCAAACGCAACAATAGCCAAACGCATTCCCTCAGCGAAAGCCAATGCTCAGCTTAACTCCCTATCCATTCTGCCCCTGGGCTTAACTGCATTATGCTTAGGAAGCAGAGTCAACTGAGTGTCAGGAAAGGTGATATATGTGGAGCGTGAGCCAGATTCTTTTTTTTTCTTCTTCTTCTTCTTTTCCCCTTTCAGTAGTAGGAACTACATGAACATAAGTAGTAGTCTGTGAGTGTGCATGCTGGATATTTAGACAGTACTGGATATGACTAGGTGAGGACAAAAGATGGCTTCCACTGAGTTAAATGGAGGCAGACTGTGTGCTCGTACGAGAACGAAAGAATAGAGCGATTTGTGAGCCTGTCGCTGCTAGACAAATCACAGCAGGATGGATGACCTCATCTCCGTCACTGACGTCATACAGGTGGCCTGTGCCAGAAATGAAATAATCCCGCCACACTGATGAAGAGGTTTAAATGATGAGAGTGCACAGAAGCTTTGGTTAAATGGTTGATCTGACCACATGCCTCTGAAGCTAGTTTCCATTCTGCATTGATTTGAACTTTTAGTGCTGCAGAGAAGTAATTTTAATGAATAGAGATTTTGTTGTAGCATACATCTGGCCAGTTGTGTCTCTATTGCGACTGCATGTAATATGAAAACAAAGAACGAACGAAAAAAGAAAAACACAGAGGGGCAAGTAGAGAGAGAGAGAGAGAGAGAGAGAGAGAGAGAGAGAGAGAAAGAGAGAGAGAGAGAGACCGAGAGATTGTGCTGCAGTGGTCCAGCTGGCTTGTAACCCTTTCACCCCTCTTCATCTCACTTCCCATACTACTCACTCTTCCTGTGAGAATGCCCGAGGACATGGCTTGGCTAGGGCACACATATCACAATGCTGAGAGCGAGGAAAAGAAAGATGTTCAGCAAGCTAGAATGCATGTCCCTTTACAGCAACATAGCTAATACAAGAATGCGGCAGGGGGGCGAGACAGCCTCTTTTTGTGATCATGGGGAAAATTTATGGACCTCCCCTGCAATACATGTTGTTAGGGCAAGCTGTAAAGCCACTGGAGCAGATTGTGACGCTACTCGTGAGTAGGTCTGGTATGCATCAGGGGCCCATTAGTGACCTATACGTGCCCTTAATTGAACCAGAAGCTGCATTGGTGTTTATTGTAATATGACACCAAGGCACCCAGATGGAAGCAATTGACAAATCCCCCAATACTGACCCGAAGGCAAAGAGGATGACTCATACCCTAGAAGAGCAGATACTTTCCTTTGCCAAACACTTTTAACGTTAGCACATGTAGCTCGGCCCTAAAAATGCAGAGAATTACCTAAATAATCAACATTCTGGTGAATTAAACAAGACTTTCTGGTGTAGTCTAAACACACTTTCCTCCACCACGACCGCAAACATGTACACACACACACACACACACACACACACACACACACATGCTTGCACATGCCCAGGGATGATGTGTAGGGCATGTATGTGTGTGCACTTGTATATATGTGTATATGCTGGTTAGATAAACACAGCGATGAATCCACATCTCTAGGACGTATGCGTGTGGGATGTCATTGCTCAATCATGGCTGCTGTTGAACTCTAAAGCAGATGTTCCACTGGCTCCTTCTCTCATCCTTATTTAATGAGCCATTGTTTAGAGAATCTTCTAGAGACACTGTGGATGACTCAGTGAAGCAGAGTGAGCAGTCCTGCAAGGACTGAGTTTTTTTTATTATGATTAAAGTAAGAACAGTGACCCTTCCTTGGTCGGACACAGTTCTAATTGACTATGTAAGGAGGTTAATACAAGGCTATATTGGCTATGCGTGAAATACCCTGTGCTAATCTGCGGGTTTTGTTAATGCATCAGTCAGGGCTGGCTGCAGCTGTGTTAGCTAAGCTCACTAGCAAACAGAGGGTGTTATTTTTCCTTCATCCAGTGAGATAATGATAACAAAGAAAGACATCATTAGCTAGCCCAGCCAGAAATGCTATTTAGCTAACTTGTTTTTTTTTTGGTAATGAGATCTTTTTGCTCATTATTTAGTTTTTATATGGACTAAATTACAAACCAGTTATTCTTGTTATATATTCTTGTTATATATAATGTGATAAAATTTTGGTTTTATGCTCAAGTAAGAGACAACTGTTGCTATTTAGGGGAGGGGACTAGCAAATGGTCCCCTCGGTGAGCTGGGTTGCTGCTCTGAGGCTGACCAGTGATACAGCTGTAGTAGGTAACAACAAAGGCAGAAGCGTCATCTCAAGCACTTTGTGTGGGCTACAATAAAATAGGGACATTTTCTTGAACACCTGTCTTTCTCAGTCAGCCCAATTAACAACCAAATGCCTTGAGATGTTCTTAATTCTTAAAATTTTTATTTGAAGGGTTTCAAAGTGAGAGTCCAAATTATTTCACACCTTGGTTGTTATTCACTAGTAAACACTTACTATACACTAGTAAATATTTACTAAGAGTTTAATCTACAGTTCTAATTCACTATAGGAGTGAGAGTTTATTCTATAGTACTAATAAACTATAGGAGTAAAGTTTATTCTTCAGATGTTATTCATTATAGGAGTAAAGTTTATTCTATAGGTGTTATTCACTATAGGAGTAAAGTTTATTCTATAGTTCTAATTCACTATAGGAGTAAAGTTTATTCTATAGTTCTAATTCACTATAGGAGTAAAGTTTATTCTATAGTTCTAATTCACTGTAGGAGTAAAGTTTATTCTATAGTTCTAATTCACTGTAGGAGCAAGAGTTTATTCTATAGGTGTTATTCCCTATAGGAGTAAGATTTTGTCTTATAATTCCTATTCACTATAGGAGTGAGAGTTTATTCTATATTTCTAATTCACTATAGGAGTGAGAGTTTATTCTATAGTTCTAATTCACTATAGGAGTGAGAGTTTATTCTATAGTTCTAATTCACTATAGGAGTGAGAGTTTATTCTATAGTTCTAATTCACTATAGGAGTGAGAGTTTATTCTATGGGTGTTATTCACTATAGGAGTGAGAGTTTATTCTATAGTTCTAATTCACTATAGGAGTGAGAGTTTATTCTATAGTTCTAATTCACTATAGGAGTGAGAGTTTATTCTATGGGTGTTATTCACTGTAGAAGTGATAAGTCTGGCAATCCCCAGATCAGGGTATAGAGAATTTATTACGTAGTTGTTATACATTATGTGTTTTTTGTTTTTAATTACTCACTATAGAAGTGTTTTTCGAGAGTGAGATTTCATGTGATGTTTTTTCTCTCCACAGAGTGACTGCCCAGCGCAGTATTGAGGACGCGGAGGAGATTGAGAGAGAGCGGCGGCGCAGGGCTCGAGAAGCTCTGCGGAAGGAGCGTAGTCTCACTGGATCCTCTGGGTCCCCTCAGGACAGCTCAGTACCAGCTGAGGATTCTCTGTAAGTTAATTTTTACTTTAAGGTTGATAGTTATTTATTTAATTATGATGATTTGGCTCGTAATCCAGAAGGAAAAACACTCTCTAACTCCTTACGTAACAAGGAGCCCCAGTTACCCTTTCATTTTTACCTAAGCAGTAAAGAATGCTTAGTACAGCACGGCTGGTGAAAGGCCTGCATGGCCATCTAGCCTTCAGCACAGCTTACGCTTTGTACGTATAACTTCCACTTTATATCAGAGAAGTGTAATTATGGGCCGCC
This sequence comes from Megaleporinus macrocephalus, assembly GCA_021613375.1. NCBI lineage: Eukaryota > Metazoa > Chordata > Actinopteri > Characiformes > Anostomidae > Megaleporinus > Megaleporinus macrocephalus. Next base: position 50,722,001 of record CM038702.1, read on the forward strand.
TGGTCACAGACCACACCTCTGAGACGTGCCAGGAGAGACGCAACTATCTGGCCCCTGTGAGTCAAACTGTTTAGAGTAAAGAACAAGTTGATTTAGAGTGCTCTGTAATTATGCTGTGATCATAGAAGAGTCCTGGCTTTGAACACATGAGCATTTTTAAGCACCCAAAAGCATCCAGCCTAAAGCTTTAAGTAGCTATAAAAAAGATTTTGCTTCAAATTATCGAATTATTTTATCAAAGTATTTTTAAAAAAACAACTATTTTATATAGTCCGCCACTGTTTGGTATTGTTTATAAGATTTTAATGGATTATAATTAGATTTAAATAAACTTTAATCATCTCCTAGAATGTGCTCTGCATTCATTTCCAGCTGGTCTTGACAATATGTTTTCATTTCAGGATTTTTAAATAAGTAGACAGTCATTAGGGATGTAGTGGATACCGTTAAAATGGACATGGTTCACTTTCCCCCTTTTCTTTAATGAGATATTCCTAAGGCCTGGAAGAAAACAAGTGATTTTGCTTTGATTAGTTCCATGAAAAACCTCTAAGAGCACTAATTATAAACACTCATTAGTAAATGGTTCTGGATTAATATAGGATCATAGGAGCCATATGAGCATTTTCTGAAACATAAAACATTCCTTTCTCTTGATCTCTTCCTTGGTTTTTACAAAGCTGCCTATTTAAACTAGTATTATTTGACTTTAGGGTGACTTTAGTTATGTTCTCATGCAGGAATGGTCTAAAATTAACTACATAACTCGCTCTCTTCCTTTCTTTTAATAAAAAAGAGAGGATATGCATTCTTTATCGTCGGAGCAGTTTATCAAAACTACTTGATGCTTGTCAGAATCACTAGGACCTGATCAGCATTCAAATAAAGTACACTGTCCTGTGTAAATATAAGACACTCCTCTTACGCCCTTCAAACTGACTATTATTCCTTTTTTAGCATCACAAAAAAACATTAGATGCCTAAAGAACTAAAAATAATAACTAGTTTTTCAGCAATTACCTTTATTCCATTCTTTCTAGGTAACTTACTTTTACTCTCTTTACTGTCTGATTCTTATGATTCAAATAATCTTAAACACATTCAGTGATGTTAAGGGCAGTAATGGGATGGTCTGTACATTGTTCTGCGAGCACAAGCAGCTCTTTTGATTTCCTTTCTCAGTAAGCATTTCTTCACTACTACACATCTCAGACCCATAGCACTGACTGAAAGAGAGAGAAACACTTGCAGATTTCTTCAGCTCTAAGGCAAAAGTGGAGTTTGATGTTTTCCTCTCTCTAATAAAGATAAAAGCATTTAGTATTATTTATCTGATGGTGTCCGTTCTGGTGGTCTACCTGGTCTTGTTGATGTTGATATTAGGAGTCTTATATGTTTTGATAATGATAATCTTTACTCCACTTTTTTCTATTTATTTCCTGTGACTTTCCCCTATCTAATCTCAGCAGAAGTATCTCTTTATGAAAGAAAACCTGTTCTTAACTGTGCAAGTTATTGAACGTTTTAACCTGAAATAAAGAGGAAATACAGAGTTTGTCTCTGACTTGTGCACAGTCCATACACAGTCATCTACATGCACGTATTTCTAGGTGAGTCTGTTCCTCTGAAATCCCTGAGGCTTTGATCTTCCTAGGAATCATAAGAGTGGTCTTGTGTAATCCCCATGCTCTGCCTCAGTAGCCAGTGACGTGTATGTTGGAGTCACTTTGATGATGTTTTCTACTGTTGCTATCTTATCAGGTGTTGTCATATGAAGCATTATGTCATATCAGATGTCTGCAAGTGAAGTGTTAGATTATTTCAGGTGTTCTCCACACCTACTTCAGCGTTAGCGTGGCACTGAGTCCTGGTTGCCTGTGGCAGGAGAACAATAACAACAAAACCGCCCCAAAAACCTCCAACATCTGTTTCCTCAGCCTGCGTTTGAAGTCGAATGCCTGTGTTAATAGACGGACTGAATGACTTCATAGTGCATAGTTTTATCGCTGAGCATTTGTAGCCATATACCGCTACAGGTGTGGGCTCCATATGCTGCCTTCCCTGACAGAGTCTGTTCATGCTTCACTGGCGGTCAGGTTCTCATAAAGTGATTATATGAGGCAGCAGGCCTGAGCATCCTATCTGGTTTTGGAAACAGTGCGCCTCCTTGACTACCACCCCACAGAAAAGGCTTAAGTCTCCAGTGCTTTGTGGACTTTGAAGTTATTCTGCATTCTCTTTGGGTTTATTTTCATCTACCAACCTCAATCTTCTCATCGCGGTCATATCTTAAGATGTGGCCACAGCACATCAGTTCATATCTTAGAGGCACGATGGTCTTTTACACTGGGTTTGGCACCAGAAATGAAGTTGGCATAGTCTGTGCACTGCTGGCACTGGATGACAGAGCATGGCAGTCTCCTCTGCGAAATCTGAGATTTTTTTTTCCCAACACCTGCATAATCACATTCTCAACTGTTTTCATTTACCTCAGCAAAAAACTGCCCTCAGTTTAAGGTCTCATGTTGTGCAACACATCTGAATCCAGTGTGTTTAACTGCAGCTACGGGAGTGAGTTGAAACCAAGCAGCCCTGGCGCGCTAGAAGAAGACGAAGGCTTCAGTGACTGGACCCAAAGAGCAGAAAGGGGCAGACGGGCCAGGCAGGAAGAGAATGGCCCCAGAGAGGAGGACCTGGAGGTGGAAAGAGCCATGAATGGAGCAACTAGAAGAGGGGAGAAGATTGGGCCCTCGGTACTCACTCGACAGCATAAGGCCCAGTATGAAGTGGAGGAGGGGGAGGAGTATAGGCCTGTGAGGAAGAGCAGTGAGAAACGGATAGAGTTAGGAGAGAGGCCAAGCAGCTTCAAGAAGAGAGAGGCGGAAGAATGGAAGGAAGAGGTGACGAGAGTTAACAAGAGACCAGAGGAGGATCCAAGACCACACATAGAAGACAAAGTAAGAGCTGAAATGTTGTTTTCCAAATCCAAAATACTGGGAAATGTATCCCTATGATATACATGTTGATTATTTTGTTTTTAAATTCATGTCTATTTAACTTTCCCAGGTCAAAGAAAAGAGACAAGAAGTGAAGGTCTCATACACATCTAAGGTCTTCCTGCAGCAAGACAGAACGGCCAGTGCCAACAGTGAAGATCCTGCTGGAGGGGAAGTCACATCACAGCTGTTCAAAACCAGAAAGACTATAAAGTGAGTTACTGAAAGAAAGCTACTGCCTACAACAACATTCAGATTTCTGTGAACAGGTCAGCACAGTGATGAAAAAAAGTTTGTATTTATTATTTTGGTATTAATTTTAAGACATATTCTTATTTAGTAGTTTAGCAGTGCAGTGATTAGTGCTATTATTCCTTATACTATTTGTTAACTATGAAACTAACATGTTGGATATGTAATTTGGCGAGGAACAGTGGGCAACACACAGGCATAGTTTACATGACTCAACACTTTAAACCAGTGATTCTCAACCTTCTCTGTGGCAAGACTCACCAATTTGTTATTAAAAAAATGAAGGCCTACACCATAAGAAAATGTAATTTTTGGTAAATATTTAATACAGCTATGTTTGGGTGCCTACACTGCAGTATGTGACTCATATCTGTGAATATAAAAATCAACAGACTGACTGTCAGAGGGTTTATGTTTTGTTTCAGGAGGAACGAGCTTCAAAAACAGCTTCCTTGGTGAGCTGTTTTTGCAGGACTTACAATTACAATTGTTTTATTTACAATTAACACTGTTTATAATTTGAAAACATTTTTAAAAATCACTAGTGAATCAATGATTGTTTCACTGACTTTTAAATACTAAAATATTGCACTTTAAAATATAAAATTCTTTCATAAAATGAAATTAAACTATTCACATAAACATTATGTTATAATACATATAAACTTTATATTATTATTATTATTGTTGTTGTTGTTGTTAATAATATTTACATGGAATTAAGGCACAGTACAAAACATTTACACATAAAAAAATGTATCAAATTGAATGATCTCTAGTAATTATCTATTTATTATCTATAATTTTATTGTAGCCTCAAGATTTGACCACAACTTTCAGTTTACAGTTAATGTCATGGTTATTGTTGCTGTAAGGTCATGATTCATTAGAGCACAAAAACACCATGTGATCCAACAAATGCTTAAATGATGAAGAGAGCCATCAAAAGGGAGCTTTTTTAAAGGAATGCATGTCTGTCCATAAACTCCATGAACGACATGGCTAAATACAGTGTCTGATGTCATGCAGTCAGACATGGATTCTTTCCAGGGAACTTCCCGCACAGCCCGTTATGTTGTATTGCCACTTTCGCTCATCTTCCCCTTCCCCTACATTTCTGCAGGAGTGTGGGACAAGCCACTGAGCCCAGGGAGCAGCCCGAGGTCAATCTGGAAACAGAGCAGAAGCTGGAGAAGATCCGGCGCAGCCACCAGGAAAAGGAGAGCCAGGAGCTGGAGCAGCTCCGCCAGCGACAGGCAGAGGCTGAGGTGGAGCTGGAGGAGCTCAAGAGGAGGAGAGAGGAGCGACGGAGATTCCGTGAGGAAGAGGAGCGCAGGAGGGAAGAGGAGGAACAGTACAGGCTGGTGAAGGAGGAGGTGCTGGAATTAAAAAAAAAAAAATGTATAGACCAATAGACTATAGATGCCCATGTATACACAACCACTTCCTGACATACATTCCAGAGAGAGCTCCTGTTAGAAGAGAGATAAGCTGTGTAAGAGTTTGGCGTGTGGTTGTTGGTAATAAATTATGTGGGATGGTCCGCAGGAGGAAAAGAAGCAGATGAAGGAGGATATCGAGAGAAGAAGAATGGAGGCAGCTGAAAAGAGGATGAAGAACCTAAGCACGTCCAGTCAAGATGGAGAGGACTCATTTAACCCTCTCAGTCCAATAAGTCACACTTTTAAGGTAAAACACAACACATTTAATTTCCTCACATATTGACAATTCTATTTGATAAACACTAGTTTACTGTTGCTATCCTGTAAAAATGCTATGCTTTGAATTTACTTCATAATTTTGCATTTTAACAAAATACCTACATATTTTTAAATAGTTGACCAAAAGACAAAATGCTCGAACATCGTGACTAATTTGAAATGAACATTTTTTATTTGATCTAACTGTTTAATGCACAGTTACTATTTCTGTTCCATATTTGGCCATATTTGTGGGGAAACACATCAAATGAGGCTTCTGCAAACATTCACATTTTTAAATTTAATTATTATTTACAAATTGATAAACTCATTAAATGTAGAAAATAATCATACTCAAGTGTGCACACTGTAGAAGACGTCCAATTATTTTTGCTTAAGAAATCAACAAAAAAACTGTCAAACTTGCGACTATATTGTATCCCTTTAAAAATGATGGACATGTTTAAATCAAGTAAATTCAGTGCATCAATATTTTCAGCATACAGATTTCTATTTGTTTGTAACAGGAGCTTCATTTTCAGTCTTGCAATAACAGTTGCTTTGCTAACTTGTGACAGTGTAAATCTTTCTTATTATCGTGTATTCATCCACTTCAAATCATCCTGATTAAATGGGCTGTTTTTTCCAGATGATAGGTTCCATTTAAACTTGTAAGTTGCATGTGTGTGGTTCATTTGAGTGATGTGTGTGATTTGTGTTTTTTGTCCTTCACACATTACTGCATACACATAACATGCATGGTGTAAAAGGATGAGGCTCAATGATGAACAATAGTTATGCTTTAATGTTTGTTTCAATGGTTGAATGTCATTTCCGTCAGTGTCCTCTCTTAGTTTCATTTACAAGTGATGGCCTGATATCACCAGCACAGTTCACCTCATACTGTGTGATCCTCAGTTTGTCTTGTTTTACCCACAAAAATATTTTATTACCTGCTAACATTAAGTGAAGTGTTTTGAGTTTAACATCTGCTGTAAATGTGTATATGTGTCTCACTCTCTATATCATTATGCCACAACATTATGCTGTACTATTACTGTAAATATTACGTCACTATAGCTATGCTTATATAGTCACTAGGGCCTGAACGATATAATGGTTGACTTATAATAGCAGCTGATATAAAAAGCCTGCAGTGCTTTTATTGTATCAGTAAATATTTCAATCACACTGATATTTAGCAACATTTTGGGGGGAAATTTGGACTTAATTGGGGCAAAACATAAGACTTCAATATAATCTGTCATGTGTAAATAACAACAAATAACAACATGTCAAAGGTATCCAAATCTGCAGCCATAATCAAAAGTTTGGGTGCCTCTGGACAATAACAAGCTTGTTGATTTATGGAAATAACCACATCCTCTACACAGGACACGTCTGGACATTTTAATGTTCAATTACTGTTTATTTGCTGAAGGTAACATATCTGGCAAACATAAAAAACATGGCTTGTGCAAAAGTTATGACACATGTTTTTATGTTTTATTGTTTATGTGGTGGAAGACTAGAAACACTATGTGCACTATGCAAAATGTCATGTGTAGGTTTGCTCCCTGTAGAGGCTGAGTTAACTTTTAATGAGATCATCAACAAAACATAAACTCTTCAGCATAAGAATAACATATTGTTACACAAACCATCTTTTAGTGACATCAACAAATCACCGTTAAACTGAACTATTGGAATAAATGTTATTATGTCAGCCAATATTGACACTTCTATCATTCTTAGGCTTTTAAAATTAAAACTCTGCTGGACATAAATCGGTCAGGCCCTAGTAGAGACCATTATTTCTTCTGTCCTAGCTGTAGTTGGGTCACTGCATGCATCTTTCCTAAAGTTTCGAAACATACAATGATAATGTTTCTCTCTGAAACGATCTTCCTATTGAACTTCACCTTATTCAGTCTCAGGTGGTGTCTGATTTGTATTTAGATATATGAGAAATATGCATGCTCATGTTGTTTTCATTCCCTGCCGTACTGTATACTGTGGGGTGGTGGTTGGTTGGTGTTTCTGAGGCTGTGTCCGTCGTCCTGAGCTACCTTCTGCTTGCATGTGTAATTTCAGAGTGAGCATGAGGAGAGATTGACAGCTGAAAGTACATGCTTGGTGAGTTGGGGATCAAAAAGCCAGCAGGCTCGACAGCCACACAAGGGGATCTTTTGTGGGGTTGAAATGAGAGCCACTGAGCATGCACAGTGTTCGCTCGCTTTGAAGTAAGGGAGCAGGAGAAGAACTGTCTGGGGCCTAGATCATTTTCCACCATGACACATTATTATTCATGCACGTATGAACTCAACTTTTCACCTGCTCACAGTTTGACGTGTTCTTTTAGTCACTGAGTAGACACCATTATGCAATGTTGGAAGAGCTTATGAATGGACTGAATAGACTTAATTCCCCTTTTCATGCAAGGGGATGTAGGGCGCTTCCTAAGTAAGACAGATAGTTCTAAGGAGTTCTTCTACTTTGCTATTGAATGATTTCCAATTATATTAAACACAACACAAAGAATCAGCCTTGGTGGTGAGGTAATGGAATACCCCTCTGCTCTGTGCAATGACAAAATATTAATAAATGCTTTTCTCTTCCATGATGTCTTTCTTTGCAGATCACAGAGAGAACAGAATCCTTGAACAGATCTTTAAAGAAAAGGTGAGTTTGTTTAGTCTTAGCAGTCACTGCAAAATACAACCAGTCTGCATACTCACATGCTATTGCTGCCTAAACTCAGCCTATAAATAGCAAATACTAAAGGCAATCTGGCTAAATGACGGTTGTAAAGTAAACATTGACATAGGTGCTTTGGGTCACCTCTATATGCTGTTAGTTCACCACCTTTGTCGGCCTTGATTAATGGGCCAGCTAACTTGGTCCAGATGTGGAGTGTGTGTGTCTTTCCTCTGGTGGCCTGTGAGATATTGTAGTGGACTCAGACCAGGCTCCATGCTGTCTGAGGCAGTGACTTATCAGTCTATGCTCACACATGCAGCTCTCTGAAACGTAAAGGGTCAAGTCATAGAGTTATTTAAAGCCTGGGAGAAAATGACCACTTTTGGTCTAAAAATGAGACTCAACTGAAGAAGAGGTGTTCAGGCAGAGTCAAGCCCCGGGTGATGTTTCTACCTACAGTACTATGCAGAGGTCCACCTTTCGTTAATACAATTCCAGTCAAAACCGTTAAGTGCAATATATATTCATTTATGTATTACAACTTTAACTTAAACAGCAACTTTAACTCTCCTATCCTTCCAATCCTAAAGCAACGTTATGCTTGAATATATGCTTAAAAATCATTATAGGTGCACTAATAGATCTAAAATTCTTTATTAAAGACTCAGTTCTTTGCCTATGAATATCAAACCTGAGGTATGAAACTTGGGTGTGATCTCTGAGATGTGTTTATGAGAGAAAGTATTTCTTTTTCAATTAATAAATACTGATAAAGTGGCTTTTCCATCTTAAAGCAACACAGAAAAACTTTTGTTACAAGCAGAATTGATTACTATAATGTTATTTTCACTGGTTCCTAAGAAAACAATCCATTCCCTACAACTCATATGAAATACAGCAGCACAACATCCTAACAAAAACAAAAAAGAGCTCATACGCTCTTCTGTTAAATATATATTTTGCTTCTTTTCCCAACGTCCAATGAATAAGTTGTATGTAATGGCTGAAAAACCAAAAAATAAAGTACTGTTTGTGATTCAGCAGTGATACTGTTTTCTCAGAATGTAATTACCTGGAGCATTTCTCTGATGACATCAAAATAGTTGACAGGTCAGTGCAAGCAATTGATGTCAGCAGTGTCATCTGTTTGTAAGACTGTGATTGGTTGAAGCGTTATAACAGCGAAAGATGACAGTAATAATGGGCACTTTACAGTATGTGGTCTGTCGGCTGGAAGAATGACATCATTTACCATATATGTCTCTCTTACTTTGCAAGACAGCTCAGAGTTAAAATTTATGAGCTGTATTTGTCATGGGAAAGCGTTGCGTCATCTGTAAAGAAGCTAGTTAATCACACACCATATCACTAATGACTAACACATGTCTCCCCGCTGCTCACTCATTTAATAACATACACGTATGAAGTGACTTGCCTGTGAATAGGGTCAGAGTTTCCAACCAGATCTAAGTGGTCACTTCGTTCTTGCCAGGTACTGAGAGAGTATTGTAGACAGAGCTGAACTGCAGAACTGCAACACACACACACACACACACACACACACACACACACACACACACACACACACACACACTGTTTTTATACAGTGTTAAAACACAGCTTCATAACATACTGTATACACATGTTTTATATGAATGATTAAAACAGATTTTAGATGATTTGTGTTACATGTGAGGTAAATAAGTGCACCTGTGAACTATATGTACATGATGCTCAGACAGAACGTATATTAGAATCAGTATTAAAATCAGTGATAATATGTAGTATGTACAATACAAAAGTTTGGACACCTAACTAAAAATATTATTACACATTTTGATCTTAAGACTTATGCTTAAACAAATACAAATAATAAATGCTTATGTATCAAATAATTTCTAAAACTTTCTTGTTTAAGTAGCATATCAGGTAGTATTTCATAAAACTGCATCAGAGAGCACCAAGCAAGTGGGGTTCAGGATCCCTAACTAATTTCTTTCACCCCCCAAATGACTCAACATCAAAAATCTGAGGGGTCACTGAAAATAAACATATTATGAGATTTTGCTTTGCTTTGGTATTCTTAACTAACCAGAGATGCAGTACTGGTCTGCCTCAGAGTGGTACCGTAGCTGATTGGTTTACCCGGCCTAGCAACTGTAACTACTCCGGGGATACGTCTGAAAACCTTTACAACATGCCAAAACATATTTGTAAATCCAAAAACTTGCCCAAGTTTCTTAAGAGATTGGGGAAAAAGAGTGAACTGTTACTCGCCTCTCCAACTGAAGACAAAGGAGAAGATGTGTATAATCTCAGTTAATCGTTGGAGGATTTTATTAGAACTAGTTCTTCTTGTTCAACTAGAAAACAGCACTTCCAGAAAAAGAACTGAAACAAACATGTTGTTGCCATTAAAGCTAGCTAGCATCAGCATCGCTATGGCAAGTGAGCCAGCCAACACTAGAGTAGCCAGCCAACATGGAACCCCTAGGGTGTATTTCACACTCTGACGCCAAGAGTGTGTAAAACTGCATCAAAGTGCATAGAGACTACTTTCTAAAAGAATCTAAAATAGAAGATGTCATTGCATTATTCTATGTGTGCCATTTCATAGTTTTATGTATGTACTTTTGTTCTACAATGTGAAAAACAGTAAAGCCTTCTATAAGTAGGATTGTCTGAACTGGTAGTGTAAGTTCTTATATATAAAATAATTTTTAAGAACTTGAAACTAGCTGAAACTAGCTTAATGTTTTGGTTTGTTTGTTTAATAATTATAATTTGGTCATTTGGTCATTTGTTCTTCCCCGCACTTACACATTTTTACACAACAATTTACTCCATCCACAAATCTCTTTGAGAAGGGTAGGCAAGTTAACAGACTTACAAATATACCATATCATATATGTTTTGCAGAGTATAGTTGCAGTTGCTAGGCTATGACAGACCACCTGAGAGAACCAGGTTGCTACAGTACCACCCTTCCCTGAAATTGTATTTATCAGACAAACAGCTTAACAACTTCATAATGGCACCCTTCATAATAGGAACCCTATAGAATTGTGATTTTAAGATATTCAGGGGTTCCAGGAGATTAATTAGTGGGTTCCAGACCCCTCTTTCATCAAAAAGCACTCTGTAAAATCTCATTTTGTTACTGTTGTTTCAGGACATATTGGTCCCCAAAATGTACAAAAACAAACACACACACATACGTTTTGTTGGCCAGTATCAGAAGATTTGCACCTTAAAGTCAACAATAACAGCTTGTATCAGCCAGAGAGACAGACAGACATCTGCTTTGAAATGATAATGAGTGAATGGTAGCTTAAATATCTTATTGCACTTTGGGGACATTTTCACGAAATGTACTGCCAGTGGGGGGAAAGGAATATTCCACCTGGGACAAGAATCTCTCTTATCCCCATCTGGGCGTCCGGCCAGATGATGAGGTTTAAAGCTTTTATATGCTGCGTCTACTCTGTGCAGTCTCTCACATGCCCTGACCAAGTGTCTTTGTTTTGGAAACAGCAACAGTTTTAAGAAGACTCAGCCACCAGTACTCCTGTCTAAGATTGATGACAGACGGGAGCAGTACACTCATGCTGTGGAGGTAAGTGTTATCTCTCTTACAGCTGCAGCACTGACAGTGGATCAGTCTGACTTCAGACATACACTGACAGAAAGACTGTACATTAATTCCTCTGTCCTGAGAAACGAGTTAGTAGGAACTGCACACGAGTTCTATCATCACACCTCCATTTCAATGCTAGCCACAGTGTCATAGATTGTCTCAACAGTCCTGCTCAGAGGGGTCTTTGTCATCACCTTCCTTGCCAGAGACGAGGACAGTCTGTCATTAAACACTTTTTTGAGGAGACTGATAGGAATTCCTGGCATATTTTTTTCATGCTGTATTTATTTGTCTGGTCGTTAGAGCATGTTTTTCCTTTCGTCATCCGAAGGAAAACAACCACAACATACCCTGAGGTGAAGTTTGTACGGGATTTTGATGAAAGCAAAATGTTTGTGGTTGGAGTGTGTCGAGGGAAGGGTTGGGGTTTGATGTCCGGCCATGATGCCCAAGAATCCTTATTCCATATGAATCTACAGATTTTGGACGAGCATTAAATGATGGATCTGTTTTATGTTCTGCAGATCTCCTCAAAAGAAGCAAAGATGACCAGAGCAGCCGCAGTGGACATGCCCACTGTTCCTGAACCTGTGGCTGCCAAAAAGAACATGTTTGAGGTTGGAGAGGCCTGGAACCAGAGCACGCCTAAAGGCACTCCATCAAAGGTCTGAGAGCCACCACCTGCTACACTGTGCAACCAGGGATTGTCAAAAATAAAGATTTCCAAATGCCTCTTGGCTTGGGTATACATGTATAGGAGAAATGACCTCCAATGGTTTAGAAGATTTTCTCAGGCATTACTCTTAACATCTTTTTTCTGGAGCCAAAAGACATAATATGAAAATAATGATAGAGGGGACAAAAGATAGGAAGGAGCGTCTTGTAGCTTCTCCAAATTTCTGTCATTACCCTGGAGATCAGTGACAGGCAGTTTCCTCCAACAGCACCTGTGCCTCTGAGGCAGATTAAGTAAGAGAATAAACCTGTTATGAACAGATATTTGAGCAGTATTTGAATTTAGATTCTGACACTTTGACCTTATGCTACAACCGGTGTGTCACCTAATCCATTCTGAGAACTGCGACACATTAAAGAATTTCTAAATACATGTACTTGGACAAATTTTTATATGTCACAATTGGCAGGAAAATGGTCTAAATGTTCCATATTTTGAAATAATAGTGTAAATAATAGTCCTTTATGAAGAGCCACCTGACTTATGACTTATGCTAGGAGGACCTTGTTGTTCCAATTTTAAAGGTTTTGGCAATACATTTCTACATGGGCATCAAATTTACATTTGTCTTATAAGCAATTTAATTTGTATTTGAGCATAGGCTGTTAAAATAGAGCTTTGCGAGGAGGAACATGCTCAACACCACTAGTCCTTCTAAAGTAATGTCCTAAAAATGTCCATGTCTACCATCCTGTTTCTGTGATGAAGTTTTCACACCACACTTCCAGCACCTACCTCATGCAGTATTCTAATTACAAATACTTGTTTAAGGGATGGTCTGAATTAGTAAGATGTTTTAAGGCTATGGTAAAATCATGTTCAGTTGGGTGTTGACTGGCATAGAATACTTATTGGTGAGAGACTGGAAACAAGGCAGGATTTCAAATAATACGTTTCTTGGTAACAATTATTGTACACAGCACCAGTGTCTCTTTGTGACTGAAATAGAATAAGCCATTATATATCTGTGCCTTATACCATGTTACTTATGTGGATTTAGGACACTGATGGTCTCAAGGTGGGTGTGGCTGATCTCATTACTCAGTGGGTGAAAGGGAGTCCGGATGGCAGCAACAGACAGTCACCTTCCAGGCCATCCGTAAGTGTCTGCTGACTAAGACTCTGATCTAATCATTTCATTGCCTGCTGTTCACACCACTGCTTAGTGGCATACCTTCTGCTTGCCAAAACAATGCTCTTTCAATATGAAGTCTGCCAGAGGCACAATTCTGAATAGATACTTAACGCATGCATTTGTCGCTTCAGGAATAAATCAAGCCTCTTTTTGTCTTTTCTATCTTCTTCCAGTTTCTATCCTCTGCTTTCTGCCTCCCTATCTTTCCCTTCCAAAGGTAAAATAGAAGACATATTGAATTTTTCTTTTCTGTTTCCCTGATAAGAAAAGGTACAAATGTTTATATACACTCACTAGCCACTTGATCAAGTACACCTCCTTCTATCTACACTTACTGTCCACTTTCAGCTCCACTTACCATACAGGAGCAAAAAAGTTCTTCACACTTGTGTCTCATTGGTGTAGTGTAGAGGATAATACTTCTGTCGTTTATGCAATCGACTGTGGTGCGATTCCCCACCCAGGATCCTACATTCTCTTATATTCAGCTACCGCTGTAACATAGTTAAATTGTACATAGCTCTGGGTAAAAGCATCTGCCTAATTGATAAATGTTATTTCTGGAAGCATTTTGATCAGGTCCTGAACCTATGGTAGATACCTGTTTACACTGCCCTCTGGGGGACTTATTGATCCTCTTACTACATTTTGCAGGTTCAGTTGTATTTCAGTTTTTATAACAGGTGCAGTCATAGCATGTTCTCTGTGCTCTTTCTCAGGACGTTAAAGCAGGAGATGTGCTCCAGAAGAAGAACATGTGGGAGATCATAGGAGAGGGATCAGCAACAGGGCGGTCAGGAGCAGCTGGGAAGGTAACTGTTTTATAGCTGCAACTGCACCTGCAGTAACAGCGATAAAAGAAGGGAAAAGATGGAAGTCTATTTCTCCATTGCCCCCATCCTCCATCTACAGCTGAATGATGTTTTGTTTTTATTTGTAGGGTGCTGGTAAACGCTACAAGTTTATTGTGACTGGCCATGGCAAATATGAAAAGATCTCCATTGATGATGACAATTACGATGACTACCCAAATGGAAAATCAAGTAAGACTGTTGACGATATCTTGTAAACTTAGTTAATCCTAAATCTTAACTGCAGTACTAACATATAACTGTAGCTCTACCATAGAGAACGTACAGTATGAATGACTCTTAGAATAGATTTGACACTTGTCCCACTTGAACTGCTTGTCCCATAAGTGTGTGAGCAATGCTTAGGTATGGATCTTTGCATGGTATTATAAGGGTTTGATCCATTTTAAACAAAGCTCTGCTAAACCACATAAGCTCTAGTAGGATATAAATTTGTGAGGTGTTGACAGGACTCTAACACATGCTTGTGCATTCTCACTCAGCCTGCAGTGGCCTTAAATAAAGACTGCTGGAAATGTTCACACATGCCAGGCTCTGCATTGCAAGGCTTTAGGACATCCATTTAGGGCTGTGTTTAACACTTAAGCTATTACAACTGCCCATTACAGGGTTTTATTATGATTAGCAGTTTATCTAATTGTAAGCAATAGGCATTTTCTTCTGAAATGTTTGTAAAGCTGCTGTTTCTAGCATGATATTGGATGTTAGGAAACATGTCTAATGTAATGACTGTACAAGTTGTAGATCTTCGAGTATGCATTTATATATTTAATAAAATATTAGACTGTATAAATGACCAGAGTGAGCCCTCTCAAATCAAGCGTTTTTATTAAAAAAATAAATAAAAAACAACATCTAGTACAATGCACCTTAAAACGCAAAGCAGTATGCACATCACTGCCCATACGGGGAACGTGGTTCCAGTCTGACATTTAGACATACATGCAAAATAAAGGGGGCCAAGCTTAAAACATTTGGTTTAGACCAATAATTAATATCAGATTTTTACATAACTCTATTCCAAACATTTTTAAGCCATGCACAAGAATTGGCAGTCAGTATCCACCACAAGTTGTACAAACACCCACATTATTGTTCCAGTTAAACAGAACGCTGTGGCTTTTATATTCCGTTTAGGATTCAGTCAGTGGAATCTGCCTGTCAACACTTCTGGCATGCAGCTTCATCCAGACATGCTCTGGTCACCAAGACACCTTACTGCATTGTCTCTGTTCTCACACGATTCAAAAGCTCCGAGTGCTCGCTGTCACTTCCAAACAGATTTTGTCTGTGATTTTCAAGTCCACTTTTTTCACGGTCACCCCATCCCTTCCTACTCCACCCACCCATCCACCTACAGCTTTCACTTACCCTGTCAAACCTGTTCCTTCATTAATCACTCTATCCGAGCTTTGACCCTCAGTACCCCTTACTGGCATCGACTTAAAAAACGAAAAAAAAAAAACCCCAAAACAAAACATAACAAAACAGAAAAAAGGGCACGTTTGATATCAGCCTCTTCATTTTTATAAGCACCATGTTGAATACCGAGCATTAAACTAGATTAATTGAATCTCCAAAATCCACACTTCAATTATGCATTAAAGCCATTAAGATCCCAGCCTCCATTCCATCTACATGGTTTGAGTTTCAAAGAGTAGTTCTTATGGCAAGCTTAAGCCATAAGTGCATTGCATAAGTGGTGGTTTCTGATTATGTCACAAGAAAAAGAAGCTGCGAATGCGTAATCAGTGCATTCTTTAATCGCTGAGGGATGTCTATGTGAAAGACCCACGTCTTGTATATCTCTCTGCTACACTAATATGTCTTATAATATATCAGAGAGACTGGCAGTGAAGTGAAACAACATTACGCTGATCAATCAGATTTTTTTTGTGTGTTTCATAAAAATAACATTTATTTTGCTATTAGGTTTTAACTTGAAGATAACTGGACCTAAAAGAGAACTGTACACTATTACTGAAAAAATACAACATCCTTAGCCATTTTACATCTACTCTTTCTTAGCACTGAACCCTTTGGCGGTTCTGTTAAAGTCTTTTGGTTCTTCGTCTTTACTTTTGCGGCCTATGAGACCCATCTCGAATACGGTTGCGATCTTTGTCACTGGTCGTGAGGCTGCCTCTCTTAGTTTTCTGGCGTCAAATCGAGGGCTGTATAAGAGAACTGGAAGACGATGGGCAAATGCTGGAACGTCTTGTGCTTTATTCAGGTTAGCCTCTTCTTTCTTTTGCTCCTCGGTTTTGCTGGCTTCGATCTGTTGCATGATGCTCTCTTTAGTAGAAAACATTTGGAAGAGGACAGCGTCCCACATTTTTGCAGCCCTGGGGCTGTCTCTACTCTCTTGGCTCTGAGATGTTTCACCTATCTTATCTGCCTCTGGGCCGTGTTCTTTCTGCTCACTGGGTTTCTGAGCAGTGCCATCAGTAACATCTTTTTTCGACTCTTGCTCGGGCTCAGGAAACTTAGGCTCCTCTACCTCCACAACCATATGTTTCTTGAGGCGAGACCAGCCACTGAGTTTCGACTTCATGCCTTTTGGTTTCTGAATCACCTTCAGGAGAGGCTCTGCGGTTGGGAGAGAGCTGCTGCCCACCTTCTCTTCCACTGCAGCCTTAGTCTCCTGTAAGGTACTCTCTTTAGATTCTGCTTTCTCAGGTTTTGCTGTGTCCTTCTGGTCATCCGTTGGCTTGACCAGAGGCTTATCTTCTGTCTTTTCAGTTGCAGCTTTGCTGGAAGCCATCGTTTCTAAAGATTTTTGTTCTTTAATCCTCTCTAACAATGACTTTTGCGGTATTGATGGCTTCTTTGACAACTTGTTTTCTTTTGTAGCTACTGCAGCCTCTGCTGGAGTTGGCTTTGAGATCTTAGCCACGTCTGCATTTTGGTCAGGTGTTTTAGCTTTTGCAGATGGTGGTGCTGGCTTAGTGTCAGGTTTAGTGGTTTCCACCTTAGAGTCAGGAGGTGGTGTCTTTGGTTTAGGAGGACCGTAAGTTGGAGTCCTGACTCTTTGTGTCACAGGAACAGTGGTAATGGCCTTTGGTGTTTCTGAAGGTGGTGTGTCAACTTTAGTCACCACAATGGTTGGAATAGTAACTATAGGAACTCCAGAGACTTTTTCCTTTGTTTCTTTTAGTTCTGATGTAGGTACCTCTGTGGGTTTTAACCTTGTCTCATTTGGTGGTGGTGGTTTTGAGACTTCAGAAGATGGTGCAACTGGGGTTCCATTATCAATAGCAGCATTTGTGGATGGTGGTACTTTACCCACAGGTGTTTTTAAAGCCTCTGTCTCCTTAGGCTTTGCTTTAGGCTTAGCTGCCTCTTTCAAGGTAGACTGGTCTTCTGCTCTACTATGTGCATTTTCTGTAGTTTCTTGTGGTTCCTGTTCTGGAGCTTTAGATACCACAGTGGATGGAGATACGGATTGAGACATACCAAACGCAGGTGCATAACTTTGTATTCCCCCGTGAGCAACATATTCAGCAGGTGTTAATCCATAATATGTTGGTTTGGATTTTGATGTTGGCGTTCTAGGTCTTTGACCTGCAAATGGAGGTACTCTTGGTCTTAGATGCCCTGGTGAAGACAATACAGTTTTAGAAAACTCATGGTCTGATGTTTTGGGTGACTGATACCCAGCTGTAGGAGCTACAGGTTTATCTACAGGTGCTTTTGGGCTTTGGGATCCTGAGATCTCTGTTAACTTTAAAGCATCTTGTGTTGGGGTCTTTGGTTTAGATAGTTCATGTTCTTTCATGATTTCAGAAGACACTTTATCTGCTGAAATCTCTGTTGGTTTCACCTGAACCTCGCTATTTTGTACAGCTTTTAAAAGACCATTTTCTTTTGGTTTCTCCTTTTCTTTCGGAATTTCATCACTTGGCCCCAATAAACTTGAGGTTGGAGTTTTGGATCTTCTGCCCTCCATGTGCACGGGGGAAACAGCAAATAAAAGAGGATTAGCTCTTGAAATTTCTATAATGGGTGTCCTAGCAGGTGATACATGATATGAAGGTGTCTTGGGTCGCCCTGAGAGAGTTTTTGATGGTGATAACTCCAATGTTGGTGTTCGTGCTCTCGTAGGGGTTCTACCTCTTCTTGTCTCAGTGATCACTGCTGTATCACCTTGTATCTCAGATGTTGGGGTAGTACCTCTCCTTATTTCCAGTGTTGGGGTTGTGCCTCTTTTGATTTCAGATGTAGGCGTCAAACCCCTTTTGATTTCAGAGGTAGGCGTCGTACCCCTTTTTATTTGAGAGGTAGGCGTTGTAGCTCTTTTGATTTCAGAGGTAGGCGTTGTACCCCTTTTCATTTGAGAGGTAGGCGTCGTAGCTCTTTTGATTTCAGATGTAGGCGTTGTACCCCTTTTGATTTCTGGTGTAGGTGTTGTACCCCTTTTGATTTCTGATGTAGGTGTCGTGCCCCTTTTGATTTCTGGTGTAGGTGTCGTGCCCCTTTTGATTTCTGACGTAGGCGTTGTACCCCTTTTGATTTCTGATGTAGGTGTCGTGCCCCTTTTGATTTCTGGTGTAGGTGTCGTGCCCCTTTTGATTTCTGATGTAGGTGTTGGACCCCTTTTGATTTCAAATGTAGGCGTTGCACCCCTCTTGATTTCAGATGTCGGTGTCGGCCCCCTTCTGATTTCTCTAGTTGGTGTTTTATCTCTTTTCAGCTCCGATGTTGGCGTCACAATCCTTCTGACCTCAAATGTTGGTGTCTGAGCTCGCTTAACCTCCGATAGCGGTGTTTTACTCCTTTCGGCTTTTGGCGATGATGCATAATAAGAAGTTTTCAAACTGGCAGTCTTAGAAGTGTAATTCGTAATTTGTGGAACATCAAACATAGGTTTTAAGGGTTTTATGTCATCTAAAGCAGTTGGTTGAGGACTTGGAGCTTTAGAGGTCATGAAAGTTGGTGTAAGACTTGAGTTGGTCACCAGCACAATGTTGTTTGTTTGCTGAAATGCTGCACCTGAGTCCAGAGGTCGGATTATCTCAGTCATGGTAGTTACAGATGTAACAGTAACAGATGCTGTAGCAAAGGAAGGATGAGGTGGAGATGTGTAAGAGAATAGTGGGGCCACATGGTGCGGTGAAGTAAAGCCTTGAGTGACAAAGGGCTGTGGGGAGAACCTTGTTGGTTTGCCGTAAGCGATACCTCGCTGGTGAGGGTAAGGGGATGGTGAATGCTGATACAATGGCCTGACGTTGAAACGTGGGTGCAGTGTACCTCCATAGATGGGTGTCTCTGGTGTCTTGGGTGGAGTTGAATGGTCACTGTGCTCCAGGTCAGGACTGGCCTCGTTTACTGGAGAGAGGCTTGAGCGGAAGGGGACTGGTGTCTGCGAGGCCTGTGAGGCAGCTTTTTTCTTGGCAGTTTTCTTAAGTAGTTTCTGGAGACGAACATTTTCCTTTCCAGGTTTAGGAAGCAGAGGCGGTGGGTACTGCTGGGAAAGCAGGCCTGTTTGGGCAACGTTGCCAATATTTACAGCCATGGAAATGTCGACCCCCTAAAACAAACAGGCAAAACATATTAATGTATTTGTACGCATGTGGTTAATAATATGATGCTCTATGCTGGTCTGAAATCTGAAATCATACAAAAAAACACAGCACCTGTAGAAAATGTAAAAAGCCTAGAAACATTGGATGTTCAAAAGCTCTTGAATGAATATATTTACATTTCATTCTTCTTCTTTCTTTCAGGGGACCTGTGCCACAGTGACTTCTAAGGGGCAGTTGCACGCTAATGGGATATTTTTTTTGGATGATTTACTGGCAGGTATCAAATTCATATGCATAAATGCTACAGACGAAATTTGGGTTAGGAGCACCAAAACAATGACTATTGTATCATATAAATCACACATGTAATTGTATTAGTATGTCATTAAGCACATGATGTTTACTTCACTTTTTCTCCTTGTTTAATTTTATTCCGCTATGTTTTTCAGACCACTACATTACATTATAAAGCATTTCATGTTTGGCTGGTTTGCCTTGTTTTATTCATCTTCATTATATGTAATGATTCAATGACTCAAATGATATTATTCAAAACTGAAAGATCTGTTGCAGGTCCTTTGTTATGTTGATGTAAATAGGATGTCAGAAATGAAAAGATAGTTGCAATTGTTTTTAGAATTGACCCAGATCCCAAAGCTACAGTCGGACTAAGGTTAAGTACAGCGCATTTTAAGGACATTCTAAGTCTAAATCTAATTCCGAGGCCACAATAGGGCTGTTCAAATAGCTTTTAATTACATCTGTTAGCGAACAAAGTGTGGTTATAGTTACAAAACAGCAACACTTGAGTTACTGCATTTCACCATTTATGATATTTATGGGAAACATCTTTCAAGATGATCTTATTTTAAGCCGCTGGTCTACGAAAGTAGAGAAAGATCAGAACAATTTCCTTTAAAATATATATATTTTGTGTGTTTTCTGTTTGAAGGCCTTTTCTGTTGTACTGGTCTTTTGTTTAATAAATCTGACTTTTTTTTATTATGAAAACCATGTTGGCTGTTGTTGTTATTATTACTGTATGATGCTACAGAATATAGCCTTTCAGTTATTGCTGTGTTAAGTTCTGTCTGTGTATTAGGAGGTCCTTCAGTTCAGTCTGAGTTCAGGTTAACCTCAAATCCAAATTTATGGTGATTATGCCAAGCAGCTGTCTTGTGTAACAGTAGTTGGGGTAAATGAAAGACCCCAGTAAATTTTTTGGCACCTCTCTTGCAGTGAGCCAATTCAGTTTTAATGCTGGATATCTTCTTGGCCTAATTTTAGGCTGAGAGCCAAAGCCTCAGTTACCTGCTCCCAGTCTTGGTCCTTATTTTCATCCCACTATAAACTAATACCTCTGCTCTGCTGATAGTGTGGAGGAGTTGCAGATGAAGCCACAGGTCACTTTGAACCTGAGAATGTGTCAATTATTTTTTTAATCATATATCTATTGACTTTAACCATTCTGTACACCATCAGAAAAATGGGTACTGTACAGAGTTTTGTCCTCTACAGTGTATATGTATCCTGAAAGGAACAACATGGTCCAACTGTTAACCTTAAATGGGTTGTACACTATACTTTAGGGGAAAGAGGCATAGTTCTCTTATATATTCTCTTATTTATCCTAAAATAAAAGCCTGAAGTCGAGATGGGTCTGTTGGAATAACAGGTTGCGATGGAACATGGTTCCCTAACTACAAAATTAAAGGGCAGGTTGATTTGCTATTAAACTGGAATCCGGCACAGGCCGAGTACATGCCAAAGAGATTACATGCATGTCAATTGGATTTGTACTATTTCCAAGGTAATAGATTCAATAATAAATCACATTTAACGTTTCTTAATTTAAAATCTTTAAAAATACTAACAAATGGAATCATCATTTAGCAACTGAACAAATATTTACTTCATCCTCTCTGGTATTAGAAAATAAATCTCTGGGCTAGAAGAACGCTCCTATAACCCTGGTTCAAAAGTAGGCCAGTCCTAAGAGTTTTAAAGGAGCCTTACTCCCTCAGAAACTGAACCTGTCGCCTGACACATGACACATGAGAAGGGGTCATCCTTTTAAGGCTAGGGAAGGTTAGGCATTTTGGAATAACTCCAGCACACATGCTCAAAAGAGGAAAGCTTAAGAATAGCCAGGCAGTAGATGAAGGCCCTGCACAATGACTGTGTCTTAGCAAACACCTTTGGGGAAACAAAAAAGAAACAAACAGACAATAACTGCAAACATGCACACAAGCATTAAAAAAATGCTTATTTTACATGTGACACCACTTAAAAATAGTAACATGCACAACAACGTACCAAGAGATGATTTTAACAGATGACAGATGGCTCACTTCAGACAGAGTCCCCTTTGAACATAAATAAACAAAATTAAATCAGAGAACACATGCAAACACAATATCCATCACAAATAAGTAGTTATGGGGGGGAAAATAAGCCCAATAGTACATTTAGAACAGAAAATCCATTTAGTCACATGTTTTATTGCCAGTAATGTCATCTGGTTTGTATAAGCTGACCAAAGACAAGTCTTCTGGTATAGCCTCTCCAGTGCTAATTCCAATAACAGTGGTTTTAATATGCACACTCAGACAATATCAAATATATTATTCAAAGAACTGTCAAAGCAGCAATGCTACAACAGGACCAAGCTGAGGGGCTAGCCACAACACCTGTTCCAAGACCACAAGACTACTCGGTGACAGTGACAACTCACTGACACGCGGTCTTACAAATTAACAAAAAGGCTGAAACTGGTTTGGGTTTATTTTACCTGTTTTTCTGCTGCTTAGGGGCGACCGGCTGCTGCCTGCTTCTCCCAGCCTGGAGTGTCAGAACAAGAGACTCATGTTGAGCTCAGCCAGTCCTTTCCTCCAAATGGAAGGCTCAGGCTCCATAGCAGTCCAAAAATAAAATCAGAGCCCTTTACTTAGAATGTGAGCGGCGAGTGGTGATGGTGCACAGGGACCGCCAGCGGGGCAGGAGGTGTCCAGAGCACCTTCCATATCCCCCTTCCTCCCTCCCTTCAGTCACCTCAAGTCACCAAAAACTGCCACCACAAGCTTCAGAGACTATAAGAACACTGCCATCTGCAGGACAGTGCTGGTAGTTGCCTCCCAAGACAGCAGCCATGACTAATGCAACCTGACACCACCAGCAGGGTGTGAAAAGGGGATGATATCACTGAACATGCCTACTTACTTAGTGGACCTTAAGAGACACTCCCCTAATTAAAATCGATGGGGTGTGTTTCTTTAAGACCAATTATACCCAATTAACTCAGGTAGTTCATTCACATATAGTAAAGTAACAGAACCAATGAGAGAGCCTATTACTGAGTGTAGATAAACATCAAATGAAAATAATACATACAGTCATATGACATGGTGTTTTGTTATTTGATCATTAATAACTTACATTGTATCCTTACATTGTTTGTGTAGTGATGTGTTGTATTAATTATCTTAATTCAAGGTAGTCATCTAATTACTTGAGTCTTTGGATGAACTCATTTCATTCAGGTGTGTAAGAAATATAGATTCAGGAACTTATATATTATCTTATCTCCAACAAAGCAACTTTACAGAAAAGGCACAAAGACGTTTAATGTAAGTTAATGGAACCAGAATCTTTTTCAGGCATTTGTGGAGCATTTCTATTGGTCCGTTCATCATGAAACCTTCACAGGACATAAAGAGCAGCTGTCATTTAAATGAAGTAAAACAATACAAA
Source organism: Megaleporinus macrocephalus (assembly GCA_021613375.1). NCBI lineage: Eukaryota > Metazoa > Chordata > Actinopteri > Characiformes > Anostomidae > Megaleporinus > Megaleporinus macrocephalus. The sequence continues at coordinate 50,745,304 of CM038702.1, forward strand.
TTGACAAAAATGGAGATAAATGTTTTTCTTTGGACAGTGATATATATATATATATATATATATATATATATATATATATATATATATATATATATATATAGACCTTACACAACATGACACATTACTCTGCGCTACATTGGTGAAATTTCTTTAACCCTACATTGTTTGCACACTATAAGACCCATGGCTTGAGTTCTGAGAGCCATCATTTTATCAACACACTTATTTCTGAGGCAACTGAACTTCCACACATATGCCATGTTCCTTCGTTGTTGTATGAGCATAATTGGTAACAGCTGACAAGTTGTCTGAATTTATATGAGCTTAGATGTGTTATGTAACACCCCTCGTGGTATGAAGTTTGGCCCCTGACTTTTGGCAGATGCCATCTGTGCATTTACTATCTCTTTCCTTCAGGAAACACCCAATGCAGCTACCCTGCTGATGCCTGACGCCTCCATGTTTCGAATGCCTCTCCCACTCGCTCTCAGACGTGTGCTTGATTTTGCTTGCCTAATGCAATAACAAATATAGCGATGCTGTCTCCATTCCAAACTTGTGCCTCCTCCACATTCCCTCAATCCATCCATCTCCTTATTCAGTGTCTGGGCCAGGACCTGGACCTGGCCTCCTTAGCCCTGCCCACCGAGTGCTCTCAGCCAATGGGAGGCCTTCGCAGATCAAGTGTCACTATAACAGAAGGACTTATTCGGCCCTGGATGTTTGCAGAACTTTACAGCCAGTCTCCGCCACCAGGGAGCTCACTTCTTTCAGCTTTTCTCAGGTAAGACAGTGAGAGGAGATAGAGAGAGAGAGAAAGGGTGGTATTGGGAGAAAGAGAGGATGACAGTGTGTGTGTGTGTGTGTGTGCGTATATGTGTGTGTGTGTGTGTGTGTATGAGTGGGGAAAAAGGAGAAAATGGAGAACAGGGCATCCCGCCCCACCTGTAGTTCAGTGGAATATACATGTGCATAAAGCATTGCCACTGTCATGCTTTAAAACAGAGGATAGTCCACAGTACCACTCAGGTGATGGGAGCACTTGACATCAGAGCAAAAGGCCAGATCTCCAAGATGTTCTGGTCAATAGCATGTAGAATATTAGCCTATAAGTAATGCGCAGGGACAGAGAATAAGACCAAGCTTAAGTTTGGAGTTGCTAATCTGTACACTGCGCTGTCAGTGGCTGATTTATAAAGCTTAAGAAGAAGGTGGCACCCTAAAGGCTACATTCTGGTGCCCTAAGGTCACCGAGACTAAAAGTGAGTGAGTAAATGTGAGTGTGTGCGAGTGCGCATGTGCTAATTTGGTGGATTGGTGGCTGGAGCTGTTGTAACAGCTACTGGTGTTGACTGATTAAGCGGTGTAAATCACTTGGGTCTAAGGTTAGGCAGGTCACTGGTGCTGTGCTGGCTTCAGTTAGATTTCTTGTAGCTTGTGGCACCACTGTCCTGCAAATTGCTAAGTGCTGCTTACAACTTACATAATAACAACTTGCCAGCGCCACTGACATCCTAGACGTGTTTGATGGTGCTTGTTAAGCTTGTCACAAAGGCCTCAGGGCTTATCAGAGTACATTGGTCGAATATGTTTGGAGGCTTTCTGTAAAGCATTTTAGGTGACAATTAAAAAAGCTGATTTTTTAAAAACAGACCTGTGAGTTTATGGTAAACATGTGATAAACATCCTCCAAACAGAGAAATGACTTAAAATGTACAAACGTCATATCAGTCACACAGCCTTAAAACATTTTGTGTGACCCTGCTGAGCCAAGACTTTCAACAGTTTTCAGATATTTATTTTATTTCACTATGTAAACAACAAAACACTTCACTTAACAGTATCTTGTTTTGGAAGTGGGTGAGGATTATTTCTAATCGAAATTTAAATTGTGATATGACACACAGTTCTGCTGCAATTTCTATAAAACTTGCCAAAAATGTCTCTGCGTTTGCTATGACCAGATAAGGCAATGAAGTTTGTGCTACAGATACTATTCCAAGGGAAAGAACTTGATCTTGAAGGTGGAAACAGGATCCTCAATAATGTCAGGAAGACATTCGCAGCTGTTTAAGAAGGAACATTTTCATCCAAGAAGCCTTTATGGCTTTTCTCAATCCATAAAAATACTTGTGATTGTCATTGAGGTCTATCACATATCAGAAAGCTGAATTTTGTCAAAGGTTATGCAGAAATGTCCACCTGTCACAAGAATGACCTAAATAAAAAAACAGCATGGAATACTGGACAATACTGGAATAGTATAGAACATCCTTTTTTACAGTAAATGAAATATGTGGATGGAAAGTGCTTAATCTTTGACCTTTACAGCACAATCTGGTATTTTGACAAGCCCATTAATCTGCCAGACCAAGTCAAAAAAGAACATGCTGTAAAACCATGTGTGGGGCCTTCTCACTTACAGCTCAGCACAGCTTGTGTTTCAGGAAATTTATACAGCTATTAATCTAGCTGACTGCCTGTCTTAACCCAGTGGAATCACCTGAATGTGTATTAAATGTTAGAAAACTCCAGTTTTCCTCGTGGTCATTCCTATATGTCGTTATCCAAAGAAAAAATATTCCGTTTTAATGTAAAGAGTTTTCATTCCAAGTAATTCTGTGAATAGTGAACAGGGTGCTGCCTGTCTGGTAAGGGGAGGAGACCCTTTTTATGGCTCCAAGTTCTGTTACAAGGAAGCTATATATATCTTAAGTAAGCCTGCTAGTAGGCTAGTAGGTAGACCCTGTGTGGCTCTGCCAAAGAGATCTAACTTATTTTATTTTTTTTTTTTTTTAGTCTCAAAGTCCACTATCATCATGTCTGACACAGAGGAAGTGTAAGTATCTTTCACCTCACAAAGTTGTTTATAGTTGATTATAGACATTTCCAGTATGCATAGAAAACTGCAGTTAGACTATTACTATGCTTTTATTAACAACCTGACATCAATTAATCTATACATGCACTACCATTCAAAAGGTTGGAATAAGTGTTTCTTAAACATTTAAAACCAATCTGGCTCCAGACAATAGAGAATAGCTCTTATATACGAGCTGGACACAAGGCTGATGTATATAAAAACTGGGAAGTTGAGTCCAGAATGGTAAACAGAATTAAAAGAAAGAACCACAAAAATAGATTTAATGCTCTTTCAAAATCATCCTATTTCAAAAGCCTGATAATCTAATAAAAAATGTTTAACTTCATTTGAAATTTAAATCATTTTACAAGTTCTTGTTTACATAATTCTTGAAAGATTAAATAAAAATATTGCTGAATAGTAACATTTAAATCTATGTTCTATTATTTAATAATAACATATGGTAAAACATGGTAATGACAACATGATTAGTAAATCCAAACTTTTAAACAGCAGTGAACATAAATGCACTCAACTAAAAAAATCAGTACTGATTACTTTTTTATTTTTATGTTTTTCTCCAGTGAGCAACAGGGTAAGTACTGCTACCTTTAACCTACTTCTTATTATGCTGTTGTAAAGTTATTTCAAATGACAATTAATGCCAACAATTAATGCCTTTCACTTTTTGTGTTTTTAACTACAAAAAAATCCTCTATCAGTTTAGTATCCCTACACAGAGGAGTACATACAGTGGAGATTCATTACAGTCATTAATGTTTAAATATAAACCCCGTAGCGCAGGTGCAAATTGAAGTTTGAATATTACACTGTTGGATGAATGTTGCTTCTGTACTGTCTACTGAATATGGAATGAATCATTCTTTCCTCATGCATGGTTGTAGCTACTGTTGCCAGCAGAGCCTGTCAATTAAAATTAGCTCAGCAATCATGACAGTGACTCTGTATGCCATCAACTTCAGATCAGGGCTAGAAAATATGCATGAATCTGTTTGCAACAGTTGCTGCAACTTTGTATTGATGAATATACCTTGTATCCTCCATGGCTGTATAAATCACATATATGTAGATTTCATTAAATGGATCCAATTGGATTTTTATTCGGTACCACCAGAATTAACTGTCAGGCCAATTTATCGGCTATGGAGGAATGTGTGCAACAGTGCATGACCCCAAGCTGTACACAGATCAGTGATTTGGGCACAGATGGGCACATGTGATTTTTCTGCTGATCTACTGCTTTCTTTTTCCAAATTAAAATGAAGTCGGCGATGAAGGTAAAATACAAAAACATATCAGATGGAATTTTATTGCCATCAGTACTAATTCTGTAATGTTGCATTTTCACGCCAAAAACTTCTCTCTGTATTCACTGATGTTTATTTTACTACTTGAGATGCTGTATAAAGCATGTTCTTAACCTTATTATCCCTTCTTTACCCTTTGTGTCAACTCTTTAGCTTTAACTCATGAACTTATACGTCATTTGAAACTCTCCATTCATATCATCAGCTAGCTTACTCACTTGATCATTATCATATACTACTTTGAATGCAAACAGCTGCCTTTAGGTGTGTTCTTATACAAAATGTTCTTCCATGAAGCTGGACTAAGAAATTAACTAAATTCCACTTTCAGCTAAGCTAGCTGGGTTCAAGCTCAGCCTAGTGTCGTGGGTTACATTTTAAAGAGAGTAAATAATAGTCCATGTAGCTTGACATAATCAGCTAATAATAAGCAAATAATAAGCTGAAACCTACTTTCAGCTAAGTGTGAAACTAGCTAGACTAACAATAATCATATTGACAAAGACGAATGCTCTATTGAACCAATATCATAACCACACACTGGCCAAAAGACCAAGCCAAGATTAATAATAGTTACAATATTGCATTTGGGAAAAAAATAATCAACTGATTTCTAGGTCCAAATTTATATATCATCCATTATCTTCATTATGGTTCCCAAACAATTTCTCTAGGGACCCCCAGATGATCCAGAATATTTTTCTCCAACCTAACTTGCAATGCACAGAGCAAAAATGTGGGCTGGAGATTTATAAGGACTGGTTTAAAGATGACTGAACAAATCTATGCTGTTATTCTTGCCATTACAACAAATGCCCCTGCACCATGTGTTATACTTACTTACTGTGCCACACTGACAGTGCCACCTGGTGGTCATTCAGTATTCCAGCATCAAAAACCAGATGGCCATTATCGAGACTCTTCCTCTAATACCCCATAATCCCACTACCTTTTCCTGCATCTACTAACCTCTCTCACGTAACCCTCCTTTCCTCAACCCCACTCCCTTGCACGTGTACAGTCGAAGAGGTAGTAGATGTAGAGGTGGCGCCTGAGGCAGCCCCAGCACCAGAACCAGAGCCTGAGCCTGAGGCTGAGCCTGAACCAGAGCCAGAGCCAGAGCCTGAGCCTGAGCCTGAGCCAGTAGCCCCAGAACCAGAACCAGAACCAGAGCCAGAACCTGAGCCTGTGGTGGAAGGTATGTGGCATGGAATATTCTCTCATCCTTCTTCATAAAGCAGCAGTGCGCTCCATCCCATTACATGCTAGTGACAGTGGACTAATCAAGATACCTCTTAACCCACCTTCCATAGTCAGAGCCCTAGTAATCATACATAGCCTCCTCTTCTTACATGGATACTATCAGAGATACATGTGTTTATGCCTTCAAGTGGCTCTCAGAGTGCTACATCATGTACAGTTGCTGCCCCTATATGCTTCCTCTGTGCAACATCTAGACCCTGCCTGCCTCCTCACTTCCATAGCTTCTAGATGCTTCAGCATTTTAGATACAGGCCATTTTTACTAGAGCTCAGACTCTGTTGCCATGCATTTGGCAGAAGTATCAGAATGCCAGTGAATCACAACCGGATTAAATGGAATCAAGTTAATTGTAAAACGATTTGTGTACACGTGAATAATAGTTCATTTTGATTATGTTCTGCTTCTCATCCTTATGTGGAGTGATATACATTTTGTAGATTTAGTAGGCATTACTTTATTATATTTCATTTATCACCCCATTTAAGGATTTGCATGTCCATCACAAAAAGAAAACAAGATTATAAGAAAGCTACTTTGATTATACAGCCATATATTATAAAGTCTGAAATGACTCGTCCTGTTGGTTTTCTAAATGAAGATAAGTTAACACATCCACTATATGGAACAAACTTAAATATAGCTGAGCTCTGCCAACTGCAATGCAGTCTCTATATATTTGCGTTTTGCTTCTATATAGGCTGCATTTTGTGTCCCTTGTTCCCCCCCAATACCTTAAACTCAGCAAATGTATTGATCATTAAAATGTGTTAACTTGTTTTTAAATCTAAAATCAACAAAACATAATTTGATTTGTGCCCAAACGTTTGCATCCGACTGTAGATCCCATAAATGTATCTTGGAACTCTTTCTAATTCCTTCCCCGTACGATGTAAAACAGTAAACTAAATGAATGTGTTAAAATCAAGGCCCCATTTTAACAGCACAGACAGTTTTATTTTGTTTCTATTGGACAATATGTTTATAAATATCACCTCAAAATTTATAATGTAATTTGATGAATATGCAGCTGTATTGCTGACACTAATATTGTCTGTTCTGCTCTTGCTTTCATCGCTTGCTGCATGCAGAGGTCATTGAAGAGGAAGGTATGTTGATTACATATGTATCCCACCTTTTTATGTTGAAAGGACTTTGTTGTCCCTTGTCTCAGCTGCCTGTAGTCTCCCTCTGTTGGAGAATGTATGCATTACGGTTCCTCCCAGTCAAGCGTTGTTTTGGAGCAAGGAGCACTGCTACAATTGGCCAAAATGTAGAGAAACATACAGTAAATATATGTACAGTTGTATTTCATTTGAAAGAAAAATCTATATAATTACATACAGATGGAGAAAATAACAATGTAAAGTCAAAAGATGTTGAGTTAAATGTGGAAAAAAAGTGTGTCCTTAAGAGAATTGAAGAAAAGGGTGAAAGAATATTACACGCTAACAACCACTAACCACTGCACAGTCATCTCACCATGCTGCGCCACTCATCCCTGCATGGCATGCACCGACAACTGACCAACCTATTTCGCGAGGGAGGACCTAATACTAACTCAGCCACCAGACAGGGGCATCATTTTGGAGAAATTCAAAATGCACCCACCTTGACTGGTGTAGGAATTAGGCCACTTTGAGGCCCGGCTCATTGAACAGTTAAGGCGAATTACAGTTGGCAAATTTTTACTTGTGCAAGCACTACGATAGTGTACCCACAAACACATATGTTATAATGAGAAGGACTTCTGTTTTGAAGTAAATACTTCAAAACCTTCTGTCCGATTTTCAAACCTTTTAGTGCATTTAATGTAATGTCTGTGTGTCTTTTTTTTTTTTTACATGATCTATCATCTTTTTTGCTTCCTAATAATTTCATCATCACAATACTCATTTTGTGAAACTACCAGCATTTGAATTTTGGTTTGATATACCACATTTCTACATATACTACCACGAGTGGATTTCTAACCCAGTAATGTGTACTTGTCCCCTCTTCATTCTTAATCTACAGAGGAGAAGCCAAAGTTCAAGTAAGTAATCAGCTTGACCTTCAGCATCATTGCGAATGCCACAAACAAAGATTAACTATATCAATTGGTTAAACTTTGTTTCGGATTTTACACAAGGATTTGTAATATATACCAATTCAAAACCGATCTGTCTATTTTACCAGTAGTCATTACTTCTTATTTTTTCCACCAAAGGCCATCCGCACCCAGGATCCCTGAGGGTGACAAAGTGGACTTTGATGTAAGTACTGTGAGAATTAAGAGACCCACTTTTCAGTTGAAACATTAATGCCGGTAACATCTGAACCCAATGAATGAACAAATGGAGCTCACCACGTTTGTCTGTATCTCCCTTTCACAGGACATCCAGAAGAAGCGCCAGAACAAGGATCTCATTGAGCTGCAGGCCCTGATCGATGCTCACTTTGAGCTCAGAAAGAAGGAGGAGGAGGAGCTCATCGCTCTCAAGGATAGAATTGTGAGTGACTGTGAATGAGAGTGAGTGAGGTCGCTGAGATCTGCGCTGGGAGAAACATTCAAGTGTGGTTGTATTTGGCATGTTACAGGAGAAGCGCAGGTCTGAGAGAGCTGAGCAGCAGAGGACCATGGCTGAGAAAGAAAAAGAGCGCCAGGCGAGACGTGAGGTGCGTGCGCTCACCAGTGTTTACTTTCAAAAGGGAGAAGACCCTTTTACCCTACTTTTCCACATAGAAAGTCTGTATCAGTGTAAACCACCTATTTAACTTCTCATATTCCTCAATAATTCTTTAACCTGACACAGTTACGCTGAGACTATATACTGTTATCTCTAACAGGAGGAGAGGCTGAGGAAGGAGGAGGCTGATGCTAAGAAGAAGGCAGATGAGGACGCCAAGAAAAAGTCTGCCCTGTCTAGCATGGGCTCCCAATACAGCAGCTACCTGCAGAAGGTAATGTTTTGTCTTGTGACAATAACGAGGTGTGCCACAACATTTCACACACAATATTTTTGGATCACACCATACGTCTTTATGTATTCACATCACATTCTTTAGGGTCGGAGGCTACTAAAACTAGAATATCTGACCTTTGTATGTAACTCTGTATTTCAGGCTGACTCCAAGAGAGGCAAGAAACAGACAGAGAGAGAGAAGAAGAAGAAGATCCTGGCTGAGAGGCGCAAGCCACTCAACATTGACCACCTCAACGAGGATAAGCTGAGGTAAGCAGCCACTCCGGTCATTACGAGACTTATCCAGCAGATGGGGGTAAAGTGTTGCTGGGACCTCACTGACTTGAACCGTGTGTCCTGTTACTTAGGGAAAAGGCCAAGGAATTGCATGAATGGATGAAGACCCTGGAGTCTGAGAAGTTTGAACACATGGAGAGACTGAAGAGACAGAAGTATGAGGTAAGCCAAATATTCAAGCTGGGCTTTCATGCGATATCGTCCCTGATGTAAATGAAGTCAAATCGAAGTGTATCCAGTGTGTTTTGTCTTTTGCTTTCATGAAGCTTGTTTTACAAGCCTTGGCTCTACTATACTGAGATACATGTAAACACAACCTCAATCTCCTCCAGGTTACAACACTGCGTAAGAGAGTGGAGGAGCTGAGTAAATTGTAAGTTCTTACAGGTTCAGCAGGAGGCAGGGCGCCCCCTGCTGTGCATGGTTTGTGTCTGCCTGCTGAGTACAGTCACAGGGCAGAAGCTCCAGACAGGAACGGGTGATTCACACAAGCAGACAATTCATCTTTATTTATTTTTGGAAAATCTCGCAGCATGTGAAATAACACAATTAATTTTATAGGTAGTTTATGTAGAAAATTCACTGGTTCATTAATCAGGTGACTGACCTTTAGGCTCAACACGTGGTCTAACAAGAACAAAAGTAACAGGTAATCAGGACAGTGTGTCTTGGAAATGGTTGATGTAACAGAAGAAAACAGGTCCTCCTCCAAAGCTAACACTCTTGGGAATATAGTATGGACTGCGTATGAGTGTAATAAGTAAGTAAAAACACCAGACAGACAGTAATTAAGCTCACCAGTGTTTTCTGTAAGGATGCAAACCAGTATTGGAATTACTGCAGTATCAGCAGATTATTATATTATTTTAAATTAGACAGATTATTAGATTTGACCAATATTTCATACTAATATTTGATAACACATTTACTGTAAGAGCAGACTATATTGGCATCAACTGATCTGAAAAGTCAGCATTTTATTAATATCAAAGCATTTGATACCCTAGAAACAAGATTTACATTTTTCTTTAATGCTAATTCAGGAGGATTCTGCCCAATTTCTACATTTCTACAAATGTTTACATGCTGGAATTGGCATCAGCCTTGGCAGATATTTATGTGAAAAATATCAAATATCACACATCAATGCACAATTCCCATATTGGTGCATCCCTAGTTTGGTCCTCCTAATCCACCAGGAACTGGCCAGAAAGCTGCACTTACCAAGGTGAGACCCGGGTCGAACTCTGCAAATGCCTCCATGTTTGTTAAGACGTGTTGATGTGTTGTTTTCAGGTCGTCTCTCTCAGAAACCGCATTGATGAACTACAGAAACAGTAAGTTCAGTAAAGTGGTATCGGTGACTCTTTATTATCTCATCTCATCCCATCCCATCTCATCTCATTACATTATAATCACAGACTGCTTGCAAATGTAATGTTTTTGTAAACCTATCACCACTACAACATCTACCATTGACCCCTCATGCATCATTCATGGCATGCATGGCATAATAACTATTTGTACACATATTCACAGTTTTATATAGCCTATGTACATATAGTATATAGTAACATTTAAATCCCCAGTAAGATGTCATAGCCATGGTCACAGGCTTCTACCGGTCTCAGAGTCAGTACTTGTACTTCTATTACCTGGTTTAACACACAAAGGTAAGTGATGCCTGTTTGTGATTTGAACTGGGCATGCAGCTTGAAGCCAGTACATGCTTTTATTCTGTCCCAGACACAAACACACCTCAGCCAGATAATTAAAAGAATGGCATACTCAAAAATCCAATTGAAACAGTTTTCTCTTAGCTCGATTACAGTTTATTGGTAGTTGGTGTCCAATGTTTTTGCTCTTTTTCTAGTTGCAGTGGAGCTGTGAGAAAATGTAGCTAAAGAGTAATGTAAGGCTATGTCACCCAAAATCTTTTTTCCCATTAGCATCATTTGGATGCCAATCATGTCTTGGCTGATCAACTGCATGCAGATTATGTGAAAAACTGAGTCAATAAAATGTTTTGATGAACTATTCATCTACACAGTGGTCACCAATGCTCTCTCTGGAGAGCAGTGGTCACCAACAACAGTGGTCAACAACCCTGAAGAGCCCAGTTGAAACTAGTCTCTCACACACACTCCAGCTAATTAACTCTGTCAGCTTTGACTGGCTGATCAGATGCATTAGTGTTGGGGAACATGTTACATGCAGGTTAAAACTAAACCCTGCAGACCATTAGACCACCAGAGTTTAGTTCCACCTGATGCGTCTGATCCAGCCAATCAAGGACATCCAAAGAAGTTAAGTTAGCTAAAGCAGGGGTGACAGACTGTTTTAACAGGTACATTTTTAGGACCAGGGTTGGGACCACTAACTTACAGGCTCCGGTGTATTAAGAAATGGAACAGAACAAAAACGTGGACTGGCTGTGGGTCCCAATGCGCTGAAACCAAAGACCCTGGGTCTAAAGTTATGTGCCACTTGGGAATACAACATATCAGCATCGCACACGAGGCTGAGTGCTAACAGGTTGTAGAAACAGACTGTCTCACATGGCTGTCCCCGGCTCTTGTCACATTACAGCAGCAAGAAAGGAGCCGCAGCTCGCCGCAGAAAGTAAGCGCCCACCTCCACGGCCCACGGCGCGGAGACGATTCCCAAACCGCAGTGTTATCGCCATATTTACTAGCCGTAGATCTGCTCAGTGCTCTGCAGGTCTCTATACCTGCTCGTTGGCAGAGATCCACACTCACGCTTTCTCGCCTCGGACTGCTGTTTGGTTCTCATTTCCTTTTTTCCATGTAAATAAAGTGTTACCCTTAAAGCCTTTGTCAGTAGGTCTGTTGTTATTTATCCCGAACATCAATAAAGTGTTTTTAGCCCTGTCACTTACGATTATTCTCTTATATCTTCATCTGAGAGACGTCTGGTTAAATTGTAACGTATAAAATGAATAGCATCGAGTGTGATATTCTCTAACAAGCCCCGCCTCCTTCCATAGGATTGGATGTGAGTAATTTCGTCTGGTTATTGGTATTTAGTATGACTTGGTAACCAATCGTAGGGCAGGGGGCGGGGCTTATGGGAACAGAGGTGGGGTAAACAATAACAGAATTTTAGAGATTATATTAATCATGCATCATACTGCAGTCGTCTGGAAAATAGACAGTAGGCCTTAAACGGAGCGATTGCACAAAAGCTTAGTTATAGCATTAAATCATGGATGACTTGAAAGATATATTAAGTTATGTTATTGGCGAACTGCTGTGACTCTATGAACTATACAGCCAGGTCTAAGGACAGGGGGCGGACCTCGTCGCAATAGGGGTCCTGCAGTTCTGACTGCCGAAGTATGTGTTAGAGCAGAAAGCGGTTGTGGCGGTGGCTTCCACAGTGGGAATGTGTGTAAGCAAAGAAACCCCTTCGTAATAACAAGCAGCACAAAATCAGTTCAGGTCATGAATGTGATATACTGGAACGCTGCAAACAGAGGAAATGTGTAGAATCGACGAAACTAACGACCGCTGATAACAAAGTTCAACACACAATAAATAAATAAATCAACAAATAAATACATGTTTTCGTAACAAAATAAAAGTATTACCGTTATAAAAAATGTGCATATTGAAACCACTTATTTTCTTACGTGGATAACAGTTTTTTCAGTTAATGGTTCTTAAGGTACACTCTTAAAAATGGTTCCTCGATGGTTCTTTAGTCAAGCTAATGGTTCTGTGTACAACTACAAACACATCGTTCAAATGCCTAATCTTTTTTTGTTGAATGGTCCGCTTCTGTGATGAAACCTGTTGTGTAATGGTTTAAAAGTACTTGAAATAAAAAATAAAAGATATAAATACAAGATATATAATACTGGATAGACTAGAGTGGTGTACTCTATTAATAATAACGAAAGTGATAGTTTCTACCTAATCTTAATGTAATTTAAAAAAGCCGGCACATCAGCTAGCATAAACTGAGTAGTAGGTAGTCCGCGCGCACCATCACTCTTATTTCAAATTCAAAATTCAAATGAACCGTTACAAAAGCGCGGGACCAACCGTCTTTAGTCCCTTCGCCCTTCTGAAACAAACCCGCACAGACTCCATGAAATGTCTCTGGTGGTTAGCTTCAGTAGAAATACTGGTATTCTGTGTATTCCTGATGGGTTGATATCACAGTGTAAAGGCCTCGAATGGGTTAACAGGTGTTCTGTGACTGATTATAGTTACATTTGATGGTACCTAATGGGGTTTATAAGGTGTCCTAAACTAGCGGCCCCAGTAAAGAAAAGAAGGCAAAACCATTGGATCCAGATGCTTTTAATGACCTAGTGTTCGGGATAGCACAAGAAGAACTGATCCAGTCGAGGGAAATGGGTGAGTGTTTACTTCCTCTTGTTGTTATTAAGAGCCTAATGACTTATCATACTTACAGTTTGTGGTGTAGAGTAATTTTCATTATGAGCTCCAGATAAGCTAGCGTACTGTTAAACGATTCCTGATAGCAGGGCATGCTCATCAGCAGAGGCGGGTAGAGTAACAAACCCCTAGTGAAAGTAGTGAAAGTATCTTTGATATAATTGTGAACTTAATGAATACACATTGCCAAGAAACAACTTGAGTAGCTGTCTAAAATTAAAAGATAAAAGTCTGAAGCGTGACCAATAACAAGGCACCACAGTGTTCTGTCGTCAACACGTAATGAGGTTCAAGCCAAAAAGGAGTGACATAATGTTACTGACTAGAAACGATAAAACGGAAACTTTCTTCATTAATAATGCTATTTTCATGATGACACATTGAATGATGTCAAGTTATTGAGTTAAAGCATCATTTTACCTGCATGAGTAGGTAACTGATGAAACTTATACACGCTATCCACACCGTCAAATCCTATACGAGTGGTCAGTTGTTTATGTTCAGTCATGTAAATGAAGGTTGGTTAATGCAAAGGACAGTAGGCTATGTTGCTCAGCAGGACACAGTCCTGGACCTAGAAAGTCACGTGCGCTCCTGTATGGACGCCTATAACAACACAATCCCATTAAACAAGTTAGCACGAACTCAGCTGTTCTGCCTCTGAAGTGGAAGTGCAGTGCGGAGAGCGCAGAGAACGGGCACTGCCTGCTGACCACACAACATATGGCGGCTGTATGGTACTGATCCAAGCTACGTATCTTTTAGTGTATGAGCTGAATTACAGATTGAACTAAGCGTTTTATAAAAGCATGAGTAGTTTAGCTTGTAGTAGATATAGGCCTACTGTGCTACTGCAGGAGTGGAGAAACAATGAGCCTTTTAAACGCGAATCAGTGCAGCTTACTGTTATTAATTCACATATCGTCGCTGTCCAATGAAAAAAGCATGTACCTCAATTTTTGTTTAGTTTTCTATATCATTTCAACACGACACACACGTTGTATGAAAAATGCATGATGAATGGACCAATAGAAACGCTCCAAAATAGCTTGGTAAAAATTCTGGTTCCACTGACTTACATTAAGAGTAAATATGTTTTTCGACTCTCCTGTAAAGTTACAATTTTGGAGATACTTGTTTTTCATTGGACTGTGACAATATGCATGAATTTGTAAGTTTATTGGCAAAATGATTTTGTTTTATCTTTTAATTTACTTCTCTTTCTCAGTAATAATAATAATAATAATAATAATAATAATAATAATAATAATAATAATAAAAGTGTCTAGTTAACAAGTTTTAGATACATGTATGTGCACATGAGATACATTTACACAAGATGGTGCTGCTGTTATTTCCACAAGGCTGAACAACACTGACTTTTACAGACATTTTCTTCTTCTTCTTCTTCTTCTTCTTCTGAGTTACGCCTAAGTTATACTTGTACTTGCACACTGAACTACACTAATATTTATACTTGAACTCTGAACTATACTTATATATGGACACTGGAATATACTGATATTTATACATGTACACTAAATTATACGTATATTTATACACTAACACTGATCATATATTTACATCTGCCCACTGAACTATACTCTTATTTAGACATGAACACTGAACTATACTGATATACACGATCATATATATGATCAACATTGGACAAACACAGCATTGGGTAGAATTGACCCAGCACCTTGGGTTATTAATTTGACCCAACATTTTGGGTCAAGCATTTAACCTAAATGCTATGTAATTTTGACTAAAATTCTGGGTTAATTGAACCAAATTTTGGGTTGTATTTTGATTACTATTACATGTATAATTTAAACCTTACTTTAACATCTACATTACATATATATTCTTACACTTAAAAAAAAAACTAAACTAGATGACTGTATGTGGCAAATGATTTAATTGATTTCAATTATCAACTATATATGAACTATGCTATATTTATAGTTGTGGACTAAACTACTACTTTTATTTTATATTTATGTATTTTTTAGTTTTACACCACTTATGGCATGTAAATGTGTTTTACATTAAAAAGGAAAAAAAATACTTAAATAATAATAATGCAGCTTTAAACTAGTAAGAAAAAGTAAGTACCCCAGCTAACTTGAAGTGTTGAGTTAATTAGACATGCAACGTTAAGCACGCAGATGAATAATTAGTGTTTTCTGTTGGTTACCTTATTATTTGAAGTTTAATTAAGTCGACATTTCAGGTTAACCTGGTTACTGTTTAAGTGTAAAAGCTCCCTCAAAAAGAAGTGTGAACGCGCTGACTACATTTTAAAATATGAACTCTGTTGTGTCTCTGAGGAAAAGAAACAGACGGGCTCGTTTCTGTGTATAAATAAGTCTTATCTTTATTAATCCCACATTCACTCGCTGAAGAAGTATAAATATAAAGTTGAACGCTGGACACAACAAACTCCTCACACAGGCAGCATTAAATACACAGTTAGGTTTGATCACTCCTTCGTTTCCTTTTCCTTTTTAACAAAAAAAAAACAAAACTCTTATATACACATATACAAAAATGGTCCTCTACTTTTCATATCTGAAGTGGTTATTCTCTCGTGAATAATCAGGAAATAATAAAAGATGACAGAAAAGAGAAAAAAGGGAAAGATATGGTCACATATTGCAGCGCTGACACAATTATATAAATAAAAATAGTTAAGAAACTCCTGACTTCTGCAGAGCCATCATTAGAATGGAATTCGATACTTTCTAAAGAAAGAGAAAAACAAGAAAGAAAGAAAGAAAGAAAGAAACTTTAGGAAAGAATGAACGAATGAATAAAAAATAAAGAAAATGAAGAAAGAACGAAGAAAATAAAATGAACAGAAGAAAATAAAGAACGACAGTAAGGATAAATGCAGGTTTTCTGATCTCCCACTTCTGTCCTCTCGCGGAGGATCAGCAGAGTCCTGAAGGCTCGTGTGTCTTTGTTCTACAGGACCTGGTACACGGGGTCGGGAGCGCGCACGCCGTTACCGGGGGAAGGTGCGGGCGGGCACGCTTCGCTCAGAACGGAACCGTCGTGCGGAGAGCGCGGGCTGCCGTCCGTGGGCTCGTGCGCTGCGATCGGAGGGCACGCGGGCGTCTCCGTGGAAATCCGCTCCACGATACTGGACAGACAGTCCAGACTGGACACCACTGTGGACTTGTTGCTCCGAGCGTCGCCTGAAAATCAACAATTAAAATAAGTTAATATTCCTTTAACTTGAGTCACACGAGAAGAAATCTGAAGGGCTGTTTCAAGAGCTAGATTTACTTAATGGTATAGAATAATCACATTCAACGTTTAGTATTAAAATCTTAAGCAAATACTGTATCATGGACTAAAGGTTGTTTATTTAGTCTATTATTTGGCTGAACTTACCGTTCTGGTTCTCGCTGAAGTACGAGCTGTCATAGCTGTTTCTTCTTCTAGATGGGCAGGTAGGACCATTGAAATCCATCTGGAGGAGAAATAAATAATAACAATAATAAGACACTGTTTCTGTATTCCTAATGGAATAGTTCATTTCATAAAATACACATCTAGTCTACGAAATCAGCCTCTACACTATCTGTCTGTCTGTGTTATCAAGAAAGCCTCTGATCAGAAGCGTCCTGGGAAAAGCTGGGATCCTCACCATGCCGTCGGAACAGTTGGACCTGGGGCTGGACGCGTCCGAGTCCCCGCTGTACTGATCCAGAACGGGGTAGTAGGAGTCCTCCTGGCTCCGCAGCAGAGCCTGCAGGGACTCGATGTAGCTGATGGCGTTCCTCAGGATCTCCACCTTGGGCAGCCTCTGATTGGGGTTGGCCGACGTGCAGCGCTTCAGCGTCTCGAAGGCGTCGTTGACTTTGCTCAGGCGCCTCCTCTCCCGCATGGTGGCGGCCTTTCGCCGGTCCGCGTTCGTCGTCTTCCTCTTGCACGCCTTGCACGCCCACAAGAGGCACCTGCCCGCCTGGTGGTGGCCGCTGGGCGCGCGCACGTGCTCGTCCTCCGCGTGCCCATGCTCGTCCGGCTTGAGTAGGCTCACGTGCACAAGCCGCGGGTCAAGGTCCTCGAAGAAGTGCATGTCGTTGGTGTTGAAGCAGGGGTCGTCGTAGAAGTCGTCCGCTGAGGGGATGGGGAACGGGATATCCGACAGCTCCATCCTTGCTGAGCAAAAACACTGAACTTTTCTATGTGTAAAAAAATAATAATAATTCAATGTCAGCCCAGGCTTTCACGTGCGTCCAGCGCGCAACACGGACTTGTGTCTATGATTTGCTTGGTGAGGGAGTGAGGTTTGCAGGTGGGGCTCCACCACTCCTATCCCTGTGCAGCCTACAGCCACTTGTTGCTGAGGAGGCTTAAAAGTCGGCTTATATGCTCCAGCAGCTGCGTGGAGGCGTGGCCTGGGCCTGGGCGACCTGCCAATAGACGAGCGCAGCGAGGCGATGGGCGGGGTTTCTCTTGCGCCGGATGAAAACTAAAGACAAACAATGAAGGTTACAGTGAGAAATTGGTCAAATATAGTTAAAAGCACTATTTCACGACTGCCTCTAAATGAAAGAGGCAAATTAAATGTGGAGCAACACGAATCACCCGGAAACCGTCTAGCAGCTGTTAACTCATTTTTAGGACACAAAAATACATTAAATAAAATAAAATAGCAGCCTAAATAATGCCAAAGAACGAAAACGCCAAGGCCTGTTTTATCCTTAGTTCATACGACAAAAAGCAAAGTATATATTATATTCAAATACTGCATGTCCGTGTTTCTCAGAATAATCACGCCTGTACATTTTAGATCACTTGTGTGGCACAAACATTCCATGCACTCATCAAATTTGATATAACGAGTAGATTTAATACATAATATTAAATAGCCAAACGAAAACTTTCAACAGCCCACCCATCCGTGATCAGGAGGGTATCCCCCAAACCACTTCACATATAACCAAACGACCCCTGAGATCAACGAGCTTCAGTTCTGAACTATTACATTACAATCGACTAAAATATCACAGCAAGTTAATAACTACCACACATACTAACTGGGCTGAATGCAGTTCCGGTTCTTTGGGATAATTATTTCTCCAAGCTTGTTTCTTTCTGATTAACAGTACCGTACATGAACTGTACCACCATATGGGCAAAAGAATATCAATGGGGCCCACAGGGAACTCCTGAATGAATGGATTTGGTCATAAATAGCTAAATGAACAAATACATGAATAACGTTTCTGACAGGGGCAACTAATTTTAGGAGTTCATTCGGTTCATAGACTACTTTATTTAGTTTCATTTAAATATATCCTCCCGCAGTAGCGCATCATCACCAACAGATGGCAGAAATGGGCCAAAGGGAGAGGATCTTGATGTATTGGTTTATCACTCACACAGCAGCGTCTAACTCTCTAGGCTAGTGTTTCTCAATCCTGGTCCGACACATTTTAGTGCTTCCCCTGCCTTAACATACCCACTTTCACTTAATAATGGCCCGTTAATGAGATGATTAGTTGAATCTAGTATGCAGGGAGCAGAGAAAACACTAGAACGTGCAGGATAGTGGGCCTTCAGGACCAGATCTGGGAAACAGCACTTCAGAGACTATTCTAGAATTATCTTACAGCCAACTTAGAAACAATGAACCTGCCTTTGTACATACAGGCTAAAATAAACACCACTACAACTTTTTATTTCTGTAAGTTTAATGGCTTAAGTGAACACACAACACACAAATAAAGGCTAAAGAAAATACAGTGCAATGAAGGAAACACTTTGGTTTAACTCTTGCAATAACAATGTGGAGTTAATCCTCTCTTTGGCCATACAAACAGTTAGAAATGAATTCAACCCCTCGATTTATTATAAGGTAATATATATGACATGCTACATTACTAAAAACAGCTGGTTTGTATAATGGCAGAGACAGAAATGCATTTAAAATAGAAAGTAAGTCTTATTTAAATGACAAAGTCACAGAAAAATAGGTGGAGTGTGCAAAAAACTCTCCAATATACACTGCATATAAGAAGACTCTTTCAGTATCAGTCATGTGCTAATACAATGATCCACTGTAAAATCAATCTTTATTATGAAAGGCAACATACTGGCATCTGACTTAAAAATAGTGGCTCTTAAAACTTAAGAGCCTGCTTATTACTGGTGTTCCTGAATACACCAGTAAACCCCACTATTTCACTTTATACAGCTCACTGAGAGTCAGAACTACTAAGTTATAAAAAGGTTCTCTTAAGAAACCAACAGCTCATTTTTGTGAGTGTGTGTTGCACAAGCAGTTTGTGCACTGCTGATCTGGCTTTTTTTAATGCATCAGTAGGAGGCTTATCAGGAGGAAGCTCAATCACTTCTTGTCAGCTCTTCATACAGCTGGTCAACGAGGTACTCTCCGAATCCTCCAGCCCCATCACTGGTGCAGCCCACTCTTCGAGCGTTGGTCATGAGGTCACCTAGTAGTTTGATCTTGGGTGTGAGGGGCTGGAGGAAGTGGCTTTTGAGCATGCTGGCGGAGTGGGGGTCTCCATGCTCACGTGCTAGCTGACACAGCTCTACCATGATGGCCATCTCCTCCTTCCACTGGCCCAGCAGGAGCTCCAGAGCTGGGAGTAGCGCACACACCTGCTCTGTGGCCGGCCTCTGCAAACCCAAACACACACATAGTACATACATACTAGTAGTAATAGTGTAGGGGTGTTACAATATATACACTATAGGAACAACTCTAAAGCACCAGTAATGGCATACATTTTTGTCAATTTCAGGTTTTCTACATCATTTGAACACAACAATGGCTGTTTACATTGTATGACAATTGGAAAATTGGAAAAAAACCTGGTTTAATAGACTTACATTGAACATTTTTGGTACACACACACATAAATATGTGTTAAACCCACATTCATTTATACTATTGAGGCTCAGCTGTTGATGTTTACGGTCTTCTCCAAAAATCTGTGCTAAAATGGTCAGCTTCAACACACATTCACATTCATCAGATACAACAGCTTACTCTGCCCTTTTAATGAATGTGTTATAAATATTTTATTATAATGTTTCTTTGTTTTGAATTCCAATCCCTAGAATTTAAAAGCAACTTCAAAAAAAGTGATAAGCTGCATCTACATGACCTTGGAGGGAGCATATTAATGATAGTTTTAAGTTTCTGTATAATCTTATGCTGATTTATTTCTCGATTTTTCAAGACTGTATTGAAATTCTAACACTATTAGTTGTAACACATAAATGCATACAACCAGGCATATGATGGCCAGTCACGCCACAATGCATGTACATCTATAAGATAGGCCTTCTGAGCAGTGACTGGATAAATAATATACATGTTGCAATGTGTACAATGCAAATAAATCAATAAACAACCTGCGACCAATTATTGTGAAAAAGTCATGCTTATAGTGCATACAGCTGTCTTGAGTGCCACTTAAAATCCCAGTCTTAATTTTAGTATTGACATAAATAAATAACTCGTTAACTAGTTATTATCTGTATAACTCACTAAGATTTTACCATGGAGCAACATAACCAGCTACTTTTAAACACACACATGCCTTAGTCTCTCCATGTATCAGCGGATAACAAGGTGTTCCAAATTGCTGCTGATGGAACCTCACCAGCCTCACTCCGGATCAATTTTACATGAGTCATAAAACTAGGGAAGAGGAGGAGGTTGGAAAATGAAAAAAAAAAAAAAAAGAGAAGACCCAGACTGAAGTGGCAGCAGAGCCAGTGCCACAATGTACATCTGGAACTACAATTAATGCACTGTCCTTCCGCTTTCACATTAATCTCCCCAATTTTCCGGAACTCAGGGGAAACGTATACCCTGACAGGCATTAGAGAAGAGATCCTCGCAAAGCCCATAGGGGTTTAGCCCCCTCTCTCTCTCTGACCCCTTCCCCCCTAAACTGCTGCCCTTTCCAGCCAAGAGCCCTTCCAAAAGAATGAGATTTTTAAAGGTATAGAGAGACATGGATGTCTTGGTAATATGATGAGGATATCATTTTGGCAATAACTGCGGGCACTAAAATAACTCCGGAAAGCTGTGAAAACTTTTCGCTCAAAACAACATGAGCAAGAAGCAGATCATCAGTGTAAAAAGAAACAGTGGCATTCTGCACGCTTGAAGGTTTTATTTTTATATTTAAAAACAAACTCCACAGACAGAAATTTTAAAAGGCAAGAGCTGTAACTTTAATGAATACCTATATTGTCATGAGTGTTGATTTGGAAAATGTAACCATATAAAACTGAGCTGATGGATCACCTGTAGATGAGTTAGACCAATTAGAAGCAACAAAACATCTATGTGATGTGACATCACAACCACAACTAGTTTTAACTTTGAGGTTAAGCCTCAAGCTAGTAAATATTCTGTGGTGTTCTTGGGCACAAATTAAAATATAGGTCAGAAATATCTATATCTATAAAATTAGACCTTTCCCAAATAATTTAGTCCTACTCTTGGACTCCAAAGCTTAAATAGTAGCAGAGTAACAGTGCTGTTTAGGAAGAACAGTAATGCTGCGCCATGGTGAGCCTTCCTGTAACAGACACGTGTTACCTGAATATCTTTGTTGCAGTAATGTCCTCCACGCTCTGACAGGTAGTGCAGCATGGCTTCCGCCTGCTCCTGCTCCCTCCTGGACTCCTGATGAAAATATGCTGCCACACGATGCAATGCCACGTCATCCTGCTCAAAGATTTTAGCCTGAAATAAGCAACACACACAAAGTACAGTATAACTGTAAAACTATCAAATAAAGAAGTGCACCAGGTAGACACACCATGAACACATTCCTTTATTAATATACTGTAACTATTCAGCATAAAAGTCTACAAAACTATTTTAAAACTTAAATTACCACATTCTGCATTTTATTGGAACTCGTATATCTCTTGCTTTTTAAACCAACAGGCTCCTCAAAATAATAATAATAATAATAATAAAAGGAAAAATCTACCATTTCACCATTTTTCTGGACTCATTTGATTTAGTGCAGCATGGTGTGTAAACTGTTAAATACAAGTCATTGGATTCATAGTTTTTAATAGTGTTTTGTGTGTGGGACAACTTTGTCTGTTCCATCTTATCAAATGTCAGAAAATTAAATATTGTGATAAATCATGTATAACTTTAATTATGGTGAAATTACATTGTAATATAGTCCACCTCTACTTCCATTCAGTCTAATATTCTGTCTTTAATTCTCTGTAGCTGTAATTATGCATTTTTCTTCCTCAGGCTTGGTGGAAGGAATAAATAAACAAACAAACAAACACACACACACAAATAGATAAACAGTTGTTGTAACTTGTAACATGACAGCCTGCCTGGACTTTTGGTTGAGATAATATTCTTTCAGATATTATTCTGTGGTCATCTTTTAGGCCAGTGCTTGATATGAGCTAATCTCTATGTGTGGTTGGTAATAGAAAACATCAGAGGTGCAATGGTGTTGTTTTATCACTCATCAAAAGTTTATTTTTTTATTTCCAACTTATTTAATTTCCTGCTTAAAACTACATATCAGTCTAGCCAACTTATCGTAAATTCCCTCTTTTATTTACAGAGAATTACACCAATAAGCATCAGGAATCTGAAATAAACACCAGCTAGGAGCCATGACACCTGAATTCACCTGTACTGGGACTCTTCCATGTTGTTATGATGGCTTGTTTTAAAGGAGTTTGTTAAAAACCTTTCAAATGATGTGATCAGGCATGAATGGCCCACATCCAGCAGTGAGTAGGGAAGTGAGTGTAAGCAGACTGAGGTAGTTTGAAAGCAGAGAGCTGTAATGTGTCCTGTCTCCTCTTACCAGCGCTTGGAGACGGTAAGCTAACTCCATGAGCAGGCTGGAGACTCCGCACAGACCTTCCTCCACCACAGACGGCAGGTTCTGCTTTACTTTACTCCCGTCTGAGGCACGGTGCGTTTTACAGACGGGCACGCTGCTTTTTAATCTCTTGCCTCGCGGTTCCGACATGTCTGAGTCTACAGTGAAGTTAGCGGCTCTGGCTGCTGATGAAGGAGAGAGTGTCGCTGAACTCAACTGAGCTGCTCGTTTCGGATTTCCTCACGTGCCGCGTGGCGTCGACGTTCAGAGCGCTGTAGTTTTAGGAAATGAGCTAAAATGTCTGCAGCGTTTGCAGCAGAATTAAGCAACCGAGGATTTAGCCGATTTAACAGCGTGAAATCGTTTCCCGTTCAAACTGTCAAGTTCATCCGGTGCGTGTGAGCGGACGGGGCGCTGTAGGAGGAAGAGCACAGCATCCACAGCTAACTCCGATACACACACACACACACACACACACACACACACACACACTGCAGCTGATCTACATGCTGATCTGTGTTCTTTTAGTCGGAGCACATCATTTAGTCAAC
The DNA here is from genome assembly GCA_021613375.1 of Megaleporinus macrocephalus. Classification (NCBI taxonomy): domain Eukaryota; kingdom Metazoa; phylum Chordata; class Actinopteri; order Characiformes; family Anostomidae; genus Megaleporinus; species Megaleporinus macrocephalus. Next base: position 50,768,853 of record CM038702.1, read on the forward strand.
AACATTTAGTCAACACTACATGTTTTCCGCGTCTGCAGATGTTAATGCACTGTTGGTCTTAGAAAAGTGTGTAGACTGGCTGCAGTGTGGTTCTGAATTCAGTAAGCTCCAAATAAGTTAACAGAATATTTTGTGTTTAAGGAGAATTCCACATTTTTTCTACATTTCTATGTAATTCAGATGTAAACAGTTATTCAGAGAGCCCAGCAGAGACTGTACTTCCTGCGTCAGCTGAGGAAGTTCAACCTGCCCAAGGAGCTCATGGTGCAGTTCTACACCGCCACCATAGAATCTGTCCTCACCGCATCCATCACAGTGTGGGGCAGCTCAGCCACCAAACACGACTTCAGAGAAGCTTCTTCCCACACACCATCACACTCATGAACAGCTGAACATTACAACACTACATTCTGAATACAGTCTACTACATACATACATCCATATCCAGAAGTTCTCTCACTCTTCTTTCTCTGTACAGTCTACTACATACATACATCCATATCCAGAAGTTCTCTCACTCTTCTTTCTCTGTACAGTCTACTACATACATACATCCATATCCAGAAGTTCTCTCACTCTTCTTTCTCTGTACAGTCTACTACATACATACATCCATATCCAGAAGTTCTCTCACTCTTCTTTCTCTGTACAGTCTACTACATACATACATCCATATCCAGAAGTTCTCTCACTCTTCTTTCTCTGTACAGTCTACTACATACATACATCCATATCCAGAAGTTCTCTCACTCTTCTTTCTCTGTACAGTCTACTACATACATACATCCATATCCAGATGTTCTCTCACTCTTCTTTCTCTGTACAGTCTACTACATACATACATCCATATCCAGAAGTTCTCTCACTCTTCTTTCTCTGTACAGTCTACTACATACATACATCCATATCCATATGTTCTCTCACTCTTCTTTCTCTGTACTGCACTTTTATTTATCTGATAGAGTCTCAGATCACTGTGTACCATCGTCTCCACCAGCAACTCTTCTGTTCCCCATATTTATATCTATTTAATTCAGTCTGCACTGTCCTTCACTGCTGCACTTAGCACTTTTTAATATACAACTCTAACATGTTTAAGTTTACAGGTGTGTCTGTGCGTGTATGTCACTGTGCGTGTGTGTGTGTGTGTGTGTGTGTAGGTTGGGCGTGCCTGTTATTTCTGTAATGTCAGTTATCGTGCACGGTTAGTTACTGTAACCAAAATCAAATTCCTTGTATGTGTAAGCATACTTGGCAAATAAAGTCACATTCTGATTCTGATTATTCAGAGTGGTCTGATGTGAAATTGTTTACTGTACAGTGGTGGTGATGGGAACCAGGGCTCACCATGTCTGCAACACAAATATATCTTATTTACTACCCAAATCCTGCAGTTACGCAAGACTTCCGAGTTGGTATATGTTATGGTAAAATAAGCAGACATCTAAAAACAGCATTTTCTTTTGGGGACTGTTTGTGACATGTGCTGCATGTATCCCTCCATCATTAATAGATTAAAATAAATGGATTCAAATCAATTACATGTCAAAACCTCATTACAAACTGTCATAAAACAGTGACTCAGGCATCAGGCTGAGAATCATTTAATGCAGTAACTTTGTCTGTGAGGGAGCTTTTGGAGATGTTCTTAACCCCGCCACTGTGAACATTGCTGAGTCTAGAACAGATAATTTCTCACCATACCACTCTAAATTTCAACTATTTAATTATATAGAATGTTTTGGAAAAATTGGTGGAGGTCTCCTTTTGCAGCAGAATTAAGCAACCGAGGATTTAGCCGATTTAACAGCGTGAAATCGTTTCCCGTTCAAACTGTCAAGTTCATCCGGTGCGTGTGAGCGGACGGGGCGCTGTAGGAGGAAGAGCACAGCATCCACAGCTCACTCCGATACACACACACACACACACACACACACACACACTGCAGCTGATCTACATGCTGATCTGTGTTCTTTTAGTCGGAGCACATCATTTAGTCAACAACATTTAGTGAGGTTTTAAAGTTATGACGGCAATATTGTGGGGTTATTATTAAGGAAAGAAAACTATCCATACGAACCTGGCCCTATGTGAAAAAATGATTAGCCCCTAAACCTAATAACTGAGTGTGCCACACTTGGCTGCAGCAACTGCAATCAAGCGTTTGCAATAACTGGCAGTGAGTCCTGCACATCTCTGTGGAGACATTTTCAAGCATGAACAGTCTGTTTAAGGTCCTGCCACAGCATCTCAATCGGATTATTTGGTTATTATTTAATCATGAAGAGTGATAGATGCGCTCCTGTAATTTTGGTAGGCTGGCCACTCCTGGGAAGGTTCACCACTGTTTCATGTTTTCTCTGTTTATAGATAATGGCTCTCACTGTGGTTCACTGGAGTCCCAAAGCCTTAGAAATAGCCTTGTAACCTTTTCTAGACTAGATAGATGTCAATGACTTTTGTTTCTCATCTGTTCTTGAATTTCTGCAGATCTGTGCTAATGTTTTGCTGTCAGAGAAAAACATTAGCAATGTTGTCAGAGAGGTTCTATGCAAGTCGCTGTCTGTGGGCTGCATACCCCGCTATGCTGAGGGATCCCTCTCTTGTTTCTTCCATGGCCCGTGTCGCTGTGTTCTCTCTGGGCTGGATGAGTGACATGAGGGACTGGGCAGACCCTAGGGGCCCGCTGGGCTTGGAAGGAAGAAAGAAGAACACCCAGCTTATGGTCAGCCCTGGGTCACCACAACCTGCACCCTTGACTTGACCTCTGCTCTTTAAGATGTTTACATAATCACCTTGTCTAGATTTATGTATGTGTAACAAATTACTGATCCAATCCAAGGAAACAGCTTTGATGGTTGGTTCACAGTGAACCTGGGTTAAAACTTTAACAAATGGAATTAGAAACCCTGAGACCACCCTTTTTATTATAAACATCATACGCAGTGAGGTGGGTGTGAGTGTGTGGGTGGTAGGCAGAACTGCAGAACTGTGTTTTTTCTGAGGAATGGAGTGACAAAGTTTGTCATACTGTTGGGGAGCACACTACAGACCTCCCTGTAGACCACCACCTGCCTTTTGTCCATGTTTTGTCTTTGGCTGAGCTGGAGAAGTGTGTCTCTGGGTGCAGCTGTCTACAGATTCCCAACATTTTTGGCCACTCTCCTCTACAGTCATTTCCTTTCTTTCATGTCTGCATTTTCTGGCTTATTTTTTAAAACTCTGTAAAATAAAAATCTATGGACAGAACTATATAACAAGCTCATGTTCACAATGCATGGTATCAGGGACTTTTCTTGCTAAAATAAAAAAAAATTCCTGATCAAAGTATTACTTTTTCATTGTTCAGTACTATGTAATGTGATTGGGGGGAGTTAGATCCTTCACATAGGATGTTGTTTTGGACTTGGAATGTTCAGATACTACCCTTATGTTAAAAACCCTGACTTTATTTCTGTTTATTTAATCAACTTACATTATTTAAATTCAGGCTTAATCCAGACCAGCTATTTGTACTGCCTGGTTTAAAATTCAAGTGCACTTATTTTTGTGCCTCAAGCGAACTGAACAAAACTATCATGGTGCAGGGGTTCAGAGAGTTTATTTCTGTGTGTATATATATATATATATATATATATATATATATATATATATATATATATATATATATATATATATATATATATATATATATCCACCGTCCACTTAATTTGGTACACCTCCTTATGTCTACTCCACTTGCCACGTAAGTGAATTTTAAAGTTCTGCGATTACGGACTGTCCATCTGTTTCTCTGTATACTTTCTCTGTATGTATGTATATAGCCCCTTTCACCTTATTCTTCAATAGTCACGCCCACCACAAGGCAGATTTAATTTGAGTGGTGGATCATTCTCAGCACTGCAGTGACACTGGCATGATCGCGGTGTGTTAGTGTGAGTTGTGCCGGTATGAGTAGATCTGACACAGCAGTGCTGCTATGATTTTTGAACACCCTGTCCACTCACTGTCCACTCTATTAGATACTTCTACCCTGTTGGTCCACCCTGTAAATGTAAAGTCCAAGATAATAGCTCTGCTGCTGAGCGGTTTGTGTCACTCATAGTAATACATTTAACCCAAACACTAAAGTTACTGCAACATTATAGTTTAAGTGATAACTACTTACACTTTGTGAAATGTATTAGTGTAAACACATAGTTCACATAGTAGACTGGTAACCTGGATTCAGGTCTTAGTGGTTAACATGTTCTTAACTGATTCAGTGAAGTTAAACCCAAAATATCTTTAGTTCAGACTGGTGATACCTTATCTAGTGGGCTAGCTGAATTGTTAATACTATTGCAAATCACTGAATCAGTCTTTTCAAAATACTTGCTGATAAACCATGTCTGTGAGTGATGGGAAGAGCCCCTCTCTTCACACCTGCTCTGGGCTGTAAAGATGGCGACCCTCCTTGACGGGCCATTATGACTACAGATCCAGTTCTGTGCTAGGACAGCTCCAACTCTAGATTATATTACCAGTGGATTACACTCTGAACAATAGTGAAAGGGACACGAGAACTTTGGTGTGGGGATTACTGGCCCAAACCCAGATTTATGTTTATGCCATCCAGGAGCCAGTCAGAGGGGCTGTTTGACTTGCCTAACCTCTGCTCTCAAGGCTCTGCTGAGGCCTCTGCTGGCTGTTTCTGCCCTCACCAAAGGAGTCACAGGATTGCCTTTACTTATTGATAGTCTGGTATGACTCATAGTGGCTAGACATCCCCTCTCTTAATGCTATCCAAACATACCTCAGTTAGACAGAGAGGCTTAGCTGTTTCTCCCTGAGGGATATCGCTTTCTGTCTGATCAGACGATGCTGCTGTCAGCTTTTAATGAATTTAACTAGCTTCTTTTAGGGCATGGTTAATAGGCTAAATTATTTTGATTAAGTATACCAATTGTGTTGGATTTGTACAGCCTCAGGCTTGGCAGTGAAACAGAGGACTTCTAATTGTGACGGCACTTTGTACACAGTCAAAGCTTTGCGGTAGGGATGACTCTTGCCCCATTATCGTCATTAACATTTAGTCATCTCTATATTCTCCCATCACAAACAGCTTAGTTATTTTAAATGAATGTGTTACATATTAGTTTGTGCTTTTCTCGTAGTCTAATGTAGGCGTTTTGTAAAGTCTGCCTGTCTTCCTGTGGTTTATTATTTCATTTGTGCCGCTATTTCTGATGCTGTTGATCCCGAGCATCATGGAGTGTTTGTGTAAATTCTCAGTACGCTGGTGCCGGAATGTGGCCTTTTCCATTTTAATGCCTGTCTCTCATCGTGAAGCTCAGAAAGTAAAATTGAGCTCATGCACAGCAGCCTTTGAATTCCTTCATTGCTTGTTTATAGTGGAAAAAAATAGATTGTATTTTTTATAAGCACTCAGTCTAAAGAACACTTAACAGGGAACCCATGTTTTTTTAATCTACATAATTAAATAGCGGTGATGCAAATTAAGTCATTTAGGTGTTTGGTGTGAATGTTCATGCTCTGTGAAGAATTTAATACCTTTAAATGCTCCCTCACAGAAAACATTATAGAAAATTGATAAGAATATGCTGCCGGATGCCCAAGACATTGTTTTATGATGGCTCTGTGATAATGTTTAAACCTTAATTGTATTAATCCAATAATTAATCCATAATTTTATTAATTCAATTATTTTAATCTATTAATAATAAGCATTTTCAGGGAAACTAATCAACAAATAAAATATTAATTGAGAAAAATAAGATTTTACTATAATACACTATCAAAAAAAATCTCAGCAGACTTGTACTATGTTGACATTGATGTTAGTTGGGCTCTATTTCTCTGTTTTAGTTCTGAAATAAAATGCTGAAGCTAAAACAATTGAAAGAGGGGTCAACAGTAAAGCAGCCCAGATGCTGAACCAAAAGGAACAGGATGAATTAGAAGCTAACCATGATATAAATAGGATGTCATACATAGGATGTCACACATAATCAGATAAGTAAGCAAAAAGCAGATTGCTTTCCTTACAAAGCCATGTTATCATCCAAAATAACATAATTTCACATCTACTAAAATGTTCCATGTACACGTGACTGAAGAACTATGACTAGATAATGGATATTGAATTGAATAAATAACCAATAATTACTTAGAAATAAATAGGAATTTGTTCTTAAGTTTAAAGAGGCAGTAATGGAGGCCTTAACCCACCAGTAAGTCCTGTCTTTTTAAAAGGCTAATAAAAATATGACATAGGATATTCTTTGACTAATAACACACCATATTGCATCAGATTGCTACTGATTGTGCACTATATTGTGTGCTATATGGGGCCATGACAGAGCACGGGAGGCCGCCCAGGGCTTACAAGCACAGCTGGTAAGTACATCAATGGGTCTTTGCTTTTACCAGGGCCAGCAGCTGTCTGTTAGCAATGTTCAGTAACGTCACCAGCACAGCATAACCCAACCTACAGGCCTGCTAATTGCCACTCGAACAGCGCAGTGAGAGGGGTGAAGAAAAATACAAAGGGTGATCATAACACAAGAAAGCCCGGAAAGCTGATCCCTTTGTCGACCCTCTGTTTCATAGGTGGTACCTGACACCTCCCGTAGAATCATCCACAGTGGAATGGCTGCGTTATAGGGGCCTTTACTGTTGTATAAGGGGATTCAAAGCGTGCTCCTCAAACTCTTTATTTGGCTTTTGCAGGTCTGGTAAAGTTGTTGTTAAAGTGTTGTGAGTGAGATGCGTGCCGCCTTGTTGACGACCAACATGTGCCGCAGGGTACTGTGTGTGTGTCTGTGCGTCTGTGTACTCTGGCCGGGGCACATTTGTCCTAGGCACTGCGATTAGGCAGAAAGCCCCTGGAATGCTGGCCCCTCATTAAAGAGACAAATATAGCATACTGAGTTTGGCCGTGTGTAACATAATATCCTGTTTTATGCAGCACGAATTGAAGAATGATAAATGATGATCATGTTGTTGTTGTTGTTGTTGTTGTTGATGATGGGACCTTTTTAGAACTGAGCTGTTTAGATTCATAGATGTATTGGTCATTTTCAGTTTCAGTTCATGAATTACATCAAATAGCAACAGCTAGAAATCTAATAAGGGGAGGAGAATTAAGACAAATGGCATTAAAAAACAAGAAAATGTTTATCATTTTAATGCTGATGACGATGTGTAACCATTTTAGAACCAGACTTATTGAGCTTTTTCAGTTTCAGTTCATAACAAATAACATTAATAAATAACAAAAATGTAGCAAGACTCTTTTATTTGTACTCTTCAGGTCTGGTGTGTTAAATCTAAAAGCTACATATGTACCTATACACATACATTATCGGTAAGAAACCATGACTTTTAGAGCTAGCCCCATTGGATAAGCTAAGCTAATAGTGATTCACTTGAACATTTTTGGCCATTCTAGTTTAAAAAAGGACACTTGAAGTGTGTAAAAGACCATTGATTTATTTTATGTTAAACTTTCAATAGAACACTGTAAATGGACTGCATGAGCTGGACGTATACTATAGCTGCATTGTGAGTCTCTTGTTATTATAGAACAGACAGAGGAACGTTACATCAATGGTGGCTGCTAAGCCACCAAAAATGAAACCTATCCGACTCTCTCAACTCTCTCTCAACACAGCAGCTGTGTGCAAGACATAAGACTAACTATAGCTCATTGACCTAGAATTAAACATATTAATCATACATTTTACCTTTTCAAAGTGTTACACACATATGTACAACACACATATGCTACAAATGAGCCTATTTCAGCCTTTCAGGCAACTCATGTTGGTTTGTTATGAGAAACTGTCCTATTGTATTTATTGATCAAGCCTTTTTACTACTATCTAGTCAACATTACAGAGTTCTTCTCTATATACAGCAATACTAATAAGAGAGTTGGAATCCATCTTGGTTACAGTGCTAGAATATTATTTATCTTCATAAAATCAGATTATTTGGTAAATCTGACACCACATGCCTTCATTTCAGCTCCTGAAGTCCTAACTAATCAGTAGTTCACTTAGCTGCATCTGCCTAGATACTAGGCAAAAACCCTGATTAGACAATTTTAAAACAACCGCCATCATGATAACTTGAAATAAAAATGAATGAAATAATTTTTAGTTCACAGAAATCAGACGACCTAGAGGACTCTGAAAGTTGCCTAATGTTGTTGAGATATTAAAACCAAATAAGGCCTAAAGGTTTGTACACATCATTATAGTGATGGTTATTGGAGACAGGACTAGATTCTCAGTGTAGTGTACACATGCTCAGCAGCTAGCTTTGCTTATACAAACTCCTTGAATCCATATCCTATGAGTTAAAATAAGTTTAAAGTGCTACATCTTGTCGACAGTTTGGCTGTAAAAGTAGTCAGAAGGTTCCAGCTCTCTGACGTTGAATAAAATGTGAGTCACGCCGTGCGCCCGGAGTTACAGGGGCAGGAGAGCCTGGTGATGAGTGGGCTGGGGCTGGTGTGAATGTTTGGGATGTAGAGCTGTGGCATGGCTGCCCAGCTCGCCGGCTTGGGTTTCAGCTTGCTCTCCTATGCTGTCAAGAGTAATGAGGGCCCTGGCACCATGCGAAAGTCACCTTAGCTTTATGGTCCCTGTAACTCTGCGCATTCTAGAGCGTTCCACCACACTCCTCATTCGTAGAAGTGTATGGGTATGAGTTAGTCATCTATTGCTAAACTCAATTTCAGTTTGGTGATTTCACAGTTTAAAAAAGCAGCATGAGTTAGTATGTTTGATGCTATAATTTAGCATCAACAAGCTCATTGAGGATAATTGAGCTCCAATTTCTATTCATAGCTAAACATATTTGAAATGTGACTACACCTGTCAGGAAGTAGGTTAGTATAGCGCCGACGTCCAAAGAAAAACAAGTATTTCCAGAATAACTTTACAGGAGAGGCTGAAACTATTCTTTATGTTCAATGTAAGTTAATGTGAAGATGTTTTATTCCAAAGGACATTGGAGAATGTCTATTCATTCATTCATTGTGGAACTTTCACAGCATATAAAGGGTGTTGTATTCAAATAATATAGAAAAAAATAAAAATCAACAAAAATGGAGAAACATATTTTTCTTAAGGCAGTGATGATATGCATTTCAGTAAACACAAGAATATAAAATAAAAGGTAAAACAGATAAAATGAAGATCCATAACCTTTCTTACTTATGTGTAATCTAGGGCACACATTAATTACAAGGATAAGCTATGCATGCATATTGTGATATCAATTGCTTTGCACATCATTGTCCACTAATCATTTAATAAAAATAAATAAATAAATAAATAAACATAGAAAGAGAAAAAACAATTGACTTTAGTTTGGAACATGGATTTTCTTTGTTCAGTGACAATATATAATAACAATACAAGTTTTTATTTTGAATAATACTTGAAAAAAGTAGAAATCCTCCAAAATAATACTTAAGCACAGGAATGATGTACCGTCACTTAAATATTTCCCACGTTGTTAACCCCTTAAGCTGCAGGCATTGATATATAGATCCTTCAGTTCCTTGTTCTCATAACTGCATAACTTAAATGCTAGTTTTATAGTAGGTAACAAATAAATGATAGTAGTGACTGAATAAGTACATCTGAAGGTCAACAACTCAATATTAAGCATGTAGTTTAAAGCATTTAAACATATTTACACTGTATGGACTCTAAAGTATTTCAGTGGTGAGATTAATATGCTGGCAAAAGTGACCTATGGCAACAAGACTTGCAGGTATTAAAAGAAATTTGGCACTTAAGATGACAGATGAGTATGTGAAGATTAGCTGGCGTATAAAATGTCTGTGTGGTTGGATGTGTGTTTTTCAGATGGTTGGGACGTGTCTCTGAGTGGGGTGGGGTGGGGTAAAGAGGCATCTAGTAGCAATTTAAAGGGCAATGTAATTCTATGAGATAGAGGGCTGAAACTGAACCCTGCTTAAGAGCCAGGCTCTGGGCAGCGGGAGGCTGGAGGGTGGACAGAGGCTCAGAGGTTCATGGTGGGGGTCTTCTGCCTGATCCCCTGCAGTCTGTCATATTGGAGGGCCAGCAACAGCCCACGTATATGTGTGTGTGTGTGTGTGAAAGAGAGAGAGAGCTTGGGGTGTCATGGCCTGGCTCCCCAGTAAACACTTCTTTGAAGAGGAGCTCTTTAAAACAACAGGAGCAGTCATCAAGACACACCTTCACCCCAGCCCACCCAGTCTCAAACCACTCTGTGTGTTTGTTGCTCGGGCCTATCTTCACCCCTACGAACATACTATTGTGATATGTTACATATCACTATAATATACCAATATTTAACAATACTGAGCAAAAAGACCATGCTATTTATTTTATTTAAGTAAAAACAGCTCTAAAGTACAGGATACTTGTTTTTTCAGCATCAGGAAAAGAGCAGAAAACATGTATTTGCTTAAAACTTTTCAAGGAAATAGGCAGGAATATTTTCCACACCTTCATTTTTTCAGTTCAGTCTTAGCAGTTGGTTGCATTTTCTGCTTCTCGTCCACATCTTTTTCTGAGCTTGAAGTGCTGCTTTTTGTGTTGTTTATTCGATGGTGACTGGTTTGGTGGTCTACCAGGGCTTGTACTGTTGTTGGAAGTTCAGTTTCCTCTATATTTTTTAATTGTTTTTCACTTTTCCGCTTATTTATGTAACTTTCCCCTTCCTTATGTAAGAGGATTATCTTATTATGTTACCATCTATTTATTTATTATGAATTAAATAAATGAAGGGATGTCTCTTTTTATATTGAATAGATGTACATAGAAATAAAAATAATTCACTTTCCTCACCTAAAACACTCACTACAGACTTATTCACTCATTCATATTCATGTCCTATGAGATATCTTCAGTGATCATCCAGAAAAAGCTATAAACCACACAGTCTCATTCAGTTAAAGCCTTGTTTCTAGTTGACCCTGAAGACCACTTTTAAAATAAATGCGAGAAATTCTGATGAGACTCATGTTACACGGCCAGTTAGGCACAAGGTCAGACAAAAGTGAGCATGTATGCATGCGTGTGTTCTCAGTTGTGTCTACATGTGTGCTTAAATGTGTGTATGTGTGTTTGGACCTGGGAGGGGGTGGGAAGGGGTCCTCTCTCTGTGTGGTCTGTTTAATTCTCATCGGTCCCAAAGCCATGGGATCTTCAACACTCTTTGGACCAGCTCAGTCAGTGAAGCCCAAATGGGGCAATATATTACCACACATTTTTACCAATTATACCTACATTATCTGCACACTGGACGGAGATACTGCAGCTGCTACTATGTACATCACTCAGCTGAAGGGGCATTCTAGCACGTCTAAGATTCTAGCACTTCTAGACCAATTTGTAATTGCGTAGTGCTTCATTTAACTTTGCTACTTTTGTCCCATTATGTGTCACCTCTTTATCAGTTTACTGGATGATTATTTTAGTTACTTTTCTTACTTCCTAATAGCATTTCAGTGTAATTTGGTTAGCCTAGACTATGTTACCCAAAGTACAATCTAATGTACCATTAATGTATAATCAGAATTTTGCATAATAATCGGCTGGTAGGGGTATAAGAAATATCTATACATGTAAATATCATGTTTTGTGATAGTGTATCAGTTCTCAACAATATAATATAGAGTTCTTATAAATAGTTTACATGCTTTTAGATTATTGCACTCCAACCCAAACAAGTACTCTAGAATTTTTGTTAAGAATAAGCTTTAAAGAATTGCAATATATCACAATATCATTATACTGAATCATAATTCCTGTATCATAATACATATCATATTACCAGGTTCTTGCCAATGCAAAACAGCAATACTTATTTAATTATTATTAACACTCAAAACTCCCAAGCCTATTGCATCATGTTGCTTAATACCCCACAAATATATAGAAACCAATGCAGACTGTCAGAGTTATTACAAACTACAAGATTTTGTTTATGACTCCTAATGGCCTAGTTGCTGAGCCATATCTTACTTATCCAAAGACGAGTTATAGGCTATAAAGGCAATTTTGCTCAGCTTCCAGGATCACTTACAAGGAATTTTAGGATATTAGGAATGCATGTCTGATATGTTTTTACATTCAGAAATCATATTTGTTACTTCCAAATTCCTAGATGTATTGAGTTGTGTTCCCTTTGTAATGTATTGTATAAAGCACAGATTTTGTAATGTTTTATTACTGTTTGGTTATAGAAGTGAGGAATGGAGGTCTGTGCTCACTGGTAGGTCCTGGTCATTTAAAGGGTTAACATACAGTAAAATGTCACATGATTCTGGACATAAAAGGTTGAAATACCTAGAAGGTAGTGAACGGTAAAAAGTGAGAATGCCCTTTTAAATGTGTGACTTTATAAACTCTACTAAATTGCTAATGCTAAAGTGAGACTGTGTCTGGCGAGTGGTCTGTGAGGTTGTCCCCAGCCGTGGTGGCCCTTGGCCGGGCATCGCAGATGCTTTAGCGCCCGGGGGAAGGATCACAGCTCCACAACGTTATGATAGGCTCTTGGCTTTGATCTATCTGTGTTGGCTCGCGTCCTGGGGCAGGAGATCCAGGAGAACACACACAGACGCTGTTGTGTGACAACAGGACGTTGAGACACTAGGCCAGGGTTTGGGACTGTTATAGTGGCAGGGAGGCAGGTGTGAAAACCAAGCAGAAGACAAACCGACTTCTCCCAAATTTAGCCAAGAATTAGGGGGAGGAGGTAGCTAACAGTGTGCCCATCTCGGTTAGCCACCGTCACCTCCCCTGCTTTGTTGCTTTTGTCTTGGTGGTCCATTTTGCTACATTTTTTGTCACATGCAAATGGCCAGGGTTTCTTTGCAGTGCATGGTGGCCCAAATGTAGAATATCCTCAGTGGATGTGAGGCATAAGGAATGTACTCTGTCACTAGCATACTATACTTGTCACCAAGCAGCCACATCTTTAAGAACCAGAAAAGCTTGTTATCAGAGAGCACTATCAAATTAATACAAATGATCCATAATGTCTGCTTAGTGGTGGAAATGGTTACAACACTATGCAAAAGTACGTCTTTTATTTACCTAATTTACAACGTCTGGAAAATAACTCCATATGTCAACTCTTTTTCAAAATACTTGCTTTCAGTTTTAGAAGTTGATTTGCATCTTTCTTGTCATAATAATACCAATTAAAATCTAGCCTAATGAGTGTATTTTCTCAGTAACTTGGCAGCTACACATCCTTTCAGACCCTTAGCAATGAAGTGTTTTACTAATAGTGACTGTTTTGGTGGTTGACCAGGTCTCATGTCCTCTTGATCTTTTAAAACCCATGTTTTAACTGCATATGGAAAAACAAATATCTCCAAAACGGCAACTTTACAGAAAGAAAAATAAAAAAAGTTCCTTACTTTTAGGAAGTTAATGTAAAGAGATTTTATTTTCTGGACAATTCTGGAGCATTTTGCTTGGTCCTATCATCGTTTTCGCATAATGCAAAGTACAGCTGATTCTCTCAAACCAAGACAAAAAGTGAAAAAATATATACCTTTATTTTATATCTAATCATTTAAAAAATATCTTCTGAATAAAAATAAATAACTTGCCTAAATCAAATAAAAGTAACAACCAGTACTGTGCAGTTAAAAACATTACACATGCATTATAGTCTATGTGTTGTATTTAATGCAACACTTATTTGGAGGATATGTATCCAAGCCTTCTGTCTCTTTTACTTCTTGGAATGCATTTGTCACCTTAACAGTTTAGAGCATTAGCACATTAAAGCTAAGGGCCATCAGCATGCGAACTGGGCCTGGTGTGAAACAGAAGGTGCTGGTCACTAATTATACTCATTTGCGGTAATTAGTGAGGACGGCACATGCCTTCTTTTCTCTGCCTGTCAACAGGCAGAATTTAAGGGCTACACAGAGCTGTCACTAGCATGTAGTCTCCAAAGACTCACAGCAAAAGTGCAGGGTGTTTCAATGAAATCTGAAGGGATTTTTGTTCCAAACTTGCAAAGTTCAGGCTTAGAAGTCTGTTGCTTTTTCTGCTTCTCATGATCCAAGACTGCAAAATGACTTATATGCAAATATTGATTGTTACTGTTTTGTTTAGTTAATTATCCTTGAAAGGTAGCTATACATAAGCATCTCATACATTCTGCATTTTAATGTTATCATATACGTTGTGCAACTTTTTGCTGGCACTTTCTCATAACCCGAGAACGCAGACAGTCACAGTCACAGCTCTAAGGCCTTCTTGGGTCACCCAAATCATATCCATTTTGACTCTTAATTCCTCAAGTTCCTGCTTTTGCCCTTTCTGTCTCCATTCGACTAAGTTACTACCCAAATATCTTAATGCTAACGTGAAGCATGGCTGTGACGAAAGTGCTGGAATGTGCTCTCTGTGGACAGTTAAGAGCTTACCTTAGTGTTTATAGCCAGAGTGATGCAGTTCTCCTCTTAATGGGAGGTGCCAGGACCCCTGTAACACTGTGGGATAGAGTTACACAAGCGTGCACACACAATTTGACAATGGAGAGTCTGGCCATGCATGCTGTTTAGTCTCACAAATGAAAATGAGTTTAAGACCTTAATACAGTGATTTGATGCAAATGATGTTTTCTTGTTATTTCAGAAGTTGTTTGCCGTTGGTAGGCCTATATATCTAGAACTTTTTAATGTTTGTATTATGGCATGATAAGTGAATTGGCATTATAGCTGCATTGCTCTGCATCCTGCATGCTACTGTAGTACTTTGTAGAAAGATGGAGTGCATATGGAAACATGACCTCTTTCATGTCCGTGGCCTCGAGCCCCTCTGCACTTCAGCATCCATACTCTCATACTTGCCTTTATGTCAGAGCCGCTATTACTGAAAGCTTTGTCGTGCGTGGACAACGTTATGGAGTATGTCCTATCAGCACCTGCACCATCTGCCAAGTCTCCACAACTGGCTTCGGTCAAACAGGCATTTTAAAGTAGCCAAGCTCTGAGGTCCGCCCAGCTACATTAAAGCAAAACCCTTGAACTCTAGAAGCACCGGTGGGGCTCTAAGAGGTGAAACTGGACCCTTTGTTTTTTCCAAACAAAATTATCTCAAAAACCAAAAAAAGAGGATTGGAAATGACGTTATTAGCATGTTGTGTCAGAGAGCAGGAGAACATGCAACTATAGAAGGGGGAGCAGCTCAAGGGGCTCAAGGCTTTAGCCGCAACGCATGATGGGTACTTTGGCAGAACCACTGTGTTCTCGATGACAACGCCATTTGGCTCGTGTCATACTTTCTCCATTTCTCATAAAATGCCATGCAGAGTAGCTCATCACATGGGCTTCCCAGCAGTCCCAGCATTCAAAGCGCCACCACCCCCTCTATTGTTTTCTTTTTATTATTATTGTTATCATTGTTTCAGAATCTGTTCAAAAATGTAAACACATTCAAACACATTTAATTAGATCAGATGTCTTGCAGTACCAAGAAACATTTTGGGGGTCCCTCTGTTTTTATTGGTCATTTCAAGCCCAATGCCAGGTGCGGGTATAGCTCTCGCTCGGGAGGTTGGATCTATTCCCAAGTGTTGGGCCTCATAACAAGCCATGTCCTGGTGTACTGGGCTGAAAACCCACACGCAGATCACTTCCCGCACCGCAGCCTTTAAAGAACTGCGCCCGAGTAATCCCCACTCCCACAGCCTTGTGAAACATTAAATGTTGGTGTAAGCAGTGGAGGCGCCATCCTGCCCGTCCTGCACTTAACATGGGCTCTGTGCCAGCCCCAGGGTGGGGGGTCCGAAACCGCTGGCATTGGGCTTGGAAAATAGGAGCATGTTGTGCACAGAGAGAGAGTGGAGTGTGAGCGAGAGGGGCGATCAGGTCCGAATGATGAGAGATGTTGAGAGGCTGTGCTAAGCCCCGCCTCCTCCCTCAACCCCCCTTTCTCGTAATGCTAGGATCAGTGATTAGCCTTAGGAACCCAAAGTACAAATCAGATACAGGGATAAAGAGATGGCTGGCTATGTAACAGTATTAACATTAGCTCAGTTTCAAAGTCAGGTCTTATCTTGGCACATATTCCCTACATGACCTCATCTTTCTATCAGAGCAATGTTGAGAATAATAGTCCTTATTTTATTGAATTGTAAGCAAGTGCAGTTTTTGACACTTTGTTTGGTACTTTGGTAACAACCTCTTGCTCTCGTGATAAAACCTTATCTCTTGTCACCATAGTGAGGGGAAAGGCAATGAAGTGTTGACAGTGGGCGTTCTGCCATGCCCAATCCTATCCTCCATACTCCATTCACACGTCCCATTAACATGTGTGATCATCACTGCCCTCTCCTGCCTCCTGTCCTCCAAGCACAGGCAGCTCTGACTGATACCACAGGGCACTGAGGTCAGTTCTGCAAGTGTTTCTTCTGAGCTCAAAGTGAAAGTAGTATGCTTATAGAAAAAGTACATTGTTTTTCTAATGGCAAAAATTATGTGTCAGAATCTTATTATGTTTTTGATAAAAGAATCTATACACATAAAAATTAAGGGCTCTAAATGTTTCTTGGTTTATGTATGGTTATAAGAAAAATAAACTGCTATGAAATCTTTTCAAAACTCTTGTAGGTTCTTTAGATCAAAAAGATTGTTCAATTTGCATTTTTTGTACAAGAAGAAAGAACTGTCCTTGATAGTTTGTTTAGAGATCTAAATAGTTCTTAACTGCTCCAAAGAAAACGCTCTATCTGAAACCTTACTTTTAAGAATGTAGCTGGCAAGTTACACAGAATCTTATTTAGGTTTACCTTTAAACCCTTGAAATTTAAGTGGTTAATCTGTTTCCAGTATTTAATGTGTTAATTCTTTGCCTTTATAACAATTTCTTCCTTTTCTGTATTTAGTGTTTCAATGAAATCTGAAGGGATTTTTGTTCCATACCTGCAAAGTTCAGGCTTAGAAGTCTTCTCATGATCCAAGTAATCCTAAACACATTCAGTGATGTTGAGGTCTCTACCTCACTTGTACCTTATCTCACAGTGAGACCATTTCTTGAACTTTAGATTAACTTAAGTTTACTTGGCAAAACCATCCACGAAACAACAGGTCTACAACAAGGCATAGTCAATGTATTCATCCTGTGGCACAGGCAGAAATATTTTTTGAGTAGGCTTGTGAAAAATTACATAGGCCGACTGGGTAGATACAATTTCTAAATGTGCTAATGTCTCACAATAGAATAACTCTTTCTGACAGTCATGCAGTTGTTGCTCTACTTATGCCAACACTTTTGCACCTATAGTGATACAAAATAACACCAATCCACCACAACACTGGATTCACATAAAAATATCCAACATTACAGCACACTTCACTACAAACCATGCATCCGCTGACCACAGTTAGCCCAATAACGACTGCATGAGTAAGGTTGGGACAAACAACAAAGCCAATTTAAAAACCTAAACCTAATCATCAGGAAAAAAACATATTGCTACAGCAGACATGAACCATGTTTAAGGTCCATTCATGTCTTACCTTTAACCAAATCCCCATTTCAGTACACAATTGACAGTAATAACTTTTTTCATTTTGACTTTGGATGAGTAGAAAACAGCAACATCTCAGGACAGAATGTTGCTCTTAAACTACTAAAGCTTCAAACACCAGCATGCAGACAGTGAACTGTGGGCTTAAGGCAATGGCAGACAACAATGGTGGGAGGACTAAGGAAAATAAGATTGGTGGGGGATTGATCATAATACAGCACAGAAGACAAACAAATTTAAATTTTATTAAAAATGTTAATTGAATAAGTATTAATTGTGGATTTGATTGGGTAGTTTTGTGATTTATCTTGGTAGGCAGTGAAGGTAATAAATAAGTTTCATTAAAAAAATGCCGATTAGAGGTGAGGGTAAGCCTGCGGATTCAGTCGCTCCTGGTGGCAGTTTTTGAAGGTCTTGTGCGATTGTTTAATTTTTTTTTTTTTTTTACCTTGTAATCAGTTTTATAGTTTCAGATTTTTTCCCTACATATCTTTCTTTGACTCTCCCCTTCATTACGCAAGACGGTTCCTATAGTGATATTTTATTGAATCCCCCCAGAAACATCCTCTAAAATTAATAACTTATACTTAAAGGGCATTTTGAAATTAAATAAACGAGGGATGAGATTGCTGCTCAGCACAATGTGGACCTGCCAACTGGTTCACGTATACTGGGGTGAATCAGCGCTCCTACTAAGATGACCTTTGTTAAAGTTATGGTTAGGCAAAACTCTTTAGTCTACTGTTGCATAAAAATAAGAAATCAATCGAAAATACATGAAAACTCAACAATAACCTAGTGAAAGCCTAATGATCATTTCAACTACATCACAGGTAGCTGAAACCAAAATTATGCTGGAGAACTGATCTGAAATACAACCTCTACTCTAAATCAGTATTTAACACAAAGAATTAACCCGGTCTCACACACGCATGCAGAATAACCACACAGTGCAGTTAAACCTCAATGGATTTAGCAGCTCTGGACTAGCCTGTCTGGCTGGGTGAACTCTAGCGGGTATCAGATTTAATATCAACCTGTATCTCTGCATGTTCTGTGCTCCTAAAGAGCGTGGTAATGCGGTCTTGCCCCTCACACTGCAGGAATCGGAGCGGGTGTGAATAATCGCACCATATCCAGGTGTATTTAGTCAGGGTGGCAGACAGGGTTGTAAATTGGTTGGTCTGGGCAGTGGACATGCTATGCTATGTGCTGGGATCCACATATAAAATTAGACCAAATATCCAGATGTTGAACCTGGAGATCAGAAGTCTGGGGAAAAGGCTGTACCCTGTTGGATACAAGAATGTGTACACAGTCTTAAACAATGACTTTCTACAGATTTTTCTGTGTTTCTAATTTGCCTAAGTGGACTAAATGGACTCACCATGAGATCATTATAGACATGGACAACTTCCACAATTAATTTCTTTACCTGCAAAGATGAAATGTATAGTCCATTAATATTATTGTAGAAAAATGTTTTGTGCATAAAGTACATGCCCTCCAAAACAGACAGAAATTGGATTGGTTACTGTGAACAAAAGAAATGCACAGCCCCTCCTCCTCCCTCTTCACTTCTTACCAGTCCAGAACAAACACTGGCACATCAAAATGTATCCATTTCGGTAAATTAGATTCATTCAGGTACTAGGTGGTATTACCAGACAGGCTTGCTGGTTAGCATGCTAACCTCAATAGATTTCTCTGCAGCACTATACATAGGTGTTTTTGACACAAAAATAAAACGGTTATTTCTTCTCATTCTGTTAATTATTATTATTCAATTTGAAGTGTTTTGCCCTAAATATAATATTTAATTAATATTTTCCTCAAAACTTTTCCCAAGTAATACACAGCACCATCAGCCCAAGCAGCCACATTTAAGAACATGTATTAATACATAAGAACATGTATTATCTTGGGGTATTTTTTTTTTATTATTAATGAATGTCATTCAATAATTCATTTTATATTTAAAAATAGTAAATAGCATTTAACATTTGTAGAGTACACTATATACCCTTTTCTATTGTTGACAGCAACAGCCAAAATGTGGATGAATTTTAGATTTATTTTATTTAAATTTGTATATATTGTCCCCATATTGTACTGACTTACATTAAAGGTTAAGAGCATTTTTGGCCACTCCTGTAAAGATACTATTTTAAAGATACTGGTTTTCCATTGGACAGTGACAATATGTATATTTAATTTAATAATAATATTTTTCAGTATATATTGAGTTAAAAACTTATATTGAAAACTTTATTAAATCAGTGATGTAACATTATTAAATATTACTTATTACTAATTACTGAATTGTATTCATAGACCAAAGCATAGCACATTATATGTTTTATATTTTCATTATAGTTTAACCATATCATCTTTATAAGACTTTATAAGACACTTTAAAGTCTCACATCTGAAATACATTTATTTTTACTGTTCTCAACATCTGCTCTAACAGTGCTTCAACAACCCACCCTCAGAATCACCTCACTTCTCAATCCAATACTTTCTCATGGAGCTCCACTGAATTAGTCTACCACATTGAGCTCTCTCCAAACAAATCTGTGACCCTGATTAGGGCTCCCTCAGTAGCCTGGAAGGGCTCTCCCCCGTGGGAGTTTCAGTCCCAAGCCCTTCCCAATCCTAGCACTGCTGAATGTAGAGGCCCTCTGGTAGCATTGCCTCTTCAGTTGATCTGAGATCAGCTGACTCTGTTTAAGACTTGTGAGAACTCTGGCAGGCAGGCTGATCCTAGATCAGAGTTTAAGTACAGTGAAAGGAGGCCTCGTAGAGGGCATGTACTGACATGCTGTTCCCGCCTGGGTGTTAATCACACTGGACTGTCCCCACCCTGCCCACTCTCCACAGGGGGCAGCAGTAGAGGACTAATGGGGGGTTCAGTGAGGTAGAGTTAGATGTGCTTTCCAGATGAGCTAGGGGTTTTCCCCCACTGCCTTTATTGTCCTTGTTTGTGTTTTTTTTTCCTTTGCTGACATGGTGTAATTCAAATTAAACATACACTGTCAGTACAGGCAACACAATCGCTATTACTAATTACAAAGGAACTGATAAGTGCTTCTCAATAAGTGTTGACCACTTTCTCTGCTGAGCATCGATAACCTGGAGTTGGGAATATATAATCCCTCAATGATGACCTACATGATTAGGGGTCCTCTCGTCACCCTTGACCTGAGGAGTACTGGGCTTTGTTGCTGACTGGAGGGCACAGTGACCTTCCTGGACAGTTTATCCTGAAACAGGAAAACAGAGCAGGTGGCCTTACCACTGACTGACCATCTGCAAAACACATAGTGACTGGGCACAATACAGGCAATGATGTGCAGAATAGACATGATACATAATATCTGTCTTATATATATGTATATGTATTATGTTTCTCTATATGTCATAATACTTTTGGTAACTAAAAAATAAAACTGAAAAATGACATGTTTATAATACCTGTTATATATATATATATAAACAGGTATTATAAACATGTCATTTTTCAGTTTCATTTTTCAGTTATATATATATATATATATATATATATATATATATATATATATATATATATATATATATATATATATATATATATATATATATATATATATATACACAACTGGAGATAAGTTTTATTCCAACAGATATCTTATGTATGTATGAGATATCTAAGAGCAATACAATTCAATATTTAAGCAGTTGCTTAAGTTTTAATGTTGAAGTTTTTTTCCAAACCTCTCATTAAATGTAGTTTATGGTAAATGGTAAGTGTAATTTGTAATCTGTTTTTTGGCTAATCAATAATTTATTATGTTAAGTAACAACATTTTGAACGTTTTGTATGGCTGTGGGCAATAAGAAGAAGTCTTGGACCAAAATCATATCAGAGTTTGCCTGTATTTGCTGTAATGTTATATGGTGTTTACCAGCAAAAGCACACTTACTGCTGTAAGTAACACTAATTGCTTATAAAACTTTTGTGCAGTACTTAATGACATTGAAAAAAAAAAAACTAAGAGAAGACATTTCAACACTATGGATCTGAAAGGATGTGTAGGTGTCAAGAAGCCCCTCACTGGGAACAAATAGATAAAAGAAGACAAAAGAGGATTTGCAAATCAAATAAAGGAGTTGCTGGTGTTCTTAGAACAATGAACTGACCACCTCAGAGCCTGAATGTGTTTAGGACTACGTAGATCGTGAGTAGCAGAAAATGCAACCAACTTCTTCGACTGAACTTTGAAGGTGTAGAAAAGATTCCTGAAGATTTCTTTAAGAAATGAACTCAAGTCTACTGAAAGGAATGGAAGCTGTAATATTGGACAAGATTAAACATAATGAATACTGAAAAGTGTTATTTTAAGTGGTTGTTGGAGATTCTGTTATATATAATCTGTTAAATGTTCTCTGCTTATAGGTAAAATCAATTAATCAGAACATTTTCTCTACAGCAGCATGTATAATAACTTTCTTTTTGTATTTCATGACCACAGTTATGCTTAATTAGTGTAAGTGAATAAGGATGAATTAAACTTAGTAATACATTTATTAATAAATAGTATATAAACATATATTAAAGTTTTTCCACAAGAATTGTACCACATAAGTTAAAGTTTGCAAAAGACTATTGCTATGTTTTCCAAAGTACTTAGAGTTACTGGCCTCCTTATTAAATTACAGAACCTGTTATACCTAAGATTGCCCTAGTGTAAAACGTGATATTTTGTGAAACTGGGCTCAGAACAGTAATCACTACCTTGTCGCCGACCCCACAGTAATGCAAGTCCCTGGTCTCATTAATCTCAATACAAATGGCGAGAGACATCATGTCATGACTGAAAATTAATTGTTACTAATTATTTATTGATTATGTTTAGTCTTTGTCTTGTACAGGTCTACTCAACAGGTGGAGTATTCAGTAGTGGGGGAGCTGAAACTGGCAGTCTTTGCCTCTAAATTAGCTTCCTGTGTCTTGACCCCCAGGTCCCTGACCCACAACTGCAATGTATTTTGTGTGACTAACAGCTGTAATTCCCCAATTATCACGCTGTGTTGTCCAACTGCGCTACAGGTTTAGTTACCAGGAGCCTGCAGCCAAGAGCTGGACCTCAGGCCTGGCTCTCACACTAGCACGAGCTGGTCTTCTTCATGGCTCCCTGTTTGGTGCGCAAGAGCTGCTTTCTACTCAACTTTGAATTTCTTCAACTAAAAAGTGGCAATGTTACAAATCTTTTTTGAAGGTTTGTAGGGGTCTGATAGCATTAGATAACTCCTCATCACCCTCTGTTTTGCCATGACTATGTTTATATTTTTGTGTAAAATAATCCTATAAGACTTAATGTAATATAATTCACATGGACAGTAAAATGTAATGCAATTCAAAGAGTTTAGTACAACTCAGCATTCTGTTTTAAATATTTGTGGTTTTTAGACCATCATTCATTTTGTACAACATGTGACTGTGTGGATTTAGATCATCATGTACGACCTCTAAGCAATACACCTGATGAACACCTGTGTCACAGCTGAGGGATTATGAATGTAACCACTCAAGAAAGTTGTTATAAGATAGATAGAAATGTGCAGACAGTAAGCTTAGATCTACTCAACTGCAGATGCTACTTGTTGACCAACACATAATGACACATTCTCCTTCCTGAGAAATGTTACTTAATTCAGTGATGAATTACAGACCAACTTACAGCTTTGCAAGAATTCATTAAGAAGTCCTTAACTATCCAAAGCAAGTGAACTGAAGATCAATGGGATGTGATAAGGAGCACACATTTTTTATACTTGGGTTTTTGACGTGATACCAACACCTTTAAATGAACCAAAGCCAAAAAAGCAAACCCCTAACCCATTCCCTCAACTTTAGACCCCTCATTCTTAGTTGTCCCCTGGGCTCAGCGAAAACCATGACATTACACAGCCCTCTCTCTAATTAACCAGTGACTTTCTCCAGGACATCAATCTGAGTCAGTCTAGCTCAAAACAAAAAACCCAAAGATCCTATTAACTGTCAACAGCGAGGCTGCCCTTGGCCCTGAGCGGCTAGACGCAGGAGGACAAAATGCAGTGCAACCTGTTGAAAACACCATTTATACCGCCAGCCTGCTACATATGGCTACTCCATTTTTAAGCTAGACTCTTTTAACACTTGGCAGGGAGGTGTGAAAGAAAAGTTACCTTCGGAGGTACAGGACACATTATAAATAGGTCCCAGGGGACTGTTTGGGTGCGATGCAGCCCAAACCCATATTGCGTTTGGGACAGGATACTAAAGCAGCTATGTAGGGTGTATGGTGAGCTGCAGGCTTGTTAAAGTGGACGGGCATGGCTAAAACCCAAGCATCGTTGAGTATTTCATCAAACTCTACAGCAGTGCAGAATTGTTTGTGAAACTGAATATCTTAGTGACCAAGCCACCAGCCAGCCTTTTTCAGCACAAATTAATCTTTGTGTGCCATGAGTGTGATATGACAGCTGATTCTGGTCCTAAGAAAAAGAACAGGATTCAAAAGGGAATATGACCCCTACATAAGCTTTTTATAACAACAGACGTAGACCTACATTAAGTTATGATGATTTTGCCATTTTGATGTAATTCCATTTCAACAAGTATTACAACAATTGATGCTCACTGGAATAGCCCATACAAATATCTACATAGGTTCATGTCAGATGTCATGCAAGGTTTATATACGTATCATCAACACAGCCTTTCAGTAAAGTGTTACCCAACATTCCTTCCTGGCTCACAGTTTGTAGTTTATTTCCAGGTTGTTATATTTCCAGTTGGCTTAAAAAAGGCATTCATATTAACCTGGCAGGCAGGCAGGTCACTAAGATCAAGTAAACCCTTGATATCCAAGAGTTTGATTGATAGCAATGCAGTAAAATAACAGCAGAGCCCACCAGTCCTCACATAACACAGATATCAGTGACTCAGGAAGGCAGTTCAGGGTGGTGGCAGGGATAAAGCGAGAGGTCAGTTGTCCTGTCAGGACCCAGACTGGGATGACAATCCCTGTAATCCACTAGCAAATAGTTCAGCATCAACATGCCCCAAGTCCAAGGTCAAGCAAAGAATTCCTGCATGTAGAGAAAAAACGAGGGTTTTATGTTGAAGAGCAGAGCATGCAGGAGATGTTTTATACACTCTTAAAAAGTTATCAGTTTTCAAAGATTCTTTGGTAAAAGCTGTGGTTATATGTAGAAGCCAAAACACAATTTGAATGCTGGAGGGTGCATGTCATAAAAAAGCCAAAAATAATAATAATAATGCAATGTTTTAAATGTTTTATTTTTCGGTCTATAGTCCATAAATAAGAACTTAATGACTAAACAGCTTATTTTCAACTATATATTTTTGAGAGGTCATGAGAACCAACTCATTCCAACTACTCTGACCTGCAGAAGTTTAGTCCTGCCCATTTACTGTGAGGTTTTAAGGAATGTTTAAGCCTGGACTGCTTTAAGTTGTAGTACAGTGTAGCCAATTACAACAGAGGCAATTAACATATAATCGTTTAAAAAAACAACAAATTGGTAAGTTTACGGGGAATAAAATTGGTAAGTTTACGGGGAATAAAAAAGTTAATGTAAAGATATTTTAAGTTATTGAGCATTTATATTGTTCATATATTCACATTTTGACACAATGTAAGTGGCAGCTGCTGAGCCCAAATTATGCAGAAAATGAAAAATTATTTCCAATTCTGGACATTGATGATATGTTAGCCTTAAGGGCACAGCAATAAGAACAAAAGAACATAAATCTTATGATCTTTGGCATTTTTATGGTACATAAATACTACACAGTAAACCTCAGAGAAACATATGACTTCATGATGGCAAACCTGCTGCATCTGTAAAGAAAGTTTTCAAGATATAATACCAAAAAGGTACCAAAAAAGTTATTTATTGTTATTAGTCATATAACGTTTTTTGGTAGTGTAGATAACTCTCTTTGCTAGGAGTGTTCATTTTCATTATTCTATTCTATTCTACATTGTAATGATGCATATTTTCACAGTTCTGGTTCCAATGATGGGTGCTGCCTTAGACATGTGAGAGAAAATAAAAACGATTCTCTCTAGGGTTTCCTGATACCTGAGTGTCTGGCTTCTGCTATGCCCCTCTTTCTCTTACCGTTATGAATGTTTATCTTTAGGTAAGCGTAGTCGTTCCATGTCTTAACCATGAAAATGGATACTCCAGGACGATCGTGGCCACTATTTACTCAACTGCTGTGTCCTAACCCTAATGTCTGTGGCAGGGTCTTGACATGATCCATGTTAATACTGACAAATGACCCTCTGACCAGGAAGTGTGAGGAACACTGAGGTGGGGATAGATCCTTGCACTGGTAAAACTGAACCATGAAGTTGCTGAACTACTGTCCTGAGAGACTACAGAACTCATGTATTGTATCTACATGTTTGAAGTTTAAAAGTAGTAGTAGTAGTAGTAGTAGTTTCTGGCTCTGCTCATAAATGTGTAGGCTAGAAGGTTAATGTCCAATGAGTGTATGTTTATTCAACCTTAATGTTCAATGCATTTTCTTTATAAGCCGCAAAACCATCAGCAAAGTGGCAAAAAACCTCACGCCAGTAATAGAGACGGAATTCACTCTGTGCTCTTAATCCAACGTAATGCCATTGCAATGAGAACAGCATGAGCCTGATAACAACTTGCCGAAACTCACGTCATATCATTGTCACCGATGGTGCTGTTTCAGCTGTCAAGGATCATGCTTTGGTTATCTCTTCTTCCACAAAATAAAAACTTCAATTCATGCCTTTATTAACTAGAGGATTTAGCAGATTAATTGTGCATTGATCACTACTCTTTTAGGCCGTCTTTGGAGTTGTCTTTGATGTTCAAGTATAAAGCTGCAGTGTGACAGTGAGAGTTTAAGACTAATGTATGCAAAAGTCTGAACACCTCTAGTTAGAGGGGGAAAATAAATGAACACATCCTCCGAAGGCAACAAACCTAAATATGCCATTTTCTCTGCAAATTGTGGCACACATTTGTTTTACCACAATATATTAAATATGTCAAACAGTATTTGTGCAATCAAATGCACGGAAGTGTGTACTGATGTGTAAGGCACTTAACTTTTGCATACTGTATGCACTCAAACGTATACCATGATTTTCTGTCTGTATCATTCTCTCTAATAATATCTAAACTACTTCAGCACAAGCTCCTCACTTAGTGGATTTCGAATATCATAGGAATGACGAAAGAGTCTTTTTAAAAAACAACACTATAATAATGCTAATTTCTATTAACACATCAGCACTAAGCTATATTTTCAAATAGTTCTATGTACGATATTTTAGAGCTGTAAAAGACAATAAATCTTTTATATGAAGACTGTAACAAACATTTACATATATTTTACTTGTATGTAGCATTTTTTGGACATTACTGACTCAGGCAGTAAAGATCTCATTGATGCATTGAAATGCATTGATGAGGCTGCCATTAGTACCCACTGTTTTGGCATATCTAGAATTTACAAGAGGCCTAGAGTGAAGTTTTTTTTTTTTAAACAAAACAGGCCCCCCCACCGCAATCAAATGCACGGAAGTGTGTACTGATGTGTAAGGCACTTAACTTTTGCATACTGTATGCACTCTGGCTCTGGTTTGGGGTCATTTGACATAATAATAGTTGTTATTCAGTAATAACAGTGCAGCTAACAAGATAAAGACATGGTAAAAGTATGCAAGTGTTATTAAATAATAACCTACAACCTAACCTAACCTTTCTATTTATTGGCATGCTGTGAAAAGCTGTTTATTTAGCAAAATGTGGTTGGCAGTGAATGTATTTGTCACTCAGAAAAGTTTGATTTAGCTAGACCGTATTAACTAGATTGAAACTAGTGTGGAGATATCTCATTTGCAGTATTTGCAGTGGTGACAGTATTAACATCGGTAGGTTCTATAGGTACAGTCAGCAGCTTCATTACTCACGCAGATGCCGTGTTTACAGATCTCATGATTTTTAGAAAGAGGTGGAGAATGTGTCCAAGGTCCTCCATTCGGAGCATTAAATCAGGTTTGTGAAATGTTACAGTGGCAGCTGGACAACTCCAGCATGCTGTGAGCACTAAATGCCCAAGTAGCCATCGGCTGCTGTCCCATAAATTTGCAGCACTAAATGACCTGTGCCAAAACAGAAGAACAAAGCATTCACTGCAAACTTCTGTCCTTCATGTGTTCACTGGCATGGCTTTAGTTTACCAATTGCAACCTTCACTGTACTTTGAGGACAAGCATGGATAGTAATGTGCCTGCAGGAACAGGACAAACACCTGTTCCCTGAAATCACATGGTGGCATATTGATGATTAGGCAAAAAAAGCATTTAACTCACAGCTATGCCCCATGGCAAAGCAGTGGTTGTTGTTTGTAGAGATTTCCTAATACAAAACCAAAGTATTAATGAAATCCTGTAAGTGCTTTGCAGTTCAAAGAGTAGAATTTGTTTCTTTCTCAGACGTTTTTTTTTTTATCTTTGTTTATCATTTATTTCGTATAACTGTGTATGTTGGCCTCCAGCCTTCATACACCCTCTCTTCCTGAATCATTAGTGTCGAGTTTCTCAGCATAGCTCCCTTAATGGAGCCCCGGTTTGGGCCAGAGCTCTGTGTGATGTTGGAGAAGGACCAGATGGACTGTCTAAAACACACTTCTGTATTTCCCTGTTGCCTAAAACCTCCATATCCAACTCATAGTGACAGACTCTGTCATAGGCTGTCATCACTGACAGTGCTTTAATTGCACACATCATCAGACACACATACAGAGAGTAGGGGGCCACGGTGACCTCCCGCAAATGGAAGCAGGATTTGGTCTCTAAAATGTATCAACAAATGTGCTGTTGCAAAAAAGATGGATGCTTTTGAAACATATTCAGATCATATACCTTACAGGCAGTACAGTCACAAAGTGCTGCAGTGACAATGGAGCTGAGGTTGTACCTTGCATACCAACTTTAACTCTTGCCAGATGACCAGATGACCGTGCTTGGATTTTTGTCAAAAGCTAATTCTATTTTATTTACACAAAAATTATAATAGGCTATAAACTGAAATAGTTTAATTTGAATTCATGTAATTAAAACATTTCTGTTCAATTAAAATACAGACACAATATATGGTCACTGCAACATAACTTGTAGTTGCAATTAGAGATATATTTTCAGTTTTGTAAGTTAAACTGTCCATCTGATGTAGTTTGGTTACAATTCTGTAGTTTGTGTGAAAGTGGCTCCATGTTAGCTAGCTACTGCGACAATGGCTAACTGCTAACTCCCTCACCATAGCCATGCTGATACTAACTTCAACTGCAACAAAATTCTTGATGTAACTTTTGGAAATGTTCTTGTTTTGTTTGGTAATACATTCTTCCACACATTAATTGAGATCTTGCTCATCTTCTTTTGTCTTCGGTCTAAGAATTGCAACATTTCACTTGAGAAACATTTCAGATTTACAAATGTGCTACATATTTGCATGTAAATATGCAAGCATGTATGCATATTGCATATTGCTGGTTAATCCACAGGACAGTAAAAAAAAAAAAAAAACAGACATCACGGAGCTCCGTGGTTCTGCCAACCGCTGGCAAATCAGTACCTCAATACCTTTGTATGTTTTTGTTTGTTTTCTTAAGTAGAAGGGCATCAGGACGAGAAAGTAGTTCTTATATCTGTTCCCCCGATAACAGCTAATTACTTTTCATATAACGTATACCATGATTTTCTGTCTGTATCATTCTCTCTAATAATATCTAAACTAGTTCAGCACAAGCTCCTCACTTAGTGGATTTCGAATATCATAGGAATGACGAAAGAGTCTTTTTTAAAAACAACACTATAATAATGCTAATTTCTATTAGCACATCAGCACTAAGCTATATTTTCAAATAGTTCTATGTCAAACAGATATTTTAGAGCTGTAAAAGACAATAAATCTTTTATATGAAGACTGTAACAAACATTTACATATATTTTACTTGTATGTAGCATTTTTTGGACATTACTGACTCAGGCAGTAAAGATCTCATTGATGCATTGAAATGCATTGATGAGGCTGCCATTAGTACCCACTGTTTTGGCATATCTAGAATTTACAAGAGGCCTAGAGTGAAGTTTTTTTTTTAAACAAAACAGGCCCCCCACCGCAACATAAATGACTGGTGTCACTGTTCATTTCAAATGATGCTAACAGTTGATTGAACACATTAGACCTGCAGTTCAGATCTTAAAGGCCCAACAGCTGCATCTACCTGTAGACAAAAAGTTCCCCTCTGAGAATAATCTCCTGGAATCATCTTACATCTGGAACCGAAAACATGGAAACATGTTTGCCTGCAAATGCTTCTCTTACTCTAAAAGCTGAAGTGTCATTAAGGCTTCTGCAAAGATCAAAAAGGCTTGCCATTCACACTGATCATCATTGCCCGTTTCTCTGTCAAAGAAGTTCATTAAAGATGACCCACATTCAAAGGGACTTGTTGTGAGGGTGTGTAAGAGGTGGCAGGTCACTTCCTCCTGAGGTAAACAGGGGACAAATGTCATGCTCTCTGGTTCCTGTCACATGGTTGCTCACTTGCTTTCCCTTCCCCTGTCACCGCCTGCGCTTGCTCTCTAACGCTGACTGCAGCTCATGCTGGTGTCATTAGGGACCCTCCACCTGATTCTGACATTAGGAAGAGTTTCCCACACCTCCCCCTGCCCAGGTCTGGAAATAACCTCAATCAGCCTTGTTTAGGGCCTGTGAAAGAAGCCTCTGATGATTAGGTCATCACTGAGAGACAGTTTTTCTCGGATGCTTAAAATAATATCAGTTCCTTTTAAGTTTAAGTAAACCTGGACTTATTTTTAGTTAATTCCACATACAATATTAGTTTTATACCCAACTCATTGTCTATGCTCTCTCTTTATATTAGAGTTAAACACTGTAGGATTGCAGGATAATAATTATTATTAATTGATTAGGCTGTCATGTTTCTTGGCGGCTTCATTAAAAAAAATGTATATATATTATTTTAATAAACATGAGCCTATTAGTTATTATTTTACAAATGAAAACTCATTCATAGCCAACTTATGTAAAGGGAAAAATGTCACAGAAATTGTTTTAATTGGTCTAAAGTGATATTTTTTATATGTGGTTACACTTTCTAACAGTACAAATGCAATTTCTTTGTACTACATTTAATATTTAAACTTTTATTCACAATCAAATTTTAAATTTTGCTGACCCATGTGACTAAAAGACTGCGTTCCAAAATTGAAAAGTAATAAAAAAAATTAAGTTCCTAAATTAAGTGATTTAGATTTGGACATTCTTGGGATTATTTCAAAGCCAACTGATTGACTACATAGTGAGTTTTACTCAGTAGTGCAACACTGCAACACTGCAAAACCACTTCTGTCTAGTTGAAACTACAGAATGCCCTATTATAAGGTCTATTGTGGGGGAAGTAGAATAAATAATGCCTCAGAAATGGATTTAAGATTACCCTGTTCCCCAAGGCGATACTTTATGGTAATACTGGTACCCTCGAGCGTTTATTGCATATACGATTCACTGCATATTTTTAGCGTACTGCGCAAAGCAGGATGAAGTGGATGCTCAGTAGTGATAAGATTTATGGAGCCTCTAGCAGCAGTGGGCCATGTCCAGCTGCTGTAATAGTCACGGGAATCAGAAGGAGCAGTGCACTCCTCTGCCTTAAACAATGGAGCAGTGAGTGCCAGGGGGAGTGAAAGAGAGAGAGACAGAGAGAGAGAGAGGGTGAAAAAGGGGTGCTGGGATCAT
This sequence comes from Megaleporinus macrocephalus, assembly GCA_021613375.1. NCBI lineage: Eukaryota > Metazoa > Chordata > Actinopteri > Characiformes > Anostomidae > Megaleporinus > Megaleporinus macrocephalus. The sequence goes on from CM038702.1 coordinate 50,800,290, forward strand.
TGGGGGTGCAGTAAGGGGAAGAGTCACAGGTTCTCCAGCGTCTGTGGAGTAGATCAGGCCTGCTCAGGGCGGGAGAACGCTGCCCTTATCGTTTAGGCAGGTGCAAGCTGTGTGTGTAACGATGTAATGGTTACGGTTTTGGTTTGTGTCATCAACAGTGCACTCAATGTACTGAGGGGTTCTGGGCGTATGATTAATTTATAGACACTCTTTTTTAGGTCATTTTTTGTCAGCATATAGGTTAACCCTTAATTTGGATACACTGGCAGGTCCAAAGTTTTATTACACATTTTTATAACCTGCATTGAAGTCCATGTAGTTACTGAATAACATGCCTTAGTATGTAATAAGAATATGATTTGAAAGGAGTTAGTGACTTTTCAGTGGCTGCTTGTGTCAAGTGTTCATGTGTTAATGCTATGGCGTTAATGCTATTACAGAGTCTTTAGTGAATTGAGCTACTTTAAGTTGCTCCCTTTGCTGACTGAGAATAATAATAGATAAGCACTGTCAATGGAATTGGTGACTCTGGAGTCCAGTACAAAGCATTAATCAGAGGGTTATAAAGTCCCTCAGCATTAGGTTGTAGAGCTGGGGATCAGTATTCCTCTGGAATATTGAAGAAACATTGAAAAACCTTTGGGATGAGTTAAAGTGGCATTTGTGGTCATACATTTAACAATCTGACATCAGTACCTGACCTCACTAATGCTTTTGTGGCTGAATACAATCTAACCCACACGGCAATGTTCTAACATCTAGTACATTCCCAGCTGAGACTATTACTGCAACATAAAATGCAACCTTTGTCAAAATTATGGCATATCGTCGTTGTCCAATGAAAAACATGTATCTTCATTTTTGTTAATTTTGAGTTTCCTACATCATTTATACAAGCCAATGGTTGTTTACATTGTTTGAAAATTGTGATGAATGGATCAATAGAAGTGCTCCAAAATAGCTTGGAAACAATTCCATTGACTTACAGTTTCAGTTTAGGATCACTTTAGAATTTAATTTCATGCAATTTTCATGCAATTCACAAACAATATTGTCCATTTCACAATTAATTTAAGTGTATCAGATGATTTATAAAGAATAAAAATGTTTGTATTAAAGCCTATTTTTGTATAGAGGCTTATTTTGCATAGTCCTCTCAGTCCTCTGCCTAAATCTCCTGGTACGGCCGCCAATCCAAGTTAAGGATGTTATTGGGCTAATTGGATGGCTTGCTGACCGGCTCAGAATGACCAGAAAGAAACAACTTTCTTTAAAGAGCCGTCAGTCCATTGTTGTGTTAAGGAAGGAAGGTTACTCCATTGAAAACAAGAACATTTCACTGTGATCCCAAACTTTTGAGCGATAGTGTATTATGTTTTAGTTTTTTCCCAAAATGCTAAATTCAGCAAAAAAAAAGGTAACAATAAATAAAAGATGAATAGATACATGTAGTGTAGATGTGTGTCGTCTGAATAGCGCAAATCAATTATTATTGTACGTGTGTCTCGTTTTATAGGTTCTCACATGCTCCATATGACATGCAGTTTTAAGCAGATGTGCTACAGAGAAGTTTCTGAACATTTTCTGTAACTGTGTAAACCAGATTAAGCTACGCTCCTTTACTTACATTCTTTCACTTTTCCAGGATAAAGACAGTCTCCCAGCGGCTGCTGTTAACTCCTTAAATTGTGTGCTTATTGTTCAGTTATAAATATTGTGGGTGATTATGGAGAAAATACTAAAAAATATTCACTGAAATGAAAATGTGTAAAATTGTAGAGTACAGTAGAGCAGAACATCGTCCCATAGTCAAAATTCACAATATAACTCTATTATGCTTTATAAATGTATTAGACCATCTGATACATTCTTGGAGCATGAAAGGATTATATTGTGAATTCTGACTATAGGAATGTGTTCTCTGTTACTGTCTCAGCCTAATGCTAACGTTGCTTGTTCCCAGTATATTTGAGGCCCATCTGTTAACATTTGAAACATGTTAGGGTGGTAGCCTTTAAACACAGACAAAGATAGAAAACTGCTCTGTGTGGGCAGAGTAAGCTGGCAAGCCTCTTCCGCACTGCCTACTGACAAGGTGTGGATGGGCGTCCCCCATAACATAAGCGAAGAGGAAGTAGTGGATGTATATGATCAGTACAGGGCCGTGCTCTGGCCTGTCCAGCTCCAGCTCCTGGAATGGTGTTTACTGTTCAAAGCCAACTGGCCCTTCCAGCTCTGGGCCACTTGATCGTGCTTGGCCCTGCAAGCTCCCCCTCCTTCAGCGCAAGGCTGCTTCTCATTGGCTGCCTGTGTCGTCACGGAGACAACAGCTGTCTCCGGGATGAAGAAGCTACTTTTGGGGTGCCAGCCAGTCTGACTGCCTGCAACTGGAGAATCCCAAAGTCCCTCATGGCCTTCAAAACTCACATTTGCATTGGAGCAGCCAGCACATAGAAAGAACAGTGCCCTCTAGAGGAATGATGAAAATGCTTTATGTTGACGGTCCACTGTACATGCTTTGTAGATGCTCACCTTGTCTGTAACTTCCATTCAAATTTTCTATTAAAATTTACTTTTTCTAACCTCAAACCTAACACGTACCCTAACCTTATCCTTACCTTAAATCCTAAACATAACATTTAATTTAAACCCTAACCTTAAAACGACACTGAGGCCTAAATGAAAAATTTAACCACAGCCCCCAATAGTCTCTAGAGTGTGACTGAAATGTCCAGTGCTATCCTCTATAGGCCTCCTGCAAAATGTTAGACAGACATGTGATAAAATGATATGAAACAACAGTAATATATATTTATTTTAAATCATTATAACTATAAAATAATATATAAAAATATAATATTACTTGAAATATTCTTTACACAGTTTTAATTTCTAGTAGAGATAACACTTCACTGTAGGCTAATGAACCCCTACATAGATCATTTGTAACTCACATAGACCTACATAAATGTTTATAAACAAGTAATCTTATAGGTATCAAAGCCTCATTCGTTGTGACACTTGCTGGTGTGAAATAGCAGATTTTGTTGATGAATATCAAATTACATAGCATGCCACATCAGGCTGGTTTAGCAAAGGTTTCATTTTAGCTGCCACATCATCAGCACCATGTCCCAAAAAATTATCTAGGCCAACTGATATGTGTTACATCAACTTGACATCAAAGTTATGACAGACATCACTGATTATAATTGGTTATTCATCATGAAGAACTCATGCAAACGTTATGTAGCCTTACAAACGCTACTGTACAATAGAGTCTGACCCATTTGTGCAAATGTTCATACAGTACACTCTACATGAGTCCTTAGTGTGTGTGTCTGTTTGGGTCTTTCCGTATGTGGCTGTTTGTCAGTGTGTGAGAGAGTGTGTGCGTGTGTCCATTCAGTGAGACAGTTGAGCTGCCCTTCATACTCTACACAGGAGAAGACCCTTCTCTAAGCTGCACCTGCTGCTTGCCCAGCACGTTGGCCCAGCCGGCTGATCCAGGCAGTCTATAAGAGCCGGAGACGGTACGGCCAGGCCACTGACTGGCTGGCACCCTGGGGAACATGCACCCTACAACCGCCTACCGAATGGAGAGGACGCTTGCTATACACTGAACAGACGGATGCATGGACAGAACATGGATGATTATGCTTGGAGTAGGCGGAGGGAGTGGCAGAAGGGCCTGAGAGGCCGTGTTTGTGAGCTGTGATTCAGGATCAGCTGTTTGGTTGGAGTTCATTTCTTTCAAGAACAATGTGTTTTGTAAGGTATTATTGGCAAAGGGACTTTCTACTGAAGGCTTGATCGGAGCTGCATGTGTTGAGTGATGAGTTCATTTTCAAGATGGCATTAGTAGTTTGATTAGTAGTTTACCCATTTCATTATGAAACTGACCGTCTCGCTATGTCCTAATAGGCATGGCTTCAGTTGTTTTATTTATAGGTTTTTATTTTTTAGCTTTAGATTGCTGTTTTTGTTCCATTTTGTTTTACTCTCATCCACTTCGTCCAGTGAATTACGCAGCAATCTTACAGCACTTACAGGCCTCTGGTAGCTTCTCAGGTTAAGACTGCAATGACTGACAGCAACTGCTGAACATTATTATAGTATGTTAGGTTTTACAGTACAACTCAGTTTAGTTCTAACAGTGAAACTACAGTGAAACAAAGTGAGCATGAGTGAATAGGTATATAGTAATGCTATAGCTATCTGTCTCCAGCTATACATCTGCGTACAGACCAGGCAGCACAAGCTGTAAAAATAGACGAAGGGTGTAGTTTTCAGTCCAGTTTATCATTAGACAGGTCATTAATCAGGATGTTCACTAAAGAAGCCTGTTACAGTAGAGATATGGTTCATACTGTATGTTGCTGTAAGTCTAAAGAGAGTTATGGCACTACGCTTTAGTCAGTTAAACTGTTAAGAAATATTCTCTGATAGGAACAGTCTCTCTCTCTCTCTCTCTCTCTCTCTCTCTCGATCTGTGTCTGCTGATTGACAGGTGGGGCAGGTGTGGGCAGTCCTGGGCTGCTCCAGAACCCCCTGAATGCCCCACCTGTTCACTGCACACTCCCTTCGGCCCTTGACCTGATGACCAACTTTTTATCCCCCCCTTGGCTCGAAACCCCCGTAGCCCACAGCAACTGTGGCCCAGGGGCCGGCTGGCCTTCATAAATAACGGCTCATCCAAACAGACCCTACCTGACACAGACCTCCTCTGTATGAGTTGCTCACTACTGTTTACTGGTGTAGACCCTGCGCATGACCCCTGCCCCCTGTCCTGACGAGAAGTTTTATCACACACAACATGTACAGGCAATGGACACACACATGTAAGCACCACGCTTCATTTTTAATGACATTGATTTTTATTTATATTATTTAGATTACGCCATGTCTAACATTGTATTATAGGAACTATGGGAAATATGAAAACAGAGCTATATATCAATGAACAAATAATGAGGGTGATTGTTCCTTCCAGTGAGTGAGTTTAGAAATAAGAAAAGTTAAAAACAGGTTAAGGAAAAAAATATATAACCTGTAATGATTTCCAAGTAATTTTAGACTTTCTGTTGATATGATCCTCATGAAATTACCAAACAAAGTGTAATTAAAGTTGTCAAATTATGTAAAATAGTAAAAACCAACAAAAATGGAGCTACAGTCGTTTGCCCTTTGATTACAAATGACATGTTTTGTTGATTTTCTATGTGACAAAATGTACAGATCCTCTACAGAAAACACACTTCTGCACATTTTAATGAATAACTACTGTTTAGGATTATTACAATTATTTGGTTCTGGACACATAACTTTAGCATTCTGTGAAACTCAGCAAATCAACAAAAAATGCACACAGAAAGTTGCAGAATAATAAGAAAATTTAGATTTCCTGGACATGCTACCTTACTTTAACTACTAAAATCAACACAACATATCGTTTGACTGAGGATGTTTAAATTTTATATACAACTGCACCACAGCGATGATACATCACTATATTCCACAAGTGATATCTGCTTTGTCTAAGTAAATATTTGGATCAGAATGATCATTTCATGTATATGGATGGATACAATGGATCTTAACTGTGAAATATTTCCCCATATCTATTTTAACACTTAGATGGCAACCTTTATAAAAAAGGCGAACAGTACTAGTAGCCTAACTAGCCTAAATTAAAAAGATATATCATCAAAGAAATGTTTGAAATGTAGTAAGGATGAATCACAATGATGACTTATATGTTAGGAGTGTAATGCATGTCATGGATGTCATTTGGCTGCATTTACCTCCATATTTCAATACAAAATATTTACCCTGCTACAGAATCTATTCCTCTATATCAGCATAGAGGCTAGAGCATAAACTGTGGTCCTTTACATGAAAATAGAAAATAGAGATAGAAAACTACAAATCTAGATCTATTTGGAGACATGTTTGAGGCTCATGTTCGAGGGTGGGCTCATTATGATTTCAGGACTAAACTGGAAAGAATGTCTCTGTTGAACAAGCCAGTTTCCTCACCATGCAAAATCAAGTGAGGTAATCCATGCTTTAACAAGCAATGACACTATGTGTAAAGTATGAGAACAGTCATGACCACTGTAGTTGACAGGCAAATAGGATTTTTCCCTGTTCCCTTATGAACCGAGCGCTTCGCGTGTTTTGTTTAACAGATGCAGTGATGCTACCGGCCTATACAAGATCCTTTACTGCACCATGTACAGTTATTTCTGTCAAATGAATCAGACATATTTGTGTTCTAAGCAAAGGGACTTCACTGTAACTTTAGTAGGTGAGGAGTTCATGAGGCACTCTAGAAGGCACCAGCACACGCTGGCCCCTCTCACTCTGACTGTGTACTCAGCCTATGAGTTAACAGTCAGTCATGCCGGCATACTGTAATAATCAGCCAACACAATATGACACATCCTCTTGGTCATTATCAATCTCTCATAATGATACTGAAAGTGATGAAACACAAGAAATAACTTTTTGTATTGTATCATACAAGTGGATATTATATTTTGGACCATGCAATGAATCATACATTTTAGGGCATTTCATTACAAATTAATGGATCTGAATGTTGATTGTTAAAAAGAAATTGCTGAGTAACATATACAGTAATGTGCAAGTCAGAGACCCCTTTCCTTAATTTCGCCCCCTATTATTTCAGTCATGATGGCTAGTCAATTTCGAGCATATAGAAAATTATACAGAAGCTTTAATATAAATAATTACTGCATGTAGTGTGTTTACTGCTCGTCTTTATTACAGGAGACTTGCTTTCTACTTATCAAAGAACTCTGTAGGGATGTTTGTCCAAACCTCCAAAGTTCAGATGTTGGTTGCATTTTCTGCTTCTCACAATCCACTAAGTCTCAAACTCCTTCAGTGATGTTGTGGCCTGGACTCGGACGAGATTAGTCCGTTGTCCATCAGCTTCCCTTGATTGATTTCCTTTTCTCAGTAACGACTCCTTGACAGTTACTCAACCTTTCAGACTCACAGTGCTGAGACTGTTTCAGATCTGAAGAGTGGAGCTTTCAGTCTTGCTGTTAGTGCAAGTGGATTAGTTTATATGGAATCTCAGAAACATCTCCTGGAACATTAATAACCTGCACATAAGGGCCATTGTGTCTGGTATCTGACTTTTGCATAGTGCTGTATTTGATGAGTAACTTATGAGTGAATTTTATTTACCCTTAGAAGTAAGAAAAAGCTTTTATATATTTCACTAAGTGCAGATTCTATTTATATTCTACTTTTAGTCAATATCATATTTTTATTTATAAATAGAGAATGATTTGAATTGGATACATATATATATGTATATATATATATATGTATTGTTGATACATAAAATAATGTAAATGTATTAACTGCATTACTAAATATACAATTAATTGTGTAATTGTGTAGGTACAGTATATTTTAATAGTATATAAAAATTACTAATAAATCTACATTTCCAAGGGTTCACGTTTCAGTTTAATTAGAGAATTTGATTGGCTTGTTTACTTTAATGGGAGCATTGGGTTCTAGTTGTTGATATTTAGTGAGGAAGTGTGCATTCCTGTGTTTTTGGGGAATCAGTGCTGATAGTTAGAGTCTTTCCCTCTAAGCTGTGTTTGGGACCTGAGTCAGCCGGACTGGCATTCCGCTCCCTCACCATCGCGCAAACGCTCACTACACAGGGATTATCCAGCCACTCCGAAAAAGATGTGTGAAATTGTGATGAGCACGGAAATAACACAGGAAAGTGTGTGTGTAGGGGCAAGGGAGTGGGGGTGTGTGTGCGCATGTGTGTAATGTATGCCTGGTGTGGCACGCTAGTGTGTAAACCGATATGCGAGTGTGTGTGTGTATATGTGTGTGTAGGTGCAGTGACAGCACGTTTATATGACTCTCCAGGTTTTATTAAAAGACAAATTATAAAATGCTAAATTTTTCATAAAAATATAACAAATGCACTGCTTAATGTTCTGGAAAATATAATGTTATGGGTTTGTGGTGTAGAGCTTGTTTTTTATCACTGCTTGTTCAAGAACGAAGGTTATTTCCTACTTTCTACTGTCACTTCTCCGTAATGAGTTTTCTCAGTAATTAATTTTTGACTGTGGTTAAGGAACTTTTAAAGAATTAGGCTCAGTAAGTCAAATAAGTACGAAAGTCAGATGTTTGAAAAGTACATGTTACTATGAATTACTGTTAACTACTGGGAGACAGCTAACTGGAACCTGATTATAAACATGTGGTAGATGTGCTACTTATTATATAAATATTGTGCCTATTACTTGAAATGTAATTAATCCCATCCGGATCTGGGAACACTTTATCCAGTACTTTCTATATACAATGGTGTGCAAAAGTTTGAACACCCCTGAATGTGATTTGCTGAAGTGGAAAATAAGTTCAAATATCCTCTATAGCTAACATAAATCTATTTTTTTTAAGATTTAGTGCCATTTATACTTATTTAATGAGTTGAACATGTTGATTGTGTATTAACATGTGCAGAAGTGTGTTATTTGTAGAGGACGTGTTCACTTATTTTCATTTAACAGAGAAACATTTAAAAGGGTACTCAGACTGTTGTATAGAAACGTATACAATGTGGATTTAAACAATACAAAGTTTAAATATATCAATTTAGGTCATTTATTCAGGAATATTGTGAACTCGAAGACATTAAACAATAAATTATATAGTGTAAATATTTACTTACAGAAATTTTCTGAATTTCAAATATTAGCAATTTTGCAACACTATCATCTCTGGACATCATTTTGGACACACAAAATTCTGTAAGCAAGCTGGTTTTGTATCATTGAAAACTGTAATTCCAACTTTTTATATGGCCTTGTATTTGCGCCACAGTTTATTTTTAATTAAAATATTATTTCTTGGAAAATCAGAGTGAATGTTTTGAGAAACTTTTATACTAAGGTGATGAAGCTAATGGAGTTTAGAAACTACCCTTTGTGCTGCTCTTACATTTGGCCAGATGATCTTCATTAAAATTTGCTTTTGTTGAATAAGACACTTTGCCAGAGCTCCAAAGCTGTGCTGCTGACAGATGAGCCCTTAATTAAAGGAGGGCCTGCAAGATTCCATACATAACTACAAGTGTAATGTGGAACTTCCACTACACACAGCCTACACTTACACCTTACCTCTGATGGCCTGTCGCTCACACAGCTGGGCTCTATGAATTTGAATGCACTGCCGGCAGCTCACTGGATTGCCATTTGTAAAAACCTTCAGTGGATTTTAAACCTGACGTTTTCAGCTTAGTTTCTCATTACAAAGCAAGTACAACTTGAAAGCCCAAATAATGACAGAAACTCACAAAATGGTTGTGCTCACTTAGCAGAGGTGAGTAGTGACTAGCTACGTTTGCTCACTTTCACAAGACCTTTTTACTTCCTTTCATATTTTTAAGTGACAATAATCTCACTTCTGTTAAAGTACATTTATGTTTTATGGATTTATGTTTCAGTCATTAATATTTAATTACTTACTGATTAATTCATTATTTAGTTTATTATTTTAGACTAAACAAGAGAATAGCAGAATCTAACAATCTGATACTGATAGATTATGGATGCACAATGGAGTTTTGAAGTATAAGTTACTCACTAATAACATTTTTATTTTTAATTTCTACTTGTTTAAACTTATTTCAGGTAAAGAAAAAATCTTTAATTGAAGGGTTTAGGTGGCTCTATGCAGTGCTGTTCACTGCAGTTTGCTTTGAGCAGGCTTTATGGTTTGGTCTATTTTCCGTCACTGGTTTGTGGACAAGTTGCTAGAACCACAGGGGTATTTGCCTGTGTATTGTGACCTGGTATACCTGTCAACAGCAGTGTTTTGATCAGAGAGGCAGATTAAAGGATTGCAGTGGAATGTAAACTCTGATTGGCTCTGCAGCGGGGTGAAGAGGTCTGCACCGGCCTGTAAAAAGTGTATATCTACACGTCCACGCTAGACCAAAGTTAATTCTAATGCTTTATCACTACTGTACTGTCACTGGAATCTACAAAAATTTCAAATATTACTGAACAAATGTATGAATATTTGAGTTTATATCTCTGTCCGCAATGCTTCAGTCCAGACTGCTGCAATTATGAATGCAAGAAAATTTAGATTTAGCAGTGAATCAGGGGGGGAACATTATTAGCTTATAAACACTCTCACTGGAAATTGTTACATTTACACCATGTATGTGTTGAGTGCATGCAAGTGCGTGCATGTGTGCGGCAACATGTGTGTGCAGACACACACACACACCCAAGCAAGAGGAACTTTTGCAAGCTGCCTTATTTCAAAAAACTGTCAGCAGCCACTAGCCAACCCAGCAGAACATCTGCAGTGTCTCAAACATGGCCATGCTTTTTTCCTTGGTCAGTAAGACTCTCTCTTTCTCTCTCTCTCTCTCTCTCTCTCTTTCTCCACAGTGGTCTTCTGATGGGCCAACACAGCTTTCATTTCAAAAAGCTGGTGAAAATGGTCTTATGGTCTACAGCTGGTCGTAAGGGCTTTACTTTGAAATCAGAGCTGCTTTTCGAGTTGTTTGCATACCGCGTGTGAGCAGTGTGCCGGTTCGAGGGAACACATTAATTAATGGTCAGGATCATACTGGTCACTCACAGTGACCCAGTCGCTTACTTCACCTCCTCTGTTTCTGTGACCCATCACACAACATTTTGTTCTCAACACAGAAAAAAGTATTAAGAATACAGCATTCAGAATGAACTTATAAAGAAACTGACATCCACAATGGCCCATATTTGAAAACCCATAACCAAACCTCACTTATTTATTGTATTTTTTGTTTTTTATGTTTTTTTTTTTTATTTACCATGTCTTAACTTTGCTGGTGTGGTGTCTGGTTCATAGCATTCCAACCCACACTGAATGACTTATCACTGAAGAGCAGATTTTATTATGACCCCAAACTTTTGACTGGTACAGTACCTGGTATAAGTATTGTGTGACAGTCTCCAGCACCCTTTGTGTTGTTAAATAGCATGGCTGCTGTGTGATCATTCACTGTTAGGCTGAGTCATTGAACTGTAGTTGTCATCAAAAGCTTCCATCAAACCAGCAGTAGCCCCCGTGAGTTAGTTAAAGGTGTGGATCCTGTTTCCACCCCTGGCCACACTTGAGAGTGCCAGTTCCTCTCACAAATGGTGCTTTACCCTTAACCATGTAACACTAGCTCATTAGCATCCAACTGAGAGCCCTTCACACTCTGACTTCACTGCCTTTTCAGCTTCTGTTAAAGCAGAAGTCAGGAGTGGTCTGTGCCACTAGAATTAGAGATTTGACTCTAATAGGACAAGTGTGACACCCCACAGTTTGTTCTCTCACTCTTTTTCTCTCTCTCTCTCTCTCTCTCTCTCTCTCTCTCTCTCTCTCTCTCTCTCTCTCTGGTAAAGCTGATGTTTGTATATCACACCTGCCCCTCTCTCTTCTTTTCTTTTTATTCTCTTGCACACATATTTCACACACCTTCATTGCATTATGCATCCTTCAAACACAAGAGGAGTGGGCATTCTTCTGATCCCAGTATATGACCTTCTCTCTCTTTCTTGGATAGAAAGCCAAACACCCCCAGTCCCCCCAGTGTCACAGCACTTCCCAAGCCTCTTCATTATCCCATGCAGATGTTAACCAGCCAGCCAGTGCCAGTGTCAGTATTAGGTGGCCTCAAATCTAATCGATATCAAAACCCTATTAAGACTCGAGGGAGACGTTAAGCCTGTGCTACCTCTCAGGTTTCACCCCCTCGTAAAAGTCTGGATTTTTTCCTCTTTTTCTTTCCCTCAAAAGCCGTTGGTGCATGGATCACACGCTGTCCTGACTTCAAAGCGGCTTTGCCTCCACGGCCTCAGAAGGTCTCAGTTCCACCTATTCTTTCTGTGTTAGCATCCCTCGGTATCTGCCTGGTTCGTGTCTGAAGCGCTTAATCAAATAAATCACGCTCTGGCTTTTATCTCACGGTGGGGCCCTTTGTTTTGGGCCCCTGAAACAAAAGCATTAATAAAACCCATTGGCAAACAGTGGATCTAACATGGAAAAGTGATCCTGGGCTGGTATTACAAAGGGCACAGGGAAAGGGAATTGAAAGATTAAGCCTAGGATGTGGCCGTAATGACTTTAAAGCAGTTAATCCTCCCCATCTGGGTCTAGCAATTGTTTGATATTTATGCCTGATCATCAGCCTTAATTGGTTTGTTATTCTTTATGAATAGAATATGAAAGGAAAGGGAAAGCTGTTTGGTTTTCATTCAGGTCCTTCATTGTTCGCACCCTGAGAGTGCTTTCACAAGGTCTTCTTATGTTCTCTCCTGTGATTCTTGTGCATGGGAGCCTCTGACGGACATTTGGAGCAGACAAAGTTCTTAAGCCAAAAGTAAAGCATGGCCTTGTTCCTTGTGTTTCAGCCTTAGAGTGGATTACTGATATATTATGCCAGACCGTGTTATTCATAACACATCAGAATAGAAGCTCTACTGCTCAGCTGATGTCTGTTTGAACACTATCTGATATATAGATGATACAGCTTGTCTGTGTAGTTTAGAATCGAATCCAACATGGCATGTAATGGGCCTACGTGGCATTCTCAAGACTTTTTCCTGTATGACTCTTGATGTCAGGGTATTGGAGTGAGTGCGTCACTCTGCATGTGTCCTGTGGCTGATAGCTCCACCTTTAGCCCACTAATGTGATGGATGGCTTTATGACTCTATTCTCGTCTTCAGCGTCAGTGGGAACCCAGCCATTCAGAGCGGAGTATGTGACCTTTCCTTCTCTCTCATATGTTGTCCCTATAAGATGGAGGATGATGACCTTGTAGATTTAATATTATCTTGACTGTAGAGACTAATTTCTGATGGAAATGCAACCTATAGCCAACACATTGCTGCATATATATATATATATATATATATATATATATATATATATATATATATATATATATATATATATATATATACATTTATATATTTCTTCTTCATTTGAACTTTGAACGCAGCAGCTGGTCTTCACACTATGTGTATGCTTCATGATATATGCACCAGTAAAAAAGCTTTACATTAACTTACATAGTAAAATACGTTACTGCCATTTCTGTGTGATGATATGTAACAACGCGCATTCTCAGTTTAATGCTCGTATCTACAGAGGCATCCTGCTACATTTCTTCAGCAGTATATTGTAAGTGTACCTGTTATGTGTGGTGTTCAGTATGCAATGTCTTTAGAAGTCTAGATGATTCCACAATAGCTGAGAAAGTATGATGTTGCAAAAGATTAAGAATTTTGAGAATTGAGAATTTTGTTTTAACAATGATAATATCTAAAATGATTCATAATTGAAAAGGAAAATTTCATTTTAGAGGCAGGTAACCTGGTTACAGTACCTTTTTTGTCTTTTAATATCTTCCTCCAAAAACGTATTATATTAAATATTAAAACATACATCTATTCCTTTTATTGTTGATTTGTCTGTCCAATATTTCCATGTATATTGTTTAAGGTACACCAAACATTATTATGACTTTACGCCTTTGTCTATAGTTTCTCCATATTCCATGGGAGTACAGCTGTCTCTAAAGAACTTTAGGGGGGAAAAAAACTGACCACCAGAGGGCAGTCTGCAGCGCCAGCGGTCTACATTCACTAGGTGCCCAAGAGTTTGTAGACATACAGAGCTTTGCCTCAACATTGCTGCAGTAACAGTTTCTACTCTTTGGGGAAGACTTTACACTAGATGTTAGAACCTTGCTGTGAGGATAAGTAGAAGCAAGTAGAAGACCTGTCTGGATACTTTTGGACATGAAGTATATATTATTAATAACATTCCTGAACATGTTGTATCCTGTTTGTTGTGGGGAGCTAAAATGATTAAACAGCAATGTTAACCCTGCTGATACATATCCAATGATGTTTGATCCCAAGTACTAAAATTCTGCAAGGACACATGTCCACAACAAAAGTAAAACCAATCATAATAACGTCGTCCAGGAAATGTGTTCAAGTGATCAAGCAGTGCTGACAGCATTTCCAAATGTTTGTTACTATGAAAAGGGCATTAATGTGGGTTGTGTATCAAGTATGTCGGGTAGAGAAAGGTTGAAGGTGAAGTGATACACTCTGTCTCGTAACACATGCCCAGTAGTAGCACCAGCATGTTTACTGTTGTTGCCTACTGTGAATTGCAGCTGGGAGTGCCAGGGGTCTACTAATGCCCACATGAGGCCTGTCATGCCAGGGGTTTGTTTAGAAATATAGTGTACACAATGCTCCGAATGTATTTAACTCCCTACTGGCTTAAATGTGCCATTCTAGGATCATTATCTAGAATATAGTTTATAGTAGTTTATAGTCATATTTTGCAGTAGAAAACATTTACAGTAGAGATTTTGAAGAATTTTCATGTTTTCTGCTTTTAAAAAATGGTAAACTTCTCATTAAATGTGAATTGAATACACTTGGCGTGTTTGTATGTCAATCAAACTCTTTTTTAAATATAGTTATGAAAAAGTCCAACATGCATTCTTGGACCTTCATGCTTTCTTTCTCTGTGTGGTGGGTGTATCTTTCAACAAGAAAACTGTATTTACTACTTCACCACATGGTATCTACAACCTTCTGCTAACCACCCGAAAGCAGCATGATTATCTCTTTAGATCATTGTGAAACTGTGAAATGCAATTGTGAAATGCACTGCTACACATTTTGACCCACTACAATTTAGTTTCAGTTTTTGCCATTAACCCCTTATACATCATAAATATTGTTGAGTTATTAATGTCCATATCATGAAATATCATTTTGATCTTTTTTAAAATAAGACTTTTTTTAATGTTTCATGTTTCAAACAGCTCACACTGTCTATAAATAAACTTTAATTTCATATTAGTTTCATATCAGCAAAATATTGTCAATCAAAACTGTACATTTACACGTATCCGCAAAGTATGCTTACAGAAAGTTAGTCTATTCACTAGGCTACCAGTCAGTCTGAACAGATATCATATGTATACTCCACTAAGCAAAAGTCTTCTAACAAAATGAGTGTGGATGTGTTAACCATTTTCAGATTTTCAGATTGTATTCTAAAGTTTAAATTCTAGTGTTTCATGAGTATTTTGCTGCAAACATAAAGAGTTTTAAACAATGTTCCTGGTAAAATAAGATTTCTGTATATATAGTTCTGTATTGTGTATCCATCATAAAGGCACAGCAACAAAACAGCTTGTTTACTTCCATAAAATAGCAGCTCCCAAAGCACAATGCTGTATACATGCTGAACTGCCACTGCCTTCTAAACCCGCGCTGGCCCCCTCAGCCGGGGCTGTGTGTTCTGATGGTTTGGAGCAGTCGGGGTTAGAGAGGAGAGATGTCTGGCTGGTGTTTGGTGCGTGCCAGCGTGCAGAGACTTGGCTCTGATCTTCACCCATCACAGCCCCTCCACGCTCTTTGTCCGCCATAAAATCTCTGAGAGCCCACATCGTCACGGTGCGCTTTCCTCCCTCGGCTCGACCCTCTCTGCCCGTGCCAAGCAGCTAAACGCCAATCAGAGCCTCAGAACTCAGAACAGTGAGTGCACCCAGCAACAGACTGAGGCAAAGGGCACGCTCGCTTACTCTCTGAGCACAGCTGCCTGGCAGACTCATTAAACACACCAAACAGACTCCTCAACACTGAGTGAAAGAGGAAGTAGAGAAATGTAAACTGATGAACAGTGAAGGGCACATTTACATTTGACAGAAGAATTATGATCTGTTGGTGATCTGTTGGTGTTGTTTTTTTGGGTTTACAAAACTGTAAACATTTTTAGACTATATATATATATATAAATACTGTAATGATCTACTCACAACATATGTCAGCAAGAAAATTACTGATAGGGCTAACATATAGACTCACATATCTGAAAAAAGTAAAGGACCACCCTTCATTTATTACCTTCCAGTCAAAATGGTCATTAAGTGTTATATCATCAACATATATCTGTGGAGATTAGATATAACACAATCCACTTGTATAAGAAAGAGGAAAGTCAAAGAGAAATACATGAAAAACAGGAGTTTCCTAAACGAAAACTAGTTCTAAAGATAAAGTAAAAAATGGGATTTCTAACAACTGTGTAAGCCCTGGTAGACCTTTAAATCTGTCTCCATCAGATAAACAGTAATTAAAGCTTTTATCTTTAAGCTAGAGGAGAAAATCAAGCTCCACTCTTGCTTCAGATCTGAAACAATCCACAGATGTTTCTGTCTATCCTTTCACTGTGAGAAGACTCAACACCATGAGTCTGAACCGATGTGTAGATGTCAAGTGGCTGTTAAAAAAAGAAAATAGACAAGATGAAAATATATACTTTTTTGACTTCAACAACTTGCACTTGGTCATTTCATCTGGAAGTGAAAAAAAGGAAGATGGCTTTATAATACCAAAACATCTGATTCAGAACTTTTATACAGTACTGTGTGGTAGTATACAATACAAATTAGTATAATAATACATCTTACTAATTGTAGTTCTGAAAACTGGGTCTGTAGAAGTGATTCAGTTATTATGTCACCTTAAAGAGATTACATTGCAGGTACGGTAGGATGGGAGAAATGGCCGTATTACTATGAGTACAGTCATGGATATGGTTGATCAGAAGTCTGAGCTATCAGTAGGGTCTTTCCAGTGGTAGTGATATGATGATGCATAGCCTTGCAGTGAGCGTGCCAGGACTGCAGGCTGCATCAGATCTTCCGCTCCTCTGGCACCTGTAGCAATGAGCTGTCCTCGGCTGGACGGCCAATTAGAAATGCTGTTTAATCATCGCGTCTCTAGGGACCTGCACAGACCTCTGTGTGTGTGTGTGTAGCAGTGCACAACCTCTCGGTGGACTAACAGCACTTACAGCACCCCCCCTCTTGAGCCCAACGCCCCCACTTGCCAGTAATCCTTCACAGTTAAGGCAATGTAGGCGATGCACGCGAAACCCTCAACACGCCATGCCAACCGCCTTTAACACCCCTGACCTCAAATCATGACACACACACACATGAAAGAATGGACACACATGTGCACATGAACACATACACACCCCACATCACTCCATACACATGCAGGCCTTGTGTGGAGGATTTTGCTTTCGCCTCTTTCACTCCCTTTTTTTTTTCTTTTTCATGGGGCATCTTGTTTTTTCATTTGCTCCGTGACATTTGTTCTTGCAGCTGAACATGTGCAGCACAATTTCTCGATTCTTCCAGGGGCGGACAGCTGCGGTGCAAATTACACTAAAGCCGTTTGCTTTGGGGGGATTAGGGCTGTACAGTGTGTGTGGAGTTGAGGCAGGGGGTTCAGGCTTCCCCATGGGTCATATTAACCCCATCCAGCCAAAGAGCCTCACGCTCTCCCTGCACCCTCTCTGGAGACTCGCCCAGGGAGCTGCTCCTAGGCGCAAGCCACGAGAGTCCAACTGGCCCTTAGGAAGAAGCATGAGTAGGTTTAAAATAAATAAAACAACTCAACAATAAAACTAATTCTAAAATGAACTGTATATGTGGCGATCAAATGAAGTTTGCGTAGCTAACTATGTTGATATATGCCCTAAAATATGTTGCATCTGTGATTTTTAAGCCATACATTAATACTTCAGGTCTCCACATGGCAAAAAAGCCCCAACACAACAAACAACAACAAAAAGACATCATGGTGAGTGGAATTTTTGGAGCAATGGATTGTTTCTTATAATCAGTACAATCGGCAAAAGAGTATCAATCAATCAATCAATCAATCAATCAACATTTATTTATATAGCGCCTTTTACAAGCAGTGTTATCCCAAAGCAGCTTTACAAAAAAGCAGTTTATGAAAAAGAGAATGACAGTAGGAACCAAGGAGAAGAACAGTATAGTAGAATAGTAAGAAAAGAGTCCATGCATAGCAAAACATGAGAAAGGGCATTGAGGTCAAAGCCCCCCAGTATGATCACTTCGCTAGATAAAACTGAAAGTAAAACATGGCACAAAATAGGCTGAATAATCTTATGAATATAACAATATCAATAAAACAATACAAATAATTTTACATTAAGCGAGAAATTTAGACTACAATGGCAGTTTTACATTGTACAAAGTGTTTTAATTTTTTAAAAAGTTAGTATTTGGGCTGCCAAAAAATTTTGGGCCTTCAAACAGTAAGTTAACACAGTGTGATAGACCGACTTTCGATCTGTCAAGGCAGCATTATGTGAGAACTTTTTTGCTAGTGAGCTCCCCCTACAGCTGTGAAGTGTAATTCACTTTACACCTCTGTCATAACTACTAATCACACTTTGAGCCCCCTCACAGTCAGCTGTAGAGCATTTGTTGGCAAGTCAAAGAATACAGAACCGACAAAAACAACATCAAGTGTGAAAGAATCAGGCCAACTGACCAGATATAGTAATATTACAGAGTTTACACAAAGGGCTTTACATGTTTTTATTTAATGTGGAATCAGAGATCAAATATTGTTTATGTTTTTAACCCATATAGGCTACATTGTTTGTTAAGCATTTTAATGTGGAGAATGTTCATAACTGAATAAAATGTGGTTGATGTTTTCCCACTAGCTGTGAAACAGATCACTATAGCTAATGTCAGGACAGCATAAACAGTTTACAACCCTGAGTTTGCTTAGTTAAAAGGTTTAATTCAACCGTTGTTAACTATGCTGGGGGTTTGGATGTTTACAACAGCGGTTCTTTGCATACTGGGAATTCCGAGCTAGCTGATTCTTATAACAACCTGAAGATAGCTATATAGCTTAAACTAACTATTAGAAGAAAAATTAACTGTTTTTTTTTTTAAAGATTTTTGGCTTTAGATTAATTTATTTTAGATATAAAGTCTTAAACACCTTTTTTAGACTGTTCTTTAAATATAGTTTTCATTTCTGTAAATAAAATGCACAAGTGTAAAATGTAAAAAACATGTTACATAAAGGTTCCAAACCAAATAACTTCTTGCATTACTCACCTCACTTCAGTTTGCATTGTTTTCTAAAGGTAGTTACTAAATATCAAAACTTAGGATGTAATAAATGTTTAAAAATGTTAAATGCATTTCCTAGAGTTGTACATCCAAGCCAAGTACCATTAAGGAAGCTTTAAACCTTTTTAAAGGAGTGTATATGCTAGACTATGTATAAGTGATTGCCAAAGATCAAGAGCACATCTAAAGGTGACAAATGAACATACTGTGCTGCCAATGTATGTTAGGCATCTGTTGGGAATGAAGGGGTTAACTTGGCCAAGGATGAGTTGTTTGAAGCCTTTCAGAGATTGCGCTGGTCCAACCTTGAACATGAATCATTTTAGCACAGAAAATATATTGATTTCCACAGGAAGAAGTTAAAACCCCCTGAAAAATTGCACCAGTAACATGATACCTCGCACCAGAGAGCAGGGAGTTCTGTTGTTCTGAAGGGCTCTTGTGTGCAAGAGTTGCCCCCTTTAGTCTCTTCAAATCCATAAAACCATGCCAACGAGTCCTTTATTGTTGCTTTTTTGATGCATGGCCATGAGTTGATCTGATTCTATGGGCAAGGCGTACTAATGTTCTGCTGATAGATGGTTAATGAACTAACTAATGTAATTTTCCTATTTAATGTTAAGGCCTCAAGAAATGACAAATGAACAGTTTACCAAAATAAGAGTTTGTAAACTGAATGGGTAAAGGCTACTTGCTAAGGGAACAGAGTACTGAAACCACTTGCATTTAGCTTTTTGAAAGTTGAGACAGTTTTCAGTGAGTTTTACCATCCAGGAGATGTGACTCAGTCAGTAGGAATTCTTGCCGAGCACCATGGCATTGTATCGGTACGCTTATTTGGGTTGTGTTTCTGGCCCTTAGAAAGACTTAAGGAATTTGGTTCTCACCTATTGTATAATCACAAAGGTCAGTTTGTTAGAGAAGCAGTGTTAACAGATTGACTCCATGTGTTCTGATGTCTACATACTAATTTCTGGGTTTAACATGAAATAGAAGTACAGCATAAAAGCAAGATGATGGTTTCTGTCTTGGGTCAGTCATTCAAATGTCTTGTGGAATAAACTAAAGAAAACCTCACAGATTCAGGTTGAAAGCAACATATGACATATCAATGCTATTGGAACCAAAACCCAAATTTATTTGGAAAGGTCTGATTTTGATATGCAATTTCAGTATATATGCAACAATATTTATTTTACTTTTACTTGTACATCTTTCAATATGATGAACTCATTTGCTGGTTGGCTAGCTGTATTTCTAGTTCAATTATTTGATCTTTTTCAGCACTTTTGTAACATTTTGGCTGAAAAGGAAGCAGAGAAAATCAGGGAAAAGCAATGAAGGAAAAAGAACTGCTCAGAACTCATGTACAAAACACAGTGGCTTTGCAAACAGACAGGAAAACAAAGGGATATATATGGGAGTTTTATGAGTCCTTGATCACTACAGGTGTGTGAAAGTGGAGGAGAGAGGGTGGAGCCAGTGTGGAGCTGGAAAAGAAAAACAAAAGCACATGGCATGATCTCCACGTACAATAACACTATGAAAATATCCAGACAGTCATACCTCTCTGGTGTAATAAATAAACAGAAGGATAATACCAAAGGCCCTTTCTCCACCATAGATCAACTTATTACTACTAATCACCACCAAAACCTGCAAAGAGTTTGCAATTCATTTTCAAAATAAAATAGCATTGATAATACAGAACATAGCTCGGCCAGCTCCAATAACCTTCCCGATAAGCCACCTACATCCACAATGACGTCTGTCTCTGTTAGAAAGACCTTTCAACTGTTGTAAACAAATTAGGTTTTCCGCATGTGATCTTGATCTTTATACTACTTTATTTCTTAAGGTGGCGTCTGAATGTGTTTAAAATTATGTCTTAACTATTGTAAACTGTTCTCTGTTAACAGGGGTTTTTCCAGACACTTTAAAGATTGCCTTGGAGAAGCTGCTACTAAAAAAAAAGAGTAACATGAATTTACACTAAATAATTTCAGATAAATTTTAGATTAATCCTAGGAAAAAAATGTTTTCAAACAATTAAATGCTCATACAATATTGAATAAGTTATATAAGAATTACCAATCAGGTTTTTGTTCTAACTATAGTATCTCAGCACTCGTTTGTGTTGTCAGTGACTTGTGTACAAAATCCTGATCTTATTGGATCTTAGTGCAACTTTTGATATTATTATAACAAGTATCTGAATCCTGGGTTTAACAAAAAGTTATTTCTTGTGGAGTACCACAAGGGTCAGTTCTATGGCCTTTACTTTTTTCTTTGTATGTGTTACCTGTAGGTGATCTCATTAGGAAACATAATCCAACTTTCATAACTATGCTGATGATACGCAACTAAACAATTCCACTCCTTCTCATAATCAAGACTCGGTGGAGAGACTTACAAGCTGTATGTCAGATATCTCACAGTGGATGTCACAAAATCTTTTTACAACTAAATCAAAGAAAAACTGAACTACTGATTCTTGGTACCACAACTCAGGCAAACGCTTTATGACAAATTCTTCTTTAGCTAAGCATGAGCTTTGTAGTACCCCTCTGAATTCAAAGGAAGTTGTTTAGGAATATTGTACTCTCTCCAGATGGATTGTCTTAGGGGGGAATCTCTCGCTCTCTTAGAGCCAAGCTGATGAATCACCAGAAAACAACTGCTTTAAAGAGGCTCAGCGAAGATGCGTATATAGACAGCACTTGACCTGGGCTCAAACAGTGTGAAACCTTACACCACCACCCCGGGTACTTAAAGGTGAAATGAAACCTATTAGTACCCCACATCTGGGTTATGACAAGTGTAGGTGATGAGTGTGTGTAGCAGAGTTCAAATTTGTGTTTTTTTGTGTGTTCGTATGTGTGTATGTGCTGAACCGGTATTACCTCAGTGATTAGAAAACCATCTGGGGTAGCTAGATGTTGTTATCTGTTTGTGGGACTATGCAGAAGGTAAGAGGCTCCTTTACTGCACCTTATACTTACACGGCAAGTGGCGCAAGGGCCCTGGCTGACACGCGAGTGTCTTTATGACCGCCCACACAGGCAGTCGGCTCACTTATGTTTATTTGGTGTCCAGTGCTGTGTTTTCAGAGAGATGCTTTTCTTTATCACCTCAGCCAGGCCACTTTAGGATCTGCTGCCAGAACTGATATAAAACTTGTTCACAATTAAACACAGACTGAGGTCAATGACAAACCAATCCCAACCTTCATTTTATAAAAAATAAATCAAAAGCACAAAAATAATTATAAACCTATAGTGCACACTGGATTATGGCAAAGTACAACAGAGTACACAGTGACTTTAAATGATTAAGCATATTGCTGCTCATACCTTCATTCTTGTTGTCTTACCTGCTGTCCTTCACATTGCGTTGAACTTTTATAGTGAACTGACCAAAAGCAATGAAATTGTTTGGAAAATGTCTGGTTACATTACCTTACAATTCAAATTCTTTATGTTCTTCCAGTAGTTGATGATGCATTTACAAAATCGTCTGCATGCCTAATCTGGCTCCTTTAACTATGTACATTTCAGAATTTGGCCACACAGTGGTGTTAGGTATACTATACAGGGTCAAATGTGTTCAGTGGCCTATATTATTGAAACAAGTTACACTTGTTTACACAGGTACACTGTGGAGTGTGCCGGTGTAAACAATTGTACCTGTGTTACCATTAAAACCTCAGCACTTGAATAAGTACACACACTCTTGATAAAATACTACTCTAGTAAAAGAGCAAGTAATCAATCATTACCATTAATTGCATAAAAGTGCAAAAGGACATGCATGTGAAGGGATGAGTTCCTTAAGAAAAAAATATAAAACAAAATATTTAAATAATATAAAAATATACATGGGGTAGGCTAAAGTAGGTTAGTTTATGTTTTTTAACTATATGCTTTATATGTAAAACTAGTAGTGTGTACATCAAAAAGATATAGTGCACAAAAATATGCTTCAGTTTGTTACCTATAGAAAATGTGTTAACTTTTGAAAATAAACAAAATATGTAACTTGGGGCTTTTAAACTGCTGCAACCGACTGTAGAATACTAAAATATTATTTTACCAAGAGTACATTTACTTTTACTGAAGCACTGAAGTACTGTTTATCTAAACACAATTGTAGTGCTCATATAGTATTGTTGCACTGCTGACTGTTGACCTCACCCAAGCCCTTTTACTCATGAAACTAGTCAAATTTGTTCAAAGTCCTGAAGTTACTGACCAATGTGAAGACTTATCCACAAATTCTGTCTCTTTTAGCATATTGAGTACCTGTTGATCAAAAATCACAGTTCAGGCAACTGCAAATGACATTACACAAAGCTTTTCATACCTAGACATAAATATGAACTTGTGTGTCATAAGTGAGGTTTCTTTTAGTCATGGGAGGACATTGCCTTTGACCTCTATTGATAGGTGTCAGACATGTTTTTTAGGGCAACACCGAGTGAAAGAGGAAAGCCAAACATTTCCTAACAAAGCCCGTTCACTGGGGAATTCAGCCTCAAGAGCAGCTGCAGAAACAAGAGCCCTACCTGCAGATGCACTGAACTCAATCGAGGAAAGAGTTAGCCCTAATCCCCAAATGTTCCTTGGAGAGTTGTCAGCACACTTCAAACAGCACTGCGAAAACTGAGGCAAGGGTTTTGTGTGTAGAGACTTCAGTCTGTTGCCAAGATTGTTTAAGGACACGCAGATGCTTATATGGTATATTACAAAAAGGAATGCATGATGTATTAAAAATCCAACAGGTACTCAAAACCATGGCTTGTGTTTTTCTTATTACGATGTTACAGAAGGCTACTGCAAGGGGTGGCCGATAGGACAATATTAATTTTAACCATTATAATAATTTCAAATTACATCACAATATGTACTTCTGAGCACTATATGCTCAGAAAGTACAGAAAGTAAAAGTACAGGAAAGTGTTTAATACTATATGCATAAAGTGCTAGTGTTAAAGCTGCTGAAATATTATTTGTCAACATATATCAACACAGATGTGTCTTTCATCAGGAATTGCTCTGGCAATATATTTTATTTGATAGCAAATATAATGCATTACAGGCTAATGCTAACCTGCATGCATTTGTTTGACCTCTAGGAGCAGAGCGTCCTAATGAAGGGTACTGTCTTTTCAGTGTGGTCTCTTACTCTGCTGGGGGAGGGTCACAGTGGTGGGGCAGGGGGAAGGGTGGAGCGTGCCACGGACAGGGCCGCAGTAGCCGTAGCGACCGTAGAAATGACAGCTGCAGGTGCCGACGCAGGGCCTGGAGGGGAGCAGAGGGCCCAACAGCAACTGTTGGCCTAATGCCGCTGGGATAAATAATAAAACAACTGTTAGATAAGCGCTCCTATTCAAGCAAAAAATGGAGGGAGAGGAGGAGAGGAGGGGGAGGCGAAGTAAATGCATAACTTGTGGCAGAACCCTAAATCCCGGCACCCGCGGTTTGGCACAGGAGATTATGGCCAGAGGTTTAATTAAACAGATGTCGCGATGAATATTTCAACTTGGGAGAAACTGGATAGTGGAGTGAGGTGATGTAATTTACAGAGGGATCAGTAAATAAGGCCCTGAGCACGCGTGGGTAGGGTGCCGACACTGTGGCGGTGTCACGCTCCTCAATGACCCCTGTGTGTGTGCACGTGTGCATGTGTGTGTATCCCAGTTGGTTAACCGGTAGACTCCATTAACAGATAACACAAGTGCATTGTTGATGGGTGTGATACAGTTCTGCATAATTCAACACAAATTTCAGTCATATTTCAGAAAAACAGCAATGCAGTGATTTTATACTGAATATGAATCATTTTCACATGAATAAAATATATTAAATAACAATTAATGCTAAAGAAAAACAAGAAATATGAATTTTGCTTTGATGAATGTGTCAGCAAAAATGACGTGCTACCTACATAAATGACCAACTGTTTTATTCTGTTACCGCTACATTCTTGCAACAGTTTGGCAAGACTTTTTTAGCAAACAGTTTCTTAGGTCCTTAGTTCTTTGCTTTTTAATTCTAATTTTAATTCTAATTTTTACAATCAGGCCCATAAATCACAATGTTTCCAATTCTGTACATCATCACAATGTATTTGGAATGAAGCAGTAAAGATGTGATTGAAGTGTAAACGTTCAGATGAATTCAAGATTCAACAGGTTTTAGGAACTGTTTAGGAATATCAGCCATTTTTATCATTGTTTTTTTCATTTTAACAGGCTTAAAAATACTTGTACAAATTAACAATTTAAATACAATAGTTATTTTTATTACTTTAATGCAAAGCCTTTGCCATCCCTAAAGCCACCCATGGATGTCACCAAATACTTTATTTCAGTTATTTAGTCAATTATTTTAGTTGTTGCTTATCTGTGGGTGTTTTCTCTTCAGTAATTGAAAATCATCCTTGACTGGGTTATGGTTAAATAAGGTTAAACGTTTAACAACATTCAATTTATTTGCTTTGAAAAACTCTTAGGTTCCCATCAGTCCTATTACTTTTGCAGCTTTTGACTGAATCTTTGATAAAAAAAAAAGCTCTATTCACCCCAGAATGCCTCCTGCTACTGCTTTTTGCAGTTACATCATCAACCACCAGTGAACCAGTTCCACTGGCAGCCAGATATGCCCATGCCATAACACTGCCTCCACCATGTTTCACAGATGATTTAGCGTGCCTTTCCTTTGCCATACTCTTCCCATCACTCTGGTTAATCTTGTTAATCTAAGTTAATCTTGGCTTTATCTAAATCTTGTTCCAGAGCTGGACAGGCTTTTTAGATGTGTTCTAGCAAAGTCTAACCTGGTATCCTGTTCTTTTGGGCGTTACGAGTGGGGAGTTTAGGTAAACTCTTTGTATTTACACTTTTGCAAGAATCTCTTAATTGCAGACTTTCACAATGATATGCCACTTTCGTCTAGATTGTCCTTAACATGACTCGATGTCACTAGATGGAGGGTTTTTCTTTACCACAAAAATAATTCTGTGATAATCTACTTTAGTTACCCTCTTTGGTCTTCAAGGCCTTTTGTTGTGCTACAGCTCACCATTGCATTTCTTCTTTTTAAGAATTTACCAAATTTGTCCACTTTTAAAGTTTCTGCTATTGCTCTCTAGTTTGTTTTGTTTTCAGCCACTATTACCTTCATCAACGCCTCTTTGAACCACATATTAAAAGTTACCACAAACAGCTGCATATTCAACAACTACAGACTTTTCATCTCCTTATTTTGTCATAAAATATTTGATGGAACATTTCACAAATGGCACTAATCTACTTATCAGAAGTACTTCATATAGAACCTAAAGAATGGTTATGGTTAAATCATCCATTTTGTATAAAGGAAAGCCTGTTGTACATTGTTTTTCAACTAATGTTTTAAGAAATGGTCATATATAGCAGCACAAAGGATTTACTGTTGTTGCAAGTCATCATATTTGGTACTATGTACAACCAATTTCACTAGAATTGCACAATAATGAGTACTCTGAAATTCTTATGATTGTTATTAGGCACTTATACTTGAAATATAGTTTAAATGTTTGACATCCGCAGTTTGTAATGTAATTTGTAATGAAATTAACTGCCCTGAGAGAGCACACACTATCACCCTCTGCTGGTGCCTGAGCTGCAGTACATGGTAATGTTGGCATTTTGAAGTTTTAAGCAGGATTTTTATAAATAAGTTTTAAATAAATTTCACATTTAAAAACTGAATCACAAAATAAGTGTATATAATCGTCATTTAAAGCAAAAGTACAGCTTCCGAGTAAAAATAACTCAAGTTAAAATCTTTAATCTTTTTATCTACTAACCATTACCTATTTCAGTATATATATATTGCTTCAACATAAAAAGGTTCAACTGGCATGATTTTTCACTTACCCTGTATGTAGTCAATCAGCTCAAACATGTTTGGAGCCACTAGACTAATAGTGCCAACAAATATTGTATTTGCTTCAAACTAGCTATAAAAAATAGTAAAATAATATGGATAATTTCTACATTTACTCAAATAGGCTGGAGGATAGGGGCATCACTACAAAGGCACAGCACAATAATACCTAAGGCTTGCTTACAGTAAGAGAGTTAAAAGTTCCATATATAATAAGCCTAGACCTATGAACATGAGGCGTTGTGTTTCATTTTGTGAAAACAGACTAAATAAATCTACACGTAATCTAATACTTTAACACTACTCTACTTATAATTACTATAGTGATGCAGACACATGCTAACTGTGAGTACACTCACTTAGCTTGTCTAAATACTTTACCCAGTGTCTGTGCAGCATTGCTCTGCAAATGCCCTTAGCCACTTTGTGCTCAGGATTCTAAAACACATTGGCACAAATTCTAACATTCGCACCAATCTGTGTGGTACATAGTGAGAAATTTGCAGAATCAGCATCACTCTTAACATATAAAAGATGTCAACAACTGAATTTGTGAGTCAATTGTGATTTTCACATTATTAAAATCAACACATTTTCATGTTTTAACGGTCCATTTATGGCAATAACTGTTCTAGCAATAATTATATGTTTTCTTCCTGTGGAAATGTTACGGGTGTATTGCATTACTATGTATATGTATATGCATTACTATTTTCAGAGTAGGTGTTAATTCAACACTGTAGTTGTTAATTTAACACTGGGAATTTTGCTGTGTAGAAAGCAGGAACTTGATCCTAACTTAGCATTCCTATTCCAAGATGTTTTGTGGCCCAGAATGCGCTATGCTGCTCTTATAACACTCTTGTAATGCAACTCTTGCTATCCAGCCAACAGGACACTGGATGATACCACCTCAGACTGGTGAGAGTGCACTACAGTCCACAAGCCCTCTATCTCTCTCTATTGGGTGCTTTCTCCACCTCCCCTGGGCTTGCTCTCTCCCGATATGCCTGGCATCCAGCGTGGTCAGCAGAGAAATTCTATCTGCTTTTTGCCTGTGGACTCTGGCCTTCAGTGTAGCTTTCCCATTAACTAAAACAAATGCTGTCGTATTTTTAGCGTCTGTAATTACCCTGTCTCAGCATCCTGGCTCTCAGAAGAAGCACCGATATACTCTCTACTGCTACTCACCCTGCTCACCCCCCACCATCATTTTGACATCTCTAACCCCCTTACCCCCCACCATGGAACATGAGTATGGGATAAGATCATTAAAGTGAGGTGGGGCGTAATGCCGATGGCTCTGTGATGTGAGCTGTGATACAGAGGTGTGATTTTTCCACTTGGATCATGTGAAAATGCCCAAGGTCTGATGATGACACAACATATTTATTTCATTTTTTCTTAATCTACATAACACACGTACTGCTAATACTACAAATCTGTAGTGGAGGGAATGCATGTGCAAGGAGGCTTCATTCAGGGCAGTCCAACACTCTAGATAGGCAGGGGTCAAAACACAGGTATATCCATTAAAAAAAACCAAGAAAACAAGAAACAAAGCAAGGGTCAAAACACTGGCAAATTAAACAAAATAAACTGGCTCAGAACTGATAAACCACAGAACAAACTAACTGGAAAAACAAATGGTTATAAGTAGCAGTCCTAATGAATCACCTGCAGTTGTATAGAATGGGTAGATTAGGTGGAGCCTGGGAAGAAATGAAAAAAGAACAGATCCTCAGGGAAGGAAGTGTTTTATTCAGAAAAAAATGCTCATTGTGCAATATATATCAAGGGACAAGAATAGATATATACACATACAAATATAAATGAACACAGCTAAAGGCAGATAGAACTTGGGGGAAGAGGATCCTTGCAACTGCTTGTGATTGGTGGGTAATGGGCATGTGACTATGACATATGGACCTGATGAAGAGTGGGAGTTTACAGGTTGATTGGAGACACTGGAGGAACCAGGCCCAGGAGAGAGTGTGACAAAATCATAAACGTTTAATATGTATAGGTCCAAATTTGATCTACCAACTAATCAAGGCATTAACAACACAATATAAAATAAAATGAACAATAATAAAGTCAGCTAAGAGCCAAGTACCAACAATAATGCTGCCTTAGCCAAGAATTCTAAGTTCTGTCTGCTGAAACAGCAAGTTTTGGTAATCAAACAATTAAATATCCAGATTACAAACATTCTTGATACACATAACCCTTACTGAGCTATCATCAGCATGTTCCCAGTGTTCCCTGTCTTTCTTTGCCAAATTTGTTATCCAGTATCATCTTTTGACTATTTTCTTTTGAAGAACTGTAACATCACATCTCCAGTATCAGAGGCCAGAGTCAAACAAACAGTGCTGCCATCGCACAATGGATTGATTTGAACCGCTTCTACATAGAGTGACCGTGTCGTCCTCCACACATCTCAGCATCCTTGTGATTAAAGGCTTTCCCCATCCCTTAGCAGCCTCTTGGCACTGACAAAAGCTGTCATTCCTCTGCGAGGTCGGAGTGTGCCAGCCAACAGCTGCAGGGCTCAAGCCCGTCCAGCAGTGCTGCCGCCTGCCCATTAGTGCAATCCCACCGGCCGCTGGGCCACCGGGAGGCCAACGTAAGGCAAGTGTAAGGCTGAGGAGCCTGAGCCACCAGGGGCCAAAGAACATCAATGCTGCCATTGTTTCCCGATGGTACACACAACTTCTGCAATGGATCACAGAAAGCGCTGAGATCTAGCACATGGTGTGATATTCATTTCACAATCTTATCAAAGGCAATGAAAGCTCAGACTGGAGCGCTTAACATAATGTGATATCTAATTACATAGAGTCACCAAAGCCTACATGACAAAAGCACAAATGAATGGTGCAAGCTGTTCCACCGATGCTTATTACAGTTAATGAGCAAATTAGGCACTAAATCAAAATGACTGTCGGGTTATGAAAAAGAAACTTGAGGTAAGCCCACCTTGAGATGGAGATGGGAAACTGAGATGGTTGTCTGAACATAACAGAAAACTAATGCTGTGCCATCGAGTCGAATGACAGTAAATGCCAACGAGTCAAAGGTCTGTTGACCATTGACCTGAGACTGGCATGCATGTGCACAGTACTCCTTCAGGGCTCCTGTGGCCTTGTCAGCATAGTCCCTCAAAATTAACCCTTACATGCTTAGCTATTTCACCAATCGTACATATCTTAGGCTTTACGCTCTTTAATAAATGACTACAAAAAACTACAATAAGCAAGGATAATCTGTGGTATTTTTATACATTCAGAATAAATTGAACCAGGAGGAGTAGGAGGAGTCATTTAGGACCAGAAGTATGCATGTTAGGTTTCAAAAACAGTGGAATGTCAGGATACAATATAATAGATGTCTGATATAACTAATCAAGCAACAGCATTCCAAGCAAACTCATTCTTCAAAAGACTTGAAGTAGTCTTAGGCCTACTCAAGAAATCATACGATGTTGTTATGGGGCTCCTCTTGTCTGTATCCTATGCTGCGACTGAATCAATGACTTTGTACTTTTCCGATAGCGTAGTTCCAGAAGCAGCAAAGCTGTAGACAGCAGATGATTTACTTTGTCACGCAGTAAGCTGGATGAGTTCTGAGGTATGCATTGCCATGAAGAGAAACCTGATATCCGGGGCACCAAGAGCCACTGTGGGTGTGTCACTAAATACTGTACCTCACGTCTCTTTACCAAGCTGCTAGCACACACACCTCCTCCTGCTCCCCCCACCCGTCAGAGGGCTGACCTCAGAGAGAGATCAGGAAAATGCTTAATCAGTCTTCTAAAGATAACAAGGTATGGACCCTTTTTAATCAGAGCTCCTGTTACTTGTCCTTCTAAAATTATGCCTGTATATTTCACAGAAAGTGGTTCAGTATACTATTTATATTAAGTGATGTGCAGAAATGACCAGTCATTTGGTCTACATTGAGAACAGTAGGTTTGACTCAAATAAATTAAAAAATATCTAAATAATCATAGCTGTAAGTGATTTTAGGGTAATTGAGAAATCTGTACAGCATTGAGAATAAACTTCAAGAGACTGACATCTGCAACATCTCTATCTCTCACCAATTAAACAGCAATTCATAAAACCTTTGTAACAACAAATTCCAATGAACAGAAAATTATAGTTTATTATTTAATGAATGTATCCTTGTATGTACTAACTTCATGTTGTTATCAAAATACTGTACACTGTGAATAAAGTATTGCCTTAGTGTCTAGCATTTAGTTTATAGCATCCTCACTGTGTGAGTTATTAGCAAATAATACTTATTATTATGACATGTTAACCCAAATAACAAGTAACTCATTATAATTCATTAGACTCCTAGAGCCATTTGATTTATAGTAACATTGCCAGCTCTACCCACAGTCTTGGTCACACCCTGGATCTCGTAATCACTAAATACAAATTGTCCCTCATATCTGACGTTTTCACATCAGAACATTTTTGTTTATTTTTTCAAGTCAATACAGACGTAAGAAAGAAAGTGCCTTAAAATGACAATGTTACATTGACTAAACATGGAAGTAAAACTCATAAACGCATATTCTAAGAGAAAATGCAAAGGTGGATGAAGAACTACACCAAATTAAAAGAAATTAGAGTGCTAAAGGAGGAAAACTACACTGCATGTACATTATGATAATAATGTCAATGTAATATCAAACAAACTATATGAGAATTAGATTTTCGCCATAAAACTAAGACAGCATTAGTTTGTGTTGTTAGTGACTTCGTTCTGACTTTTTGGGCCTTAGGGCAGATTTTGTTATTGTCACTTACAGTTTATAAACCACCATCTTGAAAACTGGTTCAGCCTCTCAGTCACAGTATTCTTAAAAAATAGACAGTTCTTTGTTTCACTGGCAGACCATTCATCAAAAAAAATCCTGCAGACTACCAGAAGGGTCAGGTTTAGGGCTTTTGCTTTTCTCGTTGTACGTGTTACCTCTAGGTACATCTAAATTTTCACAACTGTACATTTCAGTTCCTTCTGATAATCAAGACTCGATAGGGAGACTTATAAGTTGTGTATCAGCTGTTTTTCAGTGGACGTCACAATAATTTTTAACAGATATAACTGATTCTCGGTACTAGAACTCAGAGAAAAATGCTTTATAACAGACTCGTTTTTTCAGCTATAAATACATGAAGTACGAAACCTGAGATTAAAGTAGGTTTAAAGTAGGTTTTTTTTAGCATTTAAAAACATTGCTAAAGTTTGGCCTTTTCTATCCCAGAGCGACATAGAGAAACTTTTATGTTTATAAACAGGCAGAAGTTTACACGCAGAAGTGATGACTGTAATGCTCTTCTTAATGGGGTTCCTAAGAAAATAACATTAAAAAATCTTACAAAACGCAGCAGCTTGTATCCAACCAAAACAAAACATAGAGCTTGCGTCAGTCCTATTTTAAAAGAACGTTAGATACCAACATTTTTTTAACAGATTTTAAATTTCTGCTACTAGTCTATACATTTCTAAATAACATAGCACTTGTTTACATCACAGAATGTCTTTCTGTTTATTTTAAAGTATCTTCTATTAGTGTTGACAACCATCTGTAAGGACCGGTTGTAAGGACCTGCCATCGGTATGAAAGGTGCTCTATAAAGATTATTATAATGCACACGCCTAATAATGGGAATGGTTCACAAATTAGATTATTGGCTTCTATGATGTCAAATCTTTACAATTTATTTGGATAGGGAAACTACATATGTGCACACAATCAAACTTTCTGCACGTGTGTAGCCTGTATAGCCCAGAGAACTTAATTGCCATTGCAATCATTCAATTTCAGATTTTTAAATCAATGGAGCAGTCATTTGTATGAGTGACTACAGTATGTATCTGTGCTTCAAAAGCAAAACTGAGCAAAATTGGAAATGACACACACTTACTGACACCTAGAGGAATACTCAAGCTCTGCAGCAGCACTCAAGTTATTGCAATTAGTATTAACCCGTTTGAAAACTAAAAGGAGTCAATATGTAGTGAAAAATGACGTAGTGTAAAAAATATTTTTCTCTATACAGACTTTACAGACAATGAATCATATGGTAAACAGTGTAGAAAAAGAAAGGATGTAAGTGAATTAAAACTGTCTGCTCACGATCCATTTTAAACCTTAAAGATCCAAAAGCACAAACTTATGATTACAGGTTAGAAAGGCTTTGTTGTGCTTTTCACCATAAAAAAAATAATTCTAAGAGCTTGCCCAGCACAACATTTGCTATCATTTCTTTCCTGAATGCAAATTCTCTTTTCATCAAGTGTTGTGAGCCCATGTGTGTTTTGATGGTGATTTGGAAGGATAGTATTACAGACTGTAATCCCTGCCTGTACACCCCCTGGGTCAGGACCTGAAACCCCCTCCTTCTCACAAAGCACTACACTGCCAACAGCTGAACCAGCAGGAACAAAACTGGCTGCTCCCCATGCAAAATGAGCACTTCACGCACGCACAGACGCACACACAAATACACACAAACACACACTGCATGCTTGAACTGTATTCTGGGTCACATACTACAGGTACATGAGGTGAAACATGTATTACTGAGATGAAAACTGAAACTCAGGTCCTGCTCACTGGTGCAAAACCTGTGCCTAAACTGCACGTAAACTGTTTGTGATAGGAGATTAGCGTTTAAATCTAGGGTGGTGGGGGGTCCCAGACACCCCATAAAAGCGCAGGGACCCCCATAAGAGAGCTAAAACCTAATTTGAGGGTACTGAGCCAAAATAACACATTGCACTCAATGGGTATCAGTATCAGGTTGATTACAGCAGAATATGCTGGAGCGTATATCAAAGAAAAACAAACCCTATCCAGTAACAAATCTAGCCTGAAATAGCACACTCACACTGTGTGATGTGATGTTGTTTGCTATGCATCTCTTTTTGTGGTGTGATTGAGTATATTAAGAAAGTCAGCCTCAGCTGAAAGGGTAAACTGAAAGTGGTTTATGTCAAAGGGAAAATTCCTTTTAAATTTCTGCATAATTCGGTGGTTGAAAAGGGTGATTTAGAGTCATTGGATGTGAATGTAAAGAAACTGACTGGATTTCTTTACAGTGTTAGTGATGGAATACATGGGTTCTGATGTCTACAACACAAACACAGCCATCTTACTTCCCAAAATGATCAGTGATTATATATTACATATATTTTCTAGGTATTTCTATTTTTCATTATAGGTCAGATCCACCACCAGGGGACACCACAGAACCTCTGCCATAATTTGAGTGTGGGAGCTCATAAAATATGTGATATGTCTAAAATCGAAATAGTTGTGCTGTGCTATCTAGAGAGCACAGAACAGCTTAACAGATATTTTCAATATGCAGGGCATCATGGTTCAACTCCTAACCTTGGATGTTTGAAAGTCACTATATTAGCACTTCACACACTTTGCACATTCTCTCCTACCTTTATTCTTTGGAAAACCATATTGCTCCTCTTTAAGGTGGCTGTTCACTAGTCCATGAATCATAGGAGCAAATTGGAGAGTTTCAGTCAGGCCTACGACACAGGTTTCCTTATAAAATGCAGGGTTTACAATAAGCAATCACTTGTACTTCCTACTTTGTGACAGGAAATATATTTTTTGGCACGATTCCATGGTAGATGTACCATTTACCCTTGTAACTTTGATCATTGGTCAATGCTGAATCTAAGAGTTTTTAAGCTCCATAGTGAGTATCCATGAATCCATTTTTTTACTTTTTACTGGGTTTCATTACTTCCATTTATTTTTCACTGGGTTTTGTTCATTTTTTAAATTAAACATGCTTTGGTTGCTAATAGATTAAACAAGGAACAGGGTTCAGTTTGTTTAGCATAGAATTACAATAAATATATAATGTGGTTAACTAGCACACATTTGGGATACTTGAATATGGCAAATTCCTGATAATGAATGCCAGATATTTTATAGGAGTATATCTGTTCAGCTAGTAATGTTCGGTTTTTGTTGGCACTTTAACAATAACTCAAATAAAACAACAAGCCGTAAGAGGCTTACTTTACTAAAACATTTTTTAAATAAAAATATTAATAATTAATAATTGACATAACAAGTATATCACCAAAAAATCCTTTAGATTATGGTGTCGGTATCGCTGCCCAACAACCGTGGTCTGTTAAATGGACTGTTCGGGTCAACTATTATTAGTAGTGACATAACAAAAAATAGTAATTTGGTATTGAGACAAGTTAATTAATTAAATGGTGCACTTTATGGCTGTAGAACCTACATAGAGTACTATTTACGGAGTACAGAGCTGTTTGAGAGTCTGTGTTTGATGCTACCTCTGACTGAAAGACCGACATCTGAAGCTATGTAAGTCATTTAACGCTAGTGACATCTTTGGACGCTTATATTATGCTT
This sequence comes from Megaleporinus macrocephalus, assembly GCA_021613375.1. Taxonomy (NCBI): domain Eukaryota; kingdom Metazoa; phylum Chordata; class Actinopteri; order Characiformes; family Anostomidae; genus Megaleporinus; species Megaleporinus macrocephalus. The sequence goes on from CM038702.1 coordinate 50,835,733, forward strand.
TACAGCGAAATATATGAATACGTGAATACTTTAATCCAAGCCTGTCATTTTAATGACTGAGCTGTTTAGCTTCCATGTTTAGCATAATATCATGTTTGCTATCTTTTCGTCTGTTAGCTGGCTGACCGGACTAGTTAAGAAAATAAGTTATAAAGTTGTCAGTGCGTCAGTTTATACGAAAACTGGTTCTTACTTGATTAGTACACTTTGGCTTCCATGCGAGCGGCATTAAAGTCACAAACTGTTCCGTTAACCGCACAACGATGTTTCGCGACTTGGCGCAGTGATACATAGTTCAGTTGTAGTGAAGCGGTCGCATTTTTCAACGGCCTCGAACTTGGATCAGCCAATCAAATTATAGGACCGGAGCTGCACGTTTTACAATAAATATTGATCAAAAACTATATAACATGAAATGTTAAATGAAATCACAATGGAAAAATAATACTGTTTTAATACTTTAAGGATAATACCTGACCGTTAAACGGATGAGAAAAAATCTATAAATCGGTTTTTATTAACGTATTTATTATTTTATTAAGTTATTTTTCTGAAATGAGTGGATTGGGATGAAGGACACGTTACCAATTTTAGAAAAAATAACGTCTTTTATTTTTATATTACATACATTGTTGATGTGACATCAGTGGCGCACAAACGGCAATCCACGATCGTGGATTCACCCTTTCGTCGTAATCATAGGTCGCAATCAAGCAGCTGTAAAATAGTAACATACATCAATAAGTGAGCGACCTCTGAGGGGATTTCTTTACAGTGTTATTGATGAAAGACATGGGTTCTGATGTCTACAACACAAACATAGCCATCTTATTTACTACCCCCAATGATCAGTGGTTTTATATTATATATATATATATATATATATATATATATATATATATATATATATATATATATATATATATATATATATATATATATTTAGCCATTTCTATTTGTCATTATAGGTCAGATCCACCACCAGGGGGCACCACAAAACCGCTGCCATAATTTGACTGTGGGAGCTCATAGAATATGTAATAGGTCTAAAGTCGAAATAGTTGGGCTGTGCTATCTAGAGAGCACAGAACAGCTTAACAGATATTTTCAATATGCAGGCCAAAAATAATGTCTTTTATTTTTATATTACATAGATAATTGTGGAAGTGACATCAGTGGCGCACAAATGGCACTCCGGTCGTGGATTCACCCTTTTCCGTCGTAATCATAGGTCGCAATCAAGCAGCAGTAAAATAGTAACATACATCAATAAGTAAGCGACCTCTGACCGGCAGCCTAGCTGTTCTAACATGAACTACGACACCTCTCTCTCTCTCTCTCTCTCTCTCTCTCACTCACTCACTAACTCACACACACACACATACACAAACACACGCACACACAGTGAACCGAGGCACCGGCCGGAGCGACTGAAGTGAGACAGACGGACACAAACGGTGGAAAACTCGCTTTAACATGGAGCGAAAAGTAGCTCGAGAATTCCGTCACAAGGTAAGCAGATGTTGTGTCTCTACTTTTCCTCACAGGTGTCTCAGTAGCACACAGAGTAGCGTTTAGCCGATACAGGAAGATGATGGTGACCGGTGGCCCTTTAAGAATGGCGGAGGAGTAATGAAGCCTAGCAAACGTTACAGAGGTGTTAAATTATAGTACGACAGTTTGATACTGAACACTGAAACAGACATTCACACATCTGCTGGCTTAGTTATGTCCTCGCTTACTCTGGCAGGAAGGTGGTAAACTACCTGTGCACCTGTTTCACCTAACTTACAAATGTGAAATACCACCACAGCACAGATAAAACGAGCTTTTATACTACACTGTTTTGACTGGCTAAACAGAGCCAATAAAATATAGTCCAATAAACCCTTTAATATTAACATTGATAAGTGAATATCATAGCTGTGTCATTAACAAACTATTAGGAACAATCAGTTAGACTTAGTCTAACAGCAGCACAGGCTCAGTACACAGTACTCAGTCTGAAACAGATACAGAAGCTTCCCCATGTGAACTATATGTAATAAGCAACCATACACCATCTGCTGTGTGAGAGAGGGTGATGGCGGACACAAAGGGCTGTTCCTCACCGTTTTAGATAGATGAAGTGACAGAGGAGTGCAGCCAGGCGGAGAGGATTGCTTCATTTACTGTTTGGCCTCTGCGGTGTGTGTGTATGTGTGTGTGTGTGTGGATTTAGAAAGCTATAAAAACCTTTTGGAATATCTTCTTGCACTAATCAACTGTGAATTTCTTAGTTTTCTTTATTAAACGCTAACAGTGTTTTCTCTTTCCACCACCAGAACACAAAACTGATTCATGCTCTGAGTATCAGCTTTATTGCTTTATGGTGTTAAAGTCCAGTTATGGGAGGCTTTTATTGTACATGTTTATTACATCATTTATCTTCTCTACTCAAAACATTGTATTCTGCTGTGTTCTGCTGCATTATGTTCTCTTCTATTGTGTTCTGCTGTGTTGTATTCTATTCTATTCTATTCTATTCTATTCTATTCTATTCTATTCTATTCTGTTCCACTCTATTATATTCTATTCTATATTGCTGTGTTCTGTTGTACTCTATTATTTTCTGTTACATTACATTATGATCTATTCTTTCCTTCTCATTCCCAAGACTGGACACAGTTATTTGTTGCAATATAATAAATAACATAAAGAAAAAGTCTAAAGATATTTCATAAGCTGTTACATATTACATATTGATTTATACATATACCATTTTGCATATTTCACACATTACATACATTCTATGTGGTAGACAGATATTGTAGACTGATTTTTTACTTTTTCAGAAATAACAAATACAGGATTTGGTTCTGTTATCCTAATGACAATTAGGATAATTAATCTGATCATTTATCAAACTTTCATTAAAGTAATTATAATGTCCAGCATACTGCAAAGTGAATTCCACTGAAATCACTAAAAACATTATCCTCCCCAAAATTCATAGATCATAATCTTCTGTCACTTTTAAATACACGCTAGAAATAAATGCCTTATATATCATTTTTCTAAAAAGGCACACATACAAAACATTTCAGAATTAAATACATTATTTAGAAGCAGTGCCAAGAAATCCAGTATACTGTATGTTAGGAACGAGGAGGCTATTCTATTCTACTCTGTTCTATTCTGTTAAATTCTACTCAATTCTATTATGTTCTATTCTGTTAACATTAACAATAAATAAAGCAAAGCGACACGGTGGTGTAGTGGTAGGCACTGTTAACAAGCCGATCTGGCTTGGATCTATGTGGAGTTTTCTCCCACAGTCCAAACACGTGCATGTTAGGTTAATGGGTCACTCTAAAAAGCCAGTAGGTGTGAGTGTGTGCTGGCCATGTGATGGACTAGCGACCTGTTGGTGGTGTACCTCGCCTTCGCCCAATGATGCTGGTATTGGCTCCAGCCCCCTTAAGACGCCGACTCGCGGGATAAAGCAGAAGATAATAGAAGGATGTATGGATAAAATGTATTATATACTGATAAGATTTTGTTATTCCATTAATTATTTATATATATATATATATATATATATATATATATATATATATATATATATATATATATATATTAATATGTTATTCCATATTGTACAGATGGTTGACAAATAATAAAAATCAAATGTTTCTTAACTCATGTATTTATAATGAGTGTCAATGCCTCCAGACTGGTGTACCTAACTGTGGTACAACTAAGCAATTATATCCTACCATGCTCTTTGGTATGTATAAAAATGCTAAGACCCATTTCTGGTTGAACGTGCTTTTGGTTCAAGATAGCAGGAGTGATCAGACAAGGACAATCTGTCAACAACTACACTGGCTATGTTAGGGTTGCATTGCATTGCAACTCCTCATTTTAAAGATGAATGTGGACACAATGATGTAAAACACAGGCATTTGGTCTACAGAGATGTGATCACTACAGAGAAGTGCTGTGGTCTGATCCTTCATCATATTCTCCATAAGTGGTTGAGTGCATGTGTGGCGTAAACCAAGACAATGATACAGGCCTAAATGCTTGGCGCTTGAGAGGGTCTGGTGGCTCTGTTATGCTTTTGCACAGAGTCCATTTCTGCTCTTACAAAGATGGTCACTACAAGCCAGTAAGAATTCATTCTGACTGAACATCATTATCTTATGGGTGTGCTCTCTTCCAAGACGACAATGCCCGCATCCACAGAGTATGGGGCGGTCATTAAATGGTTAACAGTGTATGTAAACGATTTAGATCATATTCTATGGCCTTTGGCAGTCACCAGATCTCAACCCATTTGAGCACCTATGGCAATTTTGGATGAATGAGGTTCCATCTATCCAGTGCAGTTTTTTTTATCTGTGGAAATTTCTCCAGTCAGTTATCCAGTCTTTCACATACATGTGGTTCTTTTTTTTTTTTTAAACATTTTTATTTGTCCCCTAAATTTAGTTTTCAGCTGCACATTAAAACTTCTTTCGCATGTAAGTATTTGGTAAGGCATAGCAGGGACCCTGCACAATGATGTAAAATGAGCCTGTTCAGTATGAGAACATTGAATGCAGTGCAATGAGCAGGTTTAGTGGAGCAGAGCAGCAGCACCCAAGCAGTTCCAACCGACCCGCCCAACCAACAACAATAGCATCTGTGACTTCAGTCCCCCCCCTCCAGGTCAAATAAGCACACCTCTCACACGATACTGCGCATAGCCCTACTCTCTCTCTCTTTGTGCTTTTCTCCCTTTCTGTTTACTGCTCTCTCGTTTTCTCTGGGAGAGAGATGTGCTACATCATTGACTGGCCCAAGCGCTTTCTTAAAACTTTTCTACAGCAGGTCAGTCGCCACCAGGTGAGTAGGATGCTTCAGAGGGGACCCTTGTATAACTATCACAGTATCTTATGGAGATTTTGTGTGCTGTTGTACTTTGCAGGTTGAGCTGCTGATCGATAATGAGGCAGAGAAGGATTACCTGTATGATGTCCTGCGCATGTATCATCAGTGAGTCTGACCCAGATGCAGTGTTGCCCTTAATATATTATATAAATATCACTCTATCAATCTTCAGTCATTTCTTGATATTGTACATAGTTCCGTGATCTATTCATGTTGTTTGTGCTGCACACCAGCTTACTATTTAATTATATATGATGGTTGTTGCATGTGCTTTACACATACAAGAAATATCAATGCCCAAGTTGTTATTCTTTTTAAAGACATTATATCCAGAACTGTTACAAATGCTTATACAGCCTTTTTGAAAGCATGCTTTTCAACTATAATGAAATGTTGTTTTACAATAAATTAGTCTAGCATACAATATAAATATTTAATTAAATATCGAAAATGATATTGAATATCTAAATATTTTATTTGCTGATCATGCTTCCTAAACATGGAGAAACCTTCGAGAAAACAAATAAATGTATTCAGTTTCTTTTCGTTACACTTGAATAAGGTGATGTGAATAGAGGGGAAATATACCTGCAGGTTTTTCCACCTGATCTTTGTGTGGTCGCTCCATTGGACAAGGAGTTCAGGCTTGCCCTATTGGCTGGAGATCTGATAGTTTCCACTCTCCTCCACCCAGTCACAGGCAGCCATTCACTAAAGCCCCTTTGCCGCTGATATTTGAGTCAGGAGTGAAATACCAGTCATGAATGATTCATAGACCAAGGCAGGACATGAAATTCATAAGCAGTTATTATTAAGGCTCACTTTCTTTTCCAGATTGCTAGGAGACTCAGCCAGAGTAACTATTTAAGCATGCATGATTTATGTGATTTATGGATGGGATGGTACCTCATTTACCATCATATATTTGTTAAATTGTTATAATTAAATGTGCATATATATTAGTGCATGAAAACAAGAAATTCCACCCCCTTCCCTTCTGATCTGTCACTATATTTATGTCACTATGTTCCCTTTTATGGATAATATTTTGTGTCTTAAATATTATTGTATACTGTTAAAATAGCAACAAAATACAGGAGGAAGCAGAAGCAGCTGCTTTAATGTGAGTTTGAGGGGGTTGAGCAATAGGGCAGGCTGTGGAGAGTACTTTAAATAATCAGGACCGCCATCGGACCGCCACAGAGCAGGTTATTATTAGAGTTATGGGTCATTCTCAGCACTTCTGTGACACTGATGTGGTGGTGTGTGTTGTGCTGGTATGAGTGGATCAGACACAGCAGTGCTGCTGGAGTGTTTACACACTGTGTTACACATTGTTCACTCTATTAGACACTGCTACCTCATTGGTCCACCTTGTAAAGTCATGTGGATGTAAAGGCATCTAGTCTGTCTAGGCCTTCATCAGTGGTGACAGGCTGCTGCCCACCGGTCTGTGTTGTCTGTACAGTTTTGTTTGGTGGACTATTTTCAGTCAGTCTGTCACTGCAGTACTAAGAATGATACCCCACCCAAATAATACTTGGTGGTCCTGTGGAGATCCAGACATTGAAGAACAGGCGGTATGCAGAGAAACAGATGGACTCCAGTCTTCAATTGTGGAACTACAAAGTCCTTCTATATATTAAAATAAAGCTAATAAAATTAAAATTAGGGTAGATACAAGGAGGTGTACCTAATGGAGTGGCCCATGGGTGTTAATGTGAGATGTATAGCCCACTCCAGTAACTTGCAATGTTATGCTGTGCTAATCGTGTTAAAGGTATTTTGTTTCAGTTCATATCCAGACTGTGTCTCTTCGTTCTCTTAGATCTATGGAACTGCCTGTTCTGGTAGGAGACCTGAAGCTGGTGATCAATGAACCGAACCGTCTGCCTCTTTTTGATGCCATCCGGCCTCTCATCCCTCTGAAACATCAGGTGGAGTATGACCAGCTAACACCCAAGAGGTCTAGGTGAGTGGACAGTCTGAATAAACATAGACAGTGAAATAAACATAGATATGGTTTTCAGAGAAAGAGAGTCAGCGCTGAAAGCATGTGACGAATCCCCCCCTTGCTGGGTCAGTGTAATTGCTGTTTCTCATGCTTACTGAAGCGCGGCAGAGAAATGCTGGTTATGAGTCCCGAGAGTGCAACCATGTGTGTGATATGTAGTTCTGATTGAGCAGAATTGGCCAGCAATCAGCTGAGACTCAACAATAGACTGCATTCTTCATTCAAATTGCTGTTTGTAACTGAACTGCAGTAAAATACCACATGGGCATCAATTTCTATCTAGCCAGCGCACTTGTAAATAGCCAGTTGGTTCTTACTTTTAATGTAGCCTTTTTAATGTAATGCCAGTGAGCCGCATTAAAGAACAAATTATGTTTCTATATTACACATTTGGCTGATAGACAGTAGTGGGTGCCAGAGTACCCACACAGTGTAAGCATCAGGGTTAAAAATAAAAAAAAGCCAAAATAAAAATCCACCAAAAAAGGCTCATGAGTAAAAAAAAAATTAGTAAAAATTTTGATTGGTGTGTCCATAGTTTGATGTTTAAAACAAATGTGTGTGTGTGTTTTTTGTAATTTTAATTCAAAGATTAAAATTAATTGGAAATGGTTTTAGTATTTTCTGTTTTTAGACTGTTTGTGACCTAGTAAGTTTATCATGATGTGTTGGTATTGTGTTATTGTAACAGTATAATATCTGTATAATAGGTGCTAATTATGTTGTGTGGTTTACAGAAAGACTTTGTTATAAAAGACCTATGCAAACAGGCCCTGTAACAAATCACAGCTTTTTGGTTGTGTTCATTACATGTACAACCAAAAAAAACAGATAATTAAGACCGTCTTGCGTTTGGCCCCAATTTACATTTGTTATTGATAAATTTAAATTTGGACCGAATGCAAGGCAGTCTTAATTCATGTCACATCAAGTGTTCACCAGCCTCTTATAAGATGGCAGGACAAACAGTCTATATCATAAAGGAGTAGTTAAGAATATGATTTGATGTAATAAACTTTGATAAACTGTGATCCTGGATATGTACTATGTCTGTAGCTTCTCAATTACTCTTTCTTATGTGTGCGCAGGAAACTGAAGGAAGTGCGCCTGGACCGTACTCACCCTGAGGGCCTGGGCCTGAGTGTACGAGGTGGACTGGAGTTTGGCTGCGGACTCTTCATCTCACAAATTGTCAAGGATGGACAGGCTGGAAATGTGGGCTTGCAGGTAAGAGAGAGAGCGAGAGAGAAAGAGAAAGAGAGAGAGGTAGATTTGACATAAAAGCAAAATTACATTATAAAAACACAACTTAATTCTCCAGCAAAATAAAATCGTGTTAAAATGTTTTAACCTGGGCAGCACGGTGGTGTAGTGGTAGCACTGTCACCTCACAGCAAGACGATCCGGGTTAGATTCCTGGTCCGGGATGTTCTGTATGGAGTTTGCATGTTCTCCCCGTGCTTGACTGGGTTTCCTTGGGTACTCCTGTTTTCTCCCACAGTCCAAACATAATAGGTTGATCGATCACTCTAAATTGCCCGTAGGTGTGAGTGTGTGAGTGAGTGTTGGCCATGCGATGGACTGGCGAACTGTGACGCCCGATGACGCTGGGATTGGCTCCAGCGCCCCTGTGACCCCGACTAGCAGGATTAAGCGGCAGATACTGGATGGATGGATGTTTTAACCTGAAATAGTTTCTTTTATGATTAGTAGTGAACTATGTTGGTCCAAAATCTTTTGGTAAATTGTTTTTTTTTTGCCTCAGGTCACTATCAATACTTACAGACTGCACTGAATCTATCAGCATACTCACATGGTTTGCATTGATGTTAGTGCATACTCACACCACTAGGTGGAGTAAAGTACCAAGCTATGCTTAATTCTACTACACCTTTTGCTAAAGAACCAACAAAGACATGCTGCCTTATATTCATAGGTTTGAAAAACTTAATGCATTTGCCTCAGCTATGCACTTTAGCTCAGTTGGCCTTGGAATACACAGAAGGGAAAACAAGAAAAGAAAGGAAGGTGAATCCCACAGTGGAAAAGCAACTATTCATATGCAGTTCATGTATCTTGAATGTTAAATGATTAATGAGATGACCTTTTTTAAATGCTAATTAATACAGAGCCAGGATAGACACTGTACACATACTATACAAATTGTTACTCCCTCTTTCAGACTCAGAATACAGTAAGATTACAGTAGAAGCTAACATTTAGTGTTTTAAAGTAAAATAGTAAGGTGCTATGATAAATCTAGCGATAAACTGGCAGCAGTTAATTTACAAACAGCCGTCTTCTCAGTAATACATGGCAGCCAATTTCACAGCTGTTTGTTATTCAGTTTTAGCCAGATGGGACTGAATTGCTCTGCTGTCCAGCCATTGCTGTAGTTAATTACCTGAAGAGAATGGCTTCTGGGATCTATTTGGATTCAATAGAAGAATCTTTAAGGGAGATTAATATCACCTCCACCCTCGACTAAAATCAATAATCAGGGTTGTTTGTTTAGTGTGGTGTTTTCTGTGTAGTTCCACTCAAGCTGCGAAGCTTTAATATATAAACAGTAATTGTAGGCCTCTACAGTATTGTACTGATTTTATGATTGTTAATAATCATAATTGTTTAACCTCTTTTGGCAGGTGGGGGACGAGATTGTGCGTATCAACGGCTACTCCATCTCCTCCTGTATCCATGAGGAGATCATCAACCTTATCAAGACCAAGAAAACTGTATCGCTTAAAGTCAGACGTGAGTCAGACGAATCTGACTCTCTAGCACTTCATTGGGGAAAAAGATCAATTTGTCTTTAAATATTTATGTTAAGGCTTGTTTATTGATTAGTTGGCATTGAGTGAATGACTGATTACCTATTTGTCATGTCTTCCTTCACAGATGTGGGAATGATCCCAGTTAAAAGGTATGTCTTTACTAAATTACTCAGTATTTGTTTCCATTTTCCAGCCAGAACACTGTTATACTTTGGACATAGATACTGGTTTTCTCTTTTCATCCCTCTGGTGATATGTCCAGTATACTGGACTACAGTTAATATTCTCTAAAAGCTACCTCACAGAAACACATTACGTGAAATGGTACCGGATCGGTCACATCACACTGCTCACAAATGAACACAGAATTAAAGCAGATATTTTACACTTTCATATTTTTAAATTAAAATAAAATATGTTAACATTGTTACCATACAATTGCATATGGGCTTCACTGTAAAGTCTGTGTATGTTTAAGAATGCTATCAGTAACTACCATTTTCATTACCAGTTCCTCTGACGATCCTCTCAAGTGGCAGTTTGTGGATCAGTTTGTGTCTGTGTCCGGGGTAAGACTGAGCAGCCTTTTCATTTCCTTTGCTCCTCTTGCATAATAACATATTACACAGTCTGACCGCTGATGCCACTGGTTCTCAGGAGAAGAAGAACAGTGTTGCTGGGATGGCCTCTCTGGGTGGAAAAGAGATTAAGGAGAAGAAGGTGTTCTTGAGTTTGGTTGGCACCACAGGCATGGGCATCAGGTAAATGCATATACTGTGTTCTAGGTTTTTGTTTTTTTTTTCTTTTTGTGCAAGTGCCAGGGCTGCCCTGAGTATGTCTTCTAGTTTCTTTCCTCTAATACACTTGTTTCCATAATCGAGAGAATGTTATTGTAATGAATATGACACATGAAATTTACTTTTGGCTGCCTGAATTGAGAACATTATTATACAGTCGTATGTTTGCACAGTTTTGAGTGAAATTAAGATGCCATTATTAATTGCACACTTGTTTATTCACTGAAATTAAAACACAAAAATATGACAATAATCACATGTAAAATTATGTCATGCTCAGAAAATAAATAAAAATTGTTCACTAAGTGGTGTATTTAAAACTACATCACATTCCAGCAAAACAAACCATTGTCACGGAGATAACAGCTCTGAACAACTCTCACCTGAACAGCTCTCGTCTGTTGAGTAATAGAGTGAGTCAAAGGAGACAATGGATCAGTTGCTTTTGCACCATTTATTGGCTCTAGTGTTTGATTTAACACTGAATGATGTGCAGTAAAAGAAGTTTTTCTCATTTCTCATTTTTTCAACTGAGCCTTCTTTTTAAGGTTGCGTGGCTGTGAATTAGGTATGCATCTGATCTAGAATCACGTATAAAAATGATCTAGGTTGAATTTTGAAAAGATCATATTTATTTGTCGACATGGCTCTGAAAACATCAGATCTGTGTCATATTATGGCAAAAAACATGTGTTTGTGCCACTTCATGCTGGTAATGAGAACTTTTAATGTTTAAGTTTGTACAAGACGAATCTATTAAATCATCAAAAGATGTCATTTGACTGGTAATTCATGACACTGCATAGGATTGTAACCAGTACTACACATCAAATACTTTCTACAATTGGACTTAAAATATAAATAATACATTTGGATTATAAAAAATCCGCCTTACAGCAAGACGAGTTGGATTTCCGGTCTGGGCTGTTCTTTGTGGACTTAGCATGTTCTCCCCGTGCTTGAGTGGGTTTCCTCTGGGTACTCCGATTTCCTCCCACAGTCCAAACACATGCATGTTAGGTTGATTGGTCACTCTAAATTGCCCGTAGGTGGGCGTGTGTGCATGAGTGCGTGTTGGCCATGCAATGGACTGGCGAACTATCCATGGTGTACCCCACCTTCGCCCGATAACACCGGGATTGGCTCCAGCTCCCCCGTGACCCCGACTAGTGTGATAAAGCGGAAGATAATGGCTAGATAGATGGATGAATGGATCAAAGGATAATGACTTCTCTCGTTGCTTTGTGATGCAGCATCTCTAGCGGTCCCACTCAGAAGCCTGGGATCTACATCAGTAACGTAAAGCCTGGTTCTCTGTCAGCAGAAGTGGGTTTACAGGTATTGCCATTCACTATGAGCTCATGAACTTTTGCCCGTTGCTTAGAAACCCCCTTAAGAAATCATTACTGTGTTGCTATGTTTACAAAAAACACTAATGTGCTTATGTGTGTGGGGGATGTAGGTGGGTGACCAGATTGTGGAGGTCAATGGGGTGGACTTCACTAACGTGGACCACAAGGAGGTAAGCCACATTACCATAGCAACTCTGTACACTGAAGGCAGTTATCTCACACATCGTTCAGATTGCCTGGTGGTCCCTGTTAAAGTTTTACAAGTGCAGAATCAGCAGACTTATTAGCTTGCGGATCTGAACTGGAAGTAATGCGATGTTTGTGTTTTTCTAGGCTGTTCGAGTGCTGAAGAGCAGCAGGAGTCTAACTATCACTGTCCTCACAGGGGCTGTAAGTACTGTAATTCAGTGGTGCTCATTCTCTTGGCCCATGTGGCGCTCCTCAGTGCTCCACTGTGTCTCATTATCACCTAGCAAAGCCGCCCACTCACCTGCAGAGGTGTCCATTACCTGCTGTCATTCTCGCAGGCATTTCTCATAGACAGGAAATTACAATCGTACAATCGTACCTGAAGACAATGTGCCTGTTGATATCTGATGAGATTTTTCTATTTTTTTGCCCAAGACAAAAAAAACCCTCATAAATTCAGAAATGAAGTAGTTTTACATAAGCTCTGTATGACACCAAAGTTTGTTAGCCAACTGCTGGCCAAAGCATATGTATTTATAATGAAATGTGTTGATTGGTATCTTATTAAAGTACTGTACTGTGTTCAGTTGATGGGTAGCTTATTAAAGTATATATATAAAAATATATATATGGATGGATGTAAGTAGGTTAACAGATTGTGGATAAATGTGTCCTCGATTTGCCTGGGTGTTTTCAGGGCAGTGAGCTGTTCTTGACAGATGAGGAGAAGTTGGCAGTGGAAGCTCGGCGCGAGCTGGAGCGCCAGGAGCTCATGCACCAGAAGAGGGTGGCCCTGGAGACCAACAAGATCGTCAAAGAGCAGCAAGAGAAAGAGCGCCTGTCAGTCGAAGAGCCCTCTTCCCCTGCTTCCCCTACTGCACACACAAACCAAACCCAAAGCATCATAGCCACATTTATTTTACCTTACATCTGTAATTTGGGCTGTTATGACAAGAAAAAAGCAAGTTCAGAACTAAGGGTACTGTAAAATTTTACCCTCAAAAAACTAAATAACTGTGGGCTTGTTTAGGAATTATTAGAAGTAATTTGGTTTGGTACCCGATGTGTCAGTGGGCTGGATTTGTTTTATTAAATCAGCAGCACACTTGACTTAATTTTAAAAAGGAGAAGCAGGTATTGGATAGTAAGTGTAAATACAGGCCTTTCTCAACGTGAGCTTTGAAAATTGTCGTACTAACACCTGCACACAAGCCACACACAACGAGTCACAAAAAAAATGTAACTTACTGTTTAGACAAACACAGTTACAGTAATCTTAGGTTTAATTAGACAATTTACAGTAAAATAATTACTGTACCTATCTATCACTGCATTTACAGTAGCTAGTTACAGAATTACACAAATATCAGAGACCACCCATTATTTATTTAATTTAATGTAACAATGGGTATTAAGTTATTAGTTTTTCGGGAGATATCTCTGGGTAGATTAGATATAACAAAGAAGAAAAAGATAAAAAACTAAATCACAGTTTAAAGAATTGTTCAAATATTTTGACTGTCACCGTCAGATAAACATTACCTAAAACTTTCATTTCTTACCTGTAACTAAATTAAAATGCAGACACAAAATGCTGGACAATGTGATATTTAATGTAGCTGTTAAGGCTTCTGTGTAACTTTTTAATTTATCTAATGATCGTTTTCACTGGACAGGAATAAAACTATTAGACAGAGCAAGAATTGTGGGTACATAAACATATATTCTTTTGAAACTCTGAATATTCAGAGCATTGATCTGTTGCAGGAGCAAAAGTCATGTTCTCTGTTTGGAAATTTAATTTGCGCGTGCCTCATATTTTGATAGATTCAATCTTCACTCGGTCAGTGTTTCAATTTGCAGTCCTTTTACACCAGACACACTGTGTTTTGATTATTTCTCTTGATTTTTGATGTTTATTTATTTTTTTTGTAGAAGAAAGGTGGAGATTTCTCAGAAGACTGCAGAGGAAGATGAACGATATAGAAAAGAGATGGAGGTGTATGTGTCCCGTTTTTATGGATTAGTCAGAAGTCATGAATATACTGGATATACACTCATTTCTTCCTTATTCTGTATGTGTGTATTAGGATTGAAGCTAAAGAGAGAAAGCACAACAGAGAATGGGAGGAAGACTGGGGATCCAGAGAGAAGTCCAAAAGTCCGTCCCCTGCTCCTTCTCCTCCACCACCATCCCGTTCTCCACCTCCTCCTAAACCTAGGAGCTCAGGTATGATCACATCAGAGATAGAACATCTCACACAAAACTTCTCTTCATGTGCATGATCTGAAGATGTCTCGCTGAATCTTTTCTGTTCTTCACTGATAGTAATATTGCTCACTAAAGAAGCTAAGCTACATCCCCTCAGAAAACCATTACACTTTAAACCTTTGAAACATACTTTGTTTTTATATCTTGTATTTCTATTCTTTGCATGAACAGATGTGCATTCAGTCTATGTGAATGCAATCCCTGTTGTCTGTCTTCTTTCCTCTCCTTTTCTCTGACTTGTGTGGGCTATGGCTTGGCCTCCTGACCCATATAGCTGCTGAGACTGATACTATTGATGAAGAAGAAGAAGAAGAGGACCAAGAAGTGAGTGGTGCAGCTCAGGTGTTCTCAGAAGGAAGTGTGATTCCTTTGACAACCCATTCCATCACTTTCTCTTCTGATTCAACATAACAGCACACAATGCGCCATTGATTTTTCTTTTGTTTTGGTTGGGTCGTTTCTTGACAGCTGTTGCATTTACAGTTCTCTGAGTAGTCACTCTTTATCAGTGGTCCCAATTAACACATTCCACTCTCGCTCCCATAGCTCTCAACTGGTTTTACCGCTATGAAGGAAAGTTGCCTACGCTCAGAAAGGTATTCTGTGTGCTGGAATGGAGTGCTGTGATGGTTACTTGAGAGTTAATAGAGACTTTGTGTGGTGTTACTCATGGTGCCCTTGTGGTGCGTGTAAATGCTACAGTATCAAAATTGCACCGTTAATATTCAGAAAGGAAAAGAGACAAAAAAGAAAAAGAAGAAGATGTCCAAGACAGACACACTCCCCGCAGAGCGAAAAAACAAGAAAGAGATGGAGTTTGAACTGAAGTTGGCCAAGGAGAAGGAGGAGATACTAGAGCGAGAGAAACAGATGAAAATCAGTCGACTCCTGCAAGAGGTACAACCTTCAGAAGTGTGTATTTGCTGTGTGATTATGTGTGCACTGCTATGGAAACCGGCATTCGTGTTGTTTAAAAGCAGTACTGTTTTTCTCCTGGTTGTCATTGCATGAGGAGAAACCTTCAGTTAAGCGTTTGCAGGTGTGTTTAAGGTTGTATCAGTCTTTCTCAGAATGGCTGGTCTGATGTGGGCAGGTATCTGAGACGGAGCGTGAGGATCTGGAGGAATCAGAGAAGGTGCAGCATTGGGTGGAGAAGCTTTGCCAGACTAGACTGGAGCAGATCTCCTCAGTGGAGAACGATTCTGCTGAGGTATAAGCTCCTGGGTTGCTTCTAAAGCTCAGGCTGGATGCAGAGTGCAAATTCATTTATATGCAAATGTTGTGTGAAACACACATTTGGAGTTGTTGATGTGTGACTGATGTAAGTGTGGATTATGATGACTGCTTACAGAGATGGGTATGCTAAAACAATGGTTCTGTGAAAAATCTGATTTATACCGCTAACTGAAAAATGGGTGATCGGCCAAGACGTGTTTATTACAAGGCTGCTGTGACTAAAAGATAACGGAAGCATATAGTGCACAGTTAGCATCTTGCAAACTGCATATCTAAATCATCAACTTGAGTGCCAAACAAACCAAATCTTGAGTGGACTTCACCACTGTTGGACAATTACATGGTTGTAGTAGCTTTTTAGAATCCAAAGAAAACAATTTTAACTGGTAAACATGTCTTGGCTGAATAAGAGGGAAGGGCAATATCATAGTATTTACGTTTATTTACTGGACCAACTTGTTTAGCTAAGGTTTGCTGTGATTGTGGCACGGTGATGCAGAGGCCATAGGCAGGCTCAATGTTCTAAGCAGATAAGGTGTTTGTGCAGATGTCTCCATCTCGCTCTCCTATGTCCACTGGGCCAACCGTGAGAAGGTTCCCTGGAGGTCTGCAGCTGGCCACAACCGACCTGGACGACATCAATCTGGATGAGGTGGACGAGAGTCTGAGAAAGCCCCTGAAAAGACTAGCTCCCACTCCGCCTACGTCCAATCACCCACCACCACCTTTACCTCTTCCTCCACCCTCGCCTCGCCTCCACCAACCCTCCTCTTACCCCTCTCCATCCCCGAGACCCTCTCTGACTCCAACTCGCCCTGCCCCCCCCTCCCCTAGACCGTCTCCGCAGCGCCCGCCCTCTCCACCCGCTTCAAGGGTTCACCCTTCTACAATTAGTCGCGGACGCCCCCCGGTGTCCTCTTCCCGAATTCTGTCTCAACCCTCCCGGGCTCCATCTTCTTCACACCCTCCTCCTCCACCGCCTCCACCCCCCCCTCCTCCTCCGCCACCTCCTCCACCTCCACCCCCACCTCAGCATGAAGAAGACAAGTACAACACCATGCCACCCAGCTACCGCCGTACATCTGAACATGGGAGTGAATGGGAGGGCAGTGGTTACCGGCAACGAGGCGGCTTTCATATGAATAGTCACTATCCAGGCAGTGCAAAGGTAGCCCCACCTCAGTCTGATAATATAGAAGACACAAAATCACGTTTGCTTTTCTTGTATCCGTACTGATAATGAAACAGATATTTAAAACTACCACTTTAAAACTTAAAGTTTACAGTGAAAAAGTGTGAATGCTTTGCTAGTATGACATACAAAGCTGTAACACATTTGGCACATTTGAAAAAGTAAAAACTATATAAAAATCTTTCTTTAAAGCAGATGAGCAGATGAGTTATTCAAATACTGACAGCAACTGATGGAACAACCAGAAACAGGTTCTTCTGCTCGACACCTACAGCCACACAGTCTTTTTGTGGATATTAGTTGTGACCCTAAAGATAAATTCAGAATAATAATAGTAATTAATGAATATCCTAGTATAAATATCCTCATCATACAGTCCATGGTACTACAGACTGAAGCCCAGCTGTCCACGCTCTAAATGTTGCTTTGTTAGAATCTGCAGGTGTAACCCTTGTGTGCAAAATTAGATTGTTTCAAACAGAAGACCTGCATATAATAGCCACTACACTTACAGAACATATGTATTATATTATATTATATTATATTATATTATATTATATTATATTATATTATACACTTGGATTATTCTGATATCCGCTTCATTATCAGCTCGATACTGATATCAGGTATTGGAACTAGGCAGCAAATCAGTGTTTGATTGATTATCAAGTCTCAGAGAGAATTCAAAAGACCAAGTGAGCTACTCTCCCTCTTAAATGGAATGTAATCAAGTCTTCAGTGTAGTGGTGATCCATTTGTAGATTGCAGTAGGTTTTACCTTGCATGAAGGATGATGCCAGTACTTTTCTTAACAATGCCACTGATTGTGTAAGAGTGCTATGAGGAGGAAGATTGACCTACTATGTGTAGAGATTGTTTCATGCTCTTGCATTCTAATTTGTATCTGAGGAGCTGAGGTGCTGGGGCTCTGGGATGTTTTTTTTTCTTTCACATTTTATGTATTACTGTGGTTTAGGTTATGAGAAACACTTCTCATGCTAGCAGAATATCAACCTCCAGCAATCCACTGGTGAGCCCTTTTCCTTCTGCCTTTAATCTAGGGTGTTTGTTGTCTGGGTGTCTTGGAGTCAATTGTAAAAGCCTTTGCTCATATGTGGTGCTCTGTAGTGCTTGACTTTTCCTCTCCAAAGCCCATCTCAAGCTATATATATGTATACGCTCTGGAGCACAGGGTCGTTATGTGTGCAGTTTGAATTACACAGGTCAGAAATTGTGTGCTGAAGGTGACCGTCTAAATACCATCCCCACTAATCTCTAATGCCTAATTCTCATCACACTGTAGCAAATAGCTCCCAGCCCTCCTAACCAGAGGAGACAGGTCAACCCTGTTATGTCAAAACCAGTCATGCTGCCCCAGTCTCAGACCTCACACAGACCCGTATTACGACCAGAACCCACGGTAAGCGTGAGTATGTGTGTGCATGCTGATCTTTATAGAAATGTACAGGTATCTGCTGCAGTGGCTATTCTTGTGTAATGTGCTTAGTGTGAAAGTAGAGAAGTGTGGTAATCATTATGACTAACCTGCCTTTGACTGCAGGCTGAGAATTTCTGATAGAGAGAGGGAGAGAAAGCAGGTGGGTGGAGCTAGATGTGGAAAAAAGAAACAGAGTTGGGAGAGGGGTTGAGAGAAAGTAAGAGAGAGGCAGTGAGAGACTGGTTCATTGCTTGAAATCTGAAGTCTGATTGATAGACTCTCTAGAAGTCAGCCAACCACCCTCTTAGCCATCCTGCCTCATTTCATTAAATCACTGAAAACACAAATTACTTTGCCCTGTTTCTCTTGAGTGGGAGCTACTCCATCTGTGTGGTTGCAATCATGCTCTGCTGTGGTGATCCAGCATTTTATTTCCATTGGACCGCTGCCCTGCCTTTCTTGTTCCCAGTTGGTTTCGTTGCATGGACTACAAATAAAACTAAGGCTGCTGACGGATTCATTGCAGGAATGCGGTAGAACTTTATTTGATAGTACTTTAGAAATGCCTGTGAAATGTTCTAAAGGAAGGAGAGGGGGTTCTTTGGGGCTTGTTTGTTACCATTGTGCCTTAGAGTGTATCACATACTTTAAATGTGAAGCAAAAATGTCTCTATAACTGACCATAGCAGACCAGAATATCCTATAGCCCTGAGATAAACAGGTAGGAGGCAGGTGTATTTTCGTACACTCTTCCAATTCCCGTATCAGTTTTATTTAAAGAGCAGTCAGGTAGCCTGTGTGTTTGCGCAGCTTGAAAGCAGGTTAATTGCGAGTGTAACCCGCTGGGATGCTGATGTAAAGGGAGTAAGGGAGTCCTGTGTTTGTGTGTGTGTGTGTGTGTGTGTGTGTGTGTGTGTGTGTGTGTGTAAGTAGAAAAAAAATGTATTTCCTGTTGCTGACTGTAACCTGGTTCTATGTTGCAGTCTCCACAGATGCTTAAACGGATGGTGGTGTACAACACATCCTTTAAATCCAACAAGAAACAAGTAACCAGAGTCATTTATTGTTCAGTTTTTCTGAATGTTTTCTGTGTTGTGTTCTTTCTTTGGTCTCTGGGGATATACCCATATAACTGCATGCGTTGTGGAGTGATTGCTCAGTTGTTTCCATCTTCTTTAGGAGGATGTAGCTGGCGGATACCCTGTTGCATACATGACGGTTTTGTAGGTTTTTAATGGAAATGTAATGGTAAAGGCACACGTACACAATATTGTGCAGCCATTAAGTACATCCATTTCTAAACATCAGGAAAAAAGCTAAACATATTGTCACTGTCCAAAATAAAACCATGCAAACCATTTTTTATCTATTTTTTTTCATGTGAGCGCAGCAGCTGTCATTTACATGGTATGAAAATTTCATGATGCTTAAGCCAATAGAAAATGTCCAAAACTGTTTGAAATCCAATAAATTAATGTACACAGGAAGTAATAAGCAATTTTGCATTCTCCTGTAAAGCTCTTAATTTTTTTTATTTTTTTTATTTTGGATAGCAACAATATATTTAACAAAAGATTACACAAAAGCCCAACAGCTAAAAATACACTATATGGACAAATGTACAAAAGTAACACCTACAGGAGCATTTATGACATTATGCTGGAATAGAAAAGGGTCAGTTCCCCAAAGTTGCAAGCATACAATTATTTAAAAAATATATTGTTATGCTGAAACATTAAGATTTACCTTTACTGGAACTAAGGGGCCTCAAACAACCTCTAAAAAAACAACCTTACAGCATTATCCCCCCTCCACCAAACTTAAACAGGCAGGCAGGTAATGTTCTTCTGTTATTTGGGAAACCCAGACTCGTCCATCAGACTTCCAGACACAGAAACACAATTTCTGTGCTGATGTTGATACTAGAGGAGGTTTATTGAGTCAGCAGGGCTGTTGGTGGCATTTACATTCTGTGCGCTTCAGCACTTAGTGACCCCACTCTATACATTTATGTAGTCTGCCTTTCCGTGGGTGAATTGCTGTGCTCCCTAAACACTATCAGTTTTTAGTAATACCAGCTGTAGTTGAGCAGTAAATATCTAGGAAGAAAGAGATTACAAGAACTGACCTGGTTCAATAGCAGCATCTTGTTACAGTAAGTAATCTACAACAATGTAATGAGCTCTTTGTAACAACCTATTCTTTCTCAATAGTTTGTAAAGGCAGACTGCATCGCTAGATCTTTGTGTCTCAGCGTGTCCCAGTACTTTTGTCTTTATAGTCTAAAATTATTTTATTAGTGTTTTGTTTGTTACTTCTGATTTTCTCCTCTGTCAACAATAAAAATAAAAGCCATGTACTTAATTGGCATTTTGACTGGAAATGAAAGAAGTGAAGTATGGTCTCTGACTGTGCTGTAGGTTGTGAAGCCTCTTTCTATATTGGTGATAAAGGCCAGCTTCTAATAAGCATGCTTTGGAGTCTATTCTGTCCTTCCTTTCCTGATTTGTTTCATTTTTTACATAACCCTGGATAAACCTCCACTATATTTCTAGTGTTAATTTGTCATCTATTGTGACAACTGAATTTGTTGCATTTGCATAGTGTGACCTCTGGATTGACTCAGCACTTAGATCTTTAAAACAGCTGATAAATTACAGCATTGGAAGCATGTCCTGGATCAAGCTCTTAGCAAGCCATCATTACTTAATAATAACTGCTAATAGCGTTTGCCAGTGTTCATTAGAAATGTGTTATGAAGTATTGCATCTTGGCAAATAGACACAAATAGATAAAACTATTGAGTAAACGTTATATTTAATAAGACATTTAGCCTGACATTGAATTAGAGACATATAGTCTGCTGGGATCTGATAATGTGTTATTGTTGGTAGGTTATCAAAAATTGTTTTCAGAAAATATCTAGAATTAAGTCGTCAGAACAGCTTCTTATATATCTTAAGCTAATGGTAAGTGGGAGTCATTTGTGTTGCTTTTGAATTGTGGACATTTAATCAATAGTAACATAATAGTAACCCAGCTGTCATTGCATATATATAATATGAGAGAGAGAGAGAGAGAGAGAGAGAGAAAGAGAGAGAGATAGATAACAGTTTCATTTACTCATGCAGAATAAATAGCAGCTTGGTCAGGCATTCCAGCCACAGTTTAAGGTTTGTCTGTATGTGTGATAGATGAGCAGTATAATCCTTCACTATGGCAACCTCCAAATGTTGCAGAATGCAGTATGACATTCTTTTTTTGATGCCAGTGAACATTTGTCACCACCTATATTCATGCCACACATTGACTGAGATAATTGGCATTTGTTTCTCTTTTTGGCTTCATTTACCACAAAGCTGCCAGTAATCCAACCGAACAAATAGCACTTGTCAAATGTATGTGGAATGTTTATAGCATCTCCTTCTCTGGGCATTAGAAGATTAGGAGAGACCAGAAAGGGGTTGTACATGTTTTGTCTCTACAAGTTGGTGGTTGATTATGCTATTCCTTTCAGACTTTTATGTAAGATGCCTGTATTTTCAATAGTGTAGAAAACTGCTTATTCAGAAGCAGTAGTAGTGCTGTTGTTACACTGTGCCACACTGCATGTATGTAATGATTTACCTTAAAATACCAGATACAAAAGCTTTTTGACGGCACACTGACTTACTATAAGGGGAATGTTGTCTCTTGTCATTGTTGGTCCAGGCCTGGAACGCATGCTCATTTTATTTGATCACACATTCTCCACATTCAAACAACATTGTAGTCTATATGGGTGACGAATGCAAGCAGTGTTTCATATTGTTTGTGTACAATCCTGTTAAATCACTACACCTTGTCAGTAGACATTGTTCTTTCACTCTGCTGTTGTCTATGATGGTTCTTTATCCTTCAGCGTGTCAGCAAATGCATGTGTACAGCATCCATAAAGGGGGCTCAAAGAGCAATTTGTGTTCACAGCAGTGGTGTAAAAGTGAATTCCGCTGCTGTAGGGGGAGCCCAAAAGCAAACAATACCAAAATAAATGTTTACATATCGCCTTTTCATTGAGAGATATGAAAAAATGGATTATATACTAGTTGTATCACCCTTGTAGCTTTGTTTAGTAAAACTGGTGGTGTAACACTATACTCCAAGTAGCAATCATCCCTGATTCATTGGTCTACCCTGTGTGTGCTTTCTGTCTCTATCTATTTCAACATTCAGCAAGATATTTTCAATCCATAGCAGTGCATTCTGTATTGATCTCTATTTGAAAAACAAAGGGGTTGTCAAAGGAATTGCATCCATATATTCATAATAGTCAACTGTGTTCAAATTGCAAATACAACCTGTGATTTAAAGTAATTAAATCCCTTATAATGTACTGAGCATTGATTAAAGTATTTGAAGCTGATTGATAGTGTTAAAGTGGAGGCATATTTATAGTGTTCATGGCAAATAAATTCTCTGCTAAAAATCAATGTAACCAGTCGGACATAGGCCTGCCTCACAGATCTAACTGTTTCATCTCTTTATTTATTTGTGCAGGGATTCCAGAAATATGTGGACGACTTTGATCCCTATGCCATGGTATTGTATAACTGCTGTGTTCCACAGTGGCATGTTGACGAAAGCCTTAATTTACAGATTCTACTATTGGAGTTGCAAATTGCACACATACGTTAGAACCACAGTAGTTAGAACCAGCATATTCTGGAAAGTTTGATAAAAGTTTGAAAGGTTAAGTAGAAGCTGGATTTTCAGTGCTTTCTAGTGTCAATCAAGTGTTTTTAATTCCACAACCATGCTGGTCAAGGCTGGTTACTCTTCTTAAATTCTATTGTACTTGTAATAGATCACACTGCTTTTGTAGAATTTAGGATAGATTTAAGCCTAGCATTTTTTATTTTAAAAATCTCTTTTTTTGGCCAACATAATGTGGAAGATTTTGTGGTACAATCTCACAAGCATACACTCCTAAATGGTGTGGAAAGACATGCATTAATGAACTAACTGTTTTTGTTCTTACTATCCACTGGCTATCTGCCTACTTCCGGCTATATCTGTAAATAATTCTGGCGCCTGTTTGACTCTCATACCTCTGTGGCCCATACTGACCTTAGCCAGTATTCCATTGTTCTTCTGTTGTAACTGTCGTAGTACTGGTGTGAATCTTTATCTACACCACCTGTTTATCTCCATTGCCAGTTCACCCCTGAGCAGATAGCAGGAAGGGATGTGCGACTGCTGAGAATTAAGAAGGTAACCATCTACTTATCAACTTGTATTTGAAGTCTAATCAGGTTAGGGTTAGCATTATACTTGTTTAATAAAATTAGTCTTACTGTAAGTCAGGGGTGGGGAACTGAGGCAAGAGTCATGCACAGTTTGATGATTTCCCTGCTATAGCACACCAACCAAGCCTGGCAATGAGTTAAATCTGGTGTACATGCATGGGAAAGTGACCTAACTGTGCAGGAATACAATGTGTCATTTTAGTTCATTTATTTTCTTCAACGATACACATTAATAACCTAGTCAATCAGTACCATATACAGCTGAACTATGTTGTTACTTAAAATGATCTAAAGATATTTAACCTTCATTGTATTGTGAGGTAACCAGATTTCTACAATTAAAACTGGGGACATTGCAATATTGGTCAGTCATCTGTTTTAGGAATAAGGTCTTAAAATAAAAAGGGTCTCAGAAGTCTAGCAGCTTAGGCAGGGATAAGCATATGTTTGACACAAAATATTTAGTGGTTGTGTGAGCCCATAATTCATATTCATATATTTCACACTAAAAAGTGACCTGTGCCTATAGCCCATTGGCCAGACTCTAATCACGCCTTTCGGCCAGCTTCAGTTCTTTAAGGACAGAGAAGGCTGCTATCAGCATATGTCATATATGGATGACTGACAAAGTGATGGTAGTTTAAATCCAAGTAGATTGTATACCTGTATGAATTAGCCTGTCACTAATAGCATACCTATCACTGTCTTAGGGATTAAAATAGCGTTACCTTGTGTTTTGAAAAAAACAATTATGGTAATGTTGTGGACTTACTTGACATTTACTAGTTTCTAGTTAAGGTTTACACAGTAGTATTTTCTATAACTAGGCAAGCAAGTGCTAGAAATAGTTAGTAGATAGCAGCAGCCAGACCCATCTTTTGTTCAAAGGAAGTACATGTGATATGTCTGTCTGTTTGAAATGCTGCAGGTCTTTTTTTCCAGTGTGTTTTTAATTAAACCCGAAAGTTGTTTTAGGATTCCAAGTGCTAGATTACTGCAGGGCATTGCAGTTTTTCATGTTCTAATACATTTAATTTCTTAAATCAATAAATTATTGGAGAATATTATTCAAATAGCCAAATTATGGAGTTTAGAGTTGAGAGGTAAATAAATTCTAGTGCTCTGACCATCTAGTCTTACTAGACTGTGTGTGTTCTGCAGAATGGCCAGCTAGACCTCGCTGTGGAGGGAGGGATAGACTCTCCGCTGGGAAAGCTTGTGGTTTCAGCCGTTTACGAAGGAGGCTCAGCTGACAAACATGGTGAGCTTACTGAAATATCATTTTCATTGCTACAATATTCCACTTCGCCTCAGGTCTTAATATACAACCTCACATTCAGCACATTTGTTTTGAATTTGGCCTTCAGTACTGTCTTAACTGCTCCAATTTGTCTGTGTTTTTGTCTCTCTCCCAGGTGGAGTGGTGGCAGGTGATGAGATCATGGCAGTTAATGGAAAGATTCTGACAGATGTGACCCTGACCGAAGGGCAGAACTCTTTAGCTCGAGCCTGGAACAGTGGAGGGGTGAGAACTCACACATGTACACTACTGCTACAGATACACATCCACATGTTGTTCTGACGACGATGTCTAAAAGCAGAAAGAGTTAAACCAGAAGAAAGTGCATCAGCAGGTTTAAGATCTTCTAACCTTTTGTTCATTGTTTTATGTAATGAAATGACAAAAAGGATGTGGAAACTAATACAATTGCTCCTCTTCTACCTACAAACACAGAGGCAGTATCAATTAAATGGTAGTATCTGCACTACACTGTGCTTGTGTCATTGCTAGTGATATTTGTAAGCTTTTCTACATTTTGGTGGATCAAGTGTTGTTTTGCTGGTGGATTGACTGTTTCTGGTCTCTGCGTTCCACAATTGGAATTGATCTGACCAGACTGAGAGAAGAGGAAATCAATAAGCCTGACAGATTGCCTTTCTTTATTTCATTAGGAAGGTAGAGATTTTGTTGGGTGAACAGCTATTAATTATTAAATCTCTACATTCCTAGTTATTCATTTTTTTTATCAAATAAGGTGATGCCACTAGATAGAGCATTCAATTTAGTTTCATTATCAATTGTTTGTCTGTGTTTTAATGCTTTTCATTACTTGCACCCTGAGGAAAGAGCTCCCGGCACTGGCAGTGACTAATAGGGTTCAAGTGTATATTAACACAAGATTAGGGTAGAGCAGAGAATGGATGAGATGATGAGGGATAATGGTATTTATCTGTCTGGTATTAAATGTGTATGTTTGTTTGTGTGTGTGTACGTCTTCAGGACTGGATTGACCTGGTTATAGCAGTGTCTCCGCCAAAGGAATATGAAGATGAGGTGTACGTACACTATCAATGTTACTCATGCTTTCTCTCATTCCTCGAAATTGTCTGCTCAGTTAATCGTAGCAAAAATGTTTACATCTGCTCAATGAAGGTTAACCAAAAACTGTCAAAATGGATGCGATGAATCTTCATTGAGCTAAACTAAGTTGATCCAATGTTTCCTTTTTGCAGCGCACACCTCCTTTGCATATGCTCATGGTTATATATATATATGTAATTGCAGAACATGTAGCGATCTCATGTATGCGTTTTGATGGTTCTGTGTTGACATGTGATGTAAAAGGAGCAGGCCTTTAGTGTGTATGTGTCTGTGCTGAATGTGTGCCTGTCCTCTGCACTATGTGACCAGCCCTAAAGCAGCATCAGTCAGTCCCACTGCAAACAGAAAGGTTTACCAGGGCAGTGCCTCAGTGTACAGGCAGGGCTATGTGCTACAGATGAAAGCCCCTGGCCTCCTGCCCTGATCAACTGCCTTTACTGGGTAACCCCTTTAAACCTCTGACCCCCGTACAAACTAGAGTGAGTGTATGCATCATGTACATGTGACGGTCTCTCTGTCCATTCAGAAGCCCTCCTGTGCCATCCAAGATATCTTCAACCAGAGAGTCCAAGGTCCGTTTTAGGGCTGAACGATATAAGTGCTTTGCAGTTGTATTGATACATATTGCTCATTCATTCATTCATTATTAGGAACAGATCCTGATGGAAACCATTGGAACTTATAATTGTAGTTCTGTAGTTTTATAAATAAATATAAATAGTTATTTAAAGTCAGCTATTGTTAAGTCGCAGTTTCTCAGGAATTTCACAGTAAAGGCAGACGACTTATTGTTTGATGAAAATATGGTTCTTTTTGCAAATATGAATGCCACCTGACCCGGATACTACAGAGCACTAGGCTGTCTGTCAATGTCGCTGTGTTTTGACCAAAAAATCATAAAAATCATGCTGATTGGTTAAAGGCTTGTTTACATATTGCATCCCTCTCTCGTATCAGTACTGCAAAGATCAATACCATGATGATGGTAGCCTATATCGTGCAGCCCTGGTTTATTGATATATGCTCTGAAGCTTGCTTAAAGATAGTTGTCATCTGAAATGTGTCCAAAAGATTTTCTCAAGTAGTTTTAAAATCTTTTTTATTTAATCTGCAGACGACTTAATGGAACTGAATGCATAGGCATCCTAGCCAGAAGCTTTGGCAGTCACCCTGATTGATGTTGTTCAAAGGGACTGTTACATGTCATGACTCATACAGATAGATATTGATTTTGGTGGTTTGATCTTTACAGCATGTTGCTATTTACTCTCATCAGCACAACTGGACTAGCCATGTTAGGCCGAGCACAGATGTTAGAATCACATTTATGAGTCCTCATAAGGAAGAACAGAAGAGATAAATCCTTGGTGATGTCATAAACTGATTTAAATTAGCAACATGCTGTGCAGCAGATGTGTTTCTATCAGCGTATCTACTTCAGTCCCTCTGTGACTCTCTGCTGTGTGAAGGTGTGAGACAGAGTGAACATCTCCTGCTCACTTAAAGCTAATTTTAACTGTTGCTCATTCCTTCTTTTCTTGCAGAACATTCTTCTAAGACCGATTCCTCCAGTCCGTATGCAGATGAGGAATGCAATGTGGAGTCAAATGTCATTGATTTGTCTTCAGTTTCCTAAGCAATTTTGCAAAATAAAGTCTGATTAAATGTTTACACAGATTGTATATGTTAAATGTATTTGAATGGACAATAGTTCACAGATTGTAGAACAGTTTCAATTTAAGTTTTCCCATAACACATTTCACACAGAGCTTCGTGAGGCCAATAAAAGATGAGTTCTCTATGGAGAGTGTCTGTGGTTGGTCTGCCTGTTATCCTGACTCCTGTTTGATTTATTGTGTACTAATGACGAAAGAGAATCTCACAGATCAATTCAACTCAAATGTGACCTGTGAGCTTCATCTGAGCTTCGTCTACCACTCACAACTATGGGCTCAACTTTTCGATTCATTTAATCATTTATGATTTTAACTGTTGGTCCTCCTGGGTTTTAGGGGGTATGGGGGTTTCTGGAGACGGGAAACACCCTGGACAGGCCACCAGTCCATCACAGGGAAGACACATACACACACAGCTCTGGGCAATTTAGTATTTCCAACTTGCCCAGTGTCTTTTGGACTGGGGGAGAAAACACACACAGACATGGGGAGAACATGGGGGGGGACCCTGGATGCCTTTCTGGCGATTCAAACCCAGCCTGTTCTTGCTATGAGGCAACAGCACTGCCCACTGCCCTACCATGTCATGCTGATTTAATTAAAAGAAAACGAATTTCTTTGGAACAACCTACTTTCTTTGCAGTAAGCGAAATCTGTACAGCATCATGAATGAACATCCACAGTGCCTCCTGTTTGAAAACCGATAACTCGCTAATTAAACAGCTATTCATAGTATTCTTGTGACAACATGTGCAATAAAGATACAATTATGACTTATAACTTAATTTGATTTAATTCGTCCATAGTTTTACTATGTCTCAGCTTTATGTTGTTTCCTAAATACTGTCAACTGTGAATAAGGTATTGGTGCTTAGGTGAATAAGGTATTGGTGCTTAGGTGAATAAGGTATTGGTGCTTAGGTGAATAAGGTATTGGTGCTTAGGTGAATAAGGTATTGGTGCTTAGGTGAATAAGGTATTGGTGCCTAGTCTCCAGCATTAGACACCACACTGTATGAGTTACTATTAAACAAGTGTTAAGTCAGGTGACCCCAAACATTTGAGCGTCAGTGTAGGTTGCTAATAGGTTCATCGCCTGTAGGGGGCAGTGGTGCGCTTCACGGCATTGAGCTCAGTTGCTGACATTGAAAGGCCACGGTGTTTTTTATCAGTAGCCTGTGTGTGTGTGTACTTTCAGAACTATTCTCTCTCTGCTTCAACATGTTCAAATATATAGTCGCCAGGTTTATCAAGCTCCCCGGTATTCAGCCTATAAAGCCCAGTAGTCAGGAATTACCCCGCTTCAGAGAGTATACGTGCTGACTATTACGTCCTGACTACATGTGCAATCAAATGCCACAACCTATGGAGTGCAATAGTTCAAGAAAATGGCCAAGCAGCCCAATTACGCCCTCGTTCAATGAGTCACCCCGTGTAACCGTTGTGTAACTGAAGGCTGTGACCAGCAATTGACGTGTGGTTGACTTTCATATGTGGTTGGCTCCACACAGCAGCCTGACACCGTAGCCTACATGTGTACGTGACAACCAACTGGCTGTTGGGTTGCTGAGCGCTCGGACCTGCTGAGCGCCGGGCGGATTTCAAGGAGGGATTCTTGTTAACACCTCGTTTTC
The DNA here is from genome assembly GCA_021613375.1 of Megaleporinus macrocephalus. Taxonomy (NCBI): domain Eukaryota; kingdom Metazoa; phylum Chordata; class Actinopteri; order Characiformes; family Anostomidae; genus Megaleporinus; species Megaleporinus macrocephalus. The sequence continues at coordinate 50,864,892 of CM038702.1, forward strand.
AGCACCATGGCTAGTTCCACCGAGAGCGAACCCCGACCAGCCGCCTGAGTGACTCTGCCTCGGCCGCTCTGTTCGCCCCGCTTTTGTGGAAGAGGGTCCAGGCAGCAGCTCCTCGGTGGCATCGGGCAGAGAGCATGTAGTGGAGCGAGGCGCGTTCAGGCGCTGCTTCGCGCTGGAGGTGCTGCACCGTCGTCGCTCCGCCGGTTTCTTCACCTGAGATCCGTTTTTGGGAAGAGCGTGGATGTTTTCTGGGGTTAAGATGATTTCCCGCTACAGACCGGTATGCACGCTGTTCTTTTGTCAGTACTACAGTAGACAGTGGCGGCGCCATTTATGATGCCACGCAGGCTGATGATGATAAGAAGCGATGGAGATTTGTAGTGCTATGTGTGGATATTGTTTTATTAAGCAGCACTGTTTAAGATACATGCATCATTTTTATTGCAGATTTGTTTTTCTGAGTCTAGAAGTTTGAGCCTCGGTGAAGCTCTCACACACTCTCTGTAACGCAGAGCGAGTTCATAGGGAATTCTGATGTAGGGCTTTAATGTGTCGAGTTGTAAATCTTTAGTGTTGTGGCCATGTGCGGCCACGCGAGGTATCAGCGTAGCAACTAGATAATCAATCTACTGCTGGACACTACAGCAGCAGCCCTGGCCTCCTGACCACTTTGGCATTGCAGGCTCTTGTGTGGGGGATAGTGAGATAGAGTAGAGTGCGCAGCCTGTCACAGCTGAAGGATGCTCAAGCTGCTTGCTGTGTTTTATTAATGACGCATGGTCAGCCTTCACCCCCGACCTCTGACTCCCTCCGCAGTCCAGTGGCAGTTCAACTGAGACCCCACGGAGCGCTCCATTCCCCTCACGCAGGGACAGCACAGTCTGTACGAGCTGTTATTCTCTCTGATTTAGAGTCGTGACACGATCAAAACTGACAAGATTTTGTTGTTGTGGTTGTTGTTTGGGTCCTGAACTCCGACACGTGGTCTTAAAAAAAATTTAGTGACCATGAAGTACTCCTTAGAGGTCCATTTCAGAGACATATTATTATTAATGATTACAATAATAACACTGAGTCATTTATAATTGTGCTTAGAGTGTGTCTCCATTTATCAGCTCCACTTACCATATAGGTGCACCTTGTACCTCTACAGTTACGGACTGTAGTCCATCTGTTGCTTCACATACTTTATTAGATCTTTAACTAGCAGTACACACATAGGACCACCACACAGCAGATATTATTGAGGTGGAGGATCATTCTCTGCAGTGCAGTGACACTGACATGGTGGTGCTGGTATGAGTGGATCAGACACAGCAGTGCTGCTGGAGTTTTTAAACCCCTCAGTGTCACTGCTGGACTGAGAATAGTCCACCGACCAGCTATAGTCCAGCAACTATCTAGTCAGCAGTTCCCTGTGGGCAGCTTCCTCTGACCACTGATGAAAAACTAGAGGGTGACCAATACAAACTGTGCAGCCACAGATGAGCTATCGTCTCTGACTTCACATCTACAAGGTGGACCAACAAAGTAGGAGTGTCTAATAGAGTGGACAGTGAGTGGACACAGTTTAAAAATACCAGCAGCACTGCTGTGTCTGATCCACTCGTACCAGCACAATACACACCAACACAACACCAGCATGTGCAGTGCTGAGAATGACCCACGATCCGAATATCTGCTCTTTGGTGGTTCTGACTGTGAATATATATATATATATATATATATATATATATATATATATATATATATATATATATATATATATAGAGAGAGAGAGAGAGAGAGAGAGAGAAGGTGAACACATAGCAACTGTTGCTAGGTTGGACAAATTTTCATCCTAATGAGAAGTAACTTAGTAACTTGGTTTTAGTTGAATTAGTTCAATACCTGAATTTGGAGTGTAATATTATTATAATTATATGTCTTTTGTATGTATAAATAGTCACACTGTCATGACAGGTCTTCCAGTTATTGATTTATTTTGTCGCTGTCCAATAAAACGTGTATCTCCAGTTTTGTCAATTTGCGTTTTCTACATTATTTGAATGGTTGTTTACATTGTGTGAAAATTTCATGATGAAAAGACCAATAGAAGTGCTCCAGAATAGCTCAGAACAAATTCTGTTTCCATTGATTTACATTGAAAGTAAAGTATATTCTTGCTCTAACCTGAAAAGTTGTAATTTTGGAGATACTTGTTTTTCATTAGATAGTGATGATTTATTAATCTTGTAATCAGGCTAATGTTAGCATGGTGGCAAACTCCTTAAAACCTGCCAAGTTTTGAATCTCCACAATAGGTAATCCAGCTCAGCAGTGTAGTATTTTAAACAGGAAACTTAGGGGTTACTTATGCAGCAGCTCTACAGAGTGCACTACACTGTCTCATTATGCTCATTAGAACCTTAGAGCTTGTCCGGTCCTGCAACAGTATCTATGTAAGAACACATTTTGTGAATAGGTCAATTGGACATTTGGCAGTTCGGTTTTCTCGGCCAGTTGTTTGTCATTGCATCATTGGTTAATGCTCAAGAGAGCTAGTGAAAGGTCAAGCGCTGGCTGAATGTGACATTTGCATTTGGAGTCTGCTGTTGTCTAAATAAAAGAACCAAACAAGCTGGAAAGCAGGCCATTGACAGAATGAGAATGAATCAATCAGAGAATTAGCGTAGGTGCGTTCAAATCAGCTACACTGTGTCAAAGCAAGAACATGAAAAACAAACAAACAACCTCACAGAGCACAGAGGACCACAACAGTAGGTGGATGACGAATATGGTCAATTATGGAGAAAACAAAGAAAGTAAAAATACAAATAAACAGATCAAGAATCATTCAAAAATGTAGACTTACTCTAAAGAGAAAAATAGCAAGATTTAATCAGCATCCTATATATATATATATATATATATATATATATATATATATATATATATATATATATATATATATATATATATATGTGCTAGCGCTCAAAAGGTTGGGATCACAGTGAAATTTTCTTGTTTTCAGTGGAGTAGCCTTCTTTCCTTAACACAACAATGGACTGACGGGTCTCTAAAGAAAGTTGTTTATTTCTGGCCATTTTGAGTCGGTCAGCAAGCCATCAACTGCTGATCTTCAGATACTAAACTAACCTAGAATGTTGTTCCCTTTTATACTCACTTATTAGTAGAATGTTTTTCAGCTGTGCATCACAATTGAACAAGAGTGTCCTAACAACCAGTTAGCCCAATAACATCCTTAACTTGGATTGGCGGCCGTACCAGGAGATTTAGACAGAGGACTGAGAATTACTGATAATAGGACTATATGCAAAATAAGCCTGTATACAAAAATAGGCTTTAATACAAACATTTTTATTCTTTAATATGAACTGAAACTGTGCAAGAATATGAACATAGAAATATGTGGAGGAAAAGAAAATTGCTTATAATCCAAAGCAAACCACCTAATTCTAGATACCTGATAGGGACCTGTATGACCGGCACACTTGCTTTAATTGGAGATATGACTTGTCAGAGGTAGGATGAACTCTGAATATTCCAGAGGCCTCTTAACTGCATAGGTCTAACAAAATGACCAATAAATCAGTGGATGATACTTCACCTAAGGGGTGAAGGGACCTAACAGGCGCACGACCCTAAACATGTGTGTAAAGCAATTAAGCATCTGGAATTTTTCAAGGTCAAAGGGTGAATCGACCCAAACCCCATTGAACATGCAGCGTACTGAGACAAGATTAAGCAGAAGAACTTCTAAGCAAGCAGAAAACGAGAATGCCTACATTAGAGAGTCATCAGGGAAGATGTGTGCAACCTGATGTCAATGGGTCACAGCCAGTCATCCGTTTCTCAGGATCAAGTGCTCTCCAGAGACTAGAAGACTAATTTCATTTGCCCAATTACTAATCATTCTCAGACAGAGAGTGGTTAGTAGTGGACCTTATTTAAACATGGTTTAACGGCATGTTAATGGTTACCTGAAACAGGTTATTTTATGTTGTAGGATTGAATAACAGTAGTCTGGACCTGCTGACAGTTTTGATTTCAGTGTGCTGAAGTCAGAGCCAAAACAACAAGTGTTTCACTATTAAATTACTGCACCATATGTTCTATGGATGTAAGTTCACCTGTCGCACCTAACAGCAAAATAGTAAAATAGGTCACTACAGAAAGGTTGCAGTAACCTTTAAATTACAGAGTCATTTTGCTTAATCCCACTACAGGAAACATTATGGTTAAGGATTATAGGTGTGTTGCAGTTTATGTCCTACAACATGAATAACATGCTCTAATTAATACTCAAAGTTAAAACTGAGGCAGTTTTGTGTTGTGCCTAACACCACCTGTGTCATTGTAACACACAGCCTCTTGCGGCTAATATGTAGTGAACGTATAGAGGCCTGCATTTATTATCTGACTGTGTGGGATGTATATGTTTTTGGTTATTGTTAATTTTCGTGATAAAAGGTAATTACTTTGTAGGACAAACAAGAGAACTGCAAGTTTGGCTTACGACTAAAATGGCAAAAAAAATTTTTGATTAATGAGAGGTTGGTGTTAAGTCTCAGGTTAGGCTTAATTAATTTATATGACGTATATTCAGTTTGGGATGTAATGGATGCAAGTGCATATTTGCACAGGCCACATTTTAATAGTTTTCCCCCTAAAATATCAAATTAAGCTAATTTGACTGGGGCACCCAAATTGTTACATACAACTACATTTACAACCATAGATCAATTTATTTATATAACATTATAGTTTGGAATTTTAATAGAACATTTCGTTACTTTTAGAATACATATAAAAAAAAAGACTTTCAAAGAAACACCATCAGTGTTTGGCATGTAGCAAACATTATTAAATTATTAGGTTTTTAGATGGTTTGCAAACACTAAGCTATGATAAAGCCTGAATAGACTGAGAGTAGACTGGTAGGTCAATGTGATGGTTATTATTATTTTAGTTACTGAGGCTTTTACCTCAATATTGGACACGCTCACTAGCTCTGCTTCGATTTTGTACTTTATACATATCATAATGCACCTTTGGTATCCTCAGTATAGTCTTTTAAATTCCATATAAACTTTGTGAAATTATTATTATTTCAAGTTAAATTCTTAGGAATATATAGGAATGTTAACCTTCACTTAAAATAGATGTGATACAGTTTTTTGATACAGAGATTTTGACCTGTTGAATGACTCTTTTAAGAGGTTTAAGTGGTTAAGGCTAAAAACAGAGCTTTCCTTAACATTTCTTTATGTTCTTAAATGTATGTAGTTTTCAGATTATTCATGTTGCCATTTTTAAAAAAAATCAAGCTATTCAGGCATGTCCACCATGTCATCTTGGCATAACTGCTTTTAAGAAATTAAGTTATTAAGAAAGTGACCTTTGACATCAGTGACAACACAACCTTCAACTGTACATAACCAAATCACATACATACAGTGGCAAGAAAAAGTATGTAAACACTTTGAAATTATCTGGTTTTCTACATTATTTGGTCATAATAAATGTGATCTGATCTACATCTAAGTCCCAAATATAGACAAACACAATGTGCTTAACCTAATAACACACAGACAATTCTAATATTTCATGTTTGTATTGGACACATCTATTAAACATTCAGAGTGCTGGTGGAGAAAAGTAAGTGAACCCTTACGCTAATGACTTTAACAAAAGGTAATTAGAGTCAGGAGTTAGCAAACCTGGAGTCTAATCAATGAAATGAGATTGGAGCGAGGTGTAGAGCTACTTTGACTTATAAAAGACACTCAAACTTTTTGACTTCGCTAGTCACAAGAAGCATCTGCTGATGTGAACCATACCTCGCAAAATAGGGATCTCCAAAACCTTGTTGATTTGCATAAAACTTGAAATGGTTACAAAGTAATCTAAAACTTTAGGTATTAACCCATCTACAGTTAGACAAATTGTCTACAAATGGATATTTAGTATTATGGCTATTCTCCCTAAAAGTGGGCGCTCTGCCAAGTTGACGCAAAATGTTTAGAGAGGTTAAAAAAGAACCCTAGAGTAACAGCTAAAGGCTTGAGGTAATCTTTGGAACTGGTTAACATCTCTGTTCATGAGTCTACCATACGCAAATCATTGTACAGGCATTGTGTCCATGGCAGGACACCACAGAGGAAAAAGGGCTCGCATACCAACATGAAAACATCATCCAAACGGTGAAGTACGGTGGTGGGAGCATCATGATTTGTGGCTGCTTTGCTGCTTTGTGGCCTGGAGCACTTGCCATCATCGAGGGGAAAATTAATTATCAGGTTTACCAAGGTATCCTACAGAATAGTGTCAGGGTGGCTTTCCGCCAGCTGAAGCTCAGTAGAAGTTGGGGGACAATGAGCCTAAACATTGAGGTAAATCTACTACAGAACGGCTTCAAAAAGAGAAAATCCACCTTTTAGAGTGAACCAGAATCTAATAGAGATACTGTGGAGTGACCTCATAAGAACTGTTCACACCAGACATCCTAAGAATATGGCTGAGCAGAAGCAGTTCTGTAAGGAAGAATTGTCCAAAAGTTCCTCCTGAATGCAGGTCTGATCAGCAGCTACCAGAAACACTTATTGGTGGTTCGACCAGTTATTAAATCCAAGGCTTCACTTACTTTTTCCACCAGCATTGTGAAAGTTTAATGGATGTGTCTAATACAGACATGAAATATTGTAGTTGTTTGTGTGGTATTAGGTTAAGCACATTGTGTTTGACTTGGGACTTACATGTAGATCAGATCACATTTTATGACCAATTAATGCAGAAAAACAGGTAATTTCAGAGTTCACATAATTCTTGCTATTGTATTCAATCAATCACTCACACAACCAAATCTACAATATACTGTCAAATTTAAAGTTAGCTATTTATTCTGGACACACTTTTAATGAAGCTGTTGCCATTTTTGTGAAGATGAAGTGTTCCCTTCCAGCCGTCATATTCTAGTCCACCCTTTCATGTGCTCATCCACTCTGTCATCTTCAAGCTTTATTAAAATAAATCAGTATTTCTTCACAGGTAAACAAACCATTACAATTTAATTATTATGCATGACAGTGAGTTGTTTAAGTATTTTATTTCAATTATTGCTGAAGATTGGGTTTTGTGAATTGGATACGGTGGAGAACAAAACACGTTTTTATAACAAAATCCACATCAATTTCTTCTTTTTATTTACCATTGAAAAAAAAACTCTCTGAAAATGGCTCTATAACTTCTACAACACTTCTACAATGCTTGACATTGCAAAACAGGTCTATAGTCATATAACTATAATGAATATTCTTATATTCATATTCATATAACTATAATTTAAAATCTTAGTTACGAGGCCCCTCATAAGTAACAGTATACAGATAATGACCTGGCTATTTATTATTGGCCTGTATTATTATTGGTGGTAAACTGTTTGCTAAGTTCTAGTGGCACACCACTCAGGGGATTGTGGGAGCAACTGAATACTGTTGCTGTCGAAAGAAAAGCAGGTATCTCTATTTTGTTCCAGTTTATTATGACATTTCTTGAACTGCTTGAAGTAAAACCTTTCTATCTTGACTTACATTGGCCAAATGTTTTGGCCTCTTTTATAAAGTTGCTATTTTGCCAATACTTGTTTTTTATTTCGGACAGTAGGGATATTCTACTGAATGCATATAAGACAGTGCATTCAGTATTCAGCCATCACTATAATTGTTTTAACAGAAATATTAGCTTTTTAGTTTTTCCCTTCCTCTGAAAAGCTACCACTTCAGAGATATTAAGTATTTGTCGGACATTGACGATATCTGTAAACATAAATACATAACATTTGGGACATACTGTATGTATGGCCTCATGCCCTGAAACTGCATAAGCTGTCATAGTGTATTTATCTGTGTGTGTGCTCCTAGACGCCCCCCACTCCACCCTGTGCTGAGTGCCTGTGGATAGATGCCCTGCCTTACTCTGCTTCTTAATAGGAGTATGTACAGATGAAGGTTCCCACGTCAGCCATGGGGTGGTATTTGCGTGCGGGACAGGAAGTAAGAGGGAGGACGAGAGGGGGGCTGTAAATGCCTGGTTTCTGATTTCTGCATGGATCAGGTAACCAGCTTAGACATAGAGCATAGATATGTATAGAATACTTGGGGTTGGATGAGTATTAGCTATTCTGACATACAGATTGACGACAAGACCATCCAAAAATAGTCTCCTAAGCAAAACCTGGCTAGACAAAGTTGTACCTTTAGATCCATGTTGTAGTTCATTTGTTGAAAAAGATATTCGAAATGTGAATCTCTTTATGTGGGATTATGTTGGAGCTCTTTGGCTTGGTGCTTTGATCTCCTTCTCTGCTGCCTCCTGTGTGTCCTAGTTACACATGCTATTTTGTGCTTCTGCCTTCCTGGAGGATTTACATCCCGCTTCTGCTTTCATTTGCTGAAAAGCCCAGCAGGGCAGTTTTCCTGAAGGCTTTCGGTTCACAATCGACAGTCGTGTGTGATTTATCATGCTAGACACGTACCTCGGCATGACGTGTGAAAGGCTTTCTGAAGCTGCTGCATGACTCCTCTCCCTCCCCCACTCCTCCTTCACTCCCTCTCTCTCTTTCTCTCCCACACCATTCCTGCCTGTCATGCGAGCGCATGCAGATGCAAACACTCTGAGGCGCAGCTATGCACCGACATCCTCTCACAAGGTCAGCTTTGAGTGCTCATGCACAGAGGCCGAGACCGCGCTGTCTTTCTAGCCGCATGTGTGTCCATCCGCGCGTGAGTGTGGGGTTTTTTTCCGAAGCGGAGATGCTTCCATTTTTTTTGGCACTGAGCTGAAGAGGTTATTAAAAGGATGTCTTTGAGCTGCTGCGCCGGTGCCGGTGGAACCCGATGCAGGCATTCCTCAATCTCTCCAGTTAGCCAACGCCAGCTGCTTAGCCAGGGGGATCCGGAGCGGGACTTCAGCGACCGCAGCCTCTTTCCTGCCTCCTGAAATCCACCTGCAGCAAGGATGTAACTCTGCTATGCTCTGACAGCCTCTCTTTCAGCCTCTCTGCTTTACACTGCCCTCCCTTCTCCTCTGCTGCTCCTGCAGAGCCCGGGCTCCACCATGTCCTTGTCCTTCTGTGGCAACGACAACAACTCGGCCGCCTACAACGTGGACCAAGGCGTGCTCAACAACGGCTGTTTCCTAGACGCCCTCACTGTGGTGCCCCACGTCTTCCTGCTCTTCATCACCTTCCCCATCCTCTTCATCGGTGAGTGTCTGGGACAAGCTGAGTGCAGCAGGACACACGTGGCAACATGCCGTGTTGTGTCGTCACACAAAAAGCCTGGATGATGCTGTCACAAATTAGAAAACATCTGACTGTATGTGCTGTGTGTGACCTTCTGCTCTCTCATTTACTTGATCATGGTTATCCTGCTGGAGTAATGTGGTTTGTAATTTAGACAGTTAATTTAGAAGAGTGGAACTGGCCATGCTAGAGCAGGGACAACACTGAAACGGTTTTAATAAACAGGGCCAGAAGTCGCTGTTCCACAATAAGAGTCCTAAAATGGTTATTTGGAGCAGTGGCGTAGAAGATCCACTGTTGATTCTCCAAAGAGCTTTTCAATGGATGAATCACTTTTATAAATGTGGATGTACGACTAGGATAAAGAACCTTTTTAAAGTTTAAAGAACCTTCACATAGGCCTGGAAGAGGAATAGTTTTTATATTGAAACCACTAATTGAGTGAGTGTAATTTTTTTAATTGTCTTACATAATTTATTCTTGTCTTAACAAGATTAACCTCACAGGGGAAATTTTATCTTATAGACCTGTTGAGCTGTCTATCTAGTACACTGATTCTTGCTAAAAAAAAAAAAACAGGCCTGGAAGTCATTTATAGAGCATGATCCCCTTTAAATCATTATCGCAATGTTGATCTAAAATCGTTGCGCCCCACCAACACAAAAATGTAAAGCATTAATACCAATGAAAAGCTTTTCTTTCCATAAAACAATACGTTTAAGCTAAGAACCATGCAGGAATCTTTATTTTTAAGAGTGTAATGGATGATACAGTAGCATGGGACATGCCATGTTAAAGGGGACGCGTTATTCCCGTTATTTCCAGGTTTTCCTTTAGTGTGTTGTAGCTTTTTGTGCATGTAAACGGTCTGTAAAGTTATGGAGCCCAAAGTACACGCCAAAAGGAGAAACTCTCTTTCTCAGAGAGCACTTTTCTCCACTGCCTAAAACGCCCTGAATCCCAGTGCTCTTCTTTGTTACAAGGTGATGTCATCTCGTACTCCTGCAGTTCTAACAAAGCAGTTCAGACAGAGAGTGAATAGACATATACAGTATGTGAAAAGTAATATGTATTTGGAACATCGAAACATGTGAATCCAGTAGACCCCAAAAATAAGTATGAACATTAAATAGGCCCCTGTTAATGTTTTCTCTGAATTAAGACCAACTTAGCAGTAGAGTAGAGCTTCAGGACTCATCTGAAGCTCTACCAGAGATAAAGACTGAATGTGTGGAAGTGATGTTGTAGAAATGTGACCTAGCAGAGGCACCCAAGGGGTTGATGATGTATTCTGAGAAGACAGCAAACAAATATGACCTTAGCTGTGGAATTTACAGAACAGGAGCTGAAGCCATCACTCAGCTATGATGGGGGAGACTGAAGTCGTGGACAGACGCCTGTGACCACTTGCATTAAACACCTTAATACTTATTTTAGGTTAAATTGCTTAAGGATTTATTAAAGCTGTACATTTGAAATTATGGTTTAAACTTAAACTAAAGGTCAATGCACAAAGTCAAAGTCAAATTACAAAGTCATTTAGAGTGGTTTAATATGAAATACTTGGTTTAAGAAAAAAGAACATTTATTGGCTGTAAAAGCTCCTACATAGAAAACCGTTACATGAAATAGCCATGAAACTGCTGCCTGAGTGATTGCAATTTTTCTTTTTTAATAAGGTTTTGGTCTAAAATGTATTTTTATAATCTGGTTATGATGATACAATGTATTACAGCCTCCAGTTTTGTCTTTTTTTCTTTTTCTTTTTATTGTTATAAACATTACATATTAAACTTAAGAGACACATGTTGTTTGGAAAAACATAAAATGACTATTTGTGCTGTACACATTAGTTCCTTATTACTACTACTGTTAAGAAATCTTCAATAAACCAGTACACATTAAACCACCCTGAATGATTTTGTTTACATTGACATTAAACAGTTTTCTAAAGAGATTTTGCGCAGCCCACTTAGGGTAAAGAGAACCATCAGGCCTTTCACATGTACATATCTAATTCATGTAATTTCTTATTTTAAATTATGAAGAAATTATGCTTAATATGCAAGTGACCATCTCTCTCTAAACCACAGCAGTAACAATACTACTGTCATGTCTTAATAAATAGTTAGAATCTTTATCTTAGCCACTAACACCATAGAGAGCCAGACTTGCTTTTCTGTAACAAAGCATTATGAGCAGTTTATTTACAAGTAATTTATCTCACTAAGTATAATTGAAAGAGGAGGCTCTTTGAGCTTGTAAGGCGTTAGTTAGCCCACAGAATGTACACAGAAGGATGAGAAACGTGGAGCTGGAGGCTGTGAATCATTCCCTCCTAGATTAAACTCATCCCTTCACCTGGGAACACTCCTCCTCCATTAACATAAAGTAATCGGCTGGCAAGTGGCTTTGGCTCCAGAGTAAGGCATTATCAAATTGGACAGCAGCCAAAATACACTGAGAGGTAGGCTTTTGTTCATTAGGGGTGTCACTGGATGTTACAAAGCAAAGGGTCAGATGTTGTGCCACTAGTTCGAAATAAGCTTGGCACGAAATGCTCAAAATTACTAACCCCACTAAAATTTAGGGTTAAAGGGTCCCAACCGTTTGCATTGGTGGAAAATTCCCAGTTTAAAGTTGTTTAGGAAAGTGTACAGTGCCTTGCAAAAGTATTTGACCCATATTTGACTGGAAAATCTTTTTATCTTGATAATCGTCCATTAATTTTATAAAAAGTCCAAAAAAATACATCTTATTTATAGATTGTAATGAAACATGAAAAAGCAATTGGTGTGAATACTTTTGCAATGCACTGTATGGGAGCAAGCTCTACGTATGGATTGCATTTTTTTCTATTTTTTTATTTGCAGGTTGGGGCAGCCAGAGCTCCAAAGTTCACATCCATCACAGCACCTGGCTACACTTCCCTGGACACAATCTGCGCTGGATTCTCACCTTCATCCTCCTCTTCGTGCTGGTGTGTGAGATCGCAGAAGGCATTGTGTCCGATGGGTGGGTTTTAGCTACAGACCTTCTACTTACAGTGCATACTTGTATAGCTCTTGTTGACATTGACTTAACTTCATTTAACTTTCTAGCATCAAACATCATTTCCACATAACTTGGGAAAAGCAGTTCAAAAACAATCAAAGCCACTTGGCAGCACATTTGATTATCCTACTAGCTTGTAAGATTAGCAGCTATAGCATGTTTTGCAGATCATGTCCATAGTTGGTTCCTTCCCTGAACAGAGTGGTACTTGCAATGACGGCTGTACCTTTTTAGACGATCGCCTTGAAGTTTATTAAAGTGCCGTCCACTCCAGACTGCCACTTCTGACACCACCGTAGCATTGCTGTAGAGTAAGACAGGAAAAGCCATAATAGTGTCAAGAGTAGTGCTCTTTTATTAAACACCAGGCTAAAAGGCACATCAAAGCAGTGAACTCACAAGGAGGTCACCACCAACTATATGCCTTACTCTCACAGTGTCCCCCCTCACACATAAACAGCCACAGAAAAACACAAAATAACACAAATAATGGCACATATTTAACACATATTAACCCTTAGATACAACAACATTTAAACCAGCCAATTTAGAGCCAGCCAATAGCAGGTCACTATGTTCATTACATTTAGTATTTATATTTACCAATTAAGACATAATTTGAACCTCAGCAGCACCTGGGACACACTCTGTCACGCCATCCGGAAAATGTCTCTGTAGTCATTTACGCTGATGATGACATCACTACACCACTTTCTGAAATGTCCCATTTTATCTACTGTAGCTTCAAGTGGGCATTTTCAGAAAATGGCCGGTACTTGCCCTGTGTTCTTCGTATCTGCAGTTAAATGGATTTCCTCAGTTTGCAAGTGTTTATTCTTAGGTGGTCTAATCAATGAATTTCCGAATCTGATGTTTAAAATTTACATCCTTTAAATTTCCAAATGTTCTGTATTCATGTCTAAATACAAATCTGAACAAATGTTTCAAATCACTGACAACACATGTCCAAGAACTGAATTGTTGCCAATTAGAGTATTAAATGTAATCTTGTAGTCACATGGCATTACAGATGTTTACCAAAACTATAGTAAAACTATGAAAATTTCATAAAATCAAGTTTGAAATGTAACTTATTCAAAATTCTAACTCAAACCTAAATGGAAAAGTGAATTAGCGGGAGTAGAAGGCAGCTGTTAACAGCACTTAAACTGCTACAGCTAAGGAAAATCAATTCAGTTGTTAACATAATGTTATCTTAGCAGAGCTCCAGAGGTAGCTTAACCTTAATGGGAGGCTTAATAAATAGTGATTTATTTGTTTGGATGTTTAAAGCAGTGTAGTGATGTTTAAAGCAGCGCAGTGTTTAAAGCAGTGTAGTGATGTTTAAAGCAGTGTAGTGTTTAAAGCAGTGTAGTGATGTTTAAAGCAGTGTAGTGATGTTTAAAGCAGTGTAGTGATGTTTAAAGCAGTGTAGTGTTTAAAGCAGTGTAGTGATGTTTAAAGCAGTGTAGTGTTTAAAGCAGTGTAGTGTTTAAAGCAGTGTAGTGTTTAAAGCAGTGTAGTGATGTTTAAAGCAGTGTAGTGATGTGTAAAGCTGTGTAGTGATGTTTAAAGCAGTGTAGTGATGTTTAAAGCAGTGTAGTGTTTAAAGCAGTGTAGTGTTTAAAGCAGTGTAGTGATGTTTAAAGCAGTGTAGTGTTTAAAGCAGTGTAGTGATGTTTAAAGCAGTGTAGTGATGTGTAAAGCTGTGTAGTGATGTTTAAAGCAGTGTAGTGTTTAAAGCAGCGCAGTGTTTAAAGCAGTGTAGTGATGTTTAAAGCAGTGTAGTGTTTAAAGCAGTGTAGTGTTTAAAGCTGTGTAGTGATGTTTAAAGCAGTGTAGTGATGTGTAAAGCTGTGTAGTGATGTTTAAAGCAGTGTAGTGATGTGTAAAGCTGTGTAGTGATGTTTAAAGCAGTGTAGTGATGTGTAAAGCTGTGTAGTGATGTTTAAAGCAGTGTAGTGATGTTTAAAGCAGTGTAGTGATGTTTAAAGCAGCGCAGTGTTTAAAGCAGTGTAGTGATGTTTAAAGCAGTGTAGTGTTTAAAGCAGTGTAGTGATGTTTAAAGCAGTGTAGTGTTTAAAGCAGTGTAGTGATGTTTAAAGCAGTGTAGTGATGTTTAAAGCAGTGTAGTGATGTTTAAAGCAGCGCAGTGTTTAAAGCAGTGTAGTGATGTTTAAAGCAGTGTAGTGATGTTTAAAGCAGTGTAGTGTTTAAAGCAGTGTAGTGATGTTTAAAGCAGTGTAGTGTTTAAAGCAGCGCAGTGTTTAAAGCAGTGTAGTGATGTTTAAAGCAGTGTAGTGTTGTTTAAAGCAGTGCAGTGTTTAAAGCAGTGTAGTGATGTTTAAAGCAGTGTAGTGGTGTTTAAAGCAGTGTAGTGATGTTTAAAGCAGTGCAGTGGTGTTTAAAGCAGTGTAGTGATGTTTAAAGCAGTGTAGTGGTGTTTAAAGCAGCGCAGTGTTTAAAGCAGTGTAGTGGTGTTTAAAGCAGTGTAGTGTTTAAAGCAGTGTAGTGGTGTTTAAAGCAGTGTAGTGTTTAAAGCAGTGCAGTGGTGTTTAAAGCAGTGTAGTGATGTTTAAAGCAGTGTAGTGATGTTTAAAGCAGTGTAGTGTTGTTTAAAGCTGTGTAGTGATGTTTAAAGCAGTGTAGTGGTGTTTAAAGCAGTGTAGTGATGTTTAAAGCAGTGTGGTGGTGTTTAAAGCAGTGTAGTGATGTTTAAAGCAGTGTAGTGGTGTTTAAAGCAGTGTAGTGTTTAAAGCAGTGTAGTGATGTGTAAAGCAGTGTAGTGATGTGTAAAGCAGTGTAGTGTTGTTTAAAGCAGTGTAGTGATGTGTAAAGCTGTGTAGTGATGTTTAAAGCAGTGTAGTGATGTTTAAAGCAGTGTAGTGTTTAAAGCAGTGTAGTGGTGTTTAAAGCAGTGTAGTGATGTTTAAAGCAGTGTAGTGATGTTTAAAGCAGTGTAGTGATGTGTAAAGCTGTGTAGTGATGTTTAAAGCAGTGTAGTGATGTTTAAAGCAGTGTAGTGTTTAAAGCAGTGTAGTGGTGTTTAAAGCAGTGTAGTGATGTTTAAAGCAGTGTAGTGGTGTTTAAAGCAGTGTAGTGTTTAAAGCAGTGTAGTGATGTGTAAAGCAGTGTAGTGGTGTTTAAAGCAGTGTAGTTTTGTTTAAAGCAGTGTAGTGATGTTTAAAGCAGTGTAGTGTTTAAAGCAGTGTAGTGATGTTTAAAGCAGTGTAGTGTTTAAAGCAGTGTAGTGATGTTTAAAGCAGTGTAGTTAGTGGTGTTTAAAGCAGTGTAGTGTTTAAAGCAGTGTAGTGATGTTTAAAGCAGTGTAGTGTTTAAAGCAGTGTAGTGATGTTTAAAGCAGTGTAGTGTTTAAAGCAGTGTAGTGTTGTTTAAAGCAGTGTAGTGATGTTTAAAGCAGTGTAGTGTTTAAAGCAGTGTAATTATAGCATGTAAATCTCAGATAATCCAGTTGGTAAATTAGCTAGCTTGCTGTCATTGCTTGGTACCAGCTATTGGCTATGTTACACAGTGTTGTTGTGTAAACACTAGCTTGTGTCGGGTGTTATAAGGATAAGAAAACCAACTGCTGGACCAAGTGAAGTGCATGATATGGTCACTGCCTCTTGTTCATGTTCCCAATGATAACGCTGAGTTTGTTACACACAGTCATGTCTCTTTTATCAGTGTTATATCAGTCCATCATTACAAGCATCGTCAGTAATAAAAATCTGAATCTTAATTCTTATAACATTAATATTATTAAAAGAATCAGAGTCTGAAGTTGTGTTAATTTTTCACCATGGAAAGCCAGCCTAAATGTAACTAGAATCTTAAATCAATCAGTATTGACAGTTTTATTGTTTCAGACAGAAAAAAGTGCTGCCGTAATGGGAAAACCTGATCTGTGCCTGTGTCTATACACAGGGGGCTGAAAATCTATTACTGCTTGGCCTTTTGACTTCACCTTGCTAAGATCTGGCATGCTGATGTATGACAGGCAGAGCGTTCATTTACTTTAGGAAAAGGAAAGATACATTTTTTCCAGTGTATTACGTTTTCTTTGGGGTATTTCCAGTTTTATGCTCCAAGCCAACATCCATCTCTCTGTTTCTCTCTCTGTTTTTATCTCACAGGTTCACACAATCTCTCCATTTGCATCTCTATATGCCAGCTAGTCTGGCCTTCATGGCTGCCATCACCTCTATAGTCTACTACCACAACATAGAGACTTCCAACTTCCCAAAGCTGCTGATGGGTATGTGTTCTTCTTAGTCCAGTTATGCACATCATACTCTTTACAAGTTTAACCGACGCCTTGCTATTGATTATAATGAGTGTGTAGTGTTAGACAGTTTAGTTTTAATCTACACTTCATTAGTGACACTTTCAGATAACAAGCAACAGAACAAACGGGTTGCTGGCTTGCCTCATGCCGTCCATATGGTCACCGATAGTTCAAACAGCTGTACATAAAAAAGCATAATTACTTGTTAACTGTAATTAGCTGGGGCTTATACGAGTAAGAGGGATATCAACAGCAGTTTAAAGATGAAGAGAATAAAACGCTTTGCCTTGCCTTTTTGTCCCAGGAGCCCTGGTGATGATAAGCACAGCCACTGATAGAATTATCCTCATTAAGGGAAACCTACAGCTGCACTGTTTCTAATAAACAAGGGGGGCACTTTGGATTGTTACATAAAAGCCACTGCATTGCAGTGTTTGAGATTAATGGTTGCTGTATGGTTGAATGGAGTTTTCCATTCTCTAATAAGAGTTTACCTGCCGAAACATGAGAGGATGTTTAAAATAGCACTGGGCTATCTCTGTGCTATTTATTATCTGTGTAAATCCCCTATAATCTCTTTGATTCAATATACTTACTACAGCCATTTGTATCAGCAGTATGACTCTTGTGCAGCAGATCTAGGCCTACGTGCTTCATCTCATGATTGTGATGTTGGATATGACCTTCGTTCATCTCTCAGAACATCAGAGCTCTCATAGCTAACAAAAGGAATTCAGAAATCTTAGCTTTCTTGGCTTAATGGTGTTAGCCTCACTGTGCTTATCAAGATCATTACAGTTTTTAGCCAATTAGAGGGTAATCGCTTTGCAGGAGCACAGAGGTCTGAATTGCTGTAGTTATGTATAGCGTTAATAACATCACCAGCTTATCGCCCTCTCTTCTTACACGACACAGACTTATTTTCAAAGCTAACACTGACTGCTAATATGAAGAACAGGAGTAAACTCTGTTTGTGCTCAATCTGCCCACAGCTTTGCTTATTTACTGGATCTTGGCGTTTATTACAAAGACCATTAAGTTTGCCAAGTACACAGAGCATGGCATCGGTCTGAGACAGCTGCGTTTCTGCCTGACTGGCCTGCTGGTCCTGCTCTATGGCCTGCTGCTGGCTGTGGAGATCAACGTTATCCTGGGAAGGGTAAGTATTTTTTACTGTGTATGTGTTTGTGTGTGTGTGTGTGTGTGTGTGTGTGTGTGAGTGCTTAATGCCACATGTGGACAAAACCTGATAATGTTTTTCATCATTATGGGGACCAATATATATTACTAGATTTTAAAATCAGGATAAAGTCATGGTTATGGCTAGGTCTATGGTTAGGGTTAGTGTATAGCTAGTAGTGGTTAATTTAATCACAGAAACAGTGTGTGTGTGTGCGCATGGGTGAAGGTTTCATTACCAGTAAAACTCAAGATTTGTTCACTAGTATGGTGTGGTTGTGTGAAGACAAAATTGTCAAAGATAAAGTTGTATTTTTGTATTGTGGGATTTTTGGGCCATCTTGCATGCAGGTCAGTTGACTGTCAGGGCCCTGGCAAAACCTTCAGCTTGCACCTCTCAAAGACATTGAGGTGTGTTTAGGGCTATTTTCATTTTCATCATTTATACATGCAGTGTGATGTTTATTTCCAGAACTTGCAGGTGTTTAATTAAATCCATTCTTCCCCTCTACCAGTGAAATGTTCTTCAAACCACTAGCTGCAACACAAGTCCAAAGCATGATCAATCCACAGCCAGAGATTTGAAATTCTGGACCCTTTTTTATCCAAACGTACCTTTGCTTAATGCCATATATAACTTTATCGGACTTGCTTCCAAAATACATCAGGGGTTAGCCTTCCTAGCTCTTCTATGAACATTAATCTAAAGTTTTCTTAGTTTAGATGTTACTCTAGTGAATTTACCACTATACACCGTACTCCATACTCACTGGCTGGCTGTAGTATAGGGCAAAAACATATCTGGTCTATCCTAACAGTGTGAGTGTTTATACACACAATAAACAAATGTCATGTAACACTGTCTTAACCTTCGTGTTTTAATTAGAACTGATGTGAACTACTGTATTTCATGAGTCTTAATGAAATTCCCAACATTCATTAAAGTTTGTCCAGCCTCACATGAGCTATAAAGTAATATAGCTCCTGTGCACTAGTGGCCAGACCGAGCATGGAGCTGTTGTTAGCTTTGCACACTGATTAAACATAAAACATATCAGTTTATTATTCAACAGTTTGTCATCTGCTGCATTACAAAATATGTAGTCAAATCTAATCCGGCATTTTAGTTGGCCTTCTGACCCACTGCTCCTCTCGCTGTAGAGCATTCTGTGAAGAGCCACAGGTGTACCGCAGGTGTTCCTGTGAAATATGATACGACCCGCTCATTATACAGTCTCAGTAATTGCAGAATAATACTATAATTACAATCACAATATTAACTAAATCAAAAGCTCCTAATTGTGTGTGCCTCTTTGTACTCTTCTATTGATTTTTCTCTTCTATTGGTTTTCTCTTATGTTGGCTCAGGTTGCTTAAATTGATTCATGGCTCTTATGCTCCCATTAATGTGCATCCAACTAAAAGCGGTCTCTACACTCTTATAGTAAACCTTATAGTAAAACTAATGTGTGCTAGTCAGCGACCCTCAAAGACACTTGCTGTGCTGGTGTGATTAAAGTTCCATCTCAGACTCTGACTGTAGGATTTTTTAACCTTCAGTTGAAAGTATAGCGTTTTTCTCCTTGAAGAGAAATTGAACAGCCTCACCTTCTCTTCTACATCCCTAGAATGGAGGCCATACATCACTGAGGGTCTTGCTCTGGTTCTGTGTCTGCATGCTCAGGGACACTCTCCTCTAACATCTTTGCCAGCTCATAAGCAGACTGGTCTTATCTATACTTCTTGTCTGCAGTAGCACAGAAGGCCGATTCTATAAGAAGGGGTCATTGTTTCAGTGGGAGACTTGTGTAATCAGCACAAGGGGTTGTTAATAACCTTTGATTGTACTGCTGCTGCTGCTGCTGATGGTGGTGGTGATGTTGAGGGCAATGCTGTATCTTGCCATTTGGTTTTATTTGCATAATGTGAATGATATCAGGGTCTGTTGTTGCAATATGTATGTGTGTGTTTGTGTTGTTATTGTTCTCACGCCTTGTGTGTGCTCTCATAGAAATTTCATAGAAATGTTTTTGATCTTTTGTTCCTCAAAGCACAAGTTTAGTTTCAGCTGAATGGACACTGTGTGTGTTTAGACTGAAAGCTCAGTTGTGGCACATCTGCGCTCTCTCCAAGAGCAATCAAGCCTTTTAGCTTTTAGCATCATCCTTTTGCTTCTTTCATGCTGACATTGAAGCTTCTTCAAAGCCTTTTCAGATTGCCCTTAGCAGTGATGAATATAGGCTTCTGTTGCTACACTGCCCATAAATCTTATTCTTTGCTCTAACAGTGATGATGTGTTGGTGCTCTGAATATTCTTTTAGGAATCCTCTATTGTAGGATTAATTACATGGTTTGTAATTATAATTGTAGATGGTTAATTGCAGGGGTTAAGCTGCTGAGTAGTGGGTTAGACGTTTTATCTGTTCTTTATCTGTGTGGATATAAATAGACAGCTGCTTGTAAGTTCCTTGTATGATCTTTTGCTGGCGCGTAACCTACTTTCCTCAGGCTACCGTTAATGCCAGTCAGTGATGCACAACAGAAATGCAGAGGGATGTTTTTAAAGTGGAGGCTCTCATGGTAGGCTCCTGGCATCCATATAGCATTGTCTGTTTTTCCTGCTCTGGTTTCTTTCATTTCTACTTTTCATGTCAACAACAGACTCCAGGCTCTGTCTAGTGTGCCGCATATACACTATAGCGGCTGGACAAACTGTAAAAACTATTCTTCTTTATTGTCTTTGAGGATGGTTTTGCTTATTGCTAGTGTGGGAGTGTAGATTTTAATGAACAGTTTCTGTTGGTCCTCTGAATAAGCGCTGTTGACCTCAGCAACCTGCAGCCGCACTTAGAAACTGTGCCAGTTGTCAAAGCAGAGTGTCTGGCTAGTATATTTATATACTGAGCCATTTTGAGAAAGGTGTTGCATTTCTCTACATAGTAAAGAATGATTTAATGCCGTATTCCATGTGGTTTTCTCTCTTTTTAATATATTCCAGATGACATATATACTGTGTAAGTATTATAATGAATGAACCATAGAAATCACTTAGAATCAAACATCTGTACATTAACTTACATTAAAAGTTTGGTTTGGCCTGTAAACTTCTGTAAAATTACTATTTTGGAGATGCTTGTTTCTCTTTGGGGATACTGACAATGTACTTGTCTTACGAATACCAACAATTCACTGTGCATTTAATGAGCTTTGCCCTCAGTGGTACACCACACATCTTCTGTTTCCCTGGTCCCTTGCTTATTTTATGTCTAATGCCACCTTGCTGTCTCTGTGTGCACAGCGCTACATGTGTTTTGCCCACCCCACGGAAGTGAAGCCTCCTGAGGACCTGCAGGACCTGGGCGTACGCTTCCTGCAGCCATTCGTCAACCTGCTGTCAAAGAGCACATACTGGTGGATGAATACCTTTATCACGTCTGCCCACAGGCGCCCCATTGACCTGAAGGTCATCGGCAAGCTGCCCATCGCCATGAGGGCCCTCACCAATTACATAAAGCTGCGCAAAGCCTTTGAGGCTCAGAAGGTACCACAACTACTGTACACTCTCCCAACAGAGATAGCAGCCATGCAGGGGGATAAAAACAATGTTATGCTGATCATCACTGTTATAACACGACTTTGCTTCTCCTGTAAAGCTGTAGTTCCACATAATGATAGGATCGTTTTTCCAGAACACTACCAGTTTTCAGACTTTGAGAATCAATATCTGTGTTTCATTTAATGCTAGAAGGATGGAATTATTTTGAATTGGAGCTCAAGACCAATACATAGAGTTTTGTGTTTTATCTTGGTCACAGTGTGTCTGGCTCTGTTCTAATAAATGACTTAAATATTAAAATAAAAATAAACATATTAAGCAGCACGATGGTGTAGTGTATTGGTTAGCACTGTCGCCTTACAGCAAGAAGCTCTAGGTTTGTTTTTCCGGTCCGGGCTGATCTGTGTGGAGTTTGCGTGTGGGTTTCCTCCGGCTACTCTGGTTTCCTCCCACACTTCCAAAGACATGCATGTTAGGTTGATCGGTCACTCTAAACTGCCCGTAGGTGAGAGTGTGTGTGTGAGTGAATGTTGGCCATGCGATGGACTGGCGACCTCTCCATGGTGTACCCTGCCTTTACCCAGTGATGCTAGGATTGGCTCCAGTGACCCCCACCAGTGGGATGAAGTGGCAGATAATGGATAGATGGATATTTTTGCTTATTAAAGAAGCAGGAAGCAGTATAGAGCCATATACTTTACAATGGCTACCAACTTATTAAAACTGGTTTTAATATACATTTTTATGTTTTTCAGTTCTAGTCAATGTCCTATTCTTAGGGACAATTTAAAAGATTAGATTTTGATAAATTGATACCATTGAAATGTTGCTTTGTGTTTGAATTGATAGTAAACAGACAGCTAGTGAAAAGCTGTAGTGAATGCTCAGATGGCCAAATACTGATGAAATTTACAGCAACTCAGAACTCCTGGAGGAGTGCAGAAGAAAGGAGAAAGAACAGTTAGGGGTCAGAGAGGTTTTAGTGGGAGTAATCACAAAGCCAGTTCCTCACCTTATAAGCCACAAGTACACAGTCATTAGCTTAATGGTGATATCATTGTATACTCTACAACATTAACAACTGGTTCACTGGTAGATATTCGGCTGCACGGTTTCTGTTATGGTTACTAGCCAGATCATTCGGTCTGTGTAAACATAAGCGGCAGTGCTGTTTATCTGAAGTTCTCCTTTATCTATTCCCATGTTAGCATCTGGTAAATATATACCAGTATAATCTCAAGTAAAAACATTTCCTAATTTAGAAGATATAATAACATACCTCTATTTTATATTTATAATTTTATCTTTTATTTCTCATCTTGCTAGTATTCACCAAAAGTGACACAGCGTGTTTGAAAATTTGTTGGTTTATGAATAAAGACTTGCAAATATACAGACAAAAAATTTTTTTTTTCATCAGATTATTTCTCATTAAAGATGTCTTTGTCCTATAGGCACTTTATTATTTGCCGTTTATTATTTACCCCTCTGGTCTGATATGGAGATAGAGTAGTTATATTGCTCGTCTGCAGGGGCTGAGGGGGACGGGAAAACATGCATTTGAATTATTTTCTGCTCTACTTCCTCATCTCCCTCAGACTGAAGGAAAATGTAGTTTTGAAAATATGAAATTTTAAACTCTATACAAAACATTCAGGCTGAAAAGCATTTTTCATTTTTAAATCTAGATTTTGAATCTGTGATGAACATCTTCTTCCAGAGTAATATACACGTTCAAAAAAGATAAGGATGAGTCAGTGAGTCCTTTTTCTGCCATACCTTTGGTTTTTGGCCTGGAGGCTAGTAACTCAAGTAGGTCTTTCATGGTGATGAGATAGGTCAGATGATTGTGTGTGGTCATGCTATGGGCTGCGTGCTGAAGTTGGGGGAGGTGGTCTTTTTCTGCTTGTTGACTGTCTGCAGACTCTCTATTACTGAAGAGTGTGTGTAAAGCCCGCTGGTGCTTTCTTCCGGGGGCTGGGAGAACAAAGCTGTTCCTTTCCACTGTGAATGAAGCGGCATTTTGACCTTTAGCGGGGTGAAAGCACTCTGTCACTCGCTGTTCATGGGAATGAGAAAGACTGCATGCGTGTATTTGTGAGAGAAAGAGAGGGAACTGCAGGTAAACGGATGCTGTGGCCATGGCTCTACGTCAGTGTTCACGTGCTGTGGGAGGAATATGTGATGGTAGTCACGTCTCTGACCGCAAACACCCCCCCCCCCCCCCCACCGTCCAGATGCTGCTTAAGATAATAAACACATATTAAACTGGGGATAAGGGGCTACATAACTGACTTAATAAACATCATCACTCACATATTAGTACTGCATTATTACATTTTCACACAACCCTGAAGAACATTAACGAACCTTTCAATGCATGATTTAGAATGCACAAGTATTTTTCAGTCTAGTCTCTGCTTCTGTCTGCTTATGACTGCTTACTATAATGAAGAATATGTACATAGAAAAAAAAGAAAAAAGCTGTATACTCAAACCATATTAGAAGCTAATTCTATTTTACTCTATTTTTTAATAAGTACTCGGCAAAACATCTGAATTAATCTTTATAGTAAGTAAGTGTTTTTTTTCTGTGACACCACTGCAGCTAATCCCTTTTAGCACCATTATGAGTGAATAAACATTGTGTAGTAACCAGTTCAGAGTATAAGCTTTATTCTTGAGAATACTGTGGTACAGACACAACAACACCTGGTCTTAATGGTTTCTGCAGCTAGCTTATAGACCTGCCTTCATGTTCCATCTGGCCCATGTGATCTGCTGGTCAAGTCGTTATCTACTGGACTTGGGCAGCTTTCTTGGGGGTTCTTGCCATAAATGACAGGATTCAATTAACCATATACTTCTCGCAACCTCTGTAGCATTCAGAATCAGAATCAGATCAGAATTAGATCGTCTCTGTAGCATTCAGAATCAGAATCAGATCAGAATTAGATTGTCTCTGTAGCATTCAGAATCAGAATCAGATCAGAATTAGATTGTCTCTGTAGCATTCAGAATCAGAATCAGATCAGAATTAGATCGTCTCTGTAGCATTCAGAATCAGATCAGAATTAGATTGTCTCTGTAGCATTCAGAATCAGAATCAGATCAGAATTAGATCACCTCTGTAGCATTCAGAATCAGAATCAGATCAGAATCAGACCATCTCTGTAGCATTCAGAATCAGAATCAGATCATAATTAGATGGTCTCTGTAGCATTCAGAATCAGAATCAGATCAGAATTAGATTGTCTCTGTAGCATTCAGAATCAGAATCAGATCAGAATTAGATCGTCTCTGTAGCATTCAGAATCAGAATCAGATCAGAATCAGACCATCTCTGTAGCATTCAGAATCAGAATCAGATCAGAATCAGACCATCTCTGTAGCATTCAATGTTCCCATCTGTATAACAGGCTTTTAACAGACGGCATGGTATATAAGAAATAATCACTATAATTGCCACGAAATGCATTCAAATTAAAATTTAGACACACGTGCAGTTTGGTGCTGATTGTCTT
Source organism: Megaleporinus macrocephalus (assembly GCA_021613375.1). Lineage (NCBI taxonomy): Eukaryota > Metazoa > Chordata > Actinopteri > Characiformes > Anostomidae > Megaleporinus > Megaleporinus macrocephalus. The sequence goes on from CM038702.1 coordinate 50,889,797, forward strand.
CAGTCCTGAAGGAAAACAAATCCTTATTATTTTCTAATTGAATCTCGAGTGTCATTGCCACATCTGCTGGATTTTAAGAGCCTTGACTTTTATGAAATTAATTAGTATTGTAGAACAAATGAGTTTCACCTTTTTAAATCCAGTTATGCAGTAGCCTTGGCTAGAAATACTTACAACAGAAACACCAGAGCTTGCCAACGTCTCTCCATATTTATTAGACAGAAACCCACTTCACACTGCATAAGTCTTTCCTGAATTATAGCCGACTCTGAACTTCATTACTGCAGTGCAAAAGGGCTCATCTGTAACTGACTCCTGTTATTACCTGTTTAATGTTTTATGTTTTCTCTTCCACCCTGATTCTCATTCTCTCTCTCTCTCTCTCTGTATGGCAGAGGCCGGACGGGCTCCAGCCTCAGGGACCCCAGTGGATCTGGAGGGCCCTGCGTCAGGCTTTTGGGAAGCCCCTAATCCTAAGCATCACTTTCCGTTTCCTGGCTGACCTGCTGGGTTTTGTCGGACCACTGTGCATCTCGGGCATTGTGCACCACATCAGCAAGGAGAACCACACAATCCAGGCACCAGTAAGAGCCTCTCGCTACCAGAGCTGGGAGATACGGCCCTCAGAGTATTTGATTTTGAGTTTTATTTTGGCCAAAAAGCAAGCAAACATTTTTTAAGGTGTTTGTTTTCTGATTGGTATGGAAGATGCTGCGTCGCATAAACATCTGCTATGTCATAAAACATCACCTCATATATAAAACTGCAGGCCTGGAGATTAAACTGGGGATAAGGGGCTACATAACTGACTTAATAAACATAATCACTCACATATTAGTACTGCTTTATTACATTTTCACACAACCCTGAAGAATGTTAAAGAACCTTTCAATGCATGCTTAAGTATTTTTCAGCCTAGTCTCTGCTTCTGTCTCATATGACTGCTTACCATAATAAAGAATTTGTACATAGAAAAAAGAATTATTCTCAAACCATATTAGAAGCTAATTCTATTTTATTCTATTTTTCTAAGTACAGAGCAAAACATCTAAATTAATGTTCATAGTAAGCAATTATATGCCAATTATATACCAAATAAGATGCATGTGCTGTGTCACATAAACAGCTGTGTCACATAAACATCTGCTATGTCATAGACCAGCCCCTCATATATGAAACTGCAGCGATATTACAACGTACAGGACTGCATTGCTGGCTGTTGCTAATACCTTGATTGGTCCTTAGTGTGCGGCAGTGCTGCTGATTGGCCTATTCATGCTGAAAAAAAACATGTTCTTATTTATTTTACTGATTGCCCCTTTATTGACTTCAAGGCAAGGTCAAGCCTTTCAGAGGGTCTTTGAGGGCTTGATTAGAGAGTCATTCTGCTCTTATCCATGTTAGCTTTTATTCAGCTCATTGACATGGTGTGGCTCTGCACGTAGCATTTCTCTGTGGTTCATCGCCATGACGTTCTCGTTCATCTTCATCAAATATTAACAGGGCTGAAAAGAGTACTGACCGCCTCTCAGATTTCTGCCCATTCATGTATCCCATGTAACATCATGATCTCCCTTAGCACATCAAGAATGTGTCTCGAAGACATGGCAAGTTTTATTGCTCTGCGTTTGTGATGCGATAACTACTCGCGCAACACTGATAGCTGGTCATTCCCTGTAGCTGATCCTCATGTGTCCATCTATAAAACACTAACGTTCATGCTATAATAAGCAATCCAAGAACGATAAGAACCATTATAGCAGCTGGATATATGTTCGATGGAATACTTCATAAAAAATGTCCATCATAGGTTTCTATTCTTTTAGGCAGTGTTTATTTAATTACACCTCTGACTAGTAATATTGTTTATCTGCAGAGGCTGATGAGAAGTCACAGAAGGAAAAGATGGATCTGAATTATTTACAGCTACAATTCCTCATCAGTCTTTCCATATGCCTCCAGTATGCCTCAGTCCTCTCTCTTTGACTTCACCTCGACCTCTGTTATTCTTAGCTCTTCTTACTCTCTCCTTTCTTACTTGCTTGCACATTGTAATGCTTGATTCTGGCTGCAGGCTTTGTATTTTATTTTAATCAGAATGCCCCACTAGATTGTCACTGCCTTGTATTTAAAGTGGCAGTAATCTCTCACACTTTAGATTTCTCAAGATTGTAAGTACGTCCCGCAGACAACGGCAGTGACTAATCCTGATGTCGTTCAGGCCAAGAGCTCATTTTCTTAGTGATAATAGGCTCTACTCAGGAGCTCTAATCTTTAGTTACAGAGATTCCTAATTAGACATCTGTGAAAAGGCATTGTGAATAGGCATCCAATTTACATGTGAATTAAAGGAGTGAATTATTTTCCCCCAATAGTGTCTTGCAAGTATGTAGATTTGCTTTTGTGGCATTCAATCAGGCTGTGACATCACTTCCTCTCCTGCTTTATTAATGTCAGCACATTTTCTCTGTTCTGTGGTGTCTGATCCTGTTTGATCGCGCGCCGCTATTTGATTAGCTTCACCTATGGGGCACCTCTTGTGAGCATTCTTCATTGGTTTTGTAATATTTAACATGTTCCAGCTGATCTCTCTGTTTGATGTGTTTGGTCAATCTATGAGTTCTCATGTTCTCAAACCCCATTTTCACAGGCTGCCTGACCCCAGATAAACATTCAAAATGCCCTGTAGTTTGTTTAGAAAATGGTAGCAAATGTCCTGTTGCTGACCTTTAAGTGCTCTTCACTGTTTGCGGTAGACATGCGAATGAGTAGAGCTTCAAGTAAACATCACTCGGAAACAAGCAAACACTTTGAAATGCATTAAGGGAGATCAGAGGTGATGTGCCTTGGTTATATGTCTGAACAGCCCAAGTTTCCCTTAATACCACACACGGCTCTCTGTTCCACAGTCACGATATTTTCTTATGGGATAAAGCTCTAAGCCTCATGTGGGATACCCGATTCTAGCAATTGCTTGATTGCCGAATCAGTTTATGAGGGTCTGAAAGCTTTCCCTGCCCCATTACAAACAACATGACTTTGAAACCCGGCCAACAACAGACACCTAACACAGGGCACTGATGCCATGCTCACCTAGAGGTGTATTTATCTCCCTTTGTTTCAGGCCCAGTTGTTGGGGATCTATTTCATCTCTTCACAAGAGTTCCTGGCTAATGCCTATGTGCTGGCCGTGTTGCTTTTCTTTGCTCTGCTGCTGCAGAGAACCTTCCTACAAGCCTCCTACTACTCAGCCATCCAGACCGGAATAAACCTGAGAGGAGCCATCCAGGTATATATGAGCTTCTGTACACTAAATGTTCAGCTTATTTATTAGAATAGTGTAGTCACACCCAACTTCATCAGCCATACCAAGACCTTATGATTGTACCAAGACTAAGACCTAAGAAGCAGCATAAATGTCAGGTTCATGTTTTACTGTAGCTGATGCCTCTTCAAAGACCAAACAATCAAATTTTGAATTCAATAAAAGTAAGGTTGGGCAGTTAAAGGTTATAGGCCAAAGGTCATGCATACTGTATTTACGATGGATCTCTTCTTCATTGTTGCTTTTGTGGTTTTGTCACTGGCAGACAAAGATCTACAATAAGATTATGCGTCTGTGCACCTCCAACATGTCTATGGGAGAGATGACAGTGGGCCAGATATGCAACCTAGTGGCCATAGACACCAACCAGCTAATGTGGTTCTTCTTTCTGTGTCCCAATCTGTGGGCCATGCCAGTACAGGTAAGATTCACCAAAGCCTTCTAGCTACTGCAGTCTTGTGTGCGTGTATCAGACAATAGCAGGTAAAAAAGAGCCTCGATCCTGTACTGAGAGCAGGTTACACTTATTCTTTCACTTCCTGCAGTGATTTGTATAGCCTTTTATTTTTTTTTTATCTAAAGTAACAAATATAGCTTTATCATTCTTTAACATTACTAGTATGCTGCCCTATTGTTGCCCTTCCTGCACAGTTTGAAGAGTATAGTTTAGTACAGTTTAGTTGCATAATAACATACTAATGTTTGTCCAGTGATCTTGTTGTACAATGTGGCTACAATTTATTCAAAGACCGACAAAAGAGAGAATTCATTAAGCATGTTAATTTATTTTTAAATGAACTAAAGCATTTGTAAATGCCTACCATGTTACAATATTCTCAATATTCAATAGTTCTCTGATGTCTTCATAGAAAGTGTGTGACTTTGGACTGGGCAGAAAAAAGTGCACAGATGCAGTTTTCCATACCCATTTACAGCTTTTTAAATATGACCTTGAATGAAATAAGATATTTCCCATTATTTGGTGAGCGTATAAATGTTTTGATGAGCTTTGCCCTGATTCGCTGGTTTTCAGCGATGGCTCTCATAGACGTAATATGTCAAAACAGACACAGGAAAATAAAATTAACCTCTGTGTAAATAAGCTAGTCATACTGTTTAGTTAGTTATGCTATTAGCTATTTTTGTCTTGTTAGTAGGTAACGTTATTGATACTGGCCATTAGGGCTGTGTATTGGCAAGAACTTGGCGATACAATACGTATTGTGATACAACAGTCACGATTTAATATATCACGATATACTGCAAGGCTGCAAGTGATATACTGTCATTTTAAAAAACCTACTATTAAAACACACCACTACATGAACAGGTTTGCCAGTGCTTACAGTAGCATTGTGCCCTTGTGCTGCTTGTTAATGTTGGAGCTGAAAATAAATTACAACCCTGCCGTCTAGTGGTCAGAGGTTTAAACACAACACACAATGATTCACTGTCTGCCAGAAATGTGTGTATCGTTACTGTGTTTTTGAGAATCGATACAGTATCACGAAACATAATATCCCAATATTCCATATTTTTATATTTTTGTACACCTCTGCTGGCCATTTCCTTTTAATCTCAACAACAACCCAAAGTAAATAAAAAGTGTTACTTACTATGAAGCTTTTAGTTTATGATAATATCCCAATATTCCATATTTTGATATTTTTGTACACCTCTGCTGTCCATTTCCTTTCAATCACAACAATAACCCAAAGTAAATAAAAAGTGTTACTTACTATGAAGCTTTTAGTTTATGATAATATCCCAATATTCCATATTTTGATATTTTTGTACACCTCTGCTGTCCATTTCCTTTCAATCTCAACAACAACCCAAAGTAAATAAAAAGTGTTACTTACTATGAAGCTTTTAGTTTATGATGATCTGCTTCATCCTTAAGTGGATACAATCACACAGCATGGCTGCTACGTACAGGTTACTGTTGGGGTTGTGATGCTCTTAAAGGTGGATCTCCTCCTCTCGTCAGTTTTTTTCACTATTAAATACTGAAAAACTGTCCAGAGGGAAATGTGCAGAGCAAACTAACTTTCAATTAAAGTTGTCCAGGATCTTGTTAAAGATATAGGCGCTGAAGATGGCTTCCTATTCATCAGCTTGTTTTTGTTCCACCTTAAATGTTGCCACAGTTACATTCTAGTGCCTGTACAAGCTGTAGCATTTAATGTGGAACAGAACATTTGATTTCAAAGTTGGCAAATAGGAAGTGTATGAAAAATGCTAAAATCCCCCTTACTGCCTGGAACGATAGATTTCTCCACAAAGTCTGCTATTTTCATTGTTGTTGCTTCGTTATTTAGCCGGGCTAGGACATGAACCGGTGTATGAAAATTTTGGGGGAGTAAATTTTAATGAGCCAAAATTGTTACATAACAGGATTTTGGAATTGACTCATTTTACCGTCCCTTATTTGCGAACAGGATTTCTATTTGAAGAACACAGCAGTGTACTGGCTTCTCCTTATTCAGCTATGACAATGTAAATGCAGTCACTCATTCTGTGGCACGTTTAATCTGACGCAAGAAAACAATATATTCTCATTATCAACTTGCTATTATGCCTAAATAACTTTATTTTTGACTTAGTTTTAATTTTTTTCTATATAACTCTTCAAAGCACTTGACACTCTGGCACTGAAATCTGTGTTTTATTAAAACAAATATTTTGTTAAATGCTACTATGTTACTCCTCTATGCAGCGGCTTCCATACAGCTAGTTCATGACAGATATATTTTGTGAAAGATGGATCCCAACAGGTCAATGAAAACAGTGGCACAGCACAATTCTCTCATTTTATCTTTTATGGCTTCTAAGAGTGTCTATCACACCTGTCTGTCCTGAGGCTTCAGAGAGCTGAGACACCAACTATGCAGGCAGATGCTATTTATAACCTTGTCCTTGAAGGCCTTTCTGCAATCAAACTCAATTTCTTTTAGTTTGGTTTCCGTTTCTCGACCACTGAGCTTCTCCAATGACAGAGCAACTGCACATTCCCATTAATTTGAGTGTAATTGAGTAAAACCCTTAGCATCTCCTCTGATTATGCAATTACATTAACCTTGACATGATGAGTGCAGTGACTTTGTGTAACAGGTGGCTGACTCACTCTAGAGAGTAAAATTGATTTTTGACAGATGAAGCAACATGCCTCAGACGTAGCCGTCGTGTGTAAATGAATAGTTGTCACCTGTGCTATTGGTTTCAGAGATAGTAGTCTCTATCTATAGTAGATAGGTTCTGCTCTTGTCCTTGAAACTCAGTTATTCTCACCAGTGCCTTCATTTTTGGCAGTAATGGTGTTTTTGTTATTCATTTTGCAAAGAGAAATTGGAATTACTCCATTCATATCTACGGAGCAGCTTCTAGCCCCTGGAGGGTTTCACCACATGCTGTTCCATAATGACCTATGTCAGCTTTGTTTTGCACTGCAGTATTAGCTGTCGCTCACGCACACAGGGCAGCAGGACGTTCTCTTCATTCATTAGTGAATACTGTAGCGGATCACAGTGACTCAGAGAATCCACCAGGGCTATGTGGACCAGGGGTAATGACAGGAACGGACAGTATGCTATGACCCATCTACAGCCTCTGAGCTCATTGGTGTAATGCTTAGAGTGGATTTCTACATCTCTGAAATGCCATGACTCCACACCACAGCCATTATATCTAGTGATGTGTACAGAAATATGAAATGTAGCTGAACATGTATTTCATATCCAATTTATTAACAACTGGAACAACACATTACATCAGAGCAGAATGTGTAGTTGGTGTTTGGGGTATTATTACTTTTTTATTCCTCCTTCACACAACTTCACACAACAGTTTCTCATACTCCATAGTTCCATAGTGGCAGATTGCCACAAGACTGTTATATTATAACTCCCAAACACTGAATAAGGACTGGAAAATCAACTGAACTGACTTTTGCTCTGTTTTAGATTATAGTGGGGGTGATTCTGCTCTACTACCTCCTGGGAATAAGTGCCTTGATCGGGGCAACCGTCATTGCCCTCCTGGCCCCTGTGCAGTACTTTGTGGCAACCAAATTGTCCCAAGCACAAAAAAGTACCCTGGTGAGTTCCCTTTCCACTTGGCTTTCCAAATGTAATGCTCCCATATACAGATTGCCCTTTCGAGCCTGGCTATGGGAGCATGTGCAAATATGGGCTTAATTCAAATATAGATGGTATTGGTACTGTCACTTTTCTCTGAGGTCTAGGAATCGTACATGCTTTCTCTGGTTTAAACTTAGTTATTTGTGCCTATGAAAGCTTGATTCCTATCAATAATAATATTCACACAATGCAAATATTTATACTGTCCTGCAGGAGTACTCCAGTGAGCGTTTGAAGAAAACCAATGAGCTATTGCGAGGCATCAAGCTGCTCAAACTCTACGCCTGGGAGTACATCTTCTGTTCCAGTGTGGAGGAGACTAGGGGGAAGGAACTCACCAGCCTGCAAGCCTTTGCCCTCTACACCTCTGTCTCCAGTGAGAAATCCCTATTAATATTCTGCTCCATAGATCAAAAGCGACAGATTTTAGAATTCTATGCGTATTGCATGCTGTTCTTTTATGCTTCTCATGCACTTGTTCATATCTTTTCCAGTTTTTATGAATGCCGCTATTCCAATCGCAGCAGTTCTTACTGTGAGTACACCTTTCTGGTTAGCATTGAGCTGGCAAAGTCCAGCCCAGCGCCATTATAGAGAGACTTAGACTAAACTGTTCTTACAGAGGAATTCAGACCCTGTTTATATTTACCCTGACTCAGTCCTGAAATAGTCACAACAGTTGCAGCCAGATAAAAACAAAACTGTTCATGTGAGCGGTGTAGTGTTTGTTTATGTGTGTGGGTGTGTTTTCTTTCAGACGTTTGTGGTCCATGTACACCTGTCAGACGACGCAGACCTATCTCCAGCTGTCGCATTCGCCTCGCTGTCTCTTTTCCACATCCTTGTCACACCTCTCTTTCTCCTGTCAAGTGTAGTTCGTTCTACGGTCAAAGCACTCGTCAGGTGAGTCACGTTTGGCCATGGCACAGTGGCTTTATTGGAGCTGCAATGGAAGACCCAGTGCCTGGTACAAAACTCTTTATTCTAGCAAGCAGTAAAATATTTGTTACTAGGTTTCAGAGAGCAGGTATAAAAAGCATCAAACATATTTGAAGTTGTTTAGATTTAAAAAGCAGTAATGCAAAAACATGTATTTACTATATTCTTTACTTATGGCCTGTAGAGGTTTCATTTTGGCCATAAGGAGTGTTGTTACTGCAGAGAGTCTGTAACTGTTTTTTAACTGTCAGTCACCAATGTCCTCTATATGGCCAAAGGTTTATGGACACCCCTAATTATTAAGGACTTTTGACCACATACCTGCTAGCGGGTTAAAAAAATCAAACACATAGCCAAACAATCCCCATAGAGTTTGTGCCATAAGCGAGGTCCATATACACGTGGTTTGCTGATTTTAGTGTAGAGGACTCATCACCACTAATCACCTTTGGGATGAATTAGAATGCATGAGACCTTCTTCTCCAAAATGTTGTTTTCACTAATGGGGTAGACAGTTACCACAAACACACTCTAAGCTACTGTGGAAAGCCTTTCCAGACGAGTGTAGCCTGTTAATTGGTGTTGATTGGTGGCCACATAGTTTGTGGCAAAGGTTTTGGACATGAAATGTCACAATGCAGGACAGACAGTCAGAAGGCAGAGGTGGGAAACAACATTTAGACATCTGTTTGTTTTTGTTATTTAATATATTCCCAGTACACGCATTCATCTCAAATTTTAACACATAATATCTTTTGGCTTAAACTTACACATATGAACAAAAAGCGTTTTTTCAAAAGTATTAATGTCTATGTTTGAAACGCAAGGTTAAAAATAAACAAATATATATGAAAATATACATATATACAAGGATTAAAAAAGCATGTAAATGCTGCCAATTAAAAAATAAAAATGATCTCATATAGAAGATACTGTCATTTGTTGAGAAGATTTAATGCAATCATGGAAATCACTGGAGTTAGCATTCATGGTGAAGGTGAAGGTCTCAGAGACATTATTATTTGAAAACACTTGAATGGAAAGCTACAGAGCCATGACAAGGACCTTGATCAACAATATCAGGAAAACTAATGGAACCTAATCTTGCCTGGTCAGACGGGCCTGTAAGAATGATAAGGAAGGAAGCAAGCAGTCACTTGAGCAGAGCTGCAGGATGACCTGAAACCAGCAGAAAGAGCAGGTACTTAGCAAGCGGCAATCAATGAACTGCACCAGAATCTTTTCTGCTAAAATAGAAGAATCTGCTAAAATAGAAGAACAGAGATTTTGGCATCATTTTTTGAGTCAAAATTACTCAAGAGCAGGTAAAATGACTCAAGACTGCTTGCATGTCTATGCCAATCATTTAACCTGAATGTCATGATCAGTGTTGCGTACTTGTTTCTGAAGATGTCCAACAATGGCATTGCAGCAAAGTGCTGTTATCATGCGTTTGTGGTTTCAGAATTTTTTTCCCAAATCTGTCCTTATTTGTATTAATAAATAATTGCTTTTTATAAATACAAGGTCAAAAAACACTACATGGAAGTGGAAATTTCCTCTGATTTATAAGTAGATGTGTACAGTGGAAGCTTACTAAAGTGTCTGAATATGTGTTCCCGCTCACTGTATATCTTATCCGTGTGTCTTAAAGTCTTGTTTCACTTGGATATTTATTTTCTGATCTACATTTGTTTAATTTCTTACTTTACAGAAAGATAATTTCTGGTATATATTAATGAAATATTTGAGTATATGACAAATTACCTAGAAGTCTGTGAAAGCAAGTGGTGCTTTGGAATACATCAATGTACAGTTGACACAAGCGGCTCAGGATTTACTATCTACTGGAAAACAGAGTAGGTCCTGACTTAATTGGCCGAGCCATTTCTCTTTATTAGTGTCACCTAAATCATTTGGATTCGGTCAAGTGTTATGCATACATTGCAGTGAGCTGTTATACTGTGGGCCACTTCTACTCTGGGAAATGGAAACCTCTTGTGGCGTCTCGTAAAATCAATGATGTGGAACGAGTTTCGAGCGCTGTATTTATAGTATGGTGTTGCTAGTAGGTGAAAGGCAAAGCACAGTGTGTGTCTTTTCCTAGGGGTGTTTTGTGGCACCAGTGAAGATTTACCTTACTGGAAATTGATGGGACTTACTGGAAATTAAACATTAGACAGTTTAATTATATAACATGGTCACCTGTTTGCTACCTTTCCACAACAGTCTTCATAGCATGACCATGCTAGCTGCCGTGGCAAGCATGACAACACTTCTGATAACACTGAATTCTAAAAATGTTTTTGTTTTTTTTTACTCCAATCACTTAGATAAATTGCTTTCTAATCAGAGGCCGCAGTGAGTAGTTTTACTCCCTGGTCCTCCCCTTCATGCTTCATTTACATTGATGAGTCAGGTGTTCTATAGCTGTAGTAACTGGTGGGGGTACCCACTAGGGAAGAGCTGCAAGTCCTAGATAGGAAAAGGCCTTTGAATGATAAATAGATGAAAATGTGAGGACTTCATGCTGTGCTTCTCATTAATATGCTCTAAATGATATACACTCTGGATCAAAAATACAGAAACAAGCAGCTTAAACAATAAAATGTAATATAATGATCTTTAAAAATATTTAGTTATTTCACACCGATGAAGATTGACTGTAGCATAAGAAAAAGCTTGTTGATAAAGGTTCTTTACATTGCACACATATTTTATTTGTTAGAATTTAACATGCTGTAATTTCAACAATAAATTTACTCAACCCGTTCAAATGAATCATCCTTTAAGAGCGTTATACTGCAAAGATTAAATGCAGCTCTAATCATAGCTGCCATATTATCATATGAGAATATGACAGATATGACTAGAGCTGCATTTAATCTTTGCAGTATAATCCCCCACACCAAAATTCTGTTGCCCATAATTGCTCCAGACATATAATCTAATTCTTGTGCTCACTTATAATAAGCTATAATAAAATTTTCTATTATCTTGTAAAAAACGTCATATGTGTTTTAGCGTTGTTTCCAGAAGTTTGTCCTGCAGTGTATTTTGACTGACAGTGGTTGGAGGCGTATTAACCCTTTGTTTCTGTGTCAGTGTACAGAAGCTGAGTGAGTTCTTCTCCAGTGATGAGATTGGAGAGGAGCAGGAGCCCAAGGCTACCATTCCATCCAGCTCCACCAACCATAGCAATTACCAGGCCTTGGTGAGGATGCTGTCTGACTTTGTCTTTGTCTCTGTCTTTCTTTGTCCATCATTCTGTCAGTATATCTCAATACTTAGATCCACATAGAGTAGGTCCCCATGTCACTAAGGGCTATTTCTGTGCCTGTAGCCACTAAAGGTTGTGAACCGTAAACATCCTGCTCGAGAGGACTGGAACAGCTATGGGCTGCATAGTGAGCCTAACACAGAAGCAGCAGCGGTAGGGGATGAAGATACCTGCATTAAGGTAGGAGCAAGATTCTTATTAGGAGGCTTTTATAGTAAATTATGGCATAAAGAAATATTTTGGGGTTGTGCATAAATGGCAATATGTTTTATTTACCATTTTCACAGATAACCAGTGGATATTTCAGCTGGACCGACGGTGCACCCACCCTTTCAAATGTGGACATAAAAATCCCATTTGGTTAGTTTCCAAAAAATGACAGATCAATGCAAATCAAATATTCCTTCTCATATGATCTCCGTGACGTGGCATTTAAATGTGGCATTATCATGAAATGCCACGCTACATCTATCCCAGTCAACTGTAAAGTACTGCTATTAAAAAATTGAATCATCTAGAAGCAGCAGTAGCTCAGCCCCAAAGTGATAAACCAGACAAACTCACAGAGCGAGGGTGTATAGTGTGTAAAATTTGCATGTTTTCTGTTGCATCACTCACTACAGTTTACCAAACTGCCTCTGGAAGCAGTATAAACCCAAAAACTGCACATTTCCAGCATTGGATAGAGTGGTGTAAAGCACTAGACTTTGAAGCAGTGTAGATGTGTTTTCTGAAATGTTGAATCACATTCAGTTTGATGGAAAAGCCTGAGTTTGTGGATGTCAGAAGAATGCTATCTACTGGAATGCATAGTTTCAGCAATAAAGTTTGGTGGAGGAGGGATAATGATCTGGGACTAGTATATACTAGCTTGGTTCCAGTATAAAGTTTATTCTATAACATACAAAGACATTTAGGACAATAGATATTTTGTTAGGGATTTCCTGCATGGCTGTGCCCCTGTACAAAGCAAGGTCCATAAAGACATTGTTTGATGACTGTGGAGGAAGTCCAGTGGTCTTGCATGTAGTCCTGACCTCAGCCCTACTGAACACCTTTGGGATGGACCCGAAGGTCAGTTGTGAGCCAGGCCTTCTCCAACATCAGTGCCTGACTTCACGAAAGCTTTTTTGCCTGAATTCCCACAGACATTATCCAAAGGCTTTCTAGAAGAGTGGAGGCTGTTAAAATTTCAAAGAGGAGACCACCTCATGCCCATGGTTTTGGAAAAGGATGCCCAAAAAACTCATATAGGTGTGATGGTCAGGCGTCCACATACTTTTAGCCATATAGCGCATGATAAATATAACCTAATCTGTTTTACCTTGAGTAAGAAAAGTTAGAAAATGTCAGCTATAAGAAGCAATGATGCTTCATCGTTTAGAATCTTCTCCCCTTTTGATTGAAAGAAATGTGTGTGGAGTGACCAGATTTGCTCTATATACTGTATAAATGCATGCCAGGTCCTTCTGTAATAGAAGATTTAGTTAAAGCACTGATTGAATGGTTTGACACAAGTACTGTACTGTTATTTATTTATTTATTGGTTTTGTCTGGATGGTAACGTGTGTGGTTTTGTCTTCTTTAGTCATATGTTTTTGTGCAAATGTGTGCTTTTATATGTATGTGTACATATTTGTCTGTGTGTTTTTCCACCAGGTCAGCTGACTATGATTGTAGGTCAGGTGGGATGTGGGAAGTCATCTCTGTTGCTCGCTGCACTGGGAGAAATGCAAAGGATTTCTGGCAACGTCACCTGGAACAGGTAGTTCTGCAATACACAGTAATGTCAACATATTTAAGGTTTGATCATTACAGTACTTAGTGTTTTCCAGTACAGGTCTAATACATTTTATAAGAGTGACTAGCTACTGTTTGTCTTCACTTTGGCTTTAACTGTGGAGTTGAGAGGAACTCAGAAAGGATGGAAGGGGAAGCTTAATATAATATAATATAATGGAAGAACTCTGGCAATTGCAGAGCTGGAATGAATGTCTGTACAGCAGAAAACAGAGTGCTTATTCAGCCGTGTAGTGTCTGCAGGGGATATTGATTCAGTTATATTTGTGTATACGTGTTTGCATCATTAGCAGCGTTTTATGGGAAGCCTGTGTGCTGGAAACACAGTCATTTTACTTTAATACCTTGCAGACGAAACATGTTTTTGGGATTATGTTGCATATGTTCAGTTCTGAAGAGCTCTGCAAATTTCCCAGGGAACAACATTAGAACTGATGTGTTTAAAAGAGAAGTATTTTGTTGAGCTGTATGTATCATCAGTTGTTCTTAGAGCACTTATGCTGTTGCAGGTTTGTTTTTGGAGGACTCTAGAGATGTATCAAAAAAGACTATCTTTATCTAAATTTCAAGACAGGGTATTTATTCTTCTGTGAGGAGATTTCCAACACAAATGAATGCAGTTTAGGGTGGTAGGGGGGTGGTATGGTCTTTGATGTCAGAACACCTCATTGAGCAGTGATATAGAGAAAGATATAGGACAGACAGTGTCACATTTGAGTTCCATAAACAAGTGCTTGTGCTCCTGCGCCACACCATGCCAAGTCCACTGAAAGTACTGTAACTGTGGAATTAGTGTTGTCATCTTTGTCCAGTTTAGTGTGTTAAGTGGATTAGAAGGCAGAGGAGAGCGATGGACACCTCTGTAATTAGATAAATAAAACATTAGGGCAGCAGTCAATAGAATGATTGTGTGGCTAAGCTGTAAAGACTGCTGTTTTTCTCGCTGTCACAGAAATCTAATTAAACCTTCAGCTGAACATTGGTCAGAGTGAGGTTCTTACTGGCCATTGAGTTTTCTTTTAATTCTCATTTATTCCCCATGCTGTTTTTTTCTGTGATCTGGTAAGTGTCTCATGACCCTAGTGCTAGCGCAGACATATATTATCTTGCATCATGAGCTGTGATTTGGCACTGCATGCTAAACTACTGGCTGCAGCTGTTAGCTGTTCATGTGTGGGAGGGAAGCCCTCGTATTCCAGTTGAATTCCTCATATTCTATCCAGTGCTTTGAAGGAGAAATGGCCTTAGCAGCACGCGATCGCATGTCCAAGCAACTACAGTAGCAGAAGAAAGCTGACGATTACTGCTACTGCTGCTATGAAGGCCAAGAACAGCTTATCGGTATTTGCAATCCTGGTTTTCTAAAAATACTTTCAGAGCAGAAGATTGATTCAAATAGCTGCTTTATCTAAGACTAAGTGTAATCTGAGTGGAGCGGGTCCTAAATGTTTGTGTGCTTCTTACGTGACCATGTGGACAGTGCTGTTTGGGTGTGTTTTCGTGTTTTAGAAGGAAATGGTCTGTAGATAGTTGCATGGGACAAAGGAACAGTGCTGGCTAATGTTGAGAGAGTTATTTTATCAGGAGTTGTAGCAGGAAAACCTTCCCTGTCTATCTATATCATTTATCAGACAATTACTATGTGGACTTTCTTTTAACTATGACAAATAGTTTTTACCGCCAAAGTTAGCATCGTTTCAAGTCCGTTAATGAAAGATGAAAGCGCAATCATCGTTCAAGCTTTAAATGAGGTGTGACACGGATTATTCATTCAAACTATGTTTACAAACAGTGACCCAACTCGAAGAAGGGCCTTTAGAGCAGTCATAGGTAAATGTGTATTAGCAGTTTCATAAGGTTCATTAGGTTCAGTGTAACATAATGTGCAACATTTTTTTTTCATTAGCCCTGTGCAATTAAGTAGCACCTCTTAAAATACAATCTTAAGAGTTCTTGACTTTTTATTATTTATATTTTATATACTGTACTGTTTATTTGTCTGTTTTCATACTAAGTGCCTTGCTATTCCTTTGCTGCTGTAGACTGGATTATTTTAAACACTAATATAGTATATAGTATATAGTAATATAGTATAACTATAGTTTATGCATAGTTTGCTGGGCACGTTCAGAAGTAGCTCAGCCAATTCTGCACACCTACAGACATTTAGTAGGACTGTGACCTTTGCGCGTGATCATTTTACAGTGTGTTGGTAGATAGTAAGTTGAGAGTATGCGTATCAGTGGTGATGGTGTCTGCTTTTAATCTGTGTCTCAAATGCTGAAGATGGTTGCCTTTTCACCCAGGACAGCCTTCCTTAAGGAAAACTAAATTCAGAACCTAAAAAAAGATGAATGAAACAAGATGTAGCTCATGTGGTGTACAGCTCCAGCAACCTCAACCTTCAAAAACATACAAACCCAATTCCAAAAAATAGCTGGAATGTAAAAAGGCAATTACACAGAAAGCAAAGTAAGTGTTACAAAACACAATATACGTCATGAACATTATTGTTATTATAAATATATGCTAGATCTAAATTAGATGTCTGCAACACACTCAGAGTTATGTGCACCACTGTGTTACATCACTTTTCCTTTTAGGAGCACTTAATAATAATTTGGAGACATATTATTATTACTACTGCTACTACTATTACTTCTACTTTTACTACTAATACTACTCCTACTAATCCTCCTTCTCTTCTTCCTACCACTAATACTACTACTACTAATAACTATCATCATGCTGTGTCTATTGCTATAAGTATACAGACCATGAAGAATTAACTGTTGAATGAATTGAAGAATGAAGCTGGTTTCCTCTCATAGTAAATAAAAGATATTTCACTAAAATCATTGACATCACGCTGTGTTAGAAATAATATTCAATCTTTTAAATCTATACTAATAGTGATCTCCTTGAAACCCTGAAAGGAAACCCAGTAATCTGACAAAAGCAAATGTAATTGTAATAACAAGAACAATAAATTTGATTATATGTAATATATTGTCATATATTCCATAATGAATGCTGAAAAGTTTTTGTTTTCTTTTGATTCTTATTCTCTGCAGTAATCCAAAACTGGATTCAGAGGGAGATGAAAGGTACATTTTCTACTCTTACAACATGTACTGAGGAAGCGTTTACTTTGATCAGGATTAGGTGCTGTTCTTGCTGAGACGTTGGTCTCACTCGATACAAATTACTGCAGTATCTTAAGTTAATGTGAAACTCCTGGGTGAACGGATGTGCTCGCTCTTGCATGCCTGTGTTTGTACGTGTGTATATTTCACGATATGTGCACTGTAGTACCTTTCCCCACGATGGGTTGCAGTGGGCTGTAGTTAATCCTTACTCCATGACTGGCTCTGCTGAGCGCTGTAATAACTGGGCTTAACCCAAAACCCACCCCCACTCGCCCTGTGTGAGCTCAGCTGCAGTCAGGCCCAACACAATCTACAAACTCATTTCTGTTCCCTATACTATCCATAGTCCTCTTACTGTAATAGCACAAGAAGGTATTTTGGAAAGCCGGGCTGGTCATCGTCCACTGGTAAGGCTAAATTGTATGATAAGCCACGTCCCCTTTGCCCTCTCCAGACTGCATTGATTGATTATGTAAAGTGTTCTGTGTAACTGCATCAGGTTTGTTTATTAGAGACATGACTGCATGCATTTTTGTGAAGACGAGCTGTTTTCATCTGAGTGCTCTTTAAAACATAAATCTGAAGCACTATTGAAGAGTCATTAGCAGAATCTGTTGACACTTCAGAGCTTTGTTCTTGCCCAGTTATTATGGCCTCCATGACCTCAGCCTGACACTGTAGCCATCCTTTCTGTGTGTGTGTGTGTGTCCTTTGCCTTTCTCACATTTGCCTTGTGTGTGTACCTCCTGTCTTACACGAGGCTTGAATGGCAGCCAAGGACAGACAGCTCTTGTTACTGTTGGCTGCCTTCTAACTGTGAGAAAACTTGAAGCTCTAGGGCTTAATGGACATTTCTTGTCAGGTCAGGCTTTCTATGTAAAATGCAAAGTAATAGTAAATACAGACAAACAGTATATAGTACTGTGCAAAGGTTTTAGGCACTTTTTAAAAAAGACAGAAAGCTTTTATTTGCTATAAAAACACATTATTTTAAAAAAATATTTAAGTTGTATTAATACAGTACGTAGTGCTTTTACATATGTCAGTGTGTTTATTTAACCCTTCCAAGCTTCTCCTTGTGGCAACCCAGTATTATTTGCAGTTCTTATCTAATACCTGCTTTAACTACTCAGTACTTCATTAAGCTAAATCAAGATTGCTGCTGAAGGAATTTAATACATTCATAAAATGTCTGGGCCATCCAGGGGAAATCTGGAACTAAACTTTGTTCTTCCAACTGGCGCACTAGGTATTACTTTGTACTGTATTAAAGCTTATTTACGTCTGTTCTAATGATATCTGGTGTTGGTAAAAGTACACTCAGTGCTAGAATAAAGGGTTTTAAACAATGAGCTTAAGTGCCTTAGCCTTGTGCACAGTACTGTAGTACAAATGAAAATATTTAAGGTGTAGATAGCACACAAGCTAGTCCCAGCAGTGCAGTATGGTCATATATGTTCTAGGGTTAGTTAGTAATGTGACCAGACAGTGTAAATGGAGTAGAGGCAGTGGTCTAAAACCATTTAGGACTGTTTAGGGTTAAAAGTGAACTATATAGCTCCTTAGTAACCTAAACACCCCTTAGCCCAATGCCTTTCTCTCACCACAGTGATTGCGACGCAACTGCTAGCTTCAAATATTTATATTTCCACTGAGTATCAGAATCCAACAAACATAGCTCATCTTAGCCTGACTGATGAGTCGTTCAGTGAAACATTTGCATGTAATGGTGTATGTGTGTGTGTCGGTGTGTGTGTGTGTGTGTGTGTATGCGTGTGTGTGCGCTCTCTTTTTCAGCCCAGATGCAGCTGGTGATGATGAAATTAGGTATGCAAGCACACACTCTCTTCCAGATAAACACATACAATCATCAGACTCAACTGCTCCCATGTTTTAATAAGACATGATTTTATTTACAGTATTTCTGTTTATTTACGTAACAACATTATCATAATCTTTTACTGTGTAATTACTGCATAACCGCCTGTGTTTTCACTTCCTAAATAAGTAATGCCACATTTCCATCACAGTGTTAAATGGTCAGCAGCAAAGCGGAAACTTTATTGTTTTCAAAGGAGCGGAGATGAAAAACGTTCAGTCAAGAGTTCAGCTTTCCCAATATTTCCCATCAGACGTTGATTATTTTAAGAGCCACAGAATGCATCATTGTGTGAACCCCAAAATACCCAAAATATTAGAGTACTGAACCTCCATAAACAAACAGTCCTGCAAAATAACTGCTATTTAAACTCTACTTGCAGGCTGATGGTGATAGTGCATAACATCTTTTCTGTTTTCTAACAGGAAGAGAGGGGCTGTAGCGTATGCTTCCCAGAAGCCTTGGCTGCTTAACGCCTCTGTGGTAGAAAACATCACCTTTGAGATGCCTCTGATCAAACAAAGGTAAGACCTGACTCTTTACATGCATCTCTTTATATTCGTGTCTGTGTAAGTCCTTTTATATCGTGTTCTTTTTCTCCACCACAAGCTTTGACTGTCATGTGTCCCTCCATACATTTCTGAGTGTCAGGCTTATTCTGTGATTACCAGCATTTTTCAGAAGCCATCTGTTATTGCTGTAATGACATCATTAGCGTGTTGGAGAGTGCTCTCGATGGTACCTGTATGTTTTTTCTCTCTCGCTGGCCTCTGACATAGCTTCCTGCTCTCTCTCAACAAAGACCTAAAATAATACACTGCCATATGCTGCCTATTTTTTCACCTGTGACCGTTGGCAGCGGGTTCTTCTTTTATCAGTCTTCCAAATGGCTCCTCTGACAGACCCTTCTGCATTTATTGTGGAACTGGAGTTAGACTACATGCCTAATGGACTGCCTTTCAGAAGACATTTAGCAGCTTCCGGCCAACTGTTGCTGTGGTGAGGGTAGAAATAAATGGCAAGTGTTTACACTGCCCTTCCCTCTCAGTCTGCACTTCCCGCTCTCACCTCTCCCTCTTTCTCTCTCTGCCTCTCACACTCCTCCTCTCTTGGATATGTTGACCTAGAAAAAGCAGCACAATCCTTTGTTAAGATTCACACACGAGTGTGTAAAAGACTAAACTGCACATTGAGGTGTGATTGAACCTAACACTAAAAAACAGTAATTTGCCTCTTCGTGTTAAATACTGCATGATTTCTAAACTAAATTCCCTCATAATTATCTTGGAATTTGCCCCTACAAGATTTCATATTCCTGACAGAGGCATCATGAAACACTGTATCAGGAAGCTGGAATATTTATGGCTGGGACACAAATTTCACACAAATCATGGTTGAGAATAAGAGGGTGCTGAATTTTCACACAATAGGTGTCTTATGAGAAAACATCAAGCATGATACCTGTGTCCTGACTCTATACAGGTATAAGACAGTGATCGAGGCCTGCTCTCTGCAGCCGGACATCGACATCCTACCACAGGGCGACCAGACAGAGATCGGAGAAAGGGTCAGTCTGCTGTTTATCACACCAATAACACCATTGCAGTCCTGTTCCTGTCTAGTTTTTTCTTTTTTTTATTGTGAAGAACAGATACAGGTCATACAAAACAAGTCAGAAGCATAATTGAATCTTCACCCACAACGCCCACCCCACCATCCACCCCACCAGATCCCTCCACCCCCCACATCCCTCCAAGCCCTACGCCATACATCCACAGCCGAGAAACCCGAACCCACATCCACAACCATCCCATGTAGCACCCCCAAGGAGGAGTTCGAAAAGGAAACAGAATATATATATATATATATATATATATATATATATATATATATATATATATATATATATATATATATATATACACACATATATACATATATACAGATATATACATAAACCAACATACGAACACAAAGATATCCTTGCATATATTTATGTACATACACACATACAAACGCACATACAAACACATATATACACATACACATACACATACACAAAAAAACAACAAGAAAATTTGTAGCTCAAAAAAAGTAGCTAATCAAAAAAGAATGTCATGACGGACTATATCGTGAGCGTTATACACCATTATAGATTTGACAGACGAGTTTAGAACCTTGTATAACAAAATTCAAGTGCAGGGAGTCTCAAAGTAGATGAAATAATCTCATCTAATATAAAACTTTTCTTAAAGATATTCTCTTAAAATTCTGTTTATGGAATGAAGGTTTAATAAGAATTTTGTATAACAGTATAAATCCACTCTAGGAAGAGCTCTAGCTTCGTTGTGTTATCTTAACATTCTGTATATTACCAATGTCCTTGTCCCGACCTTCACTAAATCCCTCAATTAAAGCAGCTTTATCGAATTTTTAACCCCAAACCAATTCTGCATGAAAAACAACCATTTATCACAAACTTGATGAACATCTGGATCAAGTAATCACGTTTCAAGACCATTGAGGGTTTTTTCTGCTGTTAAACATAGTGGTTGGTCATTTATGACCTTTAAGACAGCACAGGGGTGAACAGAGAGCAGGACATGTCTCAGCCAAGTACCAGGTGTACTTATGGAAAGAATTTCTCATTTTGCACACACAGAAAAAGAAAATAAAAGATTTATCGTATAGGTGCACTGCAGAGTCCACCTGCTGCTAGGCATACATTGTTAGCCCCTTTTTACCCTGTTCTTCAATGGTTAGGACCCCTGACCATTGTGTGGTGGATCTTTCTCAGCACTGCAGTGAAGCTGCAACAAGGTAGAAGTATCTAATAGAGTGGACAATAAGTGGACATATTCAGAATCTTTATAGTGCTGAGAATTATCCATCACCCATCTAACACCTGCTCTGTGCTGGGCCTTTGAGGATCCTGAACAAGGGGGCTGATAAAGTATGCTGAGAAACAGATGGACTGCAGTCTGTAATTGTAGACACTAGGCAGTCGATTTAATGAAGTGAGTTACACTGTCGCAGCACAGCAAGGAGGGCTTCTGTTCTGTTCCCCAGCTGGGCGACCAGAGTCCAGGAGTTTGCATGTTCCCTAGGGTGTGTGTGTGTGTTGTCTGTGTGTGTGTATGTCTGTGTGTCTGCTCTGTGATGGTCTTCTGTCCGGTGAGACAGGAGCGGTTTAATGATGAGTAAATATGCTTATATAATGTGAGCATTTGCCATAAATTAAAGTGCCTGGGACTGCAGTAGAGGAAAGTTGGAAAGGTATTCATTCAGAACCATTATGGCCGACGTATACAGTGGTTATGTATATTGCAGTGTGTGTAGTGAAGTGCATGTGTGACTGAAGTGAACGTACTGTTAGAAAGAGGCTGTGAAGGTGGCAGTTGTTCTAGTCTTTAGGGTTCTCAGTGTTGGTCTCTACTGAGATGGAAACCATTAGAAGAGAAAGGGATGGAAGTGTGCAGGGTCAGCCATGATTTTTCCCACCCTCTTTGTCACAGCTGCTCGTTTTAGTTTCACTCTGTTCTAAAATATGTGTTAAACTCTTTTGTATCGTTCTATTTTGATTTAGTTGACTATTTACACACGTCACTGTGTGGAATGTAGATCTATTCCTGTAATATAATATGTTTTATGCTGCAAGAACATAGAGACACCTAATGTAGTTATACTGTAATACAGCAGGGGAGGTTTGTTGCTTAAGCTTCAGTTAAAGTGGGAAGCGACCACTGTGGTCAATAGGTGCTACAGGTCAGAGGAAAAAGGTGTTAGCATGTCTTGTTGTGCTGGCTTTGATGGACCTGAATCGTCTACCAAAGGGAAGTGACTGTAGTAGGTGATGTCCAGGATGATATAAATGATCTGAAGAATTGACAGATTACATCTGATCCGCTTTTTTGACCACATTATGTGCTGGAGTTTGGCTTGTTCTTGTGAAGTTGAGAAACCGAACTAGATGGTTACAGATGATGAGAGGGGGGACTTGATGATCGCTGTGTAGAACTGGATCATTAGGCTCTGGGGCAGATTAAATTTCTTCAGCAATCTTAAGAAGAACATTCTCTACTGTGCATTCTTGGCTATGGAGGCTGTGTTCCTTTCTCATGTTGGACCCCTGGATATAGTGGTGCTCAGGAACTTTGCACTGGAAACCACTGAAGAGCCACTATAGTGAAGGGGGAGGGAAGAGGGGTTGCACATAAAGCCCACCCTGGAATCTCTGTAGTCTTTTGCTTGTTCAGTGGCTGCTAGAATGCCTTACTGTTGGCAGACTCATCCTTGTTGGCTATGACGCCCACTACAGTGTCTTCTTCTCTAGTGATGCTCTGTCAAGTCTGTAATGTAGCGATTGCAGTTTCCTGTTGTTTTAGAGTCTTTATGACAGTTAATAAAATTCATGGATAATTAATTTGACCAGTCAAGGATGTTTCTACAAAACTCCATAGTTGTTTCAGCAGTGTGAAGCACTTTGAGGAGAAGTGCTTGTTTTGGTTGATCTGAGCGGTTATGATGCTTCTGTTTACTTCAGAATCTATCCTACAGCTTTAATGTCCATATCAATACTTATCATTGCTCGTACTACCATGTTTCTAGAATGAGATGGTCAGCTTTAGATCAAGAACAGTTCCTATATTTTTTCCACAAATTTCTGTCGTCCACCCTGTTGAAGTTTAGTTCTCATCTCGTCTGTCCAAACAGCCTTGTTCTGTATCTTTATTGTCCTTTTATGTACTTCTTAATAAACTTGCATTTTCTGGCCTTTCTGTTCATAAGCTTCACTTTTTTAATAAATCATTAAAAGGTTTTTATTGGCTCCTTAATTTAGAAACACAAAAGAAACCTTGTTTTAGATGTTAGAACAGATGACCAGCCAACTGTCCATTTGTAGGTGATTATCTAAAAAGAAGGACTGTATATACTGTAAAGTACTGTGATCCCTATATATTTCATCCAGTACATGTTTACATAACTTGGAATTAAAGCTGAAATTGTACACGAGTGACATTGTACACTCTCTCTCTCTCTCTCTCTCTCTTTCTCTCTCTTTCTCTCTCTCTCTAAGAGGGGTTATCTCTATCTACAGAGGTCACACGTTGCTGTAATTTAAGTCAGGCCACACTACATGATATGCTTATGCAAAAAATGTACATTGTAAAGCATTCTTTCTCTCTATTCCTCCCTCCCTTCCTCTCTCTCTCCCTCCCTCCCTTCCTCTCTGTCTCTCACTCTCTCCCTTCCTCTCTATCTCTCTCTCTTTTAGAGAATATGCTTTGTTAGCAGTATGATGACCTGTCTGATGAGCCCCGCTTCTTTCTCCACAGGGAATCATCCTCTCAGGAGGCCAAAGGCAGCGCATTAGTGTAGCTCGTGCTCTCTATCAGACCACCAACGTGGTTTTCCTGGTGAGTCTATACACCTTGCAACCCACCTTCGGCAGAGTCAGTCCACCCCCTTCTATAGACACAACACTGAGCTTAGATTCTGCCGTCTCTGTTTCCAAGCTGCTCACTGGGATTACCTGCTTTTTCCAAGGTTCTGTTCTGTTTGGATCTTAGTGCAGCCTTTGATACTCATGATGACAAGATTCTAATCCACCCTCTTGAATCCTCTAAAGCACAGTTATATAATTATATAATTCTTAACAGTTTCTCGTTTCACTTTATTATTCATCAAAAAAAAATTATATTTTTTTATGGAGTACAACAAGGATCGGTTCTAGGGCCTTTGCTTTTCTTTTCGTATGTGTTACCTCTGTGGGAGTCCATTGGGAAACATGATACCATAGAAGAGACTTTAAAGTTCTGCTACTATTCTATAAAGCTGTAGATAATCTAGCACCAGCTGACAACACAGAATGTTTGTGTGTTTATGTTCCAGCTTGTGATCTTAGATCTGCAGATACTGACCTTCTGCACATACTTTCAGGGAAATGCAGACATCGTGATGAGACTCGGTTATTCTGCTTATAAACTGTGAAACTCAATTCCAGCTTTTATTAGAGTGCTTATGTTTAAGAAATGTTTAAGATGTTAAGAATTTGTCTCTTTTTATCTTCTTGGTACTCATAAATTTAAGCATTATCTTTGGCAGTGAATCCTGAATATTTCCACTGTTTCCACTATTTTTTTTACTTTTGCACTTTTGGTTCATATTATAGTGAGGATATTATAGTGAGTTTTAAGGCTCTCTGGTTGTTTTGCAGGATGACCCGTTCTCTGCGCTGGACATCCACCTGAGTGACCACCTAATGCAAGAGGGCATACTGAAACTTCTCAGAGAGGAGAAGAGAACCGTAGTGCTGGTCACGCATAAACTGCAGTACCTCCCCCATGCAGACTGGGTATAACACACACACCAAGACAGATGCATGTAGGCAAACACCCATTTTTGCCCAGGAGCTTCTTAAGCTTTAAAAACCTATAGTCTTTCTTTTAATTGTAATTTTCCTGGACCTGGATTCTGCCTTTCCTACCGTTCATTTAATGCAAAGCCTTTGCTGATAGATTGACGTCAAGACGCTCTTGTTCACTTTGGCGGTGACAGCCGTAATGAATGGGTTGCTCATATTCATGTCTCCCCTACCGTCCAGTGATGGATGGCACTTGTGCAGGAGAGTGTTGTTTACCTCTCTGGGCTGAAGCCTATTATTCCGCACTTAATTTGACACACCAGGCGTCCCTTCTGTTTTTAAAGCCATCTCCACCAATCGCATGCTCTTATTTCCCTCTTATAGATGTCATCCATCTATTGTCACATATGGAATGTGAGAACTGTCTTATTGGCCGCAGAGCGATGTGTTAATAGCCTGGATGTTTGCTTGTGCTGTCTGTAGATCATTGCCATGAAGGATGGGACGATACAGACTGAGGGGACATTGAAAGACATCCAGAACTCTGAGCCGGAGCTGTTTGAGCAGTGGAAAACTCTCATGAATCGTCAGGACCAGGAGTTTGAGAAGGTACAACCCACAGAGGGAGCAAGTGCACTGTTCTAGATGAGAAAGCAGCATGGCATTGCCTCAGCCTGCCAAAAAACATAGAACAGTTTATCTGGGGTTTAACTGTGGTTTTGCTTGTAATTTGAAATAAATACATTAAGCAGTATGAAAATATGAAAAGAGTTAAAAAATATATATTTTATATGTATTATTTTACCCCCAGCACATCTATTTAATTTCAAGTATAAGCTAATAAAATATTGAGTAGCCAAACAAACCATTGGATGGTAAATATAAAGATCAGTTTGCTTCAAGTAGAGTCATGAAAAAGTGGTTAAGCTGAATATGAATAGTATTATATCACTGTTTATTCATATTCACTGTATTGTTCTTACCCAATGTATTCTTAGCCCACAGCAAAACATCTTTCAATATAATATTCCTAAGGTGGTCAGTCTTTTGCATTTTTTTAAATATCTTTAACTAAAAACCAGCCTTGCTTAAACAGAAGTCACACAGATGGCTGCTACTTACTGGTATGGCACACATGGCTGCTCTCTTCAGTGTACTAAAAGCGAACACTAAGCGAAGCTGCTCGATATTGTCCACTGTTTAAGAAGCCGTGGAATTAAATATGCTAAACAAATGAACAACTTGGAATTGATGTTGTCCAGGATCTTGTTAAGGATATAGGAGTTTAAACATGTTTAAAGATGAACATCAGCCTGGCCTGCTGTTCAGTGATATTGGACCATTAAGTAAGTTTGCCATCTCTATGAATAAGCCCTCATGTTGGCTTGGATTTGTGTTGTAGGAGACTGTTGCAGAAAGCATGACTGTACTGGAGAGGAAGAACTTGAGGAGAGCCATGTACTCCAGAGAGGCTCTGAAGACTGAGGAAGAGGAGGAGGGTAAGAGGAAGTGTACCATAACTGCAGCTCACACCTGAATCACTGTTGAAGTTTTGTCTCAGTCTCTGCCATATCAGTGTGTTGGTCTCTTGTGTGTTTGGAGACATGATGTGTCCATGTACCTTGTTGTGTGGCGTCAGGCAGCATTTCAACAGGGCTGGAGCTTTCTGCAATGAGACCTAATGTCTGTTTGTGCAAAGACATCTGCTTTTCGTAACAGCCTATTTTAGGTTGACTTTGATACTTGCCTCCATATCTTCTGTTCTGAACCTCTGGCAGACCTGCCGTACTTAGTATCAGTGTTGGCACCTCCTTCACAGCAGCTAGACGCCTGGAGGTCAGCCATGCTATATTACCCTCCAGTGGCCATATAGTGCCAAACGACAGTGTCTGCAAAGGGCCAAAGCAACCTTTCACAGCGTTGTCACAGCGTCGCCAAAACATTGTCAGTTATGAAGTGGTCTTTAACTTTTTATTGCTGGGACCAAAGGGGCTATTTTAACCTTTTTATCTACTCTTGTCTTTTGAATAACACAGTTTCTCTGTGCTTTTCCTGGATTTTTTACATATGCAGGAAACATGATCTAACATTTTTTATATTTCTGCCACATTTATACATTTATTGCTATTTTGATTAAATAAACAAACCCAATAAGCAGAATGTCATCTGAATTCCATTCTGAACATGTGCAGACGTATACTTGGTTCTATTGTAGGTCATTCAACAATAGTAGTCTTGTGCTTTCTTTAAACAAAGATAAAAACATGGTAGGGTGAAGAAAGGCCCAGTTTCACCTTCTGAAACCTGTTACTGTGACAAATACTGTGGCGGCATAATTTAGATTTAGTTAAATGGGCCTAATTTGTGTCTGCAATTGTGCCCCAACCAATATACCCTTAATCTGAAATCTACTAAAACCCTTTTGTAGAGGTCAGAATTTGTGAGAACATGGAAACAGCAGGCACACATCTGTAACAGGTATGAACAGATGCTACCCTGTGTGGAGATGCTAGTATTGTAGCTATGCTCGTTAAGCTTATTTAGGGAAATTGCACGTGAATCTTCAAACCAAACAATGCAATGCATTATGGGTATCCTATATTCCCTAGAGTAAATCAGTTCTACACTAATTGTTGAGTGCATTGGATCTTCTGGAGTTTGTTTTCGGTCAAAATGTTGGAGCCACAAAATAGCACACTTTATTGTGAATCGGCCACAGTTTTGGACACAGCCAAGATTTTTTTTTTTTTCGGAGAGATAGACGTTCCATTCCTTTAGTTTTAGTATCTTCTTATTTATGATAATATACTGCAACATGGCTGCCGGATGCAAATTACAGGGAGGGGGTGGTGTTGGAGGGAATGGGGGGATCTGACCATCATTATTAAGACTTTACTCACCCCCAATCAAAATCACTCCCTCAAAAAAAAAGAAAAGGTTTTTGGGGTTATTTAAAAATACATATGTCTCATTATACTTATGGCTAGAACATACGGTTACCTAGAAATTTTTTTTGTGAATTAGCTAGCTAGCTAGTTCTGTCCTTCAAGCTAGCATGTGAAAAAACATTTAAAGTGATTTTTAATCGTGCATCTTACGGAACAGAGAAATCCTACAGTTTACACCAGCTGCACAGGACACGTGTCTTATATCAGTGAACAAGCAATACGATTTTTTCAATTGTGCACAAGTGAATCACAAATCACAATCACAAGTATTTTATAACAGCTGCAAATATGACTCAGCCAATCAGATTTCAGAACCAGAACTATGTCTTTTATAATGAACCCACTTTAAATTCGGTGAAAGCCAGACTGCACTGATTCTTGTGAATACCTTTCATTATGAAGCCAGGATTTCTGCACAATAAGTGTGTGGGGGAGGTGAATCTGGCCCTCCCTGTCCTCCCCCTCCTCCCTGCTCTATAATTCACACTCTAGTTTGTGCCTTTCACGGACAAAACAATGCAGTAAATGGCTGTTTGAATCTGCACTGTTCATCCCTGCGCCAGCTGATAGAGTGGCCTCTTCAGTACCTGTCAGACCACTTTTGATTGATGCCATTGTCTAAGTGCCATTATGTGCCATTGTTGTGTGAGATGTTCATGTGGAGTGTTATCAGGCTGTGTTTTCTGTCTCTGTCTGATGAACGTGGGTGGCTCTCGTGCCCCGTGCGGACTTTATCACTGCAGCAGTGGGGACTGCACTCACTCCTGAAGAAGGTGTGGGCTGAAGTGCATGGTTTCTCCACTCTGCTTTTGCCTTGTAGTGCTGTGTGCTCTGCCACTGCCCTCGGCTGCATGCTTCGATTCATGCTGATACACTGCCGCTGTACGCTGTCCTCTGAGGATACATCCAGCATGTGTTAGACGCTACCAGCTTTTTTGGCATCTCTTTCTCGCTCTCTACCTCTCTCTTTCTTGATCTTCTGCTTTCTCGTCCTCTCTCCTTCTCTCTTCCTCCTAGTGGACACCCGCCTGTGCACTTAAAATGACTGCATGAGGCTGTGTTATAATTTTAGAACAGCGAGTGGGTGGAAGAGCTTAGCACTTGTAGTTCGGGTAAGCCCACCTGCCACGGAAACATGAATCAACATTTCACAGAAAACATGGAAGCACTACAAACGTTTTCTCTACTCCTCTCACGCTTAAATCGCTGGTTTGGCAAAAATCTTAACCCCCCAGTTATAGTCAGTAAAGACATTCCTATATACTCCTATGAGTCTGTCAGGCTAGCATAACGAATTATGGGAAATTGTACCCCACCAGTTATTAATGTGTGAATTTTCTTAATCATCACACGCTTGTCTCGAGCCTCAGTGAGTACATTCAGTAATCTTAAATAGATTTGCTCATGAGGTTTTAGGGTTGGTTACTTTAACATATATTTGGTTACAGATCACATGTTAAAACATTTCATCTGCAACCTAATCCTGTAATAGTAAGGGAGTGTAATCTGATTGCTTTCTGATAACCCTTTTAAAACCTATATAATCAGATAAAGCCTGGAAAATCCATTTGAACAAGACAACATCACACAAAGCAAACAGAAAAACACTGCACTGTGTTATGAAGCAAGCTGATAGATTCTAGGTAACCTATGTGTGATTTATTTCAAAGTTCAGGTCAGTTTGGTAGTCATATTCCTTTGAGAGGCCACTCTAAGAACAAGATATCATTTGTGTTATATCTGCTAAAAGGCCTCCACTGATTCATAAGGCATATACTGGTACGTCATGTTTGGAATTGCGATGTGTATTCTAGATGCTTCCTTAGCTTTCAGTCGTAACAGCAGTCCACAGATCTGCCAATTTGGTCAACCAGCTGCAGAATGCTGCAGAACTCTGTTATCCCCAAATTAAAAACTGTATGCTGTTCAAATGTATTCTTGTCAGTAATCACTCTATTTTATAATACACTCTTCTTTTCTTGTAACTGTAACAGAATACTGTTAACTTTTTTTAAGATAAGATAATCCTTTATTGGTCATTCACAGAGTTACAGCAGCAAATGGATAGCACAAAAAGTACAAAAATAGATAAATAAACAGTACAATATATACACACTGTAAATAATAAAAAGTCAAGCTCTCTTAGGATTGTATTTTGGATTTATACATTATTAGTTAATGCTGGTACATGCATTCTGTTACTCCCCAAACCTGGTGGTGCTATAGACAGTAGTTTTATCTTCTTGAGCAAGTCTATATAAGGGCTGATTTTTTGTGTAATAAATTTGCTGTTGTTATTTGGGAAGGTATGAGTTTCTACTTGCTCTAGGGATGCATTAGGATGTCAGAGTCACATTTGCTTCATCTGTGTGTGTGTTTAGATTTGACAGATATTTGCTGACGTTTTACATGCATTCTGGAAGAGCAGAACGTTCATGATTCCATATTTACGTTATATGTTTTTAGTATACCCAGTTTACATGAAAACCTGCTCAAGTATATTTTAACACATTTTCAAAAGATGTTTTGTAGTTTTTCTTAGTAAAAAACAGTGCATTTTGATTCCAACTGGGCTGCTACATGAACGTAGGTCAGGGCATGATACCTCAAACATTTATCTACTGTCTTAAATTGACTGTTATGAGTACTTATGTAAGTTAACTGTTAGCTCATTAGATACTGAATATAGCACTTGCGTTATGTAAGCTAATAACTACACTTAACTAGCAAAGATGTCATCATTTTATTTAGCATATTTCAGGGTGACTGGGCTAGCGTATTGTACAGTGATATACAGTGAATGCATGTATCACAGTCAGTACTCTGGTTTCCTCCCACAGTCCAAACACATGCATGTTAGGTTGATCGGTCATTCTAAATTGCCCGTAGGTGTGAGTGTGTGTTGGCCATGAAACTGGCAGCCTGTCCATGGTGTACCCCAATATTACTTCTATTACGTGCTACCTATAATAGCTTCATAGCTCTAGTGCACAAACACCGAAAACTTACATTCTGTCTTTCCCCACCTCCTATTCCTTCACTCTATCCTTTATTATCTATTGTTCCTGGCCTTCTTCTGTCTCGTTATCATTCTCTCTTTTTCATTTGTGTCTCTCACATGACCTGTCTCTCTGTCTCTGTTCCTCTAGCTCCTCATTCTTCATTCTACATGAGTAGCCTGAGGCACACATGTATCCCAGAGGCCTTGTTCACCTTTTTCTTCCTACAAGCTCTGTCCATTGTCTGGCATTCTAGTGCATTCACCAGGAGGCTAGCTGTAGGCTTTGTGCTGCTTGGTGGGGTTGTCCGCTTGTCAGAGGCTGAATAAAGTGACCCTCAGAATTATTACCACCCTTGGCAGATATGAGAAAAATAGGAAAAGGTAGATTTTGCTCTATGTACGAGAGGCCAAGAATCTGCTGTGTTATTTCATAATAAACTTTTGAAATTAAGTAAAAGGTACTGGAATCGCTGTCAAAAGGAAAATTGCTCGGATGGTCAGTGATTTTCAATACAAATACAGACGACTGCTTAATCAAGCTTGCTCACCATTGCTTGCTGTTATATCAATAGTGTTATGCATCGTTTGCAGCAAACGCTTTTTTCTGTGTGGTTCCATCCATACTCGTAGAAGTAGCTATAGCTAGTAAACAGGCCATCACATCTTGGAAGCAAAGCAAGCATGAGGCAAACTCCACTCAGGGCGTCCCTCACCTGGCGTCGCTGTGTGTACCCGTAGAGGAGTCGGTGGAGAGTGATGATGAGGACAACCTGTCACAAGTGATGAGACAGAGAGCCACCATCCCGTGGGGATCATGTGGGAAATACCTGACCTCAGCCGGCCTGTTGCTGCTGCCCCTGCTGCTGCTCTCCCAGCTGCTCAAGCACTCATTCATGGTGGCTATTGACGTGTGGCTTGCTCACTGGACCTCTGACGTCATACGTGCCAAGATCCACGCTGACCGACACAACTGCACACTGGTTCAGGTGAGCATCAGAAACAAAGTTGTCTCTTATCACTATGATATTCTAGAAGCCATTGTCACTATACAGAGAATTTCCCTAACCACCTCTCTGCTGTATGTTAGACAGCCAGTACTGATCGAAAGTGAGTAATTTGCCAATTATATTAAGAAATGATTTTTCTTTTTCTATTTCTTTTGCCTTTTTTGATTAGTTAATGCCTTAAAGTGTGAGGATCTACCAGTTCCAGGCTTTTATTACACACTCATTCATAACTCTGGTAGTTTGCATTGGTAGTCCACATAGTTAATGCATGCCCTGGATAATAAATCTTAGGCCCATAATAATTCTAAAGCTAACTGGGGATGCACCGGGCTCAGTACAATGCTCAAATACTCATCTCATAAAAAATGTACTGATATAAAAATCCGATACCACCTGATACCTTATGATGTAAGACTAGTGTACATTGTTGTGCTAATGAACAAATGACTCCAGCAGACAGTGGAATATCTGCTCACACAGAGAGGTGCTGCCAATTCTGTGGCAGTCAGACACAAAGTCCCCGGTCAGTTTAAACATTCTGAAAATTCCTGCCAGACATATTGAGATGCAGGCGGTATTGAGAAATTTCCTGGCCTTTTAAGCAACGCTAGCAAAATGCCATACTTTTATTATCAGTATCTAAATAAAGACGTAAGACAATAATAAACATAACTGGCAGAAAGTGAAGTCAGAGCAATCCTTGGTAATGATTGCAAATTCTAAATGAACTCTTATTGATTCTAGGGACTTGCTTTTTTTATTGATGGGCAGTTATAGGAGGCAGAAAAAAGCATGCCAGTGTAGTTGTAGTTTACCTGTTTGATAGGTAATGGTTGAGTATCTTGAATTTTGACTGCATCATCTTATAGGAATGCAGATTTTTCAGGTGGTTAACCGTCCTAGATAATTTAAGTGTACACACAAAGTTGACATGAGACAAAGGCTGAAGTTACCTCCTCTGTTGGTGGGGGGGATGCATCCCAGATAACCCTGGGATTTTAGGGGTGGATCAACTGCTGGAAGGTGTCTGATGCAAAAATCACCTCACAGTTTTCAAAATTACTTAGACGAACTGACAGACATGTTTTAAAATATATAACAAGTAAACTTCTAATGTCTATTGTAGCTTAAGCAGAAAACTGCTTACTGTACTCTAATGAAGTATTGTACTTATTTCTCACCTCTATTTGACGTGCACACACTGTGGTGAGAGACACTATTATGACATTGAGGTCACAGCAGGTGTATTTGGATATCTGAGTGACACACACTTAGGCTTTATTAATAGACATGCCAGTGTATCAGCTGTACTGTAGGAGGAATAGCAGATTTATCACTCACGACATGCCTGCACCAGTGTATGCTAGCGCAGGACATACAGAGAAACTCGAATACCATGCGGTCTTTAAAATACAGGCCTAAAACGTAGTGAGTACATCGCCCACTATACTATGTTCTGTTAGGTGTGTGAATAACTACCCACAAAAAACCTCTATTCTACTAATGCATTGCTGTTTAGAGAGACTGGAGAGAGAGATAGATTGGCCATATCAGCAGGCTTACCTGTAGTGACCTGTTCCTGCAATTCAGAGAGCCATTTATTCGTAGGTTTTTGGCTACCCTAATTAATATTTAATCCACTGCTGTTCCATTTATGCACTAAAAGGATTGTAAATTGCATTATGCTTGCTGAGTGGAATTTGCTGCTATGGTGAGAGTCTCTTTTAATTTGTTTGACATTCTACTGCTGGTGATTTCCCATGGATATGCATTAGAGGTCCTGAGAGAACAGTCAGAGTACTTTGGGTTATTGCTCCATTGATTCGCTCTGCTTTTTGCTTATTTTGGTCAAGAATAATTAACACGGCGAGGTTCTAAAGCATTAGGTTAATAGAGTGTCAGTCATACTTTGTTTTCACCATAACTTTCCTCCACTCTGTATTGCTGGTTCTAGGACTGCTCTGTAAGTCATACAGCATCTGTCTTTGTCCTGCAGGACTGTGGCTTTAGTCACTCCTCCTACCTGCTGGTCTTTAGTGTGCTGTGCTGTCTTGGCATCGTGCTGTGTCTGATCACCTCCGTGGCTGTGGAGTGGACGGGGCTGCGGGTAGCCAAAGAGTTACACCACAATCTGCTCAATAACATCATCCTCGCCCCCATGAGGTACGTACACATGGAGCCATATTAATGCTATTTTAAACATTAATGATCTTGATATTAAACAGACGGGCTTGCGGCGTGTCTGTATGTGAGTAGGCACTTTCTGGGCATGTGACTATAAAAAAAACATTTAGCGTTTACTGCATAGTCAGTCCCCAGAGAGCTGTCTTCCTGTTGATTGATGTGTCCCATCTGTCTGGGCTGCAGATAGCAAACAGCGTTTGTGCTTTTATCACCATGACAACAGCATGGTTGCTCATGGGTAATGAGGGGACACGTTACACACTGTGTGGTCAGGTGACTAATTTTCTGTGACTAGCTCATTCTTCGTTTGGACCAGTGTGATTAGACAGTATGACTATTATAAATAACAGATGTGCAATGAGGCAAAATACGGGCTTATAAATGAAGAAGTAAACTAGGGATGAGAAGGTTCTGTCTCCAGGTTACTTCTCTGAGTGAGTCTTCTAAGTGGTGGTGTCCTCTTTTTTTGCCAGACTCTTTGAGACAACACCATTGGGAAGCATTCTGAACCGATTCTCTGCTGACACGAACACCATAGACCAGGTATGATACCTGCTAACCAGCACTGAGAAACAACAGATCACCATGTGGGTCACAATGTAAACCTGTGCTGTGTTACATAGTAGATCTTATATCCTGCTTTTCTTGTGTTTTTGCTTTCTGGTGAAAATAAAATGATACATTTGCCTTTTGTAGCCTAATGAGTTATTCACAGTAGTGGCGCAGTTCTGGGGTCAGTGACTCTATACATTTATTTTGATGACTGAGGCTGTCATTAATGTGTGACTAAGGTTCTAAATCTCCTCCTCAAGAGGTGTTCAATCTTGAAAATCCTTACAAAATACTGCAAAAGTGCAATGCTAAGCAATTTATATCTTTAAATGCTGACATGTAAAATATAGCTTTGCTGTTCATGTATTTGGACTCGGCACTGTTGCTAATAGGAACACTGCATCCGTCTCAGATGTTGTTGGATTGCTGCTAATTATTAGGCCTGTCATGACCATAATATTTTAAGGTAATGATTAACTGGCATATCAATGCAAATGCAATTAATTAACAGTTTAATTGTTCTTTATTTGTTAATTGTGCGCAAATATTAAGATCCAACAATAAAAAAATTGGTTTGATTAGATCTTTTGCTTAGTAGTTTCTGATGACAGACCCAACTTGAGCTTAAATGACTGGACATTACAGTTGCATCTTACCATAATAGAGTGGAACTTTTGACATGTGTCTATAAATAAACTTTAATATAATAATATACACATTTCAAAATGTAATTTAGAAGAAGCAAATTAGAAGAACATTTTGAAGCAATGAAGGTTATGATCTGTGCCGTGTGTGCCTCTTCTGTTTCTGTTTTACACAGTGCTTTTGTGCATTTAAGTACAGTTCCAGTTATTAAAACAATGCTATAGTTATTTTAACAGTGTCAGCATTATCCTTTAACCAAAATGGGGAAAGACGGAGGTGATGCTGTCCTTCCCCGTGGAAGTGAGATTCTGTTTAAATGTGAGAAAAGGATTCACTATGGAATTCAGACTTTAGGACACCTTCAGCTACACTAATGGGTCTCACTGCCCCTCTTGCACCAGAGCACTGCTGATAAAGCAAAACAAGGCTATGTCACTGTGATTAATGTGTGTCCTCTCCCTCTGTGCCTTTTCTTGTTTTTCCCTCTCTCACTTTCCCTCTCTCTTCTCTCTGTGTCCAGCACATTCCTACTACTCTAGAGTGTTTGATGCGCTCTACGCTGCTGTGTGTGTCTGCGCTGGGTGTGATCTCATATGTCACACCTGTCTTCCTCATCGCTCTCGCTCCCCTCACCATCGCCTGCTACTTCATCCAGAAATACTTCAGAGTGGCATCCAGGTATGCTATCTGCAGAAGCACTGCCTCACACCAGAGACAGTCGGGTATCTATAGACATGGTTAGAAATAGAAGCAAGCAAGCTAAAAAAATGAACTTGTTTAGTCTGTTTAACCTCTGGGCTTAATATTCACTTAAGTCTCTTAAGACTTATTATCCTGGAACTGCTATAAATTGAATAGGAACCTAACTACATAACATGCAAGTTATGTAATTATGAGAGTGAGAATAAAGGGGTTAAGGCGAATATTAATGGCACTCTTCTAATAATTATAATTGGTATTTTAAGGAGTTACATTTAAGCATTTCTCAAACCCAATACCGCTTTAATAACAAAACACATTATCACCACTTAACTAAACAACACGCAGCACACATGCAGGCAATCACACGGGAAAACTCCTTAGCCTTAGCCATGGTGGAGGGTCCCTCTAAGCCTGAAAGGCCTCATACCTCTGGTCCAGCATTGCAGAGGTGGCTGATCTGGGAAACCTCTTTGCTCAGGAAGAGTTTGCTAGCGACATTGCTAGCCTAGGGAGCCTCGTACCTGCTGAGTAGTGTCACTCAAGCTTTTATCTCAGGCAGCAAAGCAGCCACAGTGTAGCACTGCACAAGCCGCAGGCCCAGGCAGCTACGTAACTGTGATGTAGCATCTCTCAGGTAGCTACTCCAGGCAGTCATGTAGCTGCAACGAAGCAGTGTACAAGAAGCCACCCATGAGGAAAATTCACTCTTAGCCTTGGTCACTTTCTGGGATTCAGATTCTTTGACCAGCCAGGAAAACATGCACACAAACAATACAAACAATACTAGCCAAGCGGTACACAAACGAAATGAAACCTGAATTGTGCCAGTGCCCCTGTAACAGAACACACACATACATACACACAACAGACTGCCCAGTTCACTGACCTGTCCTGTTAACATAGTATAGCAAATGACATGAAAATAAGAACTTAGCATCCTCACTGTCCAAAGAAAAACATGTTCCACTCCATTTGAATGGAGCAGTTATCCTTTAAATTGTTTACATTGTGTGTATATTTCATTATGAATGGACCAATAGAATTGCTATTAGGTAAATAACATTTCTGTTGTTCCATTAATTTCTATTGGACCAAATGACTTGGAAAACATTCTGGTTCCAATGACTTACATTAAAAGTAAAGAAGGTTTTTGTCTCTCCTGTAAAGCTGCAATTCTGGCTTGTTTTTCATTGGACAGCGACGATATGTTATGCTTACCAGGTTGTGTAGCTTTTACTTTCAGTATGTACTGTTTCAGAAATGTGTCTTGAACAAACTACAAACTCTGCTTGTATAAGAAAATTATTGTGGGCCTTGTAATTATGTGCAGTACACTGAGATCCTTGACTTCTGTGACAGAGCGCTGTGAGAAAGACAGCACAAGGCAAAGTGGTGACACTGAGTGGAAAATTAAGTCATTATAATAAGAACCCCAATCAGCCAGTCAATACCTGGCACAGCATCTAAACTCAATCCAGCCTGGTGATTCCAGCAGTGTTAGTCACAAACACAGTGCAGGCTGGAAATAAGCAGCTTTGGGTTGATATAATGATATATAATTAAATTGAGCTTTGGATACATCCATGCTGAGGTTCTGAGGCTTACATGAGTTTTATAGTCTATCGTCCTGCACTCTCCACTGGCTTGGAAGATTAAATTATGTCTACTTTGCATTTTCTCTACTGCCATCCTTGTTAGTAAAGATTTAATTTCTTCTTCCTAGGACTTTGGTCATGAGCTGTGTCTAGTACTTTCATGTCTATTAGCCTTTTCGTTAAGGCCTATTACAGTGCGGTCTGTGCAACAGTGGCACTGGCCTCTAGATGATCAACCTTCCTACCAGTGTATTTTTAACATGTTTTGTTGTTTTACTTGGTAGTTCCTCAGTCACCCTGGTCAGAATCTCAGAGCTTGCTATTTTCATGGGGTTAGAGCAGCTGTTTGTCTTTGAGACAAGTATGCTTGACGGAGAAGATCCGTGTTAATTACCATGTCCTCCTATTTCTATGCCACTTCGTCATGCATGAAAATGTCAAGAGCCTTTTGGATTCACACTCACGGCTTTGTGACCTATAAGCAATTATTTCCCTTTATGATACTAATTTGTGTGAAATTAAAGCTTGATCTTGGTGGATAAGAAGTAGTTTTAAAATGAGCTCTCTGTGTTAATGCTTCCAGAGACCTACAGCAGCTAGAGGACAGCACACAGCTCCCTTTGCTCTCTCACTTCTCAGAGACAGTGGAGGGGCTAACAACCATCAGGGCTTTTAGGTAAGGGGCTATTCTAGGAACTTCAGTAACAATAGATAAGCATTCAGCTTAATACAATCCACATTATCATTATTGATAAACAGTGTCTATAGGCTGATATGAATAATAATCTATGTTTAGCTGTCTTAATCTACTGCTGTACTGAGTGTTTGTGTGTGGTCTAGGTATGAGGCCAGGTTTCGGCAGAGGCTTCTGGAGTTCACAGATGCTAATAACGTCGCATCTCTCTTTCTCACTGCTGCCAACCGCTGGCTGGAGGTCCGCATGGTAAGTTTCCCTACTTACACACCATTAGCTAACAATAGCATTAGCTCTTAAAGTGGATACAAACAGGTATCATCACTAAAAGCCTCACATGTGTACCTGCACTAAAAATGGGGACAAACATTTGGGACAAAAAATGGTTTCTTTTTATTTGTGTCTCTGCCAAGTCATTCCCCTGATCCGAATCCCATAGAGCAAGGCTTTTATGTGCTGAAGAAAGAACTTAAAGGAACTAGAAACAAGCCAGAGCTTTAGATGTCTGCAGAACGAGCCTGAGCATCACCAGAGAAGATACTCAGCACCTGGTGATGTTTGAGGCACAGATTGGCTGCAAGGTTATACAACAAGTTACATAACCAATCTACTGTTCATACTACTGCTATGTAACAGAAACAATTGTGCCATGAAATTTGGAGGGCTTGTATAAAAAGTGCTGTATCTTCTTTATGCTATAACTGAATGTATGTGTGTGTAAATGTTTAAAATGCTCTTTTGTAACAACTGAGAATAATCATTCATTGTAGCTATATAATTTATAGCTTTATAATATATATATATATATATATATATATATATATATATATATATATATATATATATATATATATATATAGTGTGTTCCATGTGGTTATACCTTTCCCTATTCTATGTTCCTCTATTCTTCTTCTCTGCAATAGACTTTTTATTTATTTAAATGACCAACTGCTTACGTGCTGCTTTTGGCATGTGACAGCCTGGTTACTGTTATATTAATGTGGTGCTGACTGTTTTGCATTATGCAATCACTAATTCCTATATAGTAATGCACTCTTATTTAATATTTGTAGTCATTTAACTGTCTGTGTGGTAAAGCCAAACCACCTGTCCATGATATCAGCGTTTTATAATCAGCTCCCTCAATAGGATTTCATGAAAGCTTCTTTAAATGATGTGCTGACCATATATTACAGAAAGAGAAGCCCTGCATTCAGGGTACTCCAGTTAGGGTTGTAGTATGTTTGACCCTGCTATTGACAGGTTTAGAAAGAGATAATAGGCGGGGTCAAGAGCCCACTGCAATTAGATTTAATTACGTGCTGTCAGCACAGATAGTTACAGATGATGTCGGTTTGAAAAGCACATTTTGAGCATTGCTTATTCTTTGTTTTTTTGCAGGAATACATTGGAGCCTGTATTGTCCTCATAGCAGCTGTGGCTTCTATCACCAGTTCACTTTATAGTCATCTGTCTGCAGGGCTGGTGGGGCTGGGACTGACCTATGCTCTTATGGTATGGGGCCTGCACACAATACAAACAACACTGTATGGCTGCAGTAATCTGAATGTCACAATTGGACTTGAGGTGGTTCTGAGCATTTGCTCTTGTGTTTAAGGCATGTGGTGATTATATGTCTGATTATATATCTATACATAATTATTCTAATCTT
Organism: Megaleporinus macrocephalus; assembly: GCA_021613375.1. Classification (NCBI taxonomy): domain Eukaryota; kingdom Metazoa; phylum Chordata; class Actinopteri; order Characiformes; family Anostomidae; genus Megaleporinus; species Megaleporinus macrocephalus. The sequence continues at coordinate 50,929,672 of CM038702.1, forward strand.
ATCCACCTAAGCTTATTGTTTAAAACCCTTTATCTTATCAATAAGTGTATTTTTACCAGTAAGAACACTGGATATCATTAGAACAGATGTAAATAAGCATAAATACAATGCAAAATATAATGAATACCTTATTTTGTAACAAGTAGATTATATCTTGTTCTCCAGTTTAAAGAAGAAAGTTTAGTTCCAGATTTCTCCTGGACACCCCAGACATTGTATAAATGTATTCTGTTCCTTCAGCAGCAATCTTAATTTAGCTTTATGAAGTCGGAGCAGTCAAAGCAGGTGTTAGGTGATAACTGTAAAAAATACTGGGTTGCCACAAGGAGAAGCTTGGAAAGTGTTAAATAAACACACTGACATGTGTAAAACTTACTTACTGTATTAATACTGTTTGAATATTTGAAAAATAAAGTGTTTTGCTGAGCAAATAAAAGCTTCCTGCTGGAAAAAAAGCTTTTTAAATATGTCTCCAAGTGCCTAATACTTTTGCACTGCACTGTATATACACATATGTGTGTTATATTTTTTTTTTACTAATTTATAACAAAATTTTAATTGTATTTTAAGTGTAATTAATTAAGTGTAATTTAAGTGGTAATTAAGTCTCAAGGTAGATAATTAGTCAGAAACAGTAAATTTAGATAATTACATTATTTTTTATCATTCACCTACTGGTGCTCCAAATTTCTAAAATATTTAAATATTGAATAAACAATGCAAAAGTATTATTATATTTCAATTCAATTCAGCTGTATATAAAATCACTATAATAACTGACATGACTGTAAATGTTTGAACAGTGATGAATATGTTCTGATTATTCTACATTATTCTGATTTAACTTGCACATACTTGTACATACAGGTGTCAAACTACCTGAACTGGATGGTGCGTAACCTGGCTGATATGGAGGTGCAGTTAGGAGCGGTGAAGAGGATTAATACCCTGCTGAAGACTGAACCAGAGAACTATGAGGGGCTGCTATGTGAGTGAAAGGCGGTTGCTACACTGAAAGCTGAATTTGACCCAGATTCTACAGTCTATTATTTTATTCGTCTTCACAGTTTTCCCACAGGCATGCCTTTACTGGCCTTCCTGTAGTTTTCATTCTCTTGTGTCTTTTGCTGCACTGTGCTCTTGTACTCTGTCTCTTCAAATCTATTAAAAATATCTGCTGTATACTTTTCTTCATCACACATACCTTTGTCTTTCTCTATCTTTGTAGCATTTTGACATCTCTTTCTGTCTCTGTCTCTTCCTCGCTCTGCCTGCTCTCTCTCTCAGCTACGTCCCAGGTCCCCGAGGGCTGGCCCCAGCAGGGTGAGATTCAGATCCAAAACCTGAGCGTTAGATACGACAGCACTCTGAAGCCTGTCCTGAAGCACGTCAATGCCCACATCAAACCTGGAGAGAAGGTACACTCACATTTCTCAGAGTCAGAGAATGAACTCTATACTCTCAGAGTATGAACACTGTGACAAGCTGTAGACTTTATACTTAAAAGTACTGAATTAGGGACGGGTGAGCTAGCAAAATCTTAATGTATTAATGGATATTTTCTTGACACATTATATACATAACAATTAAAGATATTCATTGATACCCAATATAACTCATAAGTTTAGTTTGATAAACTTGGAAAAACCTAAGACTGAATATAATGATTTTTATTCAGTATATCACATACTGCAGTGCACAGGTATCATAATTTATGAAAAATTATCATTGGTTGTGGTTTATCTGTTGGACTGCAGACAAATGTGTACTTTTTCTAGATGCCAAAAGTCATCTTACCTCAGTCCTGTTTCAGTTTAGCAGGCAAAGTCATCTCAAGTCATCTCATGCCAAAAAAATGGTCTTTGTTAATCTCATGCCAAAATAGGCTTTGAAAGTAACATATATTATGTAAATATGTTATGAAACAATCCTATAATATTACTCCATCTTGTAAATTGACATATTCTTTTTTAGCCATGTTGATTTTGCCGATGTTGTGCCAATTTCCAACTCAAAAGCAGAATCCAGTTCCCTGTTTCACACGCGCATCACACAGACTTATGGGGGCTACAGATCACACACACACACAATTTCAGTTTCTTACATATAGAAGCAACCAAAATTGCATGTGTAACCTGTAGCATCCATATGTGTGCATAATGTGATGCAACTGTCCAGGGACCCCAAAATTCCCACATAATTCTGCTTTTATTACTGATCAAATCATCAATACTATCAGAAAATGTTTTGTTATTAATGTTGAAATATTAGAACATAAATATAATTATATTAACTTAAATTATTTAAATTTTGCTGATTTGTATTTATTGCAGGTCGGCATCTGTGGCAGAACAGGGAGCGGAAAGTCTTCCTTCTCTTTAGCCTTCTTCCGCATGGTGGATGCTTTTGAAGGTGCAGTAAAATAAGTAAATAAATAAATAAATTCTATGACTTGTACATTTGTATTACTCTCCATCCTAAATGACCTGCACTTGTATTTTATTTGAACAGGGCGGATAATCATAGATGGTATTGACATATCAAAGCTGCCTCTTCAAACACTTCGGAGTCGCTTCTCTATCATCCTCCAAGATCCCATTCTCTTCAGTGGAACGATCCGGTTAGCCAGATTTCTAATGTGTAGCACTGAATTAAGCTGAGATTAAATTAACACTGCATTAAAGCAATAATTCTCTAAAAATGCTAATAATGAGTAATAGCAGAAAGCCACCAATTACAATACTCAGTGATGGGTCAGATTCTAGCCATAGCATCTTCTCCTGTAAGGTCTTACACAGTGTGCTCACAGTTATTTATCTATGTAGTGATGTGTTCTTGCCCTTCAAATGACTTTTGCTTAAAGACTGCTCTACCACTGTGACCAATATCTCAGTCGAGCCATATGCCGTCCCTGGTTGGGGGTCCCCAGGATGCCATTGGCTGCATTCTCATTGGACAGGAAAGACAGCGGGGTACTTCTCTCCCCCATCACTAAGCAACGCACCATCCAATTGGGGCATCTGCTAGAGCCTGGTATGCTCCCCTGAGCACCCTGAGCTGTTCCAATGTGGTTGCAGCTGACACGGCAGAGGGTGTGAACCTCCTTCCGTTCTGATTGGTGGTGCTGATAGTGTGGTGTGATGGAGGAGAGATGTAGTGCAGTGGAAAGGATTATGAGAAACTGGGAGTAAAACAGTGAAAACAAGCCATTTCCTGCTTGACGAACAGTCTCTTTATTAAAATGCTCTAAACATCACTTTTGTGCTCAGTTTTAATCTAGACCCTGAGATGAAGGCTACAGACAGTATGCTTTGGGAAGCTTTGGA